>OY796680.1:18241823-19685924 GCA_963680715.1 Tetragnatha montana | reverse complement strand
AATGATACTTATACAATGAAAAAGAACAACAGTTAATATCTCAATTTCCTTGAAATTAAAAATCTAAGTCCACCCTACACGTTATAATGATAATTATGTAACCTAAACCTAGAGACAAAGGACTAACATTCTAAATTTATTATATTGACTCTTGACCCTACCTTTCCCTTATTCTAACTTCTCATTTCATCTCTCGTGGCCAGATTAATATTTGGTTTGTCTAAACCTTCTATAAGTTTCTTTGGAATCACCCAGTATTATATTTTTTATGAAATTAACATAACAGTCTAATATCGTCAATGCTTCAATTTCAAATACTTTTCACTTTTTAACGCCAGAAATTTTAAACTAATGAAAAAGTAACTTGGCATAAAACTTCTCTGTAAATCTTTCATCTGGACGCAAGGGGTTATTCTCTGCCATAGGAGATCTCTAATAAAGGGCTATACATAGGCAAAACAGAAAGTAAGTTAAAAAATTTCCTTGCATGAGATAAACATGAGATGTTAGGATTACGTTATTTTGGGGTTTCAAGTAATACAAATCATCAAACTTTGTTATGTTGTGGTTTAAATAAGAATGAATTTCGTGAAAATTGCTGCAAAAACTTAATTACTACTATATTTTCAACATAGAGTGAACGGAGAGGGAACTGCTGCAAAAATTTCGCTGGGAGATGTTTGACCAATGACCATCCAATATTTTAGTTCCGATCTTGCTCTCAGAGATTTCCACCTGTTATTGAACATGAAAAATTCTTTACCGATTATTTTTTCGTGAAAAACTACAGCAAACTGTGACTTGCTGGTGCATTGTTTGGCAGCTCTATTTTATGTCACTGAACTGTAAAACTCCTCTCATGGCAATGTATCATAAATATTTCAAATCCGGTGATGATATTGTTAAAGGTAGCTAGCTAGCTGACTGCTGTTGTATTTTATGCAATGAATCTTTTCAATCAATTACGGGTCTTTGGGAACTTACTTTTGGAACAAGATACTTTGATAAAAAAAGTAGTTTTCTGGTACTCAAGATATCAGTTCAATTATAAATAACCACTGAATATAAACCTTTCGCTTTTGTGTCATATTCGTCAAATTGTTTATAACTTCAGCTCATTAGTATAACCCAATAAAAACAGCACGACTCTAAATAACTGGGTAAGTATACAAGCGAGCGCGTTGTCTTACAATTTCTTCGGTTTCACTTGCAAAAAGTCGCTCCGAAGACAATGCAGTGTAAAGCGAGCCCCAGCCGTCACCATCATCCGCTCGAAATAAATGTTCTCTCCCGCGGGGTTCCAAAACATCCTCTCGTGATTCGCTCGTGCCACCGGATCATCAGATCCATAAATCAGCGTGCATCAACATCTCATGCCGAGCGAGACCCTCTTTAGTTTGGATGAGGAGGATTCCGGGTCAAGAGAAACCTTGCAAACGACCTTCTTAGACACACATACCTCTCTCCATGTGTCTCTCTCTCTGTCTGAGACTATCTTTTCCTTTCACTTCTGTCTCATCTCTCTCGCCCCCTCTCTCTCATCTTCCTCGGTCATCTATTCATCATTAAAAGAACTCAGGAAATTATACAGTGGAAAAAGGCTTCTTTATAGAAGAAAAACATTTTAACTCTTACGTCGTATAAATTTCTTCATTATAAAAATTGTACCTTAAAAGTTATAAATACTTGTTTAGTATTTGTGGATTGGTTAAATATATTTTCCGGTCCGTGTGCTTGATCTCAATTGTTTAGTAGTTATTGAACATTCTTAAAGTTCTTGGATTAATTTCATCAGGGGCTATCGTACGTTATTCTTGCTCCTATTTGGAGATCCGTGATCACACCTGATATTCCAAACCAGTTTTATCAAGTTTTTAAGTTTTTATTATTTTGTCTTTTTGACTAAAAAAAAATTGTAGGCTATGTGAGCAAAGAACTCATAAGAATTAGAAATTAACCCTTAATAAGTGTAATTTATAAGTAATACCAAAATTCATGTTTTATGTTCGATGTTTTTTTACGCCATGGTACAGGAGAAGTGATTAGAGTCCCTTTATACCTCACGAGTACTGTATCAAACATTCTTTTAGAAAATTTAAATTATTTTTGAAGGCTTTGTTTTTAAAAATTAATTAATGTACAAATTATGTTCATCTGTAAAACTCTAATTCATATAATTAAAATCTGATTTCAATTAAGAATGCTCTTTGAAATAAATAGATAATTTTTATGTATAAATAGATTCACACGTCTGACATAAAAAAAAAATGTTAGAGCTTTCTCCACAATTCTCCATTTTTAGAATACCCGTTGCTCCAAAAATGGCCCAATAATACTCACTTCCCAAAGACTTAAAATAGTGTCAAAGAGAAAGCTAATAATCTTTAAAGAGAGATAATAGAATGTTTGTGCGATACACAACCCTACGTGGTCGTGTAGTTAATTTTGGGGAGTTCAAAGAGGAGTTAAACATATCGATACTCTTCAGCCGTGTAAGCAAGCTTCAGAGCAAGTGTACCATTAACGAAAAGGTTATATTTTCACAAGAACTAAAAGAGTTTGGTAGAGTGTGGTTCAAGGATTTTTCTGAATATTATGGCGCAGTGTTTTGTTTTTCCAATACTTCAAAGTTCATGTTTTGAGCTCTAGTTAAAAAACAGAGCCCCCGATAGCTTTCGTTATTAGGTAGACAAGAAGAAATAACAGTCTGTCTTCATAATAGTCTCTTGGGCTCCTTAACATGTGTTTGAAAACAAACTCAACTTATCTGTTGAGAGATATTTTCAGAATTCTGGTACAGTGCCTAAAACACTTATGTTTTATTTTTACCTTTTTACGCCAATTTTTCTAAGACGAAAGCACCTGTTTTTCATTATTGCTCTTTTAAGAGTAGTGGGGATAGAATTTTATAAGTGAGATATTTGGAACACCTTTCTCAATATAGCTTAGTGACCATAAGACGATTTAAGAATGTTTCCTTTCGCATATACTTTTCTCTTACCCAGTGCTCAAGCACTAGATTTCTAGAAATCTAGGTGCCGGAACTGAAACTTTCTATGGAAAAGAAGGGATGGATTCCAAATTGTTAAGAGGATTACTCAGACAACGGACAAGAAGTCAGTCGGTTATGGTCAAGTGTTTATTTAAAAGCAGTAAGCTTTGTCCACTCCCTATATAAAAGCAGAGAAATACGTAATGAAATAGATACTTTTAACTATCTCTATCGTAATTTACTTTCCTTGATAGAAAATCCGGAACGTTGTCGGGCGCATTCCGACTCAAATCCAACCATGCTCTTAGTGATAATTATCCCCCCCCCTACACTGTCGAAATAGATAGTAAGCTTCTTTTATTTACTCATTAAAGACCACTTGTAAAACTAAACGTAAAGATAATCCAAGAAATTATAGAGATAAATGATTAGTCTAAAAAATGATTGTAAATGATTAGTCTAGGTAAAAAAATCTCCGTTTTATGAAATTTCAACAAAATTCCATGAACAGACAGTGTGCATAAAAAGGTGTGTGTTTCAAACACGGAATATTTTTTAAAGACTTGATCAAAAAATTACTAAGTGCTTGAAAGAAAATGAAAGGGAACGATCTCAACTTGCAATATCTAGTTGTGAAATTCAAAAGTCGCGTTATTCTTCCTGTTCTACATCATTGGATTGCTTCTGTCGTGAAAACACTCGTCATTGAGAGGCGCTGAAAGTTCTAAAAAAAGGAGGAATACTTTTCTCTTTTAGACGAGGAAAGTGACTCGTCCTCCTCTTTAAGAAACCTCACCTGCTTAAACACAGCGGTGATCGAACTCTCGTTTAGAATAAATACTGCAGCAGCAGAGAGAAAACCGGGGCATGTTTGCACGAACTGCTCATCCTGCTCTCTCGGGTGCTGTTTCCAATAACACGGAGAGAATGAGTGATTTAGCGTGTTTTCTTCCGCTTTTCAAGAGTTCTATTTTAGAAAGAAGGATGATGGCTGATAGTTGTGTCTCTCGAAAACAGGGCGATGTGACAGCTCGGAGGAAGTCCATGTGTGAGGGCACGTGGACTAGAGGCCTCTCAAGTTTGTATATGAGGAATTGAGAGGGAAAAGCTATGTAGTTAATATTTCCTTAATTAAAGTTTGCTTATGTAATAATGAGAACTACTTATTTATTTGGAAATTATAAATTACCAGTTCACGCATCCAGCATTTAGTTTTCAAGAATTCTTAAAAATACACTCTTTTTTAAAAAACAAATTATGTTCAGTTGGGTGGAAAGACTTATCTTTTATGGCATGATATTTTTTCAATATTTGAAATTGTAAAAGAAATTTTCCCTCTGGCCCCTTCTTACCATTAACCATAACTGGGCTGACCCAGTGTGACTTGACAAACATTAATATTTATTTTTATCCCATATTTAAACGGACAGAAATGTACGTAGATGCATTCTCCAAACCAATCGTTGGTTAAAAAATAAACATACTACATGCAAACTGTTCGAAATCCCGACAATCAGATGCCCGGCAGGTACGTTTGCCCGACATCATCATCGTCAATACGAAACAACGGGAAGGAAGGAGAATTGTCGGGCAAATGAACGGATCCCAAACTTGACGTTCTCTTCACTCAACCTCCCGGATAATTATATTCTTTAAAGCTTAAATATAAATTATATTCTTTGGGTATGAAAAGATGATTCTCAACCTTTTCATACCCAAAGACCACTAGATGCCTCATCAAATAAATGGCGGATCACTAGATGGCTTACTGAATTAATAGTGGACAAAATATTAAATATTGAAAATATGTATTGCCCAATTACTTAATAAATAGGTTAAAAATAAAGTGCCAACCACATATGTCACTAATTTTCTCCCTTCTGCGCCCTGCGCAGTGTGAAACATATAAAAATATCGGATTCCTTTTCAATTTCTCCCACTAATACTTAAGATTCCAAACTATTTCGTATTGTTGTGCCAAAAAAAGTCGATATTTCGGGGACCACCTTCTCAGAGGTTGAGAATCACTGCTTTAAAAGACTCTACCCATACGTTAAAATTTATAATTTCCCTCGTTCTATTTGTAGGCCTGAATCATTTAATAGGTTTGAGAGGGATTGTTGCATTCTTTTTCCTTCGCGAAGATTTATGAAGGTCACCCAAGATCTTCCGTCTACGAGGCACAAAAAATTCCTTGGCAAACACCGTTTCTCGTTCCTCTCTCACCTGTTCGCCTTTCGCTTGATTTTCCCAGACATTCTTCTTCTTCTTCCTGCTTCTTCTCTCTCTTTAAGCTCTCCTCTCGGCGATCTATCAAGGAGTGGTGGCTACAACGCCGGTGACGTCTCAATGGTTATGCTCTCTCTCTACCTGTCTTCTTGTTGGTTATTCAAATAGTTAGTAGTACAAGCCTTCGGAGAATGAACACGTTTCGAAATCATGCCTGCTGGTGATTTGAAATCAATGAGCAGATTAGCCTGATGATTCAAGGTAGTTTTTGAAGTCATATTGTGCCCTAGATACTGAGTTTTAAATTACGATGGCAAGAAAATTTGAAATTTATACACCAATTGCATTACACAAAATTAATGTCCCAAACCATTTTTGACAAATATAAGACATCATTATTAAATAACTAAAGGTTCAAAGGGTAAACCTATGTAGAAAAGTTTTTGAAAAAAAAAACCCTGTAAAACTAAAATTACTAAAATATTTTGTAAAACTTCCACGGTAAACCTCATTGCTTATAAAAGGTTATGGAAATTGTTGATTTATGAATGTAGTTTTGAGATTTTCTTTAAAACCATTTTAACTTAAAAGCTTTTCAAGTTGTAACTAAAACTTGCTTAAAAAATATTAAATATAAAGAATTTTTGTAAAAAAGAATTTCTGTAGAAAAAGATATTCAAATAATGCAAGCAATTCTTTGTTACATTAAAATACAATTAAGAGTTACAATCATAAAAATGGATGGATTGGGTGACTTTCAAAGGTTTTTGATGCGCATCGTATACTTTAAAGAATTTTTTATGAGTTAAATTTACAGTAGGGTACATAAAGGCTTTAACTTATTTAAAAATCATGAAAAATATTTAAAACTTCTGTGCTATTAAAAAGTTTACTTTTAATTCATTCTTTAGTTTTTAGATTTGAAATTTTCTTGAGATTTGTATAAAAAATTCTTTGTGACCTTCTTTAAAACTATCACCTTTCTGCAGTGTGTTAAACTGACTGCAAAACATTTTGTAGTTTTGAGCACATGTACTACCTTTGACACTTTGGATTGTAGAAGAAACTCTTTGTTTTACTGAGCAAAAAATCTACACTTGCAACTATGATTGTTATCTCTATTTTACGCTTATTTTTCACCCTTGAGTATTTTAGGTTCATTTCTGGGATTTTCTCGGCCTAAAAAGTTCCTAAGAAAATATATAGTTACGAGGTATTGTAGAGATAACGATTTTTCAGACTGTAATTTTCTAAGGAGTAAAGAACGTTCAAAAAATAAAAATCAGTGCTAATTTAAAACCATACTCTGTGAACGAATTTAGGAGGAGCTAAAGAGTTTTGCGGGGCTTGTAGTCAATGATTGCTCTTGACATATAATTTGATATTAAAATAATTGAATATCCCAACGAACGACCGACTGTTTTCGTTTCACTGTGATTAGAGTCAATTTCTTACCAAAGTTCGATGATTTCTTTCTGAAAACCTCTGTATTCTGCAGCATTCTGCAGCAGGTTTGGAAAAGTAGATTAGTGTGAGCAGTACTTCTAAGAATAATCCAGAGGGGTAGAATAGAGTTACAAGGAGAAAGAATAGGTGCCAGGCACCTCGTCCAAAGGTCCATTGAGCCAACCTCCTGACTTTTTCAGTCAGTCCCTGTCCGCAGACGATCGAACAGTCCCCTATGAAGGACTAAACGCTGAATGATAATGTGACTCAGTGTAGGAAAAAATACCCTACTTCTCAGCAAACAAAAATCATTCCTGAACTAAAGAGTGCACAGTAGGAATCTGTCCAACCCTTTATCCAGTGCCTTAAGGAGTTCAATGCCTGCCATGTCGAGTCCCTTAGTTGTGATCCAGAGGGGTAAGAGTAGGAATCACCCACTGAACCTGTTGATTGAGCATCATAGGATGAGGCAGAGGATGGAGAGAGAGAGAGAGGAGGGATGAAACCGACGAGGGGAGGAGGAAGAAGGAACGGAGCACGTGACCTTGACCGACAGTCGGTAGGTCTCCTGCCGTCGAGCTGTCTGTATTCGCCTTCCTCCTTCTGCTGTGAGTTACCTAATCCCCGATGTCATATCGGGAGACGTCGATGTCACCTCGCTCGGGATGGCATCGCACCAGTTGGTTTCATGCGACATGACATCTCTATGGGATGTTGGGTAACAGACTGTTACAATGTATTCAGCGAGGCTGCTTATTTTGCTTTTGTTCACCGCAATTTTAGATTTCAATGGCAGGGGATCTTTTTTTTTCTGCCATTCTCTTGTTCAAGGCCGAGCATTCTATAAAAAGAACAAGGAATCAAGAAATATCGGTTTTTTACTCATCTAACTTCTGCTGATTATGAATCACTCAAAACTAGTTAGAAGAGTTTAACGGTTTGTTCATCCCCATTGTTCGGGATCTTTGATTTAACGTCCCATTCATAAGTGATACCGTTTAGGGTGGGAGGAGACGAGAAAAGGTTTGATTAATATAACTAAAAAGATACTGAAGATCGTAAAGGTGGTGCTGGAAAAATACAAATGAAAGGTTTTTTTTAGAAACAGAATGGTTTTAGAATTAAACCAATATATATGGAACTAAATAAATAGAATGAATAGAAGACAACAAAATTTGTCAGATCCAAAATTACTTGATTGAAAAAGACGTGCATTATAGGGGAGAGTGTAAAAATGTAGAATCTTTTTTTTTTAATAAAGAAAACGTAACAGAATATCCCATTTGTAGGCAAAAAGAAAGTTTCAAAATTTTAGACCAATCAATTAGTAACGGTTTAGTACAAGCCATTTTCTAAGGGGGGACAATGTGTTAAAAAATGTGATAAAGTCCCGTTAAAATTTAATTAAAGTAAAATAATGTCTTTTGCCTCTGCAAAGGGGCACACATTGTAAAATTGTTAAAAAAAATATTCTTCTTATTTTTGTGGTTTTTTATAATATTTCATCACATTGATACTTGTTCATTTCTTACATTAAAAAGATATTAAAGAATTGTGGATAGAGATTTGTAAAGATAAAGAATTGTAGGATATTTATCACGGTATCCAGAGATAAATATTTATACCTGTATGTATCAATCTATAATTCCAGATGTATTCTGGTCAGGTATTATAAATGAAGATCATACAGCAAACCGTCATAGATAGGTTAGAATCCGAAAAGAAATTAGAGTGGAAAAAGTGGTTCTTAAGTAAAAAAAAAAACACGTTTGTCATTGCAAGCTTAGACACTCGTTTTGTTCAAACCACAGTGTTAATGAACTTAAAATAAAAGAGAAGATTATTAAATTTTCATCAAAATTAAGAAATATAGCATATTGCGATTTAGTTTGAATCACTCATTCCTAAAGATATGATATTTTTGATAATAATTTTTGATATTATGATAGCCCGATTCTTTTGTATTTGTTCGTACATTTACCTTGGATACCACCTCCTCATATTCTTAAATTTATTATTATTATTTTTTTTTGACAAAAGCTAAAATTAAAGAAGTTCCAAATTCTTTGAGTTTAAGTACAGAAGGTTTTCGGAGTAACAATAGGAGTAAAATTCCGTAAAGCAGTTTTCCCTGTAATTTTTAAAGAGATATAACTCTTCAATTACAATTTAGATACAAACAATTTTAATTACTATTTTGTTTTCAATTTCATTCCTTCTAAACTGATGTAGCATGAGAAAATAATGTGATTTCAGAAAATATCTATTTTTCAAATTTAAAAATAAATAACAAAAGTTTTTATAAATATTGATTTTTTAATTTGTCTTCTGTATATCTACCTATTCTTTTGATGTACACTGTCCATCGACGCGATACTTACATTAAGTTTATGAAACATTTTTCTCTTAAATTTAATATTTTTCTGCATTATTTCACAGTTAAAAATTCATAACTTGAAACTTTCATAACTTAACGTAGTTCTGTAAAAGTTAAATTGAATATTTAATAAAGCTTAGGACTCCTCATAGGGGGAACTACAGCCAATACTATCCAATCTTTTAAGTTCTCTATAAACATTTCTATGGGAAATGTTTTTAAATTAAATTTTGTTATATTCTTTACATTTTTAAAAAATTCCTTGGACATTTTTTTTTTACCAATTTATTGTTTTTTTTTTAAGTTTTCAGCAAGTCATTATTTCAGAATTATAAAGGGTATTTAATTATATTTTTAGAATTATGTTTTAGAAAAAACCCCAAAATTTAAATTTTATGCAAAAAACCTATTTCTATTAATGTTGTAGAATAACTGCTAAATAATGTATTATTTATAAGTTATGATGCCCGAATTGAACCAAAAACGATAGTTTTTAATAGATATTTAGTATACGTATATTTTTAAAACAGGGGTGTAGATGTTACGGGCAATGTGATAAATCCGGGCATTATTAATAATGCTTGGGCAATGTGATAAATTTAGTGGAATTTATGAATGAAATTTATCACTTTGCCCGCCTCCACTCCGGGCATTATTAATAATGCCCGATTAATCACTTTGCCCATAACATAGATACTAGTCTCCTGAATAACTACAATAAACAACTTTTAAACTTCATTTCCATAGAAAGTTTTGTTATCCAACTTAAAGAAACTTTTTATTTAAGGGTTAAATAAGTCAGATAAAGTAAACGTATAAAGTTTAGTATAATAATTATTTAATAGTTACTTTATGCAATAGATTATATAATTTCTTTTGATATAATTACGATTATAATTACGTTTTTACTTGTAAAATTGTTTTTAGATATTTTTTTATGTAATATTGGAATTTTTTGTTGTAGGTAAGTACAAAAAGCAGTACAAAAATTTACAGGAAAATATATTTTATGCAAAAGTTGAATTTTTAATTTTACTATTTGATTTGGAAAATTTGATAAACTGGTATCAATTGTCTTCTTTGTGATAAGGTATTGATGAGGCAAAGTGATCTTAATATCTATAAAAATAAATTTTTGATCATGTAGTTGCTACACAGTTCATATACTACTTAGCTCAAAATTGTTACTTATATAAATCACTAGCTGATATGCCCGGCCTTGCACGGGTGGAGTCTATCAATTTAATTTTTTAAAGTTTTCTCAAGTTACATGTCTAATTTTCTGTAACCGTAATTACCAATAATCCCGGTATTCCCGGTAGTTTTTCATATCCAGGTGTTCCCAGTATTTTTCATATCTTGGTTCTCCCGGTAATTTTTCATATCCCAGTGTTCCCGGTATTTTTTCATATCCCGGTGTTCCTGGTACCTTTTTCATATCCCGTTGTTCCCGGTGCCTTTTCCCTCCCGGTTCCAACTGTGTAAAACTAACCAAACCCATCCAGTTCCGGTGTTGCACATTTAATTCCGACAGTTACCAAATTATCCATTCTTAGTGAAAAAAAATCAATTAAAATTATTACAGATATTTAAAATCCCAAAATTTGTAAATACCCCCTGTTTAAATTGAAAAAAAATCCCGCTAAACTACCCCAGAGAAACAAATTATAAGGTTAAATAACAATTGATCTAGTGTTTCTATCATCAACTTTTAAAAAAAAAAAATTCCATTACTACTTTAACCAGTCTAATTCTTAAAACTTTCTGTTTCAACTTAAAATTTCATGGAAAATGGAGTTTTTAATAAGAAAATACTGTTATAAAGTTTTTTGTAAGGACAGTTTTCAAGTTTTAAAAGTATTTATAACCTTTTTTAAAAAAATTAATCCAGTTTCATCTTTAAATACTTTTTTTTATGTTTAAAATTTTTTTTGTTGTATTATTTTCAACAATGCGAGTTAAACATATCTTCTTAGTGGAGAAGTAAGGCGATTTTTACAAAAAGGCCTAAAAGGGGATGAAGGGGTGGTTTTAGAAATTTGGAAATGATGTCATTGTCTTTCCCCCGTCCCCATACGTATGTGTACCAAGTTTGGTTCGATTCGGACGGGTAGTTTTGGAGAAATTGAGCCAAATCTGTTCCGGACAAACCCAGGAACCCAGGCAGGAACCCAGGGACACCTTCATTATATATAGAGAGACTAGCTGATATGCCCGGCCTTGCACGGGTGGAGTGTATCAATTTATTAAAATTTTCTCAAGTTACATGCCTAATTTTCTGTAACCATAATTACCAATCATCCTGGTAGTTTTTCATATCCCGGTGTTCCCAGTATTTTTTCATATCCCGGTGCCTTTTTCATCTTGGTGTCCCCGGTGCCTTTTCATCTCGGTGTCCCCGGTGCCTTTTCATCTCGGTGTTCCCGGTGCATTTTCATCACCGTGCTCCCTGTGCCTTTTCCCTCCCGGTTCCAACTGTGTAAATCTAACCTAACCATCCAGTTCCGGTGTTGCACATTTAATTACGACAGTTACCCAATTATCCATTCTAAGTGAAAAAAATCCATTAAAATTATTACAGACTTTTGAAATCCCAAAATTTGTAAATACCCCCTGTTTAAATTGAAAAAAAAAATCCCGTTAAACTACACCAAAGAAACAAATTATAAGGTTAAATAACAAATTGATCTAGTGTTTCTATCATCAACTTTCTAAAAAAACTGCATGATGTAATCTTTACTTTAACCAGTCTAATTCTTAAAACTTTCTATTTCAACTTAAAGTTTCATGGAAAATGAAGTTTTTAATAAGAAAATACTGTTATAAAGTTTTTTATAAGGGCCGTTTTTAATTTTTTAAATTATTAATAACCTTTTTAAAACAATTTTAGCCAAGTTTTATCTTTAAATACTTTGTTTTATGTTTAAAATTGTTTTTGTTGTATTATTTGCAACAATGCGAGTTAAACAGATCTTCTTTAGTGGAGAAGTAAGGCGATTTTTTCAAAAAGGCCTAAAAGGGGGTGAAGGGGTGGTTTTAGAAATTTGGAAATGATGTCATTGTCTTTCCCCCGTCCCCATACGTATGTGTACCAAGTTTGGTTCGATTCGGACGGGTAGTTTTGGAGAAATTGAGCCAAATCTGTTCCGGACAAACCCAGGAACCCAGGAACCCAGGCAGGAACCCAGGCAGGGACACCTTCATTATATATAGAGAGATTATTCCTTGATATATTTTCTATCAATCTTTTAAAGATACGCTTCCTTAGATTCTCAAGTTTAATTTTAGTTTTATAATATGTGATTTAGCCCTATTTTTACTTTATAATGAGATAGTATAGAAAAATAAACAATACTACCTTGAATCAGTAAAAAATGTGTTTGTAACTTGTAAGTAATTGTAAATAGCGCAAAAGGATAGCATAAAATTTGACAGTTTTCATCAAAACAAAAATATGGAGTAAAATCTAATGAGTTTTTGGATCAAGCTGAAATTTTCTATCATGATTTATCTGATTAATTTGCCAGTGATATGAGACCTATTTCTATGAATGAATAAAGTTTAAAAGTAAAGTCTTCAAATTTAGGTCTGAAATAATGTTCCTAATTTTTTATAATTTTGTTTAAAAGCATTTTTTATTAACGTCTGAAAAGTCTATTCAATATATTTTACCACGACTATTCCTAACTTTAATTATATTATATTCATTATAAATTACAACATCTTTTTTTTTTCGTTTTTTAAACTTTAAAATGCGGAAATAATTTTGTTATTAGTTTTTAAATGAGATATAAATGTATGACGTAAAACCTGAAACCTATCATATTTCTCAGTTGCAGTTGTTAGTCGTTTTATCATATTTATTTTTCTAGATGTTTTAAGTTTAATAAGTTTAATGTTTTAAGTTAATTCAATAATATAATATGTACAACTTTATATTTTCTCTCCGAAAATCCTTTTCCTAAATCTTCGTGGTTTTTTATTTACGTTGTTAAATTTATTTCACAAAGTAAAATTAACCGTGTATTTTTTTTGTTGGTAGTTGGTAGTCGAGTTCATTCATGACTCTCGATGATTTGGAATCAGTTTCTAGAATAGAGAACTATGGGTTTAGTGTGGAGTAAAGGAATTTTTTAAACAAAATGATAGAATAAGGAACATTAGGTAAATGTGAGTATATTGGAGGATTTGAAACTTTTTCAGACCTAAATGTTGGTAGTTACTTCTTTCTTCTTGGCTTCTTTCTCTTCTTCTTTGACTTCTTTTATCGTTCCGCTTCTTTTATTCCACCGGTTACTTTTCATGTTCTTTTTAAATTTGATTCTCCTGCCCAAAGTATTACGAACTTCTTGGGAATGTGGATAAAAATGTATGAAATTAATTTGTGTAAAAATGGTTCATCAAGAGAAGTTACCATTTTTGAAGCACATCAGTTCTCTCTACACTAAGCCCATAGTTCTCTATTCTTGAAACAGATTCCAAATCATCGAGAGTAATGAATGAACTCGTGTTTTCACACATATTACATGACAATGACCCGCGACTTTTAACAAAACTGATGTTTCCTCCTCTGTCCCGTTCGATGTTATTATTGAATCTAGTCACACAGAGGATAGGAGTTCATTACGGAGGACCCCAACTCTCGTTTCATCTGGGTCATGCTAATAGAGTTGTTTGTCTGGGGTCGGATGCGCAGCTCCTTGATTTATTTCATAGCGATATCATTAGCGGGGAGCGCTTGTTTTCCATCATCGGCAAAAAGCGAGTGAATGAATGAAGTTTTCTCACCGAGGTCATCCTTGTTTACTCTCTCTCTCTTACGTCCATTCATCCAGGCCGGCAGCATATGCGTACTACAGCTACTACGGCTGTGGCGCGATGGCCATTGATGAAAACGAGGCGGCACGTATGGGGGTTCGATACGGATTTTGGAACATTGGAGTGGGTTTTCGTAAAGTGGTCTTGACTAACGGGACTTTGAACTTTAATTTCTTTATGAAGAATAAAACAATCTACTGTAAATGGAAAAAAAATTGAAGGGGTGTTTGACTAGTTTCTGATGTATCGTACTCTCTGACATAACTGATTTTTTAAACACACATGCTCTTATTTTTTACAAAAAAATACCAGTTTTTAAAAATTCCAATTAGTTTTGAAATTAGTTTTCCTTCTCTTTCTAGCGGTTCACTTAATAGACGAGTTAAATGAATGATTTTCTATTATTTTTGACGATTCACTAGCTACGCGCAAGCGTTACGTTAAATTCAAAAGTTTTGTAGGTGATGCTTGTCTTATTTTCTCTTTGGTTGACGATAGTTATTTTTAGACTTGCTGGATATTTTTGTAGAGAAAACATTTGGATTAATTTATTGATGAGTTAGGAGATGAATATTTCATCTTTTTCGACAAGTTGTTATGTATGCAGATGAACGTCGACTTTTTCAATGATAGTTTCCTTTACTTAGGTTTATAAATATTTACTGATTTATAATCATTCATCAAGGGTTTAAAGAATTGAACTTTTTATTTCCATGCTTATATGTTAGTTGTGAATTTTCTGAAGGTGGTGTGTGGATTCATGGAGTGAAGTGAACCCCCACACGGTATCCCTCTTGTATGGGATTGTATGAAGAAGAGGGTGAAATTTCTTCCTCCAAGTCCTCCATCGATTGGGGGGACATTAGTTAATTGGGAGTTTAGATGGAAAAGAAACACTGTTTAAGATTCTTGCCTTTTTTCTTGTACACAATACATGCTTTTAACTTTTTGTTAAAAGAATCAAATTTAAAAACTGTAACTTATAACAGTCGTTAACCTAGTCTAAGTAAAGTATCTCGATCATACTATACCAACAAGCATTTAAGTGAGGTCAACAACTCTGGAAAATAGGTGAAGGGCGAGATACTATATTTAACAACCTTCTCCGCAGGTGGCCAGTGCTGGAGCACGATGAGCCGACCGGACCGGTGCACGGCCAGCCTGAGGACGAACGTGACGCTGGAGGAGTGCTGCAACGACGGCAGCGCGACGACGGCCTGGAGCCCGAAGGACCTGACGTCGGGGGACCTCTTCTTCTGGATGTCACTCGGAGGGGGCGTCACATGCCAGCCCTGCAAAGGTGAGGCACGATTTTATATACCGTAGACTGCATGTCTTTGTGCGTATAACGTATTTTTAAGTATATGAGCATTGCGAAGGTTTTATCACGAAACTCGGAAATTTGTAACAAATATAGTATTTTAATCCCTTTGATCAGCTACGCGTTTTCGCGAAGCACTATCATCTAGTCCTAGATCTAAATAGCCGGAGTCATATGTCACAGAAATGACGTTAAGTGAGGTTGACTCCGCTTATTGTGTTATCGATCGGGTAATGTTATCAAAATTGACTGGTCCCGATCTCTTCTATTTAACTTAACGTAAAATGTTTCGGTTTATGTGATCAATATATGGCTTATAATGTTATCGAAATCTGGTGAAATCCCCTAAAACCACCTTTTTTCTCCGTTTGAAGGCCAATTTTAATACATAATCATACAAAATGAGTCATTAATTTATTAGTGTTTTATGTTCCACTCTCATAGTTTTCTTTACGAATATAAAAGTTGCAAAATACGTAGGTAATCGTTTGAAATACTTCAATTAGGACTACATAGTTGTGATTTAAGGCAAACACTCGAGTTACACTGTTTGAAACTTTCTAATATCAAATCACTTAATTATTATCAATCGGATATTGTTATTCTACTCATAAACAAGAATGATCACATCAAGCGGAGTCGACTATAATAAAAAGAGATAAATATTTGATTTAACTTGTACTTATTATCTAAGTACTCGTATTACAATATGTATACTGTGTATACGATACGTACGTTTTGTGTCTCAATTTTTATCGTCTTCTTTTAAGTTTCTCTATTCAGTTAATTTCACATGCTATGCTATTCACCTAGCATATCTGAGGAAAATTCTGAAACATTTGAAACGCAATGAAATTTTCCATAATTAATGGAGTGGTAGTTTTGTTTCAATCAACCGGTCGGGAAAAAAGCTTGTGAGTACGAAGCAATAAATGTCTTGGCGTTGTTTTCGGAGGAGTGTTTGGCTTCTTCCGCATTCTCTAGGTATTGAAATTCAGGAAGCATTTCCGGAAAGATTTATCTCTGTGTTCCCAACCTTCTGCCAGAGCAAATGGAGCCACTTCATCCTTTTTATTGGTGGCGCGATAAAAAAATAGATGGCGTGATTAATCAACCACGACACCACGGGAATCACACAGTAAAGATAAAGTGACAAAAATATCGCTAATGAATGCTAATCTTTGACAAACTTGGAAATTCGAGATTTAGATGCGAGAGATATAGGATGAGATCTAAATTTTTCTTCTTTTGTAACACACAAAAAAATTTTAGTACCTTTTTGGCATTGATGAATAAATACGGTATATTTTTCTGGGATTACTTCCATGATAGCCATAACTCAACCTTTGTGAGAAAAAGAAGCGTAAGGTTGGATTGAACAAATGGTTGAATTTGAAACTTTGTTACAAATACATCTCCATACCTGTAGCGTCTTGCGTATGGGGTGCTATTAACTATTGTTATGATGGGTAGATGACCCTACTTTACAAAACCTTACTACCTACCACCCTTCCCAAGTATTATTCTAAATACTACCACCCATAAAAAGCCCATGTAAAAGTTCTGTTCCAACACTTTTTACCATGTGTCTTATCTCAAATTTTGCAGTGGTTTGGAACCGGTATTCTAAGATTGTCAAACCATATGAAAAATAAGAAAAACGAAATGAAAATTTTATGATAGGATTCTGGAAAACTTCGCATATTTATAACGTTACCCAATTCCGAAAAAGTTTAAGTAGCACTTCTTTAGTGCAATTTGACCACTTGAACTGACTCACCAAAACGAGTTAGGGAAAAGGAAAAATTGAAACGTCCAGCGAAAAAGAGCTCATATGGCTCTCCACAGCAAATTCAGCTGTAATTGTTGTTAGGGATGGTTGAGATTTCTTTTGATTTTCGATATTTCCTGTTTTTGCTGTAAGGTTTTTGTATTGTGAGGAGAATTAAACCCTTTATTCCACGGTGGTATTAACGAAATAAGTGCTGTACATCATTGTATCAAATGCAGAAATAACGCTTAATAGCTTAGTAGGAAATAATTTGAGCTGTTCGCGCAGCAGGAGGCGATTAGAGAGGACCTAATTGATTTGCTTCTTGATTATTAATGTAACAAGAGTTCGGCGAATTTTGTGGAAAATTCAGAATCCAAGACGGCTTTGAAAAGCCTCTCCAGATGGAGCAAGCCCTAAGAATCGCATTCCCGTGGTTTAGCGGTGTTATTGAGGTGTTCATTCCAAGCCCCCCGTTGCTCCCCGTTCGGCTCATTAAAACAGCAGCAAGTTAATGAAAAATCCCACCATCCCGCGCAACCTGTTGCGCATCCCCCTGCCGATCTCTCCTTCGAATAGCCAAAAGTACACAAAGGGTCAACACGTGTCGACGAAGTAGTGCGGAAAAGAGATCGTTCCACTTTCTCTCCTGGAACTGCTTTTATTAGCTCCGATATTATTACATATGGGTGAACCTCATCAAGGACGTGTCAGATCGATCAGCATTGGTAATGGGGCATCAATCACCACCCGTTCGTGGTAAAGTGGAGAGAAACTATCCCGATGCAAGGTTTTTTGCTTCTATTTGGGAATTCGCGGGACTGGCCTTTGGGATCTGGGTCGAACACGTGCGTCCTTAAACTTGAATATGTGCGACGTCCTTGGGGGAGTTAACTAACGACCACAGAGTTCAGACTACTATTTCAGTGAATCTTTTTTCGGGTTTGTTGTGGCGGGCGTTTATTGTTTCCGTCTTTTCTCTCTCCTTTGCGTCGACGTCCCGCAGTTCTAATGAACACAGCGAGTGCGTCTGGGTGATATAATACGAAAGGGATTCTGATTTTCTGTAGAAATAAAACGTATCAAGCATATACGCATTTTGTTTTCGCATCGATGAATAATTTATGGAAATCTTCGCTTTTCATCGTATGCGTAGTAGATTTTTAAATCGCATCTCTGATTTTCACTGCTCTTTAAAGTTTTGAAGGAGAATAAATTAACCATAATAGCTCCTAAAAATATATTTCTTACTTTAATATATTTTTATAAAGATCTGTTTCTGATTGGAAAAGTTGAATTTCTTCAACACCAACTAAACTTATAAAAGATTGAGGGAAACGAGAAACAAACCACCTTAAAATTTCAAGGTCCTCCACAAAAAGTTAAAAGTTACTAGATTTCTGGAAAATTTGCCTTATCTCTTTTATATCAAACATTGTGTGGGATGTGTCCCCCATGGAATAGACGGTTGGGTTGAATTTGGCTCCTAAGAAATTCATCAAGACACAAATATATATTTAATTTTCATTGCCATCAAAGTACCTTTTACCCAAAATGTACTTATAAGATGTCATCAATTTCCTAAAGGGAAGTTCCCTCAAATTGTAACTTAGAATTGGTTTAAGACAATCAAAACAGGTCACTCAATCTCGCCTTATCTTTTTTAACCACTATTTAAACGCAAATCTCTTCGAAATTTAAAAACAATTCTACTACACTTACGAAGTGAAATTTTTAGGGTCAAGCTTTTTATTTTAAAAGTTCTGCCTACTCTTTTTCTGTATAGTGATTCTGGATGGCCTTTATGAAATTTAATAGGTTTACGAAAGAGGCATAGCTTTTTCCCAGAAATTGTTATTGAGTATACCCCCCCCCCTATTTAGGAAAAGTTTCTTCTTTTTTAAAAACATTTTAAAATAAATTTAGTTAAAATTTATTCCTCAGTTTTTTAAACATTATACTTTTATTTATTTTATTGATGTACTCGTCTATAAAAGTTTCTCATGGTGAAGAATAATAGCTTTGTTTAATTTAATTACATTTTAAATCTTCATCTTAACATATTTTAAAGTAAAAAAAATGATTTTAGTACTTATATATTATGATTTTTCTAGAAGTTTCTACAAGCAGATATAAATTTATTTGGTTGTAAGCTGAATTTTTGAAATATCTTTTCGTGTTTGACGAAATCTGTTATGAAATTTTAACAAGGAATACAGTTTAGTCAAATGCTAATCCTTTTTGAGTACTTATTTAGTTATTTCTTAAGAATAATATTAGAGGAGAAAATATTTTAAAATTTACACAAAAGATGTGAAAAGCTTTACAATGTTCTCAATACTTCCAACAAAGTTTTGTAATAGTTACTTTTCAAAGCATTGATTCTCCCTTAACACAGAACAAACATTCTAAAATCACGTTCCGGAAAGGCCAATGTTAAATAAATCAATTTTCCGAAATGCTGTTGAGCAAAACTTTTTACCGATTTCTACTTCTTGCCAACACAATTCGATGCTTTTCTTTGCAAAGATTGAAATCATTTTATTGGGTATTTTAAATCTGGCTACTTAGATCTGAAGTCATACAGCTAATTTAAAAGAGTACTTTATAAGTTTGCGACAAATTGTGTATCATTAGGGTTGAATTTATTTTAGAATTCATTTTTGGAAAAACCTTAATCCGAACAGTGTGAGTCATTTGTGGCTACCAGGCTTCGATTATGGTCTAAGTCTAGCCAAGGGCAAATAATTGTGTTTTCTACTTCGTTCTCATTTTTCAGTTTAAAGTGTTTCTTCTTTATACAGAAGAGAATTTTTGTTGGGTAAGTAAGAGAGTTTTCAACTCTATGGGAAGGGAAACATTCATGGGAATGTCTAATTTTGTTTTGCTCTTGGTTATTGTTATCTTGGAGCTGGTTCAATTGTCTGTGGATAATGGATTACAAATATTTACATCTGCATTCTGAATGCAAACAAACAGTCCTTTTTAAATTGGTTGTCTGGCGTCATTGGTAGTTAATTTTTACTTGAATAAAATTTCTTCAAAACTAAGAGTATTCTCCAGCTCTTACAACCCGTTTCAGGTTGGTGAACTACCCGCCAAATACAAAAGCAAGAACTTATCTTTGAAACATAATGAATTCACACTTTTTTTGCTCAAATGGGCTCAACGCCCTTGAAGGTGGTATGAGGAAATCTCCGTTCAGCCTATTTGCATTCCTTGCAGTTAGCGTTTTTGTTTAAACGTCCATAGACTACAGGATTTCATCCATTTGCCAAGTCTAAACGCCTTAAGAGGGCCACTAAGGTCTCTTAGTCCGCATCTTTCTTTTTACTTGGGACAATAAAAAAAGGAGGTAATGCTGAAGAATGGTAAAAACAGACAGAAATGACATGAACTCACATTACTAACACAGCTTTTTAAGTTGTTAATGTCACATAAATACCGCTTTTTAAGGCTAGCAAAATGTTTTTTATTGCTTAGAGATTCACAACAAATTTTCAAGGGATTATCATCTTTGGGAATTCAAATTGTCTGTCTTTAACTACTTTCTATTTACCTTTAAACATGTTTCTTTCATTTTATTTAATTTTTTTCAAAATGTTATAAACGACTTTTTATAGTATAGAAAGAATCCAATTAAATGATCGAAGAATAGGAGATTTCAATAACATTTTCTAAAATGTATGATAGACAGAAATCAACGAACCCCCTTCATTTTAAAATGGAAACTAGACTCTAAGCAGGCAAGGACTATTCCATCCTGTACCATTCCCCGAATATATGGATATAACCATCAACAGCATTTTTTTCTATCATTATAGCCCAAATTCCACTAAAGTATATGTTTTGTAAACGGAATCGCTACATCTTACATCGAAATCAAGATTCAAAATTCCATCATACACATTCCACAATGAGAACTATGTTTTTCCTTTTAGACACCGCCTTACCAATTAACATTTTCAAATATCATTCCTGTTTCCGTTCCGTGGCGTCCTTCTCTTAAATAACCTTCATCTCAAGGGGTGGAACCAAACAAAGTCGCATTGTCGCATAAAATATCCCGACATCCTATGACGAGTGTACTCCAGCTGTCTTCCGAAGTCGCTACATGTCTCTCCAGTTCAGCTCCTAAGTGAAATCAACACTTATCGCACTCACACATCGCTCTATCTGTCCTGTATCAGTTTCCATTCGAATACATTGACGTCATGCGCCAATCTTTTTACTATTCTTAGGTAGGACTGGTTTTTAGGTTTTTGGAAGGGTTGAAATGGAAGGACAATTTCTTGTATAAAGAATTTAGCATATATATGTATATAAATCCTTCCAGCTTCTTCAGTGAGAATAAAACTGTTAACTCTCTTATTAGGCATTGCTGGAGAAAGCCCATAATCAATTTTGTAGCTCGCTGATCAAGATGTTGCGGTCTTGTTGTACCTACTAATTAACAAAACGGTCTCAATAAGCAGTTTTTTAAAAAAAGGTGGTGCTAAAATTAGTATTTAAGCGTCAACCAAAAGTAGTGGGAAATAAGTGATAAAAATTGTGAGCAATAAAACTTTGATGGCGAATCTTAAAAGTGATCCTGGAGTTATGGACCATATTCAGAGACGTAGACACAATAGAAAACCAGTTGCCACTAGAGCATAGCCCCTGTAAGCCTTGGGTTCTAAATCGGGATATGGAATACAGAGTACTTACAGGCGTTTTTATATTTTAGTATAATTTTTATAGGAGAGGGTCTATGGTTTCTTTTTTATTAAATAGGAACATATTTTATTAGTAAGCCTCCACCATCTACTTGCCACTGAGATGGTTATTGTTGCTTCTAATTCTCCAGGAGGCAAATATCTATCTATAAGAGATATCCATTTTAAACAAGTCAAACAGTATAAAGAGGGGCTGAATAGGCATCTTTCCTGTAGAATGATTGGTTAGTGTAGACCCATCCTATGATAAGTCTTTTCCTAACCCACAACCTTCTCAGCATACAGTTCTCCTTGAAAGGGGAATCTACCCATCCTTTATAGAGCTACAAGCACTAGTGAACGTGCAATGCTCAGTTGCGGTACAAAACCAACAGTGTATTGTGGCTAATAAGGTGTTTGTGTTGTGTGTTTCAGTGTCGTGCGAAGGGGTGCGGTGCGGGAAAGGGATGCGGTGCATCCTCCGCAAGCAGCGTCCGGTGTGCGTGTGCTCGCCCGCCTGCTCCCGCAAGAAGCGTCAGATGGGGGAGGTGTGCGGCTCCGACGGACGCACCTACAAGCACATCTGCAGGCTGCTCAAGCGACAGTGCCGCAAGAACAAGCAGCTCACAGTCGAGTACTTCGGGAAGTGCCAGAGTGAGTAACTTATCTCATTGCAAATTACACTTGATGGTCAAAATGCACATCTCTGGTTGAGTCCTATGACCTCCTGAATCCGAATAAGACCCCCCCATCCCCCTCAGTTTTGGGGGGACGCGCCCTACCCATTTTTAACATTTTTCGATGGTTTCATAGCTAAAAATTCGATTTGGGGATTCTCTCCCGTATTAGTCTACTTACTTAATGAGCATTTCACTTATTTCACCAGATACCATTGGGCCAAAGTTACCCTAACGTAATAAAAATTCTTTAGTATAGTCAAACCAAAAAGTGAAACAAAATAATGACATTGAAAATGAAAGACTTTATTATAATTGATTGAAAAATATGACCTAGTAGTTTTGAATCTTGTTCTTTATCGCCTTTCGAAAGAAAAGTTGTAAAATTAACAAAAATCGACATTTTGATACTATGTTGGAAGCACCATATGATCGTATTTTAGTATTTGATTACTACTGTGCGGATATCATGGCAACAATTTTACCTGTTTGCCATAGCATTGAATACATGCTAATCATATTCTTTTTTATAGATGTTACGGGCAATGTGATAAATGCAATGGCATTTTTCAATGAAATTTATCACTTTGCCCGCCTCCATTTAGGGCATTATTAATAATGCTCGATTAATCACTTTGCCCGTAACATATATACAGAACCGATTTTATATAGATAGTTTTACGATGGTTGGGTCAAAGTTTTACTATTTTACGCTACCTTTTTCGTTAATTTATTAAACGGAAGTATATTTGAAATTTTCTAAATCAAGTAAACCACTTTTTATTATTTTCTGAAATACATTTCATCGTAAAACTTTTCAGTATATCATTAATCTGACCATCAAATCAATCTGTAATTATGATGTATCTCAACCTTTTAGATTCCTCTTTCATTCAAATTGATAACATTTGATGCAACTAGTAAGTATTAAAATTAAGACTTGTAGTATCTTGATAAGCTATCGACCTTGAAAAAGCAAATGAAAATTATCCGCCAGATATGAGTCGCAATTAGTTAGATCATGAGTAAAGCAGTAATTACCCCATTATAAAACCATCAATCACGGTTGAAGCTCTTGACATATCCCCTCAAGATGAGACCATGAATGATGAATAAATTATTGAGGAATTTGGATTTAATTTCTTCGCTTGGAATGGTAAAATTTATGTTTCACACTCGATAAGTTTCAAGGAGAGGAAAAAACTCTGTTTACGAGGTATTCGCCGTTTCACTCTCAGGATAATTTAAATTCAACTAAATTCCATCCTTTAAACGAACCTAAAGTAATCGAAAAAGAAAGCCGATTTTTATAATTGAAAATGTTAGAAATTTTTTCCATCTAAAAAATATAATTCAAAAAATTACAAATTAAATGAGTAATTCTATTCTAATTCTACAGAGTACACTTTAGTAGAGCAAGGACACTTAGGACGTACTGAAGTGTTCCGCAAAATTCTTGATTCAAATTTTCCTTTCTTTATCATTGGGAACCTCAAATAATAGAGGGTTAATAAAAAGGTGAATTATATGTTATTTGAATTAAATTTAAATGCGAATTTTTTAGCGATTGAAATCTAATGTATGACTTTTATCATTCGTTTCATTTATATGTGTGTCAAGGTTTTCAAAATGATGATCAATTTCAAATAATAATAATAATAATAAGGGATAGTTGAGGAATATAATTTTACTGAAACAGCGTGTTTCTAAAAGTTGAAAAATATGCGAAACTTAAAAAACGTTGATTCAAATTGATTGTCCCTTTGAATTGAGAACAAGGTCCCTTTAATTTTGAACTCTTTAAAATATTTCTGTGCCACCCTTTTCTATAGTACTTTAAAATTGCTATATCTACTTAATGATAAAGATCCTCAAACAATAGAAATCCTCTGGATTTTCTTAAAAGGCTAATGAAATTGATAAATAATTATTTTTCCGTTTTTAATGTATCAATACAATAAATATTTGAAAAAGGTAAGTGGAAGTAGTTTTCAAGAGAGAGAGAAAATTATAAACAACTGCATAAAAAATTATCAAATAATGTTTCGATGAGATGAATAATTCCTTTAATAAGTTGACATTGTTTTTCCTTTAGTAAGATTCTTTCCTAAACTAGCAGTTGTTAATAGTATCGTGGGCGAAATAGAGTATCCACTTATTGCACTTTTAAGGTAGTTGACTTTAGTTCAGCAGAGCAAAACATTTGTTTTACTACACAAATACTACAGGTGTTATGAGCTTTGAGCCCAACGTACTAATGGATGCCTCATAGTAAATCATAATGAATGAACATCTCTCTAATGAAGCTTCAAATTTATTTTGAGTAAAGTTGGACTTATTGTATTCTCTACATGATATCTAAACACCAACAAGTTTCAATATAAATTTAACCAATTGTTACGGGAGGAAATATTACACCACTTTAATGCCTTTAACTGTGATTAGTTTTGGGGAGAGAAAATTGAATGTCAAGGTTAACCACTTTCTACAATTTTCGTTAAAAAGCTTCACCGTTGGAGTAAAGTAAAACAATGCACCACCTTTGTAATTAGGTTTGGGTGGGGAGGAAAATGACGCGAAAGCAGTATCCAGCGATACAGGCGGCATTTACTAAAACTGGGAGATTGTACGTCTTATTACTGATCTGATCAAAGTGTAGGATTCCGAACAATATTCTATTTATAGAATCTATTTGACATTTACCAAAGCATGTTTGTAAGTTTGTAAAAATGCCGCAACTGGACTCTCTTAGGTTGGGAAGAGTAGTGCACGGAATTCTATTTTCGAAAAGTACCCAAAGATTTCACAAAGTCAATCGAATACGTGTTCCCAAAAGTTCGTGGGCGTAATTTGACTTCCAGCAGAAACCAATTTTATAAAAGAGTACTAGTAGAATTTACGTAGAACACGGTTGAGAAAGCAAGCTAAACTTTTTGGACAGTCTATAGATCTAAAAGGTGTCAGGAGTTGACCACTGCGTTCAGTCTAAAAATACAACTTAAAATCGCATTTATTCCCGTCTTGTTTTGAGAGCAAAAGTTTCTGAGAAATGTAAGCTGCCATTAGGATTTGAACGTAAACATGTATTGTCTTAGAGGTTTGAAAATTTGAAGTTTACTTTAGAAAAACACGGTTTTTGTGTAGGAGTATACTTTTAGAAGAGAGATTGAATTGAAAAAACTTACTAAAGTAGTCTTCAGTGTAAGAAATGTTGAAAACTTACCAATCTTTAATGTAAAAAACTGTCAAGAGATTTGAGAAATAATTAAATTGTTCTAATTTATACGCATTATAATCTAATAGTAATAATGTAATAATGTTTTATCGATAAAAAATAAGTGTACTTATCGGAGTTGTTTTCCAATCGATCTGTAGGTACACAATGTGTTTGCATCAACCGATTGTTTCTTAATGATTCAAAATGACTCATGTGTTTTGATAATGTAAAATAGGAAAGAACTCGTTCAAAATATAATAATTAATTTATTTTATTTTTCTTAAATATTATACGCTCCTAAACCTCTAAAGATGGAAATATTAATCCAAATAATGAGAAAAGGACTTTTTTGAATACTTTAAAAATTTACACTTCTGAAATCTATGATCAAATTTTGACTTCTGTGTAAAAGAAAGTTCTCTAGACAGTTTTAGTAAATTCTCTAAATTAGCAATTCTCTAAATTAGGTCCAGCTAACCCTCTAAATGTGTATCTTGTGTTATTTTCCGTTAAAGTAAAAATATATCTAGTGTAAATTTGTTCCCAAGGATGAATCACTTATAAAATTTACAGATTGCCGAAGAATAACTATTTTGCTGCTGTTGAGAGATGACTACAGTTACCCTACCCCTTGTTGATATAGAAAGAAAAAGATTACCTATATATCAAATAACGTTTTAAAAAATAAGATTTATAAGTTTTTTTTAGTTTCAATCTGCTTTAAAATGTATATAGGTTTACAAACCTGTAATCAACCGCTATAGACTCATCATCCCACTAAAGTGAACACATGGAACAAAAGAAAAGAAAATGATATTGACCACTTTGGAATCTATGAATTCAACCTAACTTTAAATTAATCATCTTTAAAAGTATTATTGATGTGGTGAAATCATCTCTTATCATTCATTTTCAATTTGCTTTCTGTATTTATTCACTACTGAATAAATCCAGCTTGTTTTTAAAACAGTTATCCTATTGGTTTGCTGAATTTAAATTAACCTTTCTTTCTCCAGAGAGCTGTGACAAGGTGCACTGTGCAGGGCGCAAGACTTGTCTCCTGGATCAAGTCTTACGTCCCCACTGCATCCGCTGTCAGACTAGCTGCCCCCGAGTCTCTATGGGAGAATACGTCTGTGGAGGAGACAACGTCACATACAGCAGTGCTTGCCACATACGACAAGCGGCTTGCTTCAAGAAAAGAGCTGTTCCATTGGCCTACAGGGGAAAATGTAAAGGTACGTTCTACTACATTTTGTACTCCGCTTTAGAACATTTTCGTAAAAAATTTTATATATTTGTAACATATATATAAGTTTAATGTAAAGTTTAAAGTGTACAATGTAAAATTTAATTTATCTGCTAAATTTACATCAAACGCAATCTAAATGAATCCTTAGGTTTTAATTTAAAAAAATAATATTTGAATTAAACGTTTCAAATTTATTATATCTGTTTTTACCGCGTTTTTAAACACATACCCTTTTTAATTTATACTATCAATAATTTAAAAATAATGCGGTTTACGGTATTAAAGGTTATTATCAAAGATAATGGCCAATCTTTTAAATCGTCTCATGTTCAGCTTTTAATTTTTTTTTAAAGAAATCAAAAGTTTCATTGACACCATTCCAACATGTAAGACAAAAGAAACCTAATCTCTGCCTCAAAAATCAACCGTGTTAACTTTGAATCGAACGTTTGACTTCAAATGATGCAAAGAGTATACGATACGAACTTCTCCATTTCTCCGATCAGATAAAAGGAAGTCATCCTTTACCCGACTCGCTTTCCCCGCATCCCGACAGATTATCTTCTACTTTGTTACACATTCCTCCGCGACATGTGTTTTGTTTTCCTCCCCATCAAAGCGTCTCTAATTTTGAATGCGAAAAAAGAGAAGCGAGAGTGAAAAACCACCGCCTCCTCTCATTGGTCGTTCGGTTTGTGACGACATAGAGCGCGCAAATTCGTGAAGGATGCGGCATTGTGTGCGGCAGCATTGAAAAGAGCTGTCACCAGTTCGGAAAAAAACAGAGAAGGGCGTTTTTTCTTTCAGGAGTTAAGACAAAGATTTCTTTGCTGGAAAATGATGTTGTACTTCCGTAGGAGTAGCACACTCAATCTGTTTAGCTGCTATTAATTAACACCATTTTGGAAGCTTCTTCACCATCGTAATACAGTTTATTTTTTTATATTGAATTTTGGTAAATGAAGAGCTATGCTAAACCAGCGGTTTTTAATTTGTTAGTACCTACTAAGTTATTTTGTTTTATTCGAAGAACACCTAAGACATATTGAGCCACAAAAAAAATATTTTTTTCATCGAGGCGTATGTATGCGCACTGCGCAGTAATTATTTTACTAATTTCACCTACATTAATTTAATTTTCAAAAGTAGGTTATAATTGTATTCTTTGAATCACTCCAAGTGCAAAAAAAATATTTTAGGATATTTTAATCATTTATAGCTCATTAGAATAATATTAGCTACATTATGTTGTATTAAAATTACTACCATTAGAAAAGTCACTTTAACCTTTAACTAAATGGAAAACTTGGAATCTTAGAAATTGCTAGGGAAATAGGAAGACTTTTGAAATCATCATGTTCAAAATAGCAAAAGAAATTAAGTTCAAATTAATCAACTAGAAAAATCGTAATCAAAACTCTGACAACGGATGAACTATTTTCGTTTCTAAAAATATAGGTGATATTGAAAAAATTATTTTAAATTGAATTTTAAATTGAAAGAAAAGAAGAAATATGAGCCAATAGAAACTTTTTTTGTCTATGTTATGGGCAAAGTAATAAACCTGGCATTATTAATAATGCCCGGATTTATCACATTGGCCGTAACATAGATATAGTATAGCATTACTAAATATCCATGATAAATTTAGTTCTCTTAGTAGGTCTTCAAAAAACACGTCTCAGAAAACAGTGTTCAAAGAATGGTGTCTTCGAAAATCTATCTTAAGATGTTTTCAAACTTGGATTCTTTTTAATTTTGAAGTAAACACTCTCACCCAAAAATAGCCCTCTCTAATCTACTCCTCTCTTCTCCCATACATCTTCTTAAACTAAGGGATGTCAAAAAAAAGTTTTCTGTTCCTAAATTGATGTTTTCCAAAGCAGTGAAAACAATCGTGAACTTTAATTTTAAAAAATAGAGGGCTCTGGCCCATGCTCCCTATTGCTCACTATCACCAACCCTTGGAGCAGCAGTTAGTTACAAATGGTTTCACTATCTGAGCTCAAATATGGCGTTTGTTGCATCTTACCAATTCCGGAGAAGCGGCTTATCCGTATAAATAAGGCTCCTAAAATATGCAATTTCTCTTGCTTATCACAAATTATTAATCTAATTAATATAAATAAAAGTTCTAGAATAATGCAAAATTAGTTTTTTACAAGTTAAAAATTTATCGTATTTTAAGTTTTACATTTGTACCAATTAGTTAGGCTAAAAAAATGTGGTGCTTATAGAATTTTTAGTTTATTAGATTTTATATTAGGAAAAATTTTAATGAATATTTATTGTATACGTTAAAGGTTTTGGTGAGAAAATCAGAGAGAAAAATATTATAAATGTAATGCACATTTAGATAAACTAATATAGAATATCTTAAGAGAAAAGGGATCCAAGCATTTTGAAACCCCCCATATGAAGTTGAAACTGATAGGGCCCTTTTCCAAAAAGAAAAAAAAAACTTTTGGAAATTTCTCTAAGTAAGAAATACGAGTGGTAGGGTATGCGAGGGCAATAAATACTACACATTTTGGGGAAATGCTTTGTGATACATCACACACGCGTAAAGGTTAAGGGATCGGTGTAGTCATCCTGTCATACCTTTTTTCACATGAGAAAATGAGGAAAAGAACGCTATAGAAGATGAGATCTAATATTTTCCTAACTTTGACTCGTCATTATGTGGAAAAGAATATAATGTATCGATTTCAACCTTTCAAAAATTAATACTGATCTCCTAAACTTTAAATTATATACAAAAACAAAATCCATATAGGAACTCATATTCATATTAGAGGAAAGTGACATTTCGGGACAATAGTTAAAAATTGCCTGCGGGACAAAAAAAATATATATATTCTGTAAAAATGTTTTTACGAATCAAAAACATTTTTGAGGTAATCTAACTAGAAAAAATCTAGGTAATCTAAGGTAGGTAATCTAACTAGAAAAAAAAAATTATTTGAGATTTCAAATCATGCATTGAACATTGAAATGTGTTTTTTGCATTCGTTGTTTTCATATTTCAAGTTTTTTTTTATGGATTTACGATTAAGTCACTCGCTTTTTATTCATTCTTAGCAGCTTTTTATTCCTTCTTAGATTTTTTTGGTGCCCTTCTCTTGCGTTTTGAACTATTGCCCAATCAACGTGGGACAAAAGGTCGCAAAAAGTTGTCGCAGAAATATTGCGATTTCTCTAAGTATATTATTTTGATCGCCATTTTATATCGGAGAAAATTAATCCAACTTATTCAAGCTATAAACGACAAACAAAACTATTAAATCGTAAATTCCCTTTTTTTTTTGGGGGGGGGGAATTTTGGAAAAACTTCGAAAGTGTGACCTTATACAATACACCCATCATCTACCCTATTTGACCTCATCTTTTGGTATCCGAGACCCCCTGTAACACCCCGGGTGGATAGTCCCTCAACCTCTTGCTTCGTAAAGGGGACTTTCAGGGCATAGCCCCAAATTTGCAATTTTTTTTTTACCGTTGAACACTACTAAAACTATTTTATAACATAGGCCCTTAGAAAACGGGGGGGGGAGATAGGGGGTCCTCTCCCAGATTTTCTTTTTGAAATTAACACGGCTAAAAAGTGTCCTTAAGCTACTTTTTGGGGGATGAGTTTCATGAGGTCATAGCCCCCTTCCTCGAACCTTCCTCGAACCTCGAACCATAGCCCCCTTCCTGAATCTTTATACGATGGAAGTTGGAAACCCTTGTTACGACTCACCCAGTGGGATAAATTTGCCTTGTATCAATATAGTATGATATGTATATCAACTCTGGCATCCCTTAGTAAAACTAGCAGTACCTACTGTCACATACCATACACCAATAGTACATACATATCGACGGTGAAGACTAGAAACCTCGTATCTCCAAAATCCCAACTTTTCAGGAGAGCAAAAAAAACTGTTTTTGGGTGCCTATGACACCCTATTTACCTCGTTACGACGTCAATTTCCAAGTTTTTGCCAAGCCAATTTCCAAACACCTTTCTCTCTCTCTCTCTCCTCTCTCTTTCTACCTTGTAGAATGTATACATTGTATTGTGATTGTTGGGACTGTAGAGGAACCTCTACAATCGATTTTAAGGCTAAAAACTCACTTTGTCAGCGCTGCGAGCGTGAATATCGGTGGAGTAGTTTGTAATAGGTAGGTAGCAATAAAAAACTCAATTTCGGAAAAATTGGAGATACGAGGTTTCTCGTCTTCACCATCGATATGTGAAGAGAGATGAAGAGAAGAAGATGTGAAGAGAGAGAGAGTTAGCTGTAGATCCCTTCCTTTGGTGATCTATAACTTTGCCACTTGTATTGTATGTAGATATATATTGATGATAGACTTAATTGTTCCCTGAAAAAATATTGGAATGGAGGGGTTAAATAATAAAATTGTTCTGTCGTTTGTAGCCGGGGCTACCTGCGACAATATCCGTTGTCGCAAGGGCCAGCGGTGCCTCATCGACCCCAAAGGCGGACCCCCTCGCTGCACCACCTGTCCTAGCCAGTGCCAGGTTCCTCGGACGGAGACTCTTTGTGCCAGCAACAACTACACCTACTCCACCTGGTGCCATATGATGCAGGACGCCTGCAAGCACGGCATACTGCTGGAGGCGAAGCACGGAGGTCCTTGTGAAGGTAGGTGTGCTTCTTTTTCAAAAGGTACTGAGCTCTGACAGTTAGCAGTATACACGTTAGGTACAAAAGATGAAAGAAAAAGTTAATAAATAAACATCACTACCGACTTTTCAATGAGATCAAGAAGAGCATCCACTGGTGAAACACCACAGGAGGAGTGTGATATTATTCTAATAGGGATTTTATTGGTGGTTACGGACAAGAGAGATTAGTTATATCTTGCGACCTAGCTCTGAGTCAACTCATAAAAGAGAAGCAAATTCTCTCCATTCGCCTGCTTAAACACTATAGGTAACTCCTTCTTCAGGAAAATATTGTCCTGATATTATAATTTCGTACATGCAAATATTAGAAGCATTGCTAAATACCATTCAGCATGGTGTCAGAAACCATGTAAAATTTTGCGGACGTGCACATTAGAAGAAAGCTGTTCTGTGGATTTTAACTGTTGTGATTTAAGAACATTTACAGCCATATTCATAGCCATCAGCGTCGAGGTTAACCAGCGGTTAAAGAAAGAAAAAGTAGCTTTCCGTTGACTCTGATTGGTGGAATTCTTCTTTGACCGAGGATTTAACACTGACGCTGATGGCTGTGAATATGGCTGTTAAAATGCTTATTCACTTTATTCACTTTTAAGCGATTGGAAAACTTTTTTATCTAAAGTAATCACACTTTTACCCTGAAAAAACACTTATATGTTCTCAATATGAAAAGTTTACATTTTGTGTTTAGGCGTATGATATACTGAATAGATTCGTGAAAAATTTTATGGTAAAATTTCCGTTTTCAAGTTTACAGAATAAATCCGTGAAAAACACACTGAAATAAATGCTTAAAAATACGATTTTTTACAGTGTGGGCACTGGTAATAAATGCCTATACAAATTAAATTATAGTACAAAATTTAATTTAAATCCATGCTCTATTTTCTTTTATAGTAAATTCTTGATTTATAAAAGAAGTGTTGGTGTAGAACGTTTTATGTAATAGTTTTTAAATTGTGTAAAACAACTTTAAAAACTTTATTAAGTATGAAATTTCATTAATTTTAATTTTTTTTTTTCAGAAACAACTTCGCAGCAAACGAATCACATACCTTTGAATGTGTTTGAGTCCCAAGAACGTCTATAGTCACAAAACCCAGCCACTTTTGTTCCATCTTTTCCACCAATTTTAGGTGTAGCATTTGAGATTTGGATGGCATCACATTCCGACGGCGGAGAGAGCCCCCTAGCGGTACAAATAGAAGGCATGCGCGAAGTTTGATTTTGTAAAAACTTCTTTTTCTCTAGAGTGGAAGGTTCCTCTTCGCTGATTGCTCTTACAGCAGCTCTCAACATGCCACTAGGTGTAGTGTATTTATTGCTTGTGTGTTTCACATCGACCTTTTAGGGAAAATCAGTTCCTTTCGTTTATTTTTTAACTATTTGTTATCCACGTTTCAGTATTTGATCGAAAAGGTTGCACGATCAGTTCTTCCTATGTGTTTCCTATTGATCAAGTTGAAAAATGAGGTTAGTGTTGGACATGAGGGATCCTGAAAATACTTTGGATTTGCAATCTCTATGTTTCAGAGAAGAAAGAGTTGTTATAAAATTTGAGAACGATCACTGCACATCAACATTGTGAACGCATTGAGTCATACTTTCATTAGTTTGTTTCATATTCAGAACCACTATGCCATGTGAAAAATTTCATGAATTCGGTGTACTAAATAGAATGCTTCATTTTACCCTCCTGCCAACAGACGAAACATGTTCTCGAACTTTGAAATTTTATTGGAAAGTTATGTAATCTAAACTTTTTTTTACCAAAAAATAAATATATTAAACAGTATTTTAAGTATGTTACATTTAAAGGATGTGTGATATCCATTATTGTAGTGATTTTCTAGTTATTTTACGATATAACTAGAAGTATACTATAATCAAGTGGGTAAAATTTGGGTAATCTAAAAATCTAGTATACACTTAAACTTACTTTTTAGGATAACGCTTGCCTTACAATTGGAGTATACATAACTAGTAAATAACTGAAGCTTAACTAAATTCGTTGTGTAACAGCATTTAGAAGTATAATATATGCGCCTTGAAAAATGTTCGGTTATAAGGTAATTGCATGGATAAATCCAAGCATTGAAGAAAAAGGAACTTTCAATTTGAAATAACTCCTAGAAGAAGCAATCCTGCTGCCATCTTGACATTAATTTGTTGAATTATGTAAAACTCTGCTAACTTGTGCTCATAAAAATATTCCGAGTAATAAGTGATAAGTCATCATTATTATTAGTAGTAGTATTGAAATTAAGTATTTATGTCCGTATATCTTCAATTTCCAACAAACTTACACCATTACTCCGAGAATGTACAACCAAAATTGTTGCATCCGGAGAATTAATACGATAACGTAAGACATTACGTCATTACGATAACATACACATAACGTACTACGTGACTACATTTTGGAGTATATTTGGTCCTTTGTCAGTTTCTTATATTCCTGTTTGATTCAAGTTCTCTTTTTTATACTCCCTCATTCCGAATGTTTCCCATTTCTTTCTTCTCAATTACTCCCTCCAAATTTTCCTCCTAACCGCGAGCCGAAAATTCCCCCCTTCAATTTCTCTAAACTATTTGCCTTTTGTTATTGATTTTATATTATAACTATTGTTGATTCTTTTTGTTTTCACCAAAACTTTCACAAATTATGTTCTTAATACGTTTATTTACTGTACTACTTTGTATTTGACAAAATTTTGTTGTTCGAGTCATGGCTAATGTTGGTTCAAAATTTGTGCAACATTTATATAATTTTGATAATTTTAAAATTAAATTAATTTAGCATAACGTTCATGCATTTAAACAGTTTTAGGCGTGTAAAAGTGGCAAAGGTCTGACAATTTATTATTTTTACTACGATTTATTTCAGATTGAAAGTTCAATTTTGCTTAATTGTTTTAATATTGATGCACTTACTCAAAAAAAAAATTTCGTTTTTGTTTACTTTCTAATAGCTGAATTATATAATTGACAGTTTCATACTCACAATTAATACACAGGTCTACGGAGAAACATTTCATACCTTAAAGTAGAAATAGAAATTAAAAAAAAATCTTGAAAAATAGTTAAGGGATGATAAAAAATGCTTAATATTTAATGATTGGTTCAAAATGCAATTCAATAATTCTATGCTAATAATACGTGTTTTAAAAATATATTTCAATTTTTTTATTCAAATTCTCCTAAGAATTCCCCATTATTTTGATAACTTTTTTCGTCTGTTGGCAGTTTCAAAAAATATTCTATTATACTCTGTGGTTGGTCAATGGATTTATAAGATCCCAAATGCTCATATTTCGTTTACTGTGTACTCTTTACTTTTGTTTCATAAAACCCCATGTGTCATAGTCGGAATTATGGTAGAATAATTCTCATAAGAAAATTTTGCAAAAGTTCTACTTTTCTGTTCAGTCAAGAATTAATGAATTACTACATCTGTGCATCTGAACTCGTGATCTCTTCTGCAACCTTTACTCCGTATCTCATTGTATGTACTGTTAAAATGTATATTATTTGTATTATATTTGAGTGATAGAAATTGCTATTTGTCTCCAAGAAACGGGTATCATGAATATCATTTTAATATTTGATGGTCATAGGAGTTTACAATCCATTTTGGGGTTAAGACGAATTCTTCATTTTTATTTCTGTATAGATAAAGATACTATATTTCTTTACTTTTTCATAAGATCTTAAAAAATAACCAGATAATTTCCTACTTAAGTTTATCAAATAATCAAAATAGTCTGTTATCATGCTATGGCTGCTTAAAGGAATATTATGCAAAAATGTCACTCAGAAGATATGGTTATTCGGTGACGATAACACCACATATTATATTTTATTCTCTTTGGCAGCCACGTATCTATTCTCTAAATTTTAAAAGTTTATCATTTAATTATAAAATGTGTATTAATCTGTAAAGCATTTGTAAATGGTTTCATTTTACGTATATCTAGTTAAATAGAAAGTTAATCTAAGATTCGATTTATTATAAACCGTTTTATAAACTTCTAAAAATTTCAGTTATTTAAGTTCTTGTTGAATGTTTCATAATTCAATCTAGTTGTATATGTAATAAATTATTATAAAATATGTGTGTTTGTGTCAATGATCTAGATTGTTATCAATGTATTACAGCGTAAATGTATATAGTGTGTGTATGGTTGAAAATTTCGAGTTTTCAACAAACTATTCTATCAAATAGATGGCGTATTAATGTTTCAGAAGTGTTGTAGTCAATAACTGTTAGATTGTACCTGGGTGATTCAATGTGTTATTCTGTTGTTCTTTTGAAATATTAGTGGAGTTGTAAATGTTTTTATAACAAAGTAATTAGAACAGTAATTTGTGCTACATGTGCAATATCACTATTCGTATGGTGAACTTTATATGTATTTATTAATTAAAGAAATCATAAGAAATGAAATTAAAATTTTCTACAAGGTAATTTCTCAAATCCGATTTTCATTTAAGAGAAAAAGTTGTCAACATTGTTTTTATAGTAAAAGTGGAGATTTATAATTCGTGTCTCAAAAATGAAAATTGAAGAGGTGCTTGGAAAAAGGAGGTATGTGATATTTTCAAGAATAAAAAGGAGTTATTAAAGATAGGGTACGTTTAGCTTGCAAATATATTTTAGTACAGACACCATCTCTCTAGGATCATTACATATTAGTGCCATGAGAGAGGTATGTGATCACAAAAACCTTAAGCACAAATATCTCGAAACAAATTTTTGTTACATATACCTCTTTCTTTCACACACCACTTCAATTATAGCTATATGCTTTTATTACTATTGCTAGATAACAAAGATTAATTTCACATGTATTTCAGAACCTGCATGAATTCTTAGTACACATAAGTAAGTACTACGGGTTGTAGTTAAATCAATCCACATACATTTTAAAGAAAATGATTTTCTTAATATGTTGTTCGACGTTGGATTTTAAAATTTTATGATAAGCGTTGACAGTTATAGTCTGTGTAAATAGAATCGGCGGTTGACCTTGAGTTTTTTCTCCATGTATTTCTTCTGCGTTGTCATGGTAAAGAATGACGTGAAACCGCCGATTTTATTTACACAGACTATAGATATGTAAAAATAACCCCAGTTGACCTAAAAATTAAAATTAAAAACTTAGATCCCATGATGGAATTAATTGGATTAACAAATGTATCTGTAACATTCCAATAGTTAAAGCCTGTCCAAACAGAACTACAAAAAAATTACGTTTTTAAAAGCAGGCACAACCAGGTTAACAAATAAAATTTTATGATTCGATTGAAGCAGCTAGAAGCAGTGTAAATTGTATGGTTTAATAAATGGATGTTAATTTATTTAAATTTCAATATTATGTATTTAAAAAACAATTTTAAAAGTTCTTTGAAATTTTTGAATGAAAAATAATTTTAATTTCCTTATTAACTACTATTTATTTTGTAATAGAGTTAACTAAAGTTATACTAACCTTATAATCAGATATTTTCAGTCTTGTTCTGAACTTCCACTGATATATTTTACTACTTATTGATTCCTTATAAAAATGATTTTTTGTAGATTATAGAGAAAAAAAAAACATGATTCATTACGTGTATCAAATTGTATAAATAATTTGTTCAGGTTTTGTAAGTACAGACGTTACTTGGTGGTGTTCCTGTGTCTTTGTTTTTAAATCATGTGAGTTCTGTAATTTATATGAAATATGAAACAAATGTTGTAAATCTTTTTATGTGTAAAATAAAATATTCGACTGTAGAAGAGCCTAATGGTTTTCCTTCAATATTAAAACACACAAGCTATATAAGCGCTACAAACTTTACAACTTTAAATTAGTAAATGTTAATTGATAAGAATACGAAAAAGTTGAATTTTTCGGTACAATTGTTTTTTTATTTTTTTCCCCTTATTAAAAATTGTCAAAATATTTTAAACGCAAAATATTTAAATATTGCCAAAATTTTTATTGTTCATTTAATTTTTTTTATTTCATTATTACGTTTTATTGTAATGGTTGTGGTTGTACCTACCGATAGTAAATTTTCTCTGATATTAGATGATCAAAATAAATATTAGTGCATCATTTCAGTAATCATTTTCTTCCACTCTAATGACAATATGATGATTAAATGTGATTTACGAAGTTAATCATCGAGAATTTGGCTATTTACTTTTGATCATAAAAGTCACCGCATCTCCACCCTTCTATTTTATAAAGAATATTAAAAAACAAAATGCCTTACGTTGTACCTACAAACAATTTCTTTTGTGGAATAATGGGGATTTTTTGAATTTTTTTTCATGTGTGTGACTACACCTTAATTTAAGTTACATTACTTCTGGATGATTAATTGATTATAGTACATAGGTCGGCAATTATGTTCTTGTAATTTTTAAAGGTAAAAATCAAACATCATATCGTACTAATTTTTTTAAAGTTTACAAATATCTAATATAAAAAGTTATAAAACAATCTGTAGTTCTACTATCACATTCTGGTAACATAGGTCGGCAATTATGTTCTTGTAATTTTTAAAGGTAAAAATCAAACATTATATCGTATACTAATTTTTTTAAAGTTTACAAATATCTAATATAAAAAGTTATAAAAAAAATCTGTAGTTCTACTATCACATTCTGATATCATAAAAACGTAGAGATGTATATTTCTTCCGAAGTATACCTGGGTGATTCAATGATTCTGTTGTTCTTTTTAAATATTAGGGAGTTGTAAATGTTGGATTCTTTAAATGGTCGAAATGTGATTTTATCTATTTTTTTACAAAAATCAAAAACTAATTTTGTCCGTAGGTACGACATTCTCTCTTATGTTTATGTAGCTAGTTTGTAATTTTTGGTGATATTTATGTTATTTTGCGCCAAAAACATCTTGGTGATTTTTAATGGGGCAATTTACCAATCATGAAACTTAAACACCAAGCTGTTTATGAAGACATAAATAGAAAATTTACTTGAATATTTTTAAAAGTTCGTAAAAACAGCGATACCGACTAATTACTTACTGTAATTCCAAACACCAATAAATAACTTTTATATCGAAATTGAGATTGAAAAAATTCTTTTAACGAAGAGGGCAGCTAAAGGTCCCCGTGATAAAATATATTATAAAGTAACATCCTCAATTTGACTATTTTATGAAGAAATTTGGATCAATGAAAATCTATCTTTCTTGAGAATTCATTTCCTTTATGATAAAATTAGATAAATTGGGTACCAGCAAAAATTTAACTTGTAAAACATGCCAAACTTTCCATTGATCGTAAAACTTTTAAATTAATGACGCAAGGTTCATTCAAAGGACAGATGCATGGTGTTGAACCAAAAAGGTCCCAGAATAAAAATAACTATAACTAAACTAACCTTAAAATAAGACGCTTAAGTAAAATTTACTTTTTTTATTTTCAGAAATAGTTTTCAAGCGCAGGTTAAAAACCATTCTAGTGCCAAGACTTAAAGCCGTTTAATCTCAAAGCTGTTTGCGGAACAAATAAACAACACAACTGAAGAGACAGACTAAACTGAACTAGAGATAGAACCTGGCATCAAGAGGAACATAACCCCTTTTAAGGGGCTTGAAAAGCTATGCTGACTGGTTTTGTGTGACGCGTCAAGAAACTTTCTAACGTAGAAATATGTTTCAAACAATTGCGCAACTTATTTCATTTCCTTGCATATATTTGTATGACTTCTGCGAGGTCATTCAGAACTAACTATGATAGGTAAAAATGTGTGTAAATGATAAAAACTTGAAAGTTTTTTTAAGGTATTTTTTTCTGCTTGGGGAATTACTGGTTTGAAATACGTGGTCAGCTTATAAAATTTCAGAGAACTTTAAATAAGAATATTGGGGTATGAACAAAATATGTTAATGATTTAATGACATGTAAATTGTTAAAAAAGACAAAAATTACTATAAACGTATTGACCCTCTGCAACTGAAACTCTAGTTCCCAAGTTATTTTTTCTTAAACTGTAATTTTCCTGAATAAACAAAAAGGACTTGTTACACGTTTATATAAATGGTATCTTCAAAATATATAAGTTCTTTAATATCTGGATGCTTGTAATTGAGCAAGGAGAATGCAGTTATTTCCAGTAGTTACCTTTGCACTTCTTTGAGTCAATAGATTACAAATGTGTTAAAAGGAGAAAGATTCCACGGGACACCCTTTAATCTTAAGTAATACGAATATAACTGTTATAAGATTAATAAACTGTTTTCAATTTTAGGAGAAGGATAATTTCGTCCAATTTGTCGGAGAACATTCCTTCTAGAATCTAGATATTAAATTACTATAACTGCAAAAAATGTAAATTTGAAGGAAATTTTATAAAAATCTTTTCTCTATAAAGATTTATCATCATTACAAAATAATTAGGATATTTATGAATTAAAAAGGTTTAAAAATCACGATACACTGCAAAATAATTTGCGTGAAATACATGCACTACTCATGTAAAATACAGTTTAAAACAAATTTTATAATAAAATACTATAAATGTATTCATCCAGATTTTTCCATCAGTACGACCTTAACATGTTTTGAAAGTATCCTCAAATTCAATTTATTTTATTAACCAAAGGAAAGAAATCTTAAAAGGGGGTAACTTTAATATTATCTATAAATCATTTAATAAAATAAGGATTTTAAGTATTAAGTATAAGTCGATCTGAGTATAGGTCTATATTTGCAGGCACGACCAAGTTACAGATCTTTCCACCATTCCTGTATTGATTGATTCCTGCCTGAAAGTAAATGCCTTCGAAAATATCATGAGTCACATTGCTGACCCGATTCCCCGACTTAGCAGAACCCCGAAGCATGCACGAGAATCCCCCTACGGCCCCACCGTAAAAACTAATCCTGCTCAAGACACAATTAAATATGAGTTTTATTACATTACTACATGCACAGTTCCGCAAAAAATAATAATAAAAAAAATCCCCCACCCAACCTCTATTACGCATGGTAGAAAAATGCGCTCGGCGGGCGAGGGGCTACTTTTATCATTGTCTCAGGCGTCTTTAAAAACAGATATCCGTTTCTGCCAAGGTTGCTCCGAAGGCATGTGCTCTTCAATTGCTCACCCGTGGACGCAATTCTAACTAAGAGAACCGGCGCACCTTATTAACGTAGGATGAGGTAGGTAAGTAATATTGAGTTCCGTGCGACCAAATGGAACTTTTTCAAAGAAGACGGATCACTCCTGTCCCCAGCCGCGCAAGGAAAGGGAAAACCTCTAATTACTCCGAGCCTGGGTGTGGCATTTTAAATGAGATAGATATGAACGCCTCCAGACATTTCCCTACACTTGCAGAGACTCCCTGAGCAAGCTTTTAGAGGGATGCGTTTTATTTGTTCTTTGCCAACATGCACCTAGGGAGACTTCTGAGCTTTGCATGCGGCGGTGTGAACTTCAAGGGAGATGGAGGAACACCTCGACTCATCGGTTATCGCGACCGACGGCGGTGGTTGGCGAGAGAGTACCGATATAGTAGTTCCAAATATGTGGGACAGAATGCGAGATATAACTTTTTTTTTTAAATTGTGAACGCTGAAACGAAGTTAAAATAATATTTTAAGAGACTGGAGTTCACTGTATCATCACATTGAGGATGATTTGTAGAAGGGTAATCGTGATAGTATTCATGACGAAAAAATTTATTGCAACTAAACAAATACATTCCAATTCATGCAAAACACCCCAAAGTAAAAACCCTATATATTCATAAATTTGGTAAAGTTCATTTTGAAAAAAAAAATCTTTCTTTGTAGAAGATAACCAGAGAAATTATTAGGAAACATCACCAGTTCGTTTAGCACAATTTATTTTGAGAAGTCCATAAAATTAAGCACACATTTGACAGTATTAATAAATTATTTTTGTTTTAGTTTTTCCAGACCAAAATACCAATTTGCTACTATTACTTACTTTTAAAGTAAAATAGTAGGAGTATTAAGTAAATGTTTTGTTGGAAACAGATGTGAATTTCAATCCCAAAGCATGCTTTTGCTTACCTCTAGAATTATGAAAGATTTTAAATCATTGTGGGTTAAGGGTGGAAGTGGGAAGGATCAATACGTTCCGAGAAATTCCAGTGCAAATGTTTCGTAGTTTCGTGGAAAATGAGTCAGTCAGTTTTCTGTGGATTGCAAACTCCCTCTTTTCCAAAAATTCCTTGATTAACTTAACTAACTTTTCTTCGCGTGCAATCCGAAAACTGGAAGCTGTGTGAGGAACTCTCTCTCCCCTCATGTTAAACACACTATTTTAGTTCCGAAGACAGTGATTCAGGGATAGGGGAGAGTGGAGTAATAAGAATAAGGGGTAATAAGAATCTTCTTATTTTACTGCTTTGAGTGTAGGCCTAAAAATCTGAAAAAAAAATCACAATATTTTTGAATCCTCCCCTACATCACATAAAAATTTTATCGTTTTACGATAATTTTTCAGGGAAATATAGTCGTTGGAAGTTGATTCTATCAACAAAACCGAAAATACAAAGTCACATCTTTTCGACTATTTAAATTTATCTTGTTTTTATAAATAAATTATCTTCCAATTTTTTAGTGAACTTTTTTAAAGGTTAAAAGACCTCTCCAATATTTTGTATTCTAAAGTTTTACTAGTCTTTTCTTTTGATCACCATCATATTTTTCATATAGTATATCCCCAAAACTATAGTAAAATATCCAAAAACCCATATCATCCTTTCCATATTATTTTTACACAGAATTTTGACAAACAGAAAGATCTTCAAGTATATGGCATGATTTGGTAAAATATATATTGTCACTAAATAAAAGGACCAATTTCTTGTACCCATTAATTTACCGAGAACCTTTCTAGGTAATGAACTTTAAATCTCTTTTAACCTCAACTACCCTTAACTTATTCAATAAACAACAGAAATTTATAGTTGCTTTGAAATTAGTTTGTTAACTCAAAAGTATTTCCATAACCAAATTATTTAAACGAGCCCATTCCAAACAAGAATGGATTAACTTAGATGGCTCGGATTTCAAAATAAATGAGAATTTACTAAGGCAGAAATTTCAGAAATTAATAATTAGGTAATAACTCATTATTTAATTTTTATACAGCCAAAGAGAGTTAAATCATTAAAAATTCAACAAATAGTTCTTCATTTAAATTAAAAAATAATAAAAGGTTCTATGCTTTAGTTCGCGATGTTATTAAAACTACATTCAATTTTTTCATTACTTAGTTAAAAGCTCTACCAGCAACATAAAGATTCCACGAACTCAAAAACATAAATGAATGACCATATGTGTTTTTGAATGGTTTGCTGAAAGCATAAAGTTAGTTATTCCATGATTTAAAATTAAAGAAATAAGAGACGCGGATAAAAATGGTTGCTCTTTGTGACGATCCCTCAACTATGTTATTAAATATGGAGGATATTTAGTTTGTTCTAAATCTGGTATTACTGCAAATAAAACAATGAAAGGAGAAAACTTAAACCCGCATCTGTTCTTAAAGAAGAAACCCTTAACTACTAACGAGTGTTGTTAGGTAAGTTTATTACAAAAATATCTATTAAATATTCTTTTCAGATTAATAACTTTTATCAGATATTTTTAACTCTAGTTTTCTATTTTTATCCAAAATACAGTTGAAGCTCTTTACAGTTATTACTTTACGATTGCAAAACCTGGAATACACAAAAATAAGGGCAAAATGCATTTTACGGATCGGAGGAAACATTAGATATATTTAACGTCTTTTTTTACTTTGACTGAAATAGAAAAACACAAACTCGATGATGTACTGGAACACAATTAGAGGTATTTTAAGCGTTCATTCAGTTATGGTTTTAAATTGGGAAACTAAAAAGATCGGGTGAAACCACTCGCCTCTAAAATCCATTGTACATCCTCTTAAAAATACATAATAAATTCCTTTTACTATCTAAAATTGAAGAATTGTGTTTATTTTTAAATTATACATAAAGCCATGTTCTGTTGATGCGAAGAAAAAGAAGAAATTTAGAAATTTGTAGGGTTATGGAAGTTATGTAAGAGATCATCCTGAATCCTCTGGAGACAGGCAAAATGACATAACGCTGTGGGTTTTTTCCGAAGTTTTAAGTTCGTTAATAAGGAGCGTTTTAACAACTAGTTATTCCAGATTGAAAACTTCAAATGTAAAATCCACTAATTCTATACATTTCTTTTATAGAACGACTTAGAATTTTATAGAAATGGTGTAAGAAATTCTATGCATCAATAGTAACATACTATATGTTACTATATACTAGTATATAACCAAAATATAAGATGGGTGATAATTAAATTCATGCATATTAAATTTAAAAATAACTGTAAAAGAGCACTAATGGAAAGTTCAAGTGCACGCATATAAGTAACATTTCAGAAGTAATACTTTCATAGCACGACTGATATTAAAATCGGGAGCAAAAATATAGTCGGAATGTATGCATTTGATTGTGAGTATATCAAATTATAGTTCAAAATATTCTGTACTCAATCCGCAGACAGCACTTTATATCTATCCTCTCGTTTAAAATTGCTGAGCCAAAGCAAAGAAAAATGCGACAATATTAAATTTAAATTCAGATTTTGAAGGTCCGGGAGTTTATTAGTTTTTTTTCCTGACATACATATAGGTACAGAGTACTTTCTTGAGTCCTAACCCGGTAGGTTCGTTGCTCCTTTAAAGTATTCAGTCTGGAACATTTTGTTTTGTCTAGACGCAAAAATTTAATAAAATTTTTCCTAGTGAGGCAGACATTTGAAAACTTTCTGGACGAAGTTCTTATTACAATGTTTGGTGTTTTCTCAAGGAATAGTACCTTCTTTCTTAAATGTATTTAAACCTTGCCTTGAAAATTTCTGTTTTGAGAAGAGTTTCTCCTATTTATTTCGTTTAGAGTAAAATAGATTTTGTATGCATTTCCTTGGAAAACTTAAACTTCCACGCACCTTACCAATTTTGTTCGTAAAATTTGAATACTCAATGCCACTTGGTACAATAACCTGGTTTCACGATAAGGAACATCAAACTTTTGGGCTACCTTTTGTTTGAAGCACCCAGCCAAAAAATTGCATAGCTTTTATATTGAAGTTTTTAAAAATAATAGAAAGAAAGCAATTTTTAAAATTGTATGTAATTTTAAGAAACGAACTAAACTAATAGTACCTTTTCCCACACCCCTTTTATCTAGTTTACAAAATTAAAGCAGTTTCAAAGTATGGAAAAAATTAAATAAGAAAAGTTTTAACCGAAAATGAATTAAAGCAATTAAAACAATCTTATTATAGTTGCATCAAAGTTACATATTAGCTGGTAAGCAAAAAACCACTGAATGATGAATATTTTTGACCTTTATTAAAATATAAATAGGATTAACAATTACGATTTAGCTCTGTTCCAACTGGAGTATTTCACACTCATTTTCACTTGTAAAAATTAAACAATGAGCATTCATGCAGATTTTGCATTATTTTTATGTGAAGAAAAAGCTAAAGTGGTTTTGCAGCATTTTGTTTTTCCCACAGTTTTATATTATGAAATAAAAATATATATATAAATGAATGAAATTAAAATTTTCTTGCACTCTATGCTTTTAAGTAACCCTTTATGCATTTAAGTTAAAATAGGTTTGATATCTTTCTTTATAACTTCCGCAAGTGAAAATGCATCAATAAATGACAAATTATTTAAATATTAATTCATAGTTTTAAGAATCCTTTTCACCACACACTCTTAACACATTTTAGAATTTAAAAAATTACATTGGCCGTACACTTTTGCCTTTAATTTATTGTAAAATGTTACACCATTAAAAATATAAAGTTGTATGTTCTTTTCATTTGTTTTATTTATTTAGCGACATAAAAACTAATAAGAACATTTCCTACTGATGGTTACTTCTGAATGATTTAAAGGCAATGAATTCTCTTGAACTAATTATTTATTTCTTTTAATGTTTTACTATAATTATTATAAACCCAATTAATTTTAATATTTTTAACAAATTTATAAACAAAATATAGAGATTAAACCTCAGTATTAAAAAACACTTATTTTTCCATAAAATATGTTTATTTTATTAAAAAACATATTCCAAACTTATTTAAAGTAAAAAATAACGTTATATTTCGTTACTTCGACCCAAAAACTACTATATATGATGTATCGCATTACTTATTTTTATTTTCAAAAGTATTGATTTCAATGGAGGCCATTTTGGACGCCATCTTGATTTATAAAAAATCCTCAATATTTGCTGAGTGGCGTCAATCGGTTCTGAAATCTACACCATCAACACTACCAGAAACCGTCATAAAATTCCATACATACTCCAATACACACTTTTCGAGTTGGCACCCTGACTATTTAGGATACCATCTATATGAAAGCTTATTTTGAAAATGACGGTTAATAAGATCAAAACCTGTTTAGAAATGTAAAAACCATAAATTTTTTAAAAGTTTTATTCTATGAAACATCTTATTTACAGAAAAACTTAGAAACTTTAGGTAAATCATTTGATGTCCGTACAAAACAATTGGTCAAAGACAAGAGTCAAAGGAATAAGAGCAAACTATTCAAAGACTATTACGGAAAGTTGGATAACTTCTTAGAAAAAATAGATCACGTAGCTGAAAATGAAATGGAAGAATGATGAAGAAAGACTAAAAGCTAATTTGCACTAAAAGATAAAAAAAGCAAAACTAATTTTTAATAATTATAATAATTTTTAATTTAATAATAAGCAGCTCCTCGAGAGCAAGCAGAATGCCTCTACATTAACTCTGTTAAGTACGGTTAAGTACTGACACACTTTAGGTCCAAAGCATGTGTTTGAAGCCATAAAAACAACGAGATATTTACCGAAATCAGTTAAAACCACTATTGATCCTGTGATAAAGAGAAATGCTTATTTTTGTCATCCAGAAAATTTGTTATTAGCAATGATAGTGGATGAGAGACATGAAATTAGAGAGTTACATTATAAAAAAATATTAGAAGCTAAAAATAAGAATAAAAAATTAAAGTAGGTTCGTACTTTCATACCTCTGCCATTAATTTTGATGCTACTGTGCTGTGACTATGTTGATGTCTTTTAGTGGAACAACTGCGTACTCTCCCCCCCCCAACCCATCTTGGGAAACTTAACTACTGATGGCATATAATTTAATATGAAACAAATTAATGTACCACCATATTTTTTTCTTAACTATCCTTCCACACCCAAGCTATCGAACGATGTGTCAATCTCGTGACTGAGTCTGCTAATCAAGTATATGGCAAGGATAAAAGGGACGTATATACATTCAACATTATTGTCAAGATCTTCCATGCAAAATTTTGACTGTAAGGTTAATTTTCACTGCAAGGCTGATTAACAGACATTATAAGACAGTAATTTTTTTAAAATTATAAAAAATATAGAAAAATAATGAAGCATAACCTAACATAATTTCTTTAGTAATTTTATTTTCATAAAACTATAATTTTTTAAAAAATATGCTTATAATAATAATACAAATGAAAAATAAGTAATGTATGAAGGAAATTCTTCAATAGAAAGGCATTTGTATGACTTTGAATTCAATATTGCCTTTCTTTAGTAAATGCCAAAATCTTGGATTTTCTAGAGAAATTCTCCAAGTTTGGGCCTACAGCTCGGATCATAAAAATAAGTTAAGACTTTTAAAATAATTTTATTTGACTATAAGAATCTAATAGGATGTATATTTAAACCTAGTTTGAAGTTTTTAAACTTAATTTTCAAATTTGGTGAATTTTTCCATTGTTAGGTGTTTTTTGTCAGTTTTCTCAAACTTTAGGCCCGATGCGCTTTTCAGGGATATTTTTAGGAATTTTTTGATTATTTTTCCAGCTATCAGCATGCCAAGACGCAACTTTTGAGACCCCTATGTTTTTGAATTTCGAAAATTTGTTTTTTTTTCGACCCAGCCTACTGTACAACACCCAACTTGAACTTGAAACCTTAATATTGGGTAGGATTCTTAATTTTTCCTTTTCATTTGAGTTTTAAGTTGAAATACATGGCAATAAAATTTGTAGAGTTTTTATTAAACAATTTCAATTTATATTTAAATTGGTCATTGAAGAATATTTTGTTCATTAAATTTCGATTAAATATTAATCTTTTAATATGTTTTTTTTATCATAAGATTTTCATCCAATAAATCGAATTAGAGACAGAAAAAATAACAATTATTTTATATTGAATACCTAGATGCTAAATATTTTTCGAACTTTAACAGTTTCAAATTTTATTTCTAAAATTCGCACCGTTAAAATCTCTTATATGTATTCAATATAATTTAAAAGTAAAGGTGCGGCCTAACGCTACGAGTAAAATTGCATTTGTTTTTCAAAAAATTTCCAACGAAATAATGAACAACTCTTTCTAACTCTCTATTCTAAATCAAAATTATTTAAATTTTTCAGAACAGAGAAATTCTTTTTTTTTAAAAAAAGGGGATAGTCATTAAGATGTGCTACGAAGCATCAATCTCCCGTCAAAAAAAAAAAAAAAAATCCCCTGTTTTTATATTCAACAGGAAGTTCTTCGAAAAGCTTAGTAGTATTTACTACCCCGTGTATATTGCAAAGAAAAATTTCCTCTTCATGTAACTTCTGTTCTACAACACTAACAAGCACAGATAATAATTAACGCCAAGATGGATAACGTACTTAACATTTCTGGGAGTCGCTCTATAATTTCGGTCCGCCATCACAGCCCCCCACATTAATTAAACTAAATGGGGTCCCGACCCACTTCTCAAAGAAGCTCTGCTTATTTAAACCAGGGAAAAAAAATTACCGACCGGCTAATTTCCTCCGAATGCAGTTTAATAAACGTATCCATTTCCATGATATAAGCCGTCGAGGTAGGAGTTCGATACTACATAATAGATGCTGCTACGAAGTCCTGGCGCCGCCACGTGATTGAAAACAAAGTGATTAGTATGAACGAACAGTGTTGTTCTAAGTTGGGGTCGGTAACACAGACAAACGATTTTAAAGCGATGGGTTGGGCTTCTCCAACACGCGATTAGGGGTCAGGCCCGAGGCCAGGATTTATAATAAATATTTGGTAGTATAGTTTTGATTGTGTTGCTGCCGAGTAATCAATAAGCCAAGGGGCCATCTTTTGGTATCCTGTGGGTAGATTAGCACTCGGAGATAATTTTTTTTACTCATTGTATTAAAGATGCACTGCAAGTACGCATTTTTCAATACAGTAACGGTAAGTACAGTTCAATTATTTATAAACTTCTTATAAATAATTGAACTGTACTTACCGTTACTGTATTGCAAAATGTTTTAAATTATTATAAATTAAAAAATTATTTATAAACTTCTTACATGACGACGTTCTGCTTAAGCCTTTTTTCTTTCTGAAAGTCTTTAAACTCATGGAGTTGGTCTAGTTTTCACTAGACCAACTGAAAATTAGTAACAACAACAACAACTTCTTAATGGTTTCATCAGGTACAGTTAAAAAGTGGGTATGGAATTCAAATAGCAACTTTAGTGTGGGGCGAAGTTAGTCGTTTCATACTCCAAAATCCTTCTTCTACTCTCTTTCATCCTTTTTAATATCTCTCATTGTTTTCTTTCATACTCTTATTTTTCTCATTCTCTCTCTTTTATTTCTTATCATCCTCAATTTTCACTATTTTATCTTTTTCCGTTCTTTTTTTATCTTCTTTCCCTCATTATTCTCCACCTTATTCTTATTTTAATGCTCCAATCCATCACACTCTCTCCCCTTACTCTTTTATATTCGTCTCCTTCTCTATCTTTTTCTCTTTCCCTCACTTATCTTCCTGTTCTAATAAGGTCATTTGCGCTTTCCCTTTATTCGCTTCAGTAGCTGAAATCTAGAGGTAACATCTACTTCATACCTTATCCTCATCATTCTCTCTTTTCTCCTCTTATATTCTCCCAGTTTTTCTTTCATATGCCTAACCTTCTCAAACTCTCTTTTATCTACCTCTTTCTGCCTTCTTATTAATTCTCTACCTCTTTCTTTTTCCCAAGTCTTATCCTCCTCAATCTCTTGCTTAGGCTCAAGCCAAACTACAGCCACTCAGCCCAAAGCAATAAAAAAAACGATAAAGATGGTTATCTAAGTGAAGTGATCATTTTTTTATTGTTTTGGGCTGAGTTTGGCTGTAGTGTGGCTTGGACCTTACTCTTATCCTCTTTCTCCCAAATCACGACACGTGTAACGGAAATGGACCACAAGAGATCCTCTCTGCAGCTTTATTTGTTTACCAAAACGACGAGGGGTTAATAACACAGCCGCCAATGCCACCAGCAATTCCATCACTAAAAATAACGGAAGGAGTAAGTGATCCATCGTCCTGGTAGTGAAGACGTCCTTTGTTTATCAAACGGACCCATTGCTAACAGTTCAGTAGGAATCAGGCATGATTGATAACGTGAAAGAGAAGGAAACATAGTATTCTTTTGTAGCCCCGATGCGACTCGTCAGTAATTAGTGACTGGAGCAGTAAAGTGGGTGGCGATGGGGCGAGGAAAAAAACGGCGGAACCAAAAAAAAAAAAGAACAAAAGGACGGGGAACGGTTTTCAGACAAGAGCTACCTCTAGCAGCGAATATGTATAGATGGTGCGCGTTAGGGCAGACGCGATAATGCTTGTTATATTGAGATTGATCACTATTTACGAAATAAAACACGGAATTTTAAAAAATACCGAATTACCGGGCTCCGTTTTCATTTCGAGATCCTTGACGTTGATTGATGCGTGAGTCGCTTTCAATTTTTCGAAGGTCGGGAGGCAAATAAAAATAAAACTCTCGAGGAAGCCGCACTTGCCACTGTACGCGCGAACAGGCTTCTTCGCTCAAGTGCCTGGCATACGACGCTTTTTTTTCGCGATCGAGGCATTGCCCCGCATTCTGTACACTGCTGTGTGGTTCCATTGCTTTTGTCGACGCTTTGGAAGCGGTTCAAGGGGGCTCCGTTATCACAGTGTATCTAAAATGTGTGTTCTCTTTCAGGGAGACGGATCAGTCGTGGATTTTATTTTTACCGTCAAGTTTGGGAGAGCGATTCTTCAAAATTTTTGCTTTTTTCCCCCTCGGCGCCGCCATTCGAGTTGGACATCAGACAATTTGTCTGGGGAACGGGAAAGAAATTATCGCAGCGATTAGATTGATGAGAGCTGTGAGTTTTCGCGTCAAGGGACTCGCCGAATGGGAGACGTGACAACTACCACAAAGAATGTTTCCCGAGCATCATCGCCCTGTGAGAATTCAACCCCGTCACTTATACTCTTTAAGGCAACATTTTTTTTGTTGAGAGATGACAATAAAGCTCCAAGCCCTAATACAATTTGTACAAAAAAGAGGAGATACTAGAGGCAGTACCTAGGTCTTTAGACCTTTAAACTCCAATGACTCCGTGTGACTGAAAGTCACAGTTCCATGAGTGGTTTAGCCCCATTTCCCCAACCGAATTTTGGTCCTCATTTTATCGATCCCCGGAGGGATGAAAGGCTGAGTCTGCCTAGCCTAACCCGGGCCTGTGGAGTGGCAGCGAGAAGCACTACCACTAGTGGTAGTAGTAGCCACTAGTACAAAAGGAATGGCAATTTGTAAAGTGAAGAGGATTGGATGAATGTGATAAACCCGACTGAATCACGTATCCATTTCTAAAACTCGGGGCATTGTAGCATTCCCCAAATATCTAAGACCATAGTTTAAAAAACTCCTCCAGTTAACCGTGGAGGGACCCCAAATACACAAATGGTAGGCTTTATTAGACAAATGTCTAAAGTTAAAACACTTCTTTTAAGGATCGAATTTAATTTTTTTGGGGGGATGACCCCAGCCCTCCCCAATTTTTGCTTAAAACTAAGTATTCACTGAACTCTCTCTTCTACAATATTTTATAGGTACACTAAGATTCTAACAGCCATATTCACAGCCATCAGCGTCGGAGTTAACTAGCAGCTTTAGAAAGAAAAATTAGATTTTCGCTGACTCTGATAGGTGGAGTTCTTCTTTGACCAGAATTTAACACTGACGCTGATGACTGTGAATATGACTGTAACAATACCTCTATATATTCTAAAAAAAGGTGACCAAACATCTACCTTTAGGGAGGACAGTTCTTTTGTAGGTTCTGTCCTCCCTCAAAAAGTGTCCCCCTACTTGTCATCCTTTTCGTTATTTTAAAACTAATCTGTTGATTGGTTCGCAGGGCACATGAGAACTTCAGGGATTGGGATGAAATATTTCCTTTGTGTTGTTTTTTATTTCATTCCTCCCCCCAGTGGGTCTTTTTCTTCTTAATCTCTTTTACATTCTATGAGAACGGAAGTAGTGTTTTTTTACATCATCGCAAGTAAATTGGGCAGATATTGAAAATTGTGTTTAGTTTTTATCAAAAGAAATGCCCGATATTGAAATCGATGACAATTGCCTGTTTGAAAAAATAAGAAGACTGAATGCACATTTAAATTCTGATAAATTAGAACAATGAGAAAATCTGGATATTGAAATTGATAAAAGATGAGTGGAAAATGTTTAACTATTTCAAAAATGAACGTATTCAATACCCAGGTAGCACGCTATATCAATATAAATCCCTACAATATCAACCGATGACTTAAGTCATCCTTTCATATAAAATGATATAGCTGTGCTACCTGGGTATGAAAACCTATAGTTATTCCTGTTGGACTTGCATTGTGCTGCCCTGGAACTAATGCAGCAGTTGAAAGATTTTTTTTTCCCATGGGTAATGATTTTTGCGTTAGGCTGACCACCTAACCGGGACATATGCCTTGCACCCCAGGGCCCATGGTCAGAAGAACGAAGATGGGCATCGTAGGCCTTGGCCCCACTAGGGCTGTTGCGCCGAGGAGGGGAATGATTTTTGGACAAGTAAGAAATCAAGATTGATTGTTGATACTCTAGCTCAGGGGTGGCCAACCTATTGCATACCATGGGCTAATAATTTGACAGACGAGTTTAGATGAGCCTTTTTACTAAGTTCGATGTTCATTGTTTGTAAGGGATATTACCATCAATTTTCTTTCCAATTCCAAGACCCCTCCACTGTTTCATGGCACAAAAATTTGAAATTAAGAAAACCTTTCCTAAATATTAAAGTTGAAAATTTGTATAATACTGAGTTTCAAACAAAAAAGGAGGTCTTGAAGAAAATGTTTTGGAATTCAAACTGTACTGCTGAAACTTCAAGGGGGTTAAAATATTAACTCCCCATTTGGATATAACCCTGCAAATTTGTATGTCACTTATACATTGTTCAAAAGCAAATACTTGTTTTTGAAGGCGCAAAAGGAATATTCTTCTTTTCCAAAATCCTGGAAACGGAGCACTACTGTCTTAAATCAAATTTATGTTATTCTAACATATTCACTCTGATCTTTAAGCATTTTATTGACTCAAAAATTAGTTTTCTAACTGAGAGATTACTAGTTTTAAATTAATTTCGAATGAAATGCTGCTATCTATTAAATTAATTAAATGACTGATGCGCCACTATTATTCATCCAACGCGCCATGTTTTGTGCATGCGCCACGTCTTGGACACCCCTGCTATATAGCTGCAGAACTTTCGGTAAAATTCAATATAAAGAAAATTTATACATTGACAAAAAATATTCATTGAATGGAAAAATACTCGTTTAATTACAAGGGATGTAAGCATAATTGGTGTATTTTTGTTTGAATAAATAAAATTTTTTACTTTTTTTTTTACGTTGTACTTTTTTCTTGTCCTCCTTTCATTTTAAAAAAAATTTCGTCACCTTATTTAAAGGGCTATATAATGTAAGATGGTCTGGAAATAAATTCGATCCGAAAAAAGTCTTAGGTTACGGGCCAGACGCCTAGGTATTTTTTTTTATGACCGAAGCTCAAAAGAATGCGTTTCTTAAGTCTAATACCGAATCAGTCCCCCCACAGATAATTCCAGGAAAAAATTGCAAGAATGAAGTTCCCCTCGAAATAAAAAATCTTCAAGGCCACATTCTGTCCGAATCTGTCTCTCTTAGGCACGAGACGAGGCCCCCATCGAGGTAACTCGATTTATATAACCTCCCTCGTCTGTCTCGACGGATGAATGAATCATCGGAGGGGAGTTGCTCCGCGAGATCCTTCGATTAGCAATTTGGAGGTACTAAGGCCCAGACTTTAGTTCAACCTGAAGACGATTGTGTTGCCAATAAGGGGGCAGATTATAAATATCTAATTTGTATTCTTATAACTTACTATCACTGAAAACTACTACAAAAGTACAAAGTAGCCCTTTTAATTGAAAACAACTATCTCCCGATTAAAAGCTTGTTTTTCTACATTGCATTAAAATGCAAGGAGAAGCCAACTTAACGAGCTGAGTAGCGGATGGAGCCGAATGATCCGCCAGCTCAAAATCACCATATAGATCTAAAAAATCTTGAAAACTTCAAAGATTTTTAGTAGTTTTTTTAATCAATAAAGTAAGAAGTGGAAAGAAAATCAGGATTTTCAAAACTATCGCGATCTTTCTGTTTTTTAGCAAAATGTAGCAAGGGATGTAGCAACTTGAAATCAAGGAAGTACCACTGCGCTGAAAATGAATGGTGAAGGTGGGAAAATGTTTTTAATGACCTAAAAAATCCCAGCAAAATAAGTGCTTTTGAGTAAAGTTTACCTTTTGCAGGAATGGGGTTGGGGAAATATCTTTTAAAAGGGACAAGAAAATCTTAAAAGATGGATTTTAAAGATGCATCTTTTATTGCACATCTGTAAACAAAAATAAACTGTTGAAAACAATTTAACACCCTAACTTATTGACAGCCTGGTCTTTAGTGTACATACATATAACCTCTCTTTTATAAAGCCATGTAAGATGAAACTATGCCAAAAGTGGTTATTGCAAAAATTATTTTTACATAAAACTACTTTTCAAAAGGGGGTTCCTGTCTGGCTCTTAAATAAAGGTTTTTAAGCTTTTTGAAACACCGTTCCTTGAAAGCTTAAAGGTTGAAACTCAAGTCTCTGATACTATTGGACTAGAAAATTTATTTCTAATTTTATTTCATTGAGTAACTTCCAGAGTAGAGAATTCTTCACTGATACATTTTAAAATATTTGATAGTCAACTAATATTTTCAAATGCAAAGACTTAACTAAATTAGAAGAGACATACTCTAAAAAGAGGAGAATAAGGAAAACTTTTCAATTTTGCACTACTGCTAAAAATTTTCCAATAATGATTTTGGGCTGCATTGAATCAATACCCCTTAGTAACAATCTAGAATCCTTTTGTTCACATTGTCCTATTTTGTTCTGAAAAAATCATTTGCTGTTTAATTTGCCAACTTGGAGAAATCAAATGTTTTCAGAAATAAATAAATGGATAAGGCAATGCTCCCCAACAGACTTCATATAGACCCATAAATGCAAGTATTGATAGTAACCAATAGAAACCTCATGATTTGAGAGATATCAACTGTTTATTTAAATTATCAATCATCAATTTTTAAAATGATGATTGAAGCAATCATTACAAAACAGATAAATATATTGGTGGCAATTGACTTTTAAAATCATAGGATAGAAACAATGACTTGAAAATAAAAACTTACAGCATGGTGCCAAATAAAAACACCAAAAAAACTGCGTTTAAAATACATTACTTCCTATTCTAACTTATTTTGTTGCTCCTAAGGTCTAATCAGGTTGGATAAAATATGTTATTTTAACTTGATGATTTTACAATTGTTTATATAAATATTAAATTGTAATTATTAGATGGTTAAAATATTTTTATAATTTAAATAACATGTCAACAAAGTATCTATATCAGGGTTGGCTGATATACATCAAGTAACATACAGTCAACTCTGCTTAATGTTATCACATTTGTCCAAGAACAAAATGACAACAATGTCCAATTGATAATAATAAGCAATTCTATATAAAAAAGTGGCAATAAGTGTAACTAGAGTATAAAAATCACAACTGTGTAGTCCTCATTCAAGTAATTTAAAACTATTTTTTAGTTTGTATTTTGCAACAAAAATATTCTGTAAGAAAAATATAGAGTGGAGTGGATCATATAACACAACTAAATTAATGACTCATTTTGTATGTCTTTTGTATGTTTTGTATTAAAATAGGTCTCCAAAAGGGGAAAATGGAGGGGTTTTTAGGGATTTCACCAAATTTTGATATCATTTTAATAATAATCTTAATTTGTCAACTGGGGTAAAGAAAACCAATTTAGTGGACAGAAAAATTTTATGCATGAGTATTACAAATAAAAAAAGTAAAGGTAAAATAATTTTTGAAGATTAATACATCACAAATAAAATACAAACATATAATACATAGTTACGAACAATAAAAAGAAAAATAATACAAAATAAAAACATTAAATGATATACTAATCACTTAAAAGGATATATTTTGCGTTAAATTAAGTTGGACTGATCAGGACCAGTCAATTTCGATAACATTATCCGATTGATAACATTAACAGTGATCATATTTGCGGAGTCGACTGTATATCAGCCATCCCTGATATATTTCATGGTAAATTTTTAAACATTAATATTCAAATGTATTTTTTACTCAAATCACAAAAACAAAAATACTAAAAGAGATGCTACCAACAATATAGTTTTATTAAAAATTAATAAAACCTTATACTATTTGAATCAAACCCTGCAACTTAAGTGTACAGAATGTCAATTCAATGCCTAAAAAGTACAATTCAAACAGGCTATTTTAATAAAGTATCAACAAGCAGCATCATATTTGATACTCGTATATACATGACTATGCTTTTACTTATAAAACAAGGCAACTTCCTAGAAAAGTGACATGATTGGGCTTATTAATGTTCTTTGAGATGTCAAGATTTGATATCTTGCTTCAATTTTGAATTTTCAGTAAGTATGCTGTGCCCATAGTGTTTTTGTGCAGTTCTCTCAAAAGCATCGATTATTGCTTTCCTATTAGATTAAAAAGTAAATAGATTAGACAAGTGAAATGAACACACTTAGTCATGCTCACAACCAAAGTATAACTAATTTAATAAAATCAGAAGAAAAAGGATATTTTAAATCAGGGGTCACCAGTATGGCCTGCCAGCCTCTAAAATGTGGCCCACAACAGTTGACTGGACTTTCCCAATTTCCTGAACCCCTTTTTAGGGTATTTACACACAGTTAGTCTCTAATGTATAAATATTATGGGCCATAAGAACCCCAATATAAAAATAATTTAAACTTCGTAACATCTCTTTCTTTATAGAGGGTTTTAATTAAATCATTTAAAAAAAAGCATAGGACATCATAATTTTTAAACTAAAGTTCCTTCATTTTATTAAGCATTTTTTTATGATAATGTTTTACCCCCAAATTTCAAAATTGAGTTTCAGTATGGCCTGCAAGACATTATGGAATACTAAATATGACCCTAGAGCTAAAAACCTTTGAGACTCCTATTTTAAGTAGCATTAGTATCTATTTTATTTTATATAATTAGGTTCATTTAATAATGATCTTAACTTACTCTCTCATTATCAATTACAGTTCGGCAAAATACTTAAACAACAATTTTTAAAAATCTAAAATCAAAATTATTAAAAAGTTATTCTAACTTTGGGTACTATCTTGTTATATGCAAGAATCAGAGAAGCTCAACCCACAATTCATATTTTCAAGCACTTTTATTAAAGAGTTGAATATTGTTGAAACTCACACCCCCTTTTTTATAAACAACTTGCCATTAAATACTTTAGATACTTTAAATGCAAAAGGGTGTAATTTTATAAACTGATTTTTACATTTACAGAAATTAAAAGAATTATTGAAAAAAAAAATATTCATTCACTTCCAAATTTTGGAGTACAAGTCATCAGCAAAAAGAGTTGTATTAAGCTAAAATTTTTAGTTTTATTAAAGCAATTTTTATCAAATTCCACATAAAAAAAACAGGTTTTTGACAACATTTAAAAAAAGTATTAAAACATAATGTTTTTCCAAATTTAGGTCACAAGTTTTCAGCAGATGGAAGCTGTCTTTATCAAGTTGAATTTTTTTACATCTTATTGAAGCCACCAGGTCAAATATTTGCACTAGCAGTTAGTGGATTTCGAAAAAGGGTCTTTATGACCAACAGAACCTTCTGGGTGGCCATATACATTTTTGGAAAAATCAAGGTTGTAGCAAGCAAATATAATATGTCATAGCCCAAGTTTAAAAGATTAAGTTGCATTTAGAACTAAGAAAACTCACCTGAAAACTCCATGATTGAACAAGAATGCTGTAATGTGGCCAGCATCTATATACCTTGTTTCACAACCTTTCCACAAATCTCCAATGGGGGTTCCATCTCTAGGAACATAAGCATCGTGCTCAGCAGACACAACAATGGAAAGACTAGGGTCGACTGGAGGCGTGAAATTTCCAAGATGAGTGCATTCGTCCATTATTCCCCTCATGAAGTTCAGTGCTTTTAGCTTTGAGATTTCTTGAGCATTAGCCTGCTCACTCTTTTTGCCTTCCGAAGAACCAAAAAAAGTTCTTTTCTTTTCAGAAATGTTTGCTTTTGTATGTACACCACTAGTTTGTTCTTGTAGAAGTTCAACATGATCCATGCTGGATGGATAATTGCGAGAAAAGTGGATACCAGCTTGAAAAGCATCTGACTGGGAGTAGAAAAAAAAAAAACATTAGAAGTTATTGCAGCAAAGATTTTTAATTTTTGCGAAAAAAAATTAAGCAATTAACACAGGAATGTTTACAGGTCAAAAAGAATATTTTAATACATAAAAGAATAACTAAGAACTTGATGGTGATTTTTGAAGTATGGATTAGTATCAAACAAACTTACTTCTTCTGGAGAATGTAGCATTCTCCATATTTCATCTTGGTATACATGATCAGATGAGTATTGGTTTTGTAACAAAGGCCAAGGAATACCAGCACTCATGACGCCCTTAAATTAAAAGAAAATCCTGATAACATGTAATGAATGCATATAAAATGATTAATAAGATAGTACCGTATATTTCAGCATAAAAGCTAAGAATTTTTAGAAAAGTTTCCAATGCTTAAGTGGGGGCCAGCTAATTAGCAAATCTGAAGATTCTTTTAATGATGAGTTGGAGCATTGACAGGTACATTTTTTTCATTTCTAAGCTTTTTCTTAAAGACAGATAATGTACCAATTTTAAACTACTTCCAATTATTTTTATGTAATATTTTTAAGCAAAGATGCAATAAATCAAAATTACTAAAGTATTTCAATACCAAAAATTAATCAATAAATATTTTCAAGACCAAAACTGTATTTTCATATAGCAGGCTCTTCAGATATACTTAAGTAAAAAATAAACTTTTCAACATGTATGCTACATACTTGAGTGAAAACTCTTGAAGCAGTTGTCCAAGAAAGGCAAGGTATAATAGGGATAGGCTTGTGCCAACTGCATCCAGCTAAGGAAGCCATCTGTTGAATAAAAATGTTTACTAACACACATCATACAAAAAACTTAGACATACATTAGCAATACCAGTGGCGTAGCCAGAAATTATTTTTGGGGGGTGCACGATGATATCGAAAGAAAGAAGAAAAATTTAGGTTTTATATTACCATAAGGAAAAAACTAGCTTTGTAATAATATCAAACTTTTTTGATCGTAGTAAAAAAATAATTATACCAAATATAATTACAATTATACCAAAAAAAATACAATAACAATAAATAAATTATTAAATTAATCTTAGGAAAATATCAGTATAAAATAAATTTTATAACTCTTTGTAAAACGAAAAATGAGGGGCTCATGCATTACGTATTTAATTCGCCGGCTTCTCTTAGTATTCATTCTGTATCCCTTTCATTATGGACAGTTTCAGTAGCTGAGGAATTATCTAATGAATATTAAGCCCCATCTTTTTCGTTTTACAAGGAGTTACAATTTTTTTGACATTTATTTCACATTTTTTGATTTTTAGTTTTCTTGAGTGAAGTTTAACTATTTGACCTAAACGGACTTACAATGATTTTTTCACGCGGTATCGTTATTTATAATCAAACTAAAAAAATTAATACTGAATAATTTTACCTTTAAAAGTATCATAGCTACATGCTACATGACCCTCTGTATTATATTTAGGATCATGATAGCAACATAGCTATGTATATTTTCGTTAAAATTACTACTTATGCAGATTTTACCTCTCCCGTTAATTCAGATAGGTACAGGTACAGGAATTTTTTTTAAACACTAGCAAAAAATTAATGTTGAGGTAAAATTATGCTGTGGAACATAAAGAATATTAATAGTTTAACAGTAAGTAAAAATTTGTTTCAAATTATGTAAAATCAAATTTTGACAATTTATATTATATATTCTTAAACTCATCCTGAATTTGATGAGTAAATTTTTTAACCCCGAATGTTTATGTAACTCTCTTACGAAATTTGCATGAAATATTTACACATTCCATCCAGGAGATTCCCATCCATCTAGAATAAGATAGACATGTATTCTTATTCGAGTACCTATACTACTCTCACACATTTAAAAATCAATTGCAATTAAACTACAAATAAGTGTTTCCGAATTGAATTAAGTATTATTTATATATTGGACATGATACTACTTGTTAATACTGGTAGCTCTAAAAAAGTGTTATTCCATTTCTAAAATTATCAAAATAATTATCTTTTAAATAGAAATAAATATTCATATTCAAACACACTGCAACAAAAACTGAATGTTTAAAGTATAATTAAAGTTTGAATTCTTTCACAGGTGTTGGATTAACATACTACCTATAATTATAACTCGTAAAAGTGGTACAGATTTACATATTTGTGTCATAATAGACAAGGAAAAAAATTCCATATCAGAAGTTAATATTTCTTTTAAAAAACGAAAAATGGAGAGGGAATAATAAGAAAATAAGAAACTGAAAAAGCCAAAGGATGACGCATAGGCTGGCACTAACACTACATAGCTACCTTCAAGAAGTATAAATAAAAAAACTCTTCCATGTAAAAAAATATAGTCCTATATATACAGCTAAAAATTCAATATTTTTTTTTATTTTTAAATCAAATTGCTTCTTTTCCTTGAATATAAATCACCATTAATTTAAACAAAATCAAAATTGCATTAAGTCATTAATTAAAGTTATTGGTAACCTAAAATACCACTTACCATCTCTGTAGAAGAATTAATAACGCATCCATGGCGTCTTTTTGGATCAGGTGGTCTTTCACTTAAGCTGTTGTCATTCACAGATGTATTTTTAGAAAAAAAAATCATTAATTGTTCGTTTGCGATTCATTTTAATAAGAGGGCCATTTTATCTCAAGCTTGAGATAGGATATAATCGGTTCTAATTCCATTCTCTTCTCTCCCTCGTCTCGAAGAGCGTTCTTGTTTATATCACTCAAGATACGAGGGGGCAGAAAACCTAAAAAGTTCCCGCCATTTGTGTGGGTGTCCCTCGAACCCTCAGTTTTTGACAGGTTTATGAGGAGGGTGTTAATGAAAGTCACGCAGCTGGGAGAGAGTACCGCCGGTGCAATCCCATTCTTAGATTTAAAAAATATGTATTACAATTATGTTAGGGAAATAAAAAAGCTATTCGAAAATATTTTATTTCACGAAAAAAAAAATGTTTGGAAAAAGTTTGGGGGGTGCAAAAGACCCGTTGCACCCCCCCTGTCTACGCCACTGAGCAATACAGTAATACCCCTCTAACATAAAAAACACAAATGGTTCTAAAAAACAAGAAAACTGTATAAGTTGGGGTAAACTTTTGCGCTTAAATACATACAAATTATGTTTAATTTGGACCAGATACTTACGAAAACTATAGTTTAGAAGATAAATATGTAATGAACTTTTTTTAATAAAACAATTTATATGTTGTTGTTTCTTATACCACTTGGAATATCCAAGCTCCATCCGCAAAGACAATTAATATGAAAGTAATATGCATTGTAAAAACTTAATTAAATTACTAAGTTAATTTCACACATAATACTCTATCAAATCAAGTCATTTAGTCAGCAAGGATTTTTCTTCTCAGCTAAATTTCTAAACAACATGCTAATAACTTTTTAAATACTTTTTTTGCATCAGAATCAATCATGGTTGGTGTCAGGTTTATGAATTTTTAGCTTTTGATAGTTTGAATCTAGAATCAGATGTTATCACCTTCTAAGAAATTTAATTGACAACATTTATCTTTTCTTTTATAGAAATTGAGGGTACGACGTCTCGATAGGAAGTGAGTTTATTGCATCAGAAAAGAATAAATTACAAATTTACAGTAAGCCATCAGGTGGTGCCATCTGGCGGTGGAAATCTAAAACACTTTTTAAGCACATTTACCAATATTCTCCCCCTGCGAAAAAGGGGTTTTATATTTCTGTTACACATTTAAATAAAGAATACGTTTAACCAATCACATCAAAGATATCTCTTTCATAGAATACAGCAATTTTTCCTTTGTTACTGCTTTAGTTAAAAAATCAGATATCATCTCATTTGTATTAGTATACACTAACTTAAAAGTTTTATCTTCAACCAAATCTTTAATAAAATGAAATTTAAGATTAACATGTCTAGTTTTAGTAGATGATTTTCCACTATTCAACCAATCAATAGCAGCTTGACTATCAGAATTAATTATTACAGGTAATTTAACAAAATTATCACATTTTAGTTCACTTAACATATTTAAAATCCAGGACAATTCTTTAGCAAGATCACATATAGCTAATAATTCAGATTCACAAGTAGAAAGTACAACAGTTTTTTGTTTTTTACTTTTCCATAATATCAATGAGTCACCCAACATTATTACACAACCAGAAAAAGACTTACCTCCTTCTCCATTACCATAGCTAGCATCAGCACAACTTTTTAGCAATTTTAATTTATTATCATAGAACAAAATTCGATCCTTGGAACCATTTAAATATTTTAACACTCTTTTAGCTAAATTATAATGCCTTTTCTCAGGACGTTTGTTAAATTGAGATAAATAGCTAGTAGCAAATGATATGTCAGGACGTGTCCTGTTAGCCAAATACAAGAGTTCACCAATCAATTCCTGATATTCTTTTTGATTACATACATCATCACTAGGTTCAAAACATCTATCCTCTCCTTTAACCATAGGAGTATTAGCCTTTTTACAATTATCCAGACCATATTTCTCAATTAAAGTATCAATGTAATGAGTTTGTGATAAACTATAACCATTTTTATGTTTTACAACTTCAATACCAAGAAATTTAGAATTCTCAGTTGTTTCACTTAATTCAAATATTTTCCCAAGTTCAACAATAATTTCATCACATAAATCAGTAGAATTCGAAAAAATAGCAAGATCATCAACATATACACAAATAGTTACAAATTCAGTATCATTATATTTGGTAAATACACTATTATCAGAAGCAAGTTGGTTAAGACCAATCTTTTTCAATTCACCTTTAAATTTTAAATGCCAGTTACGACCAGATTGTGGTAAACCATAGATACTGCGATTTAATTTACATACATTATTTTTACCAAATTTATCTTCAAAACCAGGAGGGTTTTCCATATACACAGTTTCTTCTATACTTCCATACAGGTAGGCTGTTTTAACATCAAAAAATCTTACAGACAAATTTAGCTTTGCAGCTAATGCAATCATTAACCTAAAAGATTCAATGTTAACAACTGGTGCATAAGATTCAGAATAATCAACATTTTTTATTTGATTATAACCAGCAGCTACAAGTCTAGCTTTATAAACATCTTTATCATTAACCTTTTTCACAGTGTAAACCCATTTACTCTTAACTGTTTTTACATTTTCAGGTTTTTCAATAATTTCAAACACATTATGTTTATTCATAGAATCTAATTCTCTAAGCATAGCTTCTTCCCATTCTTTGTTTTTATTACAGCTTTTTGCTTCCTCAACATTGTTTGGGAGGGGATGGAAAGATTCATAAGAAACATTTGAACATGAATGTTTGTTTTTCATTGCCTCAACCCTTTCTGATCTCCTAAGTGTGTTTCCTGTGTCTGTTTTTTCTTTCTCCCTAGTTTTAGTTTCAGAAAGTGTCGATGGTGATTCATCACACAAACTTTCTGGCTGACTATCCAATGGAACGCTTAGGGTTTCCTTTTCCAATTCAGACTCAAAAGTTATGTTTTCAATTTCCCACAAATCTTTGGAGGGGTTGTTTAGATATTTACTACCCTTTAATTTTTCATTGAATTTAACTGCTCTCTCCTCAATAATAACCTTTTTGTCAATATCAAAAATCCTGTAGGCAATTCTATCTCTTGAATACCCAACAAATATCCCTCTTTTTCCTGGAATATCAAATTTACCACGGAATTGTTTAGGGGTATGGAAATATGCTACACTTCCAAATACTTTTAAGTAGCTTATCTTAGGGGTTTTTCCTGTCCAAATTTCCATAGGTACCTTATCTTTGTTTTTACGTGGGGTTAAATTAGATACATGAGTACTACAAGATATTGCCTCAGCCCAAAACCTTATGGGTAATTCACTATCATAAAGCATTGTTCTAGCTCTTTCCACTAACACTCTAATTGCCCGTTCTGCTTTCCCATTACTTTCAGGATTATAAGGGACTGTTTTTTCATGAACAATACCACATTTTTCTAAAAAGGTATCCAATTCTTTGTTTACAAACTCCAAACCATTATCTGTTCTAAATCTTTTGATTTTAGCATTAAACAAATTTTCATACCTTTCCTTAAATACAGTGAACACATCATATACTTCATTTTTATGTTTCAAGAAATAAGTAAAGTACATACCAGAAAAATCATCAACCAGTACAATAAAATATTTTGAACCACCAATAGAATCAACATTAATGGGTCCTGCTATATCTGCATGAATTAATTCCAGAATTTCTTTACTTTGCCCAATATTAATTTTTGGATGATGCTTGCGGGTCACTTTACTTATGTCACATGATTCACAATTACTTACATCCACATTTTTTACATCAATATCAATTAAATTTTTCATTTTCATCATATATTGAGGATTTAGATGACAAAGTCTATTATGCCACAAATTATAATTATCAATCTCATTATTTACTACAAAATTACATTCTATATTCTCAATCAAAACATCAGAGGAATTATCATCAGAGAATGGTTTCATATTTATTTCTAATCTATCATTTACCTTCTTAGCTTTTAACAAAATTTTGCCATTTCTCATAATCAATACACCATTTTTAGTTGATTTTATGTTACATCCTTTATCCATCAATTTAGTTACTGAAATTAGGTTACATCTTAAATTAGGTACATATAAAACATTTTCCATAGTAATATAATTTTCATCCTTATCAATTACAGCTTTAATTTTACCAATACCTTCTATATCTAATAAAAAATCTTTACCTGCAAGATTTATATTACCTTTTTCTGCAATTATAAATTCAAAATACTTCGGATTATTGCACATGTGGGACGTTGATCCAGAGTCCAAAATCCAAAGGTCCTCATTGTCAGTATCAGTTTCGTTTTGGGTTACTATCAGGGCAGCTTGGCTGGATCTCCTGGGTTTATGTTGTTGTTGTCTATTTCGGAAAAAACAGTTCTTGGCAATATGGTTATTCTTTTTACATATGTAGCATCTCTTGTTGTTATTTGTGAAGAACGCTTCGTCTTTTCTCTGACTGCCTAGGTTAGGCTTAGCTCCTGTAACGGTCTTTTCTTCCTCGCGTAAAGCTTCTAGAATGTCCTCCATATCCTTTTCCCGCTGAGTCTTCAAAATGTCCTTTATCTTCACGAAGTTTCCGTTCAATCCGCGCACTGTGTAATATACAAGTTCGCGCTCCGTGATTTTTAGTCCAAGAGAGGCACATTTTACCGATAGGCCTCTTGCCCGAGCTATGTAGTCGTCTATTGACTCATTCCTCGCCATTTCTAAGTTCTTGACTTCGTTACTAGCGTCGATTTTTCTGTCCTCGCTTTTTCCCGTGAACGTCACTTTTATCTTATCCCACAGTTCTTTTGCATTTTCAATATTTGCAAACTGTAGGCATTGTTCGTCTGAGAGATTGAGTATGATGTAGGATACGGCTTCGTCATTCTTCTTCTCCCAGTTGCATCTTTCCTTCTCGCTCATTTCATCTGGCATATCTTCGACGACAACTTCGTATATCCTTTTTAGGCTAAGCAGCGCCTTGATTTTAGTTTTCCATATGAAGTAATTGTTGCTGGTTAGCAATGGGACTGTCGGAAGTTTGTCCATTCTTCTCCGGCGTTGACGAGCTCCTTTTTTAATTTTTACGACGAACAAAATCCAATATGTCGGACAACCGCGGACTGCTACCACATGATGGCTTACTGTAAATTTGTAATTTATTCTTTTCTGATGCAATAAACTCACTTCCTATCGAGACGTCGTACCCTCAGAAATAATAATATATTGTGATGCGATATGACCAAATGATGATGAATAGTGATATGACCAGATCAGCTCACAGAGAACAGAGCTCAAAATTTTAACTTCATATAGGTGAGCAGGGCTAGCATGTAAGTTTTGCTTTTTTAATATGTTTCAAATCAAATTATATTTGCTCAGATTAAAGTGCATCAATCCAGTAATAAGTGTTTTGAAATCAAGCAATAGTTAGAGAGAAGTATGTGAATCATGGCAAGAAGTTAATGTACTATACCAGACATGGGCAAACTTTTTAAGGGGAGGGCCAGATAAAATAAAAAAATTATCTAGGCGGGCCGGAAAGAAAAAAAAATAACAAAAAAAATTTTTATGTGTGATAATTTTTAAATTTGATTTTTACATCACACACAACTTATGTTATTTGCTACAATGGTAAAAAAAACTCGGAAAAAGTTACAAAATTTATTGTTCTTTAGAAGAGTATGAAGGCGCATGTGACTGATGAAACTGATACTGAGCTTCTGAAAGTTTTCAAATTCTGGTAGAAACTGGGATGAGCCGATTCGCAATGGTGGTCATATAAAAAACCTTTTCTCCTATGTGTAATTGTAGGGGTTATTCAAAACCAATGCCGCGGGCCGGATTGACTCGTCCGACGGGCCGCATTTGGCCCGCGGGCCGTACTTTGCCCATGACTGTACTATACAGACTAAAATATTTACTTGCCACTAGATTGAAGGGCTAATCTAAACATACCTGGTTTGATTGGGAATACAATATTAATCAGGATCAAATAGGTCAGAAATGCTCTGATATAAAAAAACACATTATAAACATATGACAGGTCATAGAAAACCAAGCCATAGTTTGAGTAATCAAGATAGTACTTATAATTTTTTACTTACATGACCTCCCATGGAAATTCCTGATATACCAAGTGGTCCATAACCTTGCTTTTCACACCAATGGAATAAAGCAATAGATTCCAAAATCAGGCAACCTCCCATAACAAATATATCAGAAACATTATGCAGACTGGATCGCCTGTAAAAATGCATGGATAAATATCACGAGTAAAAGGAGTCCGAAAATATAAAAAAATTTGTAAAAGCCAAACTGTCATATCACCTTAACAGTAACAAAGTCAAGCAGTATAAATTAATATCTTATGTTCTTTACTGGGTTTTAAAATAGCATTCACGTTCAAAATCAGTTTTAAACACAATGAGAGCATAAAATTTATTAGTACATAAAATAGACCTTACTTTTGAGTTTTAGGTTTTCTTGAACCATGTAAAAATATATTAAGGATAATTCTCAAAATATGAAGAAAATAAAAAGCATTATAAACAAGAAATGAAAATATTCTCTAACTCTGCATTAGTTGTTTTAGCATCCTTTGAACCCTTTCATTCCTGATCACCCTAAGTTTTTTGTAGGATTTAATGGTAATACTGTGTGGTCTAGAATTAAAAGGTTTAACAACTTTAATTATCTTTAATGAGATAAAAGTTCAAAGAAAAGAAAATTGTAAAGTAATAAGCTACCTTTCTTTTTCTTGAGCATTAAAATGACAGACAGAACAGTAGGAACTAAATAATAAACTTAAAAAACACAGGTCTGCAAAAAAAAAAAAAAAAAAACCTTTTTGAAAACTTTTCGGGATATTCCACCATGTTATATGATGTGCTTACTCAAATTTAATTTTAATTTTAAATAACATGATAACTGACTGATACATAAGCAGAACAAATGTCAGTCAGTTATCATGTTGTTTAAAATTAAAATATATATTTGAAAATTTAATTATGCCATTAGATTTAGCTCTAACAAGAAAGCAATAAACTGGGCAGAAAATACTTTTTAAAAAATATAATTTTGGGAAGTAAATTACAAAATACTTATGGTTTTCCTTTAAAAAATGTCAGTTACCCATGGAATTGCCCTAAAATAAGTCAATACCTCAATATAAATGAAAATAGGAATATGAAATTGTTTATTTTCTATGAAAATCATTATATAACTTTCATTTACACAGTCTAAGTGAGGCTTTTTGTACCTTTGTGAGTAGCAACAAGAACGTTTCTTCGAAGTATACAACAATAATCTGTCATTATTGCATTATTTAACCTTTCCTGGAATTTTCTATCCATCTCTAAAATATTTCAGTGAAATAGTTAACAAAGTTCTTGGCTCACAACTCATTACTTTTTAAGTAAAGAAGTTAGAAATGTACCAAAACTAAAAATATGGGAAAATTCTTTTGTCATCAGTACACACAAATACATGTGAATTTGATAAAAACTTTTAAATAGCTTTTTCGTAGCAGACCTGTGTAATTCTTAGGAGCAAGAGCATAAATATCATTAAACCAGTTTATTGTAATCATGTATATTTAATTGAATTAATAATTCAAATACCAAGTTATTTGAGCAAAGCTGTATGTGCAGATGCATGATAACCATATATTGCATTATGCAGCAAGTTTTATTTTTTTTAACAGTGTAGAATCTAATAAAAAGGATATAAAACGGGTTTTCCAAGAGAATGGATCCTATCCCTGCTTCTTTTAATAATGGTCGGGCCATTAACACTCTTCTTCTCCAATAAAACTAAAAGAAATAAAGCAAAATAAATATTAAAAAAAATACTTAAAATAAAAATATTTAGACATTTTATGTAATAATAAATGACATTATCATGGCTATTATTGTATATAATCGACAGTGCTGTAGTTAAAGCAAAATATTTGGGGGGGGGGACTCGCATCTTCTTTTTCACATTATTTGATCCAAACATACAGTCGACTCTGCTTAATGTGATAATGTTATCAGTCGGATGTTAGCTATATCAACAGGTCCCGATCATTCCTATTTAATTTCAAGTTATCAAAATTTGTCCCTATTCCCTAAAAAAAAATGTCCGCTTTTGTTTCGTTTTGAAGGTCAATTTTTACAAGCAAACATCTACCCCACCCTAGAGCATCTCGTGCTTTTTTTTAAACTTGGTGGGATTTAGTTGCATTTTTGTTTGACATAATATGTCATACAATGTCCTTTGTGCACTCTTACATTACAAATAGATCATAAAAATAACAGTTTAGAAAGTGGTATTAGTTTTAAAATTGCTTTTCAAATTTTAATAATTGTTTGAAATTATTGATGATACATGCAGATTTCATTGTTTTTTGTTTAAAAAGAAAGTTTTAAAATTTATAGCTGCCAACCTGATGGAGGAGTACTTTCAAGGACTGGCACAACCACCTATTTTTCGGTCACAATTTAAAATTTAAGCTGCTTTTTTAGTTAATAGTTGAACTACTAAGCACAAATAATTCAGATAAAAAAACCTAAAACCTATAAAGAAACAAAAACAACATCCCTCTTAAAGTAGATGGAAAAAAAAATCAGCCATACTGTTTAAATGTTAATCATGGTTCTTGCTCTATTTCCATAACAGAAATTAATGCTCTTTCTAGTAAAAATAACTATAAAAAAAGAAAATGTAATATTGAATTCATATATTTAACTCATCTTACTTTTAAGAACATTAGTTTTATTTAAATGATAATTTCCCTCTTTGTTTTCTTTTACTATTTTAATTTGCCAGCTATTAGTGAACACTTTCTCCAAATACAAGCTTTTAAAGCTAAAGACATAAACACGAAGAAAGAAAAACGCGATCGCGACCGTCAAGTTGTTTTTTGAGCCCGGCATAGAAAAGCAAAAAGCCAACTTTACAGACAAAAGTCCGGAAGCATAAATGAAAATTCGCAATCTTTCATTGAAATTTCGGACTGTAATATGATCTTAGGACTTTCACATAATCAGTAGACACCTTGAAATAACTTTAAAGGCTTTTAGAAATTAAAATTGCCTTTGACGATTGCAACAAATATATTTTTAAAAAATTGGATTATTGGAGAAGAAACCAAAAATAGGAGTAACTCCGATAAAATCAGAGTACTTGGCAGCTATGAAAATTAAAAAAAAAAATTATCATGGATTCTGAAGAACCATTACAAATCTCAACCAAATTTACTTTAAAGATATATGGGGTTCAAGGTGGAAATATCCAAATCAAATCTATTGATTTAGGGCTAATTTACATCACAATTGTATCACCAATAGCAGTGTTTTGAATGATTCAAATTTTTCAATTTTTTATTAAAAATATTGAGTAAGCTAAATTTTTAAAAAATTTTAGTGTTGGTTTTTGATTTTAGAACCATTTATTTTACTGAAAAAATGCATTTTTTTGTTGTTGAAAAATAGAAGAATAGACAATTTACTTTATTTTTCAGTGTATCATTCATTACAATATTATACAATATCCTTTGTGCATTCTTAATTACAAATGGATCAGTTAAATATACAGTTAATATACAAAATAAATAAATAAATAAATAATATACAGTTATATATAACAGTTAAATATACAAATTGTTTCTCAGTAGTTATAAAAACCTAGAGTAAATAAAGAAATACTATCAGGAACATACATGATCTCCAGTTCCAGCAAGGTGCAGACAGATTGGGCGCAGTGGTTCACTGGGCCAGGAATTAGGTAGAAGAATCTGAAACCTGAGAAAAAGAGATCAAAATGAATTTCATGCAGCATTAATTAATAGTTATTCCCCAATAAAGCAATATCAATGTTCCAGGTATCCATTAAGCATTGAAGTTCCAGGTATTATGAACAAAAAACAAAAGATTTGAAAAAATGGCTATCGCCTAATTATTTTATTAAGGTTTAAAATATTTCATGTAAGCAGGTTAGAATTAAAGTGAAAAATTGTAATGAAAAATCAGAAGTAAGGCTAAGTGTGCACTAGAGACTTCCGTCGCTGCGACTAGAACTAAACTGTCACTCGAAAGCAATGGATCTAGATTCTTGGCAATCGGCCAAGAGAAGAGAGATTATCGCCTATGCATGCGGTCTAACTTGTTGCAATAGCCAGGGTGATAATTTTGTCTCAGTTGCTGAGACAAAAGTATCTAGTGCACGCTTAGCCTAAGAGTAAATCTTAAGCAACTTTAAAAGCAACCAAAAAAATTATTCTCTAGAAAGAACACTGTCACAGTGAGATGAAAACTTCAATACTTGACTCTAAGTTGTCGTTATTACCTCAAGACTATATTTTTAAAATTATATTTAGTCTATTGTACATATTTTACCTAGCTATTCTTGATTCTTCTGGGACAACATCAGGTAAATGGTTAACAAAGGGACTTAGAAAATGTCCATCAAGCAATTCATAATTAGGATGCTTTTCCACCTAAAACACACACAAATTATAATTTAATAGGAACAAAGGTAAGGTTCTGATATATAAACAAACAGCTTGTTGGCAAGCACAGAAAACAAAACTGAATAAACTCTTTAGACTCATCATGATCAAGCATGAGTGCTTAATATAATTAAAAAGAAAGAGCATAAAAACTGGAAAAATTATAGGTACTACTTAAGTTATTCATTCCACTAAAAATCACCAAGCAGTATTGAATGTCAAAGATTAGAGAAATCTCAGCAAAAATACAAATCAACCCATTAAAATATGCAGTTAACAATAAAAAGTAAGTGGTATTAAAATATTTGAGTTCAAAACAGAGTAAAATTTTTTAACGGAATAGATAATGGAATTATATGGATATTTTAGATTAATGTTTCCTATAATTGAATATGCATTAACTGAAGGAAAGTTTCATTTAAGCAAATAATTAAATGCTAGATTATAAAAAGTAATAACTTACCTTATCTATGACTATGGGATAATCAGGATCAACTAAATGTCTAACTGTTTCTCGATTAGATATCACCTTTCTAAATGAAAATAACCTAAAAATTCAAGAAATTTAAAATTATTAACATTATATACATATATCAACTACCAAAACATTCAAATATCAAACTATCTCTACTACCAGTATTGCTTTTACTAGTTTTTATATTTGTTTAATTTGTAGCTGTTTGAGGGGTGAAACTCTCCCTCCCAAAATGAATTCATCTTTCACTGAATTAAATAAAATTTACTTAGCACATCTGTTTAATTCCTTATTCATACCAGTTTATCAAGAATAAAGTGCAACTACATTTTTTTTTTCAAAATAATAAGTGAAAAGATCACAAAGATAAAAGCCCCACTCAACTCAGCACCAGTATTCCTTGACCCCCAACAGGAAGCACAAACAAGGCCATAAATTTTGGGTGGCCCCATGCATATTGGGTTACATAAAGTTATTCCAATTGACAAGATTTGTGCTTGGCTAATCCAAAAGTACCAAATACTTCAATCTATAAACTATGGAAAAATAAGAAATTTTAGAAAATAATTTTGAAATACATAGAAGAATTACTTCTCTATATTAATAAAAATAAATTTTGGTGCAGTTTCAGTGCAATACTGCTCAGTGCTCAGTTTTTGTTGAAGATTACATGTGGATTGATAATCCATGCTTTTTGGTGTAATGTGCTCAGTATCTAAAATGGATATTAGCCCATCGACCATCAGTTTTATTCAGTTGCCTATAGATTTTTAGATTCAGCGGCACAGTCGACAGGCTAATACAGGTGTACCAAAATTAGCATCACAATGCAGTGACATAGCAAAAGGTGGTATTTAAGGATACATCCCTCTGAAGACAGTCGGAAATTTCCTGTTTGGACCATAGAGATGGACTAAATTCACCCATATGTCCTTCTGTAATTTTTTTTCTAGCTACGCCACTATCACAAGGATTGTACCTAGAGTTGTAAAATTCTCGGTAATAATTTTTTGGAGAATATTCTCCAAGGGGAGAATTTCTGAGAATATTCCTCTAAATCTACTGAAATATTTTTTTATTTGAAAAATTTCGATAAGGTATATATTAACTTCAAATTAGAAGAATATTAAAGATTATACAATAAGAAGTTATCATAAATAAAAGAAAGTCAAATTAAATTAAAAAGTGTTTTAAAATCACTATTAAGTATAAAAGACACAACATGTTTGAAAGGTAAATGCAGAGTAAGCAAGTTATATTCTATTAACTAACATTTTTCCAATTATTAAATAGTGTTTTTGAAATTAAATTATGTATATAGAAATGTTTTTCTGGAAATTATTTTGTGGAATAATAAGATACTATAAATTTAATTGTAACTTTGAGAATATTCTATTTTCAAATATAATATTTTCAAAATTCTCACCTCTGCAGAACATTCTCGTTCTCCGAGAATATTCTCGCCTTACAACTCTAATGGGCAATACCACTATTTTTTTAAATATGGATAATATCGTTACCCTATGAAGAAAACTGTTCTGACTTCGATTTTCTGCATGAAAACAACCAAAAAAATATATTTTCTCAATTATTTAAGATTTAAAAGCGCGGAATTTGAGCCGTACTCAAATCGTTCTCCCATTGGCTGATGCGATTGTGACGTACTTCCATCCTATAAGTACAAACAATTTGGCTGCTTGGGCTTGTCTTTGTTTACTGTTGGGTTGTCGATATTCTTTGTTTCTATCAAAAAGGCACAAAAATGCATTAAAAAAGTTTCCCAGCTGAAATATCCCTTTAAGACCGATGGAAATGCCAAAAGGACCAAAAAATACATCTTATAACACCAAAATTACATACCTTTCGTGCAGTTTTCTTGGTTTTTCATCCCGATTTTTTAGTAAGAAATCATTATTATGCAGATTTTGCCTTTTGTTAATTAGAATGGCTCCAAAAATGTTTTTTAAAACACTAGTAAAACGAAAATATGTAAGAAAACAAGTAACACTTTATGTAAGTTTCGTCTCTTTTTTATACATCTAAGGAATTTAATTTAATTAAATGTTAAGTTTGTCTGTAAAATATTCTAAAATTCTTATTCCTAAAATATTGTTATATTTTTATTTCTACTAGTTTTTTTTTGAATATTTCCGAAGCCATTCTAATTAACAAGAGGGTCATTCCATTTCAAGTGGTCCAGCACTGGTTGCTCGACCATTTTTAAAAAATCTGAAATTTTTTGTACATCAACCCTAACCTAAAAGAAGATCAAAACAACCATTATTTTTAATTTAACCTATTTTGCTTGTCCGCAGCAGCCATGCAAATTTCGACGTTTTAGCGGTTTTTGCTAATTTAAGCGTTTACGGGATTGGAAATATCTCCACTTTAAAATCTCCAAATCAAATGGGGTTTGAAGCAAAATTGTTTAGAATAAAACGGTCTAAAAGACTAGAGCAAATATACTTTTCTAAAATAAACCCTTAGATGTGGAATTTTAGTTTAAAGTTGAAATTTTTTTAAAAATATCTGCCCACTTTAAGAAGATTTTTTTATAAGAAGGAAACCTGTCAAGGCACCAATATTTTTTTTATTAATAGTCCAAATACATTTTAGGTCATATGCAAAGTTTTGGATCTGAGCCTCAATTTGTCTTTATTTAAAAAAATCTCAAAGTCGAAGATTTGTCAAAATTTACAATTTTGAGGGTTAAATATCTCTGGTGGGGGACCAGTTAAAAATTTTAAAATGGTTCATTCTAGAGTACTATATATTAGTGTTAAGCTCAAAAAGTTCATAGGAGGAGATTTGACTACAAGCCGAGGTGTGATTTTTACAAGGTGCCCCCAAATGTCGCAAAATTTGGAAGTTAAGGATTTCTACAAAATTTGTCTGTTTTCAAGAGAACTTTTTTATAGAAAGGAAACCATTCAACACAACACATATTTTTATACAAATAGTCCAAATGTAATTCAAGTTACACGCAAAATTTGAAACCTGAAACTTGGTTTTTCTTTGCTTAAAAAAATCCCAAAATCAACGATTTGTCAAGAATTTCACTTTTTTAGAGTGATATCTCTCTGAAGGAGCAGGAGATAAAAATTTGAAACTTTGTCATCTTAGAGTATATTATGGTAGTGTTATGCCCTAAAAGTTTCAAGATGGAGGATATCTTTATCCGGGTATCTTTTCTCTTTTTTAAATGCTCTATTTTAATTTCATTAAGTCCTTTGGTAATAACTTTTTTTATGAATTTTTAGTGGATCCGAACAAGTATTGCCAAAGAGATTATGATATTTTAACAAATACTTTTCTCATGATATTTGCATGTATTTTAGACAGATTTATTGATCCTTAGAACAATCAAATTTTGATGATCTTCACTTAGTTCACTTAACCGATTAACCTCAAGAGTTACTGGGCCATAAGGGGACATCCATAAATTACGTGAGGTGTTTTTTCCAAAATCTGGATCCCCCCTCCCCCCTTGGGGAGATTTTGCTGGACCCCCCCCTCGTGAGATTTACCTACAACTTATTAAAAAATATTTTCCTTTCTCATACTTAAAAAACAAAGAAAATCGAATAATTTCTAACTTAAAAAGTTGACGTGAGATTTAATCAACCCCCCTCCCCCCTTGGTGAGATTTTTAAAAACCCCTCCCCCCTTTTTGACCTCATGTAATTTATGGATGTCCCCTAAACAGAATTGTGACAATTTTCTCTGATAAGTTGACCCACATCACAATCCATTTTTTAACATGAACTTGCGACTAATAAAAAAAACATGGGTACAACAACAAAACACCTTGGTGAATCAAAATGTTCTTCGGATCTTGGTGCAGGTTTGCAGTATGCAATAAAACAATTCTCATCGCGGTTTTCTTCTTCCCTCTCCGTCTCTCAGGTTGTAAAGATTGTCAATGGCTGAATGCTAAGGTTAAGTAGTTAATATAATTACTTATATCAAGCCCAACTTTAACATATGTTTTGGTAAAAAATAGAGATAAATATTTTAATTCATAAAGTTCATTGCTAAGCTTTTCTATATTGCTGTATTTTGTATAATTAAAATTAAAAAGTAATGAAACATTAATAAAATTTACAAAATAATTCTAAAGTAAACAAAAATCACTTCAACAAAAAAAAAGTTTAATATCATCCTTGCCATTTCTATGTTTGTAGCCAAATAATCCTCCATCTTGAAACTTTTAGGGCATAACACTACCATAATATACTCTATGATGACTAAGTTTCAAATTTTTATCTCCTGCTCCTTCAGAGAGATATCACTCTAAAAAAGTGAAATTCTTGACAAATCGTTGATTTTGGGATTTTTTTAAGCAAAGAAAAACCAAGTTTCAGGTTTCAAATTTTGCGTGTAACTTGAATTACATTTGGACTATTTGTATAAAAATATGTGTTGTGTTGAATGGTTTCCTTTCTATAAAAAAGTTCTCTTGAAAACAGACAAATTTTGTAGAAATCCTTAACTTCCAAATTTTGCGACATTTGGGGGCACCTTGTAAAAATCATACCTCGGCTTGTAGTCAAATCTCCTCCTATGAACTTTTTGAGCTTAACACTAATAAGTACTACTCTATTAGTACTAAGTACTTAGTACTTAGTAATAAGTACTAAGTACTCTAGAATGAACCATTTTAAAATTTTTAACTGGTCCCCCACCAGAGATATTTAACCCTCAAAATTGTAAATTTTGACAAATCTTCGACTTTGAAATTTTTTTAATAAAGACAAATTGAGGCTCAGATCCAAAACTTTGCATATGACCTAAAATGTATTTGGACTATTAATAAAAAAAATATTGGTGCCTTGACAGGTTTCCTTCTTATAAAAAAATCTTCTTAAAGTGGGCAGATATTTTTAAAAAAATTTCAACTTTAAACTAAAATTTCACCCCTAAGGGTTTATTTTAAAAAAGTATATTTGCTCTAGTCTTTTAGACCGTTTTATTCTAAACAATTTTGCTTCAAACCCCATTTGATTTGGAGATTTTAAAGGGGAGATATTTCCAATCCCGTAAACGCTTAAATTACCAAAAACCGCTAAAACGTCGAAATTTGCATGGCTGCTGCGGACAAGCAAAATAGGTTAAATTAAAAATAATGGTTGTTTTGATCTTCTTTTAGGTTAGGGTTGATGTACAAAAAATTTCATATTTTTTAAAAATGGTCGAGCAACCAATTTTACTTTTTTTGGACCACTTGAAATGGAATGACCCAAGAGGCAAAATCTGCATAACAATGTATCGGATGGAAGTACGTCATATCTTTTCCCCGCAAAAATTTTTATTTCGTGCGCAAAAAAAAACGCAAACTTTGAATTTGATTTTAAAAAAAAGTATGCATCGCAGAGCAAAAATTTTTGAAGGTATATTTATGTATGCAATCTGAACCAAATAAAAAAAAATAACGGTGTTGCCCATTGTACCTATATTTTATCAGATCTTATTTTAGAGGGTAATCCAAAGAAACCTGGCCAGGAACCAAACATGGCACTAAAATAGTGGATTCTGACAACCCAGTTCTATGGAAGTTAAATTGCTTAGTACTTGCCAATAAATGCCTTTGACAACATCCCAAAATTTCACCAAAAATGTCACCCAGGCCCAGTTTCTTTGGATTTACCTCCCTACAGAATATTTGGTACAATTCCGTTAGAGTCCTCTCCCCACTAAATATCACCAATATCCAAATCGCTAAATAAATCCAAATATCAAATAATTTTTCCGACTTTTAATAATAAACTGAATAGTTATTGATATAATTAAACATTTTAATTCAGAAGTTTGAAATTATTTATGAATATTTCTACTTTTTGTTGTCTAAGAGAACCAGGCAATATTTAGCGGGGACTCTAACAGAATTGAACCAAATATTTTACAGATTACTTCCATTTAAGCAAAAATGTAAATGAAATAGTAAAGTTAAATAAAAGTATTATTAATGATTCAGTATAAACGTCTCAGTACTTAAATTATAGATCTTGTTGAACTAAAATAAGTTGTACTTAAGTACTAAGTATTGAATACTTACTTTTTAAGATTATCTGGTTTTCCCCATCCTTTAGTGAAAAATTTAGCCAGCATAATACTTCGATACATAGAATCAAATTTACTTAGCGTCGGCATGGCTGTTTCAGGAGGTAAAATTACAGGGACAAAGACCTGGTGAATGAAATTAGAACTTGATGAATGGTTTGATTGGTGTTGTGAAGATAAACAATCAGATAGGACATAGTCAGATAACAAAGATCCAAGAGTGATGTCAGATTACAGTTGAAAAAAAACTGTGGGAACACTTTATTTGTATTCCGACACATTTACGTACCTGGCTTAGTAGGTTAAAACAATTTAAGTTACTATTTCATCCCCATAGAAAGATGTTAAGATGCAACTATCTTTAGAAGTAGAAAATCCTTCAGAGAGTGTATACGAAATAGGTATAAACTTTTATGTTGAACAATAAAATATATTTAAAAATTTGTAAACAAATATATATAATACACGTCTTTTTGTCTTTGTCAATTATTATTATTTATTATCACAGATCACACCATCTGCTGGTTTTGATGCCAACTTCGCAGTACAGAATTTAAAATCAATTTTATATCTCAATAATTTTAAAATTTATAATTTTATATCTAAACCAAGTTTTATTCGATGCGTAATTTTTTAATTGCATTTTATTATTATAAAATTAAGGTTGAAATTAATCAAATAAGTTGAATTCGTGCTTCATTTCTGGTATTGGACGGGGAGACGGGGAGTGAAACAACTTATTAGAGCCAAAAACCTGTATTACCTAACATAAACAAACAGGCAGGATTATAAAATAAAACGTTTTTGCTAGTTTCAAGCTTATCAAACTACTCAACTACCTTAGCTATGGCATAGATAAAAAAGCTCATATGTTAAAATTTTTATAAAAGTGTCACTACATCAAAAATATTGTGTTTTTAAATTCTTTGGTTAATGGTACACTTACTTGGTCGTCTTTTACAATTATGCTTAAAATTACTAGGTGTTGTAAACAATTTCGATTTTTCTCTCGTGGATTTAGTGTTTCTAACGTTTTGAGAGAGGATGAAAAGAAACCTAAGAAAAAGGTCTCAGAGACTGTTGAATTAGTTCATTTGATTGATCAAAATGACAAATTTTTAGGTATAAAGCCCAAGACTGAATCTGTTAAGTTGGCTAGGAAATTGAATTTATCGTGAGTAGTTTTTATTTTAGATATAAACTATTTTTCCATCTGAATGTCATTCAGGTATAGAGTTTAATTCTGTTTTATGTCCCATTAATGTTCTCTGTTATATGTCCTCCGCCTTGCTGTTTTGGTTGCAAAATATTTAGAAGTAGTAAGTAGTAAATATTTAGTAAAATTTTAAAATGCAGAATACTTTAGCGATTTAGAGATTAATCATTTGTAGTTTAACAATTCATTGATATCTTCAGTGATTTAAATCTAAATACGGATTACCTGATATTTTTTCAAATAAATAGAATCTTTATCTTTTGTTTCAGATTAGAAAAACTGAAAGATCACAAGTATGGGAAAACATACCCTGCCTATAAAATGGTTGCAATTTCAGATTTATTAAAAGCTGATACAAAACCTGTGTCTGACAAAGCTGTGAAGAAACTACCCATTAATTATAAAATATCAGATCATGATTTAAAAATAAAGCTATTAACTGTGAAAAAGTGGCTTTTAAAGAAGCATGAAGTTCACATAGCCATTGCTGGAAATAATGAAACTTTTAAACTTATGGTAATATATATTTGATTCCTTTAACATATTTCTATTTTACATTCTAAGTCTCTAAAATTTCTTAAATTGAATCATTGTAGCCTTCCTTCACAACAGGGGAGATTCTCGTGTACCTAGGGCTGCCTATTTTAAATCCCAATAACTAAGCCAAAAATATGTTTTATGCTGTGAAACTGATTATGCACACATCAGAATACTAATTACTTACCTATTACGCCTATTTTAAATCCCAATAACTAAGCCAAAAATGTGTTTTATACTCTGAAACTGATTATGCACACATCAGAATACTAATTACTTACCTTTTTTATTATTAAAAATACATTAATAAGGATATTAATCGAAATAGGTTCTATTTTATTACTCTAAAATTAATACAGCAAAAAGTGACAAACTTCAATTTTAATGTATAATAATTTATTTAAAGCACTTTTAATGAAAAAAATCAAAAAATTTGGTAAATTTTTAAAATTGTTGTTAGAAAGCTAATTATGGATATATGATCAGAATCTCAAACACATTTAGATTAGACATTAAGATTTTTGATTCTCTTAGATTTTCTTTCTCTCTAACTCAAAAGTCCCATATTTATCATATAGAAATATGGGAAATTGAAAAAATAAATCTGTTTACTAGTATTTAGGACCGGCCCTAGGTACAAACTATGAAATTTTATACAAAATGTTTTTATTTGATAAAACCACATGGAGTGGAAACTTCTTTAATGTCTCATTTAATTCCTAACCTAAGAAACAAAATTTTTGACTAAAATATAAAGAAAAATATTTAACTGATTTTTGTAAAATAATAAGAGCTAACTTCAAAATGTAATACCTAAGAGAAGACAAATTATTTTTACCAAAAACTAGCCATAACTTTCTCCTGAAGATTAAAAAATATCTCATAACATGACAATTAGTGTTGCCACTCACCCAGCTGAAAAAGAATACTCAAAATTAAATAAAGTGGGGTGGTCTTATGTTCCCCCTATATTAGAAACCTAATGGGTTTAACATAAACATTAATCAATCCTCCCTTCAAAACTCATGAAGGGGCAAGCATTTAAAAAAAGAGGAGGTAAAGAATCTCTGCAGGTCAAATTTAGGAGATAAGTTATGTAGTTTAGTTAAAAATATAATTTTACTAATTTCTTTGTGTGAAATTTTTCAAAGATTAAGAATATAGTTTTTATGATTTTTCCTAAGGTTAAACACTTACTCTTTTCATAGAGGGCTTTAATAAAACTGTAATTCCATACTATTTGGAAATTCTTAATACAAAAGTATGAACTAATCTGAACATATATTGTAACCCAAGTTTAGTTCATAAATCTTGTTTACAGCCAAAGATTTTGTTTATAAATATCAATGTAATTGTATAGTCTGTAACATTTCATTTTGTCTTTTTTAAAGTTGTATATTATAAGTTTAAAATTTTTATATTTTTTCTGTGCTAATCTGATGTTTACAGGCTATGTTAGAATGAGAACAGAAAGTTTTGAAATTTACACAACTTTAAAAGAAAATGAAATGTTACGAACTATACAATTACCATGAAATGACCCAATTACAAAATATTGTTAAATTTTATTTTCAGAAAGGATTATTTGAAAAAATTAAGGAGGATATAAAAGAAGATGGCAGAATAGTTAATATAAGAGAAAAGGATTTTGCTATAAAATTCATAATTTTACCTCCAAAAGAAAGCCCGGATAATACACTTAAAAATGGAAGTGAAAAAGGAATCACAACTGACCCCCCACCATCCTGAAAAGTATTGTATTTTGCTTGTGAACCATGTAAAATTAAATTTAGTTTTGGGAATTTTTAGTGTTTATTCTTTATTAAATCTACTGATAAATGTTTCCCCCCCTTTATTTAAACACACCTTTTTAAATACATTACTGTTAAACTTTGCGACATATCTAGTCAATACAAGCCGTTCTACTTTTTGGTTCTTCAAATTACCAATTTTAATAGATTAATGACTGAATTTTCATTTCTTTTTACTGGGAAAGGAGATTGAAGAAATGTTTCTTCTAAGAATTAAAAATTTTCGTGAGATATTAATTAGCCCTCTCACCCCTAGGTGATTCACTCATTCCCACCTCTTTGATCTTGTGTACTTGATGTTCCCTATTGGATAGGGTTTCTTTCCTCAATTTATATTGTGGGTGGAAAAGTGTCTGGTGTCCTAATCAAATTAGCCAGCACAGTCATCTCATTGATGGCACAATGATAAATATGTTTTAATTTGTAGTGCACAAACTTTTTATTCTGTAATTTGATTTCAACTCAAGTCAACAGTTTTAAATACTTTACTTTCAACTGTCTACAGTCAATATTGCACCAGGACTCGGGTAAACAATAGCTTGTGAAGTTTTGGACACTTTATTTTTCTAAAACTAGGAGTGATTGTGTCAAAGTTTGAAAACCCCTGAAAATTGACCCAAAAATCTCAGAGCCAATGAGAAGTCTCAAATTCAGATGTCTTAAATTGCAACTCTCTCATCGTCTCAATTCAAACTATTATTCAGATACTTTACAAAGTGGACTGGGAACTTGGGACATGTGAAAATTTAGAGCAATATACGAGGGTTGTTTTTTTTTCAACTTCCGTTTTGCTCCTGAAAAAAAAGTAGTAGGAATTTCGAAATAATTTTGGTACTGGTAGTTAGGTACATCCTTCAGGATCAATTTGCATCTTTACTGCATAAAAATCGGACATTTTTTCTGTTAGTTATCGAATTTACAAGCGCGCTCCTCGAACTTATTTCCCGCCAACCCATAGAGAATTTCGCTTTCCCCTCCTGCAATTTTCACCTGCTCACCCATTGTTTAATGTTAAATGCTGAGCGAACAGAGCGGTCGCGCGAAGAAGAAAGCGAAATTCTCTATGTGCTGGCGGGAAATAAGTTCGAGGAGCGTGCTTGTAAATTCGATAACTAACAGAAAAAATGTCCGATTTTTATGCAGTAAAGATGCAAATTGATCCTGAAGGATGTACCTAACTACCAGTACCAAAATTATTTCGAAATTCTTACTACTTTTTTTTCAGGAGCAAAACGGAAGTTGAAAAAAAAACAACCCTCGTATTTATTTTCAACATCTTATCGTTTGTACTAGTTACAGTGTTTAAGCTAAAGAAAAATCCTTTCAGCAAACAAAGCTACAAATCTTTAGCAAAATGTTTAGACACATCAGATTGTTTTTTCAGCTGGAAAATTTTAATTTATAGAAACTACACAAACTCCATGCTTAACATTTCATAGTATAGTATTTCCAAGTATTTGTAATATTTTGATTTTTCATTTGAATTTTTGCTACCCTAGTGCAAGATTTATTTTTGCATTTTGAGGGGTTTCTTTTGCATTTTGGGAAAAAAGCAATCATAGCATTTGTAGACACTATTTTTTTTTCTAGATGTAAGGGTTCCGAAAACTTCTGCTGAATCAAAAACAAAAAGGTTTAAGAGAAAAGTCTTCAACATAAGAATGGTATTTAACATTACAGGTGCAAAGGGGAAGAGTATTTTTTTGAGAATTAGAAGTTTTTTAGCACAGCAAAGTTTGTCTTATATAGAGTATACTTATAGAACTCATTTACCAAAGGACAAATCTAAGAATCATTTATTGAAATAAAACAAAAGCAATAAAAAAGATAAATAAAATGTAAGCAACTATTTACACAAAATGTACATACCAAACAAGGACATGGGAAAAAGTAATGCATGTTAGAATGGTAATGTGAAAATGCTTATACAATGAGGTTACAATTACAAAAGCTAACATGTAAGAATATTGGTCAGTCTCAAAAGTTTTTATAAACTATTTAGCCTACATCGAAATCTTTTATAAAGAAACATCATAAAATCAATAAATTAGCAATAACCTGACACAAGATTTCTAAAAACATACAGAATAGTATAATACAATGAACGAAAAAAAAGTAAAATAAGAAGCTATTGTCAGGTGTTAGCTAAAAAGAAAAACACTTCAGTAGATTTAGATATTTGATTTTCCCAAGTCTTGCACTAATTAGCAGTAGATAGTACAATATTATGAACACTGCAATTGAGAAATAAATAGCCAAGGTAATTAATTCAGAATTGTGCTTAGAATAGACTAGAGTTGATCTTTAGCAGAGCTGAGGATTTAACCAGTGAACAAATAGCTTTACTTTTTCCCCTTGAAAGACACCCTGAAAATACACAAGAGAAATTTATCTTTTGGTAAGAATTTTTTAATGTTAGTTTTATAATTGTTTCCTCTTATATATTTTTTAATGGACTATATTTCCAACATGTATGATGTTCCAAAAAATAATTTTGAAATGCTATTATTTATTCCCTATTCCTCACCAACTCCCAGAACTGCTTACTCAGTTTTTTACAGAATGCTTCATAATCTGAGCGAACAAAGCTTGCTTATTGCACCTGAGCAAACTCAAGAGACTTAGTGAAACAGATATAGAGCACAGAAATGCAAAGTATAAAATCTTGATCTGAAAAATTATATATTAAACAGATTTTAGAACACTCTTGCCAATTTTCAAAAGATATGCATACTGGAGTTTTTAATAGAGCTCTTTTTTTAACATGAAATGGATTCATTTCAGTTTAAAGCATGGTGTCAAAAGTATTTTATCAATTTGATGTCAGCAGAATATATATATATATATATATATATATATATATATATATTTTTTTTTGGGGGGGGATTCTCAAGATTTTAGGGATTCTTCTATAGAAGGATTTAAAAACATTAATAAATTAACTACCACAGAAATAAACTTAAGTATTTCAGCCCATAAAATGATGTTACAGTTCAGTACTATTGAGTTAAATTTTGGCTTAATTTTTTGAGAATCATCAGTGGCCTCATATTGCAATGAATTCTGGGGGTGGGGGTTCTCCAGCAGAAAAATTTTAAATCCTAAAAACAGTGTTAAATTGTTGGCGAAAATAAATCTGAGGGTGAAATAAAATCTTCACAAATGTTTTCTGGACATTTTAAATTTTAAGGTGATTTAAAAAACAGAAAAACATCATTAAGTTTCCTGAAGTTTACAAGTTTATCAAATTAGGATGTTGAAAGAGAAATGCTTTACTTCTTTTTCGATTTAGGAGATGTGCACTGAAATACACTAGATGCCGACATAAGATTTTCAATATACTGTCCAAGAACTTGATTTTCAGACTTGAGCTTCAAGTTTTCCTCTTTCACACTGTCCACTCTTTGTGATAAATCTAAAGTGCCATTAAGATAACATTAGAATACAAATAATTAATAATGCCAGCACAGTTTGTAATTGAAAATTTAAAATATGTATAAATAAGTACAGTAAAAATTAGAAGTGAAGGGCACAATTCAGTAAGGCACCGTTTATACATTTCTACGACTTTTCCATTTATACGTCGTTTTTGTGAAGTCCCTATTCATTTTAATGCATAAATATTTCGTTTATACAACAAACAGTATAGGTTATACATTGTTTCCCACTGTCTTAAAATTTGAAAATATTCAGTTTCAGTTGTCAGTTAATTGGCAAAGTTTGACTGCATTGAAAAGCTTAGAGCTTATTTTCTATATCAGAACAGTAAATTTCATGAACTTAATTCAATTTATAATACTGTAATTCACAGTCAAAGGCAATCTTTACATCAAACAACAATGAAGGATTTTTTCAAAACACTTTTAATATTAAATTGAAGATAATGCAATAATATATTCCAAAGTGGTGTTAAGGAGCACAGGATGTAAAATAGTACACAGGATGTAAAATATAGTACTCAAGATATTAAAAATGAACTAAATACTATTTTGAATAAATAGTTATGATTTGTTTTATTTTTATGTTAAATGTTTTAATATTTTAAAATTTAAATATTATTTTCAGTATAAAAAGTTTTGCAGTAATTTTTCCTTTAGAAAAACCTCAAATTTATTGTATTTATGTAAATCTGCATTAGAAACCTAATAATCAAAGTAGTTTTCAATTATACGTAGGTCCCTTGAAAGACGTATAAACGGTGCTATACTGTATCTGTGTTACAAGCTACTTTGTTCAAATAAATTATAATGATCAAATTAAAGGAGAAACAATTACATTTTAAAACAATTCAAGTATCATTATATTTTAAGGGTTCAGTACCTTCCAATGTGTTCTGCAGTTCCAGTACTTGAGAGATAAGCCTTGATTTTTCTTCCATTTCATCAGGGCTTAAATCTGGATCCAATACTAAAATAAAATCAAATTTAATAGAATTTTTCGGTGTGTAGTTTGAACAGTTTTAAATAAAAATATCTAAGTAAATGTAAGAGAAAGTAAATACATTGATCATAATATCAAAGTTATTTACAAAATAAAAAGTTAATCCTATTAAAATAGAAAAATATGACTCCTTGTTTTGCCACTAGGTGCTATTACAGCCATATATTTTGTGACGACCATAACAGGCTAGGGAAGCTTATTGCACAAGATTGACAAACAGAACACCCCTAATTAAATTACAGGTGCAGAAGATATGAAGACTAACTACTTAGTGAAGGTGCAGCTTCATTGAGACTTAATCAAGGATGATAAATCCCCCCCTGAAATTTTTCCTTTTCTGACCAAAAAAATGGACAAAATGTATCCCATATCCCCCTTTGAAATATCCCTTCCCAATTTTTTTCGGCTACAAAAAAAAAAAAGAAAAAAGTATCTTACTGTCTAGTGTGTATCTTGTAATCCTTCTAAAAATATTTCTGATAATAAAAATTAGATAAGTTGTCTCTCACTGCAATCCAGGGCTTAAATTGCACCGGAGCGCACCGGAGCGGAGCTCCGGTACTTCTTGGTTTTCAGTAAATTTTTACATTTTAACCGGAACGCACCGGAGCGCATAAAATCGCGTTCCGAACCCTTTTCGGAAAGACCAAAATGTACCCCTCGATGTTTTTCGATTACCGAAAATTACAAACGCCTCTCACCTCACTACCCCCGGTCAACAACGACGAACGACCTTGTTTTCCTCACCCTCAAAGGGAAGGACACCCCCTTCGGTGACTAATTACGGGATAAGAGATAAGAAGCCCTCCTGAATGGAGAAGTCTCGCTTCTGTAAAATTTCGCTTGTTAACCAGATGTGTTCAGCAGTCCATTCTTCTGTAAAGATAACAGTTCGGTCACAATAATAGGTTGAAAGGGGATGGGGCAGGTAGGGGGGATTTTAATTTGGTCAGTGAGGCATGCCTTGAAAGATTTACGAGTTTTGGTTGTGTCTGTGTCCACCTGGGTCTGGGTGTGTACTTCCTGTTCTCAAAGGGAGCGTTGCTGTAATAACAAACATTTCATCTTGAAACTGTAGATTCTGTGAGGGTTCTTGACCAGAGAATTCCAGAAATTTTTGTGTGCTTTGGGGGGGGGGGGGAGGGAGCCTGTCCGAAGGTGATTCGTAACGCATCTTCTTGAGCTCTTCATTTCATCAGCTATTGGTTCATATCATAGTGCACGGTGAATCTCCATAACAGCTCTGTTTTGCCTGAAATTTTCCTCGACAGATACGATACGACATTGAATTAAAGTTAAAGAGAATTTACTCTTTCTGGTAAGTTCCAATTTGCTTTACGTATTTTATTGTAATCAATGAATTTTAAGAAACTAATTTGATTTTTCTAAGTGAAATTTTTCTGTTCTGTAATAATTACCTTTTAGAGGTTAATTGTGAGTTGAACTTAAGCTAATATTGGGACCTTTTCCTCCAGAAATACTTTGTTTTTCTTTCGCTTCTTATTTTCTTATATCATTCCCCATTCCCTCTTATTTAAGTGAAAGAAGGTTATAAAAAAGGAGTAAATTATACATGAAAACACTGTTTATCAGATCTATGCTTTAATCATGAATTTTTGAAAATTTTCAGAATGAACTAAATGCTTATTATCGGTACTATTTAAATACGTTTCGACGTTTTAAAAATATTTAGAAAAATGCACTAGACCCTCGATTAACCCGGATTAGATTATCCAGGGTTATCCCTCATCGCAAAAAAGGACTGAAATTCTGGAGTGAGAATATGGGAAGACAATTCATATGTAATTGTCCCAAAAAGTTGTGTAGCAATTATTTCAATATTTTTTACGAAATTATTTTCAATTTCTTTTTCAAATTTTCATGAAGTCGATTATTCGAATTACATTATTTGCTACTTAAGGAAGGGGTATTTCTGTCCATCTGGGTTACTTGAGAATTTACTGTGCATTTATGAGGTAATACATAAAAGGAATTTTTTTTTAAAAGCGCACTCTCAATCACTTCTTTGGGGAAATAATAAACGTGCGCGCTATACCATATATTTTTTTTATATGGTATAGCGCGGTATATATAATTTTTTTTTAAAAGCGCACTCTCAATCACTTCTTTGGGAAAATAATAAACGTACGCGCTATACCATATATTCCCTAAATGCCTATATCATGAACTTCGTTATTCCTATAACTTTCACATCTCAAAAAAAGTATTACTCCCTGGATATATTATTCTTCTTAAAGAAATTTCTATTTTTGTGTCGAAGATTTTTGGTTAAAAGCCCAAGTAAATCGAAATATTTTTAAAACAAATACGAATTTTTTCAGATATTTTTTTGGTCGTTGTATTAAAAATGAAAAAAAAAAAGATTAATAGAAATTCCATATATTCCCTAAATGCCTATATCATGAACTTCGTTATTCCTATAACTTTCACATCTCAAAAAAAGTATTACTCCCTGGATATATTATTCTTCTTAAAGAAATTTCTATTTTTGTGTCGAAGATTTTTGGTTAAAAGCCCAAGTAAATCGAAATATTTTTAAAACAAATACGAATTTTTTCAGATATTTTTTTGGTCGTTGTATTAAAAATGAAAAAAAAAAAAAGATTAATAGAAATTCATATAAAATTTTTCTTTGGAACTTTAAAAAGAAGTTAAAACACTACTTTTGAGGGTCAAATTTCAAAATTTTCTGGGGGAGAACCCCAAAACTCCCTCCAGACCTTTGATATAATGTTTCTCCCTTGAAAATTCTGCCACTTACAAGAAGCGGTTCCCTTTGGGAACCAAAGAGCATGAAACCCCAAAGAGTTTGAAGAGGAGGTAAAACACTGGTTTAAACCGGAATTTTCAAAAATTTTTACTGGAGGATCTCCGACCCCCTTTGAAAATTTGATGTTTATTTATAACTTTTTTTACCTAGAAAATTCTATGCTTTACGAGTAACTGTTATTTTTTGATGTAACCCAAATGATCTCAAAATGAGCTGAAACATTACTTTAAGAGGCAAATTTCAAAAAATTTTCTGGGGGAGAACCCCCAGACCCCCCTTTAAAATTTTTACATATATATGTTATACAGAGTACCTTCTCTTTGAATGTACCTTAAATGTTGTAAAAAGAGGCTAAATTTCTAAATTTTTCTGGGGGTGAGCCCCAGCCCCACTTAAAACACATCTTTGCCCCGTACGACAAAAAACTGAAATGACGCCCCTGTTAAGCGGAATGTTGAAATAGTAGCGCTCCGGTACTTCTTTGGTTAGAATTTAAGCCCTGCTGCAATCAGAACACAAGAAGAGAAGAATGCAAGGGGGATGTAATCCCCCTTGATATGGCTGAATGAAGGTGCACCTTTCTCTCACAAAGTAGTGTGAATCTTCATAACTTCCGCACCTGCAATTGGGGGTGTTGAGTTTGTCTGTCTTGTGAAAGAGGCTAACTTTTTAGTAAGGCAACTGCAAAGGAAGTCGCAGTTAAAGCAGAAAGCTTGTAAAAAATCTCAACACATCAGCAAAATCAGAAATGCTGTAGGATTATTAGAGGAAAATGAGCCAAAAAAAAGGTAGAGAAGAGGGAGGCACATTTGAACAAAAAGTACATTTTTGACTATTTATTCATATTTTTATAAGATACAAAAACTAATTCATGCACAAATTTATAGTTTTCCTGAAATTTTGGTACCCCTTTTAGATGCATTTATCTAGAACAGGGATGGCTAACTATGGTCCAGTGGAGTTAAAACAGTGACATGCCAAGACATCGAACAATTTAGAAAAATAATTTTATCTGGCATCACCAATGAGGTTTTAGTGCTTCGTTCATATCCTCTAAATTCTTTTTTTTTATTAACATTTCATTACGATTTTGTTTAAAATCTCTTATGTTGTAATAATTAGTGAGTTTATAAATTTTTGTACAAACTACTCAAACTGAAATGAGAAAACATCTTTAAAAATTAATTTTTGTTCAGTTTTTTTTTAAAGAAAAAGTGAGCCAGCTAGCAATAAAATTAAATCATATCCAACTTCTATAAATATTTATAAGTTAAAACTGGAGAAATTCTAAAAGCATTTATTTTAAATTTTAATAATTGAAATAATTTAACTTAGTAATTTTTCATACTCTTAAATTTATTTTACAATAGAGAAATATGTGTTGTTCAAATGTTCCCCCCTCTTTACTAAAACAGGTTCTTCAAAGAAAATCAGGAGGGTTAAAATCTGATTAATTTTCAGAAGTTTCTGCCCAGTTCATAGTTTTTCAAATTTGTAACCTATTGGTTTATCGGTACTTACGTATTATCCCGTCGACCGTGACGCTTAATCCGAAAACTTATCAAATCCCATTGACTTTACTATTAATGTGCCGCTGAATTAGACGGCCGCTGAATGGTAGACGGGATAATACGTAAGTACCGGTTTATCTAAACCAAATGTGAAAAAATTGAAAAATAAAGAAGGAATTATTTTCTTAAAAAAAAAAGAGAGAATAAAAGATTAATTTAAATTTATCTGATTTTGAAATTCCCCGAATTTTAGAGAATTGAAAATCCCTTGGGATTCCTTAATTTCGAGGTGTTGCAGCCATAAATTTTACAATTAACTTCCATTAAACATAATTTTCAAACTTAAATGTTAAGAAATTAAGGAGAGAAAAAAGTAAGTTTCTAAGTCTGACAAAATCTCCTTTAATTCGTCCCCAAAAATGTATCTCAAACTATAAGTATTGCCCCATGTGATAATAATAGTGGCACAGGTGGAGTTTTCGGTATGTTTTTTAGAAGATAATATTCAAAACTTTGTACTTTTTTAAGAATTTCTAATAATTAAAGGAACAGCTATAGAAAAGGTCCGCTTGCATCTAATCGTACTATTAGATCTCTTACAATATTATACTAATTACTATTATTTTAGAATCTAATAATAATATTAACAATTAGATCTCAATGGTTGTCGGTCATAAATTGAGCTGTGATTAAACATGGCGGAAAGCGGGCCTTTGTTAAAGCTGTACAAAATACACTTAATATGTCAAAGTTGATTATCAAATATTCAGTCAGTTGTAAAATTTTACATTAATAAAAAAAAACCTTGAAATAATTAATTTTTCAAAAACATAGCTATACTATCAAAATTATATTAGTATTATAAAGTAGAAAAATTGCCCCTGATTATTGTAATGTGTGCTACAGTTAAAAAGTAGATACAATTCCAGGTACAACTTTAGAAAGAGTCATCCAGTCGCCATGTATAACCAAAGCAACATGCGTAAGTGTTATAATTATTTTAACAGTGGGTGAACATGGCAGTTGGAAGACTCTTTCTAAAGCTGTTTTCGATTCTGTTATCTGTTCCATTAAATATTGCCAAGCCGTTTTAGGTGGAAACAAATAAATAAAAATATTTCTGAAAATTATAAATTAACTTATTAAATATACACCATTATGTTAATGAAAACAATAAAAAAATGTCAATAGTTTTCTGTTAGTGCCCAAACAAGCTATGTAATTTTTAATGGGACAGATAATGGAATTGAACTGAAAAGTACTAGATACTTCAGCACGATCCACACTACATTAGAAACACAGTTTCTTCTGTATTATCCTATTTTGACTGTGCCAATGAAATCTAACAGGCATAACATAATCAAAGTCTATAATAACTGTGCTGCTGAAGCTGACGGTCAAGGGGATAATATACATAAAAACCAAAACATTGAAATAAAATGAATTCCTTAAAACTTTATAGAAACTGATTAGAATTTGAGCCACTATACATACATGGTGGTGCAGGGCTATTGGAGCCGTTTGTAAATGCCGAAGGAATGGATTCATAACTTTGGTGCTCCAAATCATTATGATCTTCAGTGCCTTCAGTTTCTGCATCACTTTCATCTAGAAAAGATTTTTAAAACCTTTATTTCAGATTTTATGTTGAGAAAAGCGAGATTCATTATGAGACAACTATAATTTTTGTACCTTGTGCATCTTCATCAGCCAATGGTATGTTGTTCAATTCTTCCTGCAAACGTATCATGTTCTCAGCCATTGTAGTATAAAAATAAGCGATGAATCTAAAAAGACAAATTGAGAAATTTAGCACGCAAAGAAATGAAGATCGGATTTGTTTCTGAAGTATCCATCGAGTTAATGGAAATTATTCTTGGGAATCTAAAACATTTAGTGTTTAAGACAAAAATAAACAAGAACACATCGAAATGAAAAATTATTTTAATAATACTTAAAAATCTTTTTGCATTATAGTTTTCAAATAAACTACATCATTAAAATAGAAGCAATGTAGTTAAATACATTTCAAATAATCTAATAAAATTAATAAACTAAACATTAAAAACCTGTCTGTCAAATATCCAGTTTTGCTTTGGGTTTTGGGAGGAGCTTTGGATTGTGTTGCCAAAAGGACTATAAAAATAATTATGTGACTAATGCAGCGACACCTTTTCATCTGCGGCCAAAGATGGCGCTTTGCATATGAGAATATCATAAAATCATGAGTGACTGAGTAGGAGCCAGTAGGAGCGCGCACGTAGCTAATGATGGAGTCCAGGGCCAGGGTCCAGGTATATCTTCCCCCTAAGCAGGTCAGAAATATTTCTTTTTTTGGCCATGGAAAAGGACTACATTTTCCTAAATCCTCCCACAAAATTTCAATACCTACCCTCCCCCCAGATTTCAATATCTCTCGCGGTTCTCAAATGCTCCGCGGAGCACTTAGTGTTCCGTGAAGAAATTTGAAATAAATACACTTTTTGAAAATTTCTAATTTTTGTTGCTCCTATTTTTATTTTTGGTTAATATACTAATAAAGATAGAGGGTTTTAACGTTCAACCCCCCCCCCAAAAAAAAAATCGACATAAATTTTTATACTGTGTTTCCCTTGAAAATTCTGCAACTTACCAGGAGCAATCCTGTTCGGAGTGTAGCCCAAAGGTCTCAAAATGGATTAAAACAGTACTTTTAAGGGTAAAATTTCGATTTGTAAAATTTTTAAGTCGCTTTTAAAGCGCAGCCTCTTTAGTGGTCAACACCATAGAGCATTCGCACATGACGTCACTTGGAGGACAAAACAACGTTGCTAAGGCTGTTGTTAGGGGCGGGAACTAGAAGCATCCAATAGAAGCATTCGCACATGATGTCACTGGCGGGCAAAAACAACGTTGCTAAGGCCGTTGTTAGGCCGAGTCATGTGATTGAAAATGCTCTATAAGTGGAAGGTACCACTACTTGTAAGTTGGCCCATTTCAGAAGTATTTTGGGGAGAAAGTGTCCCACCCCCTCTGAAATTTAAAAACCTATTTATATAATATTTTTCCTTGAAAATTCCCAAATTGTAGGTGACATTGTTTCACCTAGTGAAAAGGTAGGAAGTTTTACATAGTGTAGCACAGGTTCTTCCACAAAATAAATAAAAACATAAAATGTTTTGTTTTAGTATTAAAATGGCGGGCTAACTCCGGTGTTGGAGTAGCATTGTATTCTCTCCTTTTTAAATTTTTAATGATAATAATTTAAAATAAACTTTGTTAATATCAAGTTAGTAATAGTCAAATAGTGTAAAATTTTTTTAAAAATATATAACATATTTTATTGTTTAAAAATATTCCATCCATGCTATTATTTCTTGTAGCAATAGGTTTTATGAATAATCTGTTTTTTTTTACACCTTGAAAAATTAATCTTCGGAAAGTGATCCGCGACTAAAAAAGTTTGGGAACCCCTTAGAAAAAACGCGAGGATCCAATTTTGCGCAGCGGTTTTTTTTCAAATCAGAAGAAATCGCCACATTCCGTAGAACGCGGGGTTTTTCTTTAACATTGGCGCTCTAGGAAAATTTAGCCAATATTTCGAGCTATAAACGACTCACAAAATTGAAACTACTGAAAATAGCAAGAAAAAGGGACGAACTTGGGACAAATTGCACTAACAGGTTTCTCAACGGTTTTGTCTTAGAAATTATCTCTATGGGTCATGTCAAATCAACCAAAAAATCTCAATTTTTTTACCTGACCCTTTCAGATTTCAATGAAACTTTCAGGAAATTGTTCTTTTCTGTGTTATAAATGAGAAAATGCTTTTATACTTCAATTTTCTCCGTATTTTTTTTAATTGAAAGAAAATCCAACTTTTGACACTTTAATCTTATGTACTCCCGTTCTATTTGGCCTATTCTATGTACCAGTTCTATGTATCCCCCCGCATTTTAAATAAAATTTTACATGGTTTAATTTCATGTAAAATTTGACTAAATAGAAAATATTGATCATGACTTTTAAAAAAAAAGTTTAAAAAATAATGTTAGTGTCCTGGAATTTCTTTGAAAACTATACATGTTTTTTTCAATACCTATTATAAGGTATAAATTCTAAAAATTATACTAAAATTAGTAACCAAAATATATTAAAAACGTCATTTATCAGTGAGTAAACTAGTATATGGTAATCATACACAGTTGCTTGCTATCAATTTTTTTTTTGAAATTTTTTTAACTAAAAATTATCAAAAAAATAAAAGAAAAATATTAACTTATTTAAAACAAATTCAAAAATAATTATTGATTTTTTTTTCTAATTCGTATGTAACTAAAAACGTTTGCAGCAAAAACCAAACCCCTCTCTTAACATGTATAATTTCCAAAAAAAAAAAATCAAAAGCACTAACATTGTTTTTTGTAAACTTTATACATTAAAAATAATGAAAATTTTTTTCGTTGCATGGAAGTAGTCAAACTTTACATCTAATTAAACCTTGTAAGCAGGGCCGTAACCAGACTTTTGTTTCGGGGGGGGGTTGACTCAAATATTTTCTGAGGTACCTCCTTAGTCCTTACGGTTACTTTTATACGTTAAGTTTGAGATGAAAACACAGGATTGAAATTTTGATGCACTAAATTTCCAAATTGTATAAACAATATGAATTCCAAGTAAAAGGGGGGTCCTCCCCCAGAAAAATTTTGGAAATTTGCCTCTCAAAAGAGTGTTTTAGCTCATTCTGAGACCCTTTAGATTACACCCAAAGAGCACCACTCATTGTAAGCGGCCGAATTTTCAAGGTAAAAAGAAGGTATATTGTAATAAATGACAAAATTTTGAGGGGGTTTTTGGGTTCCTACTCAAGAAAAATTTTTGAATTTTGCCCCTGAAAGTGGCATTGTAACACATTTTGAGACACTTCAGGTTACATCAAAGAGGACCACTCCTTGTAAACCACACAAGTTAAAAAAAAAACGTACTTAGTAGATTTAAAAATTCCGAGGATGTTTGGGGTCCTCCCCCAGAAAAAGTTTCGAAATTTTACACTTTTAAGTAGGGTTTTGACTCATTTTTAGGCCCTTTGGGTTATACCCGAAGAGGATCGCTCCTTGTGAAACATAATTTTCAAGGAAAATAGCAGTATAAAAATTGATGTCAAAATTTCTAGGGGGGGTTGAACCCCTTAACCCCCCCCCTTGGATACAGCCCTGCTTGTAAGATTCTCTTTAAAACGAGAGGTCAAACAAGGGGTTTCGGTAGAAATGAACTGGAGTTATGTAAGATTAAAAATCCAAAAGTTAGATTGTCTTTCAATTAAAAAAAAAAAAAACAGAGAAAATTGAAGTATAAAAGCATTTTCTCATTTATAAAATAGAAGAGAAAAATTCCTGACAGTTTCATTGAAATTCGAGACGGTCAGGTGTTGAGTGCCTTGTTCATTAATTTGTAATGCAATGAATGAACCCAATAGTAACAGAACACTAAAAATCGGAAAAATTTTGGCCCATTGAAAATTTATTTTTTAATTTAAAAAAAATATGGACGAAAAATTCAAAATATCCATAACAATGATAGAAATGTGATGCATGTTTTGCTTATAAGGTTTTCTAAAAGATGTATATAAGGCCGTGTCGAAAAAGACGAAAGTCAAAAATTCGAAATGTAATAGTAGTGCGGAAAACATGTAACACATTAATACAAGTATAATGCAACAAAAATTTTTGAAATCGGTCAACGTTCGCTTCAACGTTCAATTTCAACTTAAAATTTTACAGGCATGTTCAGTTTTACATTTAAGATATGTTCAGTTGTAAAAAATATTAAAATTTTAAAAAATTACAAAAATTTGGATATTTAATGTAATTTATGTAATTTTTCTAAATTTTAAAGATTTTCTATACTTGTTTATAAAAAAGTTAATCCAGATACATACAATTTTAAACAGAAAATAAATAAAACTTTAAAATTTTATTTCTTTTAAACTTTCGGGCACAAAGAAATGAAACTAGGCACATACAATATAGACAATGAAGGCACACAACCATGAAAAGATTGAGGACAATATTTGAGCGCGTTATCTAGGGATTTTCGGCCAATATCCCCAAAAATGACCAAAACATCAAAACTTTGATCGCGTTACGCGATGGTCAAACGTTGACCGATTTCAAATATTTGTGTTGCATTACACTACTTGTATGAATGTGTTACATATTTTCCGCAGTATTACATTTCGAATTCGAACCCGGCCTAGTATATATTCAGGCGAAGCGTGAACTGTTTTGCACTTAGAGTGTAACAGTGAGTAGAAAAACAGTGAATTTATATAAAAACAGTGAATGAAACAATGAACAGAAACAGCTTAAATATCTTATTACTGAATTTATTTAATAAATTGAAAATAGTAAACTGAAAAGCTAATTACCAAACATGTGAAAATCGGTAATATTTCAGCATCTGTCTGTCAGAATTTATTTAAATAACAACTCAAGTCTATTAATAACTCACAATTTTCAAAATAATTTAATTTTAATATTAGGGAAGTGACGAGTAAGAGCAAGTAAGAGTACGTTGCAGTATTTTTTCTTGTTGGTAACAGCTTGTGAACGTGGAAGCTAGTGGGATCATCTTAAGCTATCTTAAAGACTGACATCATTATTTTTATCCTTTTCGTAATTTCACATGAAAGTAAATGATGCTACAGCTGCTGAATAAATGTTCATTTTCTCTTTTGAAAGTTCAATACTCATCTGAAGCTGAAATCTAGCAAATGTAAAATCTAGGAAAAGTGCATTGTGATTTTTAATGGATTTTTCCGAGAAAAGAATGGATAAATGTGGAATACAAGGGGTGGTGCCATGAGGGAGAATTGTCCGATTACAAAGGCGGTGGAACAATTGATTGCTACTTCTGCTAAGTCGCCTTGTCGAGTAGGAGAACAAATTCAATTTTTTATTTTCTTTGTGATTTTTAACATATTATTACATTAGTAAAGAAAAAAAAACTTTCTGTTTCTGTACCTTGATTAGTCGGGCTATAAACTTATGTTCAGTAAAATTTTGAGGAATTTGGATTTTGGAATGTTATCAATAAAATTGACTTGCTGTTTAAATGGATTCGGATAAACGGATGCTGAAATACATTACCTGCTTTCACTTTTCTTGAAATTTTAGTCTTTCGGTTTACCCATTCCATTTTAAATTTATTAACTAGATATTTGAACGTAAATTTCCCTGGTTTTCCATTATATTCCTAAGGACAATATACATTAAAAGATGACTTTTTAAACAACTTCAAAAGAATGGGACACTAGTTTGAAAAAAAAGAATGGGAGTTAAAAAAAAATAATAAAACTTTCTTAGTTTGGAATTTTTGCCAATTTTTAGTAGTTACTAGCTGAAATGCCCGGCTTTGCATGGGTGGAGTGTATCAATTTATTTTTTAAGTTTTCTCAAGTACCTATATGTCTAATTTTCTGTAACCGAAATTACCAATCATCCCAATGTTCCCAGTAGTTTTTCATATCCCGATGTTCCCGGTATTTTTTCACTTCCCGGTGGTCCCGGTATTTTTTACATCCTGGTTCCTGGTTCTCTCGGTATTTTTTTATATCCCGGTTCTCCCGGTAATAATTTTTCATATCCCGGTGTTCCCGGTAACTTTTTTTTATCTTGGTGTTCCTAACGCCTTTTTCATCCCGGTTCCAACTGTGTATATCCAACTAAACCCATCCTGTTTCGAATAAAACTTGTAACAAAACAAATAAAAGTATAGGTTGACGGTAGCCATGTTTGACCAGGGAAAAAATTGAAACCGCCTAAATTTGATCTGTAACTAACACAACAAATCCAAGCAGAAAATGTTTCGTTTGTCACAGTAATTTTCTCGGTAAAGTGTTTTAGATTATAGATATGGAAATTAATTAAATTGCTTTAGAGTACTTTAATAACTTTAAAAAGTAATTAAAAAAGTTATATTTGTCACGATTGAATGAGTCGTGTTTAGCAAAAAAAAAAAAATTGCATGTTAGTTTAGTTCTCTTTTTCTTTCTCTACTTTACTTTTGTTTGAATTGAAATTTTTTGTTTAACAACGAAAAATATTTATTCCACCACGCTATCCAATTTATTAATTATATTCCAATATTCATTAAAAACATTCCTTAATGATACATATCAAATTGGAAATAAGTTAACTTTTTCTTTGTGGAAAAATAGAACGAGATATGATCTAAAATTCAATTACTAGTTTAGTTCCAGGCAGAACAAACGTTTAAAAGATACCTCAGGTGATTAATGTTAAATGACCTTTTCTAAAATAGTCAATTATATATGTTCATGTACTTCAGTTCTCACTTTATTGAATTTTTATAAAGATTTCATTGTAGTTTTTCTATAATAACTTGCAGTAGTAATAAGTTGCTTTCCTTCCTAACGTAATACTTCAAAACCCTTTTCGTTTTTTTTTTTACAAACCTAAGTGGTAAAATTTTTAAAGAAAACAAAATTTAGCGTTTTGTTGGTAATATTAATTTAATTATAGATTAAAGTAAACGTATTTCTAGAATTATTACACTAAAAATTTAAACAAAGAACATACGTTAAGGTAGGCAGTAATTGATATACATAAATATTTCTGGTTATTTTATGGAAAACGTCCAATCTTCTCAAGTTAATGTGATGATAAATGTGTGCGATTAATGTCAGCATAACCCTAATTCGCTCGACATTGAATGAAAAATGCTCATTGTGGTTAATATTGTTATGAGAAAAATCAGTCTCTCAATATTGAAATATTTCTGGTATACTGCCAACTTCTTTAAGTTGATATAGGAAGAAGTATGTCTGACAGTTGTTCGAAAAAAAAATGATAAACGATGTAATAACTCCATTAAATTGAACTTATAACTCTTATGATCGTCATCTCGATTTATAAAAATATACATATATAAGTTCACATGTGAGTCTAGCGAATTTTGTCATGTTCTACATCGTTTAGGGAATAGGTATATCATAGAAAAACTTCCACGACTATACAAAAATAAGTATAGGAAGTTTGTAAAACTAATTTTTATTTAATGTTACTAATTTAAATTGCAACCTTAATAAGATCATAGATAATATTATTTATTAAATGTGACTTTTTTTAGGTATATAAGGGTGGTGGTTTAAAAAAAAATAATTTTTTTTTTTCAACTTTCGATGTCTAGTGATACACAATGTACGCAAAAAATTTGAAGTTGAATTTCATCATAAAAAATATCTGTGTAATGATTCTTTGCTGTTTCTTAAACATCATTTTTAAAAATTATCAAGAAGTTCCGTAGTTTTATAGTAGTATATTGTTCTAAGTTTCTCTGAGAATGGTCAATTGGAAGAAAATGGCAAAAAAAAAAAAATAATCCTGAGTAGGTTAGGGTCTTTACCAGGAGCAGCCGTACCACTGAAGAAGAAGATTGTTCTAAGTTTAATTTTTTGATCATCCCTCTTAAGGGAGTTAATTTTTTTAATATTAAAGGTATTTTATATAAAGTTATTTTTTCTACCTATTAAACGGCTAAAACTTACCACCTTATTGTATGTTACGTTAATCATGTAAAGAAAATAACATTCATCGATATTTCGGTAAGTCTCTTAACACCTCCTTAAAGTACAGCAAACGAACGATTTATTCATAGAAAGTTCAAAAAATGAAAAGTTTTCATAAATTTCAAAAAAATTCCACAAAAATTAAAGAAAATACAATTCTTAACTAAGTAAGAGTTCCGTAAAAAATCTTATAGAACAACAAACTTAAAGATAGACGATTCTCCAATATGTCACTTAAAGAGATAATTATGTTCATATTTCACATTCTCGTTTTTTACTTTTAACATTGTTAACCAAAGCAGGTAAAAGGTTTTTAAGGTAAAATAACGAAATATAAACATAATTCTTAATCAAATTAGGTTGAGTCAATATTCTAACTTCAAAGCATTTTCATAACAACTGCGCTTCCCTTGACAACACAAGACAGTGAACTGAATCCCCCTGTTGCTATATGATAGAAACATTTTTCGAGATCTAGTTCCATGTTCGAGATTTTAGTTCGTGTTTTTAGACTCCGTTAAAGGTTCTGAAAGACTAGAATCAGATTATACCAGAGGCTTCTTATGCAATTTGTGGGAACAGAACACTATGCGTGATAGCCTCCATCGTGTAAACATTAAAATAAATCAAAATTATTAAATCTCTTGAACTTTAAAGACTTTAAAATTTAAAGTTAATCACCATACCCTTTTAAATAATAATTTTCAAAATTCCAAATTTCTTTTCTTTTGTGAATCTTTTTGTGAAACAGATTAAAATTTCCTACCTTGTTCTTGAAAATACATATTCTTTTTTTTATAATGATATGGCTCAAAAGTACTTACACAACATCTTCGGTTCAACAAAAGATTTTTCCCAACTCCCAAAACACGCAATTCATAAAAACCACGCATTTATTTTATTTTCAGTTTGTTCAAATAGACATAAATCAAGTTCTTTATACAACACCAAACAAAACATAGCCTCCCACTGGGGTTTATCTCCCAGCCAACAACGCCAAATGATCGGCTTGGCGATCATTGCTGGCGAGTGTATCGAACCGGCAAACCCAAGCGGAGAAAGCATCTTCGGGATCGCATCAGTTGGGTTATGGTTTCTTTCCTTTGCTGCTCTACTCCTCTTCAGCATCCATGACACACGCTGAAGGAAGCGCTGGATGCTTCTTCTCTTTGTGATGGGCAGGATTTGCATCTTTTAGTTGCACTGCTTTCCTGTCGGGAGAGAGATTGCCAGATATATTTGACTCGTGTGTTGTTTTCTTCGAGAGCATGTCTGCTTGGGGTTTGAGGGATATTGCAAGAAAGGTAATGCTTAGAGATTTCTGAATTATTACTGATGCTGAATATATTTTTGTAATCATTGAGAAAGATTTTCTTTACTTTTTTAATAAGGCAAAAATGGTAGATTTTGTTTCTTTTCTTTTAGAAATGTGAGAAATAGATAGATTTCCCTTTGCTTTTAAAATGTTTATTTACATTAGAATGTCTAAATAAATTATTCCATAAACAAAATTATACTCAGTTTCATACTTATATAATAATTGAAATGATTATATTACTTATACGTATAATTAAGTTGAAGTTAGCTTAAAAGTAATACATGAGATAGAAAGAAATATTAATGTAATCTTCAATATTTTCCATGTCAGATTTACACTCGAGGGGAATGACGTGTAATTTTATCATTTACTGTAATCCAATTTTCTTTTTTCCCATACATGTAGTATAAATTTCTTCCAGAAATGCATGTTTTTTAGGTTTGAAGATTGAAAAAAGTTTTTAACTCTATATTTTAATACTACTTTAAGTATATAAGTATTCTTCTAATTTAAAATACCTATCACACTCACACATGGTAATATTTTTGTTTCAACACGATATTTTGAATACCTCGATTGTTTTACTTTGATATTAAGGATTCACCAAATATCATTTATAGTTGTTTAAAAAACAAAAATTAAAAATCCATGTTCCCAATTGATTTATACAATATAGTGAATGCAAATTACTGATTTTATGGGTTTCTAATCCATAGTAGATGATTTTTCAGTGTGGTACCTACATCTTAGAATATAAATTAAATATATTAGCAAAAGTTGTTCAAGTAATCTTCAGACTACTTAATTTCAATAAGTGATGAAATGAGTGGTAAGTTAATACTTTAATCAGAAAGAGTTAATATAATTTATTAATTCAGAGGCAGTTATGAATGATAATGACAACTAAATTTAATTAATCCATTTTGTCAGAAAAATTAAAGATTTTTTTATGAAAATTTTTTCCCTTCACTTTCCTTATTTATTCATTTTATTCTTTTTTTCTTCCTTTTTGTACAGCATGCTTCTCTGCATAGTTAATGATGAAAGTTTTTACGTTTAAAGAGATAAGGAAATACACTATTTTTATTATTATGATTTCGTTTTTATCTTACAGACATGGTTCGTGAATTAAAATAATTTGTATTTATATGATATATTTTTAAAAAGTAATACATAAAATATGTTGCGTTATAAAAGATTAATATCCCAAGAGAAAAACATTTTTTAAAACTTGTACAGAGGAACAATTTTTGTCTCACATCAGTAACTGTTACAAACTCTTAACATTTTAAAATTATTAAAATTCATACAACCCTTTTAAAATTTATGATGCTGAAACTATAAATTTAATGAATAAACTTTATATTATGTAACTTAAAGATATGAGCGTTGATAAGTGAGAAACATTTTTAGGATATTATGGATGGGCTTAAACTTTAATGAAGATGCACTCCAAAAATGTGAAATTTCCAAAACTTATTGTAGTAAAGAAATCTAGTACTTAATCAAACAAGAAATGTTTAATTCTGTGAATACCTAAAAATTAAAAAAAAATGTGTTCTTTATTTAAATAATCTAATGTTTTATACTTTTAATTCATTATTTATCATAAAATCGTATCATGTTTATCTTAAACTAAAAAAGGATTAATGTTAAAATTGCAAAAAAAAAAAAAAAATATATATTTTAAACCTCTCAATTTATACCAACTGCCACTCACACAAGCAGCTTTTAAAAACATAAATTTGTTTGATATTAGGTTGACACTCAGAGCAAGCAAGGCACGTAGGAATTGTTAATTATAAAAGCAATCTGTCCCTTCCACCCCTTTTGTCATTTTTTAGATCCTAATTTGTGTCATTATTACCAGATATCATAGTCGAGGACGCATCACTCTTTAATGACCCCTGATAAAACGGCACATCTATCTCAGAAATTTCGACCGTGAATTTCACGCCACGACGATTTAAACTGTACCCGTAACTACCTCATGCATAATCAATAGATTTTATAACTCGTCGAGAAAGCTCCATGCCGTTGTTCACTGATAGCGACCGGTGTCTTCCAAGAATGATATTTATGAGGGTTGTGTTGGGTTGCATTCGTGCTTCTGGATGAGAAATCGGCGTCGGTTTCTGACGATAATTATCTCTTTATAAAATCATTTATACACCCCTCTCATTTTACAGTAATTATTTATATAATATCTGCAAATCAGTTGTGAAATATAATGGAAACATGAAATCTTATAAATTTTAAATAAGTTTTGTGCGTAAAGCATGCATTAAATATAATGACTAAATCACATGGAAAGACTATGGTGTATATAAGGAATTAATTTCCAACATAAAAGTAGAAAAATAAGTTATATAACTTCTCGGAACTACATTAAAAATATCTATCTACATAATATTGTATTACATTAAACGAAAAAACGATATCTAGTATCAAATTTTTATTACTTCACTAGTTTAGGCTTTGTGTGAAGTAGGTTGAGTTGGTTCAATTAAGGGGATAGTGGACCTTCAAATAGGCAAAATCGAACAAATTTCGGAAAAAAAATATTTTTTGATTTTATAATACTCAAAACTAATCTAAATAGGTATCTGAAAACGAAATTGAAAAAAGTGAATAAATAAAAAAATTATACCAGTTTGAAGTTTAGTTACCAAGTGTTTTAACACGTACCGAAACACCTTCGAACGGCCTGTTCTTGCACACGTGTTTTTGGAATGTTCCGCGTCTTTAAAACGTTCCTTGCGACAGAGTTTTTAAGAAAATCAAACCAAACTTTCAACATAGCTTCCTAACAATTAGTTGAAATAAAATTCGTATTGTTTAAGTAATTGATCAACATTAAGTTTGTCAAATTCTGGCTTTAGTACCAGAAAAAGTGAAATTTTTATAAATTTTGAGTATAAGTGTACAAAATATTTTCTAGCAAAATAACTACTGAACCAAATAACTAAATAATACCAATTTTTGTTCTTTATGTACTTCTGAGCACAATCAAAAATAAATTTGAAAAATTATGTCGCAAGTGAGATTTTTAAAATTGTCCTTAAAAATTTTGTTTTTTTAATGTAAAAAATTTATTCTTTACTTTTTCATAAAATTTTAAATGGATATAAGGTTTTTATACAGTACTGCACTTATGTACCAAATTTAATAATCATGAGGCAATAAATAAAAAAAAAAGGTTTGAAGGTCCACTATCCCCTTAAGAAAAAAATGTTATAAAACATCATAAAAATTTATCTTTAAAGTTTCCTTGAAATTCATTATATGCATGTCTTTCTTTTGTATTTTTAGAATGAAGTAAATAAGTCATTCCTTTCACTTTACGACAAAATCTTGTTTCGAAATTCTTAGAAATCTCAAGTATTCGTAAAATTCTATGAAATAGCAGAACAGGCAGAAATTTGATGTTAAACGATAGTATGAGTTAGTGTTAAAATTATTTGTTATGTTTACTAGGGACTTTTTAGGATTCTTTAATTTCTACTTTCTGGTTCTGAGAAATTCATTTAATAATATTGTTAAAACTTCACCTAAGTACAGAAATTTCGTTTACGAATTATATTTTTTTTTTAGTAATTTAAGCATCAAGTGTTGTTAGGAAGAAATCAATTGTGAATCCCATCAAAGATATATTTTAATGTGCTTAGAGAAAAACTTAGGTAAATGTAAGGTCTCTTTAATTTTTTTGTATTAATTTTACAATTTTTATAAAACAGGGTGGAATTAAATGTGGCAGACTTATAAAGATTACGATAGTCAAAAAACGGGTTGTATCCGAATTAGAACAAAATATTAGAGTATTATCAACTACTAATCTTTAGTGTAACCCGACTAGGGATCCTACATTAGGAGTGAGTGTGATCTACATTTACTAAAAATAATCCGTAAATATTTTAAAGCCTTTACATATACATATTACTTCAAAATTTTAAAATGGATTTAATAAGTTAAGTTAAATTTTAAGATGGAATTAGACTAAAAAAAGTTTCTAAATGAAATAACTAGTTTACAAGTACTATAAATGCTTTTGGAGAATAGTTAACAATTTGTCCAAGGAAAAAGTAGGTAGTTAACTATTAGTTGAAACTATATTATTTTCTACTAATTAGTATTGAGGTATTTTTGAATAGTTTTTTAACTCTAAATCTAAACAAACATACTGTAGATGAACTAAGTAAGTCAACACTGTAAAAAATTTGTTCTTCAAAAAACGGAAATTTTACGCATTGTTGCCGGATTATTTTTGTCGTTTGAGGATACGTTCTCCTTTCTGTCATTTGAGGGATCGTCCGTTTTATCTTTGTAGGAATATTAGTGTATTTATTTAAGCGCTAATTTATTAATGTTACTTTAATTAAAAGGAAAACATATATTTTTAATGAATTTATAATCGAAGAACTTAATCCAATTTAATTAATGCGATTTTTTTTGGATTAATTCTAAGAAAAAAAGAGTAACCGCAAAAAAGATTATTATTTATGCTTTATTTTCCAGAAATATTTTCCGCTGCACTCAAAAAAAATTTAATGCGCTCAAAAAATTATTATTCATGTAAATGAAGGATAAGTAGTGCTAAGAGTTTATATTACTTTTTATGGTTTTAAGATTATCTGAAACTGTTTACTTAGTTCTTAATATGGATTTCCAAAACATTTTAAAAAGGCTTTTTGGTGAATATATATTTTTTAATGTTTACAATAGCTCTTACAATAGTTTTTATATCTCGACGGACGTGGAAATTAGGATAAAGCTGTTCTGTAGATTGTGACTCTGCTGTGATTTAAGAATATTTAAAATGTTTATTCCTTTTTAAACGATTGTAAATATTTTTATCATGAGTAATCACACTTTAAACTACGGTTAAAGTGTAAGGTGTAAGAATACACTGGATGAGTTTTCTAGTTTACGGAGTGAATCCGTGAAAAAATCACGGAAATAAATGTGTAAAACGACAAATTTAAATTTTACTACAGATGTATGGATTAAATTTTTGGCATTATGTCAAACAATTAAAAAAAAAAGTCCTTCGTTTCAAAAGACAGTAGCAATAGTTGGTATTTTTTTTACCTGAAAGAGTTGGTTATACAAATCTTTCTTTCAAAGTTACAGAGTTTTGCATCCAATAAAAAGTTTTAAAACGCGTTCAAACACAAGTATAGAATTAGTTCCTTTTCTGATAGAATATATATTCAGTTTTACTGCACACCTGTATCGGAATAATAACCTGTAATGGCCTGAAGGCCTTAATAGAAACACGAAGCGATTCTTGTCAAACTTAATTCAAGCGCTCGTACAATTGATTCGAATTTTTCTTGGCGAAGAACACGCTAAATGGACTTCACTTTATGTAGTCTTCCTAAGCAGAGGCGAACCACCATTAGCTTTGTTAATTAAAACTAAAATTAATCGCAGCTCCTACAATCCTCTCTCTAGCGAAGCTGTAAATTGACACAGCGTCTCACTAATCGGTAGATGGATGGAAGATAATGTAACCACCAAACCTTATCCGAGAGTAAATATTGTTGGGTAATTGGAATTTGCGACGTCCCTATCGAACATGTCTTATTTCTGTCACAGTTATAAATTTATTTAGGGACCAGCAATTTATCTTGCTCTTAATATTTTTATTCGGTTGCGTTTATGGTTGGTTAACTTGGAAATGATTTTAAAGTGTTCTCGTTGACATGGTATATCACACAATGAATTGGTAATATTTTCCGTGGAATGATGATTTATAATATGATGCGTCAATAAGAAATTTTCATCTTTAAAGCATATTTTTTTATTTGAAGTGAAGAAGACATTTCTTAATATGCTCAAAATGAAAAGCTAGGGGCATTAACCATTAATTCAGTCATTAAATGTGTGCGTGTGGGTAAAAATGGAATAAAATTATTTAATCTTTTTTAGGTTATTTCTCAATTAAACACTACCTTTTAAATTCTTCTCTTAATTCGGATTAAAAATAATCATCAAAGACTAAAAAAGTCGTATGACAGATTATTTATGTTTTTGTAATTTAAAAGAAAAGTTTTTCATCTCTTCTTTTTCGAAAAAGATATAATTAAATTCGAAAAATAAAATCGTTATTCTCTTACGTTTACAAAATAAATTTTCTTCAAAGAAATGTCTTCCACTATTTATTTCTTGTATTGAAATAAAATATTTTATAATCAAACTCTTTTTATTCCAATTATGCAAGTTTATTTTTGTGGTATGTTCTTTTTGTATTATTATATGAACGCCCAGAAAACTGAAAATAGTACTTTTCCTCCTTAAATATATTCCTTTTTCATAAATATGATTATTCGAAATAAGTTATTTTATACGGAATGTAATGAGAAATGATTTTGAATAATGTTGAAATTAAAACAACTAATCTCAAACGGCAATTTTATAATTCGAAAGAATACACCCTTTGAAGTGTGATTGTGCTGTTGATCTTGAGTTCTTTCAGGCTTATTTAATTCACAAATATTCAGAGTCCTTAGTAAAAGATTTTTCCAGTGTACCCTTTCTTTCAGCTGTTTAGAGCAAATAAAATGTCGTGGCCATTTCGTCTTTATGAGATTTATAATAAATGGGAAAAGTGTTACATTTCTTCTCGTTTATTAATCAATACCAAAAGTCTAAAAAAAGACTTCTCTCTCTTTACATCCACGGTTCATTTTAAGAAACAGATTCCCACAAAATGAAACACCTTGAACAGCTACTGATCGACACGGACTCATGCAAATCGCCGTTCCCATCAGTCACGATCACTTTTCAACTTCACTCATTCTCAAAATGGGATTCGCTTCGGCATATTTCGGTCATTAAGTTGAGTTAAAAAAATTTCTTTCAGATCGATTTCTACATCAAATCGATTACATCAAGTTACATAACAAATGCCTAAAAATATTTAACATTTTGGTGTCACTTTATGCGATTTCAGGTAAGCTTGTACATTTTAAATTAGGGCAGTAATTAGACAATAATAGCTCTAAATCTAAAAACATTACCAATTTTTACGAATCCATACATAGCTAACTAGACTAGATGTATAGAGTATTTTCAATCACATGACTCCGACCTAACAACGGCCTTAGCAACAGAAATGTTATAGTTTTTTGCCCTACAGAGGTTAACAGTTACAGAAAATGACTAGCCGTGGAATTCTTCTATTGGAGCATTTGCAATCACGTGATCCCATACCTAAAAACCGCCTTAGCAACAGATAAACAACGGCCTTAGCAACAGTTAAAAGCCCTACAGAAGATACACAGTTAAAAGAAAATAACCGGTTGTGACGTCACCTGAAAACACTCTATTGGTTTCACTTTTGATTACTTTTTGAGAACAATTCAACTTTACTCTGAATTAATTAAATTAAATCATTAAAATTAATTCTAATAGAACTTTTGAAACTTTTCAAACAATATTAGAAGAATGATTTTGTTAATTCGCTATCAAATAACTAATTGCAATTGAAATAGCAATAATTTATTTTTTAAAATTAAAAATATCCAGCTAATATTTTTTTAAATGCTTCATAAAAAATCTATCACTTGTCACAATTTTGAGCTTTTCTGGCTTTATGAGTCTAGTTGGCCGTGATCTGTGTCAGAAAATGATCTGGGATCGATATGATGAAATATTGATTTCTTTTTTGCATTGACGATGACCATGAATATTTCTTTTTATTTCTACTACTACGCTCAATATATCCAAATAAATTGGAATCGATGCATCTAAAATATAAGAATCGATTCCAGAATCGAATGGTGTTTTGTTCTCGTTATGGTGAAATGTGAACTGAACTGTTCCACTCTTCTTCTGTAATTCGGATAATCTCTGAAAATCACCATCACCCACACGATCTGTCCTTGACCAACGTATTTTCTCGTGTCCCAGGTTTCCTTGTTATGACTGCGATTGGCTGTTTTTCTGAACTTTGATCATTTACAGGTGCGCTCATCCTTTTAGACGAGGAATTTGCGCGTTTAATGAGCTGTTAAAATTGTTCCTGGTCCGTCTACTGCATTGATTGGAGGATTGGTCACTGTAGAGAAATCAATTGTTCCCAGTAATGGACATGGAAAATTTTGGTCAGTTTTGTTTGCTGCGTTCTGCTTTGTTTTTGGTCTCATTGTTTTCGTCTAGCTAGGGGAATCTAAAAATCGATTTTCGGCATTTTATTGTAATTAAAGTCACATTGAAGAGTAAAGTCATCATGTTTCAGAAATTCTATCGTGTTTTATGAAATAAAATTCGTTATTTTCTTTATTTTAGCATAGTTTCCTTCAAACTTGTTGAAAAGATTCGTAAATAGGATAATTTAAAATTATTTATGTTGTTTCTCTGACATTTTAAAGATATTCTCATAAATATGTAACAAGATATTATACAAAGTTCTTAATCTTAAAATTCAATAACACTAAAAATAGCTTTTAAATTCTTTAAACATTAAATTATAATAATTAATTATTTGAATTCTTGCTAACGCGATAACAAATGAAAAGACAAGTCTGAAACCTTGCTGCGTTTTTTCTTCTCTGCTGCAATGCAAATGAATTTTTGTGGGGAAACTTTTGGAATAAATTTATAATATAGGATTATTAGAGCTCTTTCATTAAGATAAAGGTTATTTAGGTATCATTGTAATGTAAACATAATATTACAGGAAAAATTATTATTGAGTTTTACCATTCATTCATAGCATAACTTAAAGAAAATTGTAAGCTGGATTAGGAGACAGAGAAATTTAGATTTTATATAATCTTTACTGATTATAAAATATGTAAAAAAAAAGAATATCGAAACTTAACTGTGTGCGATTTACAAAATAGTGCTCCACCAACACATCTTGGGGTTTGTTAAAGTATAATTATAAAACTTTGAATCTCACTTTTTGTATGCTTCAAAGATAAATATAGATTAAAAAGTATTAGTACTACTTATTTTTCATAATATTTAAAGATTTAGGTACTATTATCATATGAATGAAAATTAAATTTTCTCTTTTATTATTCTAATTTTATTTACTTTATAAATAATAAATTTATTTTACTTTTTTTCAATTTTGTGAAAATTGAGGCTAGAGGATTTTGTGCTTATAAGTTGCTAAACAACGTAATATTTTCTCATAAATTATGTATTCTCAAATATTAAATTAAAAGATAACTTTACTATTATGTATTCGTTTTTATAGTTGGGAAGAAATAATATCTTTTAAGCCATTAGAAGTTACATGTTTTAATCATCTAAATTAAACACATTCCTCTATCCTGATTTTTTTTAACTAATAAACCACTAAAGAATTTTTTTTCTTAGTGCTGTAAATCAATAACATGTTTTACACTTTCTAACTGCACTGGCATTAAAATATAGTTGCTTTAATCATCTTGTTTTTGTAACAGCTTTAATTGCATAATTTAAATGTACCTTAAGTTAGATTAAACAAAGTTGTGAAGCAATAACGCATTTTTCTTCAATTGAAATCCTTTTCAAACCATTAAATATTTCATGAATTAATTTAAAAAAGCTTTTCCTTTCAAAATTACGATGTGCTTGAAAAAGGATTTGAACCCAAAGCCATCCTTTTATGAAGTTTGTTTTTCAAAAGTGTCTATCAGCATTTTTAGGAAGTTTATTATGAAATTTATGATTTTCAGACACTTTTTTGGGGTAGAAAAGGTATTTAGATTTTTAAGTTTTTAACTTTATAGTTTCTGAAAGTTGTTTTTACAATTTGTTTTCAGAAAAGTTAAAATCTGTAAACGAATGGCATTTTTTATGTTTGAGATGTTTTTAAAGGATGTGTGACTGAAGCTTTTCAGTTTTCTATTCAAAGGAAAGTTATTTATATTACTTGTTTGACATTATTCGGATTTTTGTAATTAATTTCTATTCTTAATTACTTTTTAAAGTCAGGTAAGATTTGAGGAATATTACGTTTGATTTGAAATATTAAGTGTAATTATAAAAGCTATTGTTTATTACTTTTTAACTGGCACATCAAATCATCTTTAAAAAATACATTAGTATTTTTTATGTAAGTAAAAAAATATATTACTATACTTTCACTTTAGTTTCATAACTTTCAATAGCTGATATTAGACAAAAAAATCAATTAAAAAATTTAAGAACAAAATTATCGATTATAAGTCCCCTTCCCCGATAATTTAAAACCATTTTGGTAAGATTTATTAACTTCTTTCGGGGATAGTTACATAAATTAATATTTAACTTAAACACCCAATCTATACGATCAATCGAAGTAATCTAAAACCGGATTTTGACAGTAAATAAAAAATTCTAGATTAGAAAACTTAAAACTAGCCATTAGGATCAAAAATATCAAAAGTGGATATTTAGTGTAATACATGTACAAAATAACTGAAAGTGGTGTTTTAATTTCATTAGTAACTATTATTACATTGAGATTGAATAACAGTGATTATTTTTCATAGATGTCTCATAAGTCAGAACATGCAATAAAAGTGTTTAACATTCCCAATAGTCATTGGTAAGAAAATAACTCATACGGACTTGAAACTCGGAAACTGACGTCCGTTGAAAGATTTCTGGTTAAAACAATTTCGAATAATGGAGGTTCCATTGTGATTTTAAAACTTAGTAATCCACATAAATGACACATACACGGTAAATTCCAAATGAAAAATAACCAAATACGTAAAATCCTACCATCGCTGCACACAAAGTTTGAAAAATGGCTTCCTAAAATTGAAGACTAACATACACTGGTTGACTTTCGATGAGCAGTAAATCTCACGCTTGATCAGCCAGGCATCCCTAATAAAAGGAGGAGAGTGATGAATCTTTTATTTCTCTTCATTTACATTCCTGATGACCGTGGATCACTGTTCCCGGTTTGTTTACAGTTTGTTGGAAGGGCCAGTTGACCGATTTATTCCGAGTACTGTTCCGTCGGTCGGCGATTCGAACTTGCTCGGCCGGAATTCGGGGATTCCTGGAGCGGAAAGTAAAAGACGATCGAAGGTTTCGTGTCCTCATGGCTTGTTTCGGAAATGGAGTTTTGGGGAGGTTGGATAGTTTTCGGCTGGAAATGATTTTTCGAGGAGTTCTTGGAGGAAAATGCTACATGTGAGTAAAGAAGTGGCGGGTTTATGAAAAATATGGATAGACTTTTGAAAGATATGAAGAAAATTTCAAGTTTTCCTTTTTCGAGTTATTTAGAATTTTCCTTTTTCGTTAAAATATTGTCAAACAACATGAAGTCGAATTTTCACTAAAAATGTTTTTACCTTACCCGAATTAGTTCATATTTTAAAATTGTAAACACAAATAGCTTTTATTTCTTTTACTGCTCGATTTACGTTCATATAATTTCAACCTATCTATGATACTGAATGAAGACTTATAGTTTATTAAGAATTTAAGCACAATTTCAATAAATGGCAGAGGATAAAGAACTGATGGCATTAAAGCCTTACGTTAATAGAAAATTTATCACAGTTTAATTCCAATTTTGTTCAGTTTGGAAAAACTACTTTTATAGGTTGAAACTTGTGGAACTAGTCATTAAACACAATAACCGTCAGCTAGCAATACTCGTTGACGCAATACAATGATGGACTCCCTACATAAATATTCTAATTTTTTAAGAACAGGGCTTCATAAGTAAGATTTAATTCTTCAGCCCTTTCAAATAAGCTTACAACTAACCAATTGGAATAAATGCATAAAAGATTGAGGATTTCGTAAAACTAATGACATTACAAATTCATTCCTTGAGTTTTAAACGAGCATTAATAAAATGGAAGAGCTTCTTCAAGTTAATTTTCACCTTGTTAAACTATAACCAAATCTTTAAATCCGATTATCTCGAAAAGCTTACTTTGGACATTTACTGTTTTTCCACTCATCGATTCAATTTACTACTATGCAGATTGTTGTTAAGAAATTGAAAACAGTTTAAGTATAATACAACTTTAAAACATAGATAAAACAAACATTAACTTTAACAATAACAACTTAATCACTAAAATATTTTTTGAAGTTAAATATAAAAAATTGGTCCCTTAAAAATAATAAACTACTTCAAGTTACCTAATTATTCAAATAAAAACCCTACTGAAATAAAAAATAGCATTTTTTATAGTATCTCCTCTACAATGCTTGAACATTTTTCACATCAATAAATTTAATTTACGGTATCTCAAATATAGCATTTCAAAGTAAACAGGCAGATATTTTCTTTACGAATATTCTCTTACGAAATAAATAATTTCCAGTTATTTGATCCATTCATTCTCTTCCCTTATTTAATATCAGTATTTTATGAAAGCTCTCAAATGATCTGATTAGAATAAAAGTGACATAGTTCATCTCACGATGTTTTGAGTAAATGAAGGTTTTTGTAACGACTCCTGCGTTTTTCCTGTTGAGTAGACATTTTTGTAGCTGCTGTTACAGGCTAATTGCTGCACTTTTGAATAAGGAAACTAAATATTGAAAAATAGAGGTATACTAAAAGCAGAAAAAAGCCACGATTATCTGAAATTCTTAATATTTTACCTTAGACCTCTTTTACTTTAATATACTTCATATAAATAGTTCCCAAAGTATGTAAGACTCGCGTTTTTAAATTAACGAATATCTAAGTATGATGAAAAGTAAACAGATAAAATTTCCAAGCCTATATTTAATTAAGAAGCTCTTTCATAAATTTTTAATTTTGAAGTTGCCTACTTGTGCAAGAATAATAGCTTATTTTTCAAGATTCAGGCACAACTGTTTTGAGTTATATTGTAATTCACCATATCATTGTTTGTAGTTATACAATAGATAGGAGAATAGTATTCTCTAATTCTAAATTTTCTAACAAGAAAAAAACAGATAAAACTCCTCAAGCTGACAAAACTATTAGTATCAAGCAATTTGATATCAATAGAGGCTTTATCCTCAAAGCCCATGAGAACTGCTATAAAAACGACGGGTTGTGATAAATATCACCACTTGCTAAGTGAATTGAACCACTTCTGCGTCAAAGATGTTGACTTGTTTTTATTTGCTTCGAGGCAAGTCTGCAGTAAATCTTCATTCCTGAAGCCCATACAAAAGCCAATTGCACCGATAAATGTCCTGAATAATTCTTTTGGGAATCAAATGGGCCTTCTCCTGCGTTTATGCATATTTATACAGAATAAACATAGATCTCAAGCCCGTTATCATTTCGACTCACAACAATTTTCTTCACTATATTTTAACTCATCTTTAATTCATTCTAAACTACTTATCAAAAGAAGATTAAATCTGGATACATGCTTATTAAATAACAAACTTATGGTTGCTTTTTAATTTAAAAAATGTTTAAACTAGCTTGTTAAAATCTTATATTTGTTAGGCTAGCTTAATTTTCGAACGTTGTGGTAATTAACGTTTGGTTAATTCTTTTAAAACATTGTACGAATTTTAATCTTTAATTTCTTTGCAAGATAATGATTAATGATTTAAAATCGTCATGTATACGGAGTCAAAAATTTAGTGGTATCACCCTAGTAGGAGTTTTGGAATAAAAACACAATTTTTTATCGTTCTTTATTCAACAATTGGTAACATGACGGGTTATCTTTATTGTAACTTTCGGAACAACTTTCTAAGCAGAAACAACATGCAATCGTCATGAAAAGTAGTTAAATAGCACTCCCTTTATTAACACTTTAACAATACAATAGCCCGGCACTACAACCAAAACTTCACCCTCCAACAGATCCATTACCTCCATTCCTGAATAAAAGGTCCTATCTACAAAGGGCAAACGATTCCAGATGGCTCCTCGAACATCTACGGCAGAAAAGAACAAGGCGCGTCGCACTTACACTAGAAGGAGCTTTTTCCTTTCGACGCCATTGTCGACATCCTCGTCAGCTGCAGAGGAGAGTAAGCGACGCCATTAAGTATGTAAGCTTTACTGGAAGGCAGATGGTTTCGACAGTTACTGGCGATAAATTTTAAATGGAGTTCATATTTATGTATAGTAATGAGAGATGAAGTTCGGGAATATATTGATTTCGGATTGGGGAAGACGTTTGAAAGCTTTAACACGTTTTTGGTAATTAAGGTTTAATTTTTTAGTTCATGATGGGATGGGAACTTGAATAGATATTTTATCAATTATTAAATAGAATTGAAATAAATATTCTCTTTTAAATTAATTGAAAGTCTCTTGTGTTGTAAAAGAACTGAAACTTATTTTTTCATCCAATGAGTAACGAGATTTTTGATTGTGTTTTTCTTGGTGAAACTTTTCTTTCTCTCCTTTCTTGAGAGCGAACTAACTTTAATATCCAATTTAAAGTTAATATAATTAAAAAAAAGTAATTTTGTATATAAAAGTACACAGTACCTGTTTGCAGAAAATAGATCATCTGGCGAGAGCAATATCATTAGGTATACCATTTGCAATAAATATAATATTCTACCTACACTAATTCTAGATTAAGTATGAAAAAGTACGTTTGTAATCTTAAAACTAAACGGAGTAGTCTTTCTAAACGGAGTAGATATTTTATCCTGTTTAACGCAGGTACCCATGCGTTGTAAATAAAATTGTCCCTTAAAAAATTCATTTAAAGCATATTTTAATACATTAAGTATTTATTTGAGTACATTTCATATTCACCATTTTCTCAGAAAACTAAGTTCATATTTTATCAACAAGTAATTGAAATTATATCCTGGTTATGGGTTACCGGTGATAAGATAAGTGGATAACAAAACGTGCTTATACGTTACATTCCCATTTCATATTATTAAGCTCCACAGTAAAAAGAGTGATTTCAATAAGCTCCTGGTGCAAATAAATATCACTTTCGAAACTCTTCTGACTTCCCGTTCAGGAAATGACTCGGACGTTGACGCTTTCCGAATGCGACGAAACGGGTGAAACGATGCTCCGTGTACTCTTGATCCACTCGGAGGGGCGTGATCTCCCGTAGGACGTGGGAAACAGCCTCCATGTTTCACGGTCGTTACATTTTGAATTAGACTGAAGTGATTGGATTGCAAAATGCAGAAGCTGGGAACGCGTTTCTGGAAAGGACGGATACGAGGGGTCTTGGTCATTGGTATTGGGTTAGGTATTGGGATACTGGCTTTTACCGGTCTGCTTTTTAGTCAGTAAAGTAGTGGCTTGTTATCTTTTTATTTCAATTTACAAAGATGTAATAGTTTTTATTTCATGTTTAGGGTTTTCTCTCCAAGATCAGGAATAGGAAATGGATGTTTTTAATAATCATTATGGGCCTTCATAGGGTAAACGAGTCTTTATGTTAAAAAAACGTTTGTCGTTCTCCCTCTTAAAATTTTAAACAAAATATTTAAAACAAACTTGCAATAAAGAGTTTGTAGAATATTTTGTTTGGTGATATATACATTTTAAAATTTATTTTGCTTTACACTTGGGATATGCCATGGGAGACAATGTACGCCTGTATGTTGTAAAAAATTAGAAATGTCCCGTGTTTTACATTAGGCAAATAGAAAACATAAAAAAGAAATTTTTTGAAAAATACTTTTACTTTTCTGGACAATGTATTGACGAATAAAATTCGAAAATATTTTCTTCTCTTAAATTTCTTTAAACATTTTTTTTTGCAATTTTTTTAAGAGAGAGAACAGCTTTTTATTTTTTAACTTCATTGGGTTCTTGCTTTTATATTTTTATGATATAAATTACATTAAAGAAAAGCAAGAGGTGAAACAAATTTTAATGATTATTGATTCAAACCACCTAATTACTGGTAAAAAATAAATCTTTAAAACGTTATTTTTAAAATTGCAAGAACTTAATGGCTCTAATCAGTAATAATTTACTGACAACTAATTATCTTTTTAATGGCCCTGGAAGAAGAATCCACCATACTAACCATATATCTTAGTCAAAAACCAAAATACACTTAAAAAAAGAAAATCAGTGGAAAATTGAACTCATTCATTTTATGGATGACTATGTTCAAAAAACATCATAATCATTATTTCCGTTAACTCGCCATAATAGAAGCGTTTTAATGACTCATACAGGTAATAATTACACCTCCCCTCTACTACGCATGACCATTCAAAGCATCCTTCGATAGGATTCCAAGAACAAAACTGGAATCTTGTTTGTCGGGGAAATGTCTTTCCGCGCGGGAGTGTTTAAATATTTAGTTTATTTCGATCGTAAAGCGCTTTTATGTTAGAATCGAAGTGAAGAGAGAATCGGGCGTTTTTAGAATTCCTAGAGGAATTTCCGTAGCGTTCATTGGGGGGGGGGACTAGGCTTAATGCGGTTAGGGTTTTTGCTTTTGTTTTGAAAAGTAAGTTGGGCGTTAAAGGGTTTAGGTTGCGTTCTTTATCTGTTCGCATGGCAGAATGTAGTTCCTAAAGCGGAATCTTTTTTGGTTGGTTTTTTGAAAAGTCAAAGTGAAAATGAATATGAAAGGGATTTGTTTTGGGAAAAAAGGGTGAGTGCACCTACACTTGACAAATTAAGCCTTCAATTGAACCTTGAATTAAGAATAAGTCTTCTTAAACTATAAACTGTCTGCCAACTGCCACCCAAACCATTCAAAACCACACCACTGAGATATATATAAAAAATGGAGTGCAAACTTCCTATTTATTATTAACATTATGAAAATAGTTGCCGTCGCGTAGGGATACAAATCTGCTTAAAGGGGCAAAACATTAATGCTAAAACAAAGTAAGCGTTTATTGAAAGAGTTCCTTAAAAGTATCTAATATTTATTTAACTTTGTTGTTTTTACATCGTTTTTCAAAATAAATTTTGTAAATATGTATATCGTTCTATAGCTTTTGCGCTTCATCTTATCAAATAAATAAATGTGCTAAGTTATCTTCTGTTAACATACAATCAATACGGGGAACTTGGCGTAATGATATATTTTCATTTTGGCAAGCTGAGTGAGCACTACACCAGGTTATTATGTATATAGCTCAGTGAACCACACAATACAAGATATAAAAAGTACTCCTTAAATTAAATTTTTCTTAGTTTTAACATTGTTCCAATTTTTTTCATCTTACATTATAAAGGATTAAAAAGTAATAACTAACGAAAAAGTTTATTTTTTGTGTTTTGAATAGTATTTTTAAAAGATCTTTCTTGAAGAATTTGTGTTCAATTTCTCAGCGTTAATTTTAATATGTTAATACTAATTAATACCTTTCGATTAATAATAAAACCTAAATTAAAATTATTTGGTTTTAAACCAAATAAAGCAAATAATTGTGTTTTTTTAATAACTGTTAAAATGACAAACCAAATTCACTACACTTAAATTTTGATTAAAATACATTTGTGTATTTTTCATCTTACATTATAAAGGATTAAAGTAATGTGTTCATAAGTCTTTGTAAATATTTTTTCGTTCATTTATTCGTCAATTTTTATGCAATCCTGTAACTTTAAAAAAAGCGCCATTTTCATTAAATTCATTAGGTTTTCGATGTAAATATATCGCGTTTATCTAGAATTATTAAATCGATGTTTAATACCGCACATCCAATATTATCGATTTGGGTCTCATATTCCATAAACAGTTGAACAAAGGGGATTTTGTAAGCACTCTGTCATGGTCGCTATGACTTGACAAAGAGAATCCAGCTAAGAGTTACGAGAACGACTGGATTTCTGGGAAAGCGAGATTGGGAATCCAAGCAAGATATATTTGCTTCCCGAAACTCTCACCAACATATCCTGTATCCTATGTGCTGCAAAGAAGTTATCTCTTTAGTGATGGTATTCTGCAGTTCACATAAGCCGTCGTCTATGATCTATGAAACACACACACGAATAAAACTATTCGAAAGTTGTTTTGGGAAGGTATCGAAATAGCACTTTGTTTTGATCGTAAAGTGAACAGGAGGAAATTTCTTTTTGCTAAACCTTCATACGTGATCCGTTTTTCCAATCTGTTAAAGGGAGAGTTTCTTGGAATAACAACCATCTATAGTCTGTAAGTAAGGTATTTACGTACAATGTACTTCTTGTTTTTCCTGAACGTGAATCTTGATAGATAACAACCGATTAGAAAAATATACTGGATATGAAATAGGAGTATCACGGAGCATGGTTATTATTTAAAAAAGACAAGACAAAAATGTCTCCATATGAAGATTTTTTATTATTTACTTATAATTTTTCATTAATCTATATATTACGGGCAATGTGATGAATCCGGGCATTATTAATAATGCCCGATGTGAGGCGGGCAATGTGATTAATTCAATGGCATTTATGAATGAAATTCATCACGTGGTCCGCCTCCACTTCGGGCATTATTAATAATGCCCGATTAATCACTTTGCCCTACACTACTTAGAAACATAAATTCTCTAAATCGATTATCTCTAATAAAAGGGAAAAATCTATCCGTTCCTATATAATTATAACTATCTTTATAGATTTATATATAAGAAGTATGGTTAACACCCAGCAGGAAAGTCTGAAAGGAAAATGATTTATTAAACATAAATTTATCATGATATCCTATATATCCCAGCCATCAATTTCAGGAGATGGATTTGGATATTGAGTTGCTATCCGGCTCATTTTCTTTAAACACTTTAACAAAGAAAAATATTTTTTTAAAACTTTTTCTCCTTGATTTTTATTATTGGGCTATGTATTCGTTACTTTACAAGCTAAGAAATTTATTGTGTATTAAAGCTTACATGTTTAGCAATCAAAATTTGACAATTTAAACGTTTTTTCTTAAATTTAAGAGTTTTGACTATAGGAAAAATTGTAGTGAATTTTTTTTCATAGGAGATTAAAGTTTTTTATGAGGAAAAATAATTCGACAGAAAAAGTATAATGAATAATACTATTTACTCCTAAGAAAAAATGAGGGAAAAGTTTTAAAAATATCATAATACTAACAATAATACGTTTTCTTATTAAAGTGTGCCAGTACAGTGTCAAAACTCAATAAAGGAAATTGATGGTTGATATATTCTTTGTATGTTATCATAGAAAACTGATAAATAATAATAAAAAATAGATAAATTCCTTCCAATATTTTTCTGCTGGCATGTAATCATATTTTCTATACCCAAACATATAAAGTTATTAATATTATAATTAACCAATGGCTTTTCTAAAAAAAGAAGCTTTAAATAAGATATTTTGTGAATCAATCAATCAAAATGGTTCTAAGTAGATATGTGAAAAATTATAAATGAAGAACCACTAACATATTTCATAAATAAAAATAAATTAAGTTTAAAATTCTTATAATAATTAATAAAATATCTTACAAATACTTTTAAAAGGGCTTATAAAAATAAATGCATAAAACCTGGAATATAGTAAAGAATGTCAAAATAATAGGTACCTACATATCTTTTTATAAAGAAAACCATTCTTTATAAATCTTATAAATCTTATGTTCTATTATATAATATATACTTTAAAACTGAAGAAATCCTAAAAGCATTGATTTTAAAGTTTAATATTAGGCATATAATTTTACTAATTTAATTCGAAACTTCTTAAATTACTGCTTTTAAACTGTTCAAATGTGCCCCCACTTCTGGTGTTAAAATTCAATCCATTAATAATCACTACGGTTAAAAGTGAAAATATTTTATTTATAATTGGAACTGGGAAGTACTCCTCTTTAGGACATACTTAATTCCACAATAGAATGATATGCAGAAATTCTACTTTAAAAATTATCTTAAACTAAATTAATTATTAATTAAATTAAATTATCTTATTAATTAATTTTACTTTGCACCTTTCAAAACAGGAAAGTTTCATACACCAAGGGTCCCAATAGGCTAACTGTATTAAAGGTTCAGGAAAAATATGCTACTCATGTTTTTTTCAGATTTTTAATTTAATTGAACCTAAAAATATTTTGGTTGTTCTAATGTGTCCCATGTTCGAATGTGCTCCTAGTATAGTTCAATCAATTTTAGTTAAAAAACAAGCTTAAATATTATAAACGTTTTATGTTGAAAATTTCATTCAAACAAATAGTTTAAGTGAAAAAATTACAATCGAATTGAATGCTTTATGATTTTGTCCCATTTAACTCTTAGTTTTTTTCAGTTCATGATAGACATTAAAGGCATTAACTTCCATATTTTTGCATTAAAAGCTTCAAATATGTTTATATATTCCAAAAAATATTTTGATTTCTTTATCTATAAAAAATATGCTTTTATGATTACAATAAAGAGCAACAGACACCCAAGCTTTAAATTATTTTTTATTTTCATATTCAGGCAGTAGGAAAATGTGTTAAAGGGGTTGAGACAGATGATTTTAAATCTTAAACTTATACGTGTGGACACTCATAAATTTCAGTTTGTATATTCCCAATTATAAATTTATTTAGAAACATGATTTTATTTCTGAACTCTTTGTTTTTATCTTATTTATGAACAATAAAAATACCGGCTTTTGGTCATATTTCCCAAAACTGGTTTATAAATGCTAGAAAACTCAATTGCCCTGTAATTTATTATTTTTAATTATTTAAATTAAAAATTTAACTCGAAATTTATCAAGTGTGACTTAACACTAATCGAAGCAATAATTAAGCACTTCCAATTATTATCTCTGAAAAATTTTCTTTAGCTGTTAAGACAAATTTTTAAGTCAGACTGAGTTGATCCTTTAAATTTAAAACAAAAGCACACAAATGAATTTCCCCTCTTATGAAACTCTGAACACCAGGGTGTCGTTTAAGCAAAAATACTTCTTTTATGTTCTAAACTGCTCGGAAACTTTGCACTGGTCGTTTCTTTTCAAAGTCGCTTCCCAAGTGTGCTTATTGAACCCTTATCACAAAAGGAGTAATTCTGTTTTAATTAACGCATCATGTCACCAATGAACTCTTTTGAGGCGTTGACAGCCTTAATTTGGGATGATGGGTTCTTTGTTTTTCCTACTAGGAAAACATGGTTTTGCGATCCAATTATAAAGTGTGTATTAAATGAGCAGCTTTAGCTTTTAGTTTATGTTTTAAGCTCTGTTTCATAAACTCAATCATAATCCCGAAAATAGTTATCTAAAAGAATGGTTTGAGAGAAAATCATAAAGATTAAAACAAGAGGGTATGCTTTCTATGTTAACAGCACTTTGCGTATCAAGATTTGTATAAGTAATGAGTTTCTTAAATTCTAGCTAGGATTTAATTCTAAATATAGATTTTTTTAAAGTTTTATTGTCTATGATGTTTGGCTCTAGAATAACCGCAATTAAAATGGAAACTGTATACTAACTGATTAATGCGAATTGTAGGTAAAAAAAAGTTAATAGTGTTTTTTCCCAAATCCCCTCTTAAATTCTTCTAGAAATACTTTTATAGTCAGTTACGAAAGCAATTTCAGGAAAGGTTGAATTGTTTACTGAATTGTTCAACTTTTTCTACTCGAGTATTTTCTCTAACTTGGCCACTTTGGCTATAAAAAAAGAGAAAAAAAAATTCTCTACTCCATTTTATATCTTCTGTGGTAAGAATCACCACAAAATGCCTCGAAAGAAGCTAAAAATGGGTTTCTTTCCACGCTAACGGTTGTTGCTCATATATGAGGTTTATCTCACTTTAAAGATTACACACAAGCCCATACAGTATGATAGAATATAGAAGGGGTTCAGTTCTAACTTTATTTATTGAACTGTGAATCCAGGTTTATATTTGAGTACCTCATCCTCGTACATGGCGCTAAAGATTACTTTTATCTTGAGTGGTAAAAGACTAGAAAGATATTTTCTTCATGTATTCCACAATAGTTTTCTTCAGTAAGGTACCTATATGTACTGTTTACGCAATAGCTGCTAAGTCATCTCTTGTGATTTCAATATCGTAAAAATTATTTTAGAAAACCATTAATTCCCTTTTCAGCTAATGTGTTTATAGCTCTCTTAAAACATTTAAATATGATTTGAAGATGAAATTTCAAATTGGAAATACAGAGGTAATCTTTATGCTAGTCCCTCACAAAGAGCGATCCTCAAATAATCTCTTATTTCCTATCTTTCATATAGATACTCGAAACTGAAAACAATAGCAGTTAAATAGCGTCCAGAGCGGCGTGCATACCTGAACAACACCCGAGGTTCTCGGCTTCGTACGGCTTCCAAGCCTTACAAAAACAGAGATCCTCCTATCCCGATCTCTTGAACGCTTCAACTTGGCTCGCTTTCCATGTAAGCTCTCTTCTAACTTCGAGGAAATCCCTTAAATCTAGGAATCTCCTTTCTTCGCTATTGTTCTCTGGCACACCCTCTCAGAGGATAGGGAGGTGTGGAAGGCCTGGTTACGATAGGGTACTTATTACCCACCTGTTCTTAAGTGCTCTATTTTAGATCGACTTTCTTTGTTAGATGCGGTGAATTTTCTTTGCTCTTTTACGTACTTACTTAGATTTATGGGCTTGAAAAATATTTCGAAGGTGAACACGGATCATGAGTACTTTTGTTGTATGGGATGTGCACACAGGTGTTTGTTATCAAAAGGCCCTATTTAATCCAGACATCATATAGAATTATGAAAAGTCGGAAAGTGACTTAAAGATGGGCTGAAAATGAATTTAAGAGGGAGAAAATTAATTCTATTTTTTAAAGTCGAATTTCATGGTGTTGATAAATCTAGTCTTTTAATATAAAATAAGTGAATTTTGTTTAAGTATAGTAACGACCTTAGCAACAGAAATGTTACAGTTTTTTGCCCTACAGAGGTTAACAGTTACAGAAAATGACTTGCCGTGGAATTCTTCTATTGGAGCATTTGCAATCACGTGATCCCATGCTTAAAAACCGCCTTAGCAACAGATAAACAACGTCCTTAGCGACAGTTAAAGCCCTACAGAAGATACACAGTTAAAAGAAATAACCGGTTGTGACGTCACCTGAAAACACTCTGTAAACCAAGGAATTCATCTACGGAAGTCAGGAGAATAACGTTTTAAAAGCATACGCTCTTTTAAATTTTTCTAAGTAAAACATAATTCCGCTAAAAGTTAATATTCACTTATTCCGATTATAAGTATTTAATAACAATAAGAATTTCTTTATTCAGCAATTTTTATAAGTCTAATAATGAACTAAAATGCTCATGTCAGGAGAATAACGTTATTTCCTGGGACAACTTGTTTCAGTTCTAAAATGTTAGTTAAAAAGTTCAAATATTTTTATCATCCCCATATACTATAAGATATGATTAATAATATTAGGTAAAAAATCTGGAAAAATATGCTTTTATTATATTAAAAATACCTTTATTTGAGCATATGTCAGTAGTAAAACAAGCCAAAATTATAAAATTTTGAACTTTCAACTTTTTTAATATCTAAATTTTTGCCTTTCAAAATTGTTATACCTATGTGTATACTTATCATAAGGCTATTTGTCAGAAAGTTGGAAAGAAAAATTTATTTTATGGCATATCATGGATTTGTGAGTCGCGGACAGCAATTTTTTATATTTCTAGAAAATCACTCCTAGTATACATATTATTCTAAGGCTCTATAATGCAAGGAAACGCCTTTTCTTACAGTCGGAGAGCTTGGTAATGATCAATTCAACAGGAAGGTCTATTTCTGAAAAACATATTTTCGGTTAAATTGGCATGTTGAGAGTTCTAGGACTATTATATTAATACGTATTTGTTTATCAAATTTATTACAATATTTGTTTAACTATTAATTCATCTCATTTAACCAGAGATATTTTTAACTCCTCTGAGGGAGTATTTCCCTCTTTGAAAATCGGAAATACTCTTTAAAAAACTAGCCAGGAGTATTTTCACTATTTGAATTTTTCTTAAAAGTTTAGTTTAAAAAAGGATGCACCCTATGACCACCGAAATCAACAAATAATATTTTTCTTCTCAAAACACCAACTGATCACAGCGGAGACATTTTCGCCCGACTTCTGTCCAAAGCCAATTGCCAATAGCCACTGCACTCTAATTATTATACTTTTTAATTGTGTTTTCATACAGCCATTTAGTAATTTTTTTTTTCATTTACTGTTCTGATGCTTAGGGAGTTTGATTGCGGTTTTCGTGTCTCTGTATATGTTGTTCATGCTATTTCCGTATTTCACTCCTCATAATTCAATTTCACTCTTCCTAAAGAAGTCTAGGAATATTTTTACTCCTCCAAAAAAATCCTAGGAATAACACTGCATTTAACTCAACATTGGCAAGTGATCTCATACCCCGTCTGAATCAACCCCATGAATAAGGCAGGGTTACCATGACCTCATTTGTCTAAGAGTAACTGCCTCCAAACGTTTCAACTCGACTATTATGCAATACAAGCGAACGAGCCTCAGTTGGTCTATCACCATCATGATGTTGGACCAATACGTAGACTTAGAAGATTATCAATATCCTAGTGATAGCTCTACCTTGTCGTCAGCCTATTGCTGAAATTGGAACTGGACTGTACTGTACAAGCTTCCATATCAATGCGCATTGTACAGAATTGTTATCATGCACTATTCGCAGTTAGTGATAAAAAAATTAAAATACTTTCAGACGTTTGTAATGTTACCGACCAGTAGAAGAGAGAAAGTAAACAATTTGAGTTTCATATAAATACCTTTTCTAATTCAAAGAATGAAGATCTTTATGACAGTAAAAATAATAGTTTTTTGTCTCCAATAGGATATTTTATATTTCTGTGGAAAATTCTAACTGGTACAAAAAAGTATCTCGTCAGTTATACAAATTTGCTTTCTAAAATCTTCGCATGGCAAAAGAAAGGAAAATGTAAAATATTTTCAAAACACCAAAAATATTGTCGCAACAAAAGTGAGAATTTTAAGACCCTTTAATATCTTTTCCGAAAACTCTTGAGAGAGAGAGATAGAAGAAGCTTTTCTATGAATGCAACACCAAAAGGTACTTTATTCTCCAACTCAAGAGAAGTTATGATAAGGCTCGTTCTGAGGACCTTTCCAAAAACAATTTTAACTCAGATTTTGTTCTGAGTATTCCTTTAAAAGCAGTATACCTAAAGATGGTTGAAACACGCCTACCTTTTCCGAAATGTGCACGGGAATTGCTGGGTGAACGATTTCAAGATTCAAGTTAATAGTTTTAATTTTATGTAAGTAATGTTTTAATTATTCAGTTTAAATAAATACTACCTGGATTATCTGTAAGTATAAATAATCATAGGAGTAAGTAATATTTTTTCAGTTGGAATTTTCGTGTTTGTAAGAAAAAGAACTCTAAAACTAGAGTTTATAAGAAAGTGTTTCATTGATATTAATTCTTGAGTCCATAGATTCTAATGTTACAAAAATATAAAAAAACCCTTTTGTATACGTTAGATTATTTAAACGTTTTTTACATAAATTGGGGATAAAAAAGTCAGATTATCTATAATATGCCTGACACTGTTGTTATACAATGTGGTATTAAGTAAATATTTTTATTCAGTGATTGTAGTATAATCACTGTGAATATATAAAAATGTTTACTAGAGATATAATTACCCCTTATATAATCGAAATAAAAAAAGTTGCACAATCTAACCAATTTTTGATTTCTTTAAACATTTTTTTATAAAAGGGGAAAACAAGAGTTTCAATTCTCTTCATTCTATATTAAAAGATACAAGTTGTTCACAAGACATCACAATGTCTAACAAAACTTCTTTTTGTTTTAGTTTCTAAAATGTTAATTAAACGAAATGATAAATTTGAACTCAACATTTTGTCATTTGCCTTTAATTAGAGAACAAAAACCAATTCATTCATTAAAAATATTTATTAACAAATGTATTCAGCTGTTCTAACAACTTCAGAATAATCCGAACATAATCCACTCCCTTTGGAGTTGAAGAAACCTCGACTTTCCTTCAGTCCCCTTTAAAGAAAAATACCCCCCCCCGTCTAAATCTTGAGAAAACATTTTCCCCGTTTAGTTTTTCATCTTGATTTCCATATTAAATACATTTCCATTTTCGTTGTTATGCAAATCTTGTCGGGTTTACTAACATTTCGTATCTTTTCACAGTTCCGAAGAGATTAGTTGTCTCTTCCCCCCTCCATTCTTTATCTGGGGTCTCACAGAGATTCGAGAAAACCATTGTTCATCCGTTCGAGACATCTCTTCTGTGTTTTATTTTCAGAGACATTCCTCTGAGTAATTCCATCCTTCGTCCGGAAGCATTTTTTTTTATCTTGGCACATAAAGAAATCCAATCTGCCTCGAAGCCTTCTTTTTCCCGATGACTATTGTTAGTCGAGTATTGGCTTTGTTTCTATCTGGCAGAATGACTTATTCGATGATTAGGGAGGAGTGATAAAGAGATAAATACTTTGTGCCAAGTCGCTTTGCTGCTCTTTTGTATTGATTTGGAGCAACAGGTATCTTTCGCGATTTAATTAAATATGAAGTGAAAGAAAAGCTCATTCAGAATAACTCTTCTATTTTACTTTAAAGTCTCTGCCATAATTTTCATGAAAAATTCCCGTATGCTTAGGAAAAGAGACAATTCCCATAGTGATATTCCTTTCTTCTTCTAAAAAAGTTGTAAGCTTAGAAAATTCAGAAAACAAGTAAAAATCCTGGTTATAGAAACACTTGTTAAAAACTTATTTTATGGAAGATTTTGGTTGATAGAACATTTTCCCATTAATTTTATCTGATTTTCTCCATCTCATTGTCCTTGTTTCAAAACCAGTGTGTCTTGACAGACTATCAAATGTGATTGAAGATTTTGGAGAATAAGGATCACTTCATTTTTTTTTACTTTTATAAATTTTCTGAAGGTACTTCAACAGTAACTGGAATACAATCTTTAATTTAGTTCCCCGTGTCTTTCAATTTATGTTTTTTTTTAAAATTTAGTTTCTTTCCTGGTGCTAATAAATTCTTATTCTTAAAAGAAATTGCTTGGTGTCGTAACAGTCGCTGAAAAACAAAGTGTGTTTTGGGATTTTCGAAAGTTTTTGCCGGGAAGTGTTCAAACATTTTAACCTACCAGTAATTATGAGACTTTAATTTTGGTGTTAAGCATATACATTAAAATAATAATAGTTTTTTATACTGTAGTCGTTTTTTAGCTATCAATGTTTTATACGTCAGTAAAATGGTTTATAATCCAAGATGGCGTTTTGGGACTTATGGAATACTATGTATTCGATAATAATCCACTTCATGTCATCAACTAAAGAACCGGAAACAAAGATGCTTAGTGTATCTTTTTTAACGGAAAATTCTCCGAAGATCAGCGAGCAAAAATTTGGATTCAATGCTTTAGCTGTTCTCTATGAGCTCCCCTTGACTGTTAGTATACTGTAAAGAAGATTATGCTTGTGACTTTTGTAAAAATAGACTCAAAATCAAAATTGTTTGAATGCAATTTTTTAAATATTGTTTTTATAGTTAAAAATAACTATGTTCTCTAAAGTCTAACCAGTTTTCAATAGTTTTAAACAACTATTCCATATTACCCGACTATTCCATATTAACCTCCAATTGTAACTTTTTTAAAAGTACTTTTTTCGACTTTCACGACTTTAAACGACTTCTTAACAAAATCAATAATGTTTAATTTCACCATTGACACCTCATTACCATTAGTTATAGTATATACTTAAAATGATATTGTAAATTTTTAAATAAAACCAGAAGGGTTATTCTTAAAAATATAAATGGTATTCCCATAATACCCTCCTCTCCTCTAACTGACATTAAAAAATATAACTTAATACAGTTTAATACTTCCCCACTTAATACAGCTACGTCTCTTTTCGTTGAAGAATATGCATTATTAATTAATTCATCTGTAATTTACAAGGCACTGATTTTTTTACTAGAAAAATAAGTTCTTATTTATTTAAGAAAGGAAAATATTTTCAGTTTAAAACTAAGTTACTTATTAAATGCGAACCTTTTAGGTTATTTCGACTTTGTTTTGATGAAATTTGTTAAAAAAAAGCGAATAAGATCTTTCATAAAATAATATCTTAATTTTCATATTTTATCATGCAGCTTTATTTTTTTATATTTAGGTCAGACGCCAATATTTTTATTAATTTTTAGTGTGCCGTCAACCAAGGAAAAGTTGTTAAAAAATACAAGCTCTGAGTTCTATAAACTAGCTTCTTCTATTGTGAAGATCTAAATAATATATTCGACTGCCTTTACGATTCTATATTTTTAACTAGTATAACGCATACTTGAACAACAAGTTTAGTTCCTTTTGGTTTAGTGCAAAAGCAATCAATTTTTCAATCATGAATATTCTGGTTCAGATACAAAGCCGAAACATGAGTCGTGCGGCCTGAACCTTTTCGTATTGAAAATTCTAAGAATTTTCCACCCAATACAAATAATGCATTTAGATGGCGTGTCCCAGGGACTTTCGCTACTCCCTCAGAAGTTTCCATTATCGGCGCAATTCTTCCACTTCTTCCACCCATGAATTCTGAATGTTAGGAGAAGTGCAGCTCGGCCGATGTATTGAATAAAGAAGCGACTTCCATAAATATTTATCCTCCTTTTTGCAAACGCAACGTTTTTGGGAGGACGGATGCAACAAAATGCAAATGTTTGTTGCTTTTGAGAAGAATATATTTATCTTAGCACGTAAATTAAAGAAAATTGTTTTGTTTATCCTAAAAATGCATAAAAAAGTAACTGATTGATTGCATTTTATTGGATGTCATATAATTCCTTAATCATACTATACTATATGCTATAGTAAAATTAAGTAGGTAATGATACAAATTGTAAAAGGGAAAATTAAACTTAATACTATCAATTAAACTAAATACTGTCAATTTTTCTATTATTAATGTTATAGTAAGTGAAAATAACTATATTTGTACAACTGCTTTTCGGGTAGTATTTTGGTAACATTAAATAACCTTGAAATTGTAACTATGCCGGTAATATTACAATTCGGGAGGTACTTTACTCTTACAAACTATTTACAATACCAATGTTACAATAACAGTGTATTGTACATGTACTGATATTCTCCTTCTAACTACGTTAATATGACATTCTTAAACAAATTACGAAACAATATTGAAGTTTCCTATGTTTAAAGCAATATAAAATCTTATGATGGACTGTTTTATCCGTAACATTGATAGGGTACATGAATAACTCTTTTTTCATTTTTTAGGTCTTATCCAGATAGGAATTAACGACAAATAGAAACAAATATAGTGGAAAGTGGATCTTTGTTTTCAATTTGAAAACACTCGAATGACCATGTGCTGAAAATCCACAGTACTTTGTAAGTATTGATTATGAGATACTTAATTAACTACTGAAAAAGTTAGCCATTGTTTTTTTAATAATACAAATGCACTTTCCTTCTCTATGTCCAATACGAATTCTAATTAAAAATACATGCTAATTTATATAAAAGGGTAGAAATTTAAATCATAATGTACCATCAAATCATCTTGCTCATTTTGAGACACTATCTTTGGCGCCTACTAAATTCAGATAAAATAATAATCTGTTGCATAATCGTGATGAATTACCTTTCTCTACGATTGCAAAACTGAACAATTTATTTTCGTTGTCGTAGTAATTGCATATTAGCTTGTTATTCCTATAACCAGTTGATAGCGTGTTATTTTCCTTGTTTATACTAGGATTGAAACTAATGATGATTTAGAAAAATTATCCGTTTCTTTTTGTAACTCCTGACAAGTGTTGAGTGATTTCAAATTGTTTAAACAGGTTTTGTGGTTTTATATCAGCACTTATACATTTATTTTGTTTTCACAAATTTCTTTTCTGTGATTTACGCAAATCAGTTTTCAAGATCAGTTTTACCTTCAATTTACATATACAAAACATTATTGTTAAAGCTGTCAAAAACCTTGGATTACTCAAGAGAACTACTTTCGATTTTAGTGACTGTTTTGTTCTTGAATGTTTATTTAATACGATTGTTCGCCCTATTTTGGAATACAACTGTGTCATTTGGAATCCTGTAACGAAATCACTGATCATTTCAATTGAAAAAGTGCATAAAAAATTTCTTCGTTTTATTAACTTAAAGACAGTTAGTACTCCTATACATAGTTTCCCTTTAGAGAACAGAAGGCATATATCCTTATTTAAATTTTTTTACAATATATTACATAATAACATCGACTGTTCTTTAATTCTTCATGAATTCAGTTTAATTGTTCCACAATACAATGTAAGAAATAAAACAACTTTCCTTGTTCCTCTTCTCTCAAAAAATTACTTAAAACAACAACCTTTAATACAATTTATAAAACTTGTCAATAGTCTTCACAACTCTGATATTTTTTTTGATAGTTTCTCAAAGATAAAAAGTGACCTAGATAGTTACCATGCCTCTTTTGTTCCAAGAAATGTTTCCTCTATTTGATGTACTTAAATTCAGTTTTGTTGTATTGATTTTTTCTAATTTTATATTGCTCCTTCTATTTTATATGGTATTTGTATCTTAGATTAACTTATTCCATATGTAGTCTGTGTTTTGTCATTGTTTTCCCATGTAATTGGATTTTGTGTCTGTTTGGGTGAAATAAATAAATAAATAAATAAATAAATAAATAAATAAATGAGCACAGCCCTAAGTACCAGTTTGTGTTCTTTTTAAACTATTTCCAATTATGTTGAGTTACATCACGTAAACTTTTACGAACGGTGATCAAACGTCTGTATCTTGTTAACTCTTGTGCAAGTTAATCAGGTCTTATATTTTGCTTCAAAGAAAACTAGTTTCCTATTTAGTTTCTGGTGTAAGAAAATACATTATGAAACACTAAACAGATTACTCCCGTACACAATAATCAGGTCCATCTCTAAGGAAAACCTCTTTGACCACAACTACAAAATATTCCTTGAAATTCTTCCCCATCTGAGAATACGTTTTCCCCCCAAGTCATAACGACAAGCCATTGTCCAGAAAGCATCAAATAAGAAGCTTCGATGTCACACTTCACTGCCCACACGACCTCTGGAGAGACAGTAGGAACGAATGAAAAGATGGGAACAAGTAGTTCCTCTTCTTCTACGTCACGAGATCCACGATGACTGCTTCCGAAAACTTATCTGTTCGTCAACCCCTGGCGATGTCGGGTTTTCGCCTGAGGACACCGAAGAGACACTTTCCCTCCTTTGGGAATCAATAGGTACACTCGTGTCGCTTTGTTATGAGCAGTTATGAGTGACACATTCCGAAAGTTTTCACTTTGTAACGCGTGTCGTGTCGTTTTAAACTGTTCGGATGAATTCTTTGGGGCTGGAGAGTTGAGGTTAATGACTGGAAATGTAGCGACTTAAACGCAATTTGAAAGCAGAGGTATAATATATAATTTACAATGTTGGTTCATTGAAAGGTATTGTTGTTCTAATAGCATATCTGCCAATTTCGTTTTAAAATTTTAAATACTTTAAGGCTTGTAAAACATAATAGGTAATAAGTCAGAACCAATACTATAATATAACGATTTTGTAAATTACTTTAAAAATTTAAGCATAAAAATAATTTATTTTTCACTCTAAAACAATTTAAATATTACATTAATTTAAACCATTTTATAGTTTTAAAATCATTACATCTTTACTGGCTGCTGGTATATGGATTGTATTAATCAGTTCGTTGTATGTATTAATGGTTCCCCACCCAGGACCAGTCTCCTTTAAATTTAAACATCTAGTTAGAATCAAAAATTTCCATATTGACTTACCAACTTTTCACAGCATTTTCCAACTTCTCAAGTTGGTCAGTAGTGATCGGGGAGAGTGGAGTAGGGTGGGACACCGGGTAGAATGGGATACATTCTATTGTTTATAAAACTAAAATTATTTTTAGTTTATGAGTCTTTCAGAAGTTAGAGGTACGTATCATTGTTTCATACTTGGTGCTGTTTATTGTTTTATCTGCAAGCACCTATGAGCAGCGTTAGAAATGGGAAAAAACACTGGGCCGACAAATTAAAAAGGACCGGTTTAAATATTATTTTACAGTAACTATTTCACTGAATGTGAGTACCAAATAGTAATGTTAAAAATTAATACATATTCAATAATATTTTTCCTTTTACGCCGGGGGATCCCCTATCCCACATCGCCACATTTCGGGTTCAGTCAAAAAATATGTACTTGCTTCACCAAATGCAATCATCAAACACGCTTAAAATACCGCTATCACTGAACAACTCGTCTAAATGATTTTGCAAAAAAAAAAAGAATGAAAATTATTAAAAGAGAAGAAATGAAGAATTAATGCTCCTCCCTGAAATATACTGTCTACAACAGGGTATACACTTTTCAGAGGTTAAGAAATGGAAAGAGGCGTTATAGCGTTATGAAAATATTATCAGTTGATAATATTGTGGGTGGGATGGGTATAAAATAAATACCTAAGCTTGGTTTCACAAGTAAGTCATAGTTTTGGAACTATACAATATGCTCCCTTGCGTTGAACATTAATTTCAGTCTTAGAATACTTAAAATAATGAATGAAGTTATATACGCCTTGCTTGAAAACTACTTAAAAAGATCATGATCAAAACATCAGAGATTACACCATCACAAAGATAATGAAGCCTGACTCAGGAAGACTATTCTTCCAAGTTAATTTCGTATTCTAAGACACACTGCCATCAGTCTGATAATAATTACTCTTGCATTTCATGCCCAGGCTGCTTTAAACTTCGGTGGTTATTCTCAGTGATTCAAAATACAATTATCTCTTCCTCCGTATTAAAATTAATTCTGTGCTTTGAGAAAACTCCTTCAAAAGAAGAACCCCTGGAAGAAAGGTTGTAAAAGGCAAAAAGAGTATGAATAGTCTTGACGTTGCCATCAAGAATTTAAATTAGGCGCATTAAGACCTTTGCGGTGGCAACCTTAACCTAGTCACATTGTTTGCGTGGTTAGAATATAGTTGGAGAGGCTCTTTTATCAATCACATTTTGCTTTTTTTGAAAACTTTATTTAATTTGATGTATTATTCAAGTAATAAATATTATGAGTTATGTTCAAACTGCGTACCTCGATTACTTGTAATGCAATTACCTATTCAAAGGCATCCGTTATATTTGGTGACATAAGAAGTATTGTCACATATGGGTGAAAATTTATAAGTAGTAGAAACTAGAAATATATCTCTATTGTTATAAAAAGGGCTTAATTTATTGCAAATTGAATTTAAATAAAGGTATTTTATTCGCATAAATTTTCCAAATTGAATTTATTAGTTAGGCACTTTTATAAACGAGATCTACAGATTCAAAAATTTAAATTATATTTAATTTTTAGTATAAGTATCGTCAAATTTATAAAGTAATAAAATAATGTTCATAAAAAATGGAGAAACCAAAACTTATTTTAAAAAAATAAGTAAAATAAACTTTCTAATAGTAAAACAATAATTAAATGATTTCTGAATTAATTGATTGTAACTGAGTAATTAATTGAATTAAACGTAAAAAATGATATATTAAAAAAATTAAAAACAAATTTATCATGATTTGTTAACCACAAAAAAAATTATGGATAAAAAAGCGTATGGAATTTCCCCCCTAATCTTATTTTAGAGAACCAGTTACTGATTTGTACTATTTATTGTTTATTTAATAAAAGACATAGAAAATTACTAAACACATATGTTATACATAGAATGTATCAAATTAACAAGCACCCGGGAGGAAATGATGAATCCAACTGAGTAATGTTATAATGTATATTAAGTTAAAGGGATTTACTTCAAGGATTCACGCTGATGTTCATTATACGTTGCAGTGGGTGTATCCTGATAGAAATTTGATTTAAACCAACCTTTCGCGTCAATGCTTTATGAGATAGAAATTGAGATTAAGTTAATGAATGTAATATTAAAGCATAGCTACCTAACTACTACTATTAAATTACAGTTATTTGACGATTTCTATGTTAACAATAATTTCAAGTTGTCGGAAGTAAGTAAAATTGTTTACAGGCATATAATCAGATATTATTATGATGTCTAAATACAGAAACTGTCAGTAAGTGCAACTATATATTATTACTATTTTATTTTTCTTTTGTCTTTATTTATTGATATCAGAGTTCGCTAAATTTACAGTACATTATTCTGTATCTCTTTTTACAAGTATGTAATGATGCAAGCATTTGAACGAGCATTTTCTTTTTAATTTGATATTTCCTACGAAAGATCAGGTAAACAAAAGAAGAAAACCTAGAAATGTTAATGAACCGGAATATATTTTTGATTCATGTTAGAGCTAAAAATTATAAAAAGTAAATTTATTACTTTCAAATTTTTTTTTCTAATACACTACTACTTGTTGAAATTCGAAGCTGATTGAGCAATTAATTAAAAATAAAAATAAACAATAATGTTTAATTTTTGCACTAGCTAGAGAGCTTCATAATAGCTAGGTAGTTTTTCAAATAGACAGTTTTCATAACTGCTGCTAGTTTGTTCACCGAAATAGTAGAAAAAATAACATGATATGTTATAAAACAGAGATATAACACTAACTCATAAACTATTGAAATACCTATTTCTTTAACTATTACCTATTCTACCCTGTCCATGTACCAGGCAATCCGTGAACAGTTCTAGCGTCTGGGAAGCAATGGTCTAGAAAACAATCGCATCTAAGAGCCTGTTATTTCTCAGCTTTAACGGACAGGCGAATGCCAGTACGTGACGGGGAGGCTTCAGAGCGTTGTCTCCAATACCTCGTCATAGTTTAAATTCCTCTACGGGAGGAATTCAATTTCTCTACACAATGATACTTCTCCTTGGATTTGCTGACTTCCAACTATTTTGGCCATTTACGGAAGTTTCTATAGACATGGGTTCTATTACCAACAGGGTTTTGATGGATTTTTTATTGGATACAGTTTAGATATATTGATGGTTTTGTTTCGAGTTAGATAGCTTTAAAATAGCGTTCAAAAAATAATCACTCCGTATTTTGGAAATTTATTTGGGAATACAATTAGCTTCAAAGAGGGTGTGAACGGAATATAAACACAAATTGTGGTTTTAATACAATTTTTATTTACTAAAAATTAAGATCAGACATTGAATTCTAATCCACGCAATGAATTTGCTGGTTTAAAATACGTAAAACATTTTTAAGAATACTTACCAAATATCTATGTTAAAATAATTTTCTTCAAAATACAAATTCAAAGTGTAGAAGAAATACAACAAGAACATAAAATTAAAACGATCACAATTATTGTTTTACTTAGTACTTGTATAGTTTAGGTTATCGGAAAAAGGGGTATAATATTGTACCTATTAAAAAGTGTTTTTGACAGTTGTATTAATCGTGTCATGATTTTTTATTGATTTTTTCTATGTAACCACGCGAATCGAAGAACTTGTCAACGAACTTTTGATTCATGAGCAGAGACATTTTTTCTTAATAACATGATAAATGGAATATTCCGGGGTTACATTTTCGAGGAGAAATATTTTTTCAATTTGGCTGCTAATACGTTCCCTATTTTATAGGACGCATCTGTTTCTTTAATAGTTTTTAATAGTTACTCAACTTTCACTGTAAAGCGGCTTACATCAGAATGCAAAATCTATTAATCTCTTAAACAGTTGCAAACTTTTAAATAATTTTTGCAATACCTATTATTATTTTACTTTAAAGACAAATAAAATCTGTATAAATAAATAAATATAAATATATTATAAATTTATGTAATATAGTTTTCCCCCCAAATTAATATTTTCTTAATTTTATTTATGAGTTTTAACAAGATTTAATAGTTTTTTTGATAGATTTCACTAATACAATTTTTGTTTTAAGATTATTAAAACTATTTAGCACATTCATTTAGGTACAAATTTATTTGTCACTACATTTTAAGTTCTTATCGGAAAAGTATTATCTAATTCTTTAAGGAATATGTTGAACTTCATATGATAATGTATGATTGTCATTTTTGTTTAAAGGTAATATTTTTTTACTTATCAATATATTTTTAACCTACTATCCTTGGAAAATTTTCAATCATTTAAAAATTATCACCTACACGTACTAGGTTATACTTATTTTTTTTATCAAAATTATCATGAACTTTTTATTAATAAAATGATCAAAAGTGTGATTATTATTAATTACAGGGAATAATGTTTGTCAACTATATGATTGAGTATGCACTATAAACGACCAAAAAACAACTACTAATGTAAAGAAAAAAATTAACAACATTTCATAATCAAGTGTTATTAGATTGGTTGTGTACTTGAATTATTATTGTATACAAATTTGAGTGAGTTTTGCTAAAAAAAGGAAAGTTTTCTTCCGTCTGTTTAAGACATTTCATTACTGTATGCCTCTTTACTTGTTTTTTTCTTATGAAAGAAGGCAGTTCCTCTTATATCTCCCGAGAAACAGAAATAATGGCATGGGTTTTCAAAAAGATTCCTTTGTGCTCCGAAAGAAAGTTTAAAGCCAGATATTAAAAATTTAAGCATTGCATTTGGGACTTGCATACTAAGTCAAAAGGAAACAGTGAAAATATTGAAGTAAAAGAACGTTAGAATGAAGATTGTGAAATTGTTGAAAAGCTGGAAAACTCATAACTTATTGCGTTTAAAAAATATGTTAGCATGAATATATGGGGGGGGCTTTAAGAATTTAAGTATAAATAATACAAAAAAAATATTTTATACAATGTTTATGATTCGCCTTAACTAAACCTTATCCATTAAAGTATGCAAAATGAACGCATTAAAAATTTAAAGCATAGAAATAAGTTTTTAAGGATGCGCTAATTTTAGTTCCAAGGTATAAAGGTTGTTTGTATTCCGTGCATTAGTATTTTTAAGTCAATCTTGGTGTCCCTAAAAATTGGATGAAACTCAGCTTCTCAGCTAAGACACTGAAAAAGAATATTTTAAAAGCTTTATAAATCACTTTAATTACAATTTAAATATTTAAAATATAACTAATGATGAAGATAAAAGGAACCAAAAATTTTGTATGTAGTAGTACTTTTTATTGACGTTACTAACAAATGTAAGTAAACATACTTGTTAAAAGTATACTTAGTGCTTATGATTTTTTACAAAATACCGGCAGAAATATGAGGCGAAATTATTTATTTACAATAAATACATGTCATAGTTTCTGAAAAAACTTAAACTGATTTCCAGAAAAATTTAACCTTAAAATAAGGTGATTTCACTGTGAATATTTCGTTCCTTACAATTTTAGCTTTATACACTCTTTATACTGCTACGCTTTATAACTGTAAAAAGCAGTTTTTTTTATTTAGAACATTATTTAAGAAACAACTCACGTAAAATGAAAACACCAAATCAAATACACATTATGAACCACTTCTCTCCTTCTGCCCTGAAAGATAAAAAGAAATCCACTTCATGCCAGGAATAGTATTTTCGCTCCATCAAACATACGAGATCGGAAAGAAAAGATCGATGCACAGAATATTAAACCTCCCCCAAAAGAGTTAGAGGCACTCTTTGGGCTCCTAGAAAATCGTCAATTTCCCTTTAACTCTCCTGTTGCCCCGAAAATGTCTCGAGTGTTACATTTTAGTATAAAGGATTGCTTTGACAGGTAACAGCCCTGCTCTTCAATAGGCGAGTCTCCCTTGATGTATTACGGCACTTGATCCATTTTGTGCCGCCTAAGTTACTGAAATAGTAGTTCGATATATGCGTTTCCAATATACTGAGCGCGAGGTAGGCTTTTCATGGGCTTATAAAATGGAGTGTAGTACAACCTTCTTTGTTGTGCTGCATTTACCAGATTCTTGGGATTTATTAAATCAAATTTCTCTAAAACAGCATTACATGGAAAGATGTTAAAATCGAATAATTAAATCGTCCGTTATACGAAGGGAATATGAATTAAAACAGAAAAGGATTTTTTGTACCAAAATATCACTAAGCCTCTCTCTCTCTAAGTGTAGCAAATAAGGAAATGCAAACTAGCCATAGACTATATCATTTGTAATTGAGCGTATATGATGAAAACGAAAACTAATGAAAGTGTTATTAGTTCCATAGTGTTTAAAATACAGTTTATAATACAGTCGGTAAAGCAATAAAAATACATTTGTTGTAAAAACCTATGGAGCTCTAGGATTCTATTTGAAACTAAGACATCACTCCTGGGTATTATCTTTCTTGTAATGTTTGGATTTCTTCTTTAAATCCACCTAAACAGAGCTTACCGAGATTCGTCTACGTCAATGTGTACTTAACTTGATAACTAAATGAAACAATCCCTTACGCATGTCGCCTGGCACACTTCCCACGCTTTTTCAATTTCACGTGCATTTAGTTTTTTTTTTATCGTGCAATACAAAATGGACGATTCAGTGTTGAAAGTCGAAGAGATATTTTTACGATCGAATAACTATTAATAAATAATCTACTGTTATTTACTAACTCCTCCTACACATGTGAAAGTTTTATTTTCTCTTCTCTCCGTTACTGCCTGCATACGTAACATTATGCGTAAGATAAGTTAGTATTAAACCACCTGTTCTCTCCCCTCTATTTCTAATACATTCAATATTATTTTCTTTGGGGAAGAAACTGATTTATCTTTTCTTTCAGTTAATGGGGCTAGTAGGAGTCAAGTTTCAACTTAAGAATACAATATTTTAGGGTTTGCTAAATATTGCGCAATGAACGAATACGCATTTTTATATCATTATTATATTATTAGAAAGATGGTACAATAATGCTCTAAATTTGCATGAATAGATATTTTATTTTCCCATACGATTTTATAGGCTAGAAGTATTATTTTTGGTCTACTTCCAAATAAGCATGTCATATCACATGTTCATGTCATTTATACTTTACTTATTAGATTTCTAGTATTTTTTCCCCATTTTCCAAAAGTTTCTGGCATTTGATACTCGTGTCCCAATCTTGAAATTTATTTTCTAAACAAACATTAAGATTTTATATTTGTAATTCTTAAAATTAGTAATTCTTAATGAACATAATTAAAGTTCCTACCATTAAGTATCTACTATTTTTCAAAACATATGTTTAGCAAATTTTAAATTAGTACCTATTATCTTTTCAATGATGGAAAGTCGTGAAGATAAGTTTTTAGAAGTAATTTTATCAAAGAAAAAAAAACAAGTGTAGAACAGGATGTTTTTTTTTTTAGAAAATAATCAGTTATCCTCTGTGTCAGTGTTGTTAAATGTATAGTAAAAAATTTAACATAACCCCTTAAAAATAAAATTAATAACCTGTGCGAAAAAAAAACTATTTCCTAATTTCAACCATGCATGGAATTACATTTATCACACTTCAACTTCATCCACACCTTAAAAGCCCCTACTTTATATAAAAATGTTATTTACTAACTATAATTTGCTATCTAACCTAATCCTTGTAACTCATCGTATTATCTACATTATTATATTGCGTTTCCACTATTCCTAATTAGGAGTATTTTGCTTTAAGAGATATGTTGTTTATCAGAAAAGTAATTAACATCAAAAGAGAAAGGTTAAAAATATGCCATGAAAACCCAGTTTATAACGCTTAAACTTGAATGTGTATCTTTTCACAAAAATATGCGCGGTTGAGAATTCTCAACACATATGGGGTAAATTTTTATTTTCCACTTCGCGCAAAATAATGAAAGAAACAGGGGGGACGGGATGGCCTGTTCGGTTTGCTCCTCTGCCTTTCACGCCAGCAGTCTGCGCACTGCCCCGTCGTGAGTTCGATTCTCACCTCGCCCCTGGGTGTATTTTCCTTCTTTGTGCCAGTAAAAATTCTGTTGTGTCTGTCTTACTTGACGAAGGTGTATAAGCGGATCCTTGAGATCAAGCACACATACCGGAAAATATATGTAACCAAAAAAACCAAACCGAAAGAAACAGTTGTTTTCCAATAAAAAATTGTACACATAAGAAAAAAACAAGCAAAAAAAAGTACCGAATTAAAACGATGCAGAAATAACAACTTAGCATCAATTAAAGTAGATACAAGAAAACCTATTTTCGTTCACATTAGCAATTAAACTACTTAATTCCAGTGAATTAATAAAGATGGTTGTTTTGTCGAAATACAATCCTCAGTACAAATTAGTTTTTTGCGCTACTTGTTAAATTGTTTTTAGTGATTTGTTCCGTTTTTTTAGACTGATTGTCTTGTTTAATTTTTTATAAAAAATAAAAGACGAATCTCTACCAATCTTTACAATGAAACTCGAGAGCAAATAAATGATAAAAAACTACACATTTTAGGGTATAAAAAATTGTAGCACCCAGTTTAATTAAAGCATTTTATTTGCTTTAAATCAATGGGATTTATATAAAGTAACAGCACGCGTTAAGATAGTGGTCTTGGAAATTAGTTGTCAAGAGCATCGAATTAATTATTAATTTAAATTACACACACAGGTAGTAGATTTGTTTTGTTGTGGTAACTGTATTAGGATTTCCAAGGAATTTTTTTTACATTTACTTTAAAAGTAAACCGAGTTTTTTTTACACAGACACAAATAAAATAGCAAAAGTTTTGCTTCTGCGAATTTTTTAAACATTGAAATATTATACTATTTTAATAGAAAATTAATACTTTTTTTACTTAAAAAGTAAGTGATGTTTTAGTAGTAGCTATTGATGTTGTTTAGGTAGTGTTGATGTTTTACATAGAAGGATTCTTCATGTAAACTAATTGTCAAGTCTGGGAAAAGCTTGTTATTCTCTGCTCTTTGTGAGACCATTTGCCAACAGATGGCGTGCCAGGTTGTTTTGAAGGTTTATATTTCCTGTCGATAAATTTTATTTGAAAATTGAGCTGCACTAAAAAGTTAACATAAATACAAGGTTTGTCTGCTTTTTACGCAAGTTTTTCTTTAGAGTAAAAAATGATGAATTGATATTGATTGATATTGGTTGTAGATCGAATGTATGTGTTAGTTATGGATAAACTACATTTGTTTAAAAATAAATAACGACAAAAAGAAGAAATATTACTATTATTTAATAAAAGTTACATAATAGGGGAGACTGTTGTACCGAAGGACAATTGTACCTTCGGACTTCAATCCTTTCCCCCCCCCTATAGAATCTTGAATACCAAAACATCTTATGCTGTACCTTCGAACACATAAGGTGTTGTACCTACGGACGTTTTTTATGTTTCTGTAGCTAATCGGGGTTTTTAATCGGGTTTTGTTAATTACTCATGTAAAATTACTTCTGAATAATGTGCTTGTCCGATATTATATTTCAGTAATTTTAAGATAAAAAAATCAAGAAAAATAAAATTTTGTGATTTATTTTACCTTTTTTTTTAATTTTTGATTCTACTTAGCGTTTAATGTAAAATATGTAACACCATTACCACATGATAACGACAAAATTAAAATATATACCGAAGACGGTTTGCAAATTTACTACTACCATTTTTTACTTTTTTTTAACTAAAACTTTACTTTTGAAGGGTGTCCACTGGTACAACTGGGTCTGTCCGTAGGGAGAACAGGTTTTTGTATACATGAACACAAATTTTGTCAAGTTGTTAAGAATAATTAAAAATCCTATTTTTAAAATTTAAGCTTTTAAAAAATATCACCCTATTTACTAAGGTTGTGACTATAGGTTGGGTACTGCATAGGTTGGGTTGTGGTCGAAATGTGATTTTATTTGTCTTAGAAAAATTATAACTTGATTATTGTCCAAAGGTACAACAGTGTCCTCTACACTAAATCCAGCTGAATATTTTGGAGATTTATGTAATGTAATATTTATACAATGAAAAACGAAGACATTAATACATGAAAAGTAAAAAGTTAAATATATGTTTAAAAGATATGGAGATGGAGACTTTGGAATATTTTTAAATTTTGTAAATAAACTACATTTTGTTGTAAGTGCATAAATTCATTATAGTGTAAAAATAATGTACATAGTACTGATAAATATTTATAGATAGATGGATTTTATGGATAGTTAAAATAGTATTAAATTTAAAGGGTTTTCAAAGAAAATTCTAAAGTGAAGAGAAATAATTTTATGCCAACAAAGATTATTATTTTAAGATGTTTTATTATATTAAGTGTAACTAACACGTCAACTTAAGTATTGGAAAATCCTTGTGAAATGCTTTTCTTTATAAGTAACTTTGATTTCCAGTTCCGACATTTTATTGTATTTTATAAATGATTTTAACATGAAAATAATTATCACCGTTTAAAGTTTTTGATCACTGTTTAATTCTAGTCATCATTTTGATCATAATAGATAATCTGCAAAATAATATAAAAAAGATTTTTTGAAAAGATTTTTGATATCTTTTGCACGTATTTATAAAATATTATTTCAATGTGTATAATATCATACATACATTTAAATTGATATTGCATTAAATCAAAATATTTTGAGTTATTTAATGCGGTTGTTTACTCTCAGAAAATTTGAAATTAGTAAAGATTTTAGTATTATTACTAAACGATGTTACACAATTTAACATGGGTACACTTCATTTACATCAGTTATGCATTTAAAATTTCTCAAAGTGAAATATATTCTTTTTAGGACTATTATAGGAAGTAATATTATTGGTATTATGCAAGCAATGAAATGGAGTAGAAAAGCAATAGTTTAGTAAAAAGCAACTATTAATTAAATTATTCTCCGCCTGAAAGCATTTATTTCTAAAACTTAATAATCCGATGATTGAAGTGGCTCAGAGCTTTCATAATTAATGGGTCTTGTTATGTATATAACACTGAATCCTCATTAAACTTGTGAATCGATTTTAATCCTTTTCCGATATTAAGAAAATTCTTAACATTAAAGGAATTTTCAATAAGTTTTCATGCGAATAGGGAAAATATTAAGTTAGCTGATAATTATACATGTGCTTAATGGGATAAAGCTTTTATGGGATTTTAAATGGGATATGAGAAATATAATGATTTGCCTATTTTGTCAAAAATGAAAATTCTATTCTAATAGGTATATTTGAATGCTTTTTTGATAAAATGGAAGGTTTCAACTATTGAAGTACTATTTGTATCTCCTTTATTTGTCTTCAATCTGATTTTAGTATGAAGTCAAGATTACCATTTTTTTATCATCTTATTCAGTGAACTTTGGCCCCATTCGAGTTTGAATAATTTTTTCTTTATATTAAAATTAAATTGTGCATTTCCCATAGTGGTCGTTTCAAATTTACTGAATTTATTGACGAAGTTATAAAACTGATAAGATAAGGAGACTTAAAAATAAAATTCATAAATATTGTTTTTCATAGTAAGTAAGTATGAAGTGATCTTTCCGAATTTCATCCGTATGTTATTTACCGAATCTTGGAATTTTCGGTATAATGTTCCTAACAAGCGAAAATAATGAATATGTTCGGTATAGAGAGTGAAGCGGATATGTTGTTTTCCGTGTAAAGCTATCTAACTCTAAGTTTTTTATTAAATAAAAGCTCTTGCTTAAATAACATATTTATCTGCAAAATTTTATGATAAAAATACCTTTATGAGTGCACTATATCGCTCAGTAAAATAAATCTGATAATTAAATGCATTGAATTTGCATTTCCTAATGTATCTTCAGTCCATAAAGAATACAAATAATATTGCCACTACTAATCTAATATAAACTCCGATATAAAGGTTATCTCTCATTATTGATTCTCAGCTAATAATTTCCTACAACATAGCCGACAATTCTCCTTTTTTTATCCCATTACCTTTGAGGGCCCCTATCAACCCTTCCAGACGTAACAGACAAACATTTACCAGTCCCGATTACACTGAAGCAAAGGTAATGATCGATTTGAAAAATACCTTCTTTTCCAAACACTATGAAAGAAATCGGTCATTTAGTCGTCGTTACCGCCAACCTTCCTTTTTGAGGAGAAAAAAACCCATAACCCATCAGCAATCCGTACCAGGCGTCTCGGGAGCATTCGCCAATGTCTCTAACAATTACTAACTCAAACCGCCACCAATCTGAGAAATCAATAGCTCTGATCTTAACAACCGTCTTAAAGCAATGGAGGAAGCCAATGGTAATCACTTAGCCAGAAAGGGAGAGAAAAAGAATGGATTGCATAGTCGTTATTCCAGTAGTCCATATTGATGGCACAGCATGTAATTAGAAAGCTAAAGTTGTTCTGAGATTACCATTAGCGTCTGAGTGTAATTACATAGTCGTCCGGTGCCGTGTTGTACGCTGCCATTGCCGGCGCCGTGCGGATGCTTGACCTCTTCGGATGGCTCCAAAAACAGAATTCCGTTCGAAGAATTTTTATATGGAATAATATGTCGGGATGCATTTAGAGAGAAGTGTCTGAGCCGATGCCACGCGGAGCTGATGCGGCTATTGGATTTGGGTAGGTTTTTCCCACCTCTTCGAGTGTATTGCAAACACATATTTTGGAATGTCTTCTATGATGGAGGGATCGATTTGATGGGGAATCTCCGGGTAGATGGATTCATGTGTGTTTGTTTTGGTTGTGTAGATCTGCGGAAGAGAACTACATAGAAAAGGCGAGATCTTGCATATTTGCTTGAATTCGCCCGAGTAAGTTGTTTTGAAAATGGGTTACATCCGAAATCAAATCTCCCCCTTTTAAAAAATCGTTTTATGTTTTCCTTCTTCAACCTATTTATTGTTGATTCACAAAATATCCATTTTTAGGGATCCTATTACTTGTTGATGTTGAATAGTATAAAAAAATGTTAAAAAAATAATTTAAAAGTGTATATTTATTTGTATTGTAAAAACTACTTAATTTTCATCTTACTAAATGGATGGTTTCTAAATAGGTTTATTGCTGGTTACGGTTACTTTCCCATTTACAATACATTTCCCACTCCTGTTGCTTATTCTCTGGAGTCTGATGATGTTAGAGAATCTATATTCAACTGTTAAGTCTAAGAGATTCAAGCTCTAAAATGTACCTGAAAAAAAAAACTGATGATCCTTACAGGTATCAAAAGTTTTCATGCCTCTCTAAAAGACAGTGCACTTTATTGCGACCGGTGTCCAGTCCTGATCTATCTTCTAGCATTTCGTGAACCTCCACACTAAAAGAAACCATCTAATATATTATTTCAGAAGAATTAATTTATTTATGAGCCAATAGTGTACATATAGTAAATGGTGGTAATTGCTTTTTTGAATTTAAGAAAATGCAAAGAGCAAGTTAGGCAGTATAAGCAGAAGTATGCAACGCACACAATCCCTTTATGAATCGAGGTATGGATTCCCCCTGGTACATCAAAAAAGTACAAAGATTTTAGGAATGATGAAGCCCCTAACGCCTTAAGTGCTAAAAGCTGTCAAAAACATGGCCGAAAACTTTTCTCCTTAAAAGACCTTTCTTGATATTTCATATCCATCCAATGGTTGTGAAACGAAAATTCAAAAGAGCTTCATTGAAACCAATAATAAGAAGTGTCTTCTTGGAAATGGGATGTTAACGAGGTGAAGAAACTCGAATATCTTCTTTTGAGGAAACTAATCTATGGGAAAGTAGGAAACAATCAGCACCAATATCGTCTCACGAAAGGAACCCGCCGAGCATTGCGCAATGGAAAGTTCTTGGTTTCCGACCCGGATGCCTCAATTGCCTTCATTTCTGACGGCTTTTTATGGGCAGCGACACAATGTCCCACCAATTGAGCCGTAATTCTTCGGGCGCCTGATGTTCTAATTCGCGAGGATTGGTCCGAAATCGCCGAAGTGGCCGCTTCCTGTGATCTTAAGGTGTTGTTGAAGTGCGGCCCTCTGTTCTCCTGAAGAAAAGGGTTGGAGAGATTTATGTCTTTTTGAAAAACAGCAGTAAATCGCGTGATTGCTTGGGTGAGGTATTTCATATTTTTTGTCCATAAATGGGCCTTGTGAGAATCTATCTTCAGTCAGTTCAACCATCTTAAAATAATTAGCTACTGAAGCTATCCTGTGGAGTAAAATGCTTCATCCATCATCACTATCTACATCACCTAAACTTGGCTTTGTAATAGCTTTTAATTTTTACCTCTACTCTTCTTTCTGTTATCTATTTTATTTAGCAATTGGCGATTTTCATATTTTTCAACTGGAGCATCTTGCGAATAAAGATGCCTTTAGCCTCGTGTCATTTATTGGCTTTGGAAATGTCGTACATTTTTATCAAAAGTTTCAAACAAGGTGTTCTCTGGAATTGTTTTGAAGATTTTCTAAAAAAAAAAAATAGCAGCAAATATGAATAGGTAAAACATTTCAAACAGAATTGAAGCAAATAATATTTAGTTAGACCGCATTTTTATGTGAAACATGCCTTTTCTGGAAGCGTCTAAACTTCACTGAAAGTTTTATGGGAATATAAATTCTACTGAGTTATAAATGCCAGCATTCAAAATAACCACTGAATACTTAACTCACAGACCAAAAAATAAAAAAGTTGCTCATTCATAAGATTACAAGAGGTTGTCTTTCTTGTAGACATTTAGGATAACGACTGGAAATCGGCAAATATCCTATCATCCAACAAAGGCGAAACCGCAAACAACCTTCCCTAAAAGGATGAGATACCCCTTATAGGGGGCGAGAAACCTTTAAGGGGTCATTTTATGGGGTTGTTTGTTGTCTCTCCTTTGTCCGATTCCGGGTAACTGGTGAATTCCTGATGAGATACAAGTATAATTCCTTAGCAGAGACGTTACCCTGCCTTGAAGAAACGAACGGATAGTAATTCAATGCCCTAGTTTTCTGCGTTAATTGAATGGTGGATATTAATGAATTATTATTCAAATTGATATTGCGTTTAGTTGTATTTCAATGAGTCCTAATGACAGTATTTAATGACTTTATACTCAACTATCAATGGTTGTTTAGCTTTTTATTGTGCTCCCTATAAAGCAACAAAACTTTATTGATGGATATGATTCTTCTCATGTGTAGACAAAAATAGTATCATGGGTCAAAGGTTTTATCCACGGCTATTAATTTTTCATAGTACATTACAGACAAGAGATAAATACCAAGTAATGAATCTTTAGATTTCACGAATGTTTTTTAATAATTTGATACATATTTGGATTAAAATCAATACGCGTGTTTTCAAAATTAATATTTTTTTCCATATATCCTCTTGACAGTAAGTACAATATGAAAATTGAATGCCACTGTCATAATTTATAAAGAAAGAAGCATAGACATTTGGTGGAAATGACAACATGGATTCTTACATAAACTTAATTTTATTAGTCAAAACACTGTACTCATAACACCAACTGTACTAAGAGAAGGGGGAAGATTACGTTGTATAAGTCGCCTTATGGTAGGTCCGTTTTAATAATATATTATTATTTTTCTACTTAAAGCAAATGGGTTATACGCATAATCATACATTTCACTATAGATATAGAAAAATATATTTTAAAATATATTTAATAAACAGGTTCCTAATTTTCTTTCTTCATTTAATTAAAGTACGAGATCTTTTCTTTTATTTCTTCAATAAAATGTGTTTTTTGAAGTGCTTTTGAGCCCTAATGCACACACATCCTCTTAAAGACACAAAAGATTTGCGCATTTCAAAGCAAATAATACTATTGATCGTCTCACCCCCTTCCTATTTTAGTCGTTATTAGAAGCAGCAAAGTACTGCGAACAACTCCTCCGAGATTTGCATTCATCATGTATTACCATTTGTCTCTGAATGTAAGTCTGGAATCATGGTGAAACTAATTAAATTCAACACAATAGTTTAATTACCTTCAAATAAGTGTAATTATGCAGGAAAAGAACGATAGTTACATTGCCAGGGGCAATTACAGTTGAAATTAATTTCACATGAAAGGAAATTAATTTCACGAGGACTTTTAGCTAATTACGTAGTTTGTCTTTATAATAAAGATTGACAATTTTAGGATGTTTTTTAAGATGGCAATTTAGGAACATAAAACTTGTTTCTATATGAATATTTAATCATGTGATGAAATATTTTGGTTTAAACATCAAACAATTTCTTACAATATACAGTCGATGATAGTAATGTGGCTAGAATGAATTGAATCGAAGTGTTTATTTATGGGGACTAAGGACAGACAACCATTGTGTGCAAATACGATCTACAACAACCGTACAACGGACACGTCTTTTTTACCTTCTAATCTCTTTTCTATAGTCTTAGGACTGTACCTCGATTTTTAGGCTCCCCTTTTGCTTACGAGTGAATACATTAACAACTCAAGTTACTGTTCATTCAATTCTACAGAGGAATTTCTCTTTATTTTTTCCAACTTCTTTAACGTATTCAAGATAATGACGCGTCATACGCTGCCTTACCTTGCCTAATTGAACAAGGATTAAATAAAAAGATGGTTCATATAGTATTGTTGTTGTGAGGAAAGTCATTTGGTACCGCTGTAAATTTTAAAAGGGATATAAGGTGGTCTTTTTCGAAGGTAAGAGAAATTTCAATTCCAATTTTCCTTATTCTTAACTGCGTTCTCCTTGTTTTATCCTTATTGGACTTTCACTTAGAAAACCAAGGTGGTTCTTTTTTTTCTCCCGAACGGGCTTTGCGAATCCAATGGCCATCCTCTTCGAAAGAAATCGAAAGCTCCAGAACAATTTCTTCACAACGCTTAGTACTCGATGTGTTGAAACCTCCCGCGAAAACGACCGGCGTATTTCATGTTTCATCAGTTCATTAAGGTGCGGCGGAACTTCCCTTCCCCCCTATTTATTACGAGTGTTAAGCGGCGGGAAAACAATGGTCTCGGCCGCCGGGGCCCCCACTTGGTATGTGGAGTAGGCGGTCACCGCAGGTCGCTGACTGGATTAGTGACCTTTGGAGAAGGTAAGGTCGCCCGCTCCACGCCCTTTTCCGCAGAGCACTTTCTTCTTCAACTCACTTTGTTTCCAGCTGTCGGACATAATGGTGTGGTCGGTTTGTTTTTATCTTCATGGCTAGATTTGAGTTGAGTTGAGTTGCAATTGGAATTCCGTTTGACATGAGCCGAGCTGGTTACAGTTTAGAGGGCTTTTCGGTGAAATTTTTATGGGATGTAGGTCAAGGTGAATGTATTTCGAGTTGTGAAGAAAATTTTCGGTAATGAAATGAGTAATTTAAATGATTGTTTCATATCATTAGAAGTGTAAATCATCATGAAATGTGATTAATTTAAGTAGTAAGCAGAGCGCTTCAGGTGACAAGGGGGCGTGGCCGTCACGTGACCGTAGGGGGCGTGGTAGAGCGCTTCAGGTGACAAGGGGGCGTGGCCGTCACGTGACCGTAGGGGGGCGTGTCCAGAGCGCTTCAGGTGACAAGGGGGGCGTGGTCAATGACGTCATCAAGTGGAGTTGAGTTGTTTTTTCCTTCTGTTGGTTTTGGTTTTGTTTTCTCGGATTCTGCTGCATTGGACTTGTAATTTTTTTCAATCTTCGTCTGCTAGAGATGGTTTCGTTTTCTCGGATTCTGCTGCATTGGACTTGAAATTTTTTCGATCTTCGTCTGCTGGAGATGGTTTCGTTTTCTCGGATTCTGCTGCATTGGACTTGTAATTTTTTTTTCAATCTTCGTCTGCTAGAGATGTTTTGTTTTCTGCTGCATTGGACTAGCCATGACGTCATTTAAACATGATTGAACTCCACCATGACGTCATTTAAACATGATCGAACAGGGACCAACTCGTTCAAGACAGGCGTTCCTATTGGATGAGGAGTCTTCTTGCAGAAAATAATCTAGATTTGACACACTTCTCTTCAAGATATTGCTGAAATCACACGTCCTCTCGTGAATATGAAACGTTCAAGTGACCAACAGATGACTTTCAAGCGTATTAAAAACAGAATCATCTCTAACTATGAATAACTTACCAAAAGGTATGCATCATCTGGGAGACCTTGTGTTTATGTACGTTAACGACTACAACGGTGTGTCGCGAGTAAACATACGGAAGTATGTGGAAAGTGAGGATGGATTTCTATCCCCTACCAAGAAAGGCATAACATTTCACCCGAGGATTTGGTATCAATTCGTGGGAAGAATAGGTTTTTTCAACCAATTTGATTTGAACCACGTTGAACTGATTGAAAGTGACTTGTGCTTTTCTAAGGTGAGAAGTGAAAATCAATCCATAGAATATGTGCTACAAAAAATGTTCCGCCAAAAAGACAAAACGCTGGCGTTTGACCCTATTTGTATCAGCCTGACGCATACTCAAGTATCGATGCTGAACGACCAAGTGAACGATATCAACGACAGATTGAAGTCTTCCCTTTTGAAGTATTCATTTGATCATTTCGTGCGCTCTGAACTGGACAATCTCCCTATGGAAGAAGAAAACCCTTTCATAGATAACGATACGCCGGATGGTTGGGAAGACATTCGCGTTGCACTACGTAAGTCTTTAAAGAATTCTATTTTACCTAGTATGTGTATTCACGATGACTTTACTCTAGCCTATTTTTCAATTGATTGGAGAGACTTTGCTATTTGTTTTGTTAAAGAAAATGTGAATCTTCATAAGTTTAAATACTTCATGTCTTGTGGGGAATTTTTTTCGTGTTGCAATTTCAATGTATTGAAATTTCTAGATGAAATTGAAAAATTGTGTAAATTTGAAAACCCTAGCTTACATCATTGGTTGTAAATAAACTTTGTTTTTTAACTTTAACTCGGTGTTCTTATTTGTGTCTTTGATTGTAGTTTGTTTATATTTCAGGGATTTTTTTTAAATATTTAGGATTTTCTATTTCAGGGATTTCTTTTTGTTATTTGCAGATTAGGTTAGGTCAGGGATATTTTTAATATAAATATGTTTTCTCTTTGAATATTTATCATTATAGCAGTTGATCATCATGGAAGAAACTTATGAAAATCCAGCTCTGCCAGGTAGTTTCGGAGGTATTAATACTTTGCAGAGAGTTTTGAAAGGACGTGCTAGGACAGGGGAAATTAAGAAATGGTTGCAATCTAAGGAATCTTATACGTTGCATAAACCCCTAAGGCACAAATTTAAGAGAAATAGAGTAATAGTTGGAAGTTTAAATGAACAGTTTCAAGCTGATTTAGCTGATATGCAGTCACTTTCTGTTGAAAATGAAGGGTACAAATATTTACTTACTTGTATTGATATTTTATCCAAATATGCCTGGGCCATTCCCCTAAAAGATAAGAAATCAGAGACCATTGTGTCAGCCTTTGAAAAAATATTTTCTGAAAGAGTTCCTCAGTCTTTGCAAACAGATGCTGGAAAAGAATTTACAAACAAACAGGTTCAGGCTTTCTTAAAAAAGAAAAATGTGCATTTCTTTACAACCCATAATGAAACAAAGGCTTCGGTAGTTGAACGTTTTAATCGCACATTAAAAACTAAAATGTGGAAATACTTTACTGAAAAAAATACTAAGAAATATATAGATGTGATAGATAAACTAATGCATAGTTATAACCACACGTGGCATCGTAGTATAAAGACAGAGCCAGTATCAGTGACAAAAGAAAATGAAAAGAAAATTTGGCATACACTCTATGATAACTCTTCTAATGTTAAATTGAATAGTTCAGATTTGAAGATAGGGGATACAGTTCGCATAAGTAGAGATAAGATGATATTCGAAAAAGGATATGAACAAAACTGGACTCGAGAAATATTTACAATACACAAAATAATAAATAGAGTTCCTATTGTCTATAAATTAAAAGATTTATCGGAGGAAGAGATAAAGGGTAGTTTTTACAAGGAAGAACTGCAAAAGGTAACAGATTCAGGATATTACCCAGTTGAAAAAGTTTTAAAGAAAAGGAAGCGTAACGGAAAAGTTGAGTACTTTGTGAAATTCCTGGGTTACCCCGAAAAATTTAATGATTGGGTGGAGGATGTTAGGATGATATAAATATCACGCACACAATACTTTTCTTTCATTTCATGAACAATGTCGTTCTACATCACGTTAATCAGTGATAGCTCTATGGGATTTTTCCCGAGTAACAAAATTTCTCAATTCACAACACAACTTCCTAGTTCTATAAATTTAAAGGGAGAATGGGAAATGGCACTTGTAGATTTCATTTATCCTCATACCTGGTACAATGTTCAAAGTCCAAGCAACCTGTTCGGTTTTGATTTGGGAGACGGAAAACTAGAAGGAAGAAGAGTTCCACCCGGATGTTATGAATCGATACCTGACCTTATCAAAGGAATGCTAATCGAATCGCATAGAACCAAGATAGAGCTGTATTATCATGCTATCACCAAAAAGGTTGAAATCAACACAGCCGAAAATTGCAAATTAGTTCTTCACGAAGGACTAGCTGAATTACTTGGGTTTGAACCTGGAGAATATTCGGGTACACATCAAAGTCCTTTCGTAGCCGATCCGAAATCCACTTTTCCAGTTATGTATGTGTATTGTGATCTCGTTGAACCTCAAATTGTGGGGGACGTGCAAGCTCCTCTGCTAAAAATTGTAAAGGTGGAAGGGCAAGACGGGGAAATTATAAATGCACATTATCCTAGACCTTTTTATGTACCAGTTATTAGACACCATTTTCAAACTATACAAATCGATATCAGACTCCATTCTGGAGATTTAGTACCATTTGAAAGAGGTAAAGTGTTTTTGACGCTGCATTTTCGTCTCAAGCAAATCCTATAAAAGAGCAGTGTATTCGAGATAACCCTTCATTTCTTGATTTGAGTTCAAAGAAAGAACAATGTTGGTTCCTTATAAGTGTTGTACGAAAAAGTTTGAAGATTACTATACCGATCAAAATGGAAAGGGGATGTCTTATTATAAAGGGGTCGGTTATCAAAAAGGGTATGGCATAGGGGGTTTTTTCGCTAAACTCTTTCGCAGAGCTTTACCTTTCCTAGTGAGTGGTGCCAAATCTGTGGGGAAGGAAGCCTTAAGAACTGGAACTATGGTTGCCAACGATGTATTGTCCGGAGAAAATTTCAAAACTTCCATTGAATCAAGAGCTAAAGAAGGTGGTAAAAATTTGGCTAGAAAAGCAGTTCGAAAAGCAGACCAGATGATTGGTCGAGGAAAGCTTAAAAGGAAGCGTAAACACTCAAAACGTGTCATTTCATCAAAAGTCAGGAAGGTTGTAGGACGTGATATTTTCGACTCGTGATGGCTTTTTTACTTAAAGATTCCCCCGAATGTGCTAAATCTGAATTAGAAATATTTACCCTCCCTCCCACTCAAACTGTTATAGAAAGAGGACAATGGATAGAATTTCACCCCCTTGCCAATGTTTCCGACGGAAGTCCTGTTGAATTTAATATATCTGGAAGTGGAGATGAATACCTTGATCTCTCTCAAACGCAACTTTATGTAAAAGTGAAAATACTAAAAAATGATGGCAAACCCATTACGCCTGATAGCAAAGTAGGTCCTGTGAATCTCTTTTTGCACTCCATGTTCTCTCAAGTGGATATCAGTTTAAATGAGAGGCTTGTTTCTTCCAGTAACAACACTTATCCCTACCGAGCCATGATAGAAAAATTATTAAATCACGGTTTCGATGTAAAAACTTCGCAACTTTCCTCAGAACTCTTTTTCAAAGATACGGCTGGCCAAATGAATGTTTTCGATTCCGCGGCCAATGAAGGGTTTACTCAAAGAGCAAAATTGTTTAAACTTAGCGCTTCCGTAGACATGATTGGTCGTTTACACTTGGACCTGTTTCACCAAGAAAGATTACTTTTAAACATGGTGGATATGAAAATTAAGCTCATACGCAGTAAACCGGAATTTTGTTTACTTGGAGAGGGAGAATTTAAGGTTTCCCTGGAACATGCATCCTTATTTGTTCGAAAAGTTAGAGTTAGTCCAGGAGTTGCATTAGGTCATGCCAAGTGTTTGGAAAAAACTTCAGCAAAATACCCTATCAATAGAGTGTTGTGTAAGGCTTATTCCATACCAACTGGTAATATGAGTTTTGTGCAAGATAACATTTTTACAGGGCAGATGCCGAATCGCATTGTAATTGCCTGTGTTGATAACGACGCATTCAACGGAGAGTATAAAAAGTCTCCTTTTGAATTCAAGCATTACAATATGAACTTTATCGGAGTGTATGTGGATGGTCAGCCAGTTCCTCATAACCCGCTTCAACCCAATTTCGAGAAAAAACAATTTATCAGAGCTTATCAAAATTTATTTACGAATTCAGAAAATAAAGGATTGTATCTTTCACGATCAGAATTTCCTGAAGGATATTCGTTGTTTTGCTTTGATTTAACTCCTGATTTGTGTGACGGTTCGCATTTAAATCTCATTCGACACAGCAATTTGAGATTGGAAATTAAATTTGCAAGCAGTTTGCCGCAAACGGTGTCCTTATTAGTGTATGCTGAATTCGAAAACCTGATAGAAATCAACAAGGCTCGCAACGTTCTCTACGATTTCGGAAACTAAAATGATTTCCTCAGAGATTGATAAAATTTTATCTCGAGATCCTACTACGGCAAGATATTACAGAGGAGTTTTTCCTTCTGACAAAATACCATCCATTGAAACCTACCCCACAGCAATAGTACTGAATACTGACCGACATTATGAAAAAGGAACCCATTGGTTAGCTGTATTTGTTCAAGATAAACGCACTATTAATTTTTTTGATTCCTATGGATTACCACCTGAAGCTTTTGGAAAAGATATTTCAAGATTTATCCGGATGTATGATCGAGTAATGTGGAACACGATTCCATTTCAAAGTCTTACCTCAAATGTATGCGGACACTATTGTATTTATTTTATTGTAAAACGATGTCAAGGATTGTGTATGCAGTCTATTATTTGTCAACTTCAAGAACAAAAGAAGAACGATTTTCGAATATTTCTGTTTGTGAAAAAGAGATATGGTGTAACCATGGTTTTTAAAAAATAAAAATAAATTAAAAATTACATCTGTGTGTTTTTTATTTTGTCCCTATTTTAACAAAAAAGTATAAAAGAAGATGATTAATAAAAATATTTCATTTGCAAACATGGAGCTTCCGAGGTTAGTTCACCCTTCCACTTGTCTCCTTAGCGGTCCTACTGGATCAGGCAAAACAGTGTTTGTTAAAAAATTGATTGATTTTAAAATGTTTAACCCCATGCCCTCAAGCATTATTTACTGTTATGGAAGTTACCAACCCCTTTTTAAATCTATGACAAATGTTCATTTTGAAGAGGGTTTACCATCTAACTTAAATTCAATTCGAAATTCATTAATCATCATTGATGATTTAATGGTAGAATTAGCCAGTGATACCCGACTAAGCAATTTATTCACTAAAGGTAGTCATCACCGAAACCTTTCCATTATCTTTATAACCCAAAACCTTTTTCATCAGGGTAAAGAAATGAGAAGTGTTCATTTAAATTCCCATTATATCGTTTTATACAAAAGCCCTAGAGATAAAAGTCAGGTATTGCATTTAGCAAGGCAAATGTTTCCCAGAAAAATGAAAGCGTTTCAAGAAATTTTCGACGATGCTACTTCTACCCCCTTCAGTTATTTACTAATCGATTTGAGACCAGAAACTAGTGAAAAGTTACGGTTAAGAACAGGAATATTTCCAGGGGATACACATTACGTGTACGAGCCTCGCTAAATCATTTGGTTCCCAGACACCACCAGCGTAACATGGCTATCGTGTTAGATTTTGAAGGGTTTCAAATGAAGTCTGATATCTTTATTATAAAAGAATTGGCATTTTACTCTATCAACGAAGGTTATCACGCATGTTGGACATTTCTCCCTCCTATGCCCTGGGAAGAATTATCAAGTTTCCATCAAAGAACCTTCTCTTGGGTAATAAGAAATAAACATGGCCTGAAATGGGAAAATGGAGATTTGCCTTACAGTAAGTTACGTGATATTTTACAATATTTATCATCCGTGTATTCTACTATTTATGTGAAAGGAAACGAAAAGGAAGATTTTTTAAAAAATTTGATGGGTCATATTCATCCTTTACACTGCCCCAAAATTAAAGATTTGTCACGAAATAATTTTCCAACCATGTGTTTTCATCATCCAAAGGAATTTCATTGTTGTGCTCTGTTCAAAGCGAGTGCTTACGCAGCCTATATAAATCAATGTACCCGAGAGGAAGAAATCATTTCTATGCAGAATGCCTTCAGAGAAGGATGTAGAATATTTAAAGCTGCTGCAAAAAAGTAGGAAAAAATCTAAAGTTTTAAAAAATTGTTCAAATTGTATGATTAAATCTATTTGCGAATGTGTATTAAATTTACTTAAAGGTAATCTTCCTATCAGTAAAAGGTCTAAAAATAAATTATCCCCCTTCAAGAAAACTTTGAGAACTCTTGCTCAGAAGCGAGTTCCTCTGTACAAGAAAAGACGGCTATTGATACAAAAGGGTGACGGATTTTTATCTTTTCTCATTCCATCTGCCTTAACGGTTTTATCCAGTTTAATCCATGGAGCATAGCAAAAAGTTTGCTCTGGTCCCATTAGACCGTATGCACGAGTTTGAAGAAGATCACTTGAGCGAACTCGATACAAAAATAAAAGAAATTTTGAAGAAGAGAGTGAGTGATTCGGAAAAAATTAAACTTTACAATCAGATTTTGCAAAAATACATTACCTTTCCAAATGTGAATGATGTAAAGCCTGAACCTAAGATTGACCTGGAAAAGCAGAACCTGGAAAATACGCTACTGGAAGAAGCTGAAAATGCAATGTCTGAATCCAAGATTCTGAGTACGGTACCTGTGAAATTTAAAAAGATTGCAAAGAATATCACATCATTTCTTCAACAAAATGGTATCACTTGGAATGAAAAGCAAGAAGTTTTTATTAATGATCAAGTTGTTCCTGGGTCCAATATTACACTAATGGTTAATTATCTACTGAGAAACAGGAAAAGAAGACCAAAAGAGTTTGACAAGTTTCAAGAGGAATTGAGAAGGCTAAAGTTTCCTGATGAATTTGTAAAAAACACGTACTTAAATAACATAAAAAATTACCCTAAAAGAGAAAAGAAACAAGAATCTGTGAAAACCATGTATGCTAAACCTAAAAGAACTGTTAAAAAGAAGATTTGGCTAAAAATGTAAAATTTTTTATAGATATAATAAAGATTTTTTTTTTGTTTGATATTTTTTGTCTAATGTCTTATTTATAAATTTAACATGCAATAAAATAAATTAAACATGCAATGAAATAAAATAAGCAGGTTTCCTCGCCACTCGAGTGGAGTACTGCTTTCAGCGCGTTGGCCCCCTTTTTAAAAGTTTTTACTACGGCGGGGCTCCCCAGTAGGCACTATCCTCCGTAGGTTCTTACCTAATACCCGTAAGGTAGGGTAGTCAGGTCCTCCTGCACCACTCGCTTGTCGTAAACCAGCCTATACAACTTGGTTTCCGCCTTGTTGATAATTTTTCTTCTCTTAGCATCCCTCGTGATTTTTGCAGGGTTCACGATGGCGATGGGTTGCGGCTGCTGATCCATGTTTTGTACCATGGCCTTGATACTTTCAAAGTTAATCAGCAGGGAATTTATGAAGTTGAGGGTAAACCCCCTCACTTTGCTGCATTCTTTGCCTTCTTGGGTTTCATATGCATAATTTTTGGGGCCTCCTAAAAAAAAAAAAAAAAATACATTGAAAGCATATTGAATTTAATGCAATAAAAAAATAAATTTTTTAAGTAAAATATTGCTTACCAGACACGAAAGTAGTGATAAGGTCACCGTCCAACTCGTCGGTGAATTCTCCCAAAAAGTTACCGAGAGGTGGATCGTTGACCCCATCGGTGGCATAAATGATTGAGTCCGTGTCATGGTACAAGACCGCACCGCCTAATTTGTCCATTTCCTCATACAGTTTCAAGCGAGCCCATGCGGTAGTAAAGGCTGCTAGGAAGATGTTGGTAGTTGAGTCCTGGTCTAAAAACTCTTTAGCATCCTCCCAGGAAATGGCTGCCACCTCTGGAGTGGGAAGGTACAGGTCTTTTACCTAAAAATAAAAATGTAAAATGCTTAAAAATTATATCTAAAAGAAAAAAAAAACAGATAGAGAAATCTATAAAAAAATACATTCACTTACGTTTTTCGTTGAGTCATTCATCATTTTGTTAAAATCAGACACTGAATTCACGAATGTTAATCTAGGTTTGTTCAAATTCATGCCCCAACTGAAAAATAAAAATCACTAATAAAAAAAAATCCAAAAACTACTTTTCCAAAAAAAAAAAAGATATTAAAGTAGATGTACTTACCGCCCCCAAAAACTGTTCAGAGCCAATTTGGCAACTTGACGACGTCCTGGATTTTTTTCTATTTTGGATGGCTCTAGATCAATTCCTTCCTTTTCTTTGTATTGTCTAATATAGGTCTCCTTTTCTGCCTCAGTTTTACATCCAACAGGCCAACCGCTACTTTCCTGCTTAATTTTTAGAAATAGGTCGATGTAAGACCGGAAAAGTGTGTCCGAACTGTCTTTAAAATGATACACTTCGTAGATCTGAAAAAGACATTTTTTTATTATGAGGTGGATTTTTTTTGTGTGATAGCGAAAATACAAACACATAAAAGTAGAACTTACTTTTTCAATAGTGTATCCCTTTTTAAGGGCCATCTTAATTTCTTCCGTCACCCATGTACCTGTGAGGGCTCTTTTCTCGGGAGTGTGTGTGCAGGTATCTTGCTGGAAGGTCTCTGCACAAGTTCTGCAGAGAGGGAACATTAGCTTCCCCTGACATCTGTATGGAAGAACGGGTAAATAAAGCCCCCTAGGTGGCACAACTCTACACTTGATGAGTCCGAAGTACGATTCCACACTTTTAAAGTTATCCGTGATGACTTCAGGGTGACCAACTGGGTAAAGGCAGTACTTGTTAACCTGAAAAAGATACGAATATATTGAATTGTTAGAAAGACTGTTTTGCAAAAAAAAAAAAAAAAAATGTAATAAAGAGAAATCTTACATATGGATATAGAGACGTAAAATCAATATACTTGGCTGGGCCTTCATGATACAATTTGATGGCGTTCGTTCGGCCTCCAAAAAATGCATCTCGGGGCACTAGCCTGTCTACGATTTCCAATCGGAGGTCTTTTAAAAAATTCTTGTATTCCTCAGTCTTTTTCACCTTCACAAAATCATGCTCCCAAATTTCAATCACTTTAAATCCTTTGTCTTTCAAAAGATTCGTGATCTGATCAGTTTTTTCTTTTAGTACTCGCATAGGCACACATTTGACAGGGTGACGAGTATCGCCGTTGTAACATAAATTGCACCCATGGAAAAAACATCCCTGAAAAAACATGCGAATGATTTAATGTGTTTGATAAATATTAATTCAAATAACACACACGCACAATAAAATTACTTACATGGTATTGGTATATCGTTTTGGATTCTTTGCAGAAACCATCCACTGAAATAGAACCAATCCTAACTTCTCCTTCTTTCTTAAGGGCGTGCTGCACATAGATATTTTCTTGATAACTCACAAATTCCAACCATCGGATACTATCAGCACTGTAGGAGGTATTATTAATATATCCATGTATAGGGACCATGGCTATGGTGTTTTCCTTGATATGATAACTTCTAAAGACGGCCATACATTCTGATGCAATGGTGACATATCTGTAAAAAAAAAAAATGTATTAGCAAGAAAATACTTCCATTTTTCTTAGTTCAGATGAAAAAAAAAGGTACTTACTGAAAGGGATCAACTCCACAAACGTTTAAAAACTCTTGGCGGAAGTCCAGACAACATCTTCTTAGAATGTCAACGTCCGATCTATAATAAAATTTTAATGTTATTTATTTTCAATAGTATTGAAATATATAACTTTTATAAAAAAAATCACTTTAACTTACTTGCAATAAGCATACATTTCCACCTGAAAATCAAAAATGGAATTTTTCTGATTATCATGCCATTGAAGAAACGATCTCCTTCCAGATGTTGTCATGGAATCGGGGGAATAAAAATGGGTTTCCGGCAGTGCCCCCACATAATTCTGATTTTCTCGAGTGTTGAAGAGGTGTGGGAAATACCCCTTCTGCAACTCCGTGAGACCAAAACAAGCTGGGAATTTGGCAAGGGGCATCGGCAAGAAATTCAGAGAATCTAATACTCTCACACCAACTCCCTTGTGGATGATACTCATTATCAGGGAACCATTTGGAATTACATCCGGAGCAATGCCTTGCTTTAACAGCCAACCCATAATAAACTGCCCATCGAAACTGTAACAAAAAGAATTATTAATATTCGTTCAAAGTAAAAACAAAATAAATTTACTGAATTTAAAAACAACTTACCCTTTCATGTTATGAGCAATAGCAGTGTACCCCTTGTGTTTAGTGGTAAAAAGCCATGCACAAAATTCTTCTAAAGCGTTATACCCTTTGAAAATCAACTCCTCTCCGTTGGCGTATTGGGCCACGCAGAAGTTCACCACATGCTCCCCAGAGGTTTGATCTGTTTCAAAGTCGAAAAATATCAACTTTTCACTGGGCTTCTTTGGTTGCACCTTCCTTAAAAAACATCTGTGATCATTCGCTTTTACAAATTGGTCACAGGACCTGCATTTGATGGTCCCACACTGATGTCTTTCTTTTGGGCAATCCCTGCGTCGAATAACTCTGCAACATAAGCTACACTGGTATACCTAAAAATACAATTTGAACGGATCAGGTTTTTTTTTCAAAAACTTTAAAAAAGCAATTTTGTATAAACAATACATATTATAAGTATATAAAATACTCACATTATCACAAAGTCCATTTGATTTATGTGTTTCATAGCAGCCTGCAGATTTACACAGTCTGTCACAGTCTTCACACCTTAGGGGATCATCTTGTGGACAAATTTGGCGATGGCAAACAAAACAAGCTCCGGTACATTGATGGTCTTCGACATTTTGGTAGGGTTTTTCGCAGGAAGTGCAATAGTGGTTAGAACTGTAAAACCCTTTCAGTGATTTTATTACATCAAAATGGCCATTGTGCAACCACAAGTTGATTCTTTGTGGCCTGTCATTCGCTTTGTAATCAACCTGAAAAAAAAAAACATTCACAAGATTGCCCTACTGATTTTAATGGATTATATATATATATATATATATAAACATTTTTTTTTTAGAATACAAATTAGTTTAGGTAATAAAAAATATACCTTATTTAGGTTGTCCGAAGAAAAGACAACAATTTGCACGTCTAGATGATTTTCAAAATGGGCCACTTCTTTATAAGTGCACGGGCCAAGGGGTACTGCGGCTGCTTCGTGGAGCTCCTTAGCTCTATTCGTTAAAGCTGGTCTGTCTTTACGCTTAAGAGCGTTAATAGCCTTCTTGTCATTCTTTAAATGCGCTAAGGCAAAAACTATGGCCTTAGCGCAGCACAGTCCCTCCTCATCTGATGGTATAGCCAAAATGCTTTTTTTTTTTAATCTGTCCAGATTTATGTTCGTCAGGCGACGACGACCAGCTCCAGCAGGATTTTGGATAGTCATTATGTCCACAGCAAATCCGGAGTCTAGTTCTATACTATCCTTCGACTGTAGTACCTTCATTATTCTGCTCATTAGATTCTCCACTGTTAATTCAGAGAGACGCATCGTTCCATTGTTTATGGGTTTCTCCAAGCCATCGGCCAGTATAACAACTCTAATCAAGTCCGTGGGGCTCAAACCTTCCGATACCCTGTCTATCATGTTTTGGAAAAGGGATCTCACAGTGTCTACAATTGTGCCCAACGAAACTCCTTGTGCACTTTGTGGTAGCCTTTCAGGATCTATCCTAGCACGAAAGGTAATTTCCTCTGCCTTATATTTTTTGTTATATTTCCGAGTACGCTCTTCAATGACAATCGCATCGTCAATCTGAAAAATATCATTGAATAAATTGATTTGAAAAAAAAAACACTTTTAAAAAGATAGCTAATGATAATAAACATACATTAAAACGATCTTCCTCCACACTACCAAACCCGTTCAAAGCGTTGGAGGGACCAGCGGCTGGTTCAGTTGTAGCCTCTCTTTCTAGCGCGTCGAAATAAGCACTGGTGTTGGGCTCATCATGCTTGCGCTTCTAGTAAAAAAAACAAGTACATAAGTGACATGTAATAGCACAATAAAAAATATATATTACACTTTTCAAGTTATTACGGATATGTAATTTTGAGATTATATATTAAAAATACTTACTCTTATTCCGCTTCCTGTTTGCGAAGGAACAGCAGTATCTTCATCAGTATCGTTTTGCGTTGACCATTCGTCTACTATTTCAAACTCCTCCTATTCAACATCATTTTAAAATTATAGTAGGGCCGTTAAAGGGAAGAATTGTTCAGATTGTGATAAAATCACCAAAATTGCTGGAGGTATAGTTTAAAACATGCTAAATCCAAAATCGACCGGAAGCACTCTGGCGGAAGCGTTGTTTGGGACTTCCGGTCAAAAACAAAATGGCCGCCCGTGGGCCTATTTTCGGTTGTTTTAATGATAAAAAAATAATTTTGGTGACGAATATTATGTTTTAAAGGTCAAGGATCATGATTATGATACAAAAATATGCAATTTATCTATAAAAAATTGGTTAAAATTCAATAAAATCTCTTAAATAGTGTGATAGAGTCAATTGGTAGGTTTTTTCTCAAAACATCTGTAAAGAAGTTTTTCTTTCGACGGCTTTACATGTTTTTGAGGTGCTGATTCCGAATATCAAGTTTGCTGTCACGTGGTAGGTCGGCTTTATATAAAAAATTGCAAAACATTTCAAAAAATCTTAAAATGTTTTTCTCTATCTTCAGATTTTTGCTTTTCTTTCAAAAACTTTAACTTATTTGAAGATGATCTCAATTACAAAATTAAAGTAAACAAAATTTACTATAAAATTCTCAATATTAAACTTCCATTTTCTGAAGAATAGTAGTTCAGTTATAGAGTGCTGAAAAGCAGCTATTATTTTGTTCTTCTGCAAAAAAAGTGACAAACGTATGTTTCCACCCGCTAGAAAACAAATAATATCCACAAATTTTTATGCCACGTGAAAAAGAATTTCATTCCTCACTAAAGTAGTGTCTTAAATTATCATTTAATTTACTGAGAAGGGGGAAGGAGGTTAAGCGAAAATCGCGAGAACGTGTTTTGCGCCTTGCAGCCAAAGCGGACCTTCCTAGTTGTTTATCTCCAATTTTCGCTTTACTTTTGGTGTATTAACCATAAGGAAAAATATTTCGGATCAATTGATGACTAAGCATGTTCAAAAAATAATTATAAAGTATTAAATATAATATATCAAAAATTACCTCAAAATTTTTATTTTGATTATTACTTTTTCGTAATTTTCATAAAACTTATAGTTTCTCAAAGTGCAGTGCAACAAATTAAAGTAGTATACGTAAGATGCATTATGGCTAATTTTTGTTTTCTGACGAGTTGTTAAGTGTTCATATTAGGCGTTCTGATACGCGTTTGTGTGTAGAAATTAAATGTTATTTCATTTGGTATAAAATGTTTGAAAATAATTTTTATTTAATTAGAGATTTAGTGGCGAAATAGCAAGCATTCTTCACTTTATTGAAAAAAAGAAAGAAGACTTTATATTAGTATTAAATTATTTCTAATTTTTCTTTAGAAAGCTCTAGCGGTGATACCGCTTGTCAAAATATAAAAATGAACTAATATGCTTGTTATAAGAAATTTTACGTGCTTAAAATTTGGTGCACTGCACTTTTTAAGAAAAATTTGTGGCAAGTTTTGATTTGAAGTGACCTTTTAAATAAAAATAAACCTTAAATTCGGATTCAACACCATTTGAAAACAAATACAATAAGTACATTTAAACATTCCTATAATTTAATACATAGATTTACTATTTTGTTATATTTAATAATTTATTTAATTAAGGAAGTTAATTAATAATTAAATAATTTTAATATTTAATATAACGTACGTTTGTGACTTTTTTGCAGAAGAACACCGGAATAGCTGCTTTTCAGAACTCTATAACTGAACCACTATTCTTCAGAAAATGGAAGTTTAATATTGATAATTTTATAGTAAATTTTGTTTACTTTAATTTTGTAATTGAGATCATCTTCAAATAAGTTAAAGTTTTGGAAATATAAGCAAAAATCTGAAGATAGAGAAAAACATTTTAAGATTTTTTGAAATGCTTTGCAATTTTTTATATAAAGCCGACCTACCACGTGACAGCAAACGTGATATTCGGAATCAGTACCTCAAAAACATGTAAAACCGTCGAAAATAAAACTTCTTTACAAATGTTTTGAGAAAAACCTACCGATTGACTCTATCACACTATTTAAGAGATTTTATTGAATTTTAACCAATTTTTTATAGATAAATTGCATATTTTTGTATCATAATCATGATCCTTGACCTTTAAAACATAATATTCGTCACCAAAATTATCTTTTTATCATTAAAACAACCGAAAATAGGCCCGCGGGCGGCCATTTTGTTTTTGACCGGAAGTCCCAAACAACGCTTCCGCCAGAGTGCTTCCGGTCGATTTTGGATTCAGCATGTTTTAAACTATACCTCCAGCAATTTTGGTGATTTTATCACAATCTGAACAATTCGGGTGTTTTTTTCCCTTTAACGGCCCTACTATTATATATGTATACATATATATTAAATTTGAGTAATCTATGAATTTAATCAAGGTATTTTAGAGATTGATACTTACGTCGAACATGTTATTTGATTGTGTACCAACACTCTCCTCCATGGTACTGATTTGCGTGGAACATTCGTCCACTATTTCAAACGTCTCCTATTCAACATCATTTAAAAAATTAGGATATATACATACACAATAAAATTTGAGTAATCTGTGAATTTAATCAAAGTATTTTAGAGAGATTGATACTTACATCAATGCTGTTAGTATCAACATTCTCCTCCAAGGTTTGCGTTGAATACTCTTCAACAATTTCAAAAATTTCCTATTCAACACCGTTTAAAAAAAATATACATATTATCTATAAATTTGACTATTACAATTCAAAGTAATATTAAATGTTAAGTACACATAATAAGTAAGTATTCTAGGAACATGGTAAATATTCATCAAATATATATAGGTTAAAACGCACTGAAACTTACAGCACACACAAGTTACTTAAAGTATAAAAAGAATATTCAACAACCGCTACGTGAATTTTAAGAGGAAATATTTAGCGCTAAAAATCAACCGTAATGTTCCCAAAGTTAAATTAAGGAAAGTTAAAAAATTACTTTTAAGAGAGAAATTGAAAACATAAGCACATAAGTTCAACTCTGCAGCATTTGTAAAAATATACTTACAGAAGAGGTATCCATGGAATCCATTTTCTTCTCTTTCAGATCGTAGGGGGAATCAGAATAACACAGTTCGTAAAAATCAACTAGAAATGGTCTTCCAAGACTGTGTTGTCTTTTTTATACTGTGTATGCCTTTTTCTGATAGGTCAAAAAGGCCGAACCAATGATAGTATCCCGGAACCGTGATTGGTTAACACCTCCCGAATGTCCAACCTCTCCCTTGACCAAACCAACCCCTTCAAGGGGTGACATGTTGTAGCAAAAAAACTTTCCCATGTGCGGCGAGTTGAAAGCGGCTCCTCAAAGTATTCTCGTTGCTCCCCCAAAAACTTTTGTCAACACACATCATTGTTGGCCACTGCGTCTACTCCACCCCTGTTCTATGTCGACTGGCTATATTTTTGTTAACGCGTACCGCCCCTTAAAACCGTTCTCTTTGAAGGGAATAAGTTGCAGCCCCTTCCCCGTTTCTTCTCGATCCATCCTTTTTTGGTCGCTTTGCACGGTGTTTGTCAACACACATCATTGTTGTCCACTGCGTCCACTCCACCCCTATTAAACAGTTCTAGTCGACTGGCTATGTTCTGCTAACGCTTACCGCCCCTTAAAAACGTTCTCTTTGAAGGGGATAAGTTGCAGCCCCATACCCATATCTTCTAGACCCATCCTTTTTTGGTTGCTTTGCACGGTGTTTGCACACCCTCCTTAGTGCTTTGAATCCACCAGATGCTCTACCTCTTTTATTCGAGACTTTTATTGTTAATCACCTATAACCCTTTAGAGAAGGTATTGCAACAACAACGGTATTGAGCGGTGGTTTCTGTCGGACTTTTCTTCCCCGTGGGAAAAGATGATCGTTAATCCCTTTCATGCTTCAAGGAGGGGATTCAGAGGGGACGGTCACTGTGTTAAAATTTCTTTTTAGTTATACAAAAGTCACACCTGGGAACTTTCTCTTATTGTCAGTCTCTTTGGGCATTCTAGCTGTTTTGGAAAAGAATTTTCTCGTGAGAAAATTCCCCTGCTTCATGCGTAAAGGAATACTTCAAAAGGGATCTGTCGTTCATATCGTTCAACACTGATATTTGAGTTTGCGTTAGGCTGACAAGCCTTTGTTTCATTATGGGTTGTAAAGAAATGCACATTTTTCTTTTTTAAGAAAGCCTGAACCTGTTTGTTTGTAAATTCTTTTCCAGCATCTGTTTGCAAAGACTGAGGAACTCTTTCAGAAAATATTTTTTCAAAGGCTGACACAATGGTCTCTGATTTCTTATCTTTTAGGGGAATGGCCCAGGCATATTTGGATAAAATATCAATACAAGTAAGTAAATATTTGTACCCTTCATTTTCAACAGAAAGTGACTGCATATCAGCTAAATCAGCTTGAAACTGTTCATTTAAACTTCCAACTATTACTCTATTTCTCTTAAATTTGTGCCTTAGGGGTTTATGCAACGTATAAGATTCCTTAGATTGCAACCATTTCTTAATTTCCCCTGTCCTAGCACGTCCTTTCAAAACTCTCTGCAAAGTATTAATACCTCCGAAACTACCTGGCAGAGCTGGATTTTCATAAGTTTCTTCCATGATGATCAACTGCTATAATGATAAATATTCAAAGAGAAAACATATTTATATTAAAAATATCCCTGACCTAACCTAATCTGCAAATAACAAAAAGAAATCCCTGAAATAGAAAATCCTAAATATTTAAAAAAAATCCCTGAAATATAAACAAACTACAATCAAAGACACAAATAAGAACACCGAGTTAAAGTTAAAAAACAAAGTTTATTTACAACCAATGATGTAAGCTAGGGTTTTCAAATTTACACAATTTTTCAATTTCATCTAGAAATTTCAATACATTGAAATTGCAACACGAAAAAAATTCCCCACAAGACATGAAGTATTTAAACTTATGAAGATTCACATTTTCTTTAACAAAACAAATAGCAAAGTCTCTCCAATCAATTGAAAAATAGGCTAGAGTAAAGTCATCGTGAATACACATACTAGGTAAAATAGAATTCTTTAAAGACTTACGTAGTGCAACGCGAATGTCTTCCCAACCATCCGGCGTATCGTTATCTATGAAAGGGTTTTCTTCTTCCATAGGGAGATTGTCCAGTTCAGAGCGCACGAAATGATCAAATGAATACTTCAAAAGGGAAGACTTCAATCTGTCGTTGATATCGTTCACTTGGTCGTTCAGCATCGATACTTGAGTATGCGTCAGGCTGATACAAATAGGGTCAAACGCCAGCGTTTTGTCTTTTTGGCGGAACATTTTTTGTAGCACATATTCTATGGATTGATTTTCACTTCTCACCTTAGAAAAGCACAAGTCACTTTCAATCAGTTCAACGTGGTTCAAATCAAATTGGTTGAAAAAACCTATTCTTCCCACGAATTGATACCAAATCCTCGGGTGAAATGTTATGCCTTTCTTGGTAGGGGATAGAAATCCATCCTCACTTTCCACATACTTCCGTATGTTTACTCGCGACACACCGTTGTAGTCGTTAACGTACATAAACACAAGGTCTCCCAGATGATGCATACCTTTTGGTAAGTTATTCATAGTTAGAGATGATTCTGTTTTAATACGCTTGAAAGTCATCTGTTGGTCACTTGAACGTTTCATATTCACGAGAGGACGTGTGATTTCAGCAATATCTTGAAGAGAAGTGTGTCAAATCTAGATTATTTTCTGCAAGAAGACTCCTCATCCAATAGGAACGCCTGTCTTGAACGAGTTGGTCCCTGTTCGATCATGTTTAAATGACGTCATGGTGGAGTTCAATCATGTTTAAATGACGTCATGGCTAGTCCAATGCAGCAGAAAACAAAACATCTCTAGCAGACGAAGATTGAAAAAAAAATTACAAGTCCAATGCAGCAGAATCCGAGAAAACGAAACCATCTCCAGCAGACGAAGATCGAAAAAATTTCAAGTCCAATGCAGCAGAATCCGAGAAAACGAAACCATCTCTAGCAGACGAAGATTGAAAAAAATTACAAGTCCAATGCAGCAGAATCCGAGAAAACAAAACCAAAACCAACAGAAGGAAAAAACAACTCAACTCCACTTGATGACGTCATTGACCACGCCCCCCTTGTCACCTGAAGCGCTCTGGACACGCCCCCCTACGGTCACGTGACGGCCACGCCCCCTTGTCACCTGAAGCGCTCTACCACGCCCCCTACGGTCACGTGACGGCCACGCCCCCTTGTCACCTGAAGCGCTCTGCTTACTACTAATTTACATTTAGTTTGAGAGAATTTTAAAAAGTTTTTTTTTACAACTTTCACAGGTATAGATATCTGTATTTATTGTGAAATCATTTAAATTGTGGCTACATCCATCTAAAAGTTCTTAGATTATCTCTGTGATAAGCGTATTTTTGTTTAAAATATCATAGTTCTACCGTGATTAGTTTTCATTTTACAACAGAAAAACGAAAAAGCGTCAAATTCTTCGAAACTTACTTTAAAATTTAACTACGCCAAAACTAAATTAGAAATTAGAAAAAAGGTTACGATGTGCAAAATTTCCTATCCAAGGTTATTTGCGTGCAAAAAATAAATCATAATTCTGCTGTGAACAGTTTTTGCTAGGATCAACTCGCAGAGGGGAAAAAAAACGATTTTCTACTTATACATTAAATAACTCCAGAACTAACTATCTCATCAAATTAGATGTTGAAACGAAAATGACTGTCAAACATTTTTCTACATAGTTTTACATTTAAGAGTTTTTGCTTAGGGACAGTCCCAAAGTGAAGATTTTCTGATTCAGTGGCGACTGTTACTATTTTTTATGTAGAGAGAAGTATTTGAATACTAAATACACACCACTAGTCTTCTTTTGTAGAATTTTTTTGTGTGTTTTGAAAACACATATCCCTTTCCATCCTTTACCTCTAGAATTATAAGAAATAATATTCTATATTTTCTGTACATCGTTGCACAATTATTGAATTCTTCAAAAACTTGTAAATTGGGTTCAATTATTCCAGTTTTGTGCAGTCGTTTATACAACAGCTGTTCGGACTTGTTAGCATTTGGATTCAGCTAAAAATAGCGGAAGGCTAGATTATTTTTTTAAAAATTATTTATTTATTTATTAAACTGTACATAAAATAAAGAACACAATATAACAAGTTCACATAGTCACCTGGATCCTCTTGGTCCATATTCCGTAATATGTGTGACAAAATCATAATAATTTAATTTATATAAGAAGCTGAAATACATAGACACCATATGTTTTGAAATGTAAATCAACCTAGTCGTTGGTATACATATGAGCTTTGTGTAGTATATTGTGTAAGGAGGCGGGTGAATATTTATTTTGTTTTGCGATTGTAAAAACTGAAATATTTAGCAGTGTTAATATCTTTCCTTCAGGAAGAAAGAAAAGTATTGAGACTTAAAATTTTGTTTCTTTCAAGAAAAAGGGAAATATTAAAAATGTAAAGCTAAACCAACTTTAACTTTTATTTTATACAGCACAAAACCAACAAAGTAAGCATCCACCAATGTATTTTTATTTAAGTAGCCTTTAAAGTGAATATAGCTTACAGCAATATTTCGAAGCTTATCCTCAAATATTTTCACAAGTTTTTCTGTGAACTGTTAGAGAACCAGACGAAGATACCATTTTGACAAGATATTTACGCTACGTCAGTTTTTAAACGTAATCCCCTACAACATGTCATTTACTAAAAAAAGTTCAAAAATGATAAAAATTCTTTGTCAGGATTAACATTGCTCTCTACACAAGAGTTACCTGAGCGTTAAACAAAATAACAAAGAATCAGTGGTTAAAGTGTGAGAAAAGACCTGGTGAAAAATTTCTATGTATGCAGATTAGATTGATGGTATTGTATAGATATAGAAAGATGATTTATAGTGCTCCAAAGAAAATGGTTGAGTGGAATAACACCACTATCATTAAGGATTTAACCCCGACATTATCTTTTTTTTATTGGTAGACAGTGTTCTTGGTTTTACAACATTGATGATACTGCTCTAAGTTTAAGTGATTTCTATTATGGTTAGTAGAAGCTTGTTCATATTTTTGAATTGATCATTACAACACATTCTTAAGCTGGTGATTTTTTTATATCTTAATATGCTTCCTAAAATTAAAAATTATTCATGAATCTGTTTCATTCAAAATTTCTGAGCAATGCAATTGAGTAGTTTTTTTAATGTGTAAGTTTAAAATATTTATAATTTCTTTAATTATTATATATTTTAAAAAGAGGCATAGATGTTTTTGTGTTCAAAACCTGGTTACTTAAATGTGGTTATTTAAAAAATAAACTCTATAAAATTTTCTATCTATGTAATAACTTTTATACATGTCCAGAAAGGTGTTTTCTTTCTTTTTGCTGATATATTTTTATTGAATGAAAGTTATAAAATATTTCTACAGCTATGTAAAATATCTATTCTAAAAAAATGTTTTTGGTGAACGGTTTCCAGAGAAAAGCATTTTAATTAATGATTCGTATAAAATATTTTTGGTATCAAACTGTTCGGATTCTTTTGAGGATATGCAGTAAGCCATTATAGAATTCTAAAAATATTCAAAAAATTTTAAAATATTTCCATTTTTTTAAGATTACGGATAAGGTCACAGTTACAAAGCAAGTAACTGTCAAACAACTTATTATGCAATCAATCACAATGACCAATTGAAGCCACTTTTTATGATGGAAACTTTTTTTATCACGTTTTAAAAAGTACTTCCTAAATTAAATATCATTCAAAGACTAATGAAGATAAAGAGAACGAAGTTGGGCATCGTAGGCCTTGGCCCACTAGGGCTGTTGCGCCAATGAGTTTAGTTTTAGTTTAGTTTTCAAAGACTAATAAAAGTATTCTAAAAACATACCGATATTATATATAAATTTCACACATTTTGTCTGAAATTTATAATTTTTAGTCTGATGGTCGAAATTAATTGTAAACATTGGGTGTCATGTAGGATTTGTCTCTTCTTATTTTGAAGGGCTTAAAGGTATTGTTTAACAAGTCTGGGTTGAAACAAAAATATGAATGATAAAACACTAGATATACTAATGAGTTACTAGGCGGTACAATATTGAATTTAAAAGATTCATTGGTGTACGTTTTTTTTTTCTTCCAGAATGTTGATTAACAATAGTTATTAATAGAGCATTCGCACATGACGTCATAGGCTTTTGACGTCAGAGGCTTGGATGACAGACAGTATGATGGAAAACTATAGGTTGCACATCGTTTATTTGTTTACTTTTGATGTGAATTTTGAAAATAAGGATGTTTTATGTTTTTCTCCAAAGTTTACTTTAAAATAACCTTTATTTACTATAAAATGGCATCTCTGCATATTATAAGTCATTCAATAATACTACATTTTATATTTAGCAGTGTTCTAATTGCTGAAACCATTTCTGCCAGTGTTCTAATTGCAAGTACCATTCGCAATGCTAGTAACATATTTTAAAATTCTTAATTATTTATTAATTATTACATATTTAGTTTCAGTAGCATATTATAAGTATTTTACAGATGTATCGAACTCGCATATTGTTCTAACAAATGTAAACAAAAACATGTCACCTGGTAATAAGTCTTTTTCTAAATTTGGCTTACCACTAAAACACAAAAACTTATGCACTTACCTTCAGTAACTATTATTCTTTCGTTCCGGTCTTTAACCGAGCCTAAAGAATATTTTTAAATGAACTTTTTTTTATAAAAACTAAATGCAGCGCGTATTCTCTATGGGAGCCTAATGTTAAAGAAAAGTTGTCTGTCCTCCAAGCCAGCTTGATCACGTGATCGGAGACACGTGATTGAAAATGCTCTATAGACGTGTTGGATATGGTTTAAGGAAACATTTTGATTAAATTATTTATAAGTTAATAAATATTTAAACTTTTTTTAGAGAGTGTTTTTCATGGAGATGACCAGTGACGTATGTTTGGAAAGTTGGTTGACGTTTCATCTGCTAATATTTTATTAATATGTTTTATGAAGTGAGTTAGGGCAATGTGGCGTCAAATGACGCCGGGACAGCTTGAGAACAGCCAAGTCTTATGAAGTGAGTTAAGTTCAGTGAGCTGGGTTTTGTGCGGATTGCGAAGCAATCGAAAAGGTCCTGCGTAAGCAGTTTACGGGGGCTGGTGAGCGATAGAGAGCAGAGGTTGGGTAGCTCTCTAGTTTCCTAAAAAAGATGTTTTCGAATTCGTAACACAATATTATTGTACGATTTTTGATCAAAATAAAACACTACTCAAACATATGAATGGAGAGATGTGTTCTGTGCATCGTTGCAATTATTGAACTATTCAAAAAATTTATTTCTTACTTGTATTTCGTTAGATTCGTATGTGTATGTAAGATTTTTTTTTACTTGTTGGTTAAGTTATTTAATTGTGTGAAAGTATACAATTACAATACAACAAAATTTATAACGAATAAAAACCGTAATATTTTTAGCTTTTAATAATTAGTGTATAGGTTTTTATATTTACACTTCTCGATTGCATCGGAACTCAAAGAAACGAATAACTACACAGCTCAGATAATGTTTTTTAATATATTCTTTGGTTTCATGCTAATGACTTGAGTAAACAATTTTTATCGTGTTGAAATCATCTTTCATAATTAGAAATATGTTTCTGGTTTGAAACCTTTTTTAGTTTAAAAATTTATTTCAGTTACCATGGTAATTAACACTAATTACCTTATAAAAACTTGATGAATGTACTGAAACTTTCAACAAATAGTTTGTACTTAGTTAAAAAAAATGCCTAGATTTGAGTGCTGTTTATTCTTTTATCATAAAATGGGAATTATATCTTCTAACTTTTATTCCATTTAGGAAAAATTACACTTTCATTTGGATAACCAGCTGTCACTATAATTTTTATTTGTTGAATGCAAAAATATGTTTATACTGACTGTTTATATGTTTCTCATAAGCATTCTATTCTTTATTTAAATAGTAGCTCTTTTCAAATAAGTACTGCTAATTATGCACTAGGATTTAAAGTATTTTATGAGGTAATAAAAATTAACATTTTGATGAGTAATTATTAAGATTCTTTTTCCTATGACATGCCAGTCTTCAATTTATGAACGAAATCATCAATCAAGATGTTTTTACTTCTTCTAATTTTTCTTTATGATAAAATATTTTTTACAATTTTTTTAAAAATCTGGCATCATGAATTATCTTCTATTTTATCCAGTAAAGTAAAAAAAAATGTATATTACTAGCCTTTGGTCGTATCTCAGCTCTATCTCTGTTCTTTTCTGAATAAATAGAATGAATTTCGGAGAATCTGAAAGTTTTATTATTTTACCCATGTAAAAAGAGTATTTTGACAAGAAAGCTAAATTATGCGCCAGAAATTTCCCTCGCACCTAGCGTTATAAAACAGTATTGTTTAGTCAAGTGACAACTGGAGAATTTATTTACTTGAATTGTTTTCATAAAACTGGCATCTAATAAATTCGGAAACTTTGCAGCAGAAACTGCTTATTTAGGTTTACATATTTTTTTCACATAAAATATTATTCTCTTTGTTCATGCATGATTGACTAATTTAAATCATATTTTACTTAGCGTATAGTTACAAGGGCATTCTGCATTTGTTTCCCCCATGATTCAGTTTGATTTCCGTTTTATAAGATTTATTTAACATTTGAATTTGAAACCTCGAAATTAACGAAAAGGGTAAAAGTGAATATTTTAATGCATTATTGGAAGCAATATTCATAAAGGCATTTTTCAGATATTTTGTACTTCTATTATTCCTTTCCTATTACTTTTTCAAATTAATAATTATTTATACTTTCAGCATAAAATCATTATTATGTAAGATTAGTCGTCTGCTACATATTTAGAGAAAATGCAATTTCTTAGTTTGCGTTTAGTTGGATTTTACATGATACAAAATAGCATCTAAAAGTATTAAATCAGGTTTTTTTTGTTACCATGCTATGTTTCAATTCTATGTATTTCACAATAATATCTTTTTTACATTTATTTAATCAAGCTGTTCATGAATATTCACTAAGGAATAAAATTACACGTTACTATATTGAATGAAATAAGTATTCATCTTCAAAAAATGTCTTTTATTTGATTAAAGTATACTTGAAGTTGCATTAGAAAATGTATTTAGTGACTACATTATCATGAGAATAGCTCGTTCTAAATTGCAAACAGTTTTATCTTATCTACATTCATTAAATTATATTTTCTGCTGTAAATTAAACAAATACTTCGGTGAGCTGTATTTATCATATTATTAACTTTCTTTTATGTATTTGCAAAAAACTAAATTTTTACAAATGAAGAGAGTTTATGTTTTATTTCTTTCGATTGATAAAGTGTGCCGCTATGCTTTGTATTAATCAGTTATTTGAAAATTTCAAAACCATATTATGCTTGAAAACATGGTTTTTCGAATGTTTTATGGTCTCATAATAAGTATTAACTATTCTAAAAGTAGTTATACTTTTGTTAAAGATACTAGAAATTTCTAATTACGAGTATGTATATAAGGTCATCCGGAAAGTTCTGTTCCTTTTACAAAGTTTCGTGAAATATTTTTTTTAAAAAACTGGTCAAAGGTGCAGATTTCAAGCAACGAGGATTTTGATTTATGTATATTTATAAATATAATGTATGGTTTTGGTAGTTCTAGTGGTATTATTTCATTTCAAAACGGCGGTTGGTAAAGAAGGACATTTTTGTTTAAAAAAACTAGGAAGAACGCATAATTCATGGAAAAAAAAGTTTTACTGTATATTGACAATGTTTACAGTAAGATATCATAATTTCAAGATGATTCGATAAGCTATAATTCTTGAGTTACTGGAGCTACCCCATCATCATTTTTGTGTTTTTGTTATTTTCCCTCTTATCGGGAAAAGTGCTTTAAAGTTTCTTCCTACACTTTTTTATTTTAGTTCCGAGAGTGGAGTTTAAGCTCACCCAAATACCTTAATGGACGGAATGCTTTCTGTCCCTATTTTGACAAAACCTTCAGAAATAAATATATATATTATTCTTTTACCTGAACACATCCAATGACATATTTTACTTTGCATAAAATTATATTAAAATTATTTAGGTTTAAGAGAGAAAAATCCTACATAAAAAGGGAAACACGAAATTTTTTATAATCAGATTTGTATACAAATGAAATGATGCGAGAAATTTCAAGGCAAAAATACAATCCACACATTCATTCAAAAGGAACTAACTCTCAACAGTAGCAGGCACAAGTGAAATCTTCCCCAACCCAGTCCTTCCCAAAAAGGTGCCAATTGAAAGTACACAACCCCCTTGAAAAAAAAACTTTTCTTTCTTCCGTTCGCTAACAACAGGGGGGAGGGCGGCGGGGGGGGCTCCGGTATTTTTCTGGAATGAAGGGAATTGATTCGAACAGGAATAACACTACACAACGAAAATCGAAGGAGTCCGGAATTTGGGTCAATGCCTAACGGGAAAGTGGGTCGATGGACAACAGAATGGAGGGGAGATAAAACAGAAGGAGAAGAAAATATGCTCTCTTCGGAGGTGACCTTGAGGGACATGCTCCCTTGTTCCTTCCGCATCTTCTTTCCGTGGGGAGAGATTCCCTGCTGTTGATGAATCACTTCCGTTCAGCGCGTTATTGTTTCCTCCGTTACCGTTTTCCGATGCTTCTTACTTTCTAGGGGAAGGGTAAAACCGTAGGGATAAACGATAGTTTTTGTTTGGTGTGTTTTAAAAGTTTATTGGCTTTGTTGTTGTTTTGTTCAGTGTGGTTGAAGAGGTTCTCGAAGGTGTGAAGAGCGTTTGAAGAAAAAGGTGTTTGATATTGAGCTGTATTCGAGAAAGTGTTGGAAGGTGTTAGGGACTTGTCTTTATGTATTAGAAGTTTGGAATTGGAGGATAGAAAAAATAACCTTGTTGTTGAAATTACTAAGTTGACAAGGATAGAAACATTTAAATGTCTAGTTAAATAAAAATAAATATTTTTACATGATTGGCATGGAAATCTAAAACCAAAAAAGGATTTCTTTAACTTGAATTTTATAGACTTGACGCGCTATAATATGATTTCCACTTAAAGATTGAATAAACTTGGTGTACTTACCAATTTTTTTCATTTTTTTCAACTATTTTGGAAGAAAATTTTGGTCAAAGAAATCAATTGAAATTATTTTTTTATCCAGGAATATACTACACAGAATTTATGATTTGCGCTTTTAACAATACTATCAGACGTATTTAAATATACTCCCCTCTCGTTTTATAAACATGAACAACGTATACTATTATATTGTACTTCTAAAAATTTATTTAAAATTTGCTCGTAAAATGCATATAAAGTTTTTTTCCATTTGTCTTTATTTTAAGCAAATGATGAAGTACTTTCTAATTTAAAATATTCTACTTAAAAGCGTGTTTTTACTTTTTTTCCCTTTAAATATGTAAAATTTTGCATACCTTGAAAGCAGTACTTTTACTAAACAGAAATTGGTAGCAAAATTAAATAACATATTAAAAAATTCTATTTAACGACATTTAAAATTAAAAATAAACGTAAATTGTAAAATAATTTCAATATACTAATATTGTTTCATGATTTTTCCCTACTTGGATATTTAGGAGCATAATTAAAAAATTACAAATTCTATTAACTTATAACATGCTATTAAAATAAGATTAAGCTAATTTGTGGTTTAATTATTTTACAAATAGGAGATAAAATATTTCATACTTCAACCTTTTTCTCGCCTCTAATTTGAATGAAGAGTTGAGAAATTTTCCAATTAATGTTGTATGAAAATACATTAGTTATTTGAAACTATATGCTGGATGGCCAAACATGCGTAAATAACTTTTTTAACTTAATAGTTAGAACAACTGCTGACACATTGCATTTGGAAGGATAATTGGCCGTTTTCCTTTTTCCCACTCCAATTCATTGCAGTTAATTAACACTAAGGCAAATCGCCACCGAACAAATTTCACCATCCACCGATCGTATAAGTGAGCGATTGCGCCCTTCGAAAAACATGCGAGTGCGAGCACATTCATTCACCTGACAATGACGAAGTGAGTAATGCATACGAGCGCTAAGAGATAATCATAACTCTCTGGGCTCAAGAAAAAGAAGCCAGTGAGAGAACCCGTGGATCACACATTCAATTTCAGACATGCCCCTTTGTGAGCAAAACATTAAGAGCAATCTAGCTCTTTTTCTACCTGCAGTTTATTACATACCCGTCTTATCTGTTAAGCAATAATGTGTTTCCACAGCCACACCCTACATGCCTAGCTACTTGCAGCTGAGCAATACACGTGTTATTGCCCGGTGGACGGAGTTTTTTCTAACCCTTCTTACAAAAGCCAAGAAGAAATTATTATTGTTATTATCATTTTTAAACTCTGTTAATAGAAGGACATCGAGTAACTGATGGATGCTCGCTATCAGCCATAAAAAATGAGACTGGATGTTGAGATTTTTGCTCATACCAGTTCCCGAGGCTGTTGGATAAATCTGCGGGAATGGTTTCTTGACTGCGGCTCATTAAAAGTTTAGTTTCTCGCTAAGTCATTGAAGCATTTCGGGAGTTTTTTTTCTCTGCGGAAGACGTTCGTTATGAATAAGCTGGTGGAACCATTAAGGTCGAGCGAATTTGTGCTTTCATAGTTTGGGAGAAAAAAAAATATTTTTTTTTGTTTGTCGGAGGCATTTCACTTTTTGAGCGAATGGTTGTGAATTTAGAATAAAGTGGTGGGTTGTCAGATTTTGAAGGCTGTTAAAATGAAAGTTTGTGAATAGTTTTGGAAGTTTATTCAATGGCGAAAGAACTTTATTCTAATAATTTTAGAGGGGGTAAATTTAAATATTTTATGACTAAAAAACCTGTTTGAAGATTCAGTTGGTTCCATTGATTTATAACGGTTAAAAGAATTTTAACATAAATAATAGAACGTATTTAAATGAGAGAGGAATAGATTTAGCTTTGTAAAATAATTCTTAGAATTTTAAATCAGAGAGATTTGATTCTATAAATTCATGGAAAGAATTTCAAAAAAGTGGTAAACAGCATAAAGACAATTCATAAAAGATCCATGGGGAGAAATTTTTGTCCTTAATATACCACCCTCATTTTAATTTAAAACTTTACAAAAGATAACTTTGTTGCTTTATTACTATCCTATCCTACATTAAAAGGAAGTTGATTGATTCTTTAAAATTTAATATAAAGCTTGACATAGTTTTTGGATGAGCGTAAAAGCATGAATATTGACATTGCCTTATGTTTGTTCGTCGAAATCTTCTATGAGCTGTCTACTTCTTAGATATTTTCATCATTAACCTGTGTATTCATACAATTAAATTTGTTAGTAGTTATAAAATTGGAAAGAGTTACAACCTTAAATTTTGGAAAATAAATTAGTTAAAAACTTAAAAGGCAATATTTGATACGTTTTTGTAAAACAAAACTACATACAACGCATAATGAAAAAAAACTCCTCGAACTTAATTTGTATCTCTAGAATTAGAAACACCTATAACATCATTAATGTTTTTTAACCTCTAAACTATTTATCATTCTTACAAGTCATTAATCATGGTTTCTTTAACTTTGTTCCAGATAAACTCTCAAGAAAAGATTTGAAATTATTCCTTTTGCAACGAATATATTCAAGCGGCTTTCGATACATGGTTTCTACGTTAAGTTAGGAGGAAATCAAATGAAGTAAGTGTTTTACAAATTACTCACTTTTTTACATTTTTTTTTAGTTTTTACATCAGTGTAAGATTGTTGGGTAGAGCCATCGTAACTAATGCATTAGCATTTATTCTAGAATAATATTTATATTGGTTAGAAAACTAGTGATTACTTAAAACAAGATAAATTACTTTGTTTATTTTTTCTTAATTAACAACCTCTCATGAATGATTAATGAACACTCGTTTTAGTGGAACATTGTTCCATCAAAATATGTGATGATTCTAATTTAATTTGTTTATTAATCTTTGACATTCTAATAATACACAACCTACTTTGATTTTAATTTTTTTATCTACTTTCCTTCATTAGATAACTATAACCTTTTTAAACAAAATTCCTTTCAAGAAGGATACTAAGTTGGGGCTAATGAGATGTTTTGCACAATTTCAAGTACAAAGCAAGGTTTGATATGATTGATGTTATGTAGTTATTGCCCATTACAAAGGCAAATATGTAAATGACTCATTAGATTTATATATAATAACTTCCCCGCTAGCACCACAATCTTTTCTGAGTAAACAATCTTCTTTGAAGGTGAAAAAAAAAACAATATAAAATTTATTTTAGAATTAATCAGGAGCGTAAAATTAATCATACAAGATATTATGTATTAGTTTATATTATTACCTATTTATTATTTAGTTTTGTAGTTGTTGGATGTATTTAGTTTGGAAAAACCTAAATTAGTTTATTCTCGTATTTATCAGAATTACTTAAACAAGAATTTGGATATAAATCCTTTTGGTAGAACTCATATTTAAACAGAAACTCGTTCCTTATAATATTTTAATGCAGTAAAGTCAGTGCATCAGTGGTCCTGCGGACCAGTGCTTTGCCAATCTTACTGGTCCGCAAACAAAAATCACTGGTCCGACAAATTAAAAAGGACCAGTTTAAATATAAAAAGTAACTACTGCACTGAATGTGAGTACCAATTAGTATTATGTTAAAAATCAATACATATTAACATTTTTTCTTTTTCGCCGGGGGCTCCCCTATCCCATATCACCACATTTCGGATTCTGTCAAAAATATGTACTTGCTTCACCAAAGGCAATCAAACGAACTTAAAATACCGCTATCACTGAACAAATCGTCTAAATGATTTTACACGTGCTCGAGAAATCACTGGTCCGGCGGACCAGTGATTTTCTGATTGCACTGGTGCGAGCCGTTTGTTAGTTGTCCCGGACCAGCAAAACACCCCAATTTCGAACGCTGATTAAATATAATGTTTTATAGTTAATCTAATTTTGAATTGAAAATGTGATTGTGCAATAAGTTTATTTTCCTAACGGTGAAAGTTGCAATTTAAATAAATTTATATATTTGAACTGTCTCACTTTAAGCACTATTTTTTTTTTATTATATAAGAAAATATATGCATTATTCATTTATGAAACATGGTTCCGGAACGGTTTTTTTCCATAAAAGAGTTGATTAGTTTGTTTTTAGAAAGGTTTCTTCCAAAACATTTAGGTATGAATAGATACAAAGAACAATGCTTTTAAAAAAAAAATACGGCCTTGTTCTTATACCTGACATTAAAAAACGCTAAACTGTATAAAAATAAAACCATCGGCTAGCGACGGAAATAAAGAGATTCATAACTCAAAGTGTATGGATGTGGAGAATAACCCTTTTCACGGGCGACCTCAAAAACCGAGAAGCATCCAAAAACTGGAAAACAATATGAGACCATAAAATCCAGAAAGATATTTTGAATAATTCATGCATTTTATGGGTATGAAATGCATTGAGTGCCATTTGACTCGTTGTCCGTATAGATATATCCCATACTTATTCAAACAAGCTGCGCACTTGGAGAAGAATGAAGCTTTCAAATGAAAACAAGAGGATTGCCTTTCTTTTTTGATTTCTCTGAGGGGGGAAAATACAATGGCCCGAGGAAAAACAACGCCGGTGAAAGCCGGCAAGCTGGATAGACTAAGTTATTAAATATTAAACTTTCAGCTGCAAATACATATAACATAAACTCCGCACGCAACGTGCACGCTCTTTGTGTGGACACGTGACTTGGAATGATTTTCAAATTTCATTGAAAACCACGTCTGTCCTCCTCGTGTTCTCTGAGGTGAATTACGGCTTCATTCCATTGTTGTAATCAGGACGACATCTTGATTCATGAAAAATGGCTAATTTGGTCCCATGCAAGAAGTTCGGTTGTTATTCTTTGGAGAGAATGAATAAAAAAAAAAAAGTTTTATGACTGGATTTCCTTTCGAACAAATCTCGTCCGCGTCGTTTGACGTCTTGTGTCTGTCCAGATAAATCGATTGGACAAAGTCTGGGAGGAAAAAGTTCTGAATTTCAAATGTTTGACAAGAAAGTTCTTTTTGGATTTACTGGAAATCGACTCGACGTAGTGTACGCGTTTGATTTTTATGCGGATAGAAGTTCGGGAATGAAAGAAAAGATCAAGTCGTAAATGCTTTGACGTGAATTTCGAGAAATATGGTTCTTTGACCCTATGAATCGTTTATGACGATTTATTTACGATATTTGACGAAATAAATCGTTCAAAGGTCAGTCATAAAATAAAAACTTAAATTCGCATTTAAAATATATTTTTTTTTGTTAAACTGCAGCTTCAAAAGATAATGGAAATTGCCATTGCCATAATTTCAATTAACATCATGATTTTTGCAAACTTTTATTAATGTTATAAAAATCTTTTACTGTGCATTTAAAATGACTCATATATTCAAATGTTTGAGAAGAATTTAAGAAACTATTAATTTTATTGATGACTTTTTGCTGTTTTTTAAAGATAATAAAAGTGTTTTCCTTCGGGTTTTTATGTTGCTAGTAAGTCTAGATAGAAAATATTACTTGTTTAGAAATTTGCTATAGAGTATTTAAATATTTCACGAAGAAAGAAGAGAAGAAAAATCATGATTTATTTCGGTTTTATTATCTACCTGAAGTAACAGTGTTTTTACATAGGTATTTATAAAGTAGAACAGCTAAAATTCTACATAATAGCGCCTGTTTGTTATGGTATAATGAGATTAAATAAGATTAGTTCTACATTTTTCTACCTTCTCAAGCAGAAATTAACAATAATAATATGAGCCATGTTTCTTGTAATCTAAAATTAATTCTGTTGAATACCTCTGTTCAGTATACTTAACATGGTAAAAGTTTTGAATTCAACAAAATTGATCTTTTTAACTTATTATCAGACCATCTCAATAGGTTAATAACCTAACAAACTTATACAAATTTTTACCACATGTACGAAAAAAAAGGTGCAAATACTAATATATACGATATCATTTGGTTAGGAAATTCTTAATATTTGTCATTGTATCTTCTAAAAGGTAGGGGAAAGGAGGGTAAAAGAGCGCGCAGTCGGGTAAAAGTACGCAGCGTTTTTTTTTCCTTGATGGCAACATAATAAGGGGGAGCAATTATGATCACATGGACGCATGCATCATAAGCTATCCTCACAGACTGTCATCATTCTGTATTTTATTTGTCTGGTAAAATATGGTTTCTTTGAGTTAGCATTTTTAATTTTTTGCGAAGGAATCTTAATGGTTTTGAAAATAAAGAACTAATGATTGCTTTCAAAGTGAATACAAATGTGAGGTATATACCTCCTTCTGAACAGCTTGGCATCGTTGGAATTTAGTTGAAGTGAATTTAAGGGTTGATTCAAGGACAACTTATGTAAATAATACATCGGCGTGCACAGACAAGATAATTGAAATTTTAGTTGTGAGAATCACAATTTAGCATACTCTTTAGCACATGAGAGTTATGTGCTACAATTGAATAATAAATGCTTAATTTAACATTTGAAAGCTTACAACCCCTTTAAAGCTGGAAACTAGCTCTTTAAATTCCTGGAAAAGTAACATTGGGATTTTTTCATGAATTCTTCAAAAAGTTTGATTCTGTTTGGATCATACTTAAAGAGAGGTGACACGAGGTGACACGACATTTATTTTGCAATTTCTGCCAACTTTTCAGGGCGCGTATTCTTGGCCTAAAGTCTGCGTACTTTTAGCCGCCAGGTCGGATAAAAGTACGCATTCAATTTTTTATTTTCTTTGTGATTTTTAACCTAGTTTCGTTAAAGCCGAGGATTTCATTTTTTGAAGGTTGATTTGTGAGTCAATAAACTTTCGTTCAGTAAATAAATTTTTGAGGCTCTAGCTTTTAAATTCTCGATTTTATAGCCCAAATTCACTTTTGTACGTCCTCTTACCCTCCTTTCCCCTATCATTTGATTTATAAAACAGACCCAACTCGTCAAATCAAACTACATGACTTATTGGTTTGATGAAATAATTACAGTACCGAATTTTTCCTAAACTAATCGGGGTATTAGACGATCCGGATATTTATACTTTGAATGAGCTGACTACGTATGCTGTGTACTTTTCTTTATTTTCTTTTTTCATTTTTTTGAATGCAGTCAAGTTCTGTGAATTAAGAAGTCACCAATAGGAATATTATCAAAATATTTTCATGACTTTGTTTCAAAAACCAGTAGTTTCACAGTCAATGCTTCGATACATTCATAAAATCATGAAACTCACTCCTGTTACACAAGAGCAATAAATTTTAGGATCGAGTTTTCACATTTGATAAGATTCAAATCGAGATGAAAGTGTTGCCCAACAATGGGGAACAACGCACCTCTCTTCCTAAGATATTCCACTCCTAAGAAGACCGAGGAATATGGAAAGTAGAAGGTTCATCTCAAAAGAAAAGAGTGTAATGGAATAAAACACGGACTCGGTTATCAACAACCGCATCAGGTACAGTTGTACGCGTTTTAGAAATATTAGGTTTCTTTTTTTTTCTCTCAAAATGAATGATCAGGAAGGATATAGTAATTTACACATTATTTAACGTTCATGGAATATCTTTTGAATGATAAAGAAATTTTATGTACTTTCCTTAATTAGTTAAAAATGCAAAAAATAAATTTAAAGATCACTTTTAAACAATATTATGTTTTTTAACCAGTGAAATATTTGAGATGTGCAAATATTATTATGAAATGAAATGTTTAAATATTGCCAACAAACTTCCTCTTTCGTGTTTAATTTCGATTTTTTTTAAGGGTAGAATCAGTTTTTCCTATCAATATTTTCTAGAGCTACTGATTGTGAACACTCACGTCATGTTTACCATTATAAATTACAATAGAAAATGCCAGAAACCTTTTAATAAAATAACGTTACGTTAACTTATAAAATAAAGTTACAGAAATGTTTCTCTAAATTAGTCTTTTGAAGCCGAGCCAATTAAAAAAAGCTTTTTGCACTTTCCAAATTCAAAATACGATTTAAAAAGAAAGTTTTATTGTGTTTACTAGTTTACAGTATTCCTATGTTTATATATTTCGGAAGAGTAAGCATGCAAACACGTCCCCCCTAAAAAAATTATATATTTTTTATTAAATATTTAGGAAACTTTTATAACCTGATTGATACTCCGCGAATATAGATACTTCATTTAAAAAATTAAATTCGATAATTTAATTTAACCCGATTAAGTTCAGATGGTAGTTTTTTCTTAACTTAAATGAAAAATCGCATTAGCTTTAAAAATACATATAGTCATTTACTTCTCAAGGGATCCTTAATTTTGTATTAATCTCCACTGAATTGCATTTTCATTTAGTGCTTTTCTGAGGAAAGAAATGAAAGTATTTTTAAGATTCCTTATGACTCGCTTTTGAGACCATTCACTCATATTTACGAAACAAAACAGGCATTCAGAGGTTTTTGAAAGGAAAGGTTTTTTTATGTTCCGAAAGGTAGTCTCTCTCTAAACTGAAATTTCCCCAAGTGCTTAGCCAAACGTGATTAAAAACATGGGTTAAAGGGATGATATTTTAACTGGTAGGTTTTTTCCAATACAGAATTCAGTAAATGAATGCTTTTAATAAACCCTTTTTTTAAATCTGAGCAACTTCTAGCTGATTTTTCTGTCTCTATGCGTCTTAATAGCGTATTTTGTTGAAATTAATATTCCGTAGTTTTTTTTTACAAACCAATTACTTCAATTCTGAAACATTATACAGCAGTTCTGTATCAAATCTTATCTATAAGAAATCGTTTTAGCGTTTTATATTTCAGTAATTTTCCCCATAAAAGCAAGATTTAAGGTTTATAAGGGCTATAAAAATTTTTGTTACAACCCAGACCAATTTGATTTGGCAAGAAACAGAGAGACTGCAGGGCTTCTGGCTCTTTTATAAGGAATAATATAGGAATGACCTCTTTTATAACTAAGAAAGGAAAGTTCAAGTGTTTGTACAGCAGAGTGGTTGATTCAGGTGCATGAATTCTCTGTCAATAAGTACTTGGGAAACATCAACCCCATTAAATGTTTAATTGTTTTTATGATATGTTGCACAAAAGCTATACGGATAGAAATATAAATATTATGGATAATTCATAAACCTAAAATGAATGGTTGCTTTATAAGAGTTTTTATAAGCAGGGTATAATATTTTTTAGGTTAGGTTTTAGGTTTTTTAGGTTATTAAGCAGGGTTTTATGAGCTTAAAATGTTAACCCTTTCAAACCTAGAGCGCTCGAGATTGCCATTGAATCCTATAGAAAATATTTGAGGCGCCTAGGACTAAAAGGTTAGAATGATTTTTGATTATTTTCATTAAATTTAGAGTTGTTAAGGCTAATATGTTAGGTTATAAAATTGTTAGAGTCTTGTTAATAATTGAATTAAACAATTAGAAATTTCTAAATAAGAAGATCATTTTCAAAGCATTATAACCATAGCACATAAGTTTAAATAACTAACAATTTAACATGCAGGATAGAAAAAGTAACCTACATTAAATAAGATAAAAGTAAATATTCCTACAAATAATATTATACCAAGTGCGTGGTAATAATATTCTCATGTTGGTTTAGAGATAATGGTAAATGTATGCTTCACTAAAAATTCTACAGTTTTCTATTATAAAAAGAAAGTAGGTTTTATATAATAACAAAATGAACCCCTTAAAAGAGCACTTTTTTATAAGTCTTTATTTTGCTGAATATGTATAACATTTTTAATCTGAAGTTATGAATAGAGCTACATTAGTTTAAAATATGAATAAACCTTATCATGGAGGTGAAGCATATCTCATTTAATTGCTTTATTATCTCTTCATTAAACAAACACATTACTCATAAACACCTCAAGATAGCCGTCCAAGCAGCTCTTTTGCATCTCTTCAATATTTATCACCTTCCATTTCCCCTCCATAATACACCACCAAAAACCGAGACAAATCACCGCCAGCCGAAGCAGCACCTCAAGTTTCCCATAAGGAGGTGCATTACGCCCCCTTAATTATTTATTCACAAACTGCGAAAGCGAGAGGGAAGCAGGGATCTCAAGGACGAAAGATTCCGATTCTCCGTTGCGTGTGCCTGACAGGTGTGTATAGTTGAAGGATGGTCGAAATTGCTCGCTTATTTGAAACGAGACCTTAATGCAGTCGCTAATTATTATTTTCGAAGGGCTGGGTAAACATTAAATCACAGCCATGACTGGAATATGGGAGAGTGAAGTCCTTTATTTAATGTACCGTGATGGGAAGTAATTTCGCCCAGAGTTCAGGGCGACTATGGAAAGGTTACTTCTTTGTTGCGACAACGACAAATTATTCTTATAAAGTTATTCTTTCTTACTTTGAGGTGAAATGAGATCCTGTTTGCTGTTATATGAAATTCTTCATGTTTTTTTTTAACAAGTGTGACTTTTTAAGTAACTGCAGCTGTTTCCAAACGTTTTATGAAGTCATCCACGCACAATACAAATTTTAAGAGTAGAAAACAAATTTAACTTATGTTTTCCCTTTCCAGTGAATTTTTTCATTACATGTTTTATATTTTTATTTTTTCGACCACATTTCCTGAAGTAATTTTCTTATTGTTTTACAATATGTAAAACAATAAGCGACATTTAAGGGTTAGCTTCTTTGATCAATCCACTTATAAAAGTAGTAGGTATAATTTATCATTTAAATACTATTTCATGAAAACAAATCCATGGTATTGGTTTTTCTGACAATTCAATTCACATAAATAATGTTTCTAGAGATAACATTTTTATGAATAAGTTTTCTTAGTAGGTACAAGAAATAAATGTGCATGATTAGAGATAGGTACACAATTTTTTCAATATACATATATGCAAGAACTTATACCAGATTTATTTTTTATTCAAGTTGCTGTCCGTATGAACCAATACATTATTACTTGCTGAAATGTTTTTTGCGCATTTTATATAACTATTTTAGAATGTAAAACCTAAAAAAAGAACACTTTCTTAAATATTTGATAGTTAAGCACAACATTAGCATTTTTCCGTATGTATGAAAATGTTTTATATGATTTTAAACTATATAAATATTTAAAATATTTTAGAATAAGCGAATGGAAATACGTAAGTTATTAATAAGATAAACATAAATAGTTTTTTTCTTCTGACAGAATGTAAAAGTAAGAAATAGTTTGATATGTTTATAGTTTATGGTTGGCTTGTTTGAGGAAATAATATTTTTCTGCGTTTCTGTTGACTTTTCTCCGCGTTGGCTCTCACCCATATTGCTAAAGTGGGGGATATTTGCTGATGGTCGTTTTTCTCTTTTTCGGCTCTGGGCCATCTGTTCTAAATCTCTCGGAGATGATCTCTGGCCCTCAAAGATTGCTGCCAATTTTATTTTGTGTGGGTAAATAGATCTAAGAACCCAAAATTTTTAAAAGTTCAGAAATAGACATGGAAATGAGATTTCTAGAAGCAGCTTTCTAGGACATTTTATGAATTTTTTTTCATTGTTTGGAACAATCTTCTATTGCAATGGAATTCGGTTGTTTTCATGGTATTCCAATGAAGTATAACAGCTTTTCTCTCGTAAAAATAAGAATTGTTTTGTACTGTGAAGCAATACTAAATGATATCATAGTTATCTTTGTTCATGGTTACTGAATCAATAGGAATTTTTATACTAATATTTTTTTAGCATGATATTTATTGTTTCATGGATAACGCAACTCACAGTTAAACTTACGAATAAATAACTCGAACATCTTTAATTTGAAACCGGTAATAATTAATTTTTATCCGTTGAACTTCCCATCAAAGCACTGTTACTTTTTTTTAGAAGTTTTTGATAAAACGAACATTTTATGATTATCCTTTCATTTAACAGTAGTCAAATTAACTATTTATGTTTAGTTTGATAGCAAAAATGTTTAATTAAATTTTACTTATATAGAGTTTTTTGTAATTTTTACTAAATTCTGTAATGAAAAATTGATGTAATAGATAATCCATACATAACCGTAAAATAAAAAGATATCATAAAAAGAAGAGACAGTACAATTTTTTTCAAAAATATAATAACTTTTAAGAGCCTTTTTAAACCAGTTACATAATATAACATTATTCGTATTTCACAGAGAATTCATCCTTTATACAACGAATCAGTAAATGCTGCAGTTACGCGTCGAATAATGGAAAATTTATCCCGACTCCTAAGTATCGAATTCCGCCGTGGATACAAGCCTAATTTACGCCCGATTCACCAAAAGCTTTAAAACCGTCCCATTCCCTTCGTGACGTAATTACCAGCTCCATAAATTTCCATCCGGCCTGCAACAATGTTGCGTATTTCTTATTATTATTATTACTTTACCCTTCTGTTGAATTCCGTGCTTGACTCGCACAAGACCTCCGGGGCTGTGCGGTAGACATCACAAAGGAGCGGTCTCTATAGGTGAGTCGAGAAGAAGCGATTTGTATACGGTTTGCTTTTACTGCCTTCGGAGGTTGAAACACTCGAGCTTCGTCGTTAAAAGGGGCTTTTAAATTGCTGAGTGAGCTTGAAGTTGTTGCTAGGCAAGGAAGTAGAAGTTTTACCCTTTGAGAAAGTTTGAACGATTGCTCTGGATCAGGTTGTTAAACTTTATTTTCTTTTCAGAAAAAATGCATTTAAATTTACTATTTATTACATAAAACAACAGTATTAAGTTTCTGAGGGGAGAAACGGTATTGTTTTGTCATATGAGTGAGTGAAAATCACGTGTACACCACGTGTGTCATGAAATACGTGTACACACGTGTGCCATGAAATACGTGTACACACGTGTACAAGTATTGATGGTGTGATAATTGACTGTGCTTGCCGGATAAAATTTAAGTATTGAAAATTTAAGATGAGTAGGTACTTCTTAGGGGAATTCAGTGGTCGAAGATGATAAATTCAGTACCCGCCCATTATTAAAAAAGTTTAATTTTATAAACTTTTGGGTTTTTGACATTTTGCATTTTGATTAATAGCTGAACTTAACTTGAAACTTTTGGGAATGTAAAAAATTTAATTAGGAACACTTTATTGAAAGTTCTCCTTGGGTTCTAACCCATTCATTAAACATTCTTACCAAATTCTATATGGGTTCTTTCCCAAAAAAATCCTGTTTTAGGGCTGGTGTTCATGTGACAGTATTGGTCCCGACTGCTATGAAATTCGATTTCAATCGTTACTTTATCTTGTTTTAGGCAAATTTAGAATTAATTATTATCCCCCGTTATAAACTATAATCCCTTCCGTAACATAAAGAAATTGAATTTCTTCAGAAAAAAATGTACGTAAATTATTTTGCATAAACCGCATCAAGGTTTCCAAGAAAGAAACGGTATCTTTTTCAAATATTTTATTTTAACAGAATATAATACATGAATTTTTCCCTAAAAAGTTTATGTAACAGATGTGAATAATTGACGATCATGGCTAAAAAACTGATTGAATTATTCATGATTTAAATTATGGTTTCGTTCTAACCTTCAAAACAAAAAAAATACATTAATTTATGTATACAAAATCATTTTGAAGAGATGCCATAAAACAATTAAATTTTGAATCTTATCTAACTTCTAAGTATAAAATTATATGTCGGTCTGTTGGTTAACATCATTATGTCTCAATATCAAACAAAATATAAAATTTTAAATGGAGGGTGATTAATTTTGAGCATCAACATTAGCGTTTTTAATTGTGTGTTTTTGAATATATGTTCTTTTGAAACTTTCATATTATTTTCTCAATCACATGATATTACACTTTTTTGTTCTATCTTTGGTTTGCTATGTAATAACTAGAAAAATTGTACAATTAACTAGGAAAACTAGATTTAGTAATTTTTTTCGATTGTTTTTGGCTTCTATATATTTAAAACTTTTCTGTGTGTAGCTAGTTATTGGTATTTAATTTTTTTTTTTTTGGAATTTTGGCCAAAGTTGCCTTGAATTGGGGAAACTTTGGCCCAGACCTCTAGAGCTAGAAAGTTAAGGAAAGTTACCTTTTTAGTCAATGCTATACTATTAGTATGTGTTGCTAAATTATCTAATAATAATAATAATAATAATAATAATAATAATAATAATAATAACAATAATAATCTATTGCAAGTTCATTTCAAGTTTAGTGTAGTATAAGAAAATCAATCAATAAAAATTTTTTCTTAAACAAAACTGATTACATTTTAGAGTTACCAAGGGAAATTTGTAAAGAAAAGACATAGATAAACAACACCAACACTTTAACACACTTGGTACTATATATTTTGATGAATTTATTGCCTAAATTGTGTAGAAAAATCCACTTTTTGAACAAAAAACTGAATTTATTTGAACACCATCGATTTCACAATAATGATGCAAACTACACCATACAGTCTTTACTTATAATTGGAATATTTTTTGTGTTAAGAATGAATTTATAATCCATATTAGTCCACTTTTTCTTTTCTACACTGAATAAGTACTTCACTTAACTTCACCAGATACCATCGGGCCAAAGTTATCCCAACGGAATAAAAACTCATTACCACAAAGTGAAACAAAATAATCATGTTGAAAATAGTTAGAAGACTTTATAATTGATTGAAAAATATGAACTATCAGTTTTTTATCATGTTGTTTATCGCCTTTCCAAAGAAAAGTTCAACAAAAATTGACATTTTGATTCTACGTAAGTTGTAAGCTCCCAAGTGATCGTATTTTAGGAATATTAAGACAAACCTTTAGGGATGCCATGGAAACATTTTTATCTGTTCGCCTTAGCATTGAATAAGTGATAATCACATTCTTTTATATGAATACAGCACGTAGAATCTCTTTCCGATGGTTGGCCCAAAGTTACCGCATTTTATGGTAGAGTAATTGTTCTTAGTCTAACTATATACCTAAAATTTAATAATTTACATAACCAACAATAAAATTGGATTCGAATCAGATATTAACAATCATTCAAAATGAATACAAACATTTCATTACATCAATCCTCTAGAAATTTAATATGGATATTATCATTAATTACTCTCATAGAACATGTCAACTCAGTCATGTTTGGGATTCTATTGCTCAAGCATTTCAATTCCATTTTAAGCTATAACTTTGATTTGCCATTCTCGGAAAACATTTCTAAATTGTGCTTACTCATACTGAATGAGAATGCTGATCAATCATTTCCCCCAGTTTAGAAGGTTCACTGAACTAAAGATGTTTAAGTTATCCCTTAGCCAGAGTATGGCATTATCTGGGGTTGTTTACTTGAAATGCAATTATTCACAAAGTTCCAGGGACACACATTCTAAACTGCTTGGAAAGACGAATGTAGACTGAAAGACCGTCGTTCTGTGTGTTCAACAGCGAAATCATTCTATGTGAAACGCTTTATTCAGCGTTATAGGATCAAATTCTGATTGATTTAGGTTGAGAGAGATGTCTGCATCAAGTCTGCATTTGGCTTTAGGAATTTTCAATTTTGTTTTGTTTATGTTGCGCTAACTCCGAGGTTATACCCTTGTTTTGTCTTGTCAGACATATTCACATTTTAGGACCTTTGTTCCATTTTACGAATTGCCAGCATCCAATCACTCAGTATTAAAGGAAAACTATAGTTGATTTATCTAACGCTAACCTGAATATATTCAGCATTTTATTGATTTTCTCAACTTATGTTATAAACTCGAAATGACTACTAAAAGCCGTATAAGAATACTGAGACCTAATATTACCTGAACATAACCTATTTATAAAAAAATATTTACAGCCCCTTTAAAAAAGAATTGAATTTTTTAACACTATTTTCAATGAAGGACATATTTAAGTATTTCAAAGTTCGAATTTCTATGATTGAAAAAATTCTTATTAGTATAAAAATAATCTTACCGAATAAATCTATAAAAGTAATACAATTTCACTAATACAGTTAAACTGATTACTTGAAATATAACTAACTTTTGGATATATTTTATCATTTAGGATTTTCCTTTAATACTTAGTTACTTGGTGAAAGAAATCATTATTATTCCAATAACAAGAAATGTGAATAAATATTTGGCATGATTTCTATCACAGCAAACTCCTCTATGGATCTTACTGCTTTTAACATTTGGATCTCAAATAAAGAATACACTTTTCATATTATGATTTAACTGTTTACTTAATTTATTTCTACATCGTATCATAACACAGCCAAATCCTTCTAAATATTTTCATATAAGTTTAAAGACATGAGAGATAGATAATATTTTCTCATCAATAAAATCCTTTTTTTCCCTAAAAATTTTCTATTCTTTCTCGGGAAAAAAAAAATCGACTTCCACTTGTCAGAAGAAAATTGACCATACGATTGGGGCACGCACAGAAATTCCTTTCCAAACTCTAATCATTAAACGATTCCCGAAAAGAAAAAGAAAAAACTCCTTTCGTGAATCCGACTCAACAGGGTCGTCCGCCCCGAGGGTCCCATCCAACTGGATTTTCACTCTTGTTTTCTGCTGGAGATGCGACAGTAGCCGACCTTAGCACGATTAGGAGTCAGTGTACCAGTCGGCGACCTCCGCTGACCCCGTTCGAGCGGACTGCTCGACTTCTAGCTTTCATGGCCACTCGATGCCGTCCTTCCTTCCTTCGTTATACGGGGGTTCGAGGGTTTGCTTTGGGTTACGTCACGTCTTTGGTTTGAGTTGGGAGTTTGTTTGAAAGGAAGGAGATCTGGTTTTGTTGGATATAGGAGGGTTTTTTTTTTTTTTTGCTTAGAAGGAAAATCCTTGTGAATGATATGCAAATGGGAATACCTGCAAATAAATTATTATACTAATTATAAATGTCATTGAAAAATAAGAAGGAAGGCTAACAAATACTGTTAGGGTGCTGGGTATTTATAGAAATGAATATTTTTTTTATTTCAACTGATTAAATTTGACTCTTTTATTTTGGATATAATTTTTGTGCTGGACAAATGTTATTTTATTATGATACAAAAATTATGTTTATTAAGTTCTTAAGTAAGAGATTTTATACAATAAACTACGCAACTCTTTTATTTCCATGCCACAAATGTTTTATTATTTCTCAGCATACTATCTACTTTTTATGTCGGAGATATTTTTGCCTCTCCAATCTTTTTAGTATTAAAAAAATAAGAAGAAATTTTTTGTGTAACTCCATTAACAAGTAATGAAATATTTTTCAATCTTATTATAGACATAAAATAACAATAGTAACGTGTCTAAGTTTCAAATTGGCAGTTTTAAAATTGAAAATCAATAATTTAAGGTAATTTGAAGCTATTCCAGTTAAAAATATAGTCTAGAAGCTGAGAATAAGTAATTTTAAGTTATTACCTATCTTTATATAACTTTTCATTAGATTCAGATTGTGGTGTCTCCTACTTTATCATGTTTTTAAATTTATGTTATAAATATAAAATATTATTTTTAAAGTAACAAATCGTTTCAATATAAGCATATTTTATTTTGCAAAATCCTCACGTTAAGAGAAGAGTCCGAAATTCGGGAAATGAGTGATAAAGGTATATGACTATCTCCTAAAGGAGACTCAATAATTATTAAAAAAAATAATGATATAATATACCAAAAGAAGCCTCAACCTATGAATAAAACTATGAATTCCTCTTCTTAGCCATCCTCGTACTCGTCAGGGGAACTCGTTTTGAGAATGGAATCCGGTGGCCTCTTTTCCCACGCTACCCAGCAGATCTCTTCTGCCGAGGAACTCCGTTTCATTCACACGCACTGTTTCAATTCACACTACACAGGTCCGCTCAAAAAAGATTTATATTGGGCCTACGTGCGAGTTTTCCCAAAGAAGCTAGCTTTGTTTTAAATAGGAAAACGATGGACACTCTTTGCGTTGAATTGATATAGGCGTGTTTTCCCCCGTACTGGTTGGTTGTAATTCGGCGCTGGAGCTAAAAAATGATTTTTTTTCTTCTCAGTGAATTATTCTTTAAAGTATAAAAAAGTCATACTTTTTATTTTGCGGTGAGTTGCTGAGGTGCTATCTTTTAATAAAGTAATTAGTGTTTGTTAATGCCTAAAAAATCCTTTTTTAAGTTTCTATTTTTATTTATTTTTATTATTTAAAGTATATGACATTCACAAACAAACTTTAAAATTGTAATGAATGTTCAAAACATAGACAATTAATATAACTGAACAAAATGTAAAAGAGCTTAGCTCTAAATTTCTCAAAACCAAGATAAAAAATGAAACTAAAAAAAAACAGAGTAAATTTAAACAATCTCTTTTTTTTGTTTGCGAATGCTTTTCTAATACGGAAAATAATCATTCAATTTTACTTTGTTCAATTCTGTTTCAAGACGAAATTAAACACAATATCCTACATTGAAAAGTATCTCTTCGAAGAATAATTTAAGAATGATTTTTGAAATAAAGAAGATTAAGAATTACTTATTACTTCAAATTCATAATATTATTTTAAAATCCCCACACAAAGTATCTCAATTATCAAAAGGATTTTAAACCGAAACTCATTGGGAATGTAGATGTTGAGTTATAATTTTTCACAAAACCGATTTGGCATTGCAGTTTTATTAAAAACAAATAATATTCATTCAAACCAAAATCCTCATTGAAACAGGAAAAACAATTTTAGTTCTTCATAATTTCATTTGCAAAATAATAGCAAATTTGTTGGCATAAAATTACTTTGGGAAAAATGCATGCATGTTATGAAACTTTCTCATTCTAACGGAAAACGAACCTTATTATAATTTTCAAGAGTCGAATAGCAGATTAAATAAACTCGAAAATAAGTTCAATTGGTCCAATCTTTTGCGATGAGGAAGAAAAAGATTTATTTGAGGAATGCTGAACTCAGGTTTCTCGTTGCGAAATAGCTTTTTACCATTTATAAAATTTATATTTAACGGTCTTATTTTTCGTTTTGCAATTAAAGAAAAAGATGAAAATATTTCTTACAAAGTGTTTTTTTTTTGTGACACTGGTAAGTTTTCTATTCAAAAGTACATAATCAAAAGTCAGCTTTGTAGTAAAACTAAAGCTATACAGGCAAAAATATATCGAAGTATGTTCAGTAAAAGGACTAAATTTATTGTTCTATCGTAAAAGCAACTAAATAAAATAATAGAATTTCAATACGCGAGCACCCTCGATTTCATTCCCCAAAACACAGTTCTTCTGAATTCTGGTGATAAAAGTTCACGAGTTAGAGAATTCCAGCCACAATTATTTATTGATTCGAGGCTATTTTCGGAAGTGATAAAGTTCCCATAAACAGATGTTTCATTGTTTACCGAACATTCCTGTTCCAGTTTTTTCCTTGTTGAAAATGGTCCGTTATTTTTCTATTGATAATTATTGTTATTTAGTGTTTTTTAATTGGTGGAATTCCAAAATCTTTGAAAGATTAAAAAGTGGAAGAATTACTAATGGTGAAACTAAACTTTTTTTTTTTAACAAGAAGCGTTATTTGGTTCATTTAAACTTTACTTTCTAATTAGCGGAATAAGTTTAAGAGATAATGCTCGTTAATATGGGGAAGAGCGTTCATTAAATGGTTTGAGAATTTTAACGGGGTGAAGTGATAAAAGGGAGAATTTTTTTATTTTAAAATAACATACTCAATAAAGCTTCTCAATAGCTTTGAGTATAATTAATTTTGTCTCCTTACTCATCAGTATTCTTAATTAAAATTTAGAGAACTAAAAAAATGTATTGACGATGGATAAATATGAAGAAAGAAGGTTAAGTAATCGGAGAAGTTGATTCATATTAATTTTTTGTCTTACCAAGATTTCTTAAATCTTATTTTATGAAAAAAAAAGTCCTATTGAGTGAAATAGAACCGTTTCAAAACTTTTTTTCAACCTCTTAATTTAAATTCCTAAAATATTAAAAAATTCTAAGGGTTTTAGAACTTTTAATTTTGCTTTAAGACAAAATGCGTTCAGTATTTTAAAATAATAAAGTTAAGAATATTATAATTTCGTTAACTATATCATAAAAATGTTTTACACGTTACCGGTTACACCAACAGCATTTAGTTTTATTAAGTTGCTCAAAGACAAAAGCAAAATATGTTCTTCCTTTTTTTCAGTAAGCATTTAAAAATTTTAACTAGTTAAAAACTTTTTTTACTGTGCAGAAAAGTTTATTTTGGGGATAGAGTATTTAATTAACAAATCAACAAAAAGGAAAGCCTTATGAAACTGATTATTTTAATATAACGAAACACTTTATCGATCCCTAATTTTTAAATCTGAACCCGGGAGGACCCGGGATCTTTTCTGTTAAACTGAAAAAAAAATTAAATTGATAAATTCTATAAATTGATCATCGTTCTTTGAAAGTTCCTAAAACCTGAACCTGAAAAATCTGAACCTGAAATTAAAGTTTTTATGGGAATTTTATTATGGCTTTTGTGTAATAACTAGAAAGGTTTATAAGGTGAAATCCACTGTGCCAAGTTTTTTAAGCTCAAATTCAAAAGCAAAATTTCATATCTCGGAAGAAAATATTACCATAATCTTGAAATATTTAGTGCTTTTATTGCAAGTAATCTAACGAAATTTTATTCGTATTTTCTTCAACGTCCGTGCTCATGGGTTAATTAAAAAAAATTCCAAATTTTATTCCTCAACTGAAGAAATTTCAAAATTTGAGTATTACATTCATTTCAAACAACCCTTGAAATAATATTGCGTGTTAAATCTTTTCAACTTAATAAGAAATCACAGAATGAAACTTTTCACTCTTACCACTGTTTGCCACAAAACATGAAATGATTTTAACTCTCTTTTTTAACTCTTTTGCTTGGCAAATTTACCTTAAGAGTTCTACATCTTAAGTTTATCATATTTTACTTATTATGTAAAATACGTATTAAAGTACGCAAAAATAAAATTTCGTCAAATATTTATAATCTTTTGGTAATAACTATCAATTTTACATATTTTAGTAAAATTTTTAAACGATTAATCTGAATTTTGATTTAAACCCGATGTTTTTTTAAGCTTATGAAAAATGTCGAAAACCTAAGATCTACGTTAAATATTCCTTCAACCGAATAATAATAGACTCGACTTCATTATTTAGGTTTTTCACCGTGAAATTTTTATCAAGTTGAAACACTACCATCACAGATAACTTGTTTACTATTATAGGTAATGAATTAAAAATTCAGTTTAATAATCCTATAAAACTCGAAAATTTGCAATTAAATATATCTACATTGACTGCTACTCGAAATTTGTTATATAGTATTTAATAGTAAGTATCTTTCACACCCTGTTAAAGTCAAAATAATTTGAGAATATAACCTACATCCTAATTAACTAGAAAAAAACACCTGGTAAGATCTTCCCAAACTTATTATCTTACTTAATTTGTTACAAGCAAATATTTTTAATAACTATGGAATTGCTTAATTAACTGGAAAGCCCATGGTACTCCCTTTGAACGAACATCCCTCCCAACAATATCTCTTAACTTCTCTGCCTTTAGCAAGAAGAATGAGTAACGAGCCTAGTTCCACCTCCAAAGAGAAAAGTCTCCCATTAACTCGACTACCGGGAGTCTTTCTCAGTTGATAGATAAAGCACACCAGAGCATTAATCCACCGCTTTTCCAACCTCAATCAGAGACTCTTCTCATATACCCAGTCTCGCGAGAATATTATTACGCGATAGTTTTGTCACGTAAACACTCCTTTTTCCTCTTCCGCGATAGGTCCCTTTTCTCACCTTCCATCAATTCATTCCTGAAGAAAAGCGGGGGGTTTCCAGAATTCTTACACTGTTCTTATTTTGCATTCCCGGTCGGTTGTGTGCGTAAGCACGAGAGGCATACTAATTTCCGGTTTTTCCCAGAGGTCTGTTGGATGCTCGGGGATTTTTATTTCTCATTTCTGCGATGCCGTATCACTGGAGTTGGGTTTTTTTCTCGTTTCTTTTGGCTTTTGCTGTCAAACATTGTTAGTTTACCCTGGTTGGATAGCGAGAAAGCTCCTAACTCGATTTTTGAAGATTATCTTTCTCTTTTACGTTGCATTCAGGACTTAGTTGCTTTTCTTTTGTTGCATAAATATTGATGCTCGCAAAAGATGGCTATAGAACGTAAGGAGAGATTTATCCTCCTTTATTGTGTATTCCTTTCAGTAAATATATTTGTAAGTGGATTTAATATTCCGAGTATGTAGGGTCTTGGATGCATCAAAAGTGTTTATTTCGATTAATGCTTAAATAATATTTTTCCGTTACAGGACAAAATAACATTATCATCTATTTATATTTACACTTTACACTAAACTTACAAGATAAACGAATTTTAAAATACCAATAAAGAGTTCTCCGAAGTATTCCAAGAAATAGAAATGATTGGAATGGTATAAACAAAAAAATTTCCTAAATTTTTGAATCAAAGAATTACATCTACTCAAAATCACCATATTTAAAATGACAAAAACAATTAAAATAAATTTTTGTTGCCATTGCCACCAGATCACTAGAACAAAAATTTTGAATGGCCATTCTTGGGAAAAGGAATATTATAATCCAGCTATTTTTATAAGTTTCATTTTAAAGTGTTTTTATAAAGTTTTATTACAATCTACTGTATAAAGTTTTATTACAATCTACTTTATAATATTACAATCTACTTTATAAAGTTTTATTAAAATGTACTTTCTTACTAAATGTAGTTTTATTTCTATCTACTAAGAAATTTTATTAGTAGAAAGTTGATTGAATTTTTCATCAGAGCCTGTATTAAATTAGAAATTCTTGCATAAAAATCCTTTATCAATTGATGTTTTAATATTTTTCCAAAATTCTTTACCTTAATAAAACATTTCATTTCATGTTAAGCGGATAAAGCAATTCTCTTATACAAAAGGTCGTTAATAACATTCTACTGAGAAAATCAGTCATAAATTGCTCAATATTACGCTTCTGCATGCCCTAGAAGATGAGAGAGCAGCTATCAAGAAGTCCCTCAAAATTGATCTATCCGAGGAAAACGACGTTAATATGACCATAATATCCGAATTAACATTAAGAAACATGGACGTTTCTTCCTGAAGAGAGCTGAAGGTAACATTAAATGTGCTTATTATGGGTCATTAATGCTACAAATTGCGTTTTGCATTACCTGCCTCACTCTCTCAAAACTAGGGAAGTAATGCTTTAATTGCAGTTCTGTAAAAGGGCAAACTCAAACGAGGCAGTGAAAAATACCCTGACGTGGATAAATTGTGATAATCCGTTTAAATTGGGGTCATTGGGAAAGTAAAAGGATCTTCAATGCTTTCCTTTAAATTACCTAGTAGGTAATTTCAGGTACAATTATGTTTTGCACTCCTTAAATTTCTTGAAGTTGATAATAATTAGATCATAAACCAATTAAGGAATACGTGGGTGTGTTAATCCCATAGGCTAAGAAATGAACCATTATGCATTCAATTTTTTTTTGTTAAAGAAAAAGCAAGCAATGTTTGCCGACTACCGGATAATAATTTGTTTTCAAAAATGTAACAATCCAATTTAAAAGATTCAAGCAAATAAGGCACTGAGTTTTCAAGTAACTCTAGACTAAATCCATGCATTTGTTCATGAAGTATAAAGTTACAAATGATGCGAAAATTCGTAGAAAAATATTAAAAGCTATAAATTTACATGAGTATTTTAAATTTGTAAGGGAAAGAAGTGGATATTTTTTTCTCGATTTGAAATTCTAAACTGTTTTTAATTTATGAAATAGTCACGTAATTTTTTATGCAAAGTTATAACTTTGACAAAAACCAAATTAGGTTTTATTCCTTTATAAATAACATGATTTTAATGAGCTATTCTGGATCTTTATTTATATCAACTATAAATTAAAACTTCGTGCTACTAAAAATCTTGATTGGTATTGACATTTTTTAAGCTTGCATAAAATACTGCTTGTAGATAGGTTAATGCTTTGTTTATAACATTAAATGTTTAATCTTAATATTATGTACGTAGTTTTTTCGATAAAAGCTATTGAAAATATCTTAAGGATCGTGATTTAGATAATGGTAAGAATTAAATACTTTAGGCACCTTACAGCTCATAATGTACAAAACTTAAAAGTCACATACTAATTCTAAACATCTGCTTAGTATTGACTGTTGTCTGCATGCCATGGCTAAAAATGCAAAGTGTGTCCTCTTGAATGCAGATGCAGTATTCTAAGTGAATATTAATTTTGGATGCCATTAGCTTAATGATTCCTTTTGTTTTTCTCACGGTTAATGACACTTAAATGAAAATGAACCTCATTACTTGAGCTGTTTTTCGTTCATTATTCTGCGATTTGAAATTCAAATGGTTCAAATTTCCTCCTATGATAGACGCTATGTTTTATGCCGTCTGTTTATAATCAAGAAAATGTGGTAGCATTTTTCCCCATCTGAGTGTAAAATTAGAAGTGATAAAACTATCACAATGAAGAACCCTTTTTTCATTTACTTTTAATCCCATTGACGTGAAATCTCGATTTGGATAATTGGTTTTTAAATTTGCCTTTAATGGCATTTTCTCAAAGAAAATAATTTTCGTTCACAAAAGTGCTTTTAAGATAAACCTATTATTTCAATTTCATTGTTCAATTACCATTCTTTCTTCTAAGTTTTTTCATGTATTATTTTCTTATGTGAGAAAAAAGAACAGCCCTCAGTTTAGACATCAAATCAATTTTTATTGTATTAATCCAATATTTTAAACATTTACTACCTTTTTGTTTCGGTTCTACCAATTGTCAACTTCATAAAATCAAAGCATTGTTTATTGATAATTAATTGTGATGATTACATACACTTCTTATATACAATTCTTAAATTACATTGGTATATAAGTAATTAAATTATATTGGTATAATAAGTTGTATGCAAAATTCTTCGTTTTAAAGATTGTTTTGGTTTTGAGCCTTTTACAGTTCTCTTATTTCCCACAAATGTGAAACAACTGACTGCTATAAATAGAGACAGGCTCTCCAAACAACTAAATGGAAAAAATAAAATACCTCATTAACTTCAATGTTTCACTCATTTCCTTTAAATTGTTTATTTACGTAGGATTTAAAATCTTTCGATTTTTTCTCAACAAATGTAAAATTGGTTTAAGGTTTAAATTTCTCATTTTATCTAATTGGTTTCTGATTCTAAGAACAAAAATACATAAAAACTTCCATATAATCACATAAATAACAAGTACTTATTAAAAAACAAGAAATACTACTTTTGTATTAGCTTTGGAAGGGTAATGCAACCCCGTAGCACATTCCTTTAAACTCAACAGTGTATTGTAACTTATCCTTCACAGCATCCTGTAAAATAGTAAAATAATACCATTTATTAGGAAGGAGTTATAATGCTTCTCGTACTAACTTGTCCTACTACCTCTATGATTTAGAATAACATTTAGTTTAATCTCTTGCTCTGGGGTTTTAATATTTAATATCCAATAAAAATTCGCATCGATAATACTGATTTCGGTAAGTTTAACCTAACCGGTTAAAAGGGCATTGGAAAATTAAATCCCTACTCAAAGAGCCGTGCATGCGAATAAAGCTTGATCAAACAATGGAGATCAATATTAGAGTAAAATAAATCGGTGTTCCAGGGCCACCTATCAGAAAAATATTGCACTACTTTTTGTACATGCTTCACTGCATGCCCAATAGGAGTCAACCTTGATTATTTTTGAACAGGCTAATGCACACCAGATAAGAATGGCAAGGATATAATGCTCTCCATGATGATTAAGTCAATTCTTTTACGGTCATGCCCTAATCAGAAGCGATGGAAAACAACCGAGCGGTCGGTGTATCGCTTCCTTCCTTACCGAACGGAAGCTCCACTAAACTCAGTGGCTTATTGAAGTTGAAGAGCGGTAATTATCTCGATGGAAAAGAAGTTAGAAGGGCTAGAGCCCGTCCGTCAGCTCCGAGACGCGATCCAATCAGCAGCCTCTTCGCAAAAAAACAACTGCTCTCTTATCATTGGTGATTAATCGCGATTTGTCCTGTTGCGTTGGGCACAATGGAGGATGCGACGAGGCTGGGCGTTAGCTGTGTCGCAACGAGATAAACCGCGTACTAGTTTTTGAAGACGAGTTGAGTGGATGGGAGATGAATCGAGGGACATTTTATTAGGGAGAGTATAATGTGTGGGATTAATCTGAAAGGATTTGGAAGCTTTTCAGCCTTGGCATAATGAAAAGTGTTCTTAAAATTTAACTTTAAAAACATTCGAGTTTAATTTATTATTTTTTTGGTGCAAACTTTTTCACGGGGATAAAAAGTTTTCAGGTTTAAAATTATATTATTTAAGCAGGATTTTAGAAAATGCTTATATCGAGATCAAATTAATCTGATTGATTTTTTTTATGTATTGTAACAAGTATCAAAACTTTTAATCTTTAGGGGAGAGTGGGTAACACTTTTTATAAAACTATTTTTCTAACTTTTCTATTAAATGATATTTATTCAAACAGAGCTATTATATATATTAAATATACTTCTTTGCTCATCTTATAAAACCAATTATCTCTTTTAAAGAATTCATAATAATAAATTTAAAAAATGTTGTTTTAATGTCCCAAGGTGCCCCACTAGTGGCCCACTTTCAATAACAGCATAAAAATTATATGTTTTTTTTTTAAATACCTATAAAATTAACACTTATTAAAAGTATATGTTTAATAATCTCAAATTAAATATCAAACATATTTTACATTCATTTTTTCATGATGTAAATCACTGATTTTTTTCCTTTCCAGATACTTTTTTCCAACCAATTTCTAAATTATAATAAGTATTCGTAATTCTTAAATTATTTAATTTTTTTATAAAAGCAATTTTTTTTTATTCGTGAGAGGTTTGGGGTATCTTTGGAGATGTTCCAAGGTGCCACACATGACGCTTTGGATATTAAACTTAATTTCTCTTTTAGGTTTAGCAAAAAAAATTAATTTTCTTTTTGCTTCCTAAAATATTAATGGATACACGTATTTTAATCTCAACGTCATTATATTATAATAACATAAATACACTTCTTTTATTAAAAACATGCTTTTGAAACTACACGTGATTGTAACATTGCACCACGCATAACAAGAAAACTGATGTAAATAATTATCCAGACGCACCAAAGATTCCAAAACACGTTGAAGAGTAGATTTTATGCTCATTTATTAGTACCTATAAGCACGAGTTCATAGCTATATGTAATTGCGTCTAAAAAGTGGAGTGTTCCAATGTGGGCCATGTCTCAAGGTGCCCTACTCTCCCCTAATAATAAAAGAGTGTCCTCTCGTCTAGTTGCGCACTCCTCAACGCATAGAAAAATCTATCAAGGCTAAAGACTCAAAATTATAAGCAAAATTATACCAAATAAGGGTAAGACCTTATGGTGTACTATACGCTTGCTAATGAGAATTTTTTTCGAAATTCCTTTTCTCTGGCCCAATGGGACCTTGGAGAGTTTTCGCCTTTTCGGAGATTAGCGGCGTCCTAAATGACTCCAGAACTTCGTAATTTCGCAGAAGGTTATAAGCCATTTTTAAATTTTAATTTTAAAAATGGCTTGGCTTAAATAATTTTAAAGGGGATAAAAGTAACGTAACTGAAGTTTTACATTTTCAGAGAAAACAGTATGAAGCAATGGATATGGGTCTACCCCTTAATTTTTTTGCCAAAACAGTTTTCAACACATTAGTTCTAATAAATGTTTTTCTTAGCTTTTGTTTTGTATCTTAAGAGAACTGTGAAGCAGTTCCGGGAGTTGGGGAGTGATCCCCCTGTTTTTTTCTAAAAAAATGATTTAGTATTTGTATTTACCTATCTATTATCTTATCTACAGTAATTAAAACTATCTCTTGAAGCTTTCGTGAAAGTTCTAAATAATTACTATAGGCAATAGTTTTAAACTTTAATAAAAATGTTTTTCAGCAATCACATTAATTAATAATTATATAAAATAATATTAAAAACTTTTAAATGAATATTAACAAATTTATAAACATGAAAAGAAACAAAGCTTTGCTTTACTACCATCTATCTATACTCGACAGCAACGTTTCCTGACCCTATGACGTCACAACTTGGAAGCAGAAACTGCGTAAACAGAAATCCTGCTGGGTTGCTAGGAAGAGTTTAGGTATACAAATAGTTGTAAAAAGACGCTATTTAAAAACATGGTTTTAATGGGGGGGCGACTACTCCCCTACATAGCCAAAAGTAGTTGGGGCTAACTTTCCGAAAGAGTGAGAGTTCCAAGTACATAATTCCATAAATGAATTAAAAGTGAATGGGTTTGAAGAAAATACATTACTACAGGATTAAGTTCTTAATTTGTATAATTCCCAGGAAAAGCTGCAGAACTCACTTTGATCCATTTATTCAAAGGAATTATGTGCGAACAAGTGAGGATTAAATACTCGTGACAGTGTATCTAAATAATTCATTACTTTATAGTTACATTAAATAGTAATTAATTTAATGATTATACGCGTAAACTTGATTATGTAAACAACTTACTGTAGAATTTAATGCCCAGGCCTAGGGGTCCATCTGGCAGTTCCAGTGTTTTAAACTAATATTAACAATACCAAATAGGAAGCATAGTATTCATGTTCATTGCAAAATCAAAATATTCATCTAAAGCCAAAATGGTTGAGTTGTGAATTACTGTGCATTATTATGTAACTGCGTTTCTTATTTACGAAACCTGAAATGTAAAATATAGTTCATTACACATTGAGTATATCTTTAAAAGGTAAACCATAGAAAATTGAGTAAAGTTTATAACCAATAAAACAAACCGTATTTCATTCAAGAACCTACACATCTATCAATACATTAAATGACTTTTTAAAACAAAAATATTTCGTCCAGGAAGAAGTAAAAACCAAAAAGGGATGGGATCAGAAGTTTGCAAAGGTCTTCCAATATTAGGTACTACTATTTATTGCTTGTTAACTCTTTTCTTTATGTAAATGAGAAATGTAATTGAAACACAAGTAGCTGAAATTTCTGCTCACAAAAACATTTTAGAAAGTAAAATAAGAAATATCTTCAGTTAAAAAATTGCCAACTACGAACGTGCTTTTTCTAATCAAAAATCACGTTTTAATTTTCTAGTTTTTGATATAAAGGACATCCTTAGAAGCATTTCAAGCACTTTATTTTATTCTTCCACTGCTCTGGCTACACGGTTACAAAGTGGAGGCACGGTTTTATGAAAAAATTTACAAAAAAAAGGTAACTTCTTCTGACAAAAGTTTACACTAACAAGATTATATAAACTAATGTAATTTTACAATTATGTATCTATTAGAAACTGCACACCAGCAAATATTAACATTTAGGCGTCATAATAATAAGAAGAAAACGAACACCAAATGGTGAATTGAAGGTTTGAACATTGTTAGTTGCAAACTGTTGGCTTGCAAATTTGTGAATAGTGCAAGTAAACATATGTAAACTCTCCTAAGAAATATAAACCAGGGTACGGATTGAAGAGAGGATAGAGATAGACTTGACTAACTTAAGATTTTAAGAATTAACCCTTGAATTTCACCTAATCTCTTCTCTACGATCTCCTGAATTAGGCTTAGATGCCACCCTGTACTTTTGAAATCCTAAACCACTCTTGGATAAGATTTAAGTCAAACGAAGTCCGTGTTTTGACCGCGCTGTTTCAAGATTATAGACGTAACATTGTGACCTTGGTATTATGATTGCTGATGCTAATCTGTTATTCGGGAAGTATCATTATAACAATATGCGGAGTGAGTGTTTTATTCTTGAAGCTTTCATGGTTGAACGACCACGTTTCTGAAAGTGTGTCTCGTAGTTGCAAAACCAAGTAGGGAATGATGGTTGGTGTGCAAAGTACCAAAGATATTCCAAGAAGAAAAAACATTTTTCATCGAAATAGAAGAGGAAGGTCCTAAAAAATAATTTATTCCTTTAAAAGTAAAATTTAAGAAATTTACTCTTTTTTTTTAGTGTTTGGAGATTAACAGTTACATATCCTCCTTATTATCCTTATATCTGATTTTAAAGTTAACATGTTGAAAAGCTGGTATTATTAATAAGTTATGATAAAGTACTTTTTGTTGTTTCAAGTGTTTTAAACTTTTGGGTCTGAGATATACTCGTAAAACCTAATTAGTAGTTTTAAAAGTCCACCAAGAGTTTAAAATAAAATGATTGCGACCTAGAAGCGGTAATTAACTATAATAAATACCTATAATTTTATCCTTATAAATTGTTGTAATATTGGATGAAACTTATAATGAAACTTTTTCTATGGATTAAAATTTGAAAGCATTGCATTTTTAAAACCATTGTTTCTTTTGTAGTTTTGATATCAATACTAATTAAATTGACATTTGTTCATCAAAATGAATACATATAATATTTTTTAAAAACATCAATTATGTATACTACATAACTGATGTTTTTAAAAAATATTACTTACTTTATTGTATAAAGTTTTACGCACTATGACGGCTGCAAAACTTTAGGTTATAAGTTTTATTTGCTTTTTCTAATGCATTAAGTTAAATTTTACTGTAGATGTCCAAGTTACTGTTAGCATGGTCCGTAGTTTAGTCGGGGAAAAAGATGGTAAGATCATAAAGAAAGGAGTTTTCAAAGGGTCCTTTTTAGTTGACTCTAATTTATAATATAAGAGTTAGATTTATTAAAAATTTCTGTTACGTTTTCCCTCTCTCTGATTGACTGAATATTTTTGTGCATTTGCTTTTAAAATGAATTTATCAGCAACTGACAAAAATACGTATTTTTTTATTAGAGACATCAATAAGATCGGGAGAGAGAAAGGAAAAGAGAAACCAAATGTAATTTTTGAAAGGTCGTCTCTGTGCCACATTCATTCTGTACCAACTAAATCACTGAAACCAGTTTGAGGTCTTACGCTAGAGTCGGGATTACACTTTCTTACACCATCTCAAAGATAACTCCACGCAGGTTTTGCTGCGCTTTGTCCGTGCTCTAATTGGTCACTTTCTTCTCAAACAAACCCCGCTCTCTCACACTTAGAATCCCACCGTTCCACCTCGCCTCTTTCGCAAGGGAGAACAAAACCATTCATTCCTCACCGCCATTTCTGTCTCTCATTTCCCTCTTCCTTCTCTCCCATCCAGGTGCAGCGGTGGTTCGGCAGCCCCAAACCAGATGGCAGCAGCGGCGGAACAGGTTGTCTCCCCTCCCCCGCTCCCCACCTCCACGTGCCAGCGGCAGCCGAACTGTGTCGCTTGAGTCGGCGGCGGCACTGGCACCGACCGTTCACACAGTGTCACTGACTCGCGGATGTGCCGCGTTCGCTCGCTCTCTCTGTCTCTCTCCCTGTGGATTACTTTTCCAAGCTCGCTCGGATAATAATAATCAACAAGTGGTATCGACGTCGTCTTATGTGTGTTGTGCGGCCTGACAGTGGATTTACATGTGATGGGAGTGTTCGCCTCTCGGCTGGAACGAGCCGTTGGTGATGATACATTGTGAAGGTTCCGGCCTCAAGTATTCTTCGTCTCCTCAAGCAGGTGGTTTTCTAGCGGAGAAAGGCTGAGATTTCTGTATCGAAACGACGGTCTTTCTTGTGTGTTGGATTTCGTATTAAAAAGTGGGATTTCTTCTGTGTTCCGTCGAGAAACTCGGGATATTCCCATGGATGCAGAGGTAATCAAGTATCTGTCGGAACTCAACCAGAAAATCAGGAAAGGATGTACCGCCCATATTACCAGAACGGGCCGCCTCTACTATATGAAGTAAGTAATCTTTATGTACTCCCATTTTATTAATTCATAACAGCATACAACCTTTTATATAAACAAGAATCCCAAACCCCGTATAGTAAATGCCCTGCTCACTATTCGACCTATTAATTTAATAATGAGTCATCTAGTTTCTAAGAAGTCCTGTTGTCAAACAAACGCTTAATCAACTTTGAATAAGGAGAGAATGACCTTACTTACCTCAATGCCACAAATTTTAAAGACTGGTTTAAATTAATCATCATTTTAAATCGTGTGTAGCTTTATTTGCCAAATATACTTTTAAAACGTATTATCTAAAAACTTGCTTTTTCCAACTTTGTTTAAACTTGAAACATATGAACGGAATAGCAATCTTGATAATAGAATTATCAGAATATTTTTGTAAAATTTGTACAGCAGACAATCATTTAAAAATCATAAGATTAAGAAGAGTTTTCTTTTCTCCTTAAAAAGAGGGAAATACCTCCAAGAAAATACATAAAGGGATGCATAGGATTTTTAAAGCTGGAGAGAAAAATTTCTAAAGCTTCTTAGAAAACTTGTATCCGGGTTCAGTATGAATAACCAAGATTCCAAACGCCATATAAAAATAGAATCCAGACATTGTTTTATACTCACAACCGGGATATTTTTATTCGATGGAATCATGTGTTAGCTATGCAGATTACGTAAATTGGAAATCGTATATCTATTTGTTATCATGTTTGGTCAGTACCATGCAAGTATTTTAAATCGCGTGTGTGATTTTGGAATCTTGAACATCATGAGGAAGCTGCAGACGTCAGCAGCAGACTCGATGCAGGAAAACAGAGACATCCTTAAAGTGAGGCATTTTTCTACCTCCTCAAATCACGCATAAATAATTACACGAACCTATTCCTTTTGCGCCGCGTTCTTGTCTTCTCTGTCTATACGCTTGAGTGACGAACTGTTCGATGGAACATCTCCGGAGGCACTACTACATTTCTTAACCGTCGTGTTTTGATGTCATATCTGCGAGAGATCTCTTTGAAATTGAATAGTCTTCACGGCCTCTTTAACATAAGTTGTTGTAATTCTACTCTGCAGTTCATAAGTTAGGCCGGAAAATGCAAATTTTTTAACATTATAAACAATATTTTAAGAACTTTTATTTCTTTCGAGTTAAAAAAACAAATAAAAAATTATTTCAAAATTTGAAAATATTGTAATACCGTCCTGTCTGTACTATGTCTACGAAAATTTCAGAATTAACAACTCAGAAAACCTTCTAATTCGAGTTTACTAATTGTAATACAATTTTGTTAATACATTTTATGTTTCACAACGGTATAACATGATACGGTAATAATATTATATGAACTAAATGACTCGATACTCGTATAACTCTGTAGTGGTATTTTGAAACAAGTAGTATAATGATGAAAACTATATGATAGAATAATTATATTGAAGTTCTAGATTTTGTTTATTCGCTGAAGTCAGAAATCAATGCATGGAATATGACAACATGACAACAGCTTTTGTTGGAAATGTAATATTTTAGTGAGCTTATAATTATGATTATTAAAATGTAGGCTATTTGGTATCAGTAATTTGTCTAAAAGAATGTATATTTATACTATACTATCTATATCGTAATTGTTATCATTATTGTTAATAATTTAATTTTACAAATAAATATGACGTTGGGGCTGGTTTATAGTTTAAAATTATAGTTAATAATATTGTAACTAATGTTTTATAAATGTTTTTCATTCAAAATTTAAAAGGCGAAACTAGAATTATAAGATATACATGGGTATCGTATTCTATGGTAAAAAAGATGAAATTTTCGTACTTTTCATTCCCTCTTCTTATTCTCATTTAAAGATAACCTGATTTAAGTGATTAAGCTTCTTACATACAGAAAATTTATAATTTTGAACAAATTTGAAAGCATTCTACGCATTAAATACACACATTTTCCCCTGAGAACATACTTAGCATTTGACATTTCTCTAAGCGCGTTTCCTGACTGCGTTTGTTTGCCCCTGAATCGCGCGTTCCGCGGCTATCATTACACCCAAAATCTGGAAAAGTGTCTCGAAAAATCCACCCAGACATTTCCCCCTCTCCGAATGCCATTTGGAATTCCTCTCTCCCCGACTTAATGACTCGCGTTCGGCGTTTTTAATGAAAATTGGTCGTGAAAAAGGTAGATGGCAGGCCTCCGCCGCATTCCAAGCACGTCTCTGACAAGGTTCATTTTCTTCAGCCATCACAAGCCAATGGCATTTGATCTTGAAAGCACGAACCAGTTTTCGGATGTTGACAAGAGACAGCAAGAGCGAGCTCACGCCTAACGAGCGGGTATCAGAGTGTTGTTGTACCATTCAGATTTTGTCGATCCGCTGTTTTGGCGGGATTCGCACACCTTTATTATTGTATGGCTTCGTTCATGTGTACTGTGCATTGCAGATTAACTACCAGTCCATTTCCATCGTTGATTGAGTCATTATGGATCCAATTTCTAGATTAATAATTGTTTACCATTACAAATGGAACATGTTTCCAGAGGGTTAAACGCATTAGTCTTCATTATGGCAATAAATCTGAGCTTTGCGCCTCTCGAGCTAACAATTATTCCGATGTTGAACTCAATTCTCTAGGGAGATTTTTCCCACTAAATTTGCATTTCTGTGTCAATCAGATGCTGGTCATTTTGAAAATCATGTATTATCTTGAATGGTAAAATTAATTCAGGTCTTAGGTTCAAACAACACAGAAACGCGAAATGTCAGTTGTTCAAAATTATTACATAAGACTAAGCTTTTAGGCGCTGCCCACACCGAGCTCGGCACTCCAGAGCAATAAAATAAATCAATCTTGACCCCTTGGCCCTCGCAGCCTTCGCAATACAAGATAACGTTAATTGACCTCCTGGACAGTCGAGTAAACAAGACACTCTCAACCCCCTCTCTTCTATTGGGAAGGCTGAATGGGGAACCTGAGTCCGCCTGTCAAGATAACGATCTTTATTGGACCGTATGCACGACGAGCTCGGTGTGGGCAGCTCCTTAGACCTTAGAGTATCAATGGATATCAATACAAATATCCCAATAAAAAGTAGTTTAAAAAAAAACAGTTGAGAAAAAAATTATGTACCCCTAAACTTTCTCTAGTTTCACCAAAATTATTGCAACTAAATTCTTCGGTTAAGTACTATTATTGAGGGATGTTGATGATAGTTCATCTACTTTTACACTTCCTCAAATTCTGAATGGAGATCTCTAGTTTCTAATTGATGCCTAGATAAAGTACTCGAGACTTTGGTTTTACTTAACAATTAAAATAAGTTTAAAAAAAAGTGTATTTTTTGTTTGAGTGAAAACCATTTTCTTATTTCGTAAAATGTCTTGCAAAAGCGTATAGCCTTGTGTTTCACACATGAATTGAACTGTGTCCAGACAAATTTGAGACTTTTAGATAAAAAGGGCAGTGGAAAAAAAAAGTTAAGTGCAAAAATATTTTGGAATTGTAAGACCTTATGGATATGTTCTTAAATATGAAACTTCATTCAAACTTTTTTGGAAATCTCTAAACTATTGGAAAATTGAAATCCTCTTTCAAATAAATAAGACAAGTTCTGTTTCATTTTAAAAATTAACTCTACAATATTTAAAATTGGAACACTCAAATACGAGTTCATTGCTCCCTTTCTGTTATTTAATTGGAGTATCAATGAAAATATAATGCTGTGGAGTAAAGATTGCTCAAATGTTTAGGAACCATCAACAAGCAATAAACCACTCTGATTGCATCAACATCGCAATAACACAATATTTATAACTCTATTATTGCGTCTTCCGTTACATTTCAGGAAAAATACGCAGTAGCTTTACATATATTCTACAGAAAATGGGAGAGTCAACATGTTGTTCGATTCACAATGAACCCTCTTCAACACGGTAACTGATAGTAAGTCTAAATTACATGAAAAGATGATAATGTTTATTTGTGCCGAAAAGAATGAATTATTTATAAAAGTTGAACTGATAATAAATTGTAACGCGTTTAGTGTTTTTTTTTTAATTTAAAGACCATTTGTCACAAGTGCGTATATATTTTGCCTACTTATTGCTTTTAATCTCTTTTCCAAAAAAAAATAGAGATAAAAATTTTTTTTATTGTTTAGTTTCATCATTTGGTCAACTTCTTTGGTCACATGTATAAATTTAAAAAAACAAATAATAAAACTCAGAGACATATTAACCATATAAGGTACTAAAAATATTCTTAGAAGTAAAGAAATAATTTTTGTTGCAATAATTCCCCATTGCAAAAATCATTATTTTCCACAAGAAAACCAAATTTGAAAAAAAAAAAAAACAAATTATCACTGTTTTTACACATTAAAACAGAAGATAAATTTTAATTAGTTCCTGAAAAAATGTTAAAATACAAATATGTCTTCTTCTTCTTCTTCTTCTTCTTCTTGCTTATCTCTCTGATCTGAATCAGATCAGATCCATGAGGTTGTTTGCCTTAAAAATATCGAGGACAAAAGATGGTCTTCTTTTAAGATCCTCTCGCACCAAATTTACACATTCAATTAGGTGTTGAGCGGTGGCCTCTGCAACATTGCACTTGGTGCAAATAGGGAAGGTCCTGGTACCATTTGAAAACCTGATGGTTTTTAGATGTCCGGTGTACAGGCGAGCCAAAGCAGTTTGATCACTCCTGTCACCAACAAAATGAATTAGTGCTCCAGGACCCTCACTTAAGTACCATGGATGTTCTGGTGCTTTCTTCCAGGAGTTGTTTACAGAGGCCTTGCTTCTTGAGAATATCTCGAGGTACGTTAAAGGATCCCCAGCATCCTGGATCATGGAAGAGCCCTCTTTAGCCAGTTCATCTGCAATATCGTTATATTTTAAATTAACATGAGACGGAATCCATTGCAGATGGAGGACAGCGGAGCAGGAGAGGATCCTGAGTTTCTCCATAATTCTTATTCCTCTTTGATCCCCAATTTGTTTCCAATTTTGCAGATATTGTATTGCACTTCGGCTGTCCGAAAGTATCCAGATTTCTCCAGATAAATGTCTCTTTGTGACACAATCCAAAGCCATGTCAATGGCGATCAGCTCAGAACTGAAAACGGAGCCGTGATCAGTATTCCTACGTTTAAGAATTATTTCCTCTTTGCCGAACTTAATAAAAGCCCCACTTCCAGTGCATCCTTCATCATTCTTGCTGCCGTCTGTGTAAATCAGGACAGCCTCAACAGGAATACTATTAATAACTTCTAGGGCAGCCTGTCTTAAGTATTCAGGATGATGAGCGGACTTGCTAGTTTGGGTAAATAACTCTGTGTGAAAATGTACCCCAGGCAATAGATCCAATGGGGATGCGATTGGTTTTAGAGAATTAAATTCAACAGAAAATTTCAATGCATCCATTTTCTCAGCATAACTAAGAGGACTATTCCTTTTTAGTCTTTGATTATTTTGCCAACCGCTTACAAAGTTTGCAGTACGATGTTGATCACGATAACTCAAGAGTTTGCTGAAGTATTTTGTTAGACTAGGGATGCATCTTAGCCGCAAAGGTTGCAAATCAGCCTCATAGAGGACAATTTCAGTTGGGGTGCTTTTTCGTAGTCCCGTAATTAAACGTGCCGCACTCAGCTGTACCCTTTCGAGCTTTTTTAGATTTGTATCTGAGGCTACTTGATAGATTTGATAGCCATTTTCTAGTATAGGTCTGATTAAAGATACATAAGTTGTCCTCAAAGTCTGGGCATTAGCTCCCCAATCACAGCCGGAGATAAACTTTAGTATATTAAGTCTCTTTCTAGCCTTAGTTATTAGCAGATCAATGTGTTTATTACAAGTTATTTCAGGGTCAAGTACAAAACCAAGATACTTGGGATTTTTCTCGCACTGCAAAAGATGACCATTGAGAAAGACTTTAGGACTATAATGATATAAATGCTTGTTAGTTGTAAAGAAACCAGTTATAGATTTAATAGGGTTGAAGCATAGTTTGTGATCTTCAGCAAAATCCTTCATTCTTTGAAGTGATATATTTAGACTGGATTCTATCTTGTTTATGTTTAGACCACTGCACCAAAGTACTATGTCATCAGCAAATAACCCCATCCTACAATCTCCAGTAATTACAGATTCTATACCAGAGATGTATAGACTAAATAGTATAGGGCTCAGTACAGAGCCCTGAGGTATCCCTTGTTTTGAATGGAAACTGGCAGAATGAGTTCCATTATATTTTACATTGAATATTCTATTCTTAAGAAAGTCGTAGATCCATAATAAAGCTTTTCCATCAACTGAATACCTCTCATATATCTTGGTGATTAGTTTATTTTTCCACACTTTGTCAAACGCCTTGGTCAAATCCAGGAGAGTTGCAATGGTATGATTGGTCGGATATTTGTTTTGGGCATCTCTCACATGTTGAGTAAAGTATAGTATCTGATCTTGCGTACTATGTCCTTTTCTAAAACCATACTGCTCTATGGGTAGTAGGTTGTTAGTTTCAATATGATAAATAATGCGATTTAACACAAGTTTTTCAATAGTTTTGCAGATAAAATTTGTCAGGGCAACAGGTCTGTAACTGTCGGGAGAACCAGCAGGTTTATTGACTTTCCGAATAGGAATCACAGTAGCTCTTTTCCAACTTACAAATATGTGCTCACAAAATTGTGTTTCATTATTACAACCGATTACAACCAAAGTTCCTACTAAAGCAAATAAGAATGGTTGAAATAAATCAATACCTAATATAATATAAAAAAAAGACTTATTGCATGGTAGGAATATTTCTTTGGGTTAAGAAGAACAGATCAAAATTATGTTTTAAATCTTCAAGTAAACAACATGTAATGCATAATATTCTCAAAAATATTCATACAAATCAAATCGAAGAAGGTTTCATTCAAAATAATTTATTTAGAACAATGTTTGTTTCTTAAATTTTGTTTAACATCAATGTAACTACATTTTGTTTATATGAAGAAGTATAGTTCGGGGTGTATTGAAAGTAGAATTAATATTAATAGTACTTCCTCAGATATCTGATATATCAATTTTAACCCTCTCACAGTTTTAGCTGCCCCAAATGGCAATCTCAGGCGGTTTAGTATTGAAAGGGTTAAAGAAACTCAAGCTTGTGCATTTATCTTAATATTTATATTTCCTACAAGCATTTCTAGTTTCTAGTAGTTTATTCTAGTTGATAAAGATTTATTAACATCAACAATCAATCTTGGCATCTTTTTACCTTTTTAGAAATGAAATTCCTAAATCCTTTTTCCGAAATAAACCAATACAACTCACTTAATTCTCCTCACGTAGAATCGATTCACCTAACTTTGAACGTATACCTATAAAACCTACTAAAATCCCAAGTACTTCCGTTAAACTACGCAAAAAAAAATGGAATATTAACTCACTCTACCCTGTTATTGGTTTTATTTGGAAAGGAATTTGTGTGTTTTTTAGTTCAAAATGCTCTTATGAAGTTTTTATACATACATTCCTTATATTAGCATATTTAACTTTTAGAAAAAGATTTTTTAAAGAAAGAAAGATGGAGAAAAGACTTTTAGAAAACATAAATCCTGAGTAATTACTACCTGAGAATAAAAAACAAATCCTGAGTATACCCTGCTTAGTTTTCTTGGAAAAATTTAAATTTGGCTTTTGATAGATAGTTTTGATAACGAGTGGTAGTTATTATTATATATATGATGAGTGGTAGTCGTAAGGATCTATAAAATGAGGAACCCTATTTAAATGTTTTTAAATCAAATAAAGCTAGGAAAACTACTTCACTTTATTTAAAGATAATTTTAAAATTTGCATTTAGAATAGTTACATTTCAGTTTAAAAACTCGTTACTTTTCATTTTCCCTTTGAATGAGAGTTTTAAAATTAGTTCCATACTTTGGTAATTCAGAATATCCTTTTTGCCATCTTTTCTTCAGGTTAAAATCTGTAATGTAATTTCGTACTTTCGTATTTCACGATATGTTTGAAAGTTTCTCGCAAATGACAATATTTTTATGTGCAAATAATATTTTTACTCAAAAGAATGAAAACAAAATAACAATTTTTAGATAAGTTTGAATAGACGGCAAGAAAAGCATCTTAATGAAATACATGGAAAAACCTTTTCATCCCTTGTATGTTTCATTAATATTTTCACAACTACCGAGATGTCTTCAAGGATCAAGGGTAAATCAAGGGTTAGAGGGATGGATGACTCCATAAAAAACTTAGCGGGCCAGATTAGTGAAAAAAATAGTAACTATTAAATTTAAATCCAAGCTCTCTAAATGAATAAGTAGTAAGGAAATTTGATAATACTTCTTAGGATATCTGTAAGTTGTGTGCTGTCTCTGTAATACCGCAATGAGAAATTTGAAACTGGAAAAGCAATACATTTTTTCAACTATATTTTAGTACAATTTTTTTTGAACAGGAGAATAAAACAAATAAAAGTTTCTTACCACGAAATTTGAAACACATCTAGCAATTAACAAATAATATAAAATTATGCATCGAAGATAACCGTAGTTTGAGAACCCTTGGATCATTTAAGATCTATTCGATTTACCAATTGTGTGAATAGCAAAAAAATTCTTCTGAATTACTAATTCTGAATGTGAAGATATGAATAAATAAATAAAATATTTTATTTAAACTCGTAACACAAGTTGATTTTCTTTATTGAATGTTTTATAAAGTACTTTCATACTTTAGTAGTGCTATAAAATTGTATTACGTTCATGGAAAACATAATAAAAAAGAGCGTTGTAAATATAAATAGTTTTAAATGAAGCATATTGCACTCTTATGGGAAGTTTTTAGCTTGTAAGTTTCAAAGTGACAAAAATATAAAAGTATGTAGCCCATAAATAATCTTCAAGAAGCGTTAGTATAAAATTTTTTGCCAACGTACTGTTGGGTATTAGTTATTTTCCGAAATATAAGTTTTAGGTTACTATCATCTCAAGTTTTCAAAACTCAATCATAGGTTTTAAATCCACATTACTATTTTATACTTTGAGTTCTTATCGTTCACGTATTCCTTGTCTTTCTGTTATTTCTTAAAGCGTATTTTAATAATTCTCATAAAAAGCAGAAAAAAACAGAGGATAAATTATGATTTTACGTTGAGTTTGTTTTTTTGAGTATTAAGTTTTAAATACACTTGGTAATGTACTTATGGTTTTCTTTAAAATTGAAAATTCAAAAAATCTGCTAAAACATCGCAAAAATAGTTAAATGCATTTTCCATTTTTTGAAAAAAAAATATATCAGTTAGCTTTGTAAATCAAAAAGTATATGTAATTTTGTCGACACGTAATTTTTTCCGAACATTTTAAAACTATTTCATTATTCGTTTTATTTTAATTTTTGAACTTACAATATGTTCTTAATACTCTTTAGACACGGCTTCTCTCAACATGTAGCGTGCTCTTTCAACGTCTCTGCGATTCTGACTATTCGATAACTACATGTGAATTTGAAAGAAAGACTAACACTTTTAACATAAAAGACTGCCGGGTGCTAAAGAAGCAGTTCTGAATTTTCATACGTATATGGCTTTGTTAAAGTTTAACAGTTGCTCAAAGGCTCTGTCTGAGCAACTGTTAAACCGAACACCATTCAATCATTTATTCAGTCTGCCCTCGTAATACGTGATAAGTAGGTTGAAATCGTGATTTTGAATGTGAGAACATTTTTTTTTTTAGTTCTTTTCATTGCAGCATAAATTGAAATTTTGTGCCTCACCTGCTTTGCATAGAACTTTTAACAGGTTTAAACAGGATTGAAGAAAGAGCACATCGCACAATTATTAGTTGTTAAGTTTCTCGTTAGAAAGCGTGACCATGACTTATTGTTTCATCTTAAACATTTCATATGAATTCGGTTTGTAACATACTGTAAGAAGATGTAAGCCCAAGGCTCTAAGAAAGTTTAATGGTTTAAATTTGAATATTAACTTCTACTTTAAAAATTAAAAAAAAGGCTTTCGATAACTTTTTACTTGATAAGTTCTTATCGAGTGATTTTTTAACATATGCAGCAGAATTTTAAAAGGACACCGGGAATACTTCATGAAAATTCTGTTTAACATTTTAAACACTGAGTTTTAAATGACTGTGATTATTTCAATTGGATTGTTTTTCAATTAGAATGGATAAATTGGTAACACCATAAGTTAAATGCAGGACGGGATGAGTTAGTAGGGTAAATTTTCGCAGTAAAGAACCGGAATGAAAAGACGACGGGGATGATGCAATGATAAGTAACTGGTAATCCAGAAAAGAAAAGACATCCAACTTCATAAAACTTATATTATTTAACTCAACCCATGCAAGGCCGGATAAGTCAGCTAATAATAACAATATAAAGTAAAATATATTAAAACTAAACATATGCAAAAAAAAACCCTTTTATCTAAGTTGAAGGAGTATTCCAATGTGGATTTAAATTTAAAGAACCCTTTTAAATGTAGTATTTGTAATCTGTCATAAATATTTTTGGAGATGGTTTCTTGTTGTGGGTAGCTTATAGGATTGTTGTTTTACTCGTCTCTATGTATAAGTGTGAATAGTACTTTTGAATCTAATGATACTTACAGCCATATTCACAGCCATCGGCGTCGGTGTTAACCAGCTGCTGAAGAACGAAAAATTTGATTTTCTCCAACTCTGATTGGTAGAATCCTTCTTTGATCGATCAAGGATTTAACACCGACGCTGATATCTGTGAATTTGAATATGGCTGTTAGTGTGCACGCCTTTGACCAAACCCTGAATATATTTATTAAATTATCAATAGCTAACCACTTATGAGAACTAAATTCAATGTAGTCTTTTATGACTTTTAACTTATTTCTAACTGTATGGTCAAAGAGTTCAGTTAAAATTTCCCCATTCAAATAATAGACGAATAACATTAACCCATAGTAAACCACCTGCGCGCTGCGGTTAAACTGAAATGAATCACCCCATTTTCAATACACCACGAAATACCGCACAAATCTTGCAGGAAAGATTGAAATTTCCAAAAGAAACAGATTCCCAGTTACAGTTAGTTATCCAGTAACATCTTTAAATAATCCCAACAACATCGATTGCTGCGAACTGTGTCAAAGCATGGATGTCTCGGATGATTAGTCAATAAGGAATGGTGCTATTCGAGATGAGAGTCGAGATGAGGTGTCAGGACATCCCCGGTACCGTCTACTCTTCCCTCGAAATTATGAATAGATGGCGGATTAGAAGCGACGCGACGGGATTAGGTCAAGGTTGGACCACTCGGTTTCCTGAACAACCTCTTTTCCCGTTTCGTTTGAGCAGAAACGTTTTCTTTTTGAACCAAATATCGAACATTCTCCGCGTGTAGGCATCTGTTCTTGAAAGCGGCGTTTTGCTTGTGCTGAGGGGTATGCGCCGTCCTTTCCATGGGCGGCGGTTGAACTTTTTTTTGCTGAGTTCAGTAGTTTGAAACAATGAGCAATTATTATTCCTCGATAGGTGGTTCGGCTGTTATTATGATATCGTTGCGTTGTAAGTTAGTGATAAACAACTGGTTGCCTGAAATTGCTCAGGTATATGTGACTTAATGAACAACAACGCATTTATACAAAGATTGGCTATAGTGTTTGTGGAGCCCTTGCTATTTTTCGTTCGTAATATAAACGAATTAGCGAAAAAATACAAACAGTAGATATTTATCTTAATTTTACAAACGTTTTGTTACCTTAAAAATGCATTCCACTTTTTTCTCATGCGTTAAATTATTATTAAACAGTAATGTATTTACTGAAGTAAAAAGCACCGTTTTCTACATTTTAATTAGTTTAATTATTTTATTTAAATCCTTCAATTACCTCATTAGAAATGCAAGAACAGTTTTAATTGTGGTTAAGTTTAGTGGTTTAGTTGCTTTCTTTACTGAAAAAATATGAAGCGATGCATTAACGATTTTTAGTGAGAAAGAATTTAAAACTTCCTAATTTAGAAAATGTACAGATTTATACATTTTGTGACATAAATGTAGAAAATTCTTCTTAAAAAGCAACTACTTTACTGTCTTAATCAAAGCAATAGAAGTTAATCATAAAATTTTTAGTACCACCTACGATATAGAAAAGACGTTTTTTATTTTTACTTCAATTTCTAGCTTCTGTAAAAACTAAAATGTTCTTAATGAATTTTAAAATTGGTTTAAAACTTTCATTTAAAATCATTCTTAAATATTTAATTATTTTTAGTGATTTTTGTTAGATTAAAGTGATTAATTTAATAACATGTCATTGTATTTAAAACCAAACAACGTTATTAAAATTAAGTAACTCTTTCTGTATGCAATTACAGTTTGTCTTTTCTAAAAAAAAAGATAAATATTTTATGATCCGCTTTGAACAGTAAGTTGGCTTTGATAGTGAAAAATGAAATACTTTGTAGTTAAGTTGTTACTTCACATCTCATACTTTTATTTTTAGTTATACGTCTAGACTCCTTATATAAAATGTTTTCAATTGATTCACCTTGGAATTTACCGTATAAGAAGCTTACGTGTGACCTTCAACCTTTAACAATAGTAAATAAGAAAAGAATGGTTAGGAGTTATAGTCATTAACAAACTTATTATTAGGAAGTATTGTTAGCATAAGTTTAGAAAACAAAGGTGAAAGGAAAAAGGTCATTATGATAAGCTTGTTATTTATTGTTTTTCGATTCCCAGAATATTGAAAGACCTTCTCTTCGATATAAAGTATGAGTTAAAGAATAATTTATAGGTGCCAATTCTCCTGGGTGCAGAATACATCTAATTATTTTAATTTCGACTTTAAACACTATAATACTCTTCCAGAACTCAAACTCATCCCCTATACTACTAAGGAATCACCCGAAAGATTTTTTTAAAATTCCAAATATTAAATATCAACAAATTTTCTGTCGTTTCCATCAATAAATTGTATACTTTTTAATGGGCAGGTTTGCTATTTTATCTAAAATAATTATGAAATTTTTACAAAAAAATTAGCAATAGCTGCCGAAGAATATCCCCTTTCCACTCTTTAACGTTATATTTATGTCAGCATTCATTATTTTATTTCATTACGATGCCATTTATATTCGCCTTGACAATCAAATCCGGCAGAAACATCGCATAGAATCCACACCAGACCAACCCCATCAAAGACAGGCCATAAACATGATTCACAGTTTGTTGCCGGCGAAATAATAACCGAGTATCCCCATTTATCCCGTTAAGTGCCGCCAAAGTGACCCGGCTTTGTTGACACAGCCGATGCATTACCGCTCGGTATCGTGTGCAGCTATGCTTTTCGGAGAGACTCTCTGGATTTTACCGCCTATGTATGCCCATATACGACTACTCGGTGGCGTTCTAATGAGGCTCTTTAATGAGAGGACCTCTATATGCAAATGAGGGGAGAAGGAAAATTGGAACGAAAATGAATCTATATGGAAAAAAACTGGACTTCCTTGAGGGTGATAGGAAAACATCTGTGTTGATTGCCAGGCCCCGTGTTTGTATTCCGATGTTTTGGAAGTGATTTATTAGACCAATTTCGGTTGTTCCTGCATGTGATTTGATTTGAATCAGGTTGAAAAAATACCCTCATTTCGTTAAGAATTTGGATCGGGTTTCGTGTTTACACCATGTATGAAAAATTGCATATTTGTGTCTCGAATTTCTTAATAGGTTGAATGTTAAATCACTGAAATTCTCATTTAGGTTCCAGTGGCTCAGTTACTCAGAAGAAAATAAACTATGAAGTAAATCATATTGTGTTTCATCATAGGGGGGAGGGTATCAAATATTTGTTTTTGGAAGGATAGTTTCTCTAAATGTTTAAGAAATTCTTGTTTTCTCTCTATATTGTCTGTACTTTACAACATTCGAAGCTTTCAAAACGTGCTTTATGTCATAATTTTGGGGATGAAACATTTACCACAAACTAATAATAAAAATCATAACAATGTTATTCAGGTTGTTAAGATTATGGTTACATAAGTTCTTTAGTTTTGAAATCTGGAATGCTTGCAATCTAGTTTAACAATGAGAAAATTCATTAAAGATTTAAATGTACTATATAAAATTTGAATGTCTAAAATTTTTCAAAAACACACTATAATTAAAACATTTTTACTTGTTTTCGTAATCTATATCTATAAAAGCCAAATACCACTGACTGACTGACTGACTCACTGACTCACTGACTCACTGGTAAGTGACAAACACTCAACACGGAATCTCCGAAACTACTGGAGCCAGAGGCTTGAAATTTGACAGAGACGTTCCTCTCAGCTATGCGACGCGCACTAAGAAAGGATTTAAAAATCGAATGACTCATTCCCTGTTTTTCGGCGCTTTTTCTACTCCGTTTTTCCCATTGAAATAGCATTATGCATTGTTGAAATGCGTGAATTGCAATAGGTTTATTTCTCTCTTGAGGTTTCGTCAGGCCTCATGTGATAAATGTAATTTCATAATTTATAACAAATTAAGACGAAAAACACAGTGTAAATTTCTTTTTCAAAATTATAACAATTTTCAGGAAACATATAAATTCAAATAATTAATTTTGAAACAACATTTTACTTTATTTGTAATTTTAATTTTTTTTCTAAAATAAATATATTTATGGAAAGGCTAAAATAAATGGTTTCCATGGAAACAGAGCTGAAATTATTTCATTGTTTCATGGGGCATGGTTTACTAGACTTATCCATTCACTAAATTTTTATTGTTAAGTACTAGAAAACCGTTTTTACTAAGAAGTTGGCTACCATGATAAAAGGAAAATGAGATTTATCAAGCATTTTATTGTTTTGATAAAAATGTTTTTATTTTTGGAGATGTAGGATCATGCAAATAAAAATGGATTCTTTATCATTTTTTAATATAAATTAAATTAGGTATAGTTAAATATTTTGCTTTGCCAGCGGGGGTTATTGACTGAATTACACATAGTACTTACTCAACACTGTGGGGAAGATGGGGGATATAGGGATTATTTTTTGATTAAATTAATATCATTTTTGGAAAACGATAGAAACTTCATATACGGTGTGTAACATCCTGTAGGAAATTATTCCCAAGGGTCTCAATGAGGGTTGTGATTTTTACTTCCTAAGTTTTTATCAAGTGATTTATAAAAACCGAAGCGTAATTTTTTAAAAGGACATCGGAAATTCTTCATAGAAATTTTGTTTAAGATTTTAAACTATATATTTCAAAATACTGATGATTTCAATTGGATTGTTCTTTTACAGCCACAGTAAAATGCGGGACGGGATACATTAGGGTATATTTTCACAGTAAGAAACCAGGATGAAAAAGACGACGGGGACGACGGGATGATAAGTGATTGCTAACCAGGAAAAGAAAAACCATGTAACTCAATAAACCTGATGATTTAAATTGGTTTGTTCTTTAACAGCCAAAGTTAAAAGCGGGGCGGGATGAGTTAGGGTATATTTTCAAAGTATGGAACCGGGAAGAAAAACACGACGGGGGTGACGGGATGATAAGTGACTGCTAATACAGAAAAAGAAAAGACATATAACTTGATAAACCTGATAATTTCAATTTGATTGTTCTTTAAAGGTAACAGCCAAATTTAAATGCGAGACGGGGTGAGTTAGGGTATATTTTTACAGTTAAGAACTGTGATGGAAAAGACGACGGGATGATAAGTTCCAGAAAAAGAAATCCAGAGAGAAAAAAAAAGACATAACTTGAAAAACTTTTTAAAATATTTATGAATTAACTCAACCCGTGCAAGGCCGGGTAAGTCAGCTAGTAGGGTAATAAAAACAATTTTACTAGATTTAACTTTTTAGTTTGTTTTTCAGTTAGATTCAGATTAATTTTCCATCTTTTCCATCTTATCCTCTTTTTTCATTCTCCTATTATAAATTTTGTGAAGTACATTTAAACCTTTTTCTGAATTTTCTCGTTATTAAACGAGATTTAAAACATTCCAAACTTCAAAACTTAGCATTAACGTAATCCTCTCAACAACCTGAATAACATTTTCATGATCTTTATTATTACTAGTTTAAGCTACATTGTTCATCCCCGAAATTCCAAACCATTACAAGATTACCTTATCACGCAGCAACAATTCTTCATTTTTTCCCTGTTTCCTTACTATACCCTCGCAACCAGGCGAATCCCTGCCAGACTTGGTTTTAAAAACAGGCGGCAAAAAATACTAGTAATTCCCGTCAGGAACGGTAAACGTGACACGTGACCTAAATACAGAAGAGGCCAGTTGATGTCTCTTGCCAACCGACTGGCTAAACCTCTGACGTCTGCTAGAGAACATAGAGAATGTGGGAGGTGGTCGAGAGAGATAGCAGCTTTCTAACTGTCAGAGAAATTCTGGAGGTTTCATCGTGACTTTTAATGATAGGTTTCACTCATGTTTGGATAAAGAAAAAAAAAGACATTGTATCGAGCATGACCTTAATTGACGAGATGCTTCCCGTAAAAGACTGCCTAAAACGGGCCTCATTCAGTCATGGGAAGAGTGACAGGTTTTGACGTGTCCGCCTTGTTTCAACAATAGCTGAATTTACGAATTTATATCGAGTGTTTGTTTTCTTTTTTGAAGACGTTTGAACTTTGTATATGATTATATGCTTGCAGGATATGAAGTATAGGCGTTCAATTGAGAAAAAAAATATTCATCTCTATATTAGATTTTAATAGTTCTTAAATAGATCAGTAAAACAAATTTAACCATATATTTTCTTCCTAATGTAGGATTGTTACATTCGTTTCCTTGATTCATGCATGGCATGCTCATATCAGTATCCGTGTTACCCAGCCATCCCTTGTATACAAAACCAAGAAGATGAAATATACTGTTGCTAGGGCCACATACATATTCGCACGTACATTGTACAACCCTTTGATACAGGGGAAAGCCCCGGTTCATTCATTCGTCTACCTACCCTCCACTTCACCCAAGGCGAGATTTTAAATCCCGGATTCCCGTCTTCTTAGTCAGATATTCTAACCACAAGATCAGTACACTGGTAGCATAATGTAGAATTCAAATGGCTTAGACACACATAGACAGTAATAATTGTCTTCTCTTGATTATCAACAACGGAAAGATTCTTAGTATTACTAAGAATGTGAAAAGAAGTGTGTCTACACTATAGTCTTAAATTTCTTATAAACTTCGTATGAGTGGTTGTTATGTTGAGACCAAATTTAGCCTATGCTGATACTACGATTCAATGGTTATAAACGTCTTTAAACGTGCAAATATTTTGCAGTTTGCATTATACTTCAATATTTTGGCCGTGTAAACACGGTAATGAGAATACCTATTAGATATAACCGAGTTTCAGTTTTACAAAAAGTAAGTCTTCTAAGTGAAATAAATTGATGACATTTCCCAAGTTCCCTATAACTAATAACAGAGAAACAAAAAATCCAGCAAATCTTTTTCTCGAGATCAGAGAACATCGATCAAAAAAACTCCACAAGAGAAGCGTTTATTCATCAGTTTAGTTCAGAACGATTTAACAGGTCCCGACAGAGTGACTCCAGGGTTTATGTGGAGCATGACAGGGGAAAGAAACTAATGAAATTCTGCGAGACAAAAGGGGATTAAACGAAAGAAATGTCAAAGATACGTAATTTTTTCAGGCTTGCGGAATCTGGGTTACGGAATAAAAGGTTGCGATTCGAGGCAAACAAAGGGTGGCTTTTAAATTAAACGTTCGTCTAATTTGCAGCGGGTTGCGGAACGAAGGACACAGTTAATGGACACGGAGATCAAAGGCATCGATGGGGTTTCTTTCTTGTTTCTTATGGTAGATTTGGGAGGTTCGGTCTATTAGGCAGAAAGAAATCAAATCTGAGATGGTTAATTATTTATTCCATTTTCGTTTGTGGGAGTTGTTAGAAGTGAACTTTTACTTGGTTGTGGTTAAAAAGAAAATTGACATACTCGGTAGCATGAAATTGATTTGGTTGCTGAGAGTTACTTTGATGTAGTAATTGATAGTCTTGATTATGTGTTTTATTTCATTTGATTTTCTTTCCATCGTATTTGGCTCTAATGTTATATAGTCCCTTTGCGTAATGCAAATTATAAAACATTCTGTTAGTTTAAGCTGAACGATGTTTTTATCCTATAATATAGTAATTAGTAGTTTTTGAGTAGTTTTCCATCAGTTATAGCAACTAATTATGCTGGATCAAATAAACTATTTGATCAAGTCTATTACATAAAGTAGGTTTCTTTCTGACTGAATGCAATCCTTTATCTGTCTAGAAGGAATTACTATCTTCAAAATTTTACTCTTCTTTTAACAAGTTTCTGAAATTAGTTCTAGCTAGAAAAATTAGTTTAGAATTTATGCCAGCTAGTTCAAGTCAGAAAATATACCCTAAAAAATTAGAAGACACATTTAAACTAGTTTGATATTGTTTTTTATAGGACAGTTACGGATAAGAGGGGACGAAGTTTTAAGTGTTCTCTCGTAATTTTAAAGCTTCTTATTTTTACTAGTAACTCAATGTTTAAAAAAAATCCTTTTTTTTTTTTCATTAAAATACTTCAACAAACTTAAAATGAACTCGTATACAAAAAATATTTCTAATAATAACTTTTATTGGTTTCATAGTATCTACTTTACCATGTTGTGAACAAATTACCTTACTTCTTTCTTTAGAGTTCCGTTTTGCAAAGGGCGATATCTCACCGAAACGGCGCGGGAAAAACAGCAGCAGAGAGGGTAACAGCACCCATTGTTTTCGTTCTCGCATACCCATACGCGTATAAATCTCAGTCGCTTAGACCGTGACCAACTTATGCCACGGGGTGAAACGCTCCGCAGCTGTACTGCTGGAGAAAAACTCTCCCATATACCGTTTGTTGACTGAAAACAAAACGTGAGGGGATCGGAAAACACACTTAACCGATGCGGGGAATTATTATACATGAATGTGTGTTTTCTTCACTCCGTGTACTCTTTACCCTTCTCTATTCGTTTGCTCAATCTTTTTACTGCTTTGGAAGACAAAGGGGTTTTATAAAAAGGATTAGATTTATTTTACTTTTGCAGAACTGGTCTTTTTTCTGGTTAAACTGCAGCATCGTTTTCCAAACTGTGCTTATCAGTCACTTCAACAGGCTCCCCAAAGAATTGACCAATACCTGAAACCTTTTGGTATAACGTAATTAAAATTGATGCATAAAGCTGAACCATTTTACTTAGAACCTTTCCCTTTCCTTTTATCTTGTAGGAAAAAAGCATCATGTAAATTCTTAAATTTTGATTTATTTTTAGTAAACAAAAAGAGTGATATATTTGGTATTATGACTTATTAGATACTTTGATATATTTTTCTTATAACTTTTTTTCTTTTGAGAAAAAGGAGACAAATATGTTAACCAAAAGATCTATTATAATCATAATTGAATATCATAAACTATCGTAAGGGTTTACGAGTGAATTATATAAATGATAAATCTAGATTTTTCAATATCTTTATTAAAAAACCTGTATTATTTAACCTGTGTTAATATTTAAATTGTATTATTTAACCTGTATTATTAAACCTGTGTTATTTAAAATTCACAACTCCAACTTCTCATTATTTTATACTTATTATTATATTCTAATATTTGCAGTAATAAAGAATACTACGAGGAGGAAATTATTTAAACTTTAAAAAATAAAAAAGGAAACGTGAAGGAAAAAAAGTTTGATAGAAACGCTGCTTTACAGGGTAAAAAAAATCAACTGGCCTTATCTTTAGTGAGCTACTACAATGAAGCACCTGTTCATGTAAAATTAATCGAATATCTTTTTTGCAATTACGCTTCTCTACTTTTTAAGTTCAATCTTTAATCTTAATATTTAACCATGTTCTACTTTTTCAAATATTTATGGTTTAAAACGAATACGCGCTATCGAATGTTTCAGAGTTTTAGCAGTAGGAGTAATTAATTTATATTGCATATAAATGCACTTATTTCAAAGTCTAGACGTCTTATCAGTCTATACCTGGAATTTCGATGCTTCGTCCGTGTGATCGTTACATTTCATGAATAAATTCTCTCTCTGAAACGGTTTTAAATTCTGTTCATGTGATACGATCTAAAAGTTTTAATGGTTTGAAATTTCTGTTAAATACAGGAAAAGGGAGGTAGGCTTCATTTCCTTCCCTTCCACCGATACTATTTTTGCATTAAATGTAAAATAAAGTAAAAAACCATTAGAACTGTTTCAATATCATTCTTAAATATTATTATAAAAATAATTTATAAATTAGGTTTCAATAGTGGAATACAGGGTGGGAATATAGACCCTACTTTAAAATTCTTTACAAACGGAACTATTGCTAAAATCAGAAATTTTAAAGAGGAAATTTTTGAAGGGGTGGGAATGTTTTTGAAACAAAAAAAATTATTTGCCCCTTCATAAATGGCGATTTACCTAAATTTTTGCCTTAGTTTTGGGACCGTCACCAGAAGTCTAAAAGGTAAATATTTATTCGAACTATCAGATCAGACACTTAAGAAAAAATAAATTATAACTCCCTTTACTAAACAAAATTGTGTACTTCCTTAGGTCCGTACTTTCTTGCGGGTACTTTCTAAGGTTTCGTTTTTATTGCGTACTTTTTTGGGTGCCGCTTTAGCTCACTGCCTGTAACATCATACTACTACTATCTAACATATCTATGCTCAAAAATGAAGAGGATCATCAGTTGCTCTTATCATAAAACTATCTCATAGTCTAAAAACTTTGTAAATGATAAATGAATGATGTTGTATTGTAATGAAAAATATGAAAATATGTTCAAAACTTAATAAATATAACTGGAAGCTCAAATGAAACAAGTAAAAGATACAAAAAAGGAAAACTCAATTTATTTTTTATTAGCAAAACTCTTTAGTGAGGAAAATAAAAACAAAATTTATGGAACTGAAACAGTACTACCACATCAGTTGCTGTAAAAATTAAAATAAAACAAATTATATGCAACCAAATTTAAAAAATGACGAACTAAAATGAGTTATTCTAATTTTGGGAGATAGTAAACAACAGTTTGTCCATTCCCATTATTTATTTGAAAAATCTTTATCATATTAAGTTAAAAGAAATTATAATTAGAGTATAGTGGATAACTCATTCGTGTAACTTGTGTCCATCGACCTATAAATGTGTTTTTAATCTGAAACTTTATTTATCATAGAAAGAAATAATCAAATTTGGTATATAGTACTTATAATATCTACCTTCGATAACATGACTAACCAATTTTCATTCTCAATTTCTTTACTTTTTGTTATAATTACAACGCTATTTACTTATATAAACTATCAGTATAAAGAAAGTTTATTCCAATGCTACTATACCATTTACAGTTCCAGCTCCCGTTCATCCTTAAACTATAGGACGGCACTATTGCCAGGAGCTGAGCATCTCTCGTTTATAAATGGGATTACTCCTTTTCCACGGCATTCACGCGGGGGGGTCGTTGAACATCATCAAAGCGTTCGAAACGGCTTTCAGCGCCCCATGTATTGCACAAAGGCAGTGAGAAAATTCGTCGGGGACGATTTTGAAAAGAGTCCTGAGCGGAGGGAAAACCAGATGACAAAAAAAGCGTCAACTTTATTCCCCATGTGACGTCAGGTTGTCATTCTGTAACCTTCGCGAGTGAGGCATGTGTGTGTAGCTTTCTGTAAAAACGCCCATGATTCTTTTGAAGTACGAACATGTCGAATACACTGAATTTGGAGAGGGGAAATCGAATTGGTTTTTATACTGGGTAAAGAATATGGAATAAATATGGTTAGCAACGCATCTGTGAGCTCGTTTATTCTCTAAAGTTTTGTTTACCGAGTCTTACACAATAATGTTCTTCGGTGTTTTTATATAATTTATTATTATTTTATATTAATTATTTAATTTTCGGTGTTTTTATATAATGTTTATATATAATTTATCAATAAAGAATTTATCAGATAAAATGCAATGAAAAATTTTATTTCAAGGAATTAATTATCATCCTTATTAACAAAAATGGAATAGAGCATTGGAACAGAACTGTAGAATTGAGCATCTAATTGTTAATCTCCTTCGTTGTCAAGATTAAAATGGGTAAGACTCCAGTAACAGTTTCCATGGTTACTACTTGTAAATTAACATTAAGTGCCGCCGACACGAAACTTTTAATGAATGATCGAAAACAATCCATTACACTCAGGTATTCAATTTTCAATGAAGGGTCATGAACGGATTTAAATAATTGTAAGGGATCAACGAAGATGTTCGCTGTTATAATTAAATCACTGGATGCCATGTATTTAAGTGAATTGGCATGATAATAGGAATAGGGGATAGTGGGGCACCTTGGACATCTCACTTTTCTGATGAAATTTTGTAGTTATGATCTCGTGCTTATAGGTACTAATAAATGAAACTAAAATCTGCTCTTCTGCTCAAAATCTGCTAAAATCTGCTGCTATTGTTTTGAAATATTTGCTGCGTCTGGATAATTATTTACATTAGTTTTCTTGTTTTGCGTGGTGCAAAGTTACAATCAATTGAAGTTTCAAAATTATTTTTTTTAATAAAAGAAGTGAATATGTGTTATTATAGTTACATTGAGATTAAAATACGTGTATCCATTAATATTTTAGAACAGAAAAATAAAATTGTTTGCTAAATATAAAAGAGTAATTAAGTTTAATATCCAACGCGTCAAGTGGGGCACCTTTTGGGACATGTTTAAAGATACCCCAAAATTCTCACGTGTAAAAAAAAATTGCATTTATAACAAAAATGAGAAAATAAGTAAAAGTAAGTAAAGTAAAGAAGTTAGTAAGTCCATTTGAAACTGATATATGATTATAATTATTTATACTTGTAAGTGCATAAATTGATGGTTTTTTTCTGCACAAAAAGTGCAGTTATAGAACACTGTAAAATCTTTCTTTAATTTTAATTTTGTTCAAAAACTCTGTATCTCAACTTTTATATATTTCAGTGAGGATTCTTCAAAAACTAATAATTTTAAAGGTGCTGCTGTCTTAATTCATTGTAGTTGGTATTGCTATTTCTTTATATTTAAAATAATTAGAATTTTAAAAAAATACAAAGAAACTAATAAATGTGATACTTCCTCCGGTTTGAATTAGCATTTAAATTTATTTCACTAAAAAATTTGCTTCTTAAATGAAAAATTACAGAATAATAAAACAATAGATGGGGTCAAAGGGATGTTACTCTGTATGGTAAATATTAAGGATTTCTGAAATATATCATAAAGGAATAGAAGAAAATTAAAATGTACATTTGTTTCGAATAAACTTCTCTGAATGTCATGTTTGTGCTTTTACTAAATAACTGACATCTATTTACATGTATTATTTGTGTCTCCTTTTGAAAAAAAAAATTATTATCCTCAATACCTCACCTCAATACCTCTAGGATATAGTTAGTAAATCAGTGGGCGTTTATATAGAAAGCGTGGGGGTATAGGTAATCTTTTAACATTTTTACTTCCAAATTTTTTTGTCTTCTTAGTTTTTAAGCAGGTAAAGTGGATTATTTTGTTCTACATTTCACATTTACCCATATTTTTATTTTCCTTTTGATAAGAAAATTTGTATTATCAGACTTTTTTCCCTGCTACAATAAATAACTTTTAAAAACTTTCGAAACATGAAAAAGTTTATCAAAATTAAATTCTTGCCACAAATTAGTCTTGTTTCGGAGAAAATTTGATGATTAAAGTAGTGTGTATTATTTCTTTCATTTCTCAAAATTATTTTTAGCTAATTAGAGTTTGCTTTAAAATTAGAATATTAAAATGCTGTTATTTTAGATTTACTAAATTAATGAGGTTTATTAGTCAGAAGTATTATGAAAATATGTATTCATTTATTCTACGTAATTACTAATAGCATATAACCTGCAAATTTTAAAAACATTTTGAAGTTCTGAACTACTTGAAAAGCTAATAAATTATTTTCTTTTACTGTTATTTAAGAAAACCTGCTTTGTTACAAAATGTGTACTGTCAAATATACTTCTAAGTTTTTCAACCATTATAAAGATTCAAGTATTAATATTGCTTTATCTCTAAACAAAACACATTTAAATTCTTTTAAAGTTTGGCATTAAAATCATACCCCTTTATTATCTTCATAAAGAAATACAAAGCTTCCCTTTTATTTTTTAAAAAAACTATCTCTTTCACGCAATAGTACTCTCGATCAAACATTCGTGATCATCAATTTACCTATGACTTTCACCCACTATCAGCACGCACTGGTACTTCACGGCACGAAGTTACTAACTTAAAAATAAAACAATCCTGTTTTTTTACGCTTTCAACAGGTAATTCCCCTTAAAATTTCTAATGATCCTCATATAAACTTCGTTTTGAATCTTAATTAAAATTTTTGAGATCACGAATTTAATCTACAGTTTAGTTTAGAAACATCAAAACTATTCCAGAGACAAAACTCAGTTTCAATAATGTGCTTTTACAAAGAATCAGATTACTATCCCTCTATAAGTTCCTAAATACTATGATTAAATTTATTAATACTACATATTCTATCCTTTATAAGTACTATGTATATCAAAATAAAAATCCAATACGTTGTAAACATGAATGAATTTAAAATACAACGATTTTTATTTGCAACTTAAAACATTAAAATAGACAATTGTTTCGTGGATGCTTGAGATCCCCTTCGTCAGTATAAGTTCCAACAGTCTGACAGCCCCGAAACAATTGTCTATTTTAATGTTTTAAGTTGCAAATAAAAATCGTTGTATTTTAAATTCAAGTACTATGTATGCTTAACCTTTTAAACGCCGCAATTCAAATTTCAAATTAAAGGTTCTGATTTTTGGCTTAAATGGCTTGTTTCATCATTACTAAAACCAATCTTGACATTTTTTGGCTGAAAAAAAATCCCAAGAAGGATTTTGAGGATGTTCCCATTTGGGAACATCGGCGTCTGGAGTGAAGTTTTTAGGGGGGATTTCCAAAAGGCATATTTTTCAAAATTAATTCAAGTAAAACTACTGAAATAGGTTTCTACTCAATAATTTTGAACATTTTTATGATATTAGACTGTTTCTTCATATTTAATTCACATGGTTGGATGATTGGGTAAAATTTTATAGATTTTCAGAAGAAAAAATTTACATATTTATTACATGCGTAACACTTTTCCGTACATTTTTATTGCACAATGGGTAATTTTTCAGTATAAAAATTACGAAAGAATGTTCCCATGCGTTTGAAAGCTAAACAGTTATCTTTCTGCGGGAAAAATTAGTTTTAATTACTGTTCTATCCGGATATCTAGCATAAAATCAGTGAATTGCATTCAAATTTAATTAGCTTTAAAAAGTGATAATTATAACTACCTCCATTGATTTGTTAAAGCTGCGTTTCTCATGCAAGATTCCAAACTTGACAACATATATTTTACATCCAACTTACGTTAGAAGAGTGTTTTCAGATGTACACACTTTTCATTATTTTCAAAATTCTTCAAATTTATACCTAAAATTTGTATGTAAAAAAGAGAACTACAACAAAATAAGTACCCAAGTCCTCAGAAGTACTCCAAATATGCCCTTTGCATAACCCCTAATAATAATTACTGAAAATTAACCTGTCGGAGAGTTAGAAAAATATACAATAGTAGGAATCTGCCATAAAGATTTGGCATTTATTCCTCTATAAATCAGGTAAAAAAAAAAATAAAATTATAGAATTAGAAATTTAAAACATCATTATTAACCTGTTTAGATTCTTTGAGACCGAAAAGGTTAAAAAAATTAAGAGAAATAAGAAATAACTTGAATTTTTACATGTTATAAAAATCCCCTCAAAAACTATACCCCAAACGCCGATGTTCCCATTTGGGAACATATACGTTGAATTGGTAATTACTCTCCAAAATTGGAATATGGAGCTATTCTGCCAAGCCAATTGAAAAGATGTGTACTTAAGCTACCTAAACACAGCATAATTATTTAAAACTAAATTTATTTAAATTTATCATAAATTGAAACTTGTGCAACTTTTGGAAGAGCCAAAAATCTGTTATTTTGATATAAATTCCACAAAAAGGATTAAATTTCACATGAAAAACTTTGGCATGTAAACTAACTTCATATCTTTGAGTTTCTTACTACCAAGTATCAAATTCCTACATGAAAAATTAAATGGTGAAAAAATTCCCTAAAGTGATGTTCCCATTTGGGAACATCGGCAGGTAAAAGGTTAATCAATTCATAACTAAACCTAATGTCTACGACCATGACGAATAGATGTGAAAACATTCGAGAAATATGTCAAACACTTATGATGGAGTAAAGTTCAGTTTGTCTCTATTCGTTTATCGCAGTATGTACTATATCTTTTTGGGTTAGGATCATAAACAAAAAAATGTCCTCATGAGTTACCCAACATCATTGTGATTATGAACATTTCTAACGATGGATAGAGTTATTGCCCTTGACTCTTTTGCCCCACAACAAGCTTTTGCGTCGCAGACACAATGCCTGCATTGAAAACATCTCTGGCAATGGAACTTTTTTGTGACAATAGATAGCGTAACCAAGCTCTGTGTCGGATACAGTAGGACTCGGCCCAGCAGTTCTTCCTACAAACCCTAATTTCCGTTGCTGAAAGTTGTAGGGTCGAAGTAATCCCTTCACTTCCTGCACATTCGCTCTGAGGCAAAGCTTGTGGGTGGACGGAGAGGTGGTGGAACACGAGCGATTCCGGGACGTGACTCATTGGGGTGGACCACGTCACGTGGGTCGTGACGTCATCACCACTTGTTGTTTACTCGGCCCGAACTATTGTGCAGAGGATTGATTGTCTTTTTGATCTTTTCAGTGTGCCGAAGCCTGTGATATCAACCGTGTTGATTAAGGTCTATTTTCGGTATAAGAGTGAAATTGGAGGGTCGTTTTGTAACTTTTCTGACAGGCAAATTACCCTTAATTCGTCACTGAAAACGTATATAATTTTTGTTAAACATTTCCATTATTTATTTTTTGTTGCCGTCTTTATTTTGTGAAAAATCGGCTTTAATCGGGAGTGAGGTTTCAAGTGAGAAAACTACTGTTTCAATATTTGCATTTCATTTGATTTTATATGGATAGTAGGATAAGTTTTTTTAAATACTCTGATACCCTGAAAAAAGTAATTACTATATTACATGGTTTACTCAGTCAAAGATTTTCTTTTGTTTCACATTGAATCATAAAAGAATATCTACGTATTTCCTCATAGAATATTTCCGTTCACGCGCATTTTTAAATGTAATTAGAATTTATTGATAATTTAAATTGCTCCCATCATATACCTTTCCAAATATTTCAAATAGTTATGATAGCATTTTACTAAGAACCTCATACTGTCTGTCTATCACAAGATGAGCTCTGGACTAGTTGCGGCGGTTGCTATAGAAACAATACTAAACGAATGGATGTAAGAAACATAAACGAGAGCTCATCTTGTGATAGACAGACAGTATATGTCACATTTAAACTTTGATGTTTTAATTACCAGCTTGTTGTTGAAAAAAAAAAACATAATTTACCAAACCGTTTCATCTAAACGTTACTTCTACTTTGGTAGCCAAGGTAACATTTCTCCCATCGCATATTTCATTTCCCCACACCCATTACTCTTTCTTCAACGCAGCCCCCTCCGCAATTTATCTCTTCCAGAGCCGAAGGTTTTCTCTCTCCGCGCACCTGTTCAGAGACTTGGCATCGCCACCACCCTTTGATACCAACTGTTTAAAACCGAACGAATTTATTTCTTCCACTCTTCGCAGCAGGTGGTTCATTAACATACATTAGAGTGTGTCATCAGTTCTACAACACGTGCTTCCCACGAGTTTCCTCTCCAGATAACAGCCTCTGCTCTGGGCGTTCTTCAGACCAGTCTATATCTAACGCACTCATTTCTTGCTCTTCTTGGATATTATAATTGATTGAGTAAATAGTGCGAGACATTTGTTTTTTGTCACTGCACTATCTCTTCTTCGGTACTTAATTTTGCTTTATGTTTGGAATGAATATCTATGTTAAGAGACGCTATATTCGGGATGTCAGAGATAAAATTTGAAGATTTGGGTTTTTCACAATGTTAATAAATATTTATATTTTTAAGAATTGACTTTTTGTTGAGATAAGCCTCGTTATTTATGTGATCCTACCTGTCTTTAAGAAAACATTTTCTAAGACGATAATTATGTAAACTAGAGGTTTTAATTTAATCATTTCAATGCATCCAGTTTAAAATATGAACTCGGAGAAATTTTGTTTGAAACACTGCTAAACTGGCTCACAGTTTATAAGTTTATCGTAACCTTCTTACATCATATAGTAAAAGTATCTTCATATTTTAGTGATATTTGTGACCATTGTAGAATAAATTATTTTCGGTTCGATATAAATGATCATTAATTGCGTTTGATTGCGTTTATAGAAATAGTTTTTCATTTACAACTTTCACGAGTTGTGTTATCAAAGTGCAATAGTCGTTTTGCAACGCACATACACATTTATATACGCACATACACATTTATATACGCACATACACATTTATATACGCACATACACATTTATATACGCACATACACATTTATATCAAATATTAATTGAGAACTGCCGAATCTGGCAAGTAATTGGGGCTAAGCGAGTGAATTTTAAGGTAATTATCTAAGTTCGTATCCTTGATCTAGTAGGTGATAAACTATTATATTATTGTCAGGAGTAGTAATCTACTCCTTAGTTAGTAATTTATTCCTAATAATAATGGCGGCAGTGACGTAAATACATTTACACCCCAGACATTCCTCCTTTATGTCTAATATATTTCAAGTTTAGCATTCTCTGGTTAGATACCTATACTTGTTTAATACAAGCATTTTAAAAGGATCGTTTAAATATAAAAATAATATTCCATAATCCATAGATGCATCCTTTACATAATTTTGTTGTAAATGAAGGAAACAACTTTACATTGCATATGTATTAGTAAGACATTTAATTGGCAGAGATTTTAAAATAAATTCTATTTATTAATAAACTCAAAGTGCATGTTTTAAGGATGATATCATGAAATAATGGCAAGATTATTAGTTACCTCATTCTTATTAGTTAGTCTTATTTCATAGGGGAGACTGTTGTAGTATTTAAGTTGTAGTACCTTCAGACACTGAACTTTAAAACTCAGAGATAAACGGAAATTGAATTGATGGGAAAATGATATCCCAAATTTGATACATAGATTTTAACTCAATATTGACAGAGTTCAGGTTTATTAAATTAAAAACAAAAACAAATAAGATATTTGCAATATGTTCCGTATGCAATATTCCGTATTCAAAAAATTAGCCTAAAGACCTAAAAATTTGCAAGTAAAAATGCTTCAGGAATTGTAACAGCATGAGAGAGGGTCATGAGAATACTTGTCCCGTAGACTTTTGCAATTCCCTAATTTCACATATAGAACATAATTTCGAAGGATGTACAACTAATAAAAATAACTTGTTTCACCTACATTCTTCAAGCAAATTACTATTTCGTAACTCGGTTTTCAGAAAATCTTCATCAAATAAATGTTCACAGCTTTAAATACTCGAAAAGATATCTTATCTTAAAGAAGTAATCACTTTTAACAATAAATACTCAATTAAAAAAAGTTACAATTGAACTTTTCCTCACAACCCTATTAAGGCAACTGCATTTGTGTCAGCCATGTCAGTTTGAAAGTAATTGTATGAAATAATTATTTTTCTCCTTCTTTGGGTTATTTATCATTCCTTTCATAAGGAGCGATAAGATATCAACTGTGTAATTAATAATCATCTTACACTATTCTTAGTAGATGTGCTTTATTGTTAAATTTTAGATGACAGTTGTTTGTATTCTAACTTATTAACAAAAATGAAAGGAAGTGTGAAACGCACACAAAGGATTGTTTGGCAAAACAAAATATACTCGACATTAAATCTTAATTTTGAATTTCTTGACGCAAAGCAGAAATGTAAAATTAGAACCGATAGAGTTTAAAATATAAAGATAGAGATCTGGAACTCGGCGTAATATTTTATTTTCGCTAAATGTTAAGATTTTGTATTTACTTTGCTGCTGGTATGAAATTCACAAACAAATTTTACAAAAGCTTTAGTTTTAAAAAAGCTTTACACAAAGCTGGAACATACGACTGAATACAATTTAATGTAAACTTGTAGTTAATACGATTTAATGTAAACTTTTTGTCATGGTTATAAAACGAAATATATACTTTAAATCTCATGAATTAGGTACTTGATTTCAAATGAGAAAAATTTAATGCATTTAATTTTATTTAAATTACATGGAATGTTTGAGATAAACAATTAATCCTATTAAAAGCTTAAGGACGTGTAGATTTAAACTATTAAATTTTATAATTATAAAGTACTTACTTTAATTAAAATTTAATTTGTTTTTTAATTGAAAATCTGATTTAGTCGTTTAATATCACATATTGAAATTGTGTTAAATTTAATTAGAATGGTCTAGAAAACGCAAAAACGTTTTAAGGTAAATAAATATTCTATAGAGGATGGTTAAAGTAGATTGAATTTATGTAATCTAATAAATCACTTTTTTATTAATGTTTACCCCCAGGCAATCATAAAAGTATGAATAGTTTAAGATAAAAACATTAAATTAATGCTCAATATTGTGCTAAACTTTTAAAAGGTAAGTTATTAGAGTTTCCTCAACTTATATAAAACGAGCTGATTTTAATCCTATCATCTACGGAATGTTTAATTTAATATTTTGAGACTGGTATCCAGACAATTTTTTCAACTTATATGAAAGATTGATTTTTCAAGTTTCTTAATAAAGATCTTACTTTTTTTTTAAAGAGAAACAAATTAATCAATATTATATTTCTTTCGTTATGTCTGAAATTTGCAGGATATTTTCGTTAATGATGGGGAAAATGCAGTACAAGCTCGAAATGTATTTTCTGAAAGACATTAAGTAACTAGAAGTAAAGTTTGGGGTTTTTAAACAATTCTCTACATGATTAGTACTTATATACTATTAATATTTGTATTCTTATGGGCATTATACGTTACCCATTCACCAAAGGGTAACTTACTTCTTACTTCTATACCTTTTTTTAAAAATTATATTATATTTAATCTAAAGATTTTAAACTGAATAAAAGGTTGATTAGATATCAGTGCCTAAGTTCTTATTTTAATTAATAGAATCTAGCATTCAACTGAAAAAAAAAATGATTACTAATGCCTTAAATTTTAATCAAAATAAGTGTAGGGAAGTATACTTTTGAGCATATATTTTATCTTAATTTTAACCACTTTGTTTTGCATCTTTAATAACAACTAAAGGTACAACTAAAGATACTCCAGCAATATTTCAATATTATGATTATAAAAGTCATATCTCTGTGAAAACAATTCATTTTGCTAAAGAAAGTGGTATATAACTGGTAATATTTTATCCCTACACTAATTCAAAGAATAGCAACCCCTCGACAAAGATATTTTCTAAAAATACTTCTATGAATCAATTAATAAGTACTCCATTTGAAATCGTTTGAAAGCAAGCAACCAAATATTATGTGGATATAGCAGTTCGGAGAACATTCCAATTAACAATTAGCCTTCACACAATTAAATCCCATCATGATTATATTCATTAAATAAGTAATAAGCTAAGAAATTTTGATATAGGTCTAAGGTACACTATCAGTGTTGAACCTTAGACTTATCTAGATTAATTTAAACTTTCACTAATTATGCACTGAAATATTTCAATTAAAATTTCGAAAAAAATATTGGTTCTGTATGAAAGGCTTAAGTATCGAGGGAAAGTTGTTTCATTATTTTATTTATAAATAAATCAAAAAATTACAGGGTAAAAAATAAAAATATGTCCGAGGTACAATACCTTTACCTATTCTATAAATACAGAATTGCTTAGTATCAAAAAATATTTAATTATTACAAAGCAACAGGATAAAACTGGTAAAGAACAAAATTAAATTTACAAACTAAATATTTTCATTAAATGTGCCTTAAATATAATTAATGAATCCGAATAAATATGAAGTGTTTAAAGATACAACAAAATCAATAAATCCCGTTATTTTCTAGAATGCCTTCCTTACAATTAATAACATGTTATTATTTTAAAATTATATCAATAATAGTTCCATCATGCATGAAGAAATCAAGTTTAAGGTTGTGGCAAACATAAGTTAATACCATACGCTTCTAGGATGTCTTTTCTACAATTTAGAGCATTTTATTATTATGACACGATATACGATTAGCTTAATTTACGAGATTAACATATTTAATTATTGCTTCTGTTATAGCTGATGAAACAAATAGTTGTTTTTATGAATAAAAGAAAAATATTTCTAAATGGAAAGATAAACGATAGCACATTAGTTTTTAGACTATAAACAATAACCTTTTGATTCAGAATTAAAAAAAAAACGGACAAAGCTACAACACCTTCGATAGCAAAAAAAATTTTCTCTTTTCCATACGAAAATTATTCTTAACAAAATTCAAAACGCGGGAATATAAAATTAGGAATGATCGTACTCTTTTATGAAAGGAATGATGAACCAGCACACACATACAATTAGCTACAAGCGATTCCCAATTTTTAATAATAAAAAAAGCAAGCCATAAAAGTTTTATTACTCCTTTTACTTATTAGTTCTTGTCCCGTCACTGCTTTCAAACGATTCGTATGGGTCTGTGAGTGAACCCTGGAGTAGAATGAAATGTAAATTCGGTTTTACGAGATAGTGGTGGGCGACAACGACCCCATGTGTTCCCTTACCTCTTGATGCTCTCATAAAAACAAATGCAATAACCAATGAATGGCGTTCTTGAATCGACTGGAAAGAGAATCTTTGACGTGTTTAAGAAATCACTGCTAATATTTTGATGAATAAGAGTTGATTAAAGTCATTAATATCATTTTAAAGATTTTTTTTATTTAAGTTGTGAGTTAATAAGTTTAACTATTATAAGTATTAACTTTTCTAGCCAAATATTGTCTGAACGTATACTGCTGAAGTCATCTTACCATTACTAAGCTTATTTTGAAAGTAATATTTCACCATGATGCTAATTACATTGTCAATGTAATGAATATTGCTAAATAATCCCATCTCATTGTTACACAATACATTTCTACATACCTATATTTAGATGAGAAAAGACTCTTTAACTGCAGAAGGCATAGGTAGTTTTAATGGCATAATTAGGACATGTCTTATTTATTACTATACTCATCTACTAATGAACATTTTACCTATCCATTCAGTTTCAGAATCTTAAAACGTCTTCATCTTAAACGAGGTGCGTATTTAGTTACATAAACTGACTCTTTACAATACTTTTTTTTATAATTTATCAAAACATAAGTAAAACACGGAAAGATTACCATTACCAGTTTAGTTACCATCACCAGAATTAGTTACCATTTTCTCAAAAAGACTATTCAAATTCTACATTAATATCGTTGTTTGGACTGTTAAAACGCCATTCGACTTCTCCCCAAAGCATCAAACCAAAGAAGACGCGAAGCTCCGACTCGGGATGTTCGTCACCGGCGAATGTAGCACCCATGGCACCTGCGAGGGGTGACAGGTAGTTCGCTGCCGCCCCTCTCTCGCTGACCTTGGCGGCGAGCTACCTGCGGCGCAGTCCATTGACCCTGCCGAAGCAGTCAAGGTGAACACTCGCAGACGCGCAGACAGACGTTTGCCTGTCGTGACACCGTTCGGTTCCGACTTTCGTTTGCCTCCTGATATCTGACCCCCACCTGTTGGCTCAATGAATTCGTTCATCAGCCATTATCAAATTAGGTAGCAGCGTCCTTATCCAACTTGAGCGGTATTGCATTGGTTTGATGCTTAAAAATTTCATGTTTTGTTTGTGTTTATTCTCATATGATCGATTTCTTTTTTCTGTTGCTATAGTTTCATAAGGTATGGATTATATGAATAATGAGTTAAAAAGACAATCGTTTGCTTTCAGTGAAACCCTATTCTTAAATTTTGAATTGAAGTTAAATATTTGAAGATTTATAAACTGTTTCGAAATTCTAAGAGCTTATTGAAAGCCTCCAAAAGAATCTAAATGATTGATGCACCAAGAATCACAAAGTTTTTTTACTTGAAATTTCTAATCTATAACAATATAATTTTAAAGTTTGACATCACTTGAAAAAGAAGTTCCAAAATATCCTAAGGCAGGACAGTTTACAGGACGATATTTATTGGGGTTCCGCACATTAATTACTCTCTGATAAAATATATTTAGGAAAAACCTAAGAATTTCCTTTGTGTCATTACAAACATATTTCCCCAAAATAATTGGAAACCGTCTAGACGCGTCTTTCATCCTTTTATATCCATTAACCCCCCCCCCAATTCCACCTTGCCGAAAATACCCCCAAAATGGATCCTCTAACAGAATATTCATTTAATTTGGAATATAAGTAAACCGTTCCACTCCACCGAAAATAGTTGGCGCACAGAACCCCCCCCCCTCCTGATCCCGAAATTGGAAAACCCAATACCATCAACTATTAGATCAAAAAGACAGCATCAGAAAATAACCATTCCCAAAATGAGAGCCCCTATTTAATATCAGCTCACTGGGTCTTATCCTCCCAAGGCATTGTGCAGCCCCTGGATCGAACATTAAAAAAAAAAGAATAAAAATCCCTCCTCCTCTTCCCTTCAAAAATCGTTTGCGATGACTCATCGTCTTCGGGGAGTGAGTCCGCCCTCGCGATGTCTCGATTAAATCAGATGGAATCTCCCCCCCCCCACTGACCCCCTTTGTAGCCCCGATTAAGTGAGGACAGCTTCGCCCCCTTATCGATTGGGTCCCCTGTATTTGCAGGCATGTCCCCTCATAGGCTCATGATTATGTCTCGTTGGCTGTTTTTCTTATTATTAGGCGGCGAGCAGCTTGATTACGGATCTCTAGGATTTAGCCCTATCATTATATTATTTTCTTTCTCCCTCTTCATTTTCCGGATTTTCTTCTTTTTATTTTCGATGGGGGAATGAATTGGGCTCAACAAGCTTTTCTTATATTTCTCTTTGTGGCTCTCAAATATGCATTAAGGTTTTTGAATTTTTGATGCCGGCGGATGCATTGCATTGGATGGAGTTCGTTTTTCGAGGATGTTTTTTTATATTAAAGGATTCTTCTCTTTGTTTTATGTGGAGTATGAGTCAAAATGGTTTTTAAAGGTTGAATGGTTATTTCTGAATTATGTAACCTAACTGGGTTTATTTTTGCTTCGTTGAGTTTAAGAATAACGATACACGTCTTTCGAGGCAGTTGTATAAAATTTATTAGTTAAGACTAGATTGTTCGTTCACAATTTATACTCAAAATATTCACTCCTCCAAAAATAAACCTACAGGAGGTTGCATTTTTACTTTTTCTATTTCAAAATAGTTTTTCTTTGAAAGAATTTATAAAATTAGTTTTTTTTCGGAATCATGAAGAATATCATCAATGGAAATAATTCTTTATTTAAACCCTCTAACATAGCCCAATGCGATATCGTATACGATACATTTGTTAGTAAATGTTTTGATATGGTTTGAAAATTAATCTAGAGGTAAGAAAAAAGTATCACCAAAAATATTTTACAACATATCAGTTAACAATTTATTTGAAAAATTTAAAGTACAGTAAGAAAATTAAATTTTGTATGAAACGGAATAGTTTTCCTCTTTTCACTAACTTTTATAGACCGTTCTTCCAATTTTCAAATGGATACAAAGTATGGCGAGTAAACCACATTTCTCCGACATTTACTCTGAATCCAGTCAATTAAGTAAACACAGAGTTCCTTGTAAATGACTCTTTATTTGTATAAAATTCAGGTAAAGAGTTCGCGAACTCGAGGAGGAAATGCTGAATAAACAGTAAGGTCAAGATCAAAAGATAAAATATGTTTAGTTTTATTCGATGAGCAGCCGGAAGGATGCTTCAGGTTTCCTTTTAAGTTTCGTAGAAAATCTATTGAAGGACACTTTGCGTCACTTACCTCATTTTGTTCTCGATTTAATTCGTAATGGGTGTTGATTTTGATGGTGCATATTTTGGATGAAAGATTATAAAGTTTTCTAATGAAAATTTATAAATTAGAATGTTTATAATGTTATCCAAGGTTTCAAGCATTTTGACTGAGGTCCGGTTAAATAAAATGCCTGAAAATTCTTCTGTGGGCCCATATAAGTCTAATAAAAATTAAATTGTCCGTGTGTTAATTACAAGAAAATTAAAAATTTTATTAAATACCTATATATTTATTTCGTCTAACTCTTTATGATGTTTCAGAAGAAATTTAGCATTTTGTAAACTATGGATTAAAAAGAGAAAAAAATAAAATAGAGTGCTAAATGCTAACAAAATACTTATATTGGATAGATATAAGTGATTTTAGGGATGGTGCAGGAATAGAAGCCTAATTACTCTAGAAGGGACAGATCTAGACCATGGACCGTGGTTGTTTTCAGTATTATTGGAAATACTGTACTCTTCCGAAATGCCGTATGTATTATTTTGCACAAAGAAGTATTCCTTCAAGATATCTAAAGAAGTAAACATTTAATTGGCACATACACTTTCTTAAATCTATCTTAAATCTATAAACAAGTGTTACTTAAAAATAAAGAACTCTATGTTTTAAAACTTTAACGTTAATTTAAAAAAACCCAGCTTATATATAAAAAATATAAATACATTACTTTTAACCAGCCAGAAACTGTTAAAATGACAAAATAAAAAGAAAACGAAAACAAGATTAACAAATATACATATTATCAAAAAATTATCATATTTTTCTTAATATTTTATAAGCAATAACCTTGAACATGCTCTCCACAGACACGACTTTCACCCGTCATTCCATAAGTATATTTTTTTTACAATTTCTTGAAGCCATCCATTCCATTAGCCATCGGAACCTGTTCCCGAAGTACGTTATCAAAAAATAACAGACATAATCGTTGCCCAGAATATTTGCCACATTCCCCCTTTGTACCTCTTTAAAGATTACCTTTCTCTCTAAGTAATTTTGGGAATGAATATATCGGAGAAAAGGAACGACGCAGTGGATTCCAGGGAGAAAGTATTGTACAAACCTGTAATTACAGTTGATTGATGATAGTACCAGACCTTGGGTTGCTTCCGGTAAGAAACCTGAAAATATGTGTTAGGATCTTTAGCAGAAACAATGAAGAAAGCGTGGCATAAACTATTGATACTCTTCATAACCGGAGACAGATGTCAGCTCCTTAAATATCGCTGTTGACGGACTTGATTATGTATGCATCGTATAAGGTCGTAATTTGCTGTTAACACGCGAGCTGTTTTGACTGCATGTATTTTGCCGGCGTATTATTTCTTTTTATGTTTCTTTGTGTTACAAACTCGCGGAGTTTAATGTTTTTGCATAATGAAATATGTTTTGAAGCATGTTTAAGTTTGAAATATTTTTTTAAAGAAGGAAATAGCAATTTATGATTCAAGGATACTGATGATTTTCAAAGAAAAATTGTATTTACATAACCCACATCATGTGTATTAATTTTGGGTTTTGTTTGAAAATTATTTATGAATAACCAAAGTATATACCATTAAAATATTTAAATGCAACAAAATATCAAGAAGAGAATTTAAAACAGACGGGATACGATACCTTGAAAGAACATTATTTTCCAAAAGACTAATTATTATTTACTTCAGCAGGGTTAAGTGTTTTTACTTTATAAAAATCAAAATATAATGATTTTGAGTAAAAAATATCAAAATATTTGCGTCACAATATTTTCTTTAATTTCGACACAGTCTCAAGCACATTTGAATATCTTCCTTCACTTCTGATATAAATTTTAAAATATTTATAATTTTATAATATTGTTTTAGTAAGCCTTCCTTGAGAAGACGCTCTCTACAGATTATTTGTTTCTCATCTATGTTTTCAACTATATGTTGAATTTTATCTTTACAGACTATAATAATTATTACTAGAAACCAAGGTATAAACATAATGCTAAAAACTGTAATGAATGTCAACTTATTTTTAATTTTAATAAATTTTTTGTTAGTTTTTTGTTCTTTTATTTGTTGGATACTGTAATGAATTTTTTACAAATTGTCAACTTTGTTAAAAACTTGTTGTCAACATGCGATGCAGCCCATCTATGAAGATATCTAAGATTAAATTTCAGGCTTTAACATTGGCTGATGCTGAATTCAATAACCTTCTAATCCTTTCAAATATTTAAAACAAAACGAAAACATTATTGTAAAGTTAAATTAAAATTAAAATAAAAGTACGCAACTATGCAAATCACTTCTAGAAGTATCAAAAAAAACTTTCCTGAGACGGCATTAAGTTTGTAACCCGTCTGGCAAAATATTGATGGTCCAATTTAACATTATTAACACTAAGGTTGACCATAATATTGATTGTCAATTGAACCAACAACAAGGTTCGCAACGAAGTTCACCGTCTACTGTAGCTTCGTTAACATTCACACCTTTCGGGAAAAAAAACTACAGCAACAACACCATCTCCATCCCCACAGTCTAGATAGAGAGCCACCCAAGCAGCCAGCTAAATCCCTAAAATGACTCATAATAACAGACACATCAAAGCAAATCAAGTGGCGCTTCAAGACTTCCCAATGCAACAGACAAAAACAACTAGCAAACCATCCATCACCACCGCGGGCGACGCTTCCATGTAAAGACGGCCTTCCTCCCCATCGCGTTTGACGCTTCTCCCCTCCAGGAATTTTCTCACCGCGGCAAAATGGATGGGAAGAGGACTTAGCCAGAGATATTTTTCCCAATCCCGAGTGATGGGTGATCAGTTTTCCCACTGAGACGACCGTTTATTCGGGAGCTTCATTACCGCCGCTTGTGATCCGCGTTTTGCCGCCGCCGTTCAGTGTGGAAGCCGGTGTTAAGCGATTATGGAGGGATAATGGAGGGATTTTTATCTCAGGGCGCATTCGGTTCGGAGTTAGTGATATTGAGAACCACTTTAATGCTTTTGCTCTTGAATTATCTTCCCCGTTATGGTTCCATAAATTTGTTTACTCTTTAATTTTCTTCTTAGGTGGAAAGGCTTGTTGATCTTAAACAAGTAAATCTGTTTTGATGATAAGTTAAGAAGGTTTATCTGTACAACATATCTTTCTGTTATTCTCATTGAAGGCATTTGAAATTCAAATCCCTATTTATCCCTGTTATTAAGATTTCTCTTTGAATCGAGATAAGAAAACATTCTCTGACTTTCACTTTTCGTTGCGTTTTGTGAATGCATTAATCTGCGTTCTAATGAGATATAAATTCTTCTTTACTGTGAAAGGAAAAACATTTTTTTTGTGAATAACTGTGAACGAAATAGAGAAAACTTTATAAAGATGGAAGTTTTTATTTCGAAACAAAAGTATTTTATGGGGGGGAGAAAAGTATATATACGCTATAAAAAGATTAGGCTCATATTACAAGTAACACATGAAATTATCAAATACAGTACTTGACCAGCTATTTAAAACTAAACAATAAATTTCTGGAAGCATTTCAATCCAATTCTTTATTATGTGTTTAAGTTTTGCGTTTATTTTTATCAAATAATAAGAATATTCCTTTTTATGACTGTTGAGGTATATAATGGTTATGCAATACCTGTTTTTTATTAAACTATATGTATTTATAGGTAGCTGCTACAGTTGGCATAATATAATACCCCATTTGCTTGTATTACCATGATACAATAATGGAAAACTTTAAGAAATACCATAAATGCTTGTTAGTAACTTTATTTTTTGACATATTGTACTATACAAAAACTGTAGAATTACAAATGTACTAAACGAAATAAAATGGCAATACTTACGAGGAATAACAATGATTTATTTCTCATTTATTTGACTAAAAGGGATTTTAAATATCTAAAGGAAAAACAAGGAATGTATACCATATGATAAAGTGCAACTAGTTTGTTGAAAAGAATGTGAAAATTGATTAACCGAAAGAACTAAGTGAGATAAGACTTCAAGTCTCCTCTAAAGTTTAAAAGAGAAAAAACTCCAATACAACCTTAACTGAAAAACTTAAACAAGAGACTTCAAACGCACCCCTTAGTTCATTTTCTGAAAAACAATAAATCACAAGAATATAAAATAGACTCACACTTTGTAAAAATAGTTCTCAGGTATACAAAATTCCCAACACCTCATTTACATTAAACTCTGCATAAAACGCCTTTTTCAATAAAAATCAATACATCTAAGAGCAAAAATATGCGTTTGTCCATATTCGCTGACACAAGAACTTTAGATCTTTTGAATAATTCCTCGGAAGTTTCCGAATAAGAATTAAATATTGATTTCACATGGGGTCTGGTATCGCTCTCCTTTGCTACCTAGAGTGTCAGATCAATATAGAATTTATTCCGATTCCACATGTGTTTTTGACGGAAAGGGGCATGTAATATTTATGATTCTTCTCCGAGAGTTCAAATGATCAAACTTGGCAAACATTGCGCTCATCAATTTTGACTCTGGGGCGAATATCTTTGAATGGTTAGATGGGTATTTTTTGGAATAAAACGGAGAAGTTTTAAAAAGGTTGCTTTGGTTTAAAAGAATTAAATAATTTCGGTTGGGAAGTTTAAATGCGCATTTCCAATTTATTTTCTGTGGGAAGTTCAAGGAAATAAATAGTTTCTTATCTAATACTAAAATTAAAGAGTAGTAAAGTTGGAATTTTATCTATATAGTTTTTAGTTTAATAAAACTAAATAACATAAAAAAATTAAATCTTACACTAAAATGAAAAAAAGTATTCCTTATCTGAAAATATTATTTTAATAGTGTACTTGGAATCGGGTGTTTGATTGGTATTCTTTTGCAAATTTCCTTTTTTTTTCCTCAAAAAAATAAAAGTATTCACTCCATACTTAGAATGTAATGTGCAAATTTAAAAATTTACTCTATTTCTTGTTAACGTCTGAGATATTTTAATATGAAACAATTTATAAAATTATCTCAAATGTTAAATAGGTTTTCTTTTGTTTTCCATTACTGGGATAACAAAAATTTCGAAATGGTGGTGACAAAACTTATGAATCAGCACATTCTGCTGAAATAGATTTTGTACAGATTATACATATAACAGTATAATTTTCAAACTGCAGTGTAAACTCAATGAAAGTAAGCTTTAAAAGTTATCTGTTAAATTATTTGTTTAGAGTTGTTTTTATTTGATTAGCAATCTCATCTTTTGTGCGGAAAAAATGAGGTATTGATCAATCGTTTCATTATTTTTATAAAAACTGTGTATTTGTTTCCCTTCATGCATTGCAACACTATATTACTCTTCCCATTGTATTCCCTTTACTTGGGTACTGAAAGAATCGTCGATTGTTTAATCAAGGAGCGAAAGGGTCAGTTTCACAACACATTGTTTTATATCGGCTGACCTTTAACGGTATTGTGCTTCGACATTCCTATTCTCTGATTCAAAAAGGTGATTTGGGGGAACACAAAAGTTTTCTGTGGATGATATTTCTAATCGTAAAACGAAATTCTAACTCTGCGCATTTTCCCTCATGAGTAATAGCCTTTCGAAAGTATATGATGCGAATGAGGATTTATGGTTCCGTAGTTGAATTCAATTTGATATTCCTTTTGGAAACGAAGTTAAAGTGCTCATTCATTTTACTACCCACGATTTATTACTTGTGAGAACGTTTGGTTTAAAATATTACCCTTATAGTATAAATATTTTGAAATGCAAATATTAAATTTCAAGCTTATGTTTCCACTAAATATTTTTCATTTATGCTAAATATATTAGAACAAATAACTTACGTATTATGAAGTAGAAAAATACAAACCAGTAATTCCATTAGAGAAAACTGAAAAGTTATCTTTTCTTTAGCTTTCTATACTTGTTTTTTGTAATTTGTCATAATATTAACTCATAACTCAAACAGTTTGAGTCATAGCATTAAATTTATTACATAACCAAAGGTTTTATTGCACTCTTAAAGTGTGGACTGTGAGAATAACATAAAACGTGTGTTATGATATTGCATAAATCCAGATTTAAGCTTTTGAAGTCCATAAGAATTTTAAATGATAAATTTCTACAAGCTCTCTCAATTGAAAAAAATATCACATTAGTTTAAGATTGTTTTTTTTTCTTTAGTAAACTTTTTAATGAATTGCAAAAATATTTAATTACATTATAAATCTTCTTAATTAATAAGATAATTCTTAAGACTAGAACAATCTTTAGATTAGAAATAAATTCTATGTTCATGAATATCATGATGGTTTTTTTTCCACACTTGGTTTTTTCCCTAAACACTCTACTAATGGATCAAAACTTTTATGAAAAGTTTTAAATTTTGTTAATTTTTTAAAATTTTTAAGTCAAAAACCAATCACTTGTAGTACTATTATTCATTTTAATCACTTGTCTAGTCAAATGTATGCAAACACAACCAGCGGTTTAGATATTAAGCCTGAAGAATAATAAACCACAACTGTTCAAGCTATCAAAGATGGTTTAATGGCGACATAACTCACATCAAAGACAGAGCTCCAGGAAACGCCCATGAACCCCAACTCACGTCTAGACGCTCCCCCACAAACGGAATTCAAACGATATGCTAAGTGGTTTCCTTCCCGAAGGGAGGGAGAAGAACACCACCAGAAACAACGGACGGATCACTATCCTCTTTATTCCCCGCTTCCTGGCAATTCATTCCCATTGAACAATCGGCCCCGGGAAGACAAATCGCGCCATGATTTTTCGCAAAATCTTGTGAAAGCTTCTTAATAGATTAAAACAGGAAATCGGATTGGAGAGGGGCTGCGAAGGCCCTTTGGGCGTGATGTCACAGGGATGACGTCATGGAGAAGCCTGGGTTTTTCTTAAGTCTGGTCGGGTAATTAATCAAAGTTTCCGGGAATAAGAGTGGTTTTGTTAGCTCTGGTGAAGTCTTAAAAATGTTGGTTCTTTTTGTGAAGTAAGGTAATAAGGAGAATCTATTAGATTGATTGATGAATGAGGTGGAACTTTTAATTTGGTGACAAGTAAACTTCTTTACAGTTTTAAGTTTGAAAGAAATGTAAAGTATTTGGCGTCATTTTGTTCCTATATCAAATATTTGAATTTTTGAACAAAGATTCATTACCATTTGAGTCCAGATAAAGTATTGTGACCAGATTTCGTTAAAAACTGCTTTTAACGTTATCCTTAATAATTGTTTCCATAAAATAATAAAATAAATAAAATAATTGTTTCCATTCCATTGGATATTAAAAGTTAAAAAAAATAATAGATGATTTAAAAAAAACTTCGAAGTGTATATTTGGACGGTAAAACCGGCAGTTGGCACTAGTTGGCACATGCGCCGTAGGTCTCGTGGTCCCGGCGCTCCAATCAGAACCCTTTGTCAGGCAAGTGCCGGGTAAACAGGACTAGAGTTAGAGAGTATATCTGCCGGGCAAATAGACGGTGCCTTTAAAATTTTACATTTGTATAGAAGGTGTAATGGGGATGAAATAAGTTTTTATGTTAAAAATCGGCTGTTGTATTAGGTTATAATATTTTATAATAAGAAATATATGTTATTTGTTATTGCTAAAAGACACATAACACGTTAGTAGTTTTAAGAGGTTTTATACGAATATCAACACATGCCCATTCACTTTTTGTTTATAAACAATAATGTTTTACCCCTTTGTTAGTTACAAAATGAATAATGTGTTGTGGATTTTGCAATTTAAAAATTAGGATCTTAAGTTGGACCCAAGTATCACTAGAACTAGGAGTATCACTGGAATTGTTGGTTGTAAAATTTTGCAATATACGTGTGAAATTTGTTTTTGGATTTTTAATGTTAAGTTGTGTGAAACATCTATTAAAATTAAATCATGCTGAAACTGAAAATAAAATATAATAATGTAAAATACGTGTAGTTTAAAGTTTAGATGTTGACTTGTGTACGTGACTCATTCTGTATTCTACTTTAAATATTATAGGAAAACACTCAAATTATGGTGTATATTAATAAATTTTCCTTCACTTAATGTATAACCATTTAATTTTAATACAATATATTATTAAATTTAATAGATACAGTGTGTTTATCACTTTATTCCTCCAAATATCCTTCAGTTTTGTGTGTTGAAACCTTTCCTTTTATAAATAATCATGACCTTTTTAAGACCATTTTATATTTCACCAAAGAATAGAAAGTCGTTCTACCAACTGACTTTCAATTGTCCTCTTTGCTGGAAATATTCATAACAAGACATCGATTTTTTGTTTCTTGATATTACATTTTGGCACGATTGTAGGAAAAGGACCATAAAAGTGGTTGGGAAATTTTTATGACCTTTTCTTAGCGAATTTGTTATGGTATTGAGCACCTCAAACCAAAAGGCCTTAAATCAAAGAGGCGTGGTTTATATCACTCCAGTGATATTGTTCTAAGCGATGCTGGGGACTTTTACGATAACTATTTCCATGAAGTGCGGTGTGAAAAGGTATTAATAGAGTGGTTACGGAGAACCTGGTGGCTAATAGTATAATAATAGTTTTGAAATCACTTATTGTATGAAAAGAAGAACTCTGAATCAAGTATTGTGATAAAAGATAAAACCAGTTTCTTCTTTGGAGGTTTTTACGTAATCCTTAATTTCTTTCTTTGTTTGTCTGAAAATACTCTCGTCCATTTATAGAAATTAAAGACGCTTTGCATTTTTTAGATGTATGATATTGTCTATTACTAAAGAACATTGTTTTGGGGGATATAACAGTGTTCGACTGAAAACCTAGAATTAAAATAATAACAATGTACCCTCTTTTATGATAATTAAGATATGATGCTGTAAACATTTGAACTATTATACTTAAAGGTTTATTCTGTTGAGTCATCAATTAGGAATTAAAAAATGATTTTATTATGAAAAATGATTTTATTAAGTACTAAGTGGCCTTCTGCCATTTGTGTGTGCAAAAAAAACGGCTCTACTATTGCAATCGTCCACCTGTTATTTTTCATTTAATATGGTTTCAAATAATTTCGTTTCTATAAACTTCTCTATTAATAATAATTTTAAAGCTATAAATTTGATTTCTACTTTTTATTTATTTGAATGGGATTAACAATTTGTTGTGTAAAAATTTCGTTGACAGAAAAAAGGGTATTTTTGAAGTCAGTAATTGTATTTTTCATTCCCATCCCTTCCACTTCAATAAGCCTTTTCATTTTACTTCTATTACTTTAAAATGTCTGTGTTTTCCCTATCTTCTTACATTTAATTACTTTCTATTTTTACTTACTTAAGTAACTACATTTTGTAATAAAATACCATATGAATGTTATAATTTATTATAAAAAAAGTGATTTTGTAATTTAATTATACTTTATTTTATCGCATTAAAATTTCCAGGTTTATATTTTTTTATACTTTCATGTGTATCTAAAAATAAATAAAGATTTAATTTTCTAAGATATAGGTATTACATAAATAAATATATATCTTACTTCCCTCAAATTTATTTCATAACCTCATAAAAAGAAATTTCATTTCTTTAAAATACGTAAAAACATTTTTTCAGAACACTATTTTATTGAAAAAAATTTAGCACGCTAAGCTATTTATTCTGCTGATAATTTTTTCAGTGTTTTTCTCTGAAGTAGTATATTTCCGTTTCCGTAAAAAAAAAAAAAAAACACTTTTCCATTCAGAGATGTCGTTTTTAATCATGGTTTTTTAAACTTTTATCATTTTTCTGTTAGGTTTGTTACCTTTTATTGAAATTAATTCACGATATTAAATCCTCAGAAATGTCTTTTGAATTGATCTCTGTTTAATTAGTGTCAAATCTATCAATACATATTCAATATAATGTCTTTAAGTGGAAATTAAAAAAAAAAAAAACTTCACTTAAATTTGTGTTTTAAGATTGTAATTCAAAATTTTCTTAACAAATTATATTATTTTCAAATATTTGTATTCTTATGAAAGTGGATTAACACAAAACCCAATTTAAACCTCTTTCTATTCAAAGGTGTCTGTCAAGTATTTGATTGATTTTCACAATCAATATGAAGGGTTAGAACGTAAACTTGTTCTTTCAAAGTACTTAGGGGAAATATAAGTGAGTGTGTCATTGAAATGTACTTTATTCCCATCTAAAAGGTGTATCACAAACTGCATAAGAGCCGCGGATAGACAAAAACCCTCCCGCATTTAACATAAATAAGTGGGACAAATAAAAATCACCTCTTTTCACCCGTTTTCTCCGAAAACACCACACATCCTTTTAAGTGTGAGAATACCTCCACGCAAAAGGGCGTTCCTTGTAAACTCCCGTTGAAAAGAATAGGTCTCCCGTTGGAAAAAAGGGAGTTGTCCGCACAAGCAATTCACTTATAAGGTTAGCTGCATTTAAGAAGAGCAAGTGTGTGTAAACACCAGTACCGTTGCCTCACTCCCTTCGTTAAGTGTCGTGTCCTTGTCTCATTATTGGCAATTTGTCTTGAGAAGGAGGAGGGAAGTTTGATTACAGGAGGGATTTATGTTTTGAGAGAGCTAACAATGCAGTTGATGGATGATCCATTTATCATGTTTAAACGGGGGGTTAAACTGTGAAGTTTCCCGTTATGAATGGAAATAGTTAAGAAAGTTTTGTAACTGATAGTTCAAGGGAAGTTTTTACTTGTTTGCTTTTCTTGAAGTATGTAGCACATTAGAAAATATTCGTAATAAGTTTTTTATCATATTTTTTCTTTAATTTAATATTTATCATCTGGTTCTGAGGAAAACCACTCTTTCAAACTTATTGTTTCCTTAAATATATGGAAATTCTCTGTGCAAACTAATTTTATATGAAAACCAACGTATAATACGCCCAAATAAAATAAGGGTTAAAACTGTGTATGCCAGCTTTAACCTTCAGTTTATTTGTGAATATTATACGTTGGTTTTCATATAAAATTATTGTTTCCTTATTATAAAACTTTTATTTGATCGATTTCTTTAAAATAACCTCATAAAACCCATCTTAACAGAAATATCAAACTTTGGTTAAAAAGAGCAACTTTATGTTTCCGTTTCATTAATATTTTTAGAGTGATAGAAAATTTATGTTCATTCATCGTATATAAATTATTAAATTAGATTTAAAAATATGTAACACGTAAATGTAACATGTAAAAATATGTATACACGTAAGGCTTTACAATTATTTAGTTTTTTTTAGCTTGTTAAATTTAGTTTTAAAAATATAAAATAGGTTTTATATGTATTTCTTCGTAATTTTTTACACCCTCACATTATTCAAGATTAGGTATACTTACTTACACAACATTTCACAATTATTATTGATTTTCACAATTGCCATTGACAAAGATCAAAATAATTAGTAATATCTCATTTTCCAGTCTTTAAGAAACAAGATAAACAACTTCCCTAACTAAAGTTAGAAAACAACTCCAGTTTGACTCAACCCCTTCAAACTTCCCAAACTACTTATCATTCCACGCCATTCCAACTCGACAATGCAACACGCAGTCTGACTTTTGAATATTTATGGTCTTCCGGAACCAGCCCTTTCCGCTGATATAATACAACACTCTCCGAAGGACGCCGGTCCCTAGTGACATCCCAACCCTTCCAACCCGAGAGATAAGTCTGATGAGGACCTCGGTCTTGTCCTCCAATCATGTTCTTCAGTGCTCGTCATTTTTCTCCATCGATCCACTGAAGCTCTCGATTGAGATAAATTAAGTGAGAAGCAAAAGATGGCCTCTCAGCAGTTTTCTTTCTCTCTTTTTTCTTTTCTTTTCTCTCTCTTTTGGGTCAGCATTTCATTGGCGAGACGGATCTTCCTCTGTCAATGATAAAAGAGGTCACTTTCACTCCGGCTTCTGTATGAATCGTGATTCTATTTATTTAGAGAGAACGGTTTTCGAAGAACGAGATAACACGTTCCGAAGAACGGACGTTCTTTTCTCTGATGGGAGCATTTCTTTTTGCTATTTTGATGCGTTGAAAATCTATTGTGGGTTCTTTCAATGGTGGTTTTTCCATGTCAGTGAGAGTAAGTTATTCTTTGTTTCTCTGGAGCTTTTCTCTTCCGAATTTTTTTTATTACCTTTGCTATAAGGCCACCAAAAATCAAAAGAAACACTCTCCCTCGTTGCTTTTAGAGGACCCCATTCAAGCTTTGCGAAGAAACAAAGACCACATCTGATTAATGGCTAAGATATGTTATGCCTTGGTGGAAACTGATAATTGTTTGAAATATCCTCGAGTTTCAGTTCTATTATCATATTGAGAAGGTAAAGATTCGAGAATACCAGTTATAAAAAACTGGACAAGATTCCCTTGAAATTAAAAATAGTACACCCATGACAAACTATTTCTGTAAGGTTGTTTAGGTGCTAAGAGTTAAACATTTCTGCACTTACTACTGAAATACTTTTAAAATTTTTTTAATGTTTTGGGAGTGTTAATTGTTTCTAAAAGACGAAAAAATACTTCTGATTACTGGCTAAGATATAAATTGGCTCGGTGGAAACTAATATGTGTTGAATGTGTAATTTTTATACACGCATTCTTATATTTTATCCACATTTTGGAGAATTCAATTTAATGTCACGATGTTTTACATCAGTAGGGAGCTATATCGCTCACTAACCCCCGTGGACTGCTTATGCAGAACCTTTCTGATCTCTTCGCAATTCTCACAAAACCTACTCACTTTAAAACATTCGTAAACCCATTGCAGAAGAAACGTCAACCAAATTTCCAAACATACGTCACAGGTCCATGAATAACAATCTCTTAAAAGTAAAATTGGTTTAAACCAGATTTGTTAAAAAAAATACCTTTTCATCGAAAATAATAAGACAAAACCTACATGACACTCAAAATGTTTACAAACAATTAATTTCGGTTATCAGACTAAAAATTCTAAATTTCAGAAAAAGTGAGTAAATTTCTAGCATTAAATAGTATATCTGTACGTTTCTAGAGTAGTTTTATTGGTCTTTGAAAGATGTTTAATTTGGAAAGTACTTTAAAGTAGTTTTTTTATCTAACATTTTCATTACCTATGTATTTTTTTTCATTTATCATTTCGTTTTTTTATTTTAAAATTATCTTTTTATCAGACAGATTAATTTTAAATTTAACAATTCACCTCAGTTTAATTACATACCACAGGAAGAGTAGTTGAGCATAAACAGAATCATATGCTGACAATTATGGGAAGTCTCTTTGTCTCCTTCTTCCATAAGTTTTTTTAATGATGGTCACGGATAATGATCGTTAGAAGATATTAAGTGGATGTTTAAAGCCTTAGTCTTCATTTTAACATTAGTCTTATTCATCTGCATTATTTTTTATAGATTTATTGCATTGCTTTTCAGAGAATTCATTAGTTTGTCTTTTTTACTCTTCAATAACATACTAGGAAATTATGAAAAAAATACATTTTGGTCTTAGAATAAGTAATAAAAGTTTATTTAGCCGCAGTATCGTCAGTTTCCAAGAAATTTACATTTAGACTCCAACTCAGACCCCGAAATTGAAACTTTTACGTTCTTCCCGTAACACTTTTATGGAAGATGTCCAATTTCAAATCACAATGGTATTTTTAATCTTGCAAAAAATCACAAAGGATTAGAAAAAAAATATCTGTGTGTTTGCTGTGCTTTTTTTTGAATCAGAAAGAGATGACACTACTCTCAGATTTAGAAAGAATGAAAATCCACTATGAATTTTCTCTTCCTTTATTCAAAAAAATATTTTAAACTAAAGTATTTTTTTAGAAATGAAATTGCTTCTCAGAATTTGGGATTTACTTTCCCAGAAAACAATATCTTTATTTTGAAGTCATGATATCTCTGGGTTCATGTATTTCTATCCTCGCATTCTTTGCGCAACAAACATTCCAGTAAAATTTACTTCGCGTCACAATAATTCGTAATTCTAAAACGATCTAGCATTCTAAAACTAAATATATATGTACAATACAAGGATGGTGATAAAGGGTCCAAGTTATCATTGTATGAATTAAATGTACAAATTATGTAGTTAAGTTTCAATAAAATTGTATCTTTTTAATTTGTAAAATTGCATTGGGCCGATGAAATGATGAAATTATTTGTATCAATTTATTACAATAAATACTCAATGTAACTTTAAAAATATTACTTACTGAAAATTTATTGAAATTTTCATATGATCCTTAAAATTCTGTATTAGTCCTATGTAATTCCATGTATCCTTTTAAATTGTTTGTGTGAAAATTGTATAAAAACAATTAAACCTTCTTTTTTTTTTGTAGATCTGTTCTGTAATACATGTTAATTTCGGGAGAGAAGCGCCTCCCTTTTTTTTGTTCGACACTTCCTAGCAATCCTAACATCTTAATTACAAAAATGTACCATTAGGTATCCACTTACAGTCTTTCAGAATTCATAAGGATATTCTCAGAAAAATAGCGTATTTACCATTTAATTACAAAAAATACTAATTTTGAAATGATGTTAACAGCAATTTTCATTCGGTGTCAACGTTAATTAAACTACAGTTAAATAAGTTATTTTAATTGGTTTCAACATTTTTTTAGTAGTTTTGTACAAAATGTAATAATTTAATCTGTTATATTTAACATTTGTTTTGTTTCATAAATTTTAGAATTAAAGACGTGTATTAACAAATACACTGAAAGTTGGTTGGAGTTAAAAAATTAAAATCTTGTACAAAAAGTAATCATTTTGAAGATATCTAAATACCTTTTTTTTTAAATATTCACATCTAAATTAACATTGATGATATTTATGATATGATAACGGGAAAATATCTCGGGGAAAAATTATATTATTATTAATAATTAATATTATTATTAGGTATTTACTAAAACAAACAATTGTGTGTAGTAGTTTTATATATTGATAATCCCTATTTCAAACTATAAGAAAATTATATATTCTGATCGATAAATTCTTACTACTGAAAAGTTTGACAAATTTTTATCGAATATAGCTTTATGAGAATGAACTAAGATTCATAATAAATACGTTTATCTAATATTAACGCGTTAAAGAACTCTAAAATTTTAGAAACATCAAAATAATATGATTATTGGAAATGTAATGAAATTGGCTCATAATATCCCTGAAAGTTGTTTTGTGCGAATATTCCATAATTAAAAGAAATCAAAACCTTCTTTTTTGGTTAAAAGAAAGAAATTAACTGAGTTTTAGTTTACTTATTTTTATCCATTAAATACTCTTAATACCATCACGAATTTATTTCTCTAGCAGAATCCTTAAACAAGACCAAACCACTATCCCCAATATGACGTTTGGAAGTACCATCTCCAGTTTTAGGGCTCCATTACATGCATTTCGTCTCCCCATCCGAGATAATTCTGACACTTCAGATGTAAAGATACGTTTCACCCCTGAGATTTCAGTGCATCCCGATCTTTTATTTACACTCCAAAACGAGAAATATTTCATTTTCGAGAATATGCATATTTTTGCTGATTCACAACACCCTGAAATCTCTCCACTGAGAGCTTAACGCCGCTTTAATCTCATTGCTCAACTGAATTTTAATGAAGTCGGGATCGCAAAAGTGATGTATTCAAATGGAACCTATCGTTTTCTTTCTTTGAAGATTTACAGACATTGAATATTTTAAGAACTGTGAATTAAGCTCTTTGATGCTTAAGTCAGCGGTGTGGAGACGATTTAAAGTATAAATCTTCTCCTCGTAACAAAAACTTTAAAGTGTCATAACCAATTAAATGAATTTCCCTGTGAAGTAAGGTAAACAATTTCGCAAACTTAGGAACTTCAACGTGTTACTTTAGTGTCAGGGTAGCCCACATTTAAGTTCATTATTTGATGTAATTGTTTAGTTATAGTATAGTTTTTATGAGGGGATCCACTTTTATTATGTTTAAATTTAAATGTTATTATGTTTAAAATGTTGTTTATTATAAGTTTTTATAAAAATTCCACATTTTTTTAATTAAGTCGAATATTTTTAGGTATATTTGGATTGTACCTAATATGATTTTAATCGTTATTGCCATGTTGATTATAATTGTATTTTTATTTGGACATTTTAGAGAAATGAACAGTTCAAATCCAATTGGCTTGGAAAAAAATACATACAATTCTTTTTATACTTTTTATTTTTAGAATAAATTTATTGCCTTTCCTATAATATGGATTAAGGTTTTATACCTCTTATTAATATATTTAAAGCAATTACAATTATAATTGTAATTGATTTATTATAATTGTAATTAATATATATAATTGTAATTAATTTATATTATTATATATAATTGTATTATAATTGAAATTAATTTATAATTGTAATTAATATATTACTCCTTCGAACTGCTTTAAAAGATGAACTCTTTCAATTTCAAGATAATGTTTAAACTTATAAGAGGAAGGAAAATGTATAAAAAAACATCTTATTATATTTTAAAGCTTCTTTGAAATTTATTTTGGGTATCTGAAGTTACACCTAAAATGTTATTCCATCTGATGATGAGTTGGAATACACGAAACTTTACTGGTTTATTTGTGAGTTTGATAGCAAAGGGCGAGAGAAAAAGATTCTTTTGAAGTAGGATATCCTTATTAAGTCTTAAATTATTCTAATTTTGTAACGCTTTCATCCCACGAGGTTTTACAACTAATGTCAAGGAGGAAGTGACCCAAGTAGTGCTTAGAGTTTTAAAAGAATTGTGACTATTGAAAACCTAAACCGAAAATACTTGAAATATATTAGTATCTACAACATAGGAAAAAACCATGTTTTTGAGAAGGAAGTATGCATACATTAATTGTCTTAGTCGAAATTTCTATTGAAAAATGAATAAAATATCTTTCATAGTAGAATATTAATTTGTTGTTTAAAATAAGTAGTACATACTTTAATAAAATTCTTTGATAAAGGAATCTATCTTCCTTTTCAAAGAAACATTTTGAGATTCTGAAGCTACGTCATAAAAATTGAGCTTGTAAGATTACGGTTAGTATAATGGAATGGTTTTAAAAAACTTGTTAATTTTCATAATTGCTATCTGTCATAGCTGTCAATTCGAAAACCTTTTTAAATGTTTAAATGTAGATATTAAAAATCCTCCCATGCATAAAACTTTTAAAAGAAAAATTTCTCAATCTTTCTATTATCGTTTAAAATTTTCGATTTTTAAAATTCTTTTAATTTTTTTAAGAGCTTGATAATTATTGTTTAATTTACTAGTATTGATGGTTTTGAGTTTAATTAGTACATAATTTGTTAATTTGATGGGTTAAGAATTTTATTAAAATTTAATAAAACGTTTTTAATAATAAAAAAATTCTTTTAAGTTTCATTGGTAAAAATAAAATGAAATAACGTTTTAAAGTTTTATTAATTTATTACTAAGATTGATATAAAATTTTCCCGCTGTTTTGGTCTAAAAGATGAAGAATATTTAAAAAAAAAAGGAAAACTTATTAGGGCAAAATTTGGCATTTTAAAGTAAAACATGCTATTTTCATCCTCTGTAAAAAATAGATTTTGAAAATGTACTTAATTCAATTTGAGTTCATCACTTGTTTTTTTTAAAAGAGCCTTCATTGAATTATTATCATCAAAGAGAAATTTGAAAGGAACTTTCATTAGCATAATTGTTGGGTGGCGTTTTTTGGCTTGCTCGAGAAAGCGATTATTAAACTAAATGATGAACCTAGAGAGAAAGGAAGGTTGTATCGAAGCAATATCAGAACATTTTCCTTTGATAAAGAAAAAACCAACCGCACGTAAACCTCGGGGATAGAATGAGTTTGTGGCGAAAAATAAAAATTAATGATTCTTGCCGCTTATTAATAACTTTTGATAGGCAAACTGTTTCAACTTGCTTGTCAACTTACTCGATACTTGTGTATGTATATAAATAATGAAATTTGCATAGTTATGAACCGGTTTGTTTTAAATTGGTGTCCTCCCTCAAGAGTTTTCTTACGTCCTTTCAAATGAAGACTTCCTTCGAATGTTTACTCTTTGAGGGATTTCCTTGTGTTTGAGTTTAATAATTTGAAATCTGGTTATATGTATAGTATGCTGAAGGAAGTAATCTATTGATGATTTTTAAGGCTTTGATGTGACATTGGATTTGATGGCCTCTTGATCTTTGTAATTATTCTTGGCTTGGAATGAAAGTAGCTTCGAATTAGAATAATTTTAATAAAAATTGAAAAGTAGTATAATTCTTGTTTGAATAATTTGATGTAATTATCATGCCATTAATTACAATGTATTTCAAATGTGCTGTTATTTCATAATATTAAGTAAAATTTAAACTTTTTTAAAAATTTTTAATCGTTTTTAGAGGTTAAAAATATCATCATACCTTAGAAAATTTCATGTTATCAAAGGCACAGCAATATCTTTTGATTGGTAATGAAATAGTGTTAAGGAAATATGAAATCATTTCATTCAATAAATCATATGTATTGTGCTGTTTGTTAGAGTTGCAATAATTTTACCGAAAGATTCAGATATTTTAACTTTGTATGTGCTTTAAAATCTACTCATTGCAAATTAAAAAAAGAACCTGACGTTCTGTTTCTTTACATACAAACATTGAAGATAATCTTAGAAAAAGAAAATATTTGGTTCTTAAGTGTTAAAAATCCTCTTCTAATAAAATATTAGGGTTACCCTTATTATTCTTTAATGTAGGACGTTTGAATCGAGTTTAAACTTGTGAGTAAAATTTCGAGATTTAGAATTGCCTGTGAAGTTAAACTCTTCCCATAGGATTTGAAGTAATTTAACACAGTCCCAACGTCATTCCTGAGCGATGTGACTGCTATGAAAATCTGCCCAATTTGCATATTTTACTGCCATGAGCTTTGAATTTTTCTTGTGTACCATACCCCGGCAGGGATTAAACTCAGATTTGCCATTTCCTACTTTTGGTTCTTAACTACTTCTCCTCAGTGGTAGGGAAAATCCTATTTATATGCAAATAAAAAGGGCGAACACTTTGGAGAATTGTGATCTTTTCAATCCATGCGAAGTTATTGAAAGCCGTTTGTGTTTCCCCAGCTTTAATTATGTTCGGAAAAAGGAATTTTTTTTTCGTTGTCAAAACCGAAAGCGTCCCTCATGATAAAGGGTGGGTGGATAAACAAAGCGCAAAAGACGCAGATTCGGTAATAAGATTCAAAATCCGAGTCTTATTTTGCCTTTGTGGTTCCATATCTCTATGGAATTCGCATGGAAGATTAAATAAGAAGGCCGGGTGCAGTTTTCCAATAAGGCGTAGTTTGTGGAAGAGATATGGTGGGATTCGTCGTTCTTCTTTCCCTCTGTTGGTTCTTTTCTTTTTCATATCGTTTTATTGCAATTTTTGCGTCGTTACAGTTTGAAATTGTTGCCTGCTATAAATATTTGAATGTTCAAAACGTGAAATACTATCGTCGAGCGTCTGAGGGACTATTTATGAAAGGCAATATATTTGAAAAGCATAAAGAAGGTTTTGTTTTAGAAAATTGTTACGTAGATTTACATACATATTTATGTTGCAAGAAATCTATGTTTCACGTATGTTTTCAAGAAATGCTTTTACAAGTTTGCTTTCCTCTAGTAAAGAGTATAGTAAATTTTTCCCTTAATGATATTAAATACACTATTTGTAACTTTTTGCGCAAAAATTCTATCTTTTTTTATTCAAAATCCATGATGTAAAAAATTTTATAAAAGTAAAAAACTTAATAAATATCTCATGGAATATTTTTTTCCTATTAAATCCAACCAAAATATAATTCCTCTATCAACCTAGGGAAACTTAATATTTTTGCACTTCGGCTCTTTAATTTAATTAGAGAGTATTACAAATAATATATACTTTCTAGTTATCATACTCGGTTTGTGCTCATGAAAAACATTTTGCGTAAAAAAAGCAATTCCTCAAATTTTTTTGCTTTTTAATATTATGTGGTTTTTATATCCATTTTTACTCAACTCGACTATTTTCTTCAATTAGAAAATAAAGATAAAAATCTTGTTTTTAAAAATTTAATTGTTTACATTAATATAAGTTTCTTTTTCTGAATAATGGGCTATTCTTTTTATACTTTCATGCCATAGGCTGTGCTGCCATCTGTCAAAAGATAAATAATTTTACATCTGACATTTTGTTTATAAAATACTTTTTATTAGCTTAAATAACAGATTCTATTTTTTAATGACTGAAAATAGAAATAGTTTAGAGAAAATATAATAATAATGTATCATCACTGACATTTAGTTGTCTTCAACCGAGTCTTCTAGGTATTAGTTATATAAAATGTGTCTGTTCTAATTGTAAAATAATTAAGTTATTTATATTATATAGCTATTATCAGTATTTTCAAATCTGAAAATTTCTTTAATTTTTTTCTGTATAGGAAGGAACATTAGTTTTTAAAGTTGTAACTCAAAAATATTTTTTACTGTTTGCGCCTTTTTTGTTAATGCAAGCTCTGAATCTATATACCTTTTTGATTTTTAGGTATAATTCTATATTGTTTAATTTAAAAAAAAAAAATGGAATTTTATTATTTTAAAATTATCACCAATTCCCCCCTTGTTTTTCCAATATTTGTTTTTCGTATTTATATTAGTACATAGAATCTATATACCCTTTTTATTTTTAGGTATAATTCTATATTGTTTAATTTTAAAAAAAAAATGGAATTTTATTATTTTAAAATTATCACCAATTCCCCCCTTGTTTTTCCAATATTTGTTTTTCGAATATTTTTCCCACCTTATATATGCTATTTTTACAACTTTATGCAAGGTAAAAGAACTTAGGAATTTATTTAAAAATTATTTAGCAAGGAATTTAATTTATTATAATTTTTCATTCTTTCTGAATGAATAAATTGCCTTGATCATTCCCAGATGGCGCCACAACTGACAAATGGTGTATGATAGATCTGAATACAGTATTTTATCTCCAGCGAATCCCCGTTGTTTCATATTTTCCATATCAAAATCTTGTACTAATGTACAAGATTTATAAACAAATAAAAATATTGTATGCAAGAATCAGCAATTCTCTTATGCTCTCTATCCTTTTTATATCTTTAAAAATTCTAACCATAATTAAAAATTTTACTATGAAAACAATTTAAAAATTGTTATTACTGAATTTTTATTTAAATTAAGTTAATATATGTAGGTTTGAATGATATACATCGTTCCGTGATTTTGAAAATATAAGAAATCAATTAGATATTAGTACATAGTATTTAGTATAATATTACATCGTATTTAGTATATTAGTACATAGTATTTAGTATATTAGTACATAGTATTTATTTTTACTCCACAGCCCTTTGTGGGCCAAGGCCTTCACAAGAATCCTCCTCCATTCTGTTCTCTTCTTGGATAGGGTTCTCAATTGCTAATTCCTATTTTTTTTTTTTAAATCCTCATCAACACACTCCACCCATCTAAGTTTGGGGTTTTATTTATTCATTGTAACATAAACCTGATTTCTAGAAATGATTTCTTCATGAAAGAAATTAATGGGCTTAAAACAAGCATTCTAAACTCATTTTTGATTGTACTTTTTTTCTAATGGATTCTTTATAACATTTAACTCAGTTTACTACCCTGGTTTTTTTCATTGTGTAGTGTCAATTAAATTCGATGTACTACAAACTATATTTATAACAATAATATATTTTTTAAACTAAAAAAACCCTTTAAATCACATAAGCGGCTAAAATTATAAAGAATGAATGTAAAACATTTTAATATTTAATTATTTAATGCTTCAATTGATGAACAGGTCTGCAATGAACCTTCAGAAAGAGTCTTTTAAGAAGGTTATGAATAATGATTAAAAACGGCCATGAAATCCTTTACAAATACAGTTCTCCTCCATGTCAGAACTTTCAGTTAACCTTAAATGAAGGAATATAAAATAAACAGGGAGAAAGGGCAAAAATCTCATTTTGAATTAATAGCTTGTAATATGGAGTAGGTACTTCACGTGAAATGCGAGTATTTAATTTCCTCCCTTTAGTGTATATTAACAAGACGCGAGGGTTTTTAAGGTTTAATAATAAATTTTCATGAATTCCTATTTTTAGAATGATGCATCTTTCATTTTCATAAGCGTGCTTTTGTATTATTTTCCTTAATGTGTTTTTAAATTAAATTATGGTTGTGATGACTTTCTTTAGTAAATCTTGTTCTTTTTTTCTTTTTAGGTAAGTGCTGGTTCTCTTTCCCATCCTTTACGAAGTGAATGATTATCGTTGTTAAGTTATTTGAAACTTGAATTCCCGGGTATGATGAATTTTAACCTAGTGCGAGAGGTCATATTTTATTTAAGCATCGGTGTAAGTAGTTTTCAACTTCTTGAATAAAACGATAATTCCTACGTATATTTTGCTTTAATTAATTTTGTATATGATGATACTTGTTTATAAATTTGAAAGCAAAATAGTTCAAGGTTATTAACAAAGTATTTCCTACACTATTCACAGTGAATTGAGATATTTTTTCAAACGTTAATACAAATAATATGAATAGCATATTAAATAAAGTGCATCTAATTTTGAGGGTTTGGCGGTATCAACTTTTGTCAAATTTAATAAATCAAGAAATCAAGTTCCTTTGATAAAAAAAAACTTGTAAATATTCTTTTTTAGATCGAAAATTCAAAGAAGCAAATGATTTTTTTATTATTATTTATCCTTAGGTTAAAAATATTACCTGTGGTCCTTGAGGCTCATATGGTTTTATGGCTCCGTAGGTGAGCCATGAAACACCTTAAAACCTATGTTCCAAAAACAGCTTTTCACCCAAATAATCAGAATCTTACTTTGTTTCTATTCAAAATTGTTTTTTAGTTTAACCTGTATTAATTTTTTTTATTATAATTGATATTTGATTAACTTTTAATCTCAATGTGTAGTAGTGCTTTATTTTAAACTCTTTTTAACTTCTTGACAACTAAACGTTTTTCAACTTCTTGTATCATGAGTACAGAAAAATGTGAGAAAATTTTTAACTGTAAAAAGAAATGTGTCACCTAGGGTGGTGTGTGTTTAAAACAAACATTTTTTTGTTAACACAGAAGTATATTTGATACATAAGAAAGAAAATTTCTAATATATATTTGATATTACCGTATAAACTCAATACAGTATCATAGTATCTCATTTCAAATGGTATTTTTTTATTATTATTTTTTATTTAAATTATTTTTTGCAAGCTTTCGAGATTGTTTCTTCAACTTTACAAGTTCTCATTTTCAATGCTTTTTAACTCGCCCTCCTGTCAATCCGTTTGAGTGACAACCATTAAGAGGGTTTCAGAGAAAGATAGAGGGAAGGTACAGAGCATCCCTCTTCTGAGTAAGTGGCATCCCCTCTGACTACTCTGGACGTGAGCAGAAATCAATCAACTCAACTTGGTGATGGTGTCCGTGATCTACCCACTTTGGGACTGGAGAAGCTTAAAGAAAACTGTTTGGGATTCTTTTCTTAACTTTCCTCTCCGTTTTTCACTTTTGGTCAGTGACTCTTAGGTGACTTTCTCAATAATTATGAGATCCTTGGCTTGTTTAAAAGCTCGATTCCCATTCATGAGGGAATTGTTATGCAGCCTATGGATGTGTTCGATCGTATTTTGTTTGGACAGTGGAGTTAAGAGCTTGTTACATTTATAGGAACTCGGGAATTTTCATTTAAGTCATGTTTCCTTACTTTCTTTAATTTGTATATATAGAGCCATAAGAACTTATTGGCCATTATGACAAACCCCCGAATAATTGCCGATGTGAAAGCTACCCTAACAAGTGTTTCTATCGTTGTGTAAAAATAATTTAAAACTAGATTAGGTATTTCCCATGTTTTCTCATAAAAAATTTTCGATTCTTGCACTTAGAACTTGCTTACAATTTTAAGTATTTTTTAATTAACCTGTATAGCCATTTAAATTCTTTATGCGTATAAAATGACACATTTTATATGCCTAAATGTTATAATTGTCAAAATCATTTAAATCCTTTTTATTTTAAAATGCCCAACTTCATAAAATTGAGTCCTTATAAGTTTTGAAATAAATAGTTTTTTCTTCAAATTGGAAATTTTATATATAAGTTGAAATTGTTTATTTTGTGACGAGATCCCTGATAAAAATCCCTGTTCTATTGAAAATTGGTTGAATAGCTTCCTTCATAATAGTTTTATTTAGGGAATTTTTTAAAACGTTTCCCGCGCCGGCAAATGTTTGACTACAGTTAATTTAATGAAATATGTATGTATGTATTCACAATATAACGTACATTTTTCTCATAAAATAAAATGATAAACAATCTCATTGTCTCTGCCCTTTTGTACAGCAAAGTAACAAACTACACCCTTCAACATTCCTAATGTGCTTCACTAAATCACTGCCCTTGCACATAACTCAATAAGATATAAAACACACTCGAAAAGATAAATATTTAATTATTTTACGTCTTGTCTAAAACGACAAAGAAGGCGCCGGAGAAAAAGTAACCATCTGCAGTGACGAATTCCGAATCGTTATTTAGATTGAAATCACGGCCTGAGAATTGGCTCAAAATGCATTAAGCGTTGCGCATCTCCCTCTATAATCGCATTAAACGTCCTTTTCATTTCCTATCAAGCGTAATAATTTCCTGTCAAGCTCTCTCTAGGGCAGATGCCAGCAGATCTGCCTTATAGTAATTAATAATACATGCGCGCACTGTGTTGGAAGAATTCAGAGAAAATGGATTTGATTAGGTTTTAAGGCTGATGTAGGGCTACTGAGGATGTCAAAGTAGAGAATTAAGTTAGTTATTCAACGTTTTTATGGGGATTCTCTATTGCTACAAATGTAGATTGACATGTTTCAGGAATGTATCTTAAATGTAAATATGAGAGCATTTTCTACATATTTTTTATTAATTTAGTGAAGTATGTATTAATTTAGTGTCGACAAGCCACTAAATTATGATGAGGTGGAAAAATGGTACACATGCCTATTTTGGTAATAAATTAGTTTTTCAAGTTCACAGGTGTCTCATTTAGTAATGATGGATGTTGAAGAAAAAAAATTTGTGATAAATATAAGCTATGACTAATTGTTGTAACCCGATTATTTAAATTTTATGTTACTGCCGTGTACCTACAGCTAACTGTAAAAAAAAAGTGATACGTCGAATTTGAATAAATTTTCGACTATGCTTAAACTATTTACTGTTTCTTCTTTTCAATAAATAAGGAAATTTCTCTTACTTCTCTTTCTCCAAAGTCTGCACAGAAAAAGATGAAACATAAATCCAAAAAGAACTTTCGCATCAGAAATTATCTAACAAGCAATAGCACAGCCTATATTTTTAATCTCAAGTCAAAAAACGACGTTATCATGGATAAGTTGGATTCCATACATTTTTAAAAATTAGATTCTCTAGTGCACATACAAATCCACAAATAATCTCAAATAAGAATTATAATTGGATGCCAAAAACATGAATGTTATGGGTCTCCGCTTTAGAAAGTCATCTCTGGGAGAATAAATATATCTTGCTAAAGCTCTCTAGAGAGGTTCATGATCTTGATTGCTTTGGGAGTTTCTTTTCTTCTAGGGAAATAAATACAGAGCACAGAGGACATAACAAAAAAAAATTCCGGTCTGGAAAGTGAACTTATTTTTATTGGGCATCGAAATCGATTCTTTACCGGGAAATCGATAATGCTCCGAGGATTTAGAAAAAATCAGATATTTAGGTTGGGAATTTGGTTGTGTAATTTAGTTTCGACTCGTGTCTTTTGAGTGATTTTTTTTTTTGAAGTTGTGTGACGTTTAAGTCTGGTTATGCTGTTTATGGCGTATTGCTTTCCAACTGCAATCGATATACATGCTTGCTTTGCGAGAATATTATAAATATTATTTTGGTTGTTGTTAGGAAGTCGTGTTTTCATTTATAAGCTCCAAACTGTATATTCATCTAACATATAATACCAGATTAAACTTTTTTTTAATAAAATATCGAACTTTTTTAGTATGCTTGCTTTTTACTACCCCCCAAAAGAATGAACTGGTGTTTGGTTATCAAAAGTTATTACAAAATCTTCTGGACGTAATTAAATAATTTGGTTTTGTTTTTTTATATAATTTATAAATTATTTATTTTTTTTTTACAGTAAAAATAGTTGATGAGATTCCATGCCAGACGAAAATGTTTTTATTGATTTCTAAGATAATTAGATTGCTATGTACAATCGGTCGCTTAATAAGATTTAGTTATTACTCAACAGAGAAAAATTTTAATTAATACATACCTACCTGATTGAAATCGAAGATAAATGAAATCTATTTTTGCAAAGCAAGTACGTATAGTGAGTAAAACTACACTTTATCATAAATGCATAAATTTGGAGGGAATGTGTTATAAATTATATCTAAATAAATTTTTTTTCTAAATAAACGCAAAACTTTAGTTTAAACCGCATAAATTCCACTACAGCAGTAGCCCCCTTTGAGCTTTGAATAGGGAAAGAAATTCTAAAAAGAAACGAATCCTTTTTCTTTACTGCTGAGAACATGTCAAATATTTCGAAACAAATATAAAGAGTATGCGACAGGATGTATGGATGTATGTGTTCAATAACATCTTTCTAGAACATTGAACTCACATAAGGCTTTCTAGAAACGTAAAGGTATTTGAGCCATCAAGATATTGTCTAAAATTTTCTCTTCTGAACTTAGTTTAATGAGGACTTGTTTTCTGTAGATTTGAAGAGTGCCTTTACGTAAGAGGATTTACTTCTCGTTATTCTGGTCAATTAAATACATATTATTAGTAGTAAATTTATAGATGTTAGTTGCATTTGTTTGTTTAGTATTATTTTTGTCTTTCTCTTTAGAAAGAAAGAATACAGAAAGTGAAAAATGAATTCAAAAAGTTGAGATCAAAAGAAAAGATTATTTTATTATCTTTATTTTATTGTTTTTGTATTGTTTGATAGTTATTAAAACTTTACGAATGACTGGAACCGTGACAAATTTCGATAAAAAATTGCAAGTGACATAACTGCAAACGGACTCTCCTAAGAAACTCCTCCAAGGCAGGTTGATAAGCTAGTATGTTGATCCAAGATTAAACTTAAAATTAATAATACCCAAGATTAATAATCAGGGATATTAACACTGCACTTAATATTGTCAAAATAGATATATGGATGATTTGTATATTACGAATTCCTGTTTCAATCAGTTTTTATCTACTCTATATCAGTAATTTGTAAAAAAAAATATTTAATTTGTTTCATCAATAGCACTACATGAACTATATATATCCAATTCTAAAAATCGTTCTTTCATAACCTCTCTATGATGTATTCTACGTATTCAACTCTATGATTTATCCCCATCCCTTTCTAAGAACCATCCCTTCATTAATGCCACTCTATCATCTCTAAAGCAGACCTCAGCCTTGGCAAGGTTATGTTTCCTCTCAAAAGCACCGCGACTCCATTTGTTAAGTGTTTGTCCTCCCATCCATCACCTCTTATGCGGCCGTTAAGCGAGCGAATCAGTCGTAACTTCAATCACGGAACTTCGATCCGGCTGCGATTACTCGGGGCCGGATAAAATGTGCCGGATATGGTCTGTCTGTCGCCCCAGGCAGCCCCTTTTTATATGCACCTTTTTCCATAAAAAAGAAAGATTTTTATGGTGCCCCATAAAGGAAACGGAGGTAAAAGTTTTGATGTGCCCTATCTCGCGCACTAAATGACCGGATTCCGTGTCTCTTAAAACTTAACAAATCCCGTCGGGGACTCTAAAGGTAAATGAATTGAGTTGGGCTCCTTCGTTTTACCCTGCGTACCTCTCAATTAGTTTAAGTCGGAACCTTAAGGGATCGTGTCGGTGATTTGAATGACTTTAATTTAGTTTAGTAAAAGTTGTTTTATTTCAATGAAGAACTATTTTCTCGTATGTCTCACTTTATAAACATTAGAAATAGTATTAGTTTAACTCGTAAATATTAGTTTAATATCAAATTAAACAATTTTAACCAGTTTTGTGTCTATATTTAAAAAATACGATGAGTTTGTAAGGTGTAAAAGCATATAACTTAAATTTAATGTCAATCTCTAGAAACAAAAATAAATTATAAGTACACCAATTATTTTTTAAAAATTTGGTCGGGGTAAATTAGGTATGCGACTGAAGATCAGCATATTGATAGATTGTTACGAAATTGCAACCTTTGCACTAAAAGTTCCCAAAGCTATTATTTCTCCCAAATAGGGAAAAACTGAATCCTGAATTCCCCGCATCCAACTCGCTTAAATACGATTTTCTGAAGAAAAAAAAACACATACTCCCATCCAACCCCCTGCACAATACTCCATCCAGACAACTGTCACCGACGATATAATGCCTCCCATTGCGACCATATGCAAGTGACAAGAGCCCTGTGACAATGCATCTAGCGCTCGTGGCAAACAAGGCGGCTGAATGGGTCTCTGGCCGGAAAAGGGTGCTCATGGCGAAATCCCTGGTCCATTGGGACCGGATAAGCTGGATTTGGATGGCTGCCATCGCTCTCTTTCGAGCAGGTGGATTTAGGGGGTTGGCTGCAATCAGGGGTGTCTCTTCCGGGGGATGAGAGTGAAAAAAAATTAGGAATAAATTTGTTGGGGTTTATAAAAAAAGCGCCTCTCCGGGAAAAATGTTATTGTTAATCATAATGATATGTGAATCCTTGTTATCTGCAATGTTTCAAACATTTACAATTCCCAACAAATAATTTGTGGACACTAATTTTTTTTTGTTCATTAATTCAAATACGTTTATCATTTGCACTCTCAATGGTAAAATAATGTCTTAATCCTATATCCTTACTGTCATCTTTAGTTTCCTTTTAATCTTATTCCCTAAACCTGTATTTTTTATTTCTCCAAAGATTGGATACAGAAGTAAGAAGTCATATTTACTTAAATGTGTCATTTATTTTCATCAATAACTCTGTTTTACATTCTTAAGTCAACTCGTAATTTTTAATTTTTATTTTCTTCATACTATCTCCTATTGAGACCTTTTTACATAGTTACATATATATATGCTATAAGTTTTCAACGACCATTTTAAAGTACAAATATTTAATTTTTTACAATTTTTTGAATTAGTATATACCGATAAGATTTTTTTCTTTACACATCCTCTAAAATTTTCTCAAAAGTAAATAACCTTTAAGTGAAGCCCTTCATACAAATAATGGTTTTTATTTCATTATTTCAAAATGCACTCTGAAAATTTAAGTTAAATAAAACATGACCGTTGAGAAAAGAGCATTAAATGAAGGTACTTTTAGAGAGGTTCCATTAAAAACGCATTAAAAATTTCTGAAAATTTAAGAGCAGTGTTTTAAAAATATTTTATTCCCGGGATATCAAATAGTCATTTATAAAACTCTTACTTTGAGTACCTCTAAATCAAGAATAAAATGTTCAAGATGGCAAGAGTTTCTTCTCGGAGGTAAAAAAATTACACGAATAAAAGAATAAAAACAAAATGTTCCTTTTAAAACTATCGATCCTCTGATATCTTCAATAATTCAGTCTGGAACGCATTTCTCACAAAAACACCTTATAAAAAGACTTAAACCTTATCCTTTCTCGATTTATTACCAAGCTTAAAGTATTAAAACGATTCCTCATTCCATAAACCTCTCTAAAATAACGTCCTTCGAAAAATGTAGAGGTTTAGACCTATTCGGTAAATAATAAACTAGTAAACCTATAAATTCAAATAAAAAAATTACTTACTTTTTAACGATTGTTAAAAAAAATATCTTAAGTATTCACACTTAAACCCTGAAAAAACACTTCTGTATTCTCAATATGAAAAGTTTTTATATTTTGTGTAGACATAAGAATTAAGAATACACTGGATGAGTTCGTAAAAATTTTCACTTTAAAATTCTGTTTTCTAGCTTACGGAATTAATTCGTGAAAAAATCACGGAAATTAATGCGTAAAAAGACTAATTTTTATACAGTGTACTTTATAACCACTAGACCAGTTACGCCGGGCTTTATAATTTTATAAGCATTTATGTATTGCTTTTGTTTACCTTTTTGTTTTCATAGTGCTTTTATTTAAACGTACTTATTTACCTCTTTGAGAACTTAAATCTTTAACTTTGAAATTCATGCAAATTGAAATCCAGATTGAAAAACACGCAACTTTAAACGAGTGCAAATATGCATCCTATAAACGGAAAGCCAGGTATGCATGCGGCAGACATTATGATTAATGGCTTTTAATGGCATCATTAAGCTTCAGTTTTGGCCTGAAAAGTTTATTTCGTATTGTTTATCGATATAGCGTGAGACATTTTTTTTATGAAACCTAAGAGGAATTTTTTTTTCAAAAGAAACAGTTAATGGGAATAAAATGAAGTTGGAAGCATTTTTTTTTTTTTAGTTTTGATGGATACATTTTCAATTTCTGAAAACTTGTTCTTTTTCAATAAACGAAAGGTTTTAAAAGTATTTGACTAAGCTACAGTGCATGTAGAGAAATTTAATTTTTTTATGGGTTGAATGGGGTTGTGGTTTTCTTTCAATTTAGTGGATTGATATGGTGCATGTATTTACATATAGATATTTACATTATAAATGAATTTCTAGAAAATTCTTTAGTAATGGAAACATTTTCATTTTTTTTACTTATTTTATATTACTTTCACACAAGTGCTGTTCTTTTGTAATTACAAAGTATAATAGATCGAGTTTTTATTTGGTTATTGAATGACAAATGTAAAAGTAATGAATATTTTATGAAGGAGGAGTAGTGATATGTAGGGTTTATTCTTTAATCACTAACAAAAGATGACTTTACTTACTTCTTAAAATTATGTTTTAAAAATGCAAGTAATTTTATTATTTAATTCAAGACAGCACTGTATTTATTAATTTCATTTGTACCTCATGTACATAACACATTCTCTAATTACTAAGACCACTCAATCGCATTTTAAACTACATAAAGTTTTTTCGTACTTAGCTCAGAGTTTCCTCAGGCTTAAAATTATCCATATGTTCTCTTGACTGACAAAAGACAAACTAGCGGAGCCCTCTTCCCCTTCTAGATACAGACAAAACAGCAATTTTTACTCAAGTTAATAGGCACAGTATTTTCTCAATACATTTTGTAGTTCCAAAATCCTTATGATGCCAAAAAGTCCTTTTCCCAATGTGATATTTTTATTTGTGATATTTGTTACGATATGTTTTAGTGCCCGTTGGACTTCTAGAAATCTGTAATATGTTGTTCATTTCTTGTAACTAGTAATGGTAAAAACAATCAGTGAGAGCAAGAAAAGATGGTTGGATATTTAAATTTCTTTTTATTCATTTGTCATAAAAACTTACTATATCATTAATTTCTTAGTCTTACCCCAGTCTTCGTAGTCCTAGGAATCGCTCCCTACATTTTTGCCCTAGCCACGTAAAACCGAACGGCACGAAATCAATTCCAACACCCTCCTGTCCTAAGCAGGTGGAACTGATACATAACTTTCACAAACCACCCAGCATCCTCAGACACACAAATAAATCCTCCCGATCGGGGGGGGGGGTCTCCCCCTTTTCAAAACCCGGCATTCCATCGGATCCGGGAGCAGGGTATGTCCGGGAGGATTTCACCTTCGATGATCGATGGGGCGTGACAAGACCACGTGATCTGCCGGATACCCCCTTTCTCCAATCGATGGGAGGGGGAGATGTGGCCCCTCGGCGCCGACGTTAGCGCCCCCTCTGCAAATTAAGTGGCAGCGGCGTTTCAATTTGGCTTGTTGATTTTGTTTGGATCAACTTCGCGGGTTGCTGAACCCGGAGATGTCTATGTTTGAGATATGAGGGGAGTGGGTGGGATGAAATGTTGCGGAAGGATAGGGGGATTGGAATTTCTTGTGGGGTTGATCCCGGGTTTTGTTGTGAGATTTGATGCGAAATCGAACTTTTGGATGACCAATCTTCCAAATGTATCTATCTGTATCCCCTTGTGTATTTCCCTGCATGTGGTATCTCCTTTGGAACTTTCTGTATTATCTTGTTTTATGAGTTATCCTTTTGATGATTTACACCCTATCCAATTTCAACTATTAATAAAAAAAAACAAAAGAAAAATAATTTTATAATAGGTACACTTTAAAATAAATATGCATCTCAAGGACGTCAGTTGACTAATTTCGAAATAAAGTTAGTTTCTAGCCCTATTCCCTCCTTGTTAAAAGGGATATTTTTTATTTGTGTACTATGATTGAATTTTCAGGATTGAGTATATGTAAGTTTACCTTTTAGAGGGGGGTTATCTCCGTATACCCTTTTAATTAGATTTAAGCTTCAGTAGTAATGAAAAGTTATCTTGATACCTAAAATTAATGTTACTAATTTATTAGATGGATAACAAAAACCACAATATTACTGATAAATTCATCTCGATACGGATTTGTTCTACAATTTGTCTTATTAATAATTTGTCATTACACTACAACCATTTTTATATTTCATATTATAACTGTGAATACTAAATGTAATTTTTCGTGAAAGCCACAAATGTTTGGATTGCTTTTTTCATTCATTTTCCTCTATCTTATTACAAAGATCAGATTTATTTTCTCAAAATACGCTATCCTTCACACATACCTAACAAATTTCTTCCATACCCAAAGCCAACTAAATCCATTCATTTCGCTTTACCACACACGTATCCCTCCCCCATTTATATTCTCCTAATATTCCTTTCGTGTTGGCCCGAATTAAGCATCGAGTAGCCGTCGTAACGGAAGCCTCCTCGTTGGCCACAAATTGAATCGGAACTGGACAGCTGGATCGGTGGGACCGATGCCTCGGGCCGCTCCGCATCCCCATTGCCTTCCAATGGCCGAGAGGAAAAGGAGCGGACTCGGTTTGTTGTGTAACGCTTTTGGAGAGGTTGGTCCATGGATTGGGTTTAATGCGGTGTGTTTGAAAGGTTAGGAGAGAGAAGGGATGGGTTTACGATTTGTGGGGATTTATGAGAAGAGAGAGATTTATATGGTTGAAATGATTCGTTTTAGGCTCCATTTGGAGAGAAATTGATAGAAACCTTATTTTGATAGAGAAATGACTTTAGGGCTTGGCAAAAGGATTTCGCTAACCACGAATACGTTTTTGGGAGGTTGGAGAAAGCTAAATAGCCATAATAAGGAAACTGGTTAATTTCTAAAGTTATTGTGTTTGAGATGTGTTTACTAATATTGTAAAAGAAAGCACATATGGAAAAATTTTGCAGATAAATTTACTCCCGGCACTCAGAGACGTATATCAGCGGGACGAAGGGGTCTGGATCCCCTTTCGAAATTCGGACTAAGTGGACCAAAACTAGTTAAAACATCGTTTTTACGTCAAATTAATGAAAATTTACTGGGGGAGGGTCCCCAGACCCCCTCTTCGACCAGTACTTGGAACTCTATTATTTACAACTTTTTTGTATTAAGTTTATCAACATACAAATCTTCCCAAAAAATAACATATTAAATTTGAAGTCCAGTGGCGCAGTGGTAGTGCATCTCGTTGCCAGCTGACTGTGACTTTCAGTCATACGTTTTGTATCAGATCTTGCTCGTAGCCTCACCCAGTAAGGCCGGTTTATACTGGAGTTTGAAGGTCTGACAACCTTAGGTACTCCCTCAAGTATCTCTTCTTGTTTCTTATATTAAATTTCCAAAAATATATATCCGAAATTCAGATTAATTCATAAAGATGATTCAATTTGATTCAAAAATTCGTAGCCCCCTCTAAAACAAAACCATGGATCCGCCCCTGCTTAATAGTGAATAGTATAAAAAATTGAATAATCATTACAATCGATAATTTCTTTTATTTTATTTATTAAGTCTTTAAAACTCTTGTTAATTTTGAAAATTTACGACCGAGGCTAATTTCATGACAAAAAGGAAGAAAAAATATCACTGCATTTCCTCCTCCACCCCTGTCTATCCCATTCCATCCTCCTCTCTCCGACCCCTCACTACCCATCCTCCTCTTCCCCCACTTGTTTGCTGATTCGGGTTCCGTTCCCTGGAAAATGCCGATCCCTCTCGTAATCCCCCTTGATTCGCAATTAATGTTCTAGCGTGTCACGGATTCCAAAATTGAATTCTCCCTCCCCCACGCAACAGTTCCCTACTATCGTGTTTATTCTGGGGCTCATTACTTTTCCAGAAATGGGAAGGGAACGAACTCTAAGTACTCTAAATAATTTTTTATTTTCAAATTCAGCAAGTTGTTTAACAAGGTACTTTAAGAATACATAGCAGAAGCGAGTCCTAGATTTTCAAAAGAAGAGATATCATAAAGCTTTAAATTACTTTTTATAATATGCACAAAAATTTTTCATATATGAGCTTGACGGAACTTGGCATGACCTTCACAATATTCCGGATATTTTTCCTGTGTTATTTCAAAAGTAGTTAAATAATTAAGTTTGTAAAAGTCTATCTTTAAAAGTTTTTAACACTATGAGTAAAATAGGCCCATTCTTCATTTAAAAGTATATTTTTCATCCTATTGTATGAAGTAAAAAAATGTAAGATATTTATATATTGTGCTGGTTGAGAATAAAATGTTGATATTTTTTTCCATTGGTTTCTGCTAACCCCCCTCCCCAAAGAAACAATTTCTATCCCCCTTAGTTCCAGCCTTCTCATTCATTTATTTGTTCAGAAAAATCTAAGAGTCAAGAGTGGAAGCCAAGGAGCTTTGGAAAACTTGAAAAGGAAAAAAAATTACCAGATCAGAGTTAGTGCGTGAAGCATGAGGATAAAATAAGGTTCCAGATGTTTTTCTCATTCCTTCATTTTTTACACTGGTGATTTAAGAGTTTTTCCTAACATTTCTCTACTTGGCAATCTGCTTTTTTGTATTATTCAATGGATGTTCTTGACTATTTTGTTTATTGCTGATTCGATACTTTAGCGAAAAATATTGCAGGAAATGTGTATTGAATAATAAACAATTAAAATTAATAAAGAAGTAACTTTTCAATTTTTTTTTGTCTTACTTTCACGTTGCTTTTAAATTTGTGTTTAATACTCACACAGTCATACCTTTCTATACTTACAAGGGATATTAAACTACAATATATACAGTTATTACGAATATTTTCGTCAATCAAATAATCTTATAACAATATTGGCTGTAGTGAAAATTCGGTAAAAATTACCCTTTTTTATTCATAACCCTTCAATAAAATGGTGTTCGATAATTCGATGAATAAACTTATTGATTCTTTATTGCCTTCAAAATTTTTCAATTACTAACTTTAAAAAAAAAAACTTTAGACAATAAAGAAGTTTATATTTTATATAAAAAGTAAACATATTCCATTTTTGTTTACCAAAAAAATTCTTGAAGCTACTTTTATTGCAATATTGTATTACGTAGGCTATAAAATAATATCATGATGAAAAAACCTTCGAACAACAATAAAAATATTATGATGTGGTTCTAAAGCATTTTAGAGTAACAGTAGTTTCTTTGTCTCTATAGAAGTATACATACCTATAAATAAACATCCTAACTTGAATTTCGAATAGTTCAAGTTAAACTTTTGTTTATTTTGTTTGGTTCATACTGTGCGCATGTTTTTGACTCCCTTCTTCATACATCTCTAAAAATATTTGATCTCGCACGTTTTCGACGTAACGTACCAAACACAGCAAGAAAAAAACATGGCGAAATATGAATAGGTTCAAAAACATGTTTCCTCGAACATCATTTTTCATCTCATTCGTTTGTAAAGAAGCCATGAACAGTAGCTGAAATACTACACGCGAGCAATTTTCTATAAGCTACATTCTTTCAACTTTTGCCATTCCCTAGACTCACAACTGGAATTATTTAGTTTCCATTAACAAACATTCGATTCCAACTTTTCTCGACGTCTTTTCCATACCGCGGCCCCATTCTTCATCAGAATGCCACTCCCGCAGAACATCCATCATTCTAAACCGCCCCTTCTCCGCACCCCTTGTTTCCCATGATGCCACCGAAAAAAGAAAATATCCTAGAACTCCGCTGGAAAAAAAACGATGTTTATACACAGCATCGATGGGTTCCTTAGCTCCATCCGTGTGCTGAAAAATTCAGAGCTGTCTTCGCCCAGAATTGTTATTGGCCGCCTCTGATCGGAGAAATAATAATCTATTTCCTATACCGAGGAGGCTTTTTATTCCCGTCTATTATTATCTATTGAATTTCCACCATTTTTAATATGTCTTGGTAGAGGCTTAGTTGAAAAAGATCTTATAACGGTACGTTGATAAAATTGGATGTTTCCTTGTCAGGGTTTTATTGAGTAGCTTCATAAAATGGATACGGCTTTGTGATCATTATTTCAACGACGGCTGCGTCTTTGGTTTCATTCTTGCCGTAGTTTTGAGATGCAGTTTCTTTTAGTGCTCTGAATTGGTGAGGAGAAGGCTTTTGGATAGAGATTCATCTAAATTTGTAATGAAGGTATCCATTTATGCGGATTCAATCATATTAAAATGAGGGTAGCTGAGGACACTTGGATCAATAATGAATAAGCTGGTGGCAGTGATTTCTCTAGAGAAAATTCTGAATTGTGTTTCTATCAGTTTATGAACTTGGTACTTGGAAGTTAGGCCTTTATTTATTCAGAAATAATTAATTTTGCCATGTTCCCTTGTATCACTATTTTTTCTATCAGGTTATGCATGATATCAAAAGAAGTAATGTAAGGAATTAAATCTTTTCTTTGTTCTGCTACGAGGCAAAAGTGATACTTTTATTTGTTTGATGGATTAGAAAATAAATTTTAAATGAGTGTTAGTATCACATTCATACAGTTTAAGAGAAACTAAATGTATATAAAATTTAAATAGTATTCTAAATTAAGAATATTTTGTTAAATTTTACAAAGTAGAACGGGTTTTTGAAACTTAGGGTAAAGGAGGATAACACTACCCACAAAAATTATTTTGGGCTATTAAAAATAAGAACTTAAAAGTTAAAGCCTCAAATATTTACTGATTGCAAGTTTATTTACGGATTGAATCGAAAATATTACATTTAACGTTATATTTATAGTAGGTATTTTATTTATGTTTTTAAAACAGTTATGATAATGTTTCTTTATAAATTGATTTTCACAAATATTTAAAGTTTAAATATACATTGTGTGTTCAATTGAAAATGGATCTTGAATTTCAGGATTTCTCCATTTCAAAGGATCTTTCTTAATGATTAAAAGCTCTTTCCCTGCCCTTTGTATCTTGCTGTAGTTGAACTGAGGTGGCAGCTAATAGCACACACCTACGGAAAGTGTTTATTTAAGAGACAAGGGTGTCCAACATGTCACACCGAAATCCTTAAGATTAGTGACGACTTACGCAATCTTACACTCGGGCTCTCGATATTGAACCCGATAGTAGTTTCCGGTGTCCAGTTGAGTTATAGGACTAATACGCTATTACTTGGACTAGACCTTCTGAAATTATGTTGAATAACTAGGAATTATGGGATATAAACACTCATTCTGAATAAATTTGTTTGTCCACGTTTAATGGGAGTTACGAAAAGAAAAAAACGTTTTTATAAGGTTCATATTATGTGCCATTGGAAGTACCTTAGAAAGGTTTTACTAATATAATAATACTGAAAAATGCTTTGATAAAATCAAATAGTTTTGAAATTTAGTCAACTTTACCGTATAAAATGTAGTGGATGTGTTCAGTAAAGCTTCCTTTGAAAGGTATATGCAATCATAAAAAATCTTATAAAACCTTTAAATAAAAAAATTGATATTTATGTAAATGAATATTTTTTTCATTAAATACTACTATGTATAAATATATTTATGTTGTAAATCCTTAAATCGTTTCCTCTTGTTGGGATCGTCGGGACAGATTAAGAGTTTTTTTTTTAAGTATTATGAATTCTCTAAAAGAGATAAATGGCCAGAAAAGTTTTAATTGATGCGCAAATGTTTATACTCAATATCTGAATGGTTTTTGAAAAAGTATAAGTGTCGTAAGTCTAAGTATACCCCCCACCTTTCCATATAGGTCTTTGCGGTAAAGTAGGAATTTTAAAATGATTAAATTAATATTGTTACCCTTTTTAATCTATCTAAACTTCCTGATGGTGGGTTTTACAAATGTTTTTTTAAATCACTGTATCTAATAGATTTTAGGAACTAAAAGTATCTAAAAGCTCGTTAATAAAACTTATGTGTCCAGAAAAAAGTATATAAAGATAATCTATACGACAAACGCTTCTCTGAAAACCCACTAACTTGTTATTGAAGTGTAAGGTTTTTTTCTTAGTCGACATCTGTAAAACTAGTTTCTTTACTACAAGCGTCATTCAGCAGTAAAGCAAACATCTAGTGTAGAGGAAACTTGTTGTGAACGTGTGAATTAGGGAAAGGTTTTTCTTGCGACAAGATTTTTCTTGAAACATGGTAGGGGGCATTACATAACTATTTTAATTGATATTATTTATTACATTTAACTTGCATTTGGAAACTTGATGATAACCGTCAGCATAAATATCTTTTTGTCATTTAAAAAAATATGTTATGTTCATTTACATTTAGAGTTTCTTCAAGATTTTAAAATCAGCGAATAAGTTCTACGTTCTTTAGTAAAATTATTTTCTAATTACTTTAAATTATGTCTTTTTAAGAAAATGTTTTGGGTAATATTTTAACTCCTTCTGTCTTCTGTATTTGTTTGTAACACAAAAAATCCTATCATGCATAAATAGATCACATCTGATGTTATTTTTTGACCGTAAAAACCATAAGCTTAGCATTCACGACAGATAAAACAGTGAACCATGAACGCAATGTTAACAAAAACAATATTTTTATCGCAGATATTTCTCATCGGTTACAGTTTGTTCACTACACTTATCACCGCAACTAGATATCCAATCCCACTTTTTTTCAACGGACATTCAAGGACAACCGAAGCGTAATAACCGAGAGTAAACGTTGCTCTTGTCACTGCTCACATGGCCGAAAATGTTCATTTTTTAAACCCCAATTTTTCTCTCCATAACCAAAGAGAAAGAGAGACCCCGCCTCAATTCTCTCGGGACGAAAATAGCGAGAAAAACCAAAAAGGGGCAAACTTTCCCCTCTACTCTCAGCGAAAAAATCTCTCTCCCCCATTTACACATTCGCGTGTTGAAGCTGAAAGCTGTGATAAATGGTATTATACTGGATAAGCTAGCAGCGAATTCTTTTAAATAATCGAATGAGCGGACGAGCGCCATCTGGTGGGTGCTTCCGAAGCGTTGGGAGGGATGCGGGGAGCGGGTCTCCACAGTTCTCCCTCGGTCGCTGCCCAAGAGGATCCTCTTTTGTCGTCTGTGCTGTTTGTTCGACCGTCGGGATTTTGCCCCCTCCCCCTTGTGACATTCCTTTGGTTTTGTTGTCAACTGGTGGTCATCACTCGCTTAGGATTTGTGGAGTCTGTGTCGTTGTGTCAACGTGGTTCCAGTGTTTGGGAAACTGTGGTATAGTGAATTTAAATGAGCTTCTGAAGGAATTAACTCATAGACTTTGGAAGATCACATCCGTTTCTTTATTCCGTTATATATTTTTTTGAAAGGAACCATAAAATTACACCAACAAAGAGAAGAGCGTACCAATAATTTTTATATTAATATTGGAAATTAAATTATTCCAAGTCCCTTTTACTGTAAAAATCCTAAAATTTTTAAAAACGGAGAACTTAGCTAAAATTTCATTATCATAATTTTATTTCAATTGAGTTATCTAATTTAATTTTGGTTAAATGTAAGGGTGTAAATTTATAACGCAAACATATTAAAAGAATTTTATAAAAATGAGTAAGAATTTTAGTTTTCTACTTGCGATAAAAATTTAGTCAATATCCAAATTGACATCACAAAGCAATCAAACTTTTCAATTAAAGCAAAAAATTTTCAAATTATCATAATTAAGTAAATTTTTAATATCTCGGTTGTACATATATTTTGATCTATGATAAATCAAATACTATATTTTGATAATAGGTTGTAAATGATTAAAGACAATTTTTATCAATCATCAACATTGATTATATTTCTTGTGATGAGTTAAAAACATTAAGAACCAATGTCATGTTTTTAAATGTCTTTAAAAATTTTTAAAGTTTTGCATGCTGTTACAAATTAAAGAATAATTCAATTTTTTTTATGAATGCATTCCCTTTCTAAAATTGAGATAATATATTTGAAAAGGCATGTTATTTGAGTTTAAAATTCCTCAATGTGAATTCTTGAATTCTTTGGGGGTTAAAAAACAATTCTTATCTCTACTTCTGTAGCGTAAAATGTTCTATTTTAAACCATAAATGTAATAGGAAACATCATGCCTAACATTTCAAATGCATTGGTCCCTTGACACGCTATAAAAATATCCTGAAAATAATACGCACGTGATGTAATAACTTGACGATTTATGGGTTTCGAGAATGGGGACTGTTAAGAACAATTTCAAATTTCGTTTTAGGAATGCTGCAAAACTGAACAAATGTTTCACGGATAACACATTCATCTTTTATTTTTGACCAAACTGTACGTAAGTTCTTGACTTTAGAATTGTAAATATTTTAAGGCATTTCATACAAGTTCATTACATTTCGTGTTTAGAAAATTCCTTCAGTACTTCATGATGGAAGTAAAGCATTGATTGAAACAGAAGATTGTGTAAACATTGTGATTATTTTGACTATGCTAACCATTCTTTCAAACCTTATATGATGCTTCCTTAGCAAAAAAAATAAACTGAAATTGAAACTGCCATAAAATGTGCCTCTATTGTTTGTGATTATGTAAACGGCTGTGCTCGTGGCCTCAGAGTATGGAACATTTGAAGAATGTATCGGAAATTTAAATAACTTTCCAAGTTTTCAACAACATTCATATGGGAAATCGAAATTCTAACGTGGCTCAGTGCCTGTCCAATAAAAAAGCCAAAGCCTTTCCATCGTACAGGTAAGATGCCTTTTAGGCAAATTTTATTTCTCACATTAACATTTATATATTCATTGAAGTATACCCAATTACCCAACTAAATAAGTAGTATTATATATATTAGAATATCAACGTTTTTTGCTAGGTTTGTTATAAATATACCATTTTTAAATGAAAACCATTCGGCTTCACGATATTTAAGTAAAACTTGACCCAAATCACTTTTGTGCTAAATTCTATCTTCTTACGCCTATTTTCTTGATTTATCAATTAATGATAAAACTTAAGTTTGCTTTTTTTATTCGTATTGTATCCGTTTTCCAATAAGTATATTTTTCATTTTAATGACAGTGATTTATTTTGAATAATTGAATAATTCAATGAATCGTATGTGCTTGGGATAAAATAGCTTCAATATATATTTGTACTGTTTACTTTAAAATAAAATCATACTTTTTGAAACACTGTAATATATTTTTTACTTTTATGAGATAACTTTGTTTTTTTACAAATTTACTAATAAATTCTATAGAATTACTTGTGACAACTTTTATTTCCTTTACCATATTCCTTTTATTCTATACCATAACCATAGGGAACAAAATTGTATTGATTTGCATTATACTGTATCAGAAAGACTTTTGTAAAATTTATTAATTTTTGTGTGAAAAGTTAATGAAAAATATTGACATCATATTTTTAGTATTATTTTTTCTTTTCTATATATATATTTTTACTACCTTACCTTTAAAAAACCCCTTCATATATTTTGTTATCTTCCATACACAAAAAGGCTACTAAAGGTAACTACCCTCCTGTGAAATGGTGAAAATACTGTTTAAGTATAAAATGTTAAATGGAGCATAAGTATAAACAGTCAATTAATAAATATTAAAAAATTACGTAATTAAATTTCAAATATGCGATTATAATTCTGGATAATTACCAAGTCTGTTTTCAATCCTGTTAAGTTAGCCGATTTCGGATATATATTTACAAGCATCATACTCCTAAAAAATTTCCCTATTTGTAAGACGTCCTGATAGTGTAATTAGGTGATGAAAAAAACAAGAACCGTGTGTTTCATCGAGATTACAGAGTATCGATTCACAGAGTATTTCAACTAACTCTACATAAAAAATGTCCCAAAGAGCTTTTCCTCTACGACGACTTCACGCGCATGCATGCGAAGTGGTAGTTTTTAACGTCTTGTTCTAAAAACATATCCAAATATCCATGTTCACATTTTCAGTAAACCCTATATGACGTCTGTCGCAACATTCTCGTAAACTATGGATCGTAGATAGTTCTGTGGGCATTTTTTATCTGCAAAGAATCTGGCTTTGCATAGTTTGGGCGGACTTGTTCTTGACCCTGTATTCACCAACCCAATCATCTATCATCCAATGTTTTCCCGTCCCAGCCCCCGAGTCCCTTTGGCTAAGGGAAAAATACACAAAGCAAAAGACGCCCAGTCTCGCACGTGCCAGTCCCCAGGGTGGGACGACAGAATCCGGAATGAGACGGAGAGAGCCGTCGTCCTCTCTGGGAAGAAAAAGGGAAAGGAGCAACAGCACCCGAATAACCGAATCAGGTTCAGATTTCGCAACATTCTCATTCTTCGCGATGCGTCTAATAGGAGCGGCTCCTTTGTCCAGCAGAAACGACGTTACGGTCGGGCTTGAAAGGTTTCTCTGTCGGCTACAAAGGGAAGCCCGAGTCGTCCGGGAAGAGGATGCGTTGTTTTTTATTATTTGTGACGGATGTGTGCAGTTTATTTTGAATTGGTTGAACATGGAGGGGGGTATTTTTGACGTCTAAATCTAGTGTTTTGTCATTCTTATTCGAAAATCAATTTACTTTTGAGTGATTTACTTGCTTAACTTACTATAATTTTTAATTTTGTGTAATTTAATTGATTCAATCGTTACTAAACTCAAGAGCTCGTTTCAGTCGTTGCTTTCAGATTATTTGCTTAAGTTATTTGGTTAACTTTCTAGTATTAATCGTTTGTAATTGATGGATACAAGAAAAGAAGTATTGCTTGGGATAGATATGATTGAAGAAAAGTAGTTTCAATTTAAATTTACCGTATTTTAACGTATCTATAAGTTTGATGAAAGGGGGATAAAAATCAAGTTTTAAAATTAGTGTATCATTCATTCACTTCAAATGCCACACTAAATTCCTTTAGTATAAATAAATTATAAAAAACCTGTCTGTTGATAAAAAAAAGTCTTTTTTTTAATAAAAATTAAAAATAAAAATAAAAATTTTCCCTAGCCATAATCACAACTAGTTTAAATCCTAAAACATTATTACTCTTAAACTAATATACTCGTCTTTATCTTTGATAAATATCGTATTTTGAGGAAGCAGAAGTCAAGAGAGGAAATAATTAGTCATTTTAAGTATTCATTCATTTTATTAGCAGTATCTTTGATATTTCAAAAAAGACAACCTTTTTTCACTCTCTTCAAAAAAAAAGTAGTGCAAGTTTAATAGTTGTTTGCTACTGATATATTTTAAAACTAATATGGCACCATTTAAACTTAACGTTTTAAGGATTTCGCTATTTACATTCACATGGCCGTCAGCTTCGAAATTGTCTAAAATGCGTTTACTTCCTTCTTAAACACCCAAGTGCTGTTATTCAGTAAGAGTACGAAGGAAGAAAACAATTGTCGCATCACTTGATTAAAAATCTCCATAAGAAAGCAAACCTAATTTATTTCTCCTCTCCCTCTCAGCGCACCTTTCCCATTCCCTCCAACACTCTTCGCCTCATTACATCCCGATGCACACCCAAAGACTTCATTAAAGCGCAACAAAACAGAATAAGAACAAACAGGAAACGTCTGTCTGCTACAACATCCAACTGCCGCTTCACCCACCTTGTTCGAAAGGAATACCAATCCCTCCCTTTCATTAGGCGCCTCCTCGCAGAGTGCGTAGATCACTCAATACTGGACAGTAGGTGCCAAACGATTCCAAGCAAATGTTTGTTCCTCGATCTCGCCCCCTCTTCTTCTGGGGGTGATTTTTTTCTCTCTCCTGCCAGCCGTCTCTTTCGCTCCCCCTAAAACCAATAAAGAAGCACAGTTAGAGGCCGCGGAAATCGATAGGAGTGTTTCCAGTCGATGCTTTTCCGACACTCCAATCTTCGATACTTTGGACGCTTGGTATTAATCGGTGTTTAAGACATGTAGATTCATGACTAGTTATCTACTCAAATTCTTTCATCATTCATTACTTGATTTAACATCAGTTAAGTTTTATTTTTACTTATTTCATTGTAAGCAATCTGTATTTGTACTGTACAATTGGGAGCAATTTTACTACTTGTGTTAAAGTTATGACAACTGAAACTATTTTATACTAGACAGCAACTTAAGTTGACCCTATGACGTCATTAACAAACAAAGTAGTTCCCATCGCGGTGCCTGAATTTTGAGTGAAATGAAGAACGCCAATTCCAAAAATATGATTATTTTGTTAAACCCATGTATATACATATTGCTTTTCAATCACGATTTGCGTACCGAAACTCCTCCTAGCAACCCAACAGGCTTTGTGTTTACCGATTTCTCCTTCCGCATTTGTGACGTACTGGGTTCAAGAAACGTTGGTGTCTAGTATAGGACAATTTTGCAGCATAGGTTTCACCTTAATTATATCATCTTCATAGTGAATATCTACCTTTTGTGGAATATTATTGTGAATGGAACTGTTGACTGTAACTTCAATGTTTTGTTTTTACTCTTCCCCCGCCGAATCGGAAAGCATGTAGAAATCAGTGTAGAAGAAATAAACCACCGAATAAACACGGTTGGTTTTGAATTGGTGTTAAGAATTACTTTACCTCTTTAATAAATAATGGTGGAAGGTTATGCATGAGAAGAGGAAGAGGGGTTTATTAGTCAAAGAACTGTTGTGGGGAATTACAATTATTAAATATTAAATAATTGTAGGGAAAAATTAATAAATTGTAGGAAATGATCTTAAGATATCATGTTTTTTTTATCCCTTTGGTAATATTTAACAAAAAATACAAACTACATTTTCATAGGTTCAGGGGTTATGTATTTAATTCCACTGTACTTAACCAGATTAATTTAACATTTAAATATTCCTAAAAATTATGAAGTTTCAAAGTTCTCAAATCTTAATTCATCAAAGCGGTACCTAAACTTTATAGTTAGCTTGTTAATTTAATGAATTTATGAAATTAAAAATCCAGTTGATATAAATATATTAATATCTTATCATTTCAAAGGTTTGCCTCCGATTTTATTTATATTTTCATCTGCCGGGAACTAATTTAATGTAAGAGAGCTCATTAACTGAGACGTATCTACAGCGAAATCCCATTAACATTTTTTAATTACCATACGAAGGTATATCACTTTTACTTTCTTTTTCCTTCTTTATGCTTTCAGATTATATTTACATATTTCCAATTAGTATATTCTCTCCCTCATAATTCAATGCTTTAAAATTTTTAAAAACATGTTTTTCTTCTAGTTTTTTATTAATTGATTTTTATAATATGTAGAATTTTTTGTAAATGAGATTTATGCCATTAAACATTGCCATGTGCAAATGTGGATTATTTATTAATAGTACTTTTAATCAAATATTTGTAACACTTCATTGGATAGATGCTTTTTCTTAAATAATGTGGAAGTCAGGACTTAGTGTTAAAAGTAATTTTTAATTTAATATTTTTCAGGGGTTTGTCAGGGGTTTTTATGTTTGTGCTTTCTTATGCGATTGGTTTGCATTTTAATGAACACTTTTTTTGGAACTAATATGAAAATAATTATTCATGTATGTTCGAAAATACTTAAAATTAATTAATAAACATAGGTAATACTTAAAAATTTAAGCAATTTAAATATAATTAAAATGGAAAACACAGAATACATAAATAAATTAAAATAATTATTAAATACCTTTTTAAAAAAAAACGATACTCTTCTCTGTTTACCCCATGAATATTAAGTTTTTGAAGAAATAGAAAAACCTTTAGAAAAATTATATACAAAAATGAACGAAAATTATGAAGAGATAAAATAAAAAACGCGACGAGAAGGCAAGAAAGTAAAGTCCAATTTATTCCTTAAATTGCCTTGAATATATTTTTCAACAAAATTAGACCCGACACTTTACATAGCCAAAATCTCTCTTTAAGACTGAAACTCCGACATGTTGTAATACCCATGTAACACTTTCGCTAACTATTCCAACACACTTTTTACGCCATTTCTAAAAATTTCCTGCACGATATTTTTATGCGGATAATTTCACTCAGAAAGGATGATGAGAGCCTTCAAGTTTGGACAACTATAATCTCGATAGTCTAGAGAGCGTTAGATCAATCACCTTCAACTTGACATGAGCTTTGCCGAAAAGCCCTTATTTCCGCTATCAATCTTAGCGTTTTCAATCATTTGCCCTCCGTGGAGAACACCGCGTGAAAAATTTTCCTCATTACGTTATTGGTGGAAAATCTCTGTTAGCTAGTATAAGTTTTGTTAAAAAAGGGGGGAAAGATGGCTATCTCGATCAATGTCAGTGAATAGATTTTCGTTTCAACTTATTACGAGAGATTCTTTTGTAAGTGTTTTGAATAATCGTTTTCCAATAACCATTTTGTTTAGATTTAGCTGTAGATAAATGTTACTTTTTTTCTCGAAAATTATATTTAAAAACTGTGAAGTGTTATTTCGCAAATCCGTAATTCCGCCTAACAATATGAGTCTTTTTACTCAAAAATTGTGCTTGAAACATTGTTTCTATATTTTCTGCATTTTACGTTGTTTCTCTTGTGTTTGAAATATAGCTGTGTTTCTTCCGTTTTTAGTGACATATATTGAAAATGTCTCGTATTTTATTCCTTGTATTTTCCTAAAAGACGAGGAAATTTTGTATTTTTTACCTTGTTGATGTAATTTGAATTCCTGCAAACTAAAATTTTTGATTTCTTTTTAACTAAAATTTCATATTTAGCTTTTAGATATTAGTTTCAAAATTATAAAATTGAACATTAAACATTATGAGTTTGGGCATGAGTTTAAATGGTAATAGAACATGTTTAAGCTGTTTATAATTTCTTTAATTTTATTTTAAGAGCTTTATAATTTTATATTTCTTAAATATTTCGAAATAACTTCAAAACATGAAAATAAAGATATTTTCAATAAATTAGTGTTAGTGCTACATTACTACCAGTAAATACCCCCCGTCACCACAATTTGTTATTTTTTATTATAAATGAATTTTCTATTAACTCTTAGAAATTAGAAATTAGATTGACCTTTAATTACAGGAGTTATTCATATTATCTTTTTCACTTCACTGAATTTTAGTTAAAATTTCATATAACTCTAATAACAACGAGTTTTAGCTTAGAGTGTTTGGAAAATCGCAATTGTAAGCGAAAGAATTTTTGCTGAAGTTTGCTGTAGTTTCTTGGAGGGGGAGAAGGTGTTTAAATAAAACCTGTAAGAGTAGATTCTACCACTTTTCATTCAGTTTTCCTCTGATAGTTCTTACACCATCACAAGAATGAGTAACGACGATGACTTTTCAATACTTCTCGCTCTAAATCAAGAGCTGATAACGGCTAATACGAAAAAGCCATAAAGGATTATTTTTCTTACTTTAAATGGCAGGTTTCAAATCGCACGAGACTGCCAAAACCCATTTATTCGCTCATCCCGCGTATAGGGGGATGGGCTTCCTTTTAGGTACCGAGATAGAGCAGTTTATCATGTGGCCCATAAATCAGGGAAAACTGAGAGGGGACTTTCCAGCCAGAAAAGAAGGCATTGTGGTTTTTCCGATAAAAAAAAAACTTTGTGTTGCCATTTTTCAGGTATTTTCGCGGTTTTCCCCCGCTTGGAGATTTATATTTCGGGCGAGTTTTGAATGTGTGCTGAGAAATGGAAAATATGCGAAATGAGATGTTTTTGAGGATTGGAATACAAATTCTGGCATGTGTGGTGAAACGATCGCGTTTCTCACATATTTTACTTTTCCCTCGGCCACCCCGATTCCATCTTTAGCTACGGGTTTTTTTCTTCTTGCCTTTTTTCGAGTCAAGGCCACATTCCTCCGTTTTTTTCTCCTCACTCCGAACCGGTTCTTTCTGCTCGAGGCCGATAGCAACAGTGCTTTTGCACTGACGTGTTTTTGTAAACCAATCAGCGATCGCGATTGTTTTTGGCGGAAACTTGTTTGTGGCTGCAGTCTCACTTCACTCGGATTTCTTGCATTGAGCGCACGCTGTTTTACGCGGCTCCATTTTTTTGAGCCATTTTTCTTATGGCGTGGATACGTTGGCCCCTCTTTTACCTTTAATATGCATAAATAAATACTACATTTAAACCAACAAGTATGTCCAGTCATCTTTAGTCCCCCTTAATTATTAACTTAAGATTTCGTTAAAAAGTTGATGTGAGCAGATTCAATATTCATCTTCGCTTGGAGTACCATGATCATCTAGAAGGCTGGTCCCACTCTGGGCAGCCGTTCCTCAGCAATATTCATCTTCGCTTGGAGTACCATGATCATCTAGAAGGCTGGTCCCACTTTGGGCAGCCGTTCATCATCAATCGTCATCTTCGCTTGGAGTAGCATGATCTTCTAGAAGGATGAAGGACAGCCGCTCCTCTCCATAGTCTTATTCCACACCTATATGTCCCCTTACAACAGCGAGCCTACCCAGAATCTTCAGTCGGTCCCTCTCAGGATGAGAGTGGGTGAGCCTGTTTTCTTTTTTTCAAATTTATTCTCACAATAGTTCCTTATTAATGTGTATCCTAGTTTTGAAGTGCGTGTGTGGTAAGCTAAGGGTTGTCTGGGTTATTGTGTTGGCCCTGTGATGTACTACCACTCTTACGTCAACGATGAGTTAACTCGGCCCGTTTCCTTTGGTTGGTGAGGCCCAACAAATAAACGCCAAAATTATCACGACAAATTGGTGCCCTGTGACCTTCCTTTGCTTTAAACACATGCACGGTGACCCTTCATTAAATATTTTTTTGGTTTTACATGGTATTTCACATTTTTGTACTATGTTCGATTTGTGATGTCTAAGTGTCGGAGTGCAGGATATTTCTATTGTAACCCCCAATTTAAATTTTTTTCTGTTTTGTATGTATTCAAAATTTTAATGTTTTTACCTTGACGGTTGGTTTTCGAGTGAAGTCCCTTAGTTAGATTCCTGTACTCACACACTTATGCATGTTTTTGAATTTTGACCGACACACATACACGTTTAATTTTGTTTGAATTTCTCGAAGGGTGTTTTTTTGCCATTTTATTGTGTAATGTGCTTTCCACCATTTTTTTGTTTTCCTTGAACCAGAATCACCTATATTTTTAAGTGCCACATACCTAAATGTTGTTATTATGTACCTTTTTCTTTTTGAGGAAAATGTTTTTAAATTTTTTTTCCATTGAAAATGTAATTTTTTTGCACACAATTTGGTCTGTGTGGTTGCGCCATTTTTTTTCCTCTGCATTATTTTTTGTCACTAGCCTAATTCATTAATGGGCATACCAATGGTTACACCTTCCATAGAAAATGGTTTCTGTCCCATTGTATTCATGTTTTTGCCCTCACTAAATATGTTTCTATTTACACCTTCCATCAAAATGATTCCCTGTTCCATTTTTTTCTGATTTATGTTTTTTTGGGTTATACCTTCCCCTAATAAGGACCCTTGCCATTCGCGTGTGTCAGTAAGTCCTGTTCCTGTAAACCCCATTAACAGCTGTGAGTTCAGCATAATATTTACAATGGTTGGTTCATGGCATACACACTCTTTTCCTCACTCTACACAAGCAGTGATGACGGGTTCTGCATTCCCGGTAAAAAAAAAAAAAATACTCACGCTTACCTGACCTCTACTTTTGTTTATAGTAGTTTTTTTGGAGATTTTGTACTGCTCAAACAATTTATTTGAAGGTCAACTCGAGGGAGTTTTAAGATGTAAATGGCAAATTTTTTTCATCGACAGTGCTTGACAAAGTACATAAGACATAATTAATACATAATTCCTGATAAAAAAGGGAATAGGCGTATAGTTTTTTTGAGTCAACCAACCCCCTTAGAGACCTTGGGTCAGGTCAAATTTAAATTCATCTCACTTGGTTGATCTCAGTGTTTTTTATTAGTGACAAGGCAGATTCTAAAACCATGATGTGACAAACTCATATACATCGAGTAATTTTTTTGTGGAGTTATTAATTGTTGCCACACACAGATTTAACTTTCAAAAACTAACTTTTAAGCATGGTCATATTTTCCTAGATTTCTTGTTCAGTTAATTCTTGAATTTTTTGGTGATTCTTTTTCATTTTTGGTTCTGGTGGACAGAGTTTTTTTCAAAGCACATATCTCTTTGGTATTTTCAAAAAAATTTTTTTGTGGTTTAAATGTGGTTCCTGAGTTCATTTACCTTTCATGTTTACCTTTTACAAGGTAATAAAATATAACGTATTAATATTACTGTGCCCTATAAATTTTTTTCTTGTGTTTTATGCTACAGTTTGTACCTAAATGGAATTTTTTTAAAAACAATCTGTTTTTTTGTCATATGACCCCTATAACTAGGACTTTGGTCAAGTACATGACTGTATTTTTCCTTTTTGCATAAGAGTGACTTTAGTTTTATAATGAAACTTTATTTTTAATTAGTGGTTGTTGTTAAAATGAGTTAGGAGACTAATGTTTTTTGAAAAATGAAATGATGATAGTTGAGTTAAAATTTTCTGTTTGGTTTCTGCGTTCAAAAACCCTCGTTGTCAGGTCTTTCATTATGCCAGAATTGTGCAGTTCAACACGCCCTGGTAATCATAGGGAGGCCCAGGTAGTCTAATCCTGGTTCTGGTTGTCTGCCCTACAGCGAGTCGGGAACAAAAAAAAAAAAAATTAATAATAACCAGAACTTTAGCCAAATTGGGAATTTTTTTGTTTGTCTTTTTGTATGTGGATGGAATTACCCACATGTGTAGTGCACTACTTTTTCTTAAGTGGAAGGAGAATACCCACTGTTTCGGTTTCGTGGAAGGAGAATACCCACAATTTTTGTCATGTGGAAGCAGAATGCCCACTGTCTTGTTGAAGTGAAGTATAGTCCCTAACAGTCTCTAAAGTTTTTTTCTGTCACTTTTTTTCTTGTCACTTAACGTAGCATAAAACACATAACAAACAGTTAACATGAGTTTAATTAGGTATTTTATTTTCAATGTGTTGAGATTGGAACTTTCATTCTTATTTGGGCCTATAAGTAATTTTTTTTGTCATATTACACTGTTTGTATAGTAATATCACTCTGAATTTAAGTCTGTTACTCAGATATAATGTAATTTGTTCCTTAATCGTGGGACTCTCGTCTAGTCGCTGTTATGTAGGTAACTGTTTTTTTGCCCTTCTTTGGGTTGATCTCACTAAAGTGAGAAAACATATCTTACTAAGTTTTTGTTGCCCTCCCTTAGTCTTTGTTTGGGGTTGTTGCATCCACTTGAAGTTGAAAGCTGGTCTTGCTTTGGGTGCCCAAACATGTTAATGTCTATCCGAATTATATAAGTTATCTGACCCTCTTCCAAATTTTTTGTAACTTCAGACTTGATGTGTGTTCCCATGATTTTTTTCATAATGTAATCTTACACTTTTGGATGTTCACATATATGTCAATGTGCAATTAACTAGTGATATTACCACCATCCATGTTTTCATGTTTATGATAATAATCCTGAATTTTCAATACCTGTCTTTGGCATGTCATGAGCCAATATGTAAAGCTACACATGAACTTTAAAGACTGAGCGTCTCTGGTGCACAACAACAGCAATCCGATGAACCATCATCGCAGTTTGTATTTCTTAAATCTTGTAGCCAACGTGTCCTCCCTTGTATCTAATGTGTATATTCATGTGTAACTAAGTTGACATTTCTTTTTGTAATGGGTGAAGTGATTGTTGCTCCGCTTGGTTAGTTTTTTCATTTTGGCATTTTTTGTTTTCAAAAAAGTTTTTGTTCTGGAATTTTTTTCTCAAAATTTTTTTTCTTTTTCCTGTCTTGTGGGAGAATATGTGGTGAAACGATCGCGTTTCTCACATATTTTACTTTTCCCTCGGCCACCCCGATTCCATCTTTAGCTACGGGTTTTTTTCTTCTTGCCTTTTTTCGAGTCAAGGCCACATTCCTCCGTTTTTTTCTCCTCACTCCGAACCGGTTCTTTCTGCTCGAGGCCGATAGCAACAGTGCTTTTGCACTGACGTGTTTTTGTAAACCAATCAGCGATCGCGATTGTTTTTGGCGGAAACTTGTTTGTGGCTGCAGTCTCACTTCACTCGGATTTCTTGCATTGAGCGCACGCTGTTTTACGCGGCTCCATTTTTTTGAGCCATTTTTCTTATGGCGTGGATACGTTGGCCCCTCTTTTACCTTTAATATGCATAAATAAATACTACATTTAAACCAACAAGTATGTCCAGTCATCTTTAGTCCCCCTTAATTATTAACTTAAGATTTCGTTAAAAAGTTGATGTGAGCAGATTCAATATTCATCTTCGCTTGGAGTACCATGATCATCTAGAAGGCTGGTCCCACTCTGGGCAGCCGTTCCTCAGCAATATTCATCTTCGCTTGGAGTACCATGATCATCTAGAAGGCTGGTCCCACTTTGGGCAGCCGTTCATCATCAATCGTCATCTTCGCTTGGAGTAGCATGATCTTCTAGAAGGATGAAGGACAGCCGCTCCTCTCCATAGTCTTATTCCACACCTATATGTCCCCTTACAACAGCGAGCCTACCCAGAATCTTCAGTCGGTCCCTCTCAGGATGAGAGTGGGTGAGCCTGTTTTCTTTTTTTCAAATTTATTCTCACAATAGTTCCTTATTAATGTGTATCCTAGTTTTGAAGTGCGTGTGTGGTAAGCTAAGGGTTGTCTGGGTTATTGTGTTGGCCCTGTGATGTACTACCACTCTTACATCAACCTTGAGTTGTCTCGGTTCTTTTCTTTTGGTTGGTGAAACCCAACAATTTAACGCCAATTTTATCACCACAGCATGGGAAACAAATAGAAAGATGTTTTTGTGAACCCAGTTCGAGTTGGTCGTTTCATGTAACGTTTCCATGGTTTTCAATTTTATGAAAAACCGAACAGATCGTGTTTCACTCAAGCTTGCCCTAGTATTAATCTGCTATATGCGTTTTTTTATGTTAGTAAAATTTTACACGCGGCTTTTAAGGCACTTTTTCCTTTTTTTTCTCTCAAGTCATCGTAAGTAGAAAGGAATTCATAGCTTTCATTTTCTTGCTGCCATACAGAAATGTAGTTTTAAAATTTTGTCATGTTGTTTTTCAGTTCCTTTGGGTTTTTTTTTTTTTGCTTTTGAAAATGTTATAAAATTTCTAAAACTGTAAGGTAAAAGAATAATTTTAAGAGAACTCAAAAGGTTCTTTTTGTAATTTGAATGTTTATTATTTTAAAACCTTTACTCTATAATGAATTCTGTACTTAATTTTGTATGTTTAGTGATGTATAAGGATGTTTATGCTGGAAAGAAGCTTTATCGTATAAAATTCGATTCTATGCCATAGTAATTAAGTAAAACATTGTTAGGTTTATTCATTTGAAAATGTTTCCTTTTTGATTTTCTATTTATTCTCTGATTGAAATATTGCTTAATTTGTCCTATTTTTTAATAATCCTTGCAATTTGTTTAAAAGTCATCTAAACATTAGCTTATAATCAGTGTTCCTTATTAAATGTTATAGGAAAGTGAATTTAAACCGTTATAAAAATAATTTTAACTCTTTCTGTACTAAACTCGATGAAAATTTCTTTAATTATAATACTTGGTATGCTTAGGAACAAACAAACTAAAACAAATTTATATATCTGCTCAACTTCATTTAACCTAAATGTATATTCTGAATTCCAAATGCGAAACATGTGAAAACAATGGATTTTCATACATTCAATCATAAGCAACTCAATTCCAATTAATTCTTTGATAGAAACAGTAGCAACTGAATTAATATTCATTTCAAGTTAAAAATCTTGAGTGCGTTATTAACTTTTTTGAAAGATTGACACTGCTCATGGCAGCCAACCACCTTTCGATTTCAAAACTCCAACTATAACTTCTCCCCTCAAGATTAATATCATAATCTTTACCTCAATGGGTGTTATAACCCATTACCGTTTTTAACGAGCCCTAACTTTACCTCCAACTCTCAAATCTCTTCTGCACTAAACCCCGATACCGCCACAATTGATTAAATTCATTCATAACTCCCGACATTCTAAGCCCGCATCTGGGCTCATTTCAACCTCACAAAACGAACTCATCTGAAACCCCCGGCTTCCTCTCTTTTCATCCGATCGTAATTATGTCCCTTTCATCCCGGACTTTTCTCCCGCTGCCGAATTTCTGTTTCCGCTGCGGGCGTGTTTTCTTTTCCACTTTTCATAATTCCGAGAACAATGCGCCCCTCGGGAAGACTAATAACCGTCTTCTTCCCTCTTTTTGCGAAGCGCAGGGTGGCAACGCGGAGGCACTTCCGCTCTGGAGGACGTCGTCGTGACGACGCCGCGAGTTACCTGGTTGCAGTTACAGATTCATTATTTGGTCTGTAATTCAAATTTTTTGTCAGGTGGAGTGATCCTTTTCGGTATTTATCATACCTTTTGGTATTTAAGTCTTCAGAAATAATGGAGAGGAGGATTTTAAGATAAATATCTATAACTCTTCGGTTCTATATTTGCTCTATAAAAATTCTAGAAACAGTTATTATTAATCGTTTATAAATTAATAAGAGAAGGTCTTTCAACCAAGTACAACATTCTTTGCATAAGTTTCAATCGCGGAAGCTATTATTACTTTAAATAGACGCTTCAAAACCTGTGATTAATTATTTTTATATCCTTTATTGGGATAAAACTCAATCCTTCTTCGAAATGGGTGTTAAAGTAGTAAAGTAGCTTCATTAACTAATGCTTAAAACTAGTAATAGTAACAACCGAATTTCCTTATAAAGAGCAAAACTAATCACTTTACTAAACACATTTATAACCGGTTTATTAAACTCCATTTGATATTTCTGTACCTTTGATTTGTTCTGTACCATCCATTTGATTCTTATCAGTAACTAAAATCAAAGTAATAACATTAAAATTAATTATATATTATCCAAAAAATGTTTCGAACAATCCTCAAACCTTTTCCTTCATACCCGAATATTCTATTCATTTCTGTCAACCCCAGAGCTAAAATAGAGAAGAATAACAAGTGCAAAACTAGCCTATGCCTTAAAAAGAAGGCATTTACATTCGTTTCAGAGATGAGAGAGATATAAGAAGAATTTGCATTTTTAGAAGAGATAAGAGAAAGAAGGGGAATTTGAAGTCTCGCAAAGAAAAACATAAGCGCGGGAACTTCTTACTGATTTGGAATTTTTCTTGGAAAAACTGGATAAAATACGTTCCTTTTCTTTTTTCATCAACCGTTGCCTTGTTTGTGCGAGTCAGGTTGTTTTTCTAGGGTAGGGGGGCATTTTTTTTTTTTTTTTTTACAACTTTTACCGAAGATACACAAGTTATTTGCTTTCATTACTCCAGAAACTAAGATCTATGTTTATTGGAATTTTTAAATAAAAACTTGGCGATTCTCTTGATATAAATTATTTATGCCTCAAGGTATTGTGTATATTGTGTTAGCTGTTATTTCGCTTCTTTGGAATAGAGCTACAAGCAATTAAACAGAAAACTTTCCATGAATATTTTTATCGAAGCTTGTAAATAATTTTTGACTTTTTTTTATTTTGGAATTATGTTTTATACTCTACTTTACACGTGCGCGTATTACAGAGGAAAAAATAAACTGTAATAAATGTGTTACTTAATTTTCCTCTTATCTGACTATATCTAAAAATCAAAGTAAAAGTGTAAAAATAGACAATTTCATCGTCATTACTTGTGTTTCCGACAGTATAAATCGTAAGTGTTACCAATTAGTAACACCAATTGGACCAGCACTTACCAATTTTTAGGACTCAGCAGGAGTTAATATAATACAATAAAGTATCTAAAAAGTTACCTTTTTAGTTAATAATATTTGTTATTTAAATTTAATATTGCTGCTAAATTTTTGTGATATCGTATACCTTATATTTACAAAATTTACTTAAAGTCTTGCTGTTTTTTGAAAAAGTATGACTTATTTCATCAACATCAGCCTGTCTTAAGAACATTCATTCTACCTGAGACCTAAAAAAAGTAATATACCTCGTACCCAGTAATATAAAACGAGCATAAGTGGAAAGATAGGCAAAAAAAAAGTAACCGAGTTTTGTAAAGTCTAAGTGAAGGGGAAAAAGAAATTCCTCATTAATTAAATTTAATGAGCTCTCATTTTTTTTATTTTGTTACTTTTTAACAGCATACTTTCGTAGGACCATCGAAACACGATGTTATTTTGTCAAAACAATTTTTAAGGGTAAAAATCTCGTTTCTGAAATAAATGTGCTGATATAGTGGTGCAACTTGATTTCGTCATCATTTTCTGCACTGTGTTTTGTGCATTTTTCGTATTTAACTCTTAAAAATGTCACGTGTTTCACTTGTGTTGTTTCTTTTTTTTATTTAAACAAATTTTAACCTTGTGTGAGATTGTTGTTTTTTAAGTAAAATGAAGTATTTTTCGGTCTAAACGAGTAAACTCTTTACTCCTTGTGTGTGTGTGTTTGTTTCAATAGAAAATACTTCAACACTCTTAATAAGAATGTTTTTAAATGTTCCCATGTTTATTCATATAATAACTTAACGGATATGCTGCAAATGACGTTTGTTTCTTCTTTTTGGTTTGTTTCCATAGGTATATCCGTAAGAATATCATGACTAATATACAACCCTAACTCACTTCATTGTATTACCTGCAGTTTTTCACGATGCCATTGCTAAAAATTGCATGTAGTATTTCACAATCAGCTGCTCCCCACACAACTTGACCCCTTTACGGCACAAAATATTTGCTCAAAAATCCCTGCCGCGGTATCAAGTACCCCGTAATTAATCAACCGCTTAACCAAACAAGTCCCGTCACGAATGCCCGATATAAAGACGCACAAGAGCTCCCAAACAAACAACCAATATTTGGTCTCCGAAGCTTGGGAGAAGAAAAAAAAGTAGTTAAAATATTTATGCACGTCAGGAACCGTTGCTGATGATTGTTCCACTTGGGCGTAAATCATCGAAGCATACAACATCAGCGGCGACTAATTGCGTTCATTCATCTCTTCAGAGAGAGAGACTGTCCGAGAAGGGGCTGCGGGGCCGCCTGTTTGTTCGGAGGGGCTATGGTAATTCCTGACGTACTCTCCGGAATTAATTATTCCGGAATAAACATGATGCGGGCTGAAGAAGCCGGCTAAAAAGACGACTCTTTGGAATTTTAAAGGGGTGAGCGAGGGGCGGAAGAAAAATCGATGGTTATTTCGAGGGGATTAGAAAGGGGGTGGCTGTTAGTTGTTGTAGTGTTCTTATCGTGCGTGCGGGTGGGTTCTCGTATGGATTTTTAAAGGGGTTTTATCGTGGGGTTATTACCCGTTTTGGTGGGGAGAATGCGTTTTAATGGCGCTACGGAAGGTAATTTGGAAATTTCGCGTGGTTTTTGAAAGACAGAAATGCGTGGGCTTTCTCAGTTCAGTCAGTCCCTCATTCTACTTAAGTCAGTGTCCTCTTTTAGAACAACCCTATTAGTTGAGAAATGAGTTAAATGCAATTGCATTAAATGTAGTTACCTAGTAACCCTATAGTTATGTTTTAAATTATATGCTTAAATTTCCTAATCATAGTATTTTTAAATTTTTTTACTCAGCACAATTGACTTCATAACTTTTTATTTGTAATCAAAGAGGAAAATTCTAAAATATATGGTTAACTCAATGTTTTCATCTTTAAAAAGATAAAGAGTATTCCGTTTCAAATTGATATAAAATTTAAATACAATATAAAACATTGAGACTAGAAAAATATAGCCACCCAAAATTGAATAAGTGCTATTTAATTTTTCAATTTATGGTAATTCTTGTTACAAGAAAACACATAATATGCATAGCCTTTTTGATGTATTTTCTACTCTTTCTTGTTCCGTTGCATTTATCACATTCATTTCCCTATTCAAACACAAACATTTCGTCATATTAAAGACTTTGATTTTAAAATTCACTTGACTATGAAAAGAATCTTCCATTTTGTAAACCACTTTCAACTATTATGCTTTACATGTTTCAGCACTTCGCACAGTATTGAAATTAATACGATATCGTATTCATTCTCCCACAGTTAGAATTCAGTGAAACGAGAAAACCGCACGTAGTAAAAAGCAAAATGGCTCCCATATTCCCGGGGTTTAAAGAAATAAATTCAATACCAAAGCGTTTCATTCTCTGTATGGACTTTTCAGCTTCATGTGGCTCGGATTTAAAAATTTCCAGGAACCCCGTTTGATAAAGTCTGTTCTTTTGTACGCTAAACGGCGGATTTCTCCCTCAGAAAAAAAACATAGAAAAAACTAAAAAAAGAGAGAATTTTCGGTTCCATTTCCAGCAAAGCTCCAGAGCAAACACAAATCTAATCCCTTTTCTGGACTGAAGTCTAAATTCCCCAAAATTTTCCAAGAAAAAAAGGGGAAACTGTTCGACTGGCAAATCAATGGCATATGTACTTTTTCCCTCGCAGGGGGAAAAAGGAAGCGATATCCTTAAAAGCTTGTCTCACAGATTACGCCTACAACGCGACGGACTGTAAACAATGTGGCTTGGCTGGAAGAGGGACCAACGATCTGGAAGGAAAGCAAAGACAATTCGAGCCTTGCTGGATACTTGATCCGTCAGCTCGGTTGTTTAACCTTTACGACTAGTTACCGGGAGTTCTTTTACTGCCCCGTTAATGGTTGGAAGTTGGCCTGATAAACAGAGCTTTTGTTCCCAGTGTGATATCAGTCTCTTTCTCCAGTCTTTAGATGCCATTGTTTACACGAAATAAGTTTTAATCTGTCTGTAATTGCACGACACCATCATTCACGGATTTGTTTACCTGTGTGTGTCTCTATGGCCTGAATTTCACGTTACGTATATGAGGTTTAAAAGTAATCGTCTGCATATTTTAGCTTTGCAGATTTTACTTTTTTTATTGTAATTGTTTATAAAAGTGTGTTCTGGTTCTACTCTCTCAATTCTAGTACTAATAACTAATAACTTCCTTTCCCTCCTGAAATGCGTCAATACACTTCTCTTACAATATACCTATCTATGTTTTAACCTAAAAAAATACCGTTAAAAATTATCTCTATTTTACAGTAGGTACAGCTAAAATTAAAACATTCTTTGTTAATATTAATATGATAATAATAATGAAAAATCAAAGTGAGAGTGATGAGTCAACTTTTTAAACTTGACACTATAACTCCACTAGCTAATCTTAATGTTCCACTGTTAAAAACTACTTGATCTCAAAAGCGCAAGTACAATAAAAAGGAAGATATTAATTTGTTTTCTTTCTTAATTTAAATAGTCTCCCAAATAACATTTCACAGCTGAATACCTACTTCAGATTCCCTGGGCATCTCATGTTTTGTTTCCAAAAATCGTCTTAAAAACTTAATTATTATTCATGAAAGCCAAATCAAATTGTATGAAAGGTGTCTTTTTGCCTCTGGCATTTATTCGATTTCTTTCTCTTTCTAAATACCGTCTTTAAGGTGTTTCTGTGGGACTACCTTTCTAATCATCGCAACTGCCTCCGGCGAAAAATTTAATTTCCACCGAACATTTCTTTGGAACCTGTTCCTAGGAAGGAATTGAAGATTGTTTATTCATAAAGTCATGACAGTTATGATCTTCAGAGGAATTCTTTCATTTTGTTGAAGGAACTCGTTTGTTTTTCTCTGCCGAAAACAATCGATCTTGACAGTTTGTGGACTGTTTTGTTTGTGGGCCATTTTAGTATATCCCTAGTTCCAAATACTGATACGATTGCTATTTTAAATCCGTATTATTTAAGTTAATATTTGCAATATTTTTCTGTAGTTTTTATTTATTTATTATCGGGAAGATTATTAACTATTTTTATGAATTGCATGAATGTTTGGTTCTGAAGATTATTGTTATTCTTAATTACAAAACCACGTATAGAAGGATTGTTTAGTTTCGTAGTAGAACATAACTTCAACATACTTTAACTTAAAGGATTCTTTGCTATCATGCTATCATATTTAAAGTTAACAGAGTGAATCATTCTAAGAACAATCATTCTAATACTCAAGGGTAATTTTGACATAATTAACTATTTTTAATCGTAAACCAGCAGCTAAAGAAAGAAAAATTAGCTCTGATTGGTGGAAAGCCTCTTCGACCAAGGATTTAATTCTGACGCCGATGGCTGTAAATATGGATATTAATCTAAAATCATAATTACACGATAAATGCTTCACGTTACCGTAAAACGTATCCTTGATTTTCTTTACCCATTCATTTAATAAATTTTTAGTTTTTTCACACGTTATCACATTTTATCTCCATAAGAATAAAGTCCGAAATCTTAAAGGGTTTTCTTGTTGCATTTCTATTCAATCAATGTAATCTTCATAATACCTTTTTAATTTCAAAACTCCTTTTCTGCGTCGTAATGTAACAAATTATCACATCCATGACTGAAAAATTATGGTCTAACGAACTCCGAAACGATCTTTAAAAAATCTATTTACCCAGTCATCAAGCTACGCAGCCCTCAAGGCTCAACATTATGTATTGCCCCTTAAGCGATAAGCTCCTTATTTTGTCCTAAATATAGGGAAGCGGGGAGTCTTTCAAGGCATAATTACTGGGCAATATGTTTTTCTATTGAAGAAGGGGCATTTTTTGAGCCCTTGTCTTGAAAATCAATGCCGCGTTTAGGCCATCAAAATGCATTTTTTGGCTCGTTTAGGTTGATGAATGAGCTCGCGCGTTATCAATGTTCTCTCCTTAGTGTTTTTGGAATGCTAATTCTGGAAGAATGTAACTCATGGGGATTATGTCCTCTTTTTAGATGCGTCACCGCAAAATGTCGGGCCTCCGGGGCTATTTTTTTTATGGAGTTTGAGTTACAATTAATTAAGTTATTGTCACAAAAAACTGCTTCATTGATTTTAGACGGTAATTTCTTTTTTTTCTGTCCCAGATGTTTGTTTGGAAGGTGCCGTGCTTTTTTTTTTGTTATTGTTTCTGTGGGGGCATTTTTTATCTTGTAACGTCTTATTAAACGCTTTTGACTTTTTTTGTTTGCTAGAGCTTAGCGAGCTATTTTCTAAAAGTCAATTTTTCATCTAAATGAGCCGTAATCCTAATATTCCTTGATTTTTTTTATTAAATATAGCTGATGAAAACCTCAAGTTATGAAAAATATTTTGAGAAACCATACTAACACTTATTTGTATAAAAAACAGCTTAGTTTATTTTAAACTCCTTTTGTCTTTGTTCCTTTCAATAAAGATTTGATCCAAAATTATGCTCAATATTTTGAAATCTTTTCTCTCAGAAATTATTTACATTTTACATTTTTTATTTAGATCATTTACTTCTCAAAAAAAAAAAACTGTCAATATTTACTGAGGCTGAATTAACTCTAATGTATTTTCTTCAACCTAAATGAAACATTCTTCGTTTATTTTCTGGAAATACCTTCATTCAAAAGAAGGCTTCGAATTTAAAAATCTACAAGCGATTTTAAAATCACAAGCGAACCTCAACCCCCCCCCCCCGAATTTTCTCAAAACTTTTCGTACCCCAAGACGTATTTCCCCATCCCTACTCCATCTCCGGGGCTGTCATCCCAACAAATCGTTCAGCCCACTAACTTCCTAACCGCCCTCAGCTACAAAAGAGTGGATACAGTAGTTTCGGTTACCAGAAAGACGCGAAACATTTATTTTCCTTCTTGCCCCGTGGCCCTGGTCGACTTTTCGACCTTTTGGAATCGGGCCCGCCTTTCTCTGGACGAAGAAAAGGGAACTTCTGTCGATGTTTGGGAACGATTTCGGAAAAATCTTTTTTGCAGTCGGAAGCAGTTTTATTTTAAAAACGTATGAAATGTTGATATTTTTTTAGCTCTATGTGATGTTTTCTTCTGCGTCCGTTTGATGTTTTTTGGTGTGTTTTGTTAAAAGTGTTTTCTTGTTCCATTTAAGCATGGGATGTATTTCCGAACTGATGGAAGGGGGTATTTTCATATTTTGTGTGCCGTGGCATATTTCCTACGAGACTGTTAATTCGGACGAATATTCACCAACTGCAACTATTGCTAATTATCAAATAGTAACATTACTCCATTATTGTTTAATTTCAAAACTTAACATTCGTGAAAATTAAAGGGGTATTTCTTTTAAAATATTATTAAATTTTATGTAAACAATGTCATAGATATTATAAAATTATGATAACTGTTGACACTGTTTTTTTCTCGTTAAGGAAATGTAAATTTAAAATAAAAGGCTTGATGAGCCGTATGAATCATATTTTTACTAAACTTAAAGTCTGTGTAGATAATTACACCAATTTAACACTAAAATACGTCCTAATTTTGATAACAAAAACATAAAGAGAAATTTCAAGCGAATCAAGAAACGAAATGAGGTTTTAAAAATTAGACATTAAAGCATTCCACGAAATAATATTCTAATGATATTGAATAAGAGTGAAAAATAACTTTATCAACAGAAAACTGAAAAATATGTACATAGCATTAAAAACTGTTTCTTAGATTATATATAAAAAAAAAGACCACGAATAAAAACATCTGCAGAGATAGAATACTGGACCGTGGGCCGGACACCGGCACAAGACTTTAGTTTAGTTTTATGATAAAGAGTGTCACACACAAAGAACTCTTTATTCATGGACGTAACACTCCCGAGCGCGATATACCATTTAAACTTTAACGATTCCTCCTATTCCGAAGTACATAAAGCGAATACATGAATTATTCATTAATCTTCCCAAACGACGGATGTTCGGAACGTTTCGCACATAAAACAAAATCCTGATCCGCACCTATTAAACCCACATATTTCGAGGGAAACTGGGAAAAATTAACTCTTACGTCATTATTCTCCGGGGCAATGAATATTTACTTCCCTTTCCAATGGCCGTTTTTTGCCGGACTTGTTCCGGAATGAAAAACTATTCTGCAAACTAATGTTGAGAGTACCGTTGTTTCTCCGTAACGTAAAACTTTAATCTCATTTGTTCTAATGAAAGAGAAAAATGTTTTTCTGAGACTAATAATGTATTCGTTAATTTCAATTAAACCGTTTTGAAAAATGCTGTGTTGAGTGCTTGCTTTAGTCTTGGTGTTTTATTTTCCTTTGTGTTTAATTGTCTTTTTTTATTCGAGGTTGCAGTCTTGCTCATTTTAACTAAGGTACTATTCAATGACCTTATTCACCCTAACACTCAAATTAATTTAGAGTGATTCCCACTCTAGTTTTTTGTGTGCAATCAATTTTCCCATCCGTAAATATGGGGTATCTTCTGAAAAAGTATTTTTTGTCCAGTTCTCTTTTTTTTATTCTAATTATCTGAAAACTGAAATGGTTTATAAAAACTAATATGTGTAATAGTTTTGTTTGATCTATATTGAAGAGGGCAATTTAAGCACTAAAGAAAAGCACTTTTGATACTTTTTTGGAATAGGAGGTTTAAGGATTTACTTTTCTTAATTTCCAGTAGTTACTATAAATATAAGAATGATCCTTGAAAGAACTCTAAAAATTTTAAAAACTATTTGCAATATTTTTCTTTTTTTTATTGTAATATATTTTTGAGGGAATTAAGTTTAAGAGACACATAAAACGGAAGTTGTAGAGAAATTACTGAGATTTTCATACTTGACTTTAACATTCAAATATTCAAATGTAATCTTTAAGGTACATTTTTTTTTCATAAATAAATTGTAGAGTTAATTCTTCTCTTTGTTTTAATTTAGTTGCTCTTCTCAATTCTAATATTCCGTTGTAAAACTGACCAATGTGTAAAACTTAAAAGTATTTTGAAAATCAGGAATTCCATACAAAAATATTCAAGAGCCTCTTAAAAGTTTTAATACATTGCAATAAATTCTACGGTATGGCCAATTTATGAAAATAGTCTGTTCTATTCATTTTCTATTTAAAATTATCTGGCTCTCACAAATACTGTTGTTACTTTTAAGGCGATCTTCTTCTGTCAAAACACATATGGGTATCCATCTTAATATGGGGCATTCATTTGACAGTATTTCCGCTAAAGTCTAGAGTCCGTCACCATACAATATGTTAATATGTCAATTAGAAGATGTTTTATCTTTTTCTATTGTAATGATCTCAACGTAGAAAAATTTAACATAGGCACTTGTACTCATATTAAGAACATTACAAAGCGTCACAAATACACGAAAAATGCCCCCTGCCACTGTTTTTCCAAGAAAAAGAGCGTTTCAAACCAACTTCTTTGAAGAAGTAAAAGTCGGTCCACAAAACCCACGCATTGTTGGGAAAAGAAAAGCGAAACTTTCAGAAACGATTCCAGGGGAAGACAGAATGGGAAAAGCTTACTCAGTCCCTTTCGCAATTCTGTCTGTCCCTCTTTCCTTGCTTTCTTTAAGACTCAATCTTTACGAGCTTTCTTTATCGGGCCCCAAGTGCTCCTTCTTGGATCATATGGCTCGGCGCATGCGCAGTTTGCTCCCTTTGTCTAAGATCCTCTCCATCGACCCTATCGATACTTCACAAAAACAAACACTCGATATCTAGTGGTGAAACTGTGCAGAAGTTTTAATGACTGCACACGAGTATTTTTGAGCCATTAATTTTTTTTTTATTTTAAGGAGGATGAAATAAACTTTCTTAAGTGTTATTACTCCCTCTAAGTTTTAGAATGAAAGCAGCGCGCTTTATGTTAATTGTGTTTATCTAAAACAACTAGGCTACTACAAAGAACCCTAATTTGTAAACATTGTTTCTAAAGAAATAATGTTTTTAATTTAACTAACAAAAGGACAATATTTAGAGTTATTTTTAAATTGTATTAAAATTTAAAGTATATAAACTTCTAGAAGAAGTAGATAATAAAACAATTCCGGATGGTGTTAAAAACGAGGTCCCAAACGCGACCCCGATCAAACATGACACGGATACGAAATAAATTATGTTATGGGAATATAGCAAAGAATTTTTAAAATATTCACAAAGATAGGTAAAAACTTAAAACACCTATAAGAATATAATAAACTAAGACCTAAAAAGTATTTTTGTTTAGGATCGGAATTTATATTGAAAAGGTAGTCATAGAACAACTTTTCTCATGGGCAATATCATTTAAAGAATGTTCAATTGTAAAAATTAAATTTCTGTGTTTTAAGGAACTTTATTAGACGTTAGAGAAGGTTTTAGACTGAAAAAATGACAGTAATTTTTTTTTGGGAGGAAATAGTCAGAAGAATATATAAAACATAATAATGACCGTGATGGTAAAGTATTACTAGATTGGATTTAATAGAAAAATTTAGAGGTATGTTAATTTTATAAATCAAACACACACAAAGAACAAAAGATTAATACATTTTCAAACGAATCAAAATAGTTTACAAAAGTGTAATTTCTCTTAAACTAAAAATTAAAAATAAAATAGCAATATTAGTTTGGTTGTACAAAACTAAAATGTACACATAAATTTAAAGTTCTCTAGAAGTTAACTGTCGTATTTGTTGTCAATTTTGGCTTACACTTTTTTTGTCTGAGTTAATGAAAATTTCTCCCTTTCCTCAATTTCAGAGGACCAAGCACTCAAAGAGATAACTCGGTATTGCCAGTTTAGCCCCAATAAATCAAGCAAGCACACTACAACGTCATTGCAATCTATCATTGAAAGCCTTGTGAGCTTTTTTATTATTCAAGAACTTCTGTTTGGATTGAGACTGATGACTGCATTAATGTGTGACCATACCAGCGACAAACCTTTTATTCTTGATAATTTCAGTTTCGCTATTCAAACACTGGAGAAAGAAATCTGAAAGTTAGAGTGCCATTACTATAAAAGGTGGAGTACCTCCACACTTTTTAACTATCCACTTGTCTTATTAAATGACAAAACATCAAGTCAGAAAACTGAAGTAAAGTCTGGGGGAAAGAATTGTTCTGGTTTAGACGGTGTACCGGTTTTCTTATCACTTAAAATAAGAGGAATAGTAAAGATTAATTTTAACTATTGTTATACCGTCAAATGCATTCTGCGTTTGGAAAAGAATAGTTGTAATGCGATTTTAACTATATAAAACTTTCATTTTATTAGTTAAGTATTTATTTAAAGAATGGCCAGAGAGAGTTAACGGTTTCTCTAAAATCGTTTTTAAAATGACAACGGCTAAGTGTTTAGTGTCTTTCAAGTTTACTTAATTATTGGTCGTAAGTACGTTAAAAACTTTTTTTTGCAGTTTTGTGGTTTAAATAATTTAACTGCAAAAAGTACAAACTGAACAATTAAAGTTACCTTTGAAGTTAGTCTTCAAGATAAGCTTTCTAATTAGATTATTTAGAAAAATTCTTTGAATGAAAAAGGTAGAAAAATCTTTCCTAAAAGAAAGTTAGGCATTTAACAAGTTTGTAAGATTGAATCAGGCTTTTGGGCTACTAATACACAATAAAAAAATTCCTTTGTATTAGTCTTTTAGGTATTCCCTTGAATCGGTTAAATGAATCTTCAAGTCTGGATTCAGTATTTAATTTTTTTTTGTTTTCAGTTGTCAAATTAAAGTGTTTTATTAAATTATCGATATTTATCTTATCATGTTTACAAAAATACTTGTTTTAATAATGTTTTATGCAAAATGTGATTATTTTTAAATCAGGTCAGATTTGATAAACAGAATTTCTTCAAAATATCTAAATTATCTTATGGGATTCTTTTTTGATAAATCTAAACAAATATTTGTAAAATCTGTATAGAGGGTCTTGTAAATAGTCGTTTACAAATTACGTAAAATAGGTATTTACATGTTAGGTAAATAGTTTTTAAAATATCACCGCATAATTTTAAAACATTGAAAGTATAATATCCGGTTGGTTTCCACCTTTGAAAATATTATTGATATAAAGAATATTTTTTTTATCATAAGCACTCTATTCTTTTTTGCTAAAAAATCTTAGGCTCATTAAGTTTTATTTGTTAACAGCAATTTAAAAATTCATAAATTTTGTGAAAATAAGTTTTTACTTTGGATTATGACATTGAAAGAATATGCTGTGATATGTTTTGTTACATGAAGAAAGTTTTTAATGCAAACAAAACAATAAATATTTGTAACAACCAACTGCATTAAGCTTTCGTTAAACACGTTTTCTTTAAAGTATTCATCAAGAATTCTTTCGGGTGATATAGCAACATAAGAATCACGGGATTCTAAAACAATCACTTTTTTATGTACTCCAGGGAGTCAGCGGGCTTTAAAAAATAACTCCCTATAAGCTCTCAATAAGTTCATGAATATTTTCTCCATTATGCTGACTTCTTACGCTTAATTGAGAAGAGTTTATTTTTCGGAGCTTTCGACGGGCATAATATCTCAAGTTTTTGTTTGCTTCATAATGACTCTAGCTTATGATAGGAAAAAAAAGTATTTTCGAAGCTACAAAAAACGCCTGTATTGTGAAAAGAAAGTTTCTGGTACTTCACGTCAGCTGTGATGGTTGAAGTTGCTTTTCCATTTGCATAAGAACTTAGAGAGGTTTTTCATATTTTGTTGTTTGAAGAAAAGATTTATATTTTCTATGGAGAGAAAAAAATGTATTGTTTTCAAATGGGAAAGAAGAATTGATTTTAAATTTATAAGATTTATGTCAGTCAGCGAAAGACGGTTAAAAATGTTTCCCTAAAAAATTATTTTTTGTTTTCATGTTTAGGTTAAATATATTATGTGTTTGGCATCAAGGAAAGAATTGAAAAATGCTGTGCATTAACTTATTTATTTCTTTTAAATCACGTTCAAACATAAAAATTTTATTTTTTTTGTACTTTGTTTAAAATGTTGCATAATTGTACATTTTTTAAAAAGCAAAATATCCATTTTAAAGTTACTATAAATTTTTTCAAGGGAAGTGATTTCTAATTATAAGTGCGCTTCTTTATTAGTTGTAATAATAATTTTTAATACAGCACTCTCTCTTTAAACAACATTTTGATAAAATATCAAACTTAAATACAACAGTTTAGATATTTTACTATAACCATTATTTTTAGAATGAATCAGCAGGCTACAACGATAGCTTTTGAAAAACTCGATTATTGTGAGTATTTAAATTACATTTCATTAACTGTTCTTGTTTTTAATACCATTTACTACTTTTTAATAAAATGAGATGATTTACCGTAGGGAAGATTTTCTTTAACATACCGTTATGTTTTTTATTTTCTTTCTAAATACCACCGTCACTAACATTTCACAAATTATAAATTTTATTGAAGCTTCCATATTTTTCATCCTACATCCTATACTCCCCTCCACAATCAAAACATCTCTTTGATAGTCCCACCATGCATTTCGTTACTGTTCCAGCATTTCCCGTGAAAGCAAGGTGCAAATCGTGGCCAGCTAATGTGTCTGCGTAAAAGATGACAAAATCAATAGGTATGGGAGAGCGGCTGTCAGTAATGTGCTGGGTGCGGTCCTCCCGTGGCTTGGCCGCTTCTAAATATAGGAGAGGCCACAGGGGTCTTTCTTGCTGCCCGAAACACGTTTGGTCTACCAGATTTATTCAGATCGGGGTTAAATTGGGATAAGTATAAGTAGACTGATTCAGGAAGCGTTTGGTTTTTATTGAGGATACAACATTTACTAAAACAGCCTAGATAAAGCCTATGTAAGCCCATTTGAGGGATTTTTAACAAAATCGAAAATTATCTATACAAAAAAGAAAGGGATATAAATATCTCAGTGGCTATTTCAGAACAGTTTCCATGTAAGAAATAGTTTTTTTTAATTTATAATTTCATCAACTGTACTAAAAATGAATATATATATTTTTAGTTCTATTTTTTTTATGTACATCGGTCTCTGTTATAGTGCTGTGATTAACCAATGCTTGGACAATCTATCGAATTTGTAAGGTACATATTTACACAATTGTGTTCTTTATTGGTATCATTACATAGTATATACAGCGTTTTATGATACTGAAAATTTTAAGTACCACCATACTATTTAAATACATTTTTAAGTTATGAAAAGAAACATTAGGTAATTTCCTTTTTCTTTAACAAAAATAAATTAACATCTTTATTTTTCGCCCACTTTCACTTATACTACCATGAAATACTTTGCTTTTAAATTACAATTAAATCAGACATCCTCAAATATTTCAAGATATTTTCTTAAAAGTGTTACTAAAAAATAGCACACAAGTATTTTTATGCATAACTGGTTAAATTTGATTGATGCTAATAATAGATATTTATTCAAAACTTTCGTCTTTCTCTAGTTTTCTTTTTATTTAAAACCGATTAGATTTACTTCGATTTAATGCAGATGCAATTCTTTATTTCTGTCATTTATTATCATTTTTGACGCCGATCATTAGGGTCTTTTGGTTACTTTTTGTTTTCATTCCTATCCCTTCGATTTATGAATCGATAAAGAAATAAAAGGGGAAATAGTTTCTGAGATTCCAATTTTATCCTTGCAATCTTTTTCTGACGTTGGAGAAAATTTCCATGAGGGAAGGAAATCTTTTTTGATGAAGCTTTCTAATGATGCAATTTTATTGAATGAGTAAATTATTTTAATTCCTTCTTATCGGGATTTTTTTTTTATTTCCTTGAGCTCAATTTAATTCACATAGGTATTTATTGTTTTGTTGACATTACCATTCAACTTGTTGGTAAGGTTTAATTAATGATAAAAATGCTGATTGTAATCAAATCCTATTATTTTTTTTCGTTATTTATTGTGTATAATTATAATCATTATTTTTTTACATTATTAGGTTTAGCAGTTAATGTTAGATGTGATAGTTTTATAATCCTACTAATAAAATTATTCGAATTCACATTTTTTACTTCTCTGTTTCTGGTAATCTCGACTCTTATTTTAATTTTTTTGTGAAAACTCATAAAATAGTGTATCAGGAAAATGGGAAAGGCTTAATTACCCTCCATCAAACAATTGAGCCACATAAGAATACCAACTTAACAATTACTTTGAGAATTTGCATTAAAGATAACGTTAGAGCTAAGAATATTGATAATAAAGCAATGAAAATAGAAATTCTTCAGTTGAAATTTTTTCTGAAGCCATTCAAGATACTAATAGTATAAGCCAGTTATGTTTTGGGTGAATTTGACGAGTTTATGATTCTTTGCTAGCTCGTTATAATTATTTGAAATTAAGAATTTTACTAAAATTAAAACTGTATGAAATATCTTTCACTTTGTAAAGCTAATTTTTAAAATGCTTGTATATCTATTTTTTAGGAACTAGAATATTTATTTCTTCTTGTTTATCTTAGTTCTCATATAAACATCTTTCTAGGCGCAAGCATTCCAGAAGTTCTTGTTTAAACACTGTGTAGTTTTAATCTTTCTTGAAGCACTTACTAATAGTTCTATTTATTATTACTAAAAATTCCAAAATACGAAGCACTCCCCACAGAAAACGCATTCACACACATCCTATTCAGCAACTTCCAATTTATCGCTCGCCAAATTTAACTTCATTTCCTTCGACTAACATCATTTGAATCATTTCTATTTGTGAAAGACTCGGAAAAAAGGGAAAAAAAAACTAAACTCAAGTTAAACAAAACACTCGACTTCTCCGACTCAACTCTCTTTTTCCTAAGTCCCCAGCTCTCCTAAATGACTTCCAACGCCACTGATTCTCGGCGTTTTTCAACTCCCCGCAGCTCTCCACACACATCCTTTAATACTCTCTCTCTCTCTCTCTTTGGAATAAAGAAAGAGAACTTCTTCTTTTGAATGGACTAAAAAAAAACCAGAGTCTGAAGGCATTGTTCCCGTCCGGTCTTTCAACGACGATGACTCTCCTTCTTGTTGTTTCCCATTCATAGCTGTTCTTGACATTCAGTTTATATATTCCGTCTGACACGTAAAGAAGCCGTTGATCTCTTCCTAAGTAATGCGGTTGGGTTGCATAGACGTACTTATTAAGTGTTGTCCAAGGCTTGATTTTATCACTCTTCAACTAGTGGGTTAACTCAATGATGTGGCATAATTTTCATGGTGTGTGAAAGGGACTGGTATATAATCTTGTTAGTTAACTCCGAATAGTTAAACTTGGATTACCCCAATTCAACGAACGAGTTAGCTTTAATGGTTAGTTTTCCCTTCGTTTGGACTTAAACTACTTTCAGTGTCTGGGTTGATAATTGTGTTAAAAGTACGCAGTTCATGTATAGTTAAAGCTATTGCACTTCTGAGTTTCAGATTTCCACGAGTTTGTATCTAACGTATTTTACTGAAGATTTTGATTAAAATTAAAATTTTATCAATTTTTTAAATGCTTTTGATAATTTTGTTTTAAAGAAATTATTGTTTTAACTGTGATATCTAATATTATTCAAGCTGTATCCCAACTTAAATAGGTAATAAAACTAGCCAAGATTTTAAATGTTCTAAGGAGTTTTATTTAAATATTTATTTAGAATTCTTTAAACTTTTCTGTTTTAAATATTTTTTATAAATTTTAACGATTTTAAAAGTATTCCACTTTTATGACATATTTTTTTAAAAACACAAACTCATTTGAAAGACAAAATAACACATTTTTACATTCTACTACTTCTTTAATGGTTTAAATTTGTTGATAATTTTCTTACATACGATGAGAGAAGCCACATCTAGAAATCTAAGATAACTCTTATACCATGGCATGATGAGAACTTTCAAAAAGCTATTATATTAATCGTAAGGTCTATTTTCACTTCTTTTCAAAAAAATTCTCTATATTGAGAATAATTCTTTCATTTTCTCAACAAAAATTCAAACACCATTTCATTTACTATGCTGAGGTATTGGAAAACACACACACACGAAATATTCTCGTGATCTACTTACATGCACTCCAACTTTTCATTTCGAACGTCAAGGGGCAAATCCCAAAGGCAGGAACTGCAATCCTCCTCAACCAAAGAAGTACATACAACATAAAGTTTCCGGGGAAACTCCCGAACACTATTCACAACACCCCCAAAACAACTCTTTCTGCCCGTTCTTTATTCCTCCATCCCCATCACACCCCCGACGGAAAGTGCGCCGTCCATTCTTATTCAAAAAAGAACTCCCGTGTCCCTTTGTCCGCATTCTCCTCCTGTTGCTGTTCCTGGCGAAATGAAATCGCAGCCATTGCTTCGATTTCTAAATTGCTTCTTGCGATGCTCTCTCTGTCTCGGTTCGCTTTCAACACCAATATTTCGTCTTCTTCTTCTTTCTTCCCGTCTATCTCTCTGAAGAAGATGCCTTTGTTTTTTGCCGCTCTCGATATCATTCTGGATGGGAGGTTGTTATCGTCCTGCCGGTTATTTATGGCGAGGCTTGATATTTAGTGTATTGCTTTATGATCTACAGCTGCGCCGGGAAGTTGATCTTTGTTTCGAGTGTATCGGGATATTGTTTGGAGGGGGAGTCACTGTTTGTGGGGCAGGGCAGTATGTGCGGTCGATAGATACAACAATGATGGCTTGTGTTTGGGATAGCCTTAGCTTGGTTTCTCTAACCTATAGGTTCTCCGTGAAGGCTGTTTGTTTGAATAAGAAGTCATATACAATATACCTTTGGGTGGTAAACGTCGCAATGTTTTTATTTTTTTTATTTTTAGAGAATGAATAACATCCTTTTTCTATCAATATTGCATCTATCGCTCAGGTAGTTGGGGGGATTTATTTAAGATTTCTTAGGCATTTGTGTGAAAAATCGTTATTTTATTTATTATTACAGTAACTCTATTTAAAATAGTAAATTTGTATATTCACTTGTAAAAATCTTGATGAATTTGTTATAAAAATTATTTTATGTATATTCTGGTCTTATTTCTGGATGTATGTGTCGTATCATGATATTTTCACTAATTTAAAAATAATAGGTAGTTGTTGCTCCATCAGTAGGTACAGTTTTATCGTTCATAAAGTGTTCTTATAACTGATACTAGAACTATTAAATTTGTAACGAAGAAAAAAAACGTTTTATTAAACTTTATATTCTTTTACAGTTTTTCAGGTTTCGTATGTAATGTTGTGCATTCACATTTCTCCTACACAATCGAAAAATAAATATAAATCTCAATATAGTTTCACGCCGTTCACTATGGTTACTTTCAGACCTACCGCATTTGAGGATATCTTACAGACCTCTAAAACGTGAAAAGTTTTCTGTATCAAGTTCAAACAAAAATTTTCTTCAAGCGCCTAAAAATCAAGACTCAATTTGGTATTAAACTGTTAACATCGTAAACCCACTTCCAGAGGCCTCAGTTCTGCATCCAGCACTTACTTAAAACCCCCAACTCTTTTCCCTTTCGCTTCTTACTCAACTTAAAATGTACCACCACGCGGCGGCCTGGATACTTTTCTCCTGCGTCTTCAATGCAGTGGAAAACTATGGAAAACTTAATCGCCTTCTTCCGTCACTGTAATGTATTCCTTGCCTCCGAAGTAAACAATCGACGCAACTCACGTGATAACTAGTTGTCCAAAAGATTCATTTGCGATGCACGTGCATAGGGGCTGAACCTCCCCGAAGAGGACTTATCTTAATTACTGCGCCCATTTCTCGCAAAATTTAAAAGCTCTTATCACGAGCGGAGGTTTTATCGCGCCCCAGTGCCCGGATGGAAGGGGGCGGGGTTAATTTTTCAGCCGTGGTTTCGCTAGTTTCGCTTAACTCGATTTTTTGGAGGAAGTTCCTCTTTTTTATAGATTTTGGAGGGAAAGTTAGAGTTTTATCAAAGCTAACTTATCAACGTTTCTGTTTGGGAGTTAAGAGGTGTTGGTAATGGATTGCTTTGTGTAATCGGAGGGAAAGAGAGGGGCTTGAAAGTGGTTTTTATTGTGCCTTTTACAGGTGGCGGTAGTTTTGGGTTCGTTTTTAGATATGACTGTTATCTTTTTGGAAAGTAACTGTTTGCGTGTTTCTTATTGAATTAATTTTGTTGGGAGTAGGCTTTTTATCTCTTTTAAATGAGTTTGTTTGCATAATTTAAATAATCGTTTGATTTATTTATCATGAAAAGGTTACTTTCTGAATGAATTATGAGGCTGTTTTGTGTAACTTAAAGACGTTATATACCTCCATTAACTTATTATTTTAACTGCTTTTCTTTGTATTTTTTTGTATAAGAGAAGTTTTAATATCCAATTCCATCTAATATAAGAAGTCTAAGTCCCAAGCCTGAGCAATTGTTTAAAGTCCTATTTCTAAAGACACACAAAGCTTAAATAATCAAACGAGTTATCCCTTGCCGTTATATTATGTTGTTAAATATCCTAAAATTATTTCCCAAATCAGTAGTTCTTAAGATGGAAATCTAAGTCAAGCTTTGTATAATGTATTTAAATTCTAATCAGATTGAGAATAAAATTCAATTTGGAACTCTCAACAATCAAGAGAAAAGTTGTTATGATTAGAACTCCCTTTCAAACAATAACTTTTTGATGTTGTTTATAAATGCAGATTTCACCGTATTAAAACTCTCTAGTTTCCTAACTACAATACCCCCTCTGTGCATTTCTATCCATCTATTCGAAAGGGATTCTCCTTCTCCCTTGTCACTTAAAAGCCTCCCATCTCAGCGAAGGAGAAAGAGAACAAATTAGAAACCTCCCTCCGTCGATGCTTCTTCGTTCCCAAGGCAGTTCGAAGGATTTCAATAGCTCTCGTCCCAATGCCTTCCAGCGACACCTTAGCGCATCTTGAACCCCCTTCCCCCCAATAGAACTATAAGTCACCGAATTAAATGCTCGGGAAACAAGAGAGCCCCCAGGCTCATTGATGCTTTGTGTTTCCTCCCCTCAAGAATCTATTCACAGGATCGAACTTGAATAGAATCGATTCTGCTAGTGAATTAGTTTATGTCGAGTTTACATTTACAACATCTCAGCTGTCATTTCAGTTACAGAACGCTAGGGATTATAGAGTACCTGAACTGTACCAAATAAAACGTTTAAAATGTTTAATCTATAAAAAATATGACATCAAAAGTGATTTATTGGCTTTTAACAACAATTTTAGAGGTCACTCTACGTATCGCCTGTTACGCTGACTGGTATCTTGTAAATTAGGTCTTTCAATACTGATGCTACTTTTGATGCTAAAGATATTGGTTTTCATACATTCTTTTTTTTATTTATATTTATTTCTCCTCTTAACTTCTACTTTAAAGGAATGGCATTCTAAAATTTGTCTACCCAAAAAGACATAAAATTATAGTACATGCTTATCAGTCGTTAAACTTAAATCCTCTTCAGCCAAAAAATCCCCGACTGCAAACTGGCATTCCCGTGTCTATATGCATACCAGACTACTTAACTTTGGATAACCAGCTACTGCTGTGGTGTAAATAGTAAATCTGCACTAAGTAAATGTATCTTTTGAAACATTCCGCATTTAATTACCTTATACCTTTTAGCTTATATGATATAATTTTCTATGAATCCATTCCAAGAAAGTGGTGGTATACGAGTTCAAAGATTCGATCCTTTTGCATTCGATTTATGCATCGATCCGAATTTGAGCTAATTGTGACTTCTCAGGAAATATCTCAGGCCTTGAATAACTCATTTGGTAGATTTAAGATCAGAATCCTCGGATTTATTCGCGAAGGAAGTTAAAACTGAATCAAAGCCGAAATCTCGACAATTATTTTGCAAAGGGAAAACTTCCTGCGGTCCCCCTTCATCAATAATTGTTTCCAGAGGAAATTAATGAAATTCCCCCAGAAACGCGGACCAATTTTATTGTTAGGAATATTATTATCATTATGATTTCTGCGCGGCGTGCGGAGTAATCCTTGTTTAATGATGCGGATTGGCATCCTTTCTGCGGCTCGAAAGCCAAAGGATGTGTTATTAAAACAGCTTTAAGAGGAGGGGAGGAATCGCAGTAAATAATTATTGGAAATTGGCTTGTTTGTCTCCGAAATTAGAAATCGAGTGTCAACCTCTAATAAAAGGAATGCTTGTTTTCATGAATCCAATAATTATGTGTCATGTAACCGATGTCAATTTTCATTCATAACCTTCGTTTCTAAATAGTTATAATTTGTGTGGCCTGAAATCACGTCTTGCTGCATATTTTACGAAGCGCTCGCTATCTCAATTAATTTGAAGGAGCAATTATTCATTGTTGTGCAAGATGCTTGAGTGAGATGGGCAATAGATTCGATTTCTGGTAGCCAGTTAATTAGTATAATTCCTTGGACATGCACTACAGCAGTGATGTCCTTGAGTTGAGCTAGAAATTACCGTATGCTCCCTACGTATATTAAATCGGTTATGGGGTACACCTCTTGAAATTTTAGTGATGGTGAACGGTTTTAGTTGAAGAGTATTGCTTTTGGTTGGCTTTTGACGATAAAGGAGGTAATTGGTTAAGGGTTGATTGAATGACTTTAAATATGGGTTGGTCAATGAAATTGTATAGCGTTGTGGGGAATTAGTTTCGATCAAATAACTTAGAAAGTGATGTAACTTTATATTGTTCTTTGTGTGCATACTTTAGTCAAATTTCATATCCTTTTTCATATTGTAACATATTTTTCTATCGAATTTCTCTCGCATGAATATAAATACATCTTCTTCGTCTTTCTCATACTTCAAATTGCATGTGCGTATAGTGAAAGGTGTCAGAATTTAAATGTATTGTTATAAAACAAAGGGAGTAGGAAGTACTTTTAAGAGTGATCACCTTATTGGCATTCATATAAGTCATCTTATTTATGACCAAATATTTGACAACTTCTATGAAGTTTCTGAAATCTGGCAGCCAATTTATCTGCCATAGATCGATCATAGCTTCACTGCCACATAATTTAGCCTCTTCCACGTTTGAAGTATAGCCAACTTACTTTATTACTTACAGCATTTTGGATTTTATATTTCTTTCTGCTACTGAAAACTTTATACTTACAAGCAGTTTTATTGCATAATAGGTTATACATTTATAACTAATCCATTCAAAGAGCTACACGTATTTTTATCAGTAGAAATAACTTTTCCGTATCAGGTTTTTAGGAAAAAAGGCTTTTTATTCTCTTGAGGATTTTTTATTTCTCAGTATTTCATTTCAATAGAACGTCAGCGAGAGATTTCAAGTTTTGGTAGTTAATTGTTCTGAAATTATTTTGGAAGTAATAGCGTTTTAAGCACAATTGTTACAAAAAATAAGTTGAGTGTCCTTTTAGTATATCCGAACTCTATCTGTGCATCATTAAACAATGCTTAATCTGTACTTTAACGACATCAAATCTTCGCATAAGAATATCCCCAACTTGAATGTCTTTATTAAATAAAATAATATTTTTTTTACATCCACCCTTTAAAAAGCTTCTACAGACAGAAAACTAACACAAAAACGTCAACACGAACCGAACCCTCCGCAACCTTACCTACAAAGATTAACTGAGTAATCTTAAATATTGATATTCCACCTCACTTTATAACAATAAAACGATATGGAGAGAGCCTTAAAAAACCATTCACCTGAACCTAAACTGCTCGCAGATAAAAGAAAAGCCTGCCTCATCAGCTCATCCAGAAACAGTCCGTCTTGCTGAGCCGGAAAGAATAAACCTCCCTCGGGACCTCCCCAGAAATAAAAGGAACGGATCAGCAAGTCGGCCGCAGGTCCACTCGCCCCCCATCCTTTATTCATCGCTCCCGTTTTTACGCCTGGCGATTCTTCTCCTATATCGATATAAAGGTATCGATGGGACAAATAGCGCCTCTCGCGGCCATCGATTTGCTGTCTTATGCCCCTGCTGACTTACGGCCCCTCTCTCTCTCTGAAAACAATATTAATTTTGTTTTGTTGAGGGGTGAAAAATGGAAGGGATGGTGAAAGGGAACACGTCCGCAGTGATTGGGAGGGATGACACCTGAGGAGCCAGTCGATTTGAGGGAAGGATGGATTCGCCATGGAAATTCCATACTTTATTCGATAAGGATCCGTTTTAGTTAGCGTGGCTTCGCACGACTCAGGCATAACATTGGTTCTCCACGGTCGGCCACTGTTAGAAATACGTAGATATCTGCATTAAAATCGATACCCTGTGAGAAGGCGAAGTATAAAATTAAAAAAAAATGTATTGCTTTTTTGAACTGTTCTTTCTTCCCTTGATGAAGCTTATGATTTTGTAATTTCTTCCTCTGAAAACTTTCTTCGTTATAAAACTAACGGTTATGGATTACAGCAACATGACAAGTTATTTATTATCATAAAAAATTTTGGCACGCAGTGGGTGGTGTTTTAAGAATTTATTGTACCTACTGGTAATTCCATCAATTCAAACTCTAGATTTTCAGTGCTTGATCTACTCTACATATTGTTAAAAGAATTCCAATTCTTTTAGAAATGTTTTCTTCATACCTTTCGTCATGAACATAGTATAAAAATTTTGTTACTGTTCTACCTAAGAAACTTAATTAAAATTGATACTAAATCATGAATTTGCACTTTATATTTACATTCATTAAATAACGTGAACGAACTTTTTCAACAAGGATCTCTCATACGTATTTTTACCCCCTCATCCATTCCAACAAAAAGTTCAATAAAAGATTATTGAAAATTTGATTAAACTTCTACGCTTCGAAAATATTCTTTTCTGGTGAATTTCCTCGAAAATATCATCCGTGTTCTCCTGCGGCATTCAATCTTAGAATATGAATAGTTTAGAATTCCCCCAAATATCTCTCTCTTCCAATCTCGAAGATCAAACGCAGGATCACTTATTAATTCATGACCAGATTCCTATATTTCTGAATATCTTGACTTCCATTTACGCTCTTTCGGTCAACTGAAAACAGTCACAGTTTTGATTAGTTCTATATAGACATGAATGGTTATTATACGGATTAGTAAGGTCATGATATTTATTTTTGTTTTACAACTAGAATAACCTTATATGTTATTTTTAGTAAAACTATTTTTTACCTATAATTTTTCAAGATTTACTTTATTTAATGTCTTTAATAAGTATGTTTTTGAACTTTGCATAGAAAATCCGTACTGTAAATTGGTGAGTAACAGCACACACAAATATAAGAAAAAAAAAATTATATTTGTTAGAAAAAGTACTAGAAGAGATATACTACAAAAATAGCACAACACTGAAAAAATAAAATTAACAAAAGTAAAAAAAAAAATTGGGCGAAATTATTGTTTTTAACGTGGAACGGTATTTTAAAACTGACAAAAAAATGCAAAAAAAATTATCTTTTATTTCTATGAAAAGTAAAATTACGAATTTTATATCTGAAAAATTATTAACTCCTTCAAATTTATTCTTAAAATAGTCCCCCTTACTTAACCATTAAATAACACTTTTATCAGTTTTTATAGATTTTATCTTGATTTTCTAGGAAATTTAACCATTTTAATGCATTTGAACTATACTAAAAATATACATTAATTATTTTATTAAGTTAACAAATCTGTTTAACATAGCATTTTTTGACTTTGTATTGTTTTAAATACCTAGTTTACTTACTTCTTTTTAAAATACGAAATTAGTACTTTCAAAATTTAATCTAAAATTTAAAATGTTCATAGTGTTTACTAAAAAATAAAAATATAATTATACTAACAATTCAGCTTTATCATATGCTCAAGCTTTTATATTTTAATCAATTATAATTTATAGTATTTGATCATTTTCATCCTTTGAATTCATTTTCATCCTCATTTTCATCCTTTTACTTAATAACCTTAATGAAACCAAAAATACATTTATATCAAATCTTTTCACGATGAAACTTGTTCTCATATCTTTTACAAAAGTTAACAAAGCTGCAACTAGTAAGAAGAATGAACTTAATTATTCGTGACTGTGACAACTTTGAACCACGTCCCGAGGCTCATTTAGTGGTTTATTTCAATGGAGATTTTGACTCTGTTTACAATTATGTTCCCTTACGCATTATTACACAGCCTTTGTCAGAAGAATGCGTCTGCTGGACCAAAAAACTCTGTGAGATGTCAACAGGGTTCTGAGAAATAAATGCACTTTCCTTCCCAGACGAAAGTCTCATTTTGTTTGTTGGCGCTGCGCATAAGAAAGAAAATTTTACATGCACTACAGATATTAGATTCCTCAGATAATGCACTTTCCGCTCAATCTACAGCGGCCGAGAAGTAAAAATGAGCCGTAAAAAATAAATATTAGATAGAAAGGTCTTGGAAAGGGGTTTGTTTGAACCGAAGCCTGTCACATTCTCTGTGCACTTTATATTTTTCGAGTTTTCAATCATCTCAGGGAATAAAATCTGTCTTAGGGAGTTCGCTCTGCGGGGCTTATTCTGTCTATGTCTGCAAGAATGCTAATGGATTGGAGCTCGAAATTTGGGAACTTTTATTCTGAAATGTCTCTTCTAATGTGATGGTAATGAATACGGTTCTGTATCCTCTTAAGGATAGGAGTTACTCTAAGATAAGATAGGTTTGTGAATTGTTACGCAATACAAGAGACCTTGAAGTGATATCTTATTGTATTTCTTGAAAAGGTTTTTAATGTGTATCAATCCTTAAAATAGGATTTACTATGCAAGATCTGCTGTACAATATTCAAAAATCATTGTTCTAACTATTCGCATTTATAGAACCAGAAAATCAGTTGGGTTTAAGTTTGACTAAAGAAATTAGTTTTATTACATTAATGTAGATTGTTCTTAATAGGCTTTATACCTCACACAATACCACATTACTTGAAGGACTTGTTTGTTAAGAAAATCAATATTTTTGTCAAAGAAATACTTACAGATTACTCTGTTTTTTAAAACTAGAAAACAAAATTTTGCATCGATTTACATAGGGAGCACCTCACATTAAAAAAAAATACCGCAAGAGCAGTTAATTATTTTCATTAGCATGTCAAGCGAGAAACCTTTTAAAATCTTCTGAAGAATGAACTTAATAGAAAAAAACACGCGAAACCTATGTTATTCTTAATTCATTTCTTAAGTTTCAAAGTCTGTGTTACACGACATTCCCTTAGTCATAAAAAGTAGCTACACAAATAAGTGCAACCGTTTTACCAAAAATCCCCACCTTTCAGACTATCATTTAGAGAATGGTAGCCCATAAAAACTATTCATTCGCCAAAGAGGAAGCCTGAAGAAAATTAATGTCCCCGCAGCAAGGTGAGAAGACGACAATGAAGACAGACCCTCCCTTTGCCGATTGCGTGACTCCAGGTAACTGCTCCGTCATCCCGGAATGGTTTCTTCCTCTCCTTTTTCTTCCATGTAGTAGATGGGTCTGGGCTTTTTATTATTGCCGAGCTTCTTTTGCTATTTCCTGGATGACATACCGAGTTTTCGTGATCTATAGGAAGGGTATTTTACGCGGAGGCGGGTTTTAAGCGGAATATACGGGAGCTTTCGGTGTGATCTATGGAAGGTTACCGGTAACTTTTCATCACCCGGCTGCTTTTGTGGAGAAGTCTTAGCAAAGCTCTTTAACACTTATATCGGAAGAAAAGGGGTCGTTCTTGAAAAGGTAGAGTTGAAAATTGTTATTTCTTACTTTTGTAAACGGCTTTTTTTGTGTGGTGTTGAAAGTTTAATGTCGTTGAATTTAATGCTGCCAGTATTGAAACCTATATACTGATGAACGGCGTTGTATTTTCTCCTTTGTAGTGTATTGTATTTTTCTTCTTTCTTGAAAGGGAGAAGTGAAATTATTGGTCGGTTCAGAGTTTTTATTCATTCCAAACAGTATTTATACAACTTCAGAAAGCAATAAAATGGGTATTTTGCGTTATTCACTTGTAAGATTTTCCGAAGAAAAACCCTTCGATGATCTGGTTATAAAAGTATCCAAAAAGGAATTTCAGTCAACTAAGATAAAGTTTAAGTTAATTGTTTCATAGTTTGTAGACTATAAAAAACTTTTTCTTTACAATTAAATTGGAATGTAGCTAAACTAGTGCAGTGTGTTTTACCATTTTGTTTTAAGACTCTTAAGTTCATTTCAAAATAAATGAGTTGCCCTACAGCACCCTACAAACACAGTAAACACATGTTCTATTCTTACGCCTTGAAAAATTAACGAAACATTCTTTCCTTCCTCCCCTTTTTCCTCCTCGGTTCAAATTGCTTTCTCAATAAAGCAGCAATGAATATATTTCACAAAGTGGGCGTAATTATGGAAAGATTACCACAGGTGAACAGACCGTAGCACAAAGGATCGACCTTTGAAACCTTCCCCGAACTTAAACTCCTCCGAAGAACAACTGAAAGAACCAAAATGAGAAACTTCTTCCTTTTGTCGTTTATCCGAACCCAAGGAATTTATCTCTGCGTTTGAAATTAATGGAAAACTGATCCAACTCATTTTGTTTCTATGCCAAAGATGCCCGAGGTTTCTCTGGAATTAATGTCTTTTAGAACTGTATCTGTCAGTTCCAATGATGAATGGCGCAGATTAAGCTCTTGTTCAATTGAGTAATTTCAATACGATTTCCATTTTAACGATAACGTTTTCAGTTAGATTAGCTTCGAGCCCATTTTCTCGTGAGAGATCACCCATGTGGTTTTGCCTGGGTTTTGATGGTGGGCCCCTTTTATTATCTGTGGCACTTTTTCTCAGTTATCCCAGAGCGTTTTTTTATGCGGCTGTCTTGCATTAACTTCTCAAAAACGCGTTTCAGAGGACTTTATTCCTTGAATTGTATGTAAGTTATGGAGTAAGGCTTTTTTTTTATTTTATGACTCATGGTGGTTAGCCTTATCAATCAAATCTGAATTGTAATTTAGTTTTTTCAGGTGGCGGGGCGTCACTTCAGAAAAGTTTTTGCAGTCATTTTAAATGAGATTTTCTGGTTTCGTAATTTAATTTGAATTCCTTCATAAGAAATTTAAAAAATATTCTCATATCCTTCCTCTATGTATGTTATTTTGTTGTGTGTGTATGGTTAGGAAGTTGGAAAATTTGGAATGTTTTACAATTGCTTTGTATGACTGGGATTTTAAACAGCCAATCTTATTACATCAATCTTATTCAACTATTTTTAATACTCAAAAATTTAATTCAGTTTTAAAACCCCGATATTATATATTGACTTCCTCTTTAATATTGTGCTTTGTCATCATTCTCTAACCGTTGCTAATCACTTTATTGGTAAAATCGTACGTACTTATACTCCCTTCTCTGGAATTGCAATGGTTAGCTTTGGTACCAGAAAGAGGCCCATAAAATGTTTGATTCCTTCTTCTCACTCTATCAACTTGTCATAAATGACCGTCTGTAAGAAGAATCATAGAAAGATGCCTATCAATAAAGAAAAGGGGAGCAATTTACTTTCTCCTCCTTTCTCTCTACTTTATATCGAAAAAAAAAAAACTCTCAACATCTCACCATCCATTTAGCTCTACAATCACACATCGTACTCAACTGCCAATACTCTTTTATAGCCAACCCCATAGAAGGGAAAAAGCGATGGTAAGCAATCAAACACTCTACAAGGAGCACCCTCGGCCAAAATCTTCGCATTAGAGTGATTTTGAAAGAGATCTCTCTAGGGTTGAGAAAGAGAGGCGCTCAGTGTCTTGGGTCAACAAAGAATCATATCTCGGGAGAGGGGGCAGTTTTGAAGCGGGAAACTTTGCCGATTTGTCACCGATTGAACAAAGCGGGAGGAATTGCTCGCTGAGGTGGCCACGATGGATGTGGCCTCTGATTAATTATGACGCCTGTCGTCTGTGATGGATGAGGGCACCTTTCCTTGATCGTTCTTTTTGGTCACAAAGGGTTTGGGGAGGGTATTTCTTGACCTATTCCTTTGATCTAAATAGAGAATTGCGTGTGCAAGAAATGTGTTAGGTACACTGAGACGATTATGAGTTTGTTTCTTTGTAACCATTAATACAGGTGCGATATTTAAGAGCTTAGGAACAAAGTAAGTCTACAAAAATATTTGATGTAATTGGGAATCAATAAGGGGCACCTATTGATCTTTGATGCACATTAACGTGATGTATCTATTCGTATTACTTTTACAGCATGAATGTATTTATAGTGAAACCTAATAAGCATCGGGCGTTGTAAAAGTATTTTGATTAGTTGTTAGGTGCTTGTGTATCTATTCCCTTGATTTTCAATTGTAAAAACTATCTTGAAAAATCTTTTCTGTATAGATTTCCGCTTGTTTAGGACTTACTCAACAGTTTTCAACACGTTCTTCTCTGCTAAAAGGACCTATCAGTTTATTTTACTATTTCCTTTTTTTTCTGGAAATAAAAAAACAATGCTTGTCAATTTTTTTTCACTCGCGAATTAAACCTGAAACTTTTCGTCTGAAGAAATACGACAGAATCTCAACCAGCATCTCCTAAGAATTTTTTTCAATAAAAGGAAGAAAGTTACGCCTTTTCAGTTGAGGAGTTGAGGTTGACAAAATAGTCGAGAACCTTAATGAAACCAGCTTCCTAAAATAAAGGAAGTCTCCCAAACCGTTAAACCCACAAGACAGACCCGAACGGAAGCGGCACCTTCCCTTTTCGGCGTCCCCAGGTGTCACCCACGTGACAGGCGCCTCGTTCCCTTCCCATCCTTTTCCTGTGGTCGGTCAACCATCCTGTCACCCACAGCCTCCATGTTGCTGCGCTGCGAACGCCCGTAAGTGGACCCGAGCCGCCTTTTTATCATTGCTTTTTCTTCGCTTTTCTTACAGGGTTGGGGATAGTGTTTATAAATTGGGGTATTGTTTTATGTTTCTGTGAGTGGGTTTTGAAATATTACTCTGCTGGTGTGTGTTGCAGTATTATTTGTGTAATTTGCCCCTGGATGAAAACATTTTATAGCAGTTAAAGAATAACTACCGTGTATTCAAAGTATATAACCAATTTCAAAGGTTTAAAAAGTTTTCATAATGGTTGGTAAATATCATAGTGATAAATATCTATAAAACATTTCCGTGTTAGTTTTTATTTCGTTACATGTTAGTGTAGTAGTTATACGATATTATTTAGCTTTGTATTTTCGTTATTTATAGCCTGAATATAATTTTTTGCCTTGATATAGTTATTAAAAGTTTCTTGTAAAGGAAGTAAGATGAGAATTACTTTTTCGATTATATTTTGTGAACGTTTATTGATCCTTCTATTTATAATAAATTAAAAATTTGACTCTTGGAAAATTATTTAGTAATTATCTCATATCGCCGCCTTCTTATTTTATTTTTTCAGGAATGGGAGAATGATTATTTTGAATGGGAAAGTCCGTATGTATGCATATTTTCAATATTTATAAGCCAATTTTCAGTAAAGTTAATTCGTAACAATTGAGCTTTCTATTCTGGGTCTTCTTTGGAATCTAATTTTAGATGACATCGCCCTTTACTCATTAGACTCAACTTCTTTGAGGTTCCCCATCAATAACTTATGTAACCTCGAGTATAAAAGATCACTTTTAATAATCGACCATACATCTCCGTAAATAGCCTCTGCCATAGATAGTTAACCTTCATTCTGAAGTAATTAAGAATGGAGCTAATCCTATTATCTTTTCTCTCACATAATTTTCAATAGTTCTACTTTCACACGTATGCATAAATATGTTTGAAATATTTCAATCACAAGAAAATTTTACAGTAAATTGTTTAATGTGCTATAATTTTTTTAATAACGATAATTGATAAATCCATTTTTTATTGGCTATTTCAATCATGTTTTCTAGCCTTTATTTTATATGTTGAAAGTTAGTATGAAAATTATTCTAGTACTTTTAAGAAAAAGTGTTTTGAAAGTATGATCAAAATTTCATTTAAAAATGAATATCTAACACTTTCTTTCTTAACAAAGCAGTATATTTTAGACCTGCAATGTACAGTTTTAAATTTTTTTTTTCTGTGTATTTTACAAAAACTCCATTATTTCGTTAGGAAATAAAGATCGATACTCTGTCCGTTTGCAGCAAAACTTACCCATCGTCTTAGGGGCACTGATAAATTTAATGTACCTCTACTTCCTCCATTACCTACCCAATTTCCTCTCACCAAATCCCTTCTCTTTTAATAAAACTCCCTTAAACCACCCCCATTGTCTTGGAGCGTTCTCCCATTACATGTCAAAGAACGTCACCCGACTTAAGAAAAAATCGAATCTTGCGGGAATTTAAAATATCGATCTCGCACAGCCATTGCGTGTTCCGAATACCTGAATCGGAGACCTGATTGAAAGTTTTTTGAAATGAGTCGATGAAGAAGCCCGAGATTATCGAAGAGAAATTCGAAAGTGGATGCTGTTTTTCCCTTATTCTGAAAGGGGTGAGGTGATTTTGTTTTTGAGTAGTCAGCTTTTTAGTTCCTCTTGATTGATTTTGCAGCAATCGAAAATTGAGTTTGAATGCGTTACATTTGCAGAGCGGAGAAAATAAGTTATGTAATTGCCTCCTTTAGATTCGTTTTAAGATTAGTCAAACTAGACGTTAACTCATTTCTGAGTAATATTGTATCTTTTTGTTTAAGGTATTTTTAACATTTTCTTTGTGTCATGATAACTCCTTAAAAAAGTCTTTGGTGATAAATAAAAAATATTGTCACAAAACGCATTGCACCAGAAATTTTATTTTCATAAGAAAAACGGTAACGTGACAGTTATCTTTTGGCGGATGGCTATATGGGCTCGGAGGAAATATTTACAAATCTCTGCTGTGTGTCATCTTGCGCTTTAGTTCATTTTAAATGCATTCGACCTTAGTAAATAATAAATATCGACTGGTCGAATAATATTAATATAAGAACCATTGAGTAAAAATATTATACACAGTTGGGACTTCATCAAATAATGATAATATAATAGCGACTTATTTAGTCAAACACGAGCTTAGATGTAACGTGAACCCGATGGTCGTGGTGTACGAAAAACGAACGGAATAAAAATATATTGTAATTTGTATTAAAAAGTTATAAAGTCGAAAACCTGTAATCAAAAGAAATTAATGGACAATTTTTAAGAATCGAGTAACTTGTTTTGATGTCCTGCACTGCAAATTGCGCAATTTTAAATTAAACATTCAGTTAGTTATTTTTTAAATAACATTTTGATTAACTTAGAATCTTTGGTGTTTCAATCATAGATGGTTTCAATTTCAATCTTGATTTTTTTTTCTGAATTCACAACAAAAGATTCCAAAATTCTGATTTTCTCATTTCCGATTCCTTATAACAGTTTTTATAAACCAATTTTATTCAATCGTATTTTTTTTTAGAATACACATTGTACTTCCTAAACCGTTGCTGAACTTCCCCAGCCATTGCTCTCGTAATAAAGGCAAATAAAATTGAAAAGTAGAGACAGAAACACGACGACGTTTCTCCTCCTTCCCAATACTTCCAATCTGCACTTTCCAAACAAGACTTATAGGCCAGTCAATAACGACAAAAAAAGGGGCGATAATTGCAAAAAATCGTGTATCTCCAATTTTTGTCTTATGTTGTTAGGACCCATCCCAGTAGTTAATAACCAATTTTGCAACCCTGAAAGCCCTGTGCTAACTTTGCAATCCTCAAAAAACCTAAAAATTTTCCGACTTTTTTCAGTTTTTGGCTTATAACTCATACAAAATGCATCCGCACGAAAAAGTTTCAAATATATCATTTAAAGTAGATAAAATTTGCAATAATTTAAGACCATTCCCAAGTTTATACGTCCAATAGATCCCGAGTTACATGTCTTCAAAAATGGGCAATTTTTTCCCAAAATTCAAAATTTTGAGTCTAAGTCGCTTTTATATCAAAATATAGGTTATAGTACTCGTTGTAAAAGGTAAATAAGGGCAATTAAGTTGTAGTACAGTTATTTAGCTTTAATTTAAGCCCTTAATGAAGACTCTAGGTCCCATATTTCTTACTTTATCTTAAAAAACAAAAAATTTGGGAAAACCGAAATTTCGGAAAAATAGAGCATGACGTTGTATGGGCACAGAAAAGGAAAAATAAAGCTATAACACAATATGACGTCATAAAAATTAATATTTATTTATTGAATACAAAATTATTTGTCTTAATACATGTTAATTAATGTTAATTTTTAAATTAAATTGAGTTTAATTAGCATTAATTATATAATTATGAAATTAAAAATATATATTAATTTATTGCTTTTTTAAGTATTAGTTTAAAATAAAACCTTAATAAGTCTTAGATAAGTTTTATTAGACCCTTAGTTCTTGCTTTACCTTAAAAAATAAAAACGATGAAGAAAAAGGATTTTTAACTCGGATTAGCTTACAAGGGCGTGTCAGAACTCGCATCCCCAACAGTTTTAGATATTTGCTATACTTTAAAAAATATATTTTTTCTGAACTATTAAGTTATAGAAATTAAACTAACACACTGATTTAAGAAGATCTGATTACCAGGACGAGCGAAAGGCTTCACCCAGATGAATTTCGACTATTCACACAAAAAGGAGGATTCACGATCCCACAAGTTCTGGTCAGGCTTATGGACAGACCTAATGATTGAGCAAGAATTTATGAGATCGATGAAATGCCAGGGAGGCTTAACTCATGGTCGAGGCATATGCAGCAGCGTTCTTACGCGTTGGAGTGAAGGAATGGTGTACATGCTGAATATCTGTGAAGGGCTTGAATACTTTTGGAACGTTTCCTATTCTACCACCGAACAACACGTTGACATGAGGCCCACTCAAATAGAACGAGATACCGATCATGTGCAAAAACTTACGAACTGGTTCGATGCCCACACACCATTTCCATTTAATGAAAAAATGCTATCCATCAGCTCTGGTATGGTTGGGGACTCTGAAGTCAATTGCCATATGGCCTACGAATTGGGAATAATGGAATAAATCAAATCACGAGAAACACCTTTGGAAAAGTTAGTTTTAAAAGAAAAGATAAAGTGCGAACCCTGGCATCAGTTACTATAAAATTACAAAATCAGAAGGTTCAAATAGATCCCCTCACAATTTTTCAAAGGCTGTGTATCACGAAGCAGACAGAGGGTGACTTGAAAGAGTACTTTAAGTTCGAGTTGGCTCCCTACCCAATGGCTTTGTTTTGTGAAGATGGGATGCGTAAAGGCAAAAAGTCCAGCTTTCACACAGCTTTAGCCCCTCTTCCTGAAAATATATCTATAGGAGCCCCTACGTTTGTTTTTGTGGATGGCGGCTACTTACTTCATACAGTAAGGGGGCATCGGAATATCACAACCAAGGAAGTTGTAGCCACTTACATCAGCTACACAATTAGCCATTTTGGAAAAAATGTGTCAGTTGTATTTGATGGATATTCGTTAAGGATTGGATAACCAAGGAATTGAAACAAAGCAAGTTGCTGAGGACGCAGACTGTACAATCGTACAGACTGCTCTCGACAAAAGCAGCTCGCATGAAAATGTCATCGTGATTGGAGAAGATGTGGACTTGTTGGTTCTTTTAAATGGACGACGGTGGAAAATGTTTTCTTTCAAAAAGGGTTCAAGTGGGAATCAACTTGTTTGCAGTGTTCCTCCAAATGTTTCAATAGCGGAGAGCTGGCCTGACCCCACGGATTTGAATTGTTCCTGCACGCTTTCTCTGGCTGTGACACCACCTCCTCAATTTTCAGGCAAGGGAAAATGAAGATGTTAAGCATGCTTGAAAAAATCCACATCTAGTTGGCGTGGCTTCCATTTTCCTACAGCCTGATATCAGCCACGAAGAAATAGCCTCTGCTGGAAATAAGTGTCTTGTGGCTCTGTATGGAGGAGGAGACTCCGACACTCTTCACGCCCTCCGTTAAGAAATCTTTGTTCGTTCAGCTACCAACACCAAGGTCCACCTGGTTCGTCTGCCTCCTACCGAAGAGGCTGCAGCTCAACATGCATATCGCACATACCACCAGGTGCAGACATGGTTAGGTGCAGACAAAAAACCAACTGACTGGGGCTGGACGAGGAGTCAGCAAGGTCTGCTACCTATAACCTCTAGCATCAAAAACTCTCCTGAAATTCATCTCATGCAAGTGCCAAAAAGGGTGCGCTGGAAGAGGCTGCTCATGTGAGAAAGCGGGACTTAAGGGTTCTGCACTATGTAAACCATGTCAAGGCAAGTCATGCCTCAACATCCCTACAATTGAGATAGACGAATCTGACAACGAGGAAGACAGTCCTGAACCCTTGGAAGAGACATGATCTTTAGTACCTCAAAAAGTCGTATTTTATAAACTAATACTTAAAAAAGCAATAAATTAATATAGGGTAGTGGCACCAGTAACTGACACTTTAAGAGCAATTTTTGAAATAATTAGCTATTGCTACTTACTAAAATTATCCAGGAAAAAACATTTTGTTCCGAAAAATTCAATGAAGTTTCAATATTTATTTAGAGCACAATTTGTTAGTCTGAGTAATTTTTTTCTATTTTTAAAATATTTTTTAAGTTGGCATGGTCGAAGCACCAGTAACTGACACCCTGGGAAAATTTTGGAACCAATAACTGGCACCTCCTGAACCAGTAACTGACACTTTGAAATACCTTTAATAAATAAGCTATACTTTATATGCTACCTTATTTTTTTAGCAAACATAATATAATAAAAAAAAAATATTTTATTTTTTAAATTTTTACAAAATATGAAAGAAAATATCAGACAAAAAAGTATTTTAAATCAAAATACATTTGAAAACGGCCATTTATGTGATATTATAAGATCTACCATATTACTACATAAAAAATTATAAAAAGTCAAAAAAATTCACATTAATAAGAATTTATTAACAGAAAATTGTACACAAATTATATTTAAACTAAATTATAAGTACAAAAAAAGAGGAACGTTTTCTATCTGTTTTCATAAAAAAGGTTGGTTTTCTTACAGAATTTAAATGTTACTTTTAGGAAAGTTGGTTTCTGAGTGTTTAAAAAAATGTAATTACAAATCGTTTGTGAAAAATGACCCATTCTATTTCCTAACTTCTATAATGTTCTGTTTCAAAATGCAGAATAAAAGCACTGTTGTGTGCCAATACCAATAGCTGACATGGCAGAACCAATAACTGACATGACAGAACCAATAACTGACAGGGTGTCAGTTACTGGAAAAATATTAAATTTTAAAAATTTAACTGCACAACTTTATTCTAAATAGCTTCCAACATATTCCCAAGAATTTTCAAGCAATTACCTTGAATTTCACTAAAACACCAGTAACTGACACCCATGTCAGTTACTGGTGAAATTGATTTTTTAGATCCAGTAACTGACACCCCATTTAAAATAAATAAAAAAATATTTTTTTACAAAAATAACTCTATGGCATGAATTTATTAATCATTATCAGATACATTTCATGTTAAAATGGGTTTCAAAAAGAAAATTTGATTAAATTAGACCCTAATCAAAAATGTGTGTCCTTAATTTCAGCCTTAAGCCAACCTTTGAAAATCGGAAGTTTCTTAACATGAAATGGGAATTCTCAATTTATGATACTTAGAACACCTTGGTATAAAATAAATACTGCATAAAGTTAAAGATAAATGTCTTAAATATTAAGAGAGACCATGATTTATTTCAATTTCACTATACAAATCTTATTATTATGAATTAAATCTCAAAGTGTCAGTTACTGGTGCCCTGTCAGTTACTGGTGCCACTACCCTATATTTTTAATTTGGGGGACGGGATGGCCTGTTCGGTTTGATCCTCTGCCTTTCACGCCAGCAGTCTGCGCACTGCCCCGTTGTGAGTTCGATTCTCACCTCGCCCCTGGGTGTATTTTCCTTCTTTGTGCCAGTAAAAATTCTGTTGTGTCTGTCTTACTTGACGAAGGTGTATAAGCGGATCCTTGAGATCAAGCACACATACCGGAAAATATATGTAACCAAAAAACCAACCAACCTATTTTTAATTTCTTAATTATATAATTAATACTAATAAACTCAATTTAATTTAAAAATCAACATTAATTAACATTTATTAAGACAAATAATTTGGTATTCAATGAATAAATATTAATTTTTATAACGTCATATTGTGTTATAGCTTTATTTTTCCTTTTCTGTACCCATACAACGCCATGCTCTATTTTTCCGAAATTTCGGTTTTCCCAAATTTTTTGTTTTTTAAGATAAAGTAAGAACTATGGGGCCTAGAGTCTTCATTAAGGGCTTAAATTAAAGCTAAATAACTGTACTACAACTTAATTGCCCTTATTTACCTTTTACAACGAGTACTATAACCTATTTTTTGATATAAAAGCGACTTAGACTCAAAATTTTGAATTTTGGGAAAAAATTGCCCATTTTTGAAGAGATGTAACTCGGGATCTATTGGACGTATAAACTTAGAAATGGTTTTAAATTATTGCAAATTTATCTACTTTAAATGATATATTTGAAACTTTTTCGTGCGGATGCATTTTGTATGAGTTATAAGCCAAAAACTGAAAAAAGTCGGAAAATTTTTAGGTTTTTTGAGGATTGCGAAGTTAGCACAGGGCTTTCAGGGTTGCAAAATTGGTTACTAACTACTGGGATGGGTCCTAACAACATAAGAAAAAAATTGGAGATACACGATTTTTTGCAATTTTCGATGTCGTTATTGACTGGCCTATTAAGCGAAGGAAGCCATCGCTGCAATAAATGCCCTCAGGGGAAAACCCGCATTGCGGCTTAACTTTCAACCCTGAATGAGGGAATCAACGTTCAAAACACGAATCGAAAGTTATGAAAACAATGTTTTCAAACACGCATCAAAGAAGCGCAAATTAAAATGTTTCTTTTTTTTCCTCCTTCGGAAGACACTTCTTTGTAGGCTGAAGGGCTGACACTGCCAATGAAAAATGGGGTGGTCTTCGATCAATAAAAGCTCGGGGTAAAAATTAAGTAAATGCTTTGAAGCTTAGCCTCCAGTATCACCTTTTAGAGAGGACTTTTTTTGTGTATCTTTTTTGCTGTCTTCTGCTGGAAATTGCCTTTTTTCCCTCGAGCATTTGAGATTCTGGTTGGGTGCTTGGCTGTGGTATTTCCTTTGCTTGTGATATTTGTGTTTTAGTGCTCAATTTAGAATATGGCATTTGGGTTTTTATCATTGAGTTCCGGAAACGAATGAATGAGGAGTTTTATGCTGGTACACATTAAATCGAAAGTTTGCTTTTACCCTTACTGACGAACTTTGATTATCTGTTTTTATTGGAAGACTAGTAAAAGTTTAGGATTTTCCTGTAAAGTAATCTCCACACTCAAAAACTTAGGCCTTAAAGTTTCATTTTATGTATTGAAATAAATATTGAGTGTATCGAAGTTTCTCAAACCTTCGGGAAAAAATATTAAACTTGAAATGTCATTTTAGGATTTATCCCACTCAAGCAATAATCCATACTTTTAAAACCTGAAACTAAAAATCCAATGCATTTCTCATGTTAAAGGATTGTTAATAATAATTTAATGTCAATTAAATTATTTAAACAAAAGTTCATCCGTCGTTAATTGAATTCATACTATTAGTATAAAAATAGAATTAATTAACTCTACTTTGATAAACTTATACGAAAAGGTATAATTTCTCACATGTAAAAAACATAAAATAAAGTATGTATCAAAGAGTGACAACTAATTGAAATTTTTATACAATCCATATTTATAGGCTTCGAATGTAGTATTGTACCTTCCTTCCAAATTTCAAGCTGAACATAAGGATTATTTAATATTTAAGCTTAATTTAATATAGTAAAAGCTTAGAATATAAAGCAACACCGGAACTCTCCAATCTCTTTAGAGAAAATTCCATTCTTCACGTAATAAAATCACGTCAGCATTAATGACACGCCCAGGGATACACGGTTATCTTAAAACCGATACCTCTAAACTAATTACGCGATTTTGCAACGAGATAGTACGTCCGAACCGTCAGGATGTCTCCCGTAATCTAATCGTTCCCTTCAGTTTTACTTTTTTTTTATTTGAGGGACTCTGCCATCAAATGGTTAATTTTTTTTCTCTCTTGTCTTTTTCAGCCATGAAACTAAAACCTCTTCGTGGCTGCCGCCCGTGGAATCCTGGGATTCCGGAGGTCTCGGGCTGCCTTACGGCTGGGAAGCTGCCTTTGATAGAGAAGGGAAGACCTATTTTATCAAGTAAGTTGGTTTGAAGTAATAAAGTGTTTGTGAACAGAGAAAAAGGTATATACCTAAACTGTAGCTAAATAGCTTCTAGATTAGGTACATATATAAAAAGCATAATCGAGAAAAAACGAGTATCTGATGAATTTAAAATTATGTAACTCATATTGAATCTTAACTAAGTTACAAGGATTAGGTAACTTAAAACCTTTAACTTAAACTATTTTTGAACAAATTAATTCCAAAAATTGTAAAATAAAATAAAATCAAACTAAATGATGTGATAATCGGCCTATTTTCACTTTACAAAATACCTCATTACTTTTATAAATAATCTATTGAAAAATGTAAGGAGATAAGATGAACTATAATTTTTTATGGAATATTTTGTCATCCTATAGTTTTTATAAGATCATTAGCTTATTTCTTACAACAAATATGCTAGTAATTCAGAATGGTTTTTCAGTTTCTTAACAATAGTAGTATTCAAAGAGTCATTGAGTAAAATATTCTACATATTATAAAACAGAAAAGCTTGGCTAGATTTTTTTGAAGAAGACGCTTTAAAGAAGATATAAATGACTTGCCATTTTTAACAAGCAATTAAGAGTTCGTTCTATCCCCTTTACCGTTTCCCACTCCCTTTGATTGCTACAGATATAAATGAATCGGAATGATCTTTTCTAAAGTCAAGACTAAATTAATTTTTAAACGCTTTGCATCGTTCGTTCTTTGAAAATATTTTTTAAAAGCTGCAAAAAATATCTTTATTATTCTAAATAATTAATTTGCTTCCGTGTTCTGCGGCTGAAGAAAGAAATAAGAAATATTAAGATAGCTTTCCCATGTAGCCCTTCAGAGTCGTTTTCCCATAGCAATTTTGGCTGTCATAAAAGGAGGGAAAATCTGTCTTCTAATCCCAGATAAGACGTGTATGCTTATGTGCATTTCCTGAGGACCCAATGATTACATACACCCTGTAATAACACCCTATTCTACGTCCTTTGGTGGTGAGGGAGCTATCAAAGCTCCTTTCTGTCAGAAATGAACACCAATATTTTTATAGGAATAGATATTTAGAGAATGGATACTTTTTCGAATATAGATATAAGGTATTTTTGTAAGGTATTTCATTGCTTATCTGTTGGCATTACATATTTCCTTACATTTATTTATCTTTGATTTTATAGTAAAACACTCAATTTTCATTCGAAAATTTAAAACTACTTATTTAACGGTCGGTCTTAGAAATAAGTTATTTTCTCTAATATAAGGACCCTAATTTCCCTAATATAAGATATTGTTAGAGAATTAATCTAATAGAATTAATGTAAACCTTTCTCTATCAGACGGCCTTCTATGTATTTATAGACACAACATATTTGCTAAGCCTCTCTCACTCTCTCTCAGTTCTCGACCATTTAAGAAATAATTAGTACCATGTAAGAATGGTTAAATTTAAAATAGTTGAAGGTTATTATTTATTATATAGAGAGATGTGCGAATTTGTTTAACCTGGTAAGCATTTCGTAAATTGCTTCTTTATGGACTTGATAAAGTGTTAGTCAAATAGTACATTCACTTGGCACATGAAACCGTCAGCATTCATGAGAGTAAAGGTGCGGTACATAATAAAATCTGTTTTACTCAGTTTATCTTCAGTGTGAGGTAATTTGAAATTCTAAACCGCAAACATCTATTTAGCTACCCTTAAATATTGCGCATTAGACAATCTGCCCAGACCTTAAACCACTGCATTTTTAAACGCCCGTTACGAGCTTCTCAAAGAACTTTTCTTCCTTCAAAATAAATGCACAGCGCTTCATTCAATTTAACCCTCATCTCGAGTCCTCCCGCGTTTCAAACAAAAACATCCGCGAACCCTCCCCGTGGTTAATTATTCAGAACAGGAACACAGGGAACTAATTATCCCAGAAATGACTGCGGTCCTCTACTTTCAAGCGAGCCCGAATGCACTCTTGTTGAAAATGCTGATCATCTTAAATCATTCCAGTGATCCCGATTCTCGAAATCGGCTGGTTCTTTTGGTTCCCCGAAGAGCCCTTGCTAATTGGAAGGATTAAGCATTTTCGTCTAATACAACTCATTTTCATTAGATTCGTATTCTGAAATTCTCGGGTTTCCGTCGACAAAAACGTTAATTAAGGACACCCACCGAAATTAGGCATTTTAATAAAGAAAAATCAATTTTTCGGGATGGTGAGATGTGTTGTACGGTTTTTTTTTCTTCATCGAGTTCTCCTCGTTTTACTCCATTAGTATAGGAGAAAAGCACTGCCTCACAATTAATATGGGAATTGAGGGCTCCCTGAGGCTTTTGTATTTACTGTTAATCTATCTAATGAAAGGCACTCTAAAATGCGGTGTAATCCTTTTAAAATAATAATTTCTAAAAAGATACTGCAATTAAATTATTATTTTGCGGCGGTGTTCATCCCTTAATGTCCTTAACTTTCAAATTTGCGTTCGTGTTTTTACAAACAGGCTTGTAGACCTTATCCGACTGCCTGTTATATTTATTAAATTACGCTAAAAAAGTTTTCGCTTTAATATTGATTTTGAAGCTTAACGAAGATTTTATGGTTTCGAGAAAAATCCTTCAATTACCTGCGGCTATCGAAAATTGTATTTCTTTAATAAAATTTGCATAAAACCTTATGATTGATGAAAACAATAGAGGCCTAAAGGGAATTTTCTGCCCTTGGTAATGCTTAGATCCCAAATGTTGCCATAATCTTCTTAAAAACTTGGCTTAGCTTGGCATGATACTTTAATGAAATTTTAGTTCCAATGCAATTTTCCAACGCATTCCGTGGCGTTATTTTTCATTTTATGAAGCATTCTAATTGTACCATTACTTTGCTAGGACAGCCACATTTTATTACAATGTGAATCAGCTGAAAGTAATTACTTTTTTTAAATGAAATTTGGTTTTTAATGAAACTTTTCTTTTCAAGTTTTTATTAAAATCTCTCATAACGTATTAAGTAGTTCTTGATGTTTTAATTTTTATAATAAGGCTGCCATGGTAACAAATAAGTAAAAGGTGTACTAAGTATCAATCATACTTTTTTGGTGTTCTCTCTGAGGATTCATATTAATGAAAATATTTATTTTATTCTTTATATTTCTGTTAGCTTACGCTACAACTACTGTGGTTATAATATCAATTTCGAAATTTATTTTCAATTGATTTTATTTAATTGTTCCTGTAAGTTAATTACCGTGTTTGTTGTAGTATGTGAGATTATTTACATCCAACTACATTTTTATTATTCAAGGGGAAATTGTTTGAACCTAGCGTATCGAATTGTTAGATCTTGTTGGGTAGCAATGAATCTCACGTTGTAAACTTTGATACTTTAAAACTGGGTTTCTACTCTAGTAATCTGAGGTAATTTACAATTACAATATTTCCAAAGAAAATTCTCAAAATTTGTAATTGTTCCCCGGTTTGTGTGCGCCCCATTTTTATAAACACTTATTTGAATTAGTATTAAAACTTACTTGAATAACTGCACATTTAAGTGACATAACATATCATCAACATATTAAGTGACGTATGTTGTTTTTTATTTGTCCTCTTCTTTTGTCACCGAGTAGGTTCTTCTTACTATATGGTTTGCTGATAAATTTTTAAAGCCAACTTCACGTTTGAGGCATTATGAAAAAAATATATTTACACATAAATTCAAAATACTCTCCCAACCCATCAAAAATTGACTCGCGACCCACAGTTTGAGAACCTCTGATCTCTAACCTAATACTTCTACGGTTTTTAGTAAACTCTGTAAAGAAAAGTGAACAGACCTTAATTCGTTTTTACTTCTACAGATACACCCTTACTCCCGTTCTATTTATAGCAAAAGAAACTATATCCCAGAAACACCCTTTACTTAATTTCCCTTTGTTCCAATCTTTCAAGAACAAAAATTAGCAGTGTTCGGTACTTAACTATAACAACACGTCGAACGGCCATTTCGAAAAGATATTCCTGCAACTAGCCCTGGCAGCACCATTAAGTACCATGTTCCAAACCCATTAATTACCGATATTTCTCTACAACACTCCTTGTTCCGCTCTTCTGTATCTTCTTACCACCCGAGGTGCTCTTCCCTTATATGAAATACAATTAATTATCCTCTTGGTCATTATGTTTTGATAAGGTGCTTCAAAACTGTAATTTTCTCTCCAGCGTTGGTGACCACGCTTTAATTTCCGGACTACCAGAGAAGCCATTCCTAAACATTAGTTATTTGGATTGTTTCTTGATGAGTTGGTACAATGTAGAGGTAAAGAACTGCTTTTACAGTTAAACTTAAACAAAGGCTGAATTATTTAAAAAATATCCGTGACCTAAGTAACTAACACATAATATGTAGTAGGTAATAATATAATATTATGTGTTAGTTACTTAGGTCACGGATATTTTTTAAGTAGTAGGTAATAATATAAAAGGAATATGGCCGTGGGGAGCCTAGTGGTTAAGGCATCGGCTTCGGGATCGGAGGGTCCCGGGTTCGATTCCCGACACCGCTGAAGACCCACCGAGTATATGCGGAGTACGTGCTCATTAAATCTGTGGGTCCGAAAGTCCTGTGGTCCGTCATGGCGCAGTTTACCACGGGTCCAGGTGTCTGGAGACTATTTCCCTCCCCTTCAGAGACATGGCAAAATTGGAGGTGGCGATAGATGGTGGCGACATCTATCATCCGAGGCTTAAGTCGGACTCCTGCCATTTCATGGGCCTCACTTTCTCAGGAGCCGCACCCCCTTTGCCTTAAATCCTATCCGCTTTGCGGATGGAGCTTGGATATTCCAAGTGGCATAAGACAACAACAACAACATAAAAGGAAGTTTTTCCATTATTACACAACATAGTTCATGATTATTTTTTCGTGCCTAGTTATCGATTATAAATTTTAAATTTTTTAAAGTAGGTATTACACATTATTTAATTTTTTTTTATATTAAAACAACTCGTGAAATTCATATATGCAAATTTTAAAGAAAGCTCTGTTGTCTTTTCAATAAAAACAACACTAACCAAGTAATATTGATGGATACATTACATTTACTCTATTGCTTTAGTTTATTTCATTAACAAAGACGAAAGGAAAATGCGCAGTATCATTTTTTTAACCTAACAATTTTCAAAAGAACTTGAGTGATTTAATTTTAGTTTTGAAAATTAAAGAAGAAAATCTCTAGAAAAATGTTAATAGTAGTCAGAGTGTAAGAGAAATTGCCGATTAAACACGATGCTCTTTTCGCCCTTTTACTCTTTTACTCTCGTTATTAAATAAGATCCCATCCATAAATCTTTTCAGAATGCAGGAACTTTACTTTTTTATTGACTCCAAAGAAATATTTTATTTAACTTCGCTGATGATTACTTAAAAGGATCGTAAACATACATTTTAATATTTTTTTCTTTTAAAAAGTGGAATAAATAACACATATTTTCATTCAACTGGGTAATTGATTATAATTAATGATTTTATTATTGATTTTGTTACTGAGTTGAAGAAAAAGGGTTTACATAAGAATTGAAGATCTAGTTATTCCCAGTTACGAATGCTGTTTTTAATTTATCTCTTGTAAAAATCGGAGCAGTGACCAAACATTCAAAAGTTGTAAAAGTTCTGACAGGTTTGGTTTTTTTTCACAAACTCTACGGTCGTTTGTGACAGCGCTTTTCAAAAACTTTCCTTGTAACATTTTATCCTCTTTCTTTGTTTCTTCAGGTAAAATAATTGTACAACAAATTTCAAACGCTTAACCATTTTATGACAAATTTTCAAACTCATTCAATTTTCTTTTCGATTTTGCACTTCTAGATCTTCTAGATTAAGTAAGACTCAAAGGAATCATGATAGAAAGTTAATCTGGCTTTTATACCTTGTCACATAACACATTAAAATTCTCATTTCTCCGATAACCTGAATCTCCTTATGGATTATAACTCTTCAACCCATATTGTGTTCTTCAAAGGGCTATTATTTGAAAGAATTTCATATTCCCTCGGATTAATTCGGTAGGCGCTTTTTTAAATGGAATATCCCTCACCTCCTGCAAATCTCTCCATGTTTACTTATTCTTTTCAGGGGTTTAGGTCTTCAAACGCAATGCTATCCTCGTTACACTAATGATCTTGGCTTCAGAAATCCAACCCGACTCATCTCATTAAACTTAAGCTGAGTCTCTCCCAGAGAAAGACAGTCCTCTTGTTTGGAAATAGAGCACGAGCTATCTTCCTCAAACAGAAAGAAAAAAATCCTTCGCGAGAAGCCAACCGTGCTCTAATGAGAAACTTCCAACGCGAAATTTTTCTATTCGATTTGGAATACACTTTTGCATTCTAAGTGATTAAGCGGGGGTGTCCTTGTCGTGACATAAGGTGCTATTGATTATTGGTTCCGATTTTTAGGTTGAGACCTGCTGTAAGTACTTTATTAAAACTTTTTTATGGGTTTGATTCGGTGGAAGGTTTAACTACTATTTGGAGGCAAGGACAAGTTTAATATTGTTCTTCCTTTTCATCCACTTATATCAAAGAAATATGTACAAAAGTTATTAGCATAACCTTCCCAATAACTTATTGTACCTACCTTTCGTATTAACAGATGGTGGACAGTGAATTTCGGTATAGAACAAAGTAGGGTAATTTTTCACTTAATGAAAACATGCTTCGTAATTAATAAAAAAAATTAAATATGGATAATTTAACAGTTGATGGAAAGAATGGAATTATATTTGGTGGAAGGAATGGTATTTTAGACTAAATTAATCAAAAAAAGTAGAGAAATTGTTTATCGTAATAAGTCATATTAATTTTGTGAGGTTATTTCTTACTTCAATTTTTAACATTTTAAAGTTGTTTAGAGACCGTTCTAAAATCTTCAAAATTGAATTTATTCCTTAGATATTTGATTACAAAATTACCCTAATTTACCATATTACAATTTATTTCAATCGTTTCTTTTTGAATCTTTTGCTTTTGAATGCGATTTCGACTCGTTCTTTTTAATCATCAAAAAATTATTTTACTTTTTTGTCCAAACTTTCGGAATTCCCTAAATTTCATAAATACATCTGAATTCAATACTCTCCTGATTCTTTTATTTTAGGTTTTAAGAAAAAAAGTATATTTAATTTAAAAGCACTAGGTACAATGCCAGAAAAATAAATTGATTCCCGTTCTCTTATGATCTTTCGTATTAATACATAAAAAAAACTCAAAATTTTCGTTTAAATTCCATTTGTCACTCTGCTTGCTGTCCATCAAGTCTCGCAATTTATATCTTCTTGAATCCGATGGAGAAAAATTCGGAATTTCTCGTATCAACCCCGATACCTCGATTTAATTTAATGTCTCCATGGCACCCGGATAAGAGAGTTGAGTTGAGAAGGTTTCCTGCCCGGAGGACATTATCAAACGATTTTTTCAGCAACTTTCAGGGGAAATGTAATCTTCGGAATGGGGCTACAAATGAAACAAGTTTTGCTGCAGAATAAATGGTTTATGTACATTTTTTTTTACTTTTCCTGTTCTTCTTTGTCGATATAATCTGCCCGGAGAACGAATGAGTCAGAGACTCTCACTTTAATTACTTTTGAACGTATTGGCTGGATCAACGTTCTGTCAAATGTAATAAAAAAGATTTTTAAAGAACCCATTTCCCTTTCTGCCAAAAAGCCTTCCCAAGTCGTAATGTTGGAGAAATCTAAACTTTTTTTTTCCTTTCCGTTAAGGTTTCCCCTCTTCTTCCTATTGCATGGAGTTTTTCTTTATTTCTCTTCTAAATTTAATAAAATGAGGGTGATTATGCGATTTCCAAGTGGATCAGGCGGTTGCAGTTACGCAGAGGAAATGCTCTATTTGAGGAATGTGTTTAAATGCAGAGAAGGAGGTATTTAAAAGAAAGGATAGGCGGTTTCCCCAAGAGGAGGTCGTAACAGGGTATTTTAGTGCGTTTTAAATTGAACCACCTTACGGAAATCTGGAGAGGCTCCAGGGAAACATAAGAACTGATGTGTAGCATTGTTTGGAACTAATTTAATGTGCTGGTGGTAATGAAAGATATTGTGTTGGGAGCTCTTCGGGTTTAAGTACCGTACTTTTTAGCATAACATATTGAACTCCAATTTTTGTTCTTTTAGGGAGGATATGTTTTAAAAGTTATTCTTTTTGATGTTTCCTTTTTGTAGTTATGTTAAATTGACTGTGCATCTCTTTAAAAATTTCCAAATTGTAACTAAATAGGTTTTAATGTTAGCCTAATTTAATAGCCTAAATTATTAAAAAATTAATTTTAAATTACAAAATTATACTGCATGTACCGAGTACGATTGATATAAAATATAAAACCAAATTTTACTCTAGAAGTAGTTTAGGAATCTTGTGAGATTGGATTTTCTAACCTTCATAAAGTATTATTACAATGTTGTATGTGTGGTATTTTTGAACAACATGTTTTCAATAAACTTTGAACTTGAACTACATTAAAAACGTAAAACGGTTGTTTCTGAATAATATTAAATCTTTTTTTTTCAATTTGTTTATATTTTCCCCTAGGAGAACAGATTGGTATCCAATATTTATAATTAATGTTTGTTTTCCTTTTGATTCCAAAATGTCTTGAGTTTTTTCAAGAGGACAATTTATTTTTCTGAGATTGTACAACATTAATTTTTATTAAATCAGTTTAAAGTTCATTTCTTTAGTATATTCAAGGTATGAAAATTTTTAACTGAAATTTTTATGTGTCCTTTTTAATTATCTTTATAGTAGAGTGAATAGTATTGAATCAGCTAAGTTTTTGTTGGATGTAGTCGTAAAAATGATAAAGCCATTTTTAAAATATATTTTACTCTTCTTAAATATAAGTTAGAACTGCTGTATATTTCAAATTCTTGAAAAATGCAACCTAACTTCAATATCACTAAATTGAATTTCTTTAACTGGAATAGTAAAAACGAATTCTTTAAATTGAATTCCACAAAATCTCATCTCTTTTATAAGTGATCACATTTATGTTTGAATAAAGAACTACCGTTTTTACTCCTATGCATTGCATTTCGTATTTTATAAAATCAATTTTATCCGAGAAGGTAAAATAATATTCTTTCGCATTTCAAAGTTGAGTATTTAAAACTATTTAAGGATATCTTTTTTAATGTACTTACTTCTTATCAGCCGTCTCAACTTGTTATTCTTGTCGGCCTTTTTTTGCCGAAAATCAGCAGATCCTCTATAAAAAAATTAACCGACCTGTGTGGAACTATATAAAATAATATCCTAGCAAAAATAAAACCGTGATACAATTTGAATGTTTAGTCCTGTTTTTTAAATGTTAAAACCTTTTTTGTCAGCAGAAAATCGAGTTTTTGAGTCTGATGCGTTAACCGGAGTTATGAAACGTAATAAAACCAAAATTAGCTTTCGTCTTGACAAACTTGATACATGGCGACACCTATGATCTCTTTTGTACTAGTAGTTAGAAATCTTTGAAGATTACACACACATGCATAATTTTTACGGACCTTACTTACTGAATTTTTAAATTACTAATAAAGAATATGTTTTAAGTTTAAGTAATTCCAGCTTGATTTATTGGATTTCGCTCCTTAACCTTAAAACTTAAGTTAAATGCTTCTTCAACATAAAAACTTCAGCAAGTTACGACTACACAGAAATATATGTATAGTCTTGTGAAAGAAGAAAAATTCCTAAAAGTGCCAACCATTATCCGTTTTTTAAGAAATAATATCTGGAAGCATTTCAACATTAAATATGCAATGAGCTGTTCGCTGATACGGTTACCATGAATTGATTGATAAACTAACTCACAAACTTCATCAGATTTTAAAATTCATCCAGCCATGGCTCGCTCGACGTCCGAAGAGTGATCCTCACCTTTGATAAATCACCGTCCACGGCCATTCATTCCGATAACTATACTGCGCCTTTCTGCTGCAGCCTAATTGTTGATTCTCAAACGACAATTAATTACGTTTTAACGAGATAGCGTCTATTTTGAATTAATCCGAACTACGCTTGCGCGGGTAATTAGGCAAAAGCGCTCGCCTAATAGCTCTGTGCTGCACAGCACCCGACGCCTCACTTGAGAAGGCCGTGATAAATGGCTGTTTTCGCTCTGATCGCCAAGCCGACTGGAAACTCTTTCGGAACCAACTTCCCGAAAAGTTTGCGCGGATGATGATAATAATATTCTTCACTGCATTATCGTGTGAAGGTGGAAGCGATGGATGTTGTTTAATTGGGAGAGGTCCTAATTGTTTGGCGTCCTGAGTTTTAATTAAGGAAAAACCGTTGGTAATGAGATCCGAATTTGAAGAAGCTCTATCTGATAATATGCTCTTCGTGAATGGAGTCTCTAGAAGTAATGTATCGTAAAGTTCGTTCCGAATTACACTAAACCCAATAGCTTTTGTGTAACATTGCTCAAGTGTTAAAGGTAAATAATAAGTTATCCTTTTAATGAAGTCGATTAATTTGATTACTTGAAATATTTTGGACACTTTTCATATAAGTTTGTATGCACTCTCGGTCGCACTTTTAAATGTTGCATATCTAGAGTCTACTTTCTGCTTATTCTTCAGTAATAACATTCTGTAAAGGTAAAAAGAAGGACCTAGTTTATATTTATTGTTTCTAGTTTACATTCATCATATATAAAATGTTTCATTGAATTTTAAATTTAGCATATGGGAGGAGATTCCCTTGAAGAAGTTTAATGGTGCACCAATTACTCCGCGAGAGCAAGTAGTAGTTAGATAACTGCTTATAAGTTTCCCAAACGGCATTACAAACTAACAGTGAAATTTGAACATCCAACTGGAGAAGTAGTACTGAAATTTTAAACATTCTATTCTTAAAGCATAAAAGAATTAAAAAAAAAAAAAGATGTCACTTTATTCGCCGTTATTCAATAGCATTTTGTTCTTTCAGCCATGTGAACAAAACGACAACCACCGAGAACCCTCGGAAAGACAATGACGAGGAGCCGCCGCAGCCGAGAGACATAGAGCTCATCCGGGACCCTCAGAAAGGCTTCGGGTTCGTCGCTGGGAGCGAAAAGCCAGTCATCGTCAGATTTGTCACAGAAGGTGAGATTTTCGCCTCATCTTTCTTCGTTCCCAACGCTCAAAAGTTACTTGTTCACAATGTTTGATACTCTATTCTCTCTCTGAAATATATTTGGGCAATGCAAATAGTAGTGTTATTTTGGGTTTCTTATTCACATATATTTATTCCCTTTCATAATCAGAAGTCCCCCTGTGCAACAGTTCTTTTTTTTTTGCAAAAAAAAAAATCCTCTTTTTTATTTAATGATTTTTTTTTCAAACTTTTACAGATTTTAAAATTGAAAGGTCTCGTACTATGACCAAGATAGTAAAAATTGACACCTTCTTATCTATTGGCTATTATATTTTAAATGGATATTTATTATTTTTTAATAGTTGTTAGTATCAAATTCATCGTTTAAATTTGAATACTGTAGAATCTCTTTTAAAAGTATGACGCACTCTTAAAATTACATTTTCAAATCTGAGTATGTCACGTAGTCAAACTCACTCCGAATCAAATTTACTCAAGTGTGAAACATGTATAAACTCATTTTTAAAACTATGTAGGTACTCAAAATGATACAGTACGTGCCTGTTTCACTTGAACATAGTACATGTTTCAGACAAATGGCAGTGGGAAGGTGACCATGATGTAACGTGACAAATTGGTTCGTAAAATGTATTTGAAGTTGCACCGGATAACTCTCACCTTGAAAAGAGTTTCATGTTATCAATTTAAAACATAATGTAAAAATAAATATTATTTGAGTGGTGACTATTGAATTGAAACAGAGTATTTTGGATATTTCCAATTTGAAAGAGTTTGATCATAGTATTTGAAACAAAAAGTTCCATATCAAAATGAAAACATCGATTTACTCAGATTTGAAAGTGTCATTTATCTCAGTGCAATGCCTTTTCTGGAAGGGTCGAACCACTCAATAATAAAACCTCTCCAATCAATTCCATCAACCCTCTCCCCTGCCTGAATCGACTTACCAGGACACCCCATAAAACTGGGTCGTGAAGATCTGCCAACGGAATATCTATTAGCAGCCATCACCTGCAAATCCGTCCGCATGTGGCCGATTGATTCGGTTGTGAAACGCGGTAATTCCCGAAATCAATACCAACTGTTCCGGATTCAGGTCCGGCTTTGTATCTGAATGCGTTCAATTAAAGGGGAGCGGATCAATGGATCATAATCTATGGCGCTGCGCACGGGGATAATGAGGTAATGAAGAGCGTGTCGATTTTCTCGACTGACCGCCACCGGGTCGAAAGAAGCGATTTCTGATACTGTTAGTGTTGAGATGCATCCGGTATTGTTCTTGGGTGTCGATGGAGTAAGTGTTAATCAACTGCTGTGCGTGTGGAATGTAGGAAGTGATCGTGACTGTGATAGTTAGAGTAATGATTGAGATTAGTGGGGGACTAAGTTATGAAACTATTATGAGCTGTGAGTGTATCAAATGATTAAGATAAAGGTTCTGTAAAATCATTTGAGAATGTTTGTGAACTATTGATTGAATCCAATGGTTGTCTAAGAACTATCAGCTACTAGTAGTAAACTAAACGCATGATTATTTTTTTTTCAAATTCAGAACATATATTTATTATTATTTAATCGTGTAAATTTTTAATTTCCCTAGAATTAGTGGTGTCAATAATTAAAACTAAGATGAACTGACTCACTCATCTAGACATTTGACATTGTTTATTACAACATTTTGCGTAAGATTGAAAAAAATGTTGAAATTGTAAAGAATTATATTATATACCTACCAAATAAAGAGAACGTTTATTTTATCCAAATACTTTTACTAATAAAATAATAACTTTATCGACAACTGTATTAATATTGAAGAAAACAACCAAAATTATGCACTTAAAGCTGCTTTTTCCACATAACACTCTTTACCTGTAAAAGTTGTTTTTCCTTTACAAGTGACATATTGCAGTGAAACCAACACAAATGTTTCCAATGTTTCTTTTCCGTTGGTGCACTTTTGTTGCTGTGAAAACAACTGGCCAAAAAGCTTCTTTTGCCGATATTATTCGAATACCAATCCTTTAAAACTTTTAATGGCTTTTATACATGCTTCTTTAAATGGTTTCTACAGGGTGTCTCAAAAGGTCGAGTACAAACTTGGAGGGATGATAGTACTCATCAAGACGAACAAGAATTGGTATAGAAAGGGGGGTCGCAAATGAGTTTTAAGGGGTGAAACCCCGGGGTGAAAATCAGCAAAAAAACTTGCATATTTGTGCAGGAAGAGACACAATCGTTCGATTCCCGTAGTTATTTTGTGAAACAACTTCAAATATTATAACTTCTTCTACTAAGCGAGTTTTCCCACCAGTAAAACTATTGCATTCGTCAGGAAAAAAATGTCGCCAATCCGTGATCGCCAAATACTACATATTTTGTGATTCTTAAGGTAGGTAACTCAAATTTCTATGCATTAGGTATTATTAATGTTTTTTAAAGAGAATCGTAGAGGCTAAACTTAGAAATAAGATCACGTCGTGCTATCTCATATCTGCCAAGTACTCCGATTTTATTGGAATTACTCCTATTTTTAGTTTCTTCTTCGATTTTTTCTTAAAAACTCCGATTTTCCGATTTTTTAAAAATACTCTTTTTGCAATCGTAAAAAAACTATTTTAATTTCTAAACTCTTTAAAGTTATTCCAAGGTGTCTACTGATTATGTGAAAGTCCTGAAATCGTATTACAGTCCGAAATTTCAATGAAAGATAACGAATTTTCATTTATGTTTCCGTACTTTTGCCTGTAAAGTTGGCTTTTTGCATTGCTATGGTGGACTGAAAAAACAACATGACGGTCGCGATCGCGTTTTTCTTCCTTCGTGTTGATGTCATTAGTTTTAAAAGCTTGTTTTTGAAGAAATTGTTCACTACTAGCTGGAAAATTACGAAAGTAATAGAAAACAAAGAGATAAATCTATCATTTGAATAAAACTAATTTAAGAGTTTTAATATCAAACAAAGAATTACAAATAGCAAAAATCCAACCAGAACTAGACCAATTTTTTTTAAAGGTCTCTCAGTGCATATTTCTTAAAATCAGTCTTTTATTTTCGTTTTCTTATTCTTAATTTGTTAATAAGGTTTCAGTATTACATTTTCTTTCTTAAAATTACTTTTTCCAGAAAAAGCTTTAATTTTAAGACGGTTTGTTTTGTTTCTTAGTAGGTTTTTTTTATCTGAATTATTTGTGCTTTGTAGTTCAAATATTAACTAAAAAAATAGCTAGTTTTAAATCGTGACCGAAAAATAGATGTGGGTGGGCTTTCATATGTAGTCCGTGAAAGTACTCCTATTTTTTTTCTCCATCAGATTCGCAGCTATGCAATCTAGATGAATAGCTTTTAATATTTTTGTGATTCAAAAATTTAAGATACTTCAAATTTAAACTAATTTAGTTATTTTTATAAATGATTTCAACTCTAGACTCAAAAATATTGGTCAGCCAATTCAAATGAACATCTTCGAAATCAATTAGATAGTTGATTAAAAGTAACTTTGTGGACAGTAAAATGATTTTGCTTTAAAGCCTACAAAATTAGTTAATTAGTTCAATATTATGATCTAATCTAGGGTATAGATTTGATGGCCACTTTTAATAAAGTGATTCATGGATCCAAAATATCAATCACATGTAGATCATGGTCACAAGTAACAAATGGCCATAAGCTTTCCAAGCTTGTGGCCATTAATGCATAACTTAGAAAATTAAGAACGTCCGTACAGCCTTAGCCGGTGTGAAAAGCTATCCCTACTTGGCTAAGAAATTGCCGGCAGCGTCACACCCAAAGGTTATTGAAAGCCCTGGATGGAGCAATCGTAACTAGCTCTAATAAGCAACGTGTGAGTATTGCTATCGAGCTAGCTGTCGTGGTACTGAAAGGTTTCATAGCGATAATAAACAAGAGAAAATTATTTTAAAAGTGGTAGATTGCCGCTTGGGGAGGGAGGTGAAACATCACTGAAAAAGAATTAATTTTACAAGAAACTAGTGTTATTTAAGTCACCACTCTGTTAATTAATTTTAAAATGACTTTGTCTGTGTACTGACGATAGGCTTTACTGTCCCCTCCTAAGGTCTTAAAGCATAACGAAGCTCCTGGGATAAAACAGTTGGTGTGTCCTAGAAGGCTCTATGCCATTCTTTCCCAGGAGAGATGACCAATTATGGCCCCATCTCTCCATATTCTACTCTCCACAACACAGGGATACAAAGTTGGCCGAGCTCGAACCCATCTTTGACCGTGTATTTGTCGATCTTGATTTTTTAATAATTTAGTCATGAGAATAACGGTTATGTTGTCGCATCTAAAGAACATTAAAGAATAAAACTGTTTAAAATGCTTATATTTTTAAACTCTTTTTTTTTTATTAAAAAATGTTTCATACAAAATTTAAGTCTTCATTACATTTTCTTACAGGGTGTTTCACAAAGAGCTCCCTGGTTTTAAAAACTAACGAATTGACAAAAATACGCCACGCCGTCTGCTGCAAATGCTGCAATGTATTACTACTTCTTATACCAAAGAATTTCTTAACACAATTTCTTTAAAATCGGTAGATAAAATAAATTAATAGATGGCAGCCTAAGATTTTGTGAAACGAAGGAAAAGGAGTCCTTGAAATCCTTGTCATACAGTATAGGGAAATAAAATTTACGGAAGAAACGATTTCTGAATCGAAAGGTCTAAAAAGTACATTGCAGTAGACGGCGTATTTTTATCATGTTTTGTCTATTTGTTATTAATTTTTAAAACCAGGGAAGTTCTTTGTGAAACACCCTGTAGTTGAGTCTGTGACATTTCTTTAAAAAACTGAAAACGTTAAAAGAAAAGCATCCATAAAAAAAATTCTATTTTTCTATTGTAAATTACATTATTTTTTTATAGCTAAATTCATCTGGTTCAAAAATTTCCCTTTTTAAATCAAAGCAAGACATTGAATACTACAAAAGATAAGGTTTTCGGTTTTTATTGACCACGCAATTTGACTTCATTTAATAATTTAATAAATTAGTTTGGATTCATTAAGTTTGCTAAATATCGTCTAATGGTAAAAATCACCTTTCGAATTCTTCATGATTCAAGTGTGGAAAAGACCCTTAGTTTCTACATTTTGCCGTGAATAAAAATAATTCCGATGTTTGCACATTTTAAATACTATCATTATTATTTTAATTATTTTAGAAACTGCTTACAAAATTAAAATATTTTCTAGAATCACTTGTAATACATGTTTGTAGGCTTTGTTTATAGGTATTCATCCAAAATTTACAAATAATTATATTTCTTGATTAAATTTATTAGGGAGGCCAAGGTCTTACATGGACTGTAGAGCCGACAAGGAAGGAAGAAGGATTAAATTTATTATTTTAATTATCCTTTTAATAATATTAAATAATTAATTATTGCTTTTAAGCATTGAAAAAGTTTTCGAGATTAGTATTATTTTTTCGGGTAAACCTAATAAAATGAGTACTCATGTATTTATGAAAGGGTCTGAGGATTATTATGAAGGGTATGTTCTATTCAATTCGATAAACTAAAATATCAATTTCACATTGGAATTTCAACTTTTCTGAGATTTTTAGCTTAAAAATATTTAAAAATTTAAAAATAAAAACTCCTAATTAAATATTACAACGTATCTTAAAACTACTGTAAAAATAAAACTGGAAAATCTTAGAGTTTCATTACCACTATTTTAACGATAAAATAAGAATGGAAAAAAAATTGCGCCAAATGGCTAATAAGTAGCCAATTTTGGTTGAACATGCATTAAAAAAGAAGACTGATCGAAATAAATATTTATCTACGAAAAGAAAACTTCTTGAAAAAGTTACAGTTAAATTTACTTTTTGCAATACGAGTTTTATTATTTTGATGTAAAAAATTACGGAATCGAACTATTGTGTCTCTTCCTGCACAAATATGCAAGTTTTATTGCTGATTTTCACCCCTGGGTTTCACCCCTTAAAACTCATTTGCGACCCCCCTTTCTATACCAATTCTTGTTCGTCTTGATGAGTACTATCATCCCTCCAAGTTTGTGCTCGACCTTTTGAGACACCCTGTATATTTAATTCAATATTTAAATTGCGGTAAGTGTTTTTGTCATCTTATTCATTTGTATTCAATTCTCTTCATATCTCAAACCTTAATGTTTCGAATATCCTGGTATTTCATAAGAATATCTATACCCCTTTTGACATTTAATGATAAGTTTTAAGTTGTTACAACTCGAAACCTCGACATAGAGATGTTTTTTTCAACTTTTGACTCCGAGGTATTGAAAATTACTATTCATTAAAATTATGTTTGACACTAAGGTCTAAAATAAAGTAATTATGAATTAATTTTTCATTTTTAAAGGTTTAAAAATTATAATTATATTTCAGTACATCAATTTCAATATCTCTGGAGTTTGTTTCACCTAAAATTATTTTTTAATAATTTAGAGGCTAGATATCTTTTTTCTCGTTTTATTTCTTTCTATTAGTTTTAGATTGCGGGAATTATTTATTTGTAATTAGCTTGCTAATAGAAAATTTGAAAAACACCCTAAACTAATCTTTAGGTTCCCTTCAAAATAAGCTTCAGTCTTCAAGTCTCTTTATCACTTAACAAAAAAATTGAATACCTTTTACATGATCATTGAAATTCAACTTGAACGGTGTCATATAAAATGACACAACATTGTTTATGTTATGTGAATACACTGAAAATGAAGTACAGGGCAATGTATATCGATGAAAAGGCACAATACTTTCGCTCCCTTTGATATCTATGATCAATACTCTTTCGGCCAAAAAGAAGGAACGCATTGCACACACAACCAAAGTAAATAAAGCGGAACGCAAAATCTACAAGAGTTCATCGCGCATTTTTTTTTCCTCGCCATAGAAAAGGCCGGAATAAATAAAAAACACCGTGACTTTCCCTCCTCGCTAGATCCCTCCACCAATAAAAAGAAGGCAGGACAAGGAATAAAACATTCTTTATCAAAGAGCCAACAGTCGATACCCGTGTCGAAATATACATCCGATAAATGGCGTACAGAGAATGTTCCGACGAAGGGATCGGGATGGCTCATTATACATGGAACACTTTCCGGAACGATAAAGACTGTTGCCGAATAGATCTTGCCTCGCATTTGTCTCCCAAGTCTTTTTCCCAACCTGCGTACGGCCAAATCGACTTAGGCTCTGGGTGGGGGGCCGTCTACAAATTTCAGGGAAATCGAGGGGATGTCGTTATATGAACTTGGATACTCCCAGGTGGCGATACGTTTGTCATTCGCAGGTGTGAAACTGTTCTGGAGTTTTCCATGTGGAGTTATTCTCAGTGTGTTTCTGTGTGCGTGCGTTTTTATTGCGTATGCGTGTTTTTTGTGCGTGAGTTGCGTGTATTACGACGTCGACTTGTTTTGCTTGATGTGTTGATCGAGTGCCGTGTGGCTTCAATACTTTTTATTCAGAAACAGTGTGCTTAGCTTTATGACTTTCAAAAGGGAAAACAGATAGGTGAAACTTACTTGTGAATGATCCTTGGTCTGTGATTATAGGGGTTTTATGCTAAAAATAGAAACAATATCTGTTATTTATTACAGTTTCGTAATATTTTAGTTAGAACATCCATGAACAATTAGTTATCCATGAACAATTTGAGTATACATTTCATAAACATTTATTATATATTTAGGATATTATTATTTAATCAAAAACTAGGTCAAGAAGTTTAACATTTTGAAACTTTTTACGTATTTAAAATTAGGATACTTTTTAGGACATCAACATTATTGAAACTTTATAAAGGATGGGTAAAAATAATTTTATTTATACTAAATATTCGGATACCATTTAAAAATACACATATCACTTTGAAGTTATCACCTTAACATCACAGTTAGCAAAATACGTTACTCTTTTAACTTACATTATGTACAGTTTAATTTATATTTAAATTTTTGTTGTGAATTTATATTTACATTTCTGATACTTAATAGTTTTATTGTTACATAGCTTGTGTGTGTGTGTAAACTATAAATAATATTATTTATAAATGTAGTGATAAAGTTAGCGTCTTACCATATTTAAGGAAAAACTAAACAAAATAAACAATGCATTGCCCACAACATTTTTTCCTTTTATATTTCAATCATCCTATGAAGAATTCAAATCTATCCATTCAATGTACTATCGCTTTAATGTCCATTCTTATTTATTTACTCGGTGGACCACGCTCTCTTTCCTTAAAGGCAACTTGGTTTCGTCTTGCACGCACCTCTCCCCTCATCAACCCTCCTTCGCGTGTGGAGGGGCTTATTGGTGCAGTGACAAAAGGGACAGAGGATCTCCTATTCCATTGTCCATCTGTCCCTGGTTACGTGATCAGACGGATTAAGCCTAACACTTTCGTAAAAGTATTGGGAGAGATGTTTTTTCGCGTTAGTTGAGTGGCGGGATTTCTTTTGTGCCATCCCATGGATCTGTGTATATGGTTTTCTGCTAAGAAATGTATTGATTTTCATGTATTTATTTGATTGTGTACTTATTTTCCAAGGTTTGATTCAAATGTGTTTGATTTTTCTTTGTAAAAATGCAATATATAGTTCTGGAAGATCGATGTCAAAAAAACTTCCTTTCATTTTATAAGTTGGTCTATTTTTTTTTTTTTTTTTGCAATCCAAACTTTGAAGTGGGTAAAAATTTATAATAATTTCATTATAAATTCTATAAAAATTCAGATACCTCGTTTGTTTGTTTTTTGCGCATATAGGTTCATGTTTCTAGAATTTAAGTATCAAATAAATAGTTTTAATTTTTTCACATAATTTAATAATTCTTATAATAAATTCTACAACTTTCTATTTTTCTGCATTAAAGTTAGGATAGAAGTTATAATTACTGTTATAATGTGTTCTTATATCTAAAGAAAACTTAGAACTTTTTATGTCTCATTTATCATTTAATTGTTACATAAAGATATAAATGTAATAATAACTTCAATTGTACAAGCTATACAATTCCAATAATTTCATTTTCAGATCAAAATAACTTTACAATTCTTCAAAAAAGAGAGAATTAGAACTAAAAATAACTTAAACAATCAATAAATGTAAGAAAATAAAATTCGCTTTCCTATAAAATACTAAAATGTTTAAAAAAAATAATAATAATATTTTGAAAATCTCCAATCACTTCAGATGTAACTTCTAATCCTTCATTCGTTATTGATATAAGTACGTTATTGATCCATTAGTTTTTACATATTTGGGTAACAAAATTTTTCCCCCAAATAATTGAGTTTGCCTTTTGAATCCATTACACTTAATATGACCTATGTGGAATCCTTATTACATATTTAGACTTATGGAGAACCTACGGATGATATTTTCACGTTGAGTTCGCCTTTTTTACTTATAAAAAAGATAATTATTTATATCGATCCATTGAATTCACCTATATGTGGAACCTTTTCATACTACCTGTTATTTAGTTTGCCCTTCCTTACCAATACGCCTTATACATACGCCCTCACATGAAGCCCTGTATCAGCGTAATCTCACAAATGAACTGCCATCCTTTCCTCAGTCTTGTCATTTCCGTCGTGCATGCTAACACACCATACGTCTAACCCTCTGCCCTTGTTGTCCGCAGGTGGCCCCAGCGAAGGCAAGCTCCTGCCGGGAGACCAGATCCTCCAAATAAACGGCGAAGATGTCCTCAAGTCCCCCAGGGAGCGAGTCATCGAATTAGTCAGGTAATTGATTGCTCTCTGCCCCTCTCCCTTAAAGAAAAAAGGGGGAAGCCGGTTAGTTGCCAAACTGAGTTGTGCGGACTGTTGAATGCGGGTTTGGTGGAAACTCGGTTACAGCGCAGAGTCATTATCGGAATTCATTTAGGGCTCGTTATTCCGGTTCTTCGTTCAGCGCTCGTTTAATCGGTGTTTAATAAGATTTTTTTCTCTGGAGTGTTTAGGGAGTGAGTTGGTAATGAGTGTTTATCGGTATTGAAAAGTTTGGCGCTAAAGGAGATGTGGGAAGGGAGCAGACTCATTTTCTTGTGAATAGTGTTGGGTAGATTTGATTTGGAAATTGATTTAGGTACTTGTGGATTTCATATACCTTGTTAGGATCGGTAATTAGGTGGATGTACTTATGTATATTATTTAGTTGTAGAGTTTCAGATAGTACTTTATAGTTTTCAAACACATGCTTAAAATCCATTAGATTCAATGGTGTCAGGAAAATGAAAAGTATAGTGAAAAATATGTTTAAAGACTGCGCAGAGTGTTTAGAGTTTCCTAGCTTTAAAAATTATATTTGTAAATGCAATCAATGAAGTATTAAATATGTTATAAACATAAGATAGTTTTATGGTACAAAATATTATTTTCATTTACATCAATAAGCTTTTATTTAAAACAATACCAGCAGTATCAATGCTTGGATAGCTATTTATTTTTTAATTTAAATTTCAAGTTAAATAAAATATCTACAATTAGGTACCAGGGATACATTCATATAACTACTTCTCTTCCTTACAATAAAAGTTAATTTATATTTGTTTCAAAAACTACATTTCTATCAATCTGTACTACCATCTTTGGAATTGTTTTTATTCCACGGTATTAACATCCAGAGCTGTGGAAGCTCATCTTCACTTTGCTAAAAAAAATTGCCATACTTCTGAGTCACTGAAAGAAAATCCTCGAATCATGATCATAATGATTAAATCACCAAAAGGTCGAGCAAAAAGTCGCAGAAATTTGAATCATCCTCAGTGTTGCCAGCTGCTTTCTGAATCTGTTGGTGGCGCTATTGGACTATTTTGCAGACAAGTCACGATCTTGTTATATTGCGTGTCTTTAAGAAGAGTCATTCGCTAAATAGAAGGATTAAAGACGTAAAACGGACACGAACCTGTCTCGTGCTAAAAGTTCTAGAATTTTTTTCAGCTGTTTAACATCTATATTTAATATTAACAACTACCTTCGCAATTAAGAGAACATTCAAGACTTAAAAAAAGTAATATTATGCACGAATAAAATGTTACTTTATGCAATGAACACTCTTAGGAAATGTACCTTTGGTTTTGGAATTTCAATGATATTTTTAAGGTACTGACGTCTGTTTCTGACGTAATATGTGTTGGTTACAAATATAGTTGCTACACTTCTAGTTTCATGCGTAATAAACTATCCTCCTCATTTTTTTTTCAGGTCATGTAAACAATCTGTGAAACTCAAGGTGTGCCAACCCATTACAAATAATGTAAGTATCAATAGTTTTCATTATAAAAAATACTTAATTTTTTGAACCTTAACTTAATTGTATTAAAGTTTGAAATGCTCTTTATTTTATTTATATTTTCTTATTTTCTCTCTCACTCCTTATATCTTATTAAATTGCCAAATTTTTAAGGTAATTAAACTTCTAATATTTCGGAAAGTTTGGTTTCTTTGGTTTTTATCACTTTGAGATCCTAATATATAAAACTAATTGTGCGTCCGCACCAAATGAAACCGAAAATGCTAAACTGATTTGAACCAAATTTTGAATACGTATGTATCTAAACCTGAGATACCTAGTCAATCGTACAGTTTTAGAATATTTAAATCCATCCCTTGGCTTCTTTTTTTTACACTTTTTTTGTTTAATAGTTTTATTTCTCCTGTAGAGCAGGTTGTTGACAAGGTAACACAAAAGTACCAAGTTATAATCAGCTTTAACATAAATTCATTAAATTCAAAATATTTAATTGAATAACATACTGATAACATTCCCGAATGCCCTAACATTTTAATGTTAAAAAATACATGACCCCCTTAAATATATCCTTCCCTTGATTTATACAACCCTCTGTTACAAGAGGCCTACCTCTTCCACGCTCGTACAGGATACAGGAACGATGCACTTCCCAATAAATCAAAAGAGGTCGTTCATCTTCCATTTCTGTTATTTAGTGTCTCTTGAATTCAGTCTTTCCTCTTTGGTTTACTGGACCTCGAGGGTGTGTCTGCTTAAAAAGAACATCAATCCTCGATGTAGGCGTGTTTTACATGCATTTATCCATCATAAAACCTAAAAGATAAATGTGTTTTTCAAGAAAAATTTACTAACATAAATTTAGTAAAAGGAAGCATTTGGAGTGCATTTAATCCTAAATACGTTCTTCAATTTCATCAACTTTGTTTTTTATAAAAATAATGTAAAGAATTTTTCATTAATTAATAAATGAATTTATAACTTTATTATTATTATAAATGAGTAAGCTTAATGGATTCTTTAAATCCTGTAGTTAATTAAAAGTTCTTTTTAATTGTTATTTTGTAAGTAACTACTGTGCTGTATTACAGCTGTGCTTGACTTTTAAACTGGAAGAAGGATAGGCTTAAGCTAAAAATGGCTTAAATTTAAGGCAAAATAGTTTTTGCTTAACAGCTGCTTTAAAATGTAGGTTATCCATTTTGTAAACAAAATTGCTCAGAGAACATTTAAGCCATAAGCTCCATTTTGTTTCCAGTGAGTGGTATCTGCATTATGTGTGAATTAAACTTTTTACACAGACTTAAAATTAAAGAAAAAATATTTAATTTTAGTTTCAATTAAAATACATTCAATTAAATAAATTTTGTCATCTTAGTAGCACATGTCAATTGTTTTAGTATAACCACACACAAACCCTTAAAGAACAATATCCTCTTATTACGACGAAATAAACTTAAGCTTTTTCCTTTCAAAAACATTAATTTGAATTCATTTGTTTTATGCAAATAATATCCACTTTCGGTTCAAAACCTCTACTAGAATCTTTTATCTGTTTCATCAGACTAAAACCACATCTTTGTATCCTAGACGACGAGAAAGTCTGCCCTTCTCACAGCAGCCAAGAAAGCCAAGCTGAAGTCCAATCCTTCCAGAGTTAGGTTTGCAGAAGGCGTCCAAATTAATGGATCCCCTCTCTACTGTGTAAGCTTATCTTTCCTTTGGAATTCAAACCATGCATCTCATGAATCTCGTTGTAAACTTCTGAGGTATTGTGTGCTGTTCTTGATATAAAAGGTTTAATCCGAATTTCTCTCTGTTTCAGCCGTCTCCTTTTGATTCCCATGTACCTTTTATGCCCAACGTTCTAAAGGTATTCCTAGAAAATGGTCAAACCAAATCTTTCAAATACGACAGTACAACCACAGTTCAAGTAAGTGAAGAATCTCTTGACTTTCCAAATATGCTAGTCCTCTTTCTAACCTCATTGTTCTTCTTGTATTACAGTGAATAACTCTATTTAGATGACAAAACCATTGCTCTTTCTCAAAAACAGAACTCTCAATCTTTATTAAGATAACTTTTATTAACCATCTTTGATAGTAATAATTTAGTCAGAAACTTTTCACAGAACACAATTTTAACTTATCTTAATCTAATCCTCACAAATATAATATTTGAATTCTTTTATGTACGGTTCTTTTTATTATTCTTTTTAAAAAGCTTTTTTAATGTTGCTTTTATTATAAATGCATTCGCTGTTTTTTTTTACTTAATACTTTTTATTGGACTAGCATTAAGTGATAAATATTTTTCTTCTAGGATGTGTTAAATGTTCTACAGGAAAAGCTATCCATAACGTCACTAGAACACTTCTCGTTGGTTGTTGAGCATATCAAATCAGTTCGAAGGAATAAACTCTCCATACTAAATCCCAAAGACACTCTCGCTAAGGTAAGATGAATAACATTGTTTGATATATTTGGATATTTGGATTTGATATATTTTGGATATATTTAGTAAAAGAGAAAACTCAACTTAAGTACTCTTAGGGCCTAATATCAAAATAATTTCTCCTTTCTCCTGATTTCATTCGTCTAACCCAGTGGTTCCCAACCGGTGGCCCGTGAGAGACCCGGAAGCACACAAAAAAAAATATTTCCAATAAATGATAGAAATTTGAATGAATTGAACAAGAAAAAAATTGAATTATACTTTCGGCTGTGTAATTTGTGGGGATAACAGTCGCCACTAACAATATGTACTTTAACAATATTTTCTTCTAGTATAAATATTTAACGTACAATTAAGAGTTCTGGAAAAAAAACTCAGCCACAATTTTGTGGGTTCCGAAGAGTTACGTATATTACATCAAAAATCAATAATTCTCGTGAGATGTAACTAAATTTTTCTTAAAGTATAGTTATATTTTAGAGCATATTATAAATTTCTATGCTTAATTAGGGGATAATTATTTTTCATCTTGCAATTTTATGGAGATAAGGATTTTAAGCTACAAAGGGTGGTCCGTGAAGGTTCCAATTTTAGACTCAGTGGTCCGCGGATTTCTCTGAGTTAGGAACCACTGACTGCTCTAACCACATTACGTAAAACTGAAAATTATTTTCCATACTAAATGAAATTTTTAAATAATACTAATTATAATATTGTCCCATAGGTATAAATTATGTATTACCTTTATATTTCCAGTAAAAAAGCATTATTTCTGAATTGGACACTAATTTGGTGACACAATATGGAAATATTCTTATTAATCTAATTTAAATTAAACTTGAGTAACATATTGGTTCGCATAATATATCCACATCATTAAACTCGGTATAAATCTTTCCGTGCCACTTGTCTTCTAAATCTAGATTTATTTCATTGGAAACTTGGGCCCTAAAGGCAAATATAGAGAGAATTCTTTTAAAACTCTTTGTAGAATATTTGAGACGTCAAATAAGTAAAGCTCGAAACTTCTTCCGTCTTCAAGACTCATCCATTTCCGATATTGAATATTATGAATAATGGCTACACTTCCAATTTATTCATCGGAGTAGAAAATAGTTTCCGATTCATTAAAATCTCTCCTAAGTATGAAGACTTTCCCATAATGCGCTTCCATTTCGGCGGCACCTTTTTGTCGGTGATTTCCAATAGAGTTTCTTAAAGAGTGCAAATGGGGAACTTTAAACTACATATACGGTGACTAATGGCAGAAAATATGAGAGTTCGTCGCTTAGTGTTGTGTCTCGTTTCTGTTTCTTCATGTCTGGAAGTTTTCCCGGAGCACTTGCACTTTTCAAGCAGTTCGTGAGTTCAGGATTTTTGGAGAAGTATAACGGAGAATTCTTTCTAGCTTAATGCATTACTAGTTATGATTTTCTCAGCTGTGAGTTTATGAAATAATTTCTTTTAACTATGCAAGTTCATTATCAGAATCTCTATGGGGGGGTTTTTTTGTAGTTAATCTATAAATTTACATAAGTTTTGAAATCTTTAAAACGTTTCGAATGGAAACGAAATTTTTCTCTTTTTGGGATTAAATAGGGAAATACCTATATTTAACAACCACCTTTCATACGATCTCATATGGTGATAATGAAAGTTTAGAATTGTTTCGGTTCCTTATAGTAAAGTCCATTGATTAATTAACGGGTATAATTTATGGGACTATTAATGAATGAACTGATTAACTTCAAGGTAAAACCTAATAAATGTTTGTTATTAATTTTATTAGTTGAAAAAAAAATAATTTTTGGGAAAAAAACATTTTAATCTTTTTTTGCTCAATACCTAAGAAATATTAAACATAGTTTTACGAGTGTAGGATGAAAAGTCAACATAACTTGTAGATCGCGAATAAATACAACTATAAAGTTATGATACAAAGTGCATAAAAACAATTCTTAAGCTACAAAATCATATATTTGTTTTTAAAATAATTAATTTTAAGGTTAATATATTTGTCCTAAGGTGAACAAGTTATTTCAATCTGTCACTGTAAAATTTTTCAGACTTTTCTCGAAATAAGACTTGACCAGCTGCTTTCACCTCATCTTCCAAACTGTAATAATTACCCTTGAGATGTCTCTAGAATAGAGGAATCGCAAGATTAAGAGAATAAGGAGGATGTGGAATCTGTTCAAACCTCTGGTTTCGCTGAGGCCAAATAGTTGCACGCTAGGTGTGTGGACAACGCGGGATAAATTTAATTATTTAACTAACGCGACAAACTCTTTTTTTTTCTCAAAATGTTTTTGAATGGTTTGACGATGATTTCGAGTTAAATCATCGACAAGTTTACAATGTTTGTTATCTGTGGACATCCCCTGGTGTTTCTTCAAATATTATGTGGAAGGCCAGAAATTTTACCACCCATTAATTAACAGAAGAGCTATCAACAGCATATTTACCATAAACATTCTTAAACAACGATAAACTTCAGTGGGTGTCACTTTTACAGTATCACTTTTTTTTTCTCCCGTTGACATAGCACTAGAACATAACTGCACATTTCCGCTTTTTAAAAAAAAACTGAAGATACAAAACGACTTCTAACCTGCACACGAGTGTTAAAAAGAAATTTCACTTTAAAAAAATGCTACCTTTCGCGATTCTGTAGGACTTTTTGTTGACAATAATTAACAATGCATTACTTTCCAGCCGGCTCTCGTACATTTTAACAGTATAAATGCCATCATTTGGAAATCGCGTACTCTCTAAGCGCTGTAAAAAAATCCAATTTTCAAAATTAATTAATAATTCCTGCAATATTTGCTCTTTTATTTCTTAATTCGTTATTTCTGAATTCGTCTTTTTTCTCAATTAGATTTCGTTAACAAAAATGAATAACTATCAGTAAATTATGTAGTAAGCAAAAAAAAAACCTTAATAATGTGAAGGAATCGAAAACCTTCTTTTCTTACTACATAAATTTGCATTGCATTCAATTTAAACTTTCCAGCGACTAACAAGGAAAATATCTTGTAATACTTTTCTCTCTTCAAATTACGATAGAAAATTTATTTTTTGTTCATTCCATTAGAGAAATATTAATTTTTTAAGTGAAAGGAGGTTTCAAAGTAACGATAAAAAAGTAAACATCAGCGCAAAAATTCTTCATTAAATTATTATAAATAATAAAAGGGGCATCATTTAAAATTGAAACTTTTTTCCTTTATAAAGTAAATTACATGTTACACGCATAAAACATGTTTTATTACTATCAGTTTCCCATCTTTGCACCTTATTTTTTTTTTCGTTTCTCTTTGGTTAATTAGTTAAAAACATTTTTTAAGTATTTTCTTTAACTTCTTTTCACTTTCTTTTATTACAATACTATAATTTAATTGAAAATCAGTAGAAAACAATTTCAAACTTATTTTCTATTCCTAATCTCATCGGTTCATGTAACAAATTTTTTACTACCTACTTTTATCCAGGCTTTATATGGTCGATACTCATAACTGTTACTAATAAATTAGTACAAATCACATATTATGTGAAAATTACGAGATCGGGCGCAATGTGTTTTTCAGGCCAACTGATCACTACCAGATCTCCTGATTTTGTGAAGTTTTACACAAAATTTTCACAATATCTGAAAGATCTGTTTACTGAGGAGAACAACGCATTTGTTCTATTTACTGTTATAAACTAAAAAGTGAAAGCTGTGACACTCTATTTCCTTTGCAGATCGCAGCCAGGCCAGGCGCCCATCACCTCCGATGCCTGTTCCGGCTGACGTTCGTTCCCAAAGACATCTACGACCTTATGCAGCGCGATCCCGTAGCCTTCGACTACCTTTTCTTGCAGGTAACCACTCCTATAGATGTAATATAAAAAATAGCAGAAAAATTAAAACATTAAAAGCTATGTGCGTCATCAGGAGGCCTGGGCCCAAACAGAGGGGTGTTTCTGTAGGCTAGCTTAGGCATCAGCAAATGAAAAATGATCAAAATATCAATGCCATAGATATGTTATGGGCAAAGTGATTAATCGGGCATTATTAATAATGCCCGAAGTGGAGGCGGACAAAGTGATAAATTTCATTCATAAATTCCTCTGAATTTATCACATTGCCCGGGCATTATTAATAATGCCCGGATCTATCACATTGCCCGTAACAGATATCATATAACATATAAGGGAGGAGAATCTAAGCAGTGGTTCCCAACCGGTGGTCCTTAAAATTTATTTACATTTTCATTTTGCAATTTTATAAAGATAAAATATTTACAGTCATAAAGAATGGTTCGTAAATGTTCAAATTTTTAAGTTAAGTGGTCACATACTTCTACGAGTTGGAAACCACTACGACTAACATTCTCATTGATATTTACATATTAATATTTCATCAGTATTTTTTACGTCATTTTAAAAAGTCGCTATCTTGGTAAGATCATCGTTGAAATGTATAGTGTAAAGAAAATTCATAGTTTTAATCGAAATGTTCAAAACTAAAAATTTTAACCATTTCTAAATTCAAAATTTCAAAACCTCTAAGAAGATTTTTTTTAAATATTTTGGACGAGTTTTGAGTACTATCACAAACATAAGCAGATTGTGAAAGAAACTAATGAGTGGGGATTTCAAAATTAAAAGACGGACGAATCCCTGTCTAGTAGTTATTTTACCCTCTTCTGACCTTTCCACACGTATCTCTCGAGCTAATTGGGTTCCAGAAATTTTATTCAGGTGATAAAAAGCTTTCTAATTGCGAAGCTGTCTTCTCCGGGGTGAAAACTCTGGTTAAAAACTCTGATTTACTCTTAACGCTTGCACGAAGTGTTGCGTGACAAGAGTGTCTAAGGTTCTGTATATTATAATGTGTAGTCGGGTTAACCGTTTTATTTAACTAAATTCATTTGGGGTGTATTCTGTGCAGTGTTTTGACTGTTTTTTTTACGTCTGGGTATTTTGAATTTGCCTGTATTATATCATGCCCGATGATAATTAATGATGGTGTTTGGGCCGAGTGACATTCAAGTTGTTATTGGATGCTATTTATTTCTTCTGTTAAAGACGTGTTTATAACATAAAATTTAAGGGGATATTGGAGAAAAGCATGGCAATTTTAATGGAAAATTTGTAATTTTAACAGGTAAGATAAGGGAGGACAGATAAGGAGATGATGTAATAAGATGATGTATATAAGATGAGGTAACAGATAAGGGAGGTTAAAAAGTTACTCAAAAGTTTGAAGTTAAATTCCATCTTAAAGCTTTTCATATCAATTTTACTAAAACTTTGAATTTGTAAAAAAAAAAAAATTCATAGGTAAGAAACTGTTTAAAAAAATCATGCTTTTTTTTTTTTTTTTTCCAATTTTTGTCCACGGTTATTTGCATTTAATTCTCCAGAAATATTTCAAACTTGAAAATTTTCCAGCCCAGCCAAAATTTTCCAGAAAACCAGAAATATTTCAAATATTTCAACTTGTTTTAGTTGAACAACACTATAAAATTGATAGTTTCGGAAAAATGAAAATTTTTAAAACTTAACCATTTGTTCTACAAAAAAAAAAAAACATTAAGAGAAACAAATGCAGAAAAGGGTGTTTTCATTTACTAAAATCCTTACCAAACCTCAGATAATTTGTAAGAAAAACTACTTTACGTTTAAATATTTCGAATAGAGGAAGAAAATGCTCTCTCACGCCGAAACCGTTTACTAAATTGGTGAACATAAACAATAAAACAATAGGAAAACATACCATCTCCTATTTGTCCAACCACGGCTTACTAGATACTTATACAGGCTAGTCGAGTTTTGAACAATGAAAACCATTTGGCAACTTTTCCCGCTTGGAGCGCTACAAGACCTACCTATATCACCCACCGCCTTCAACACTGTGGATATGCTTTGCCAGTTGGTCCAGAATTGCCATCTGGATTTGCAATGATTTCCGTACTCGGCTAGCCTGTATAAGTATCTAGTAGTAAGCCGTGGTCCAACAATAGCCCGTTAAATTTCGACCAAAATAGGGGTAAATAGCGACTTATCTCACACGACACTTATACACTTATCTCAAGAAACTAAAAATTGTTCAATAATAAATACACAATCTTACTTTAAACTAAATCCAGACGTACATATTCCATTTTAAAGAACTCGAATAGGAATCCCAACTTTCTATAAGCGTAGCTCCGATTCTCAAAATGCCCCCTAACCTACAGTGAAAAGCTCCTACTCGATCGAGAGACCTTCCATTTGGATAATGTGTGATATATTTTATTTCAGAGCTGCAACGACGTGGTGAAAGAGAGGTTTGCCCCTGAGCTAAAGTACGACGTAGCCCTGAGGCTAGCAGCTCTCCACCTGCAGCAACACGCCGTCACCAGCGGCCTGCAAGGGAAGATGGTTGTCAAAGCTATCGAGTAAGTCACATCACAATCACCGTTTTTTCTTTATCGAATAAAAAGAAGTATACAATTGATTCAGTTCTGTTCTCCGATAATTTTAAAAGTTTAACGTTTTGTAAAAGGTTGTTAAATTTACTATACTTGGTTGCAACGTTTCTTGAACCCAGTACGTCACAAATGCGGAAGGAGAAATCGGTAAACACGAAGCCTGTTGGATTGATAGGAGGAGTTTTGGTACGCAAATCGTGATTGAAAAGCACTTTATATGCATGGGTTTAACAAAATAATCATATTTTTAAATTGACGTTCTTTATTTCACTCAAAATTCAGACACCGCGATGGGAACTACTTTGTTTATTAGTGCCGTCGTAGGGTCAAGTTAAGTTGCAGTCTAGTATAATAATCCATGTGTTGTAAGCTATCGAGTCGACTTTTTACGGCTTTTGGACGTCGAAAAAATGTATACAAATGTTTTTTAACTGTTTGGAAAGTAAGTCTCTCTATGTCCGCAGACAAGAAGTTACGTTTTGAACTAACGAAGTGTCTATTTGGACGGTAAAACCGGCAGTTGGCACTAGTTGGCTCATGCGTCGTAGGACTCGCGGTCCCGGCGCTCCAATCAGAACCGCTGTTGGGCAATAGTTCCGGGTAAACAGGACTAGAGTTAGAGAGTATATCTGCCGGGCAAATAGACAGTGCCTTTGACTAATTTATTGATATTAATGTATAGAGAGGCAATTAGGAAAAGATTTGAGAGGACGATATAGTTCCACGTTCCTCTTGTCGAGGCCCAAAAATAAGTTCCACCCACTGACTGGTTATATTCTTCTCTGTGTTAGAAGGTATTTTCAAATTATCTGACCTTCTCCTCCGCGGTGATATCACTTATTTGAAATTGAAGTTGAAACCAAACAGCATGTTTCTAATCTCACTTTATTATCTTTACTCTAGAATATTTCATTCTTTCAATATTGTGTTAATTAATAGCATTGGAAGAAGTGCTTTTTTTAGCATTGTCACATAAATAAAGAACATAAAGTGTAATGTTAAATATTGCATTGAAGGCACAGTGCACCTTTACTCCTAAACGTACGACGTAGTTTATGATTAGCCCAAAAGTCACCAGTTTTTAAAGTGTTAAAAAGAAAATATAAAAATATGTCTTAAAATGGGGGATTATAATCCAACATCTATATAGTATTACTTGCTAAATGGCGTTAGGTTACCCTGATAGCCTAGTTTTAATTTTAAAGGAAGTAAATTTTTCATAGCCATTGGTTATTTGGGCACGGGGCTAAATCATATATGAATAGTTTTGTTACCAGTTCAGGCTATTAGAGAATAATTTGAAAACTTCTAATTTACGATTTACCCTTAAACGGCAAATTCATAATAATCTTTCACTCATTGATCCCTAAAGGCTCACTTAGACTTTTTACTTTCGATGTTCATCTTGGAGGAATAATTCAAAGTGTAAATGGTCGTTTCACACTTCACTCCTCTGATTTCCTATAGTATATATATGTAGTATAATAGTTGTTCTTCAGAGAGGATCACTCAGGATGAATACCGAAAATAAAACAGTGTAAATGAGCCTTAACCTTCAGTTTTCCCTCATATATTTATTCAAACAAACAATATAATATCAAATGAAATTACGTAAAATGGTATAGAATAATTTGAAAATCTTAAATTTATTCGCAACAAGCTAAATTTGGAATTTATTTTTATACTTTCAAAGGTTTCACATTTAAATTTTTCTTTGCATATAAGTTCGTATTGATAAGAGCTATAGCGTTATAAAGATTTTCCACACTTATAGCCCATTCAATCAAGGGAGTTTTCTTTTGTAATTAAGGACGTAAAAAAGAAAAAACTATAAGTAAACCTGCTCTAAAATGTTATAATTTGACGTTAAGATAAGTTCTGCTCCGGCATTCCACCCTGGTCGAGATTATTGTTTGAGAAAAAATTATTTCCCTTAAAGTTTACATTTTTTTGTGGAAAAACAATCATCTGTGTATAAATAGAATTGCTCAGAAACATTACACAATAAAAAATTTTGCTCAACCTTCGACGATCCATGTGATCTGGAACATAATAAAAGCTTTTTTAACCAGTTCCAAAATCCAAACCTTCAAAAACAACAAGTAACAGCCTTCCTTTATCGAACTTAATTGGAATTAGGAACCACTTCCATCAGTGGAATCGACGAGAAACAGCAGGCAATAATCATCAATCCGTTCTTTTTGTCTTCAGGCGAGAGTATGGTCTCGAGAAGTTCGTACCCATGTCTCTGCTGGAGACGATGAAACGGAAAGAGCTCATCAAGCTGCTGACCCAGCTGATGAAACAGAACCAGGCGCTGAGCGGACCCGGTCAGAAGCAACTGACGGCGACGCAGGCCAAATTCCATTACTTAAAGATCGTTAGCGATCTACCTTGTTATGGAGCTAAGTCATTCCTAACGTGTACAAAGGTAAGAACCCAATTACAACTCTTTTCTTGCGGTATTAGGACATTAAAAAGTTCAGCAATAATATTGATTGTTGTGAACGTTATTGCGATAGACGTATTTTGCACTGTAAAGCTAAAGGAAAAATCGGTTACTTTAGGATTAGCCGGGCGCAGGCGCCAAGTTTTATGCCAAATCGCAAGAAAATAATCAAATATCTCAATATAAAAAACCCATTGAAGTATCTTAACTAGCAATGCTTTTTTAAGTTTTGTTACATTTGTAATTTATTAAATTTTGTATCGTTTGATTGGTAAGATCTGAGCCCGATTAATCCTTAAGTACCGAAAAATCTTCAATGAAAAAAATTCAAACATCTGCAGAATTTTCATATCTGAAAAACTTTGAACTGTAGAAAAGTTTTAATTTCCTATTTTATCCTTATTTTAAATCTATAAAAAATCACCTAGAGAACACGAAAAAGGACCCGTTTTTATTTCTCTAGTCCCAAACTAAGGCTCTCCTCATAGTTAGACTTTCCTTATATTTGAAGGAGATAATTATGAATCAAAATTTATACATACGTATATAGTCACTATGGACAATTCCCATACTTTATTTTATATTTTTATTCGATAGAGATATACGCTCAAAAATTATTTAATAACGATGCTTATTTATTTTTTAGTTTAATTTCAAAGTTTAACTTTTAAGAATAATATTGAATTAACTAGGTTTTTTTTCTTAATTTAGAAAACTATATGGGAAAATACTTTTTTTGTTTTAAAAAATACCTGAATTGTCTATTAGTATTCCTTTTTGAAGTAACTATTTCAAACATTTCCTAATCACCATTTCGGTATCCTATTTTTAATAAAAATCAATACGGACTTATTTTATTCCCTTAACAGAAATGTTTGATGTAATATTAGATGTCTAACCATATTAGTATTCGTTTTACTAAAACATCTTTTGATACCAACAGAATATTTAACCTATTACCTCTGCTTACTAACAAAATATATGTAAAAAGCATTCTTCATTCATCTTCTCTCAAGCCCTTTAAAAGTCAGTTTCACAACAAGCACGAAAGCAAGAGAAAGAGATGGCTCCATTTCCACTTTCATCTGCATAAATGTTATTTACGCTACCCAGAAGCCCTCGCTTCCGAAATTTTAATGTTCCAACATCCGCCTGGGCTGTTTCTAAGCCCCTTTGTGACAGTTCTTGGACGGGGCGTGCTTACCTGGAGAGGGGAGAAGAAATTTGAAATTCAGAGAAAAAAAATCCTTCTCTTGGAAATACGATTGCGTTCTTGAAGCCCTCTCAGGTGATTTTTCTGGGGATGTATTAAAAAGAAACAGCTGCTGAAATATTCAGTGAAATATAGATGGGTTCGAAAAAGTTTGCTGTTTATTCTCTGGAATTCGGAGTCACTGTTCTCTGTAGCGCAACTTTATTAGCTTAGCCCAACACCATCCATCTTAAGAATAAGTAATGTTGTAGTAAGATCGCGAGCGAAAATGCCATAAACGCATTTATAAAATGTCTAATGTAGGAAAAGGTTTAGCATAATTTTCTAAAGAAACAAGACATACCAGAGCAAATGAATGAAAATCTTTTTTCAAAAACCATTATAATGAACTGCCATTTACGGTGTGTTTACAACTTTATTCACTTAAATGATGCCTATACTTATAAGTATTTATTGCTTGATACTTAGCATCTAGAATCTATTCCAACGTATGCATGAATCCCCTCAGCTGCTGTTATGTCTTTTTTACAAGGACTATTTCACGGCAAATCGCCAAAACTTAGCGTAAATTACGAAAGCCATTTTTCCTCCTTTAATTAAAGATGTTATACTTCTAATTTTATTCTAGAAAATTCACAGTGGATGAGTATTCTTAAAATTTTTTTAACCATTATTTTAAACAATGGGTTCTGCTTGAGAGACTTTCAACCATTAGGTACTCGCACATTTTAAGTGTCATTGATGTATGTATTATTAATTGTTAAAAATTTTTATACTTTCTGTGATGTAGAGATTCATATATTTTGTATTTTTTTTTCTTAGAACTCCGCAATGGAGATTGCCATCTTGGTCGGACCTAGAATCGGAATTAGCCAAATTAGTACTATCCGAAACATAGCGGTAAGTAATTTTTAATAAAATCATCAGTACTGAGCATGATTATGATGTTATTAGTAGGGTGGAGAAAGAATGTTTGATTTATTTCAAACAAAATCTGATACAAGTATTGTATTTTGTCAAAATTGTCTTCAACACTAAATTTTTCAATTCATTGCTGTATGTAGGTAATGCAGATATTCTGAATTCTAAAACTTTACAAGAGCGCTTGATCACTGTTATAGAGTCGTAGATAACTTGGTATACAAAATCCCTGAATTCCTTCTCCTTTTCTTTCTTCCCTTTTCAGTTTTCAATGATTAAAAATCTTTAGATATATTCCTATTTTATCAAATTGCTCTATTACTACCACATTAAATACAAAATTTAAGTTATTAGCTATAAGTAACACTCTTTGAAAACTATTAACTATAATTTAACTAAATATCGCGTAACTATTTTGCATAAAAATTAGTAATTTTTATTGAATCACATGAACTAATTTGAGAAACTTTAATATTTCCAACTTAGGAGGGCTAAATACGTTTAACAACTCCAGTGTGATTTTTGACATTTTAATCCGGAATGTTTCAATTAACTAACTCTCTTTCTCCAAATTTCTCCATCTCCTTTAAACTCCACTAACTAACCTAACATTCCTAACCACTTACTACTCATTCCTCCCTTCCACTTATAACTACAACTTCTGCAGCCAGCAGCAGCACACGCAGCTCCGTTCGTGAGGAAGGCCAGCTGTTATATGCGATGGCTTATAATACGATTTCAAGAGCACCTCCATTTGCACAGCCGCATGAGTAGTATTTGGATAGCAAATCGGATGCACGGTGTAATAGAAATAGTTCGAATCTCTCATCATAAAAATGTTATGTATTTTTTTTTCTCATTTCAGCCTATCAACCTTGCTCAGTTTGGGGAACTGGATAGCATAGACGTCTCTAGGGAAGATGACTTTTCCTACAGAATAAGGATACGACTACATCACCCAGAGAAGGAGGTACTAGTTTACTGTATTGGTGTGTTTGGGGGGTGCATGAGTATCTTGCTAGAGAAAAACACTTAAGTCACGAATAAAGTCTTTGGATCATATGAATTGTCCTTCAAACTTGAATGTTAATACTTCTGCGTGATGGCTCTATTTCTAAGAAGCGTACGGAACTCAATCAGCTCGTTTCTTACACAAGAAAAATATTATCAAAGCTTGGGAACGCTTCTAACAGCCGAATAAATGGTATAATTTCGATTGAGAAAATTTATAAGATACGAGTGATGGAGAAAGCCAACGGTTAAGGTGCACGAGGAGAAAAGAAGGATTTAGGCCTAAAAATAGTGGGAATTTTGAAATAAAATAGAATCACGGCAACAAAAGTATGGGGTGGTGTGAAACATCCCCACATCGCTATGAAACACAAGTATTTTACTCGTTCATAATTTTAAATTGAATTCAAATGAGTATTCAGTAATTAAGCAAATGAGACCTAATTTAAATTTTCTCACTTGATTCCCGAATGACATTTAAATTCATAAATTCATTTATATTATGAAGAATTTTAGTGTAGCGAAGATAAATTGGTAAATATCCCTGCAATGGCCTTTGTTGGGTCAGCATAATTACTTTTTTAATGTGTCGGTCTTATTCCAAAGGTTCATGGAATTAGCAGATAAATGTGTGCAAACACTTAACCTCCACTGTTATTTCCAAATTTAAATTTGAATTATGTTTCTTTAGACCTCGTAAATTAGCTTTTAAATAGTTTTATAATTCAGGCATTTGGTCATATCCCTTGATAGATATATCCGTACTTGAGCGGTAAACTATTGTTTGTGGTAGCTATTGAAATCTTCGTAAATTGAGCTGCATAACTTTTGTGTAACCAACGTGTTTCCCCATTCTGCATCTTTTGTGAATGCCTTAGCTATTTATTATTTCATTTCAGTCGCTGTCAATTCAAATGGAAGATCGAGAAACCGATGAGTTTGTCTTGGTTCTTGAAAGGTATTACAGTCAGTTAGTTGGAATGGAGCTTCCAGTAGATTGGAAGGACAGAGACCCTGAACCAATTGAAAGAGGTATGGAAAATTGAGATTACAATTTTTATAAAAATCAATAGAGTGGACAGCTTGACTTTGTCCTTATCAGTCCCGCTTATCAAAAGTTAAATATTGAGTTACTTAGTAGGTACTTCGTTAAAATTGTAGGTTTTAAATTGTAAATTAATAAGTTTAAATTGTAGTAAATAGATTATGAGTACGATAAATGTCAGTTGGTTGAAAAAGCACGTTTATGGGTGTTCAAATTTTTTATGTTATGCCCTATGTATCGAGCAGTATAAGATTAGATTGTTTTCTTAACTAACCCATCACTTTAAAAACCTTTTCTACTTAGTAAATCTTTTTTTCTTACTTCAGAATTTTACTTGCCTTCCGTAAAAGTTAAGAAATCGACCTTTAATAATGAGCTAGTTACATATTTCCTTCAATTTTATACAATTTTAAACGTCACTTAGGAATATAATAAACGCATAAAAGCTATGTAAATTCTAAGTATTTTTATACTCTTTTATCAGTTTTCTTAAAATCTATTAAAACATTTTAATCGAAATAAAGGGAAGAAAGTAACAGCATTGCCTTTGCAAGAGAAGCCTGTATTTCCTAATAATCTACCCGTTATCTAGATACTTATGTTCCTTAACTATTTAGTGTAAGAGTTTATTATAACATATTTTAATAGCCAAACATTAACCGAACACAGTAAACTGTGTTGCAGCCGTATGCATAAATCTTCACAACCTTTCCCTTCATAGCCGCGGTAATCAAATTCAGTGGTTAATTATTCAAGTGTGCCTGCATTCATATTCTGCAACTTTGGACCGGCTCAGAGAGAAAGATGAGCATTTTAGGGCCTCCCCAATGATCCTCTTGAATAAAAGGATGAAAGTATTCTGAGAGTTATATAGTGATTGTGTAGGTTAAGTGATCGCATAATTTAGACGTTTATGTGGGGAGAAAAGAGTGGCCCAAAAGGCTGATACTTTCCTCTTGAATGAATTAAGGGCAATCCAAATCCGAAATTTTGCTCCCCGGAATTCCATTCCTTTCAATTAGCATATGTTATCGAAGGTGGCTCATTTCGTTTAACCGTGAGGAGTAAAAGCGGTATAAGTGGCTGCATGACATTAAAATCTTCCTTTATTAAATTACCTACTCATCATTAGATATCAGAAGTTCTATACTTCACATAAAGAAATTAAAAAATGCACCTACTATCAACATTTTTAGGGCACAAATATATACAAAGCTCCGGTCTATTAATAAAAAGCTCTGGTTATAGTCAAGTTAAAATAATCTTATTTGAAAGGTTAACTAACTTGTAGTAACATTTTATAGCTACTTTTACAGTATGACCAGCACTAGTAGTACCAATACCGTTCATTAACTGTTGCATTTTAAGTGCCGAAGAATAGGACATTTAAATAAAACTATAATAGCATTTAAAAGGCATTTAACCTTTAAGCAATAAATTCCTTAACAAATTCCCTTACATAAAGCTTCAGATAGACTCTCACACACTCTAAAAATAAAACCAATTGGCATATCTGAAAGCTGATACATTAATTGAAACGCAAGTCTTTAATCCGCTTAGCAGACTTTATCGGCAGGGGGAACATGGCATCTATCCTCATTTCCATGTCTTCCCTGGAATTCCTCCGAAGTCGATGAGATTATTGTAATGCCGAAGCGGCATATGTATGGGTTGGGACTTAGCGCAGGTGATGATTGTTTGTTCAGAAAGCAGTTTCTGGAAAGCAATTGGCACACGTTTTCCCATAGCTCTGGAAATTATCCAGTTTTCGCAAGAAAGCCTTCGTACCAACTGACTCCGTGGCACGTATTTATTTTGTTCCTATAGTTAACTCGCGATTATCAGAAAAATTAAGTGGTAGAGAGAGAGACTGCGTAGTCAAAACTGCGGATATCCCGTAAAAAAGAGGGGTATGGTATAGCATGAAATGAATTATTCCATCTTAGAAACTTGATTGTGTTGTGGATAAAAATTGATACAAGATGCGATGTTTATAGTGTAGTTTCTATAGCAAAATTTATTACAATGAAAATACCTTAGATACTAATAAAACATTACCGTTTTAAAGTCGGTATTTATTAAAAGAAAAACCACTCGAAACTTATTTTTATTAAATAAAATGTTTTTATTAAGCTTTTAAATAAAAAAGCTGCAGATACTTTTGCTTTTACAGTAGCCTGTAAAAGCAACCTCAGAATTATCAACGACCAAAAAGATAGTTATAAAATATTCAAAAATATTTTTAAAAAATTAAATTACAAATAAATTAAGCTGATAGTGAAATGCCTCACAATTATTCAGAAACAACTTTGAAGAATTTCAGCTATTCGTATGAATCTCTTTTTAAAATAATGTCTCTTTTAAACAGTGTCTACGTCGTAGCAATTAAAATTCCGCAACAGAAAACTATTGTTGCTTAATAGAAGTAGAGTCTTGCCACATTTAAAGTTGGGGTTCTGTTGAAACTTTTAACACGTGTAAAATTATTAAGATTCTACCTAAATTTCAATGGTTTGAAACAGTCTCAATGTATCCTATTCGGGGTAATCCCGTTTCGTTGAGATACTTTTTTGTATTTATATTTTTGATATTCCGAAAGATTTAAAACAGGGCTGCACAAGATTTTCCCAGGGGAGCTTTGTTTTTTTAACTATCTTTTTTTTTAATTGTTAAACTAGAATATAGACTTAATTTGCAACTGCCCCTTTCAAATTTTAATTCGTAACTTCCCAGCTACTGTCTTTGATTTTCAATTTATTTTTTTTATACTTTTTTTTCTTCCATACTTTAAACATAGAAAGAGAGTAACATATTTTTCAGAACGGTGTTACGGTGACCAACTGAATGGTTGGTAGCATTTTTATTGGATGAAAAAAATCTTTATGTTTCGACAACATTATTAGGGAAAATCTGTAGAAGACAGGAGAATGTAGAATGTAAACAAAACTAGATTCTTCGAGGGTTAGTTTAAGATCAAAAACGTGATTTCGTGTCACATGAAGAGCTAGAATAGGAATTTGATGGGAAAATGTCGTCATGCATCTTGTAAAATTGCATTTCGATTGAAAGGAATTGTTTAATCAGCTTTAAAAGGAAACTTCATGTAAATAGCGTTGAATAAAGAATCTAAAACTGCTCCGTGCTTGGTTTACGATTAGGAATTTCTGACTGGGTTTTCTTTCTGGCTTCTTTGAAGGACAAAACTTCAGGTAATACCGATGCATGTGTTGTTTGTATCAATGTTGTTTTATAGGGTTTTGTTGAACGGAAAACTTTTTAAAAAAAAGTAATACGCTCTTTTTTTTTTTCAGTTTACTTTTTTGTAACATCCTCTTTAAAAAAAATTCTTAGGGCTATGGTTACGTTTTTAACGAGCTAGAATTTAAACTGACTTCTAAAATTAAAAAATATTGGATTTTATTTAAAGGCAGGATGTATTAGTTCTTGGTATAAAAGTATACCATAGGCCCTCATAACTAAATAAAAATATAACAAACAATAATGTCCTTTGTTCTTAGCATTGTACTTCAATCTAGAAAATCTTGGAAGTAATATTCTAAAATAGACCTCTGGTGAAATACTTACTCAAAAAACCCTATGTGATACTATAGTGTCTATTATAGTGATACTTAGCAATAATACTTTCACATTTCTTTTATGAAAAACCTCCTTACCACTTTTTTTGTGAAAAACTAATAGTATAGGTATGCGTTTATGCAATAGAAGAAAAAGTCATATAAATGCTGTAAAATGTAACATTTCAACTTCTTTCTTTAATATAAGCAGCAGCAGCAGTTCGAGTATAAGCTAGAATTAAAATTTCTGCTACTGAATCTTCGATCACAACGGGGCTATTTATGAAATTATTTTGTTATTCAAAAATCCATTAACCAGCGACAAAAAGACATTTAATGTATGTAAATTCATTGCTTATTGGTCTTCTCCACTTTACTACAAATTGTAGTACATCTCAAATATTGATCCCCATTCCAAAAATTTACTTAGATAAAAATGTCAATGAAGAATTTTAGTTATATTTCTTACGCAAATTTAATGACAGAGGGGGAAACACAAGCCAAGTAATAACGTAAGAGATAGTATCTTAAACTTCAGTTAATTTATGTTTAGATCGGAGGAAAATAAATGAGAATCACAATAATTAAAGGTGTGTGAAAAGTAGCTCATACATAAAATTTTCGTTTTAGTTCCCAGCTATCACAGTCGGCATATTGTTCAGGATGTTCCTTGGAGTTACTGCCCTAATCCAGATGTCTCACCAGACAAAGAAAAGACGACTGTTAGAACGATTGATTTGTCTATTCCACCTCCACCTTACATCTTATGTGAGGTAAGTAAGAACTAAGTCTTTAAACATTAGATTTCATTATATGTGACATCATAGTTACTCGGTTACATAAACTTACTCGGTTAATGAACTTTGTTTCAGTTTTTTTTTTAAACTTGTTCTCTACGTTCTTTTTGCTGTAACTGTTTGTATACCTGCCATTGGAAATAAAAAAAGGGTGGGAGTAATCAAACGACAGGCTAGTTAGGTTTGAATTGAAAGTTATCCGCTGCTATAGTGAAAATGTCTAACTTTGGTTGTTGTTTTTACAGGAGCGTCGGTTGTCGAGGAGCAACTCCCGTGACCAGTTCAGTATCGCCACCAGCCCCAGCTCGGTGGACCACAACATGAACGAGATGCAGGGGCTGATGAGCTCCATCACCTCGCTGCCCCTCTGCCTGGGCAACTCCCCTCGCAAGGACAGCAGCCCCCCGGACCCCGAGGACGGCCACCCCTTGGCCGACGTCGCTTTCACGGAGGACGAGGCGGCGGTGGTGGTCGCCATGTCCGAGAGCCAGGCGCAGCGCATCGCCGCCGACCCCCCGCCCCCGCAGCGAGGCGTCATCGCGGAGGAGGAGGCGGAGGAGCTGAACCGCCTCGTGAGCGACGCGCAGCTGTATTTGCAGAAGGACCTGGGGCTCAAGTCCAACGACTCGCTGCTCTTCATTCACCGCGAGAACGACGACACGCAGAGCGAAGCGGAGAGCACGCCCGCCGACAGCCCCACGCACTGCCCCGCCACCATGCCCCAGGAGGACTCGAACAGCTTCGGGCTGCACAGCCCCTTCGCGCGCAGCGAAGTGCAGGAGGAGGATGTGGAGGAGCTGTTGAGGCAGCTCCAGAGCTCCACCAGCCTGCTGTTCGAGGAGAACACGCTGTGTCTCGACCCCGACATCATCGACCTCACCATCATCCCGCCGCCCTGTGACGACGGAGAGACCCTGCTGCTCGACCAAGAGACCGGGCAGAGGAGGGAGTTCTACACGCCAGACGATGACCAGAGCGGTGAGTTATGTTGCCCTTACCGTACAATGTTTATTTAAGTATACTACCATTCATTCTCACTATTCTGACCCGAGGGTCGTTACCTCCATTTTATATAATTTCCTTAAAAAATATGAGTTCCAGAAGTTTTCTCTAATCTTTTAAATGTTTGAAACTTATGTACAGTTGGGGAAATAAAAAACGACTCAGTTGAGATTTCTGACGAACCACTTGGGTTAGGAAGACAACATGAAGTATTCTTTAAATGAAAAAAATTTCGAGTCCTTAGGGGGTCGTCTTCATATTAAACGATACACTAACTTTTGTTTTTCCTATAAGGACCCCCAATTATTATGCGTTTTTCTGAAAGAGCATCCCCATAAACCCCCAAATCCCAAGTTTCATCCATCTAAGTATCCAAATAGAAGCATAATAAATTTTTGAATTGTCAACCATTCAATGTGAAATTTGTCAAAAAGTTTTCGGCGTAAAAACATGAAACTTTGAATTTAGATCAAATTTGTGTCCCCAAACAAAATAATTATGCTTTTGAAGCGATATTTAATGGTTAATAAATAGATAATTAACATCTAAATTTGACCCAAAAATTAAATTTTAAAATCTTTTAATATTTTTATGGTAATCGATTTTGGTAGTAATTTTATGTGGAAAACCAAAATTTCAGTCTATTTCATTTAATAGTTTCGGAAAAAACCGAATTAAACTAAATTCCCACTCTTTAAGGGACCATATACCGCTGCCAAATGTATACCGGCGAATGCTTTTTCTGGAAACAGTCGCCTTATTTTAATCACCGTAACTTAAATTAAAACTTAAATTTGATATAAAATTTCATTAAATTACTTATAAACTTTTTAATAAACATTAAAGTGGTGAGTAAGAGTCTTGCTATCCCACCGTTTTTCAGAAATAGTGTTCACAGAAAATTAACCCTTCTCACTCTGGAGACGACCCCCAAAACCTAAAAGCTTTATTTACCGCACGATTTGAATGAAACTTGGTATTTGGAGGTTTATGAGGATGCTCTTTCAGAAAATCGCATAATAATTGGGGGTCCCCATAGGAAAAATAAAAGTTAGTGTTTCGTTTAATATGAAGACGACCCCCTAAGGACTCGAAAATTTTCTCATTTAAAGAATACTTTATGACATGAAAAATGACACCTTATTTGTCTTTCTAACCCAAGTGGTTCGTCAGAAATCTCAACTGAGTCGTTTTTTATTTCCCCAACTGTACTTCACCTGATAAAAAAATTACACTCATTTTAAGATTGCTTAAATGTTTTATCGATATTTTGCGCATATCGTTGGTTTCATGCTCAAAACCTAAGTTACAAAATTTCTCTCTTTTTTTTTATTTGTTTATCTGTCATCTGTGTTATTTGTTCTTCTTGTCCTTTCCCATTTCTCTGCAATTTTTCTTTCTCTCTCATTGTCTTTCTTCTATTTCTTCCTCCTTTTTTTCACTTCCTTTCTCCACTCTTCTTTTCCCTCCTTTTTCTCTATCGTCTCTTTTTAATGAACAGTAAACTCATAAAAATCAAGTCATCTGACTATCTCAAATGAAACCACAGTTCTAGAGAGATTTCTCGAGGAATCGGAACCTTTTATTTAAGACGAAAGATTTTCCAGTTGTGACGTTATTGCACTATGCACTTATTCGACTGAGGTCTAGTGATGCAAGGACGTCCCCTCTTAGAATTTTAGCAGAATTTTCAAGGGAAAACCCCTAAACCCCCCCTTGCAGACGGCCCTGACTAGCTTCTTCACACTTAATCACTGACTTTTCCCTTAAGTTTTCCCTTCTGTCCGTTGCAGCAGAAGCAGGCGACGTCAACGAAGAAGCGGACGGCATCGTCTTCTCCGCCCACCACACCGACGACCCCCCACCGCCGCAGAGCGAGGACGACCTCTCCGCCTACATCATCCCTCCCCCTCCACCCAGCTCCAGCAGGGCGGTGGAAGAGCAGAACCGCGTGCTGGCGCGCTTCCGAAAAGCCGCCGAGGAGATCCGCCACATGATGGCGCACGGCGGCTACGACTCCATGCACTCGGTCAGCAAGTTCTGCACCATCCCCCGCCGCCACGATGAGCACCACGCGAGGCCGTCCATCGCGTCGCTCGTCACCCCCGTGCGAGAGAAGGCCTTCGCCGCGGCGGAGGAGAAGGCGGTGGACTCGGAGACCGGGGTGTACAGCTGGAGGCCCCAGCCCCCGCCTAGGGTGAAGAGGAACTCCGTCGTCGCGGCGACGATGGACATCACTGTCCATGGGGAGAGGGCGAGAGAACTTACTAGTCAGGTAGGTCGGGATTATTGGATTCTTTGGGACCATATTCAGGTAGACAAACACGGAGAAGAAAGTTAGAACGGTACGGAAACGGTCACGAAACGAGAGATTTCAAACTCCGTCCGCCGTATTGTTCGAATCTTTGTGGGTTGCTTTTGCACTTTTTGTGGTCCGTTAAATAGTTCCAAAAAATCTAAAAAAGCTATATTACCAAAAAAAGTCGCTGACATTAATATATTACGAAAGTAATGGACATCTAGTGTTAGCAGAATTGTGTTTTGTGTAATAGTACTATTTTGCAGTGTATAATTACTTGTAAGGCTTTGCGACAGGAAGCGTCAGCAGCGCACGTGAGAGAGAAACGTTAAGTTCAGAGCTCCCGTGGGAAATCTCCCGTTTCCGTGTCGTTTCTATCTCGTTTCTTGTACGTGTTTGAGTTTCTGAATATGGCGCTTGGACGGCAATGGACAAATCACGGAGGTCATTTTGATTTGTCTCTCTGTGATTCGTATGATTCGTAACTGGAGCTTTGCGTAGAACCAGTGAGAAGCCTAGTGGCGTGGTTGTTAAACAGTGTTACTATTTATGTTGGTATTTTTCCCCTTTAAATTAAAGACGTAAACCAGTGGTTTCAGGGATAAATGGCATGGTTGGTTAATGCGCTGTCCTCTCGTCCTGAAGGTTGCGGGTTCGATCCTCAGAATTTTGTTCTTTCTTTTTTTAAATCGTAAAGTATCAACTTCAAATTAACTAGAGAACTTGAGTGCTTGCTGGAACGGATGGCTTGGTGAGTTCGTGCGTCAGTGATGGAGCGTTATGCTTCAAGTCAATAGGACCGTGGATCGAACCCCGTCATCTACTGAGTGGTTTTATGTTAATATTTTTCCCATTACTGAATTTGTAAATTAACTTTAAATTAAAGACGTAAACCAGTGGTTTCAGGGATAAATGGCATGGTTGGTTAATGCGCTGTCCTCTCGTCCTGAAGGTTGCGGGTTCGATCCTCAGAATTTTGTTCTTTCTTTTTTTAAATCGTAAAGTATCAACTTCAAATTAACTAGAGAACTTGAGTGCTTGCTGGAACGGATGGCTTGGTGAGTTCGTGCGTCAGTGATAGAGCGTTATGCTTCAAGTCAATAGGACCGTGGATCGAACCCCGTCATCTACTGAGTGGTTTTATGTTAATATTTTTCCCATTACTGAATTTGTAAATTAACTTTAAATTAAAGACGTAAACCAGTGGTTTCAGGGATAAATGGCATGGTTGGTTAATGCGCTGTCCTCTCGTCCTGAAGGTTGCGGGTTCGATCCTCAGAATTTTGTTCTTTCTTTTTTTAAATCGTAAAGTATCAACTTCAAATTAACTAGAGAACTTGAGTGCTTGCTGGAACGGATGGCTTGGTGAGTTCGTGCGTCAGTGATGGAGCGTTATGCTTCAAGTCAATAGGACCGTGGATCGAACCCCGTCATCTACTGAGTGGTTTTATGTTAATATTTTTCCCATTACTGAATTGGTAAATTAACTTTAAATTAAAGACGTAAACCAGTGGTTTCAGGGATAAATGGCATGGTTGGTTAATGCGCTGTCCTCTCGTCCTGAAGGTTGCGGGTTCGATCCTCAGAATTGTGTTCTTTCTTTTTTTAAATCGTAAAGTATCAACTTCAAATTAACTAGAGAACTTGAGTGCTTGCTGGAACGGATGGCTTGGTGAGTTCGTGCGTCAGTGATGGAGCGTTATGCTTCAAGTCAATAGGACCGTGGATCGAACCCCGTCATCTGCTGAGTGGTTTTATGTTAATATTTTTCCCATTACTGAATTTGTGTAAATTAACTTTAAATTAAAGACGTAAACCAGTGGTTTCAGGGATAAATGGCATGGTTGGTTAATGCGCTGTCATATGGTTCTGAAGGTTGCGGGTTCGATCCTCGGAATTTTATTCTTTTTTTTTTAAAATCGTAAAGTATCAACTTCAAATTAATTAGAGAACTCGATCGGTTGCAGGAACGGATGGCTTGGTGTGTTTGCGCACCAGTATCCCATCCTTAAGGCCCTTAAATCTAATCTGAGCCTCTCCCCGGGTATAGCACTCGGACATACGTGTCTTTTTTTTTAAGTTGTAAATATCAACTTTAAATTAATTAGAGAACCTGCACAGTTGCAGGAACCGATGGCTTGGTGGGTTCGCCCGCCAGTATCCCATCCCAAAGGCCCTCAGATCGAATCTGAGCCTTCTCAGCGGGTATAGCACTCGGAAATAAATGCAGTTGGGCATTTATAAATTTAGTTCCTGTTCATTCAAGGGGGGGTCTTAATTTTTTTCCTTCGACGCTTAACTGTAACCGTATCAGTAAATTTTTTGAAAATTATACCTATTTTTCCAAGACTTTTACATTATTTCTTGAAATATTTCAAGACTTCATCTCTTTTGCCTACGATGCAAACTAAAAGAATGTAAGAGTCTCAGGAATGAAGAGGACAATTACAAGTTCGACCATCCTCAAACCCCACCTGCCAACCCTGCGATTTCATTTACCTTAATATATTTTTTCTTATTTTATAAGTGGTGACTGAGAAACACAGGTACCTTTAGTTGAGATGGAAAGATGCTCGACTTAAGATATTTTACTCAATTGTTTAAGCGGTGACCATAAAATTCTTTTAAAAAAATGTGGGTGAGTCCTCATTTCTATAACAACCTTGTCCTGAACCTCTTAAAACGATTAGATGAAATATTGATCTAGAAACTCACCATTTGAAATGTTATATTAATAAAAAAAATCCTACATGTTCCTCTTATTCCCTAATCCGACACTAGATGTTATCCCAGAAGGAAGGAAAGAAATCCTAACCACAATCGCATAGTTTTATTCTATCTGGTCTATCGTCTTTATTCTATTGGGTTTGGCACAAAAAATTCTACCTCGCTTTTATGGAAATGCAAAGGACTTGTAAGTCCACCGAGCAGTTATACCCAAGGAAGGGGGTAGAGAGAGGGAGGTAAAAATTAGCTTCACTTTTAAGGAGGTGTGGGGAACAGCTGAGATATCTAGAAAGATACCGTTAAATGGAAGAAAAAAGGATGCTGAACATGGGTTTTTTTCATAATTATGAAACTGGTGACTACAAATTGTTTCCAAAAAACATATTTAAGCTGATCCACTGATAAGAATAATCACGTCAGATGTTAACCGTTTCAATTGCAGAATATTTCACAGGCTAGGAAAAGTTAAAGTGAACTGTAATGTTATGTTACATCAGGAATTTCTAACTAGCGGCCCGCGAAGTTCCCTGAAAACCCCTCAAAATTAGTTTCAGAACACTTTTTAGCTTGTTAAGATTCAAAAACTTTTCGGGGGCGGACTTCCGAAACCACCTATTTACCTCTTAGGTTATGGAGTAGTTTTGGTTTTTGGTCGTTTCCTATGATGAAAAATGAAAAGTTTGAGCTTTCGGGGGAAGGTAGTGTACCTCGAATTCCCCCCTGGGTGTAGCAAGGGATTATGGGGCTTAGGTCAACTTTTATCATAAAAAAAAACTATCCAAAAATGAGAAACCACTATTTTTTAGGAAAATTTACTAACATCTTCTGGAGGAAGACCCCCAACTAGTAAGTAATATTCAGTACTAAAAGATGTAAATCCAAAAATCTATATCTTCTGAAATTTTTGAAAATAGTACTTTCAGACCATGCAAATAACATCCGTCCGTCCCTCCCTCGCCAAAACAATTGACTCTCTTCCCGAAAAATATATCAGGGATAAAAAAAAGGAGCCAGAGTACAATGCGGCCTCTGCCACTCGACTTGTGCTTTCGATTGCGGACCTCGAGCTCTTGAAAGCCCCTGTGTTACATTAACAGAATAATTTAAAACCGATGTTATAAAAGTAACTAAAACCATTTTAATCACAGAATAGTTAACAGAGTCTAGATACCATTAGACGGATAAGGATGCTGATTTTAATAGCTTTTCCTAATTTTAAAAGTGGTGATTGTAAATCACGTCCGATAAAAAAAATAACAGAACCGTCTCAGACACAAAGTATTTCACAGGCTAGGGAAAGGATGCTGAACTGTTACTTAATGTTATATTAGTTACAGAACCAACAACAGTACTTTAAATTTTTAATTTAAATTTTAAAATATTAGAATCATACCCAAAATTGGAGCTTGAAAGCCACACATGCATCCCCTGAGCCATTAACTCACATCACTACTCGAACAAATAATTGTGTCTCACTTTTTCAAAATTAAAAATGGAAAATAGTATTTAAAAAAAAGATTTTCATCTAGAATTGAACCAGAGCCTTCTCTTTGCAAGATGTTAACAAATCCACTGAGGTATCCACTCACATGCCCTCCTTCAAAAGTGACAGAGTAAAGTTTTGCTTACCAGCTTAAACTGAATTAATTACACTAGTATTTCTAAACATGTTGCAAAACCGAACTCCAAGCTTTTATCCGTGAATCTACGTGCCCATTCTTCAATAAATAATTTGTAATTGTTCTGCAATATATAAACGAGCAGCATTTCCATTTATCCGAATCTGTTGCGTTACGGGAATCCAGGACAAAAGTGACGTCACTTTGATTGGATGGCTGGAACGCAAGGATAAGTGGAAATGCCGCTTTCTTACAACCGCCCTTTTCCAGAGTGACCCTCCCACCAACGGCCATCATTCAGCCAACTGTGATCCTCCTCAGGAGCCTTCCTCCCTCCACCGCCCTCCGACATCCAACGGCCACCACCACAACGGCGTCAACGGCCACAACCATCACTCGGACGACAAGTCCAACGGGGATGACTTCTACGTGAACGGCGAGTACAACGGCTACGACTCCAGCGAGTTCCAAGCCGCCTGCGAGGCCTGCGCCGGCAAGAACGGGCTCGCCAACAACGGCTGCGTCTGCAGCAGGAAGGTCAAGAGCTTCCTCAGCTACCACCACTCGCTGCCCAGGAAGGCGATGGGCTACAAGCTGACCGCGGCCCCGCCGCCGGTGGTCGAGAACGGGCTGCGCCCCAAGCTGACCTTCGCGACGGCGCAGCAGGAGATCGCGGACATGATCGAGAACCTGGACCTGGCGTGCAGCGCGCGGCTCCAGGAGTGCGCCGAGTGCCTTCCCCCGGGCCGCCCTGGGCTGGCCAAGGCGCGGGACACCCTGGTGTGCGAGTCGCGCCAGTTCGTCACCGCCTCCAAGCTGTTCGTCAAGAGCATCACCGAGTCGTCGGACAAGATGGAGGAGCACCTGGCCGAGTGCGTGGCGCTGCTGGACCGCATCTTTGCACTGGGTGAGCTGGTGGTCTTGGAGATGACCCTCCCCTCGCAGATCGACTGCCTGGCCGAGAAGCTGAAGGAGATGGCGGTGGCCTACTCGAGGACGGTGCAGGCCGCCCACTCCGCCGCCTCCGGGGAGATCCCCAACTCCAACATGGCCGGACTCATGCACCAGGCCACCTCCCTCGCCACCTCCCTGACAGTGCTCATGAGGACTTTGAGGACATTCAGCGGCCCGTGAGATTAGCATCTTCTAAGTCATATTATTACAATAGCGTTCCTCCTCCTCGACACGTGGTTTTGATGAGGCGTTCTCCCTCGCTCCCGTCTTAACAGAAAGTTTCCTTTAAGCATAAATTTGTTACTTATTTGGCATTCATTTTATTCAAAGACAACTTTTCAAATTTATTATTTAGAATATTCACACTTTTTTTTTAAATAAAAAACTTACTTGATTTTTAAGTCAAAATTATGCAGAAGATTAATATTTTTTTTTAAGATTTCCCCTTTGCTATGTATGTTTTTCGAAGAAAATGGCTTGAAAATGAGTTTTGGACAAGTTTAACAGGATAATATTACTGGTGAATAAAACCTGGTGCTACTTTACAAGGATCATTTTGATGTTTTATTTTTTCCATACCTTCCAGGAAAATTTGAAAGTTTTTAAGGATATTTCTGTTGAACTTATTTAAATTATTCAATTGTATCGTAGTTAAATGAGAATCATCATAGAACCACGAGTTGATAAGGTATCCAAAATGGAATCGACCATTTTTGTTATTTGTTTTATAAGTATTTTATTTACTTTTTCCATGACATGCACAGTTGTGTTCTGTGAAATAAAAGCTCAGAAACTGCATGAAGCGGAAGAGTATTTACCCATTCTTCTTGCCAGAGGCAGAATAGCTGCGGTGAATTTTTTTCGAAAAAAAAAAGCGCTTTTAATTATTTTCTCACTCTCTCTATGGTATCAGTTCAGTTCTCAGGGTTGAATCAGTTCAGATACCATCCCAGGTATTTAAAGAAAATAAACTCATTTTTGTATTCCATACATTAGACATATCTCTAAATATATTTATATCAGAGATTTTTATGCTGTTAATTTTTTTCGTGACATGTGTATCGTGTTCATGTATTTATTATTATTACTGTAAAAAGAAAAGGGTCATCCCAAAACAATAAGCGTGCGAGTCATTTGTTTATTAATCACTGAAATTGTTCAGTATTAAAATATAGTTACCACTGAAATTAAACTAAAGCTATTTAAAACTACTAATTACTATGAAAACTATTTTATATAAAACATGAGCAAAAAGTGATTCACTCCTGTATAAAAAAGTCACATTGTGTTTTTATTTATTTATAATTTAATCGTCAGTTTAAAAAAGGGAATTAGTCCAAAGACATAATAAGACGAATAAAATTTAAAAATTATTATGGAACTGAGTCATCACGGAAGTAAGTGAATATTGAATATCAATGGAATCAAACATTCCATTGGATAAAAAAAGGGGGTGGAAACAATTTTAAATTAAAATCAAATTTTATTTTGATTAAGTTTAGAGTACAAAGAATAAGAAAAGAAAAAAAAATTAACTTAAATTTCAATTTTAATCAAAAAATACAATGAATGGACATCGATTTCGAAAATTCAAGGGGCTATATTAGCCGATAAGGGAGCGAAGTTTAGAGATTTTTTTGCACTAAAAAAAAGTCAATTTGACATTTTTTGGACTAATTACCCTTTTCAACTAGCGATTCAAATCATATCCTAAAATAAGGAAACATTTTAAGAGAAGAAGTTACAAGAATATTAAAACCTGAACCACATTAGGATTAAGCAGGACTTTCTCATTAGGAATCATTGTTTTTTCCATGACCAATATTCTTTAACATTAAACAGAATGTCGGAATGTAAACCAAATATATTGCTGATTATTAAAATTAAGACGTGAGAATATACTCACTTTTTTAATGTTTTGATATTGCGTTCTCAACGAAACAAAAAGGAAGCATACCTCCAATAGATTTCAGGGTTCTTCACCAAGAATGGGTCGATTTCATGAAGAATTTATCTTTTTTTATGAAATATCTCATACATTACGGGTGATGTGTTCCCATAGGATCTACCCTAGTGTTTATAAAGAACAAGTTGAAGAATTGAATACTAAAAATATTACTGACTACCCTAGCAATCATTTTTTTTTACCTTAAGTTATATGATGGCATTTTAAATTAGTATTTCATTGTTTTACAATAACAGAGCCTAAACCTATTTTAAAAGTTTCACACATGAGTAAATCTTTTGCCCTAAAACTAATTCCATCAACAACATTTATCACAGTTTACTGTATCTCACCACCACCAATAAGCATAAGTATAGAGATGCTACAATCCACTTAAACGGGAGAAATATATTTCTTTGAATCATTTGACTTAAAAGCACTGTTCAGTCAGCCCAAAGCTTTAGTAAGACTTGAAATCCAAATGCGTACATACTACTCATAGTAAAACCACGAGAAATCTTTGCGCAGTCTGGCCAGTGGAATCAAATGATTTTGAGAAATAGCTCTTCGCTTACTAATAAGAGACAGTTAAAAAGTTGATTCCACGATTTTCAAAATCACTTATAAATCAAATTACATTATCTAAGATTACGCTTTACCACTTCCATCATACAGAGTGTATAAGACTTGAGTTGAATCGTTTCCTGTAAATAAAATTAGTGGCTGTACATTTGTTGTATCTTCATATGTCTATACTTTAACCCGAGAAATTATCTATGCAAATCCTCTACCCCAAACAAGAGAGGCATCACTTTTAGGAACGACCCCTGTTCCCATTATGCAAATTGTAGATATAAAATTAAATTAGAAAGATAGTGTTTTTGCTATTTAAACTGTAGGCATTTTCGTGAAGTGAATAAAAAATGTTGAAAATTTATCATATAGTTAGATAAGCTTTATATTTTTCTACACAAGTACTCAATTCTATTTTAAAGAAGTCAAAAAATCTGAATCATCAGCCCTTTACTTTAACATGATCTTGGAAAGCATCCTCAATCAACAGAATTTGGTTTTCAAGAAACACATCTTATTGTTTTACTTAATTAGTAACCCAAACTGAACATATTGCAGTCATACTTTAATTTTAAATAAACTTTGAAAGCTAACCAAATTCATATTTCAAATCACAAATAAATCAATTAAAATCTGGCATAAGAAATAAAGAAAAAGGAATTGCGAGTATTTTTGAATTTACCGAAATATTTTAACAATTCACTTAACATAAACCTTCCAAATAGATACATCCTTTTTCAATGAAAGTTACTACTTTTTCACAAATTTTTTAAGGCATAAAAACACTTAAAAGCTACCATCTCAAAATTAAAATGGAAATCTAATGGGGTGTTTTTATGAGATCCAAAAGCCCTCATGAAATACACCTCTTCATAATTATAATACATAATTTTAATTTACTTTCCCATGAATGCAAGTTTATTGTAGTTAATTTGTTAGGAAATCTATGCAAGACCTCTTCTCCTATCTAGGAAAAGGCATCACCTTTGGGGGCACTTCTGCACCCGCTATGCAACCTGTACATATTTACAGCTCAGTATTACAGGAGCTGCTTGAATGTAGTGTTTTGCTGTCTTGGTAGTAGATTGAGAGTCTAATATCTAACATCTGGTGTGGATATTTTCGGTTGAACATAGTTAATTCAAACATCTGCTAGAAAATTTGCCTATAGAGGTAATCCAACTTTAAAAATAGAATGGCTCTCTGCTTAAAAGATATTCTAAAACATTTTTAATTAAGAGTGATGTATAATAAATATTGAATAGATCATCAAATATTTACATATTGACAGTTCCTAATTTAATTTTTCAACACAAATCCTTTTAACTTAAAGTGACTTTTACATCTTGGTTCATTACAAAATTCTTGAATTATTTTGAAATCTTTTCCAGACTGACAGGGAATTATTTTGTGATGTAAAAGCTAAGTAAATATAAGCTGATAATAAATAAAATAACTTATTGCATAGAAAATCCTTTCAAAAGGAGAATTGTTTAAATTTCCTTTTAGAACTCTTAAAACTTAGTCACAATACCCTTGAATTAAAAAAATACCTTCTCCTATTTATTGTAAAATAAAAAAAAAAACTTACAGAGAAAATGTTTGGCTACATCTTTAACAGAAATGACATCGTAATATTTTAATTTAGTTATGTATTGAAAGATGAAAATAAATTTTGCCTTAAAAAAAACTTACTTAGAGATTGGTTTGCCTACTCTTTTGGGTAAGGATATTATTCTTCAGGGTGCTCTGGTTCTAAAATAATGTTTGATCAGGTTAGGAATTATTACATAAAAGTTTATTTTTTAAAATGCCACTATAATAATTTAAGGATTAACAAATGATTTGACTTTCAATCTATTGATCACTTGTTAATAACTGAAAAAAATAATTAATAACTTCATTAGTATATAATTTTGAATATTATCAGAGTTATATGGTACATGAAACAAAACAATGTACTTTTGTTTCAGACAAAAAAAATATCCATAATATATTTAAATAAGCAAAGAAATACACAATCTTGTAACTTTTTCTTTTAAAATGTGATTTTTATTCTTTTCTAAGCTTTGATTGGTCTATTTAAATTTTCAAATACTTCAAATTCATATTGACATTATTTGCGAGTGTAAAAATTTTAATTAAAATCATTAAACACTTGTTTTTTGTTCCACTTTTCTTTATACAAGTTTGCTTTTATTTACAAAATATTAATGATACATATATTAATTGCTTACAAACTTCTTGAGAATTTTACAAGAGCTTTATAGACAGTACTGAACTTACACAAATTTAATTTTAAATGAGGCAACGTTCTGATCAGGATTCAAGCCTCTAATATATAGCAATTAAATGGGGCATGGCAAATCTCAATGACTGCCAACCCATAATTTGAGGTCAGTATCTCTTTGTTATATGAGTGTAATAGATTCAAACAAAATGTGTCCTGTGTGTAGTTACTGTAATTTGATACATAAAAACAAATGTTGTAAATAGCACTTTTCATAAATGGGTTTATGCTACAATAGCAAGAGTTCCCATTTGTATCTTGTACAATGTAATTATTTTAGTTTTAGTTTTTAAAAAAGTACGTAGAAAGAGTTGATTTAAGAAATGTCTGTATAATAGATGCTGTGTGATTCTGTATTTATGTTACTGAAAAAATGAGAGCAAAACATTTTTAATCTAGAATGTATACCCATATATGTGAATTCAAATAAACATTTTAATGTGAAGTGTGTATTTTGTTCCTACACTTGAAAGATGTTAGGTTACAAATAAGCAAGCAAAGCTCATACATTAGGTGATCCCTTGCAACTACGTACTAGTTCTTACTTAATTTGGTATCCTGTCTGATGTCTATAATTATATAAAATTAAAAATTTTAAACATTAACAATCATTTCAAGAAAATATCTCTTCAAGCCAGTGGCGAGAAAAAAAAATTTATTATCTCACATTTTCCCTTTACAACTAGTGATAATTTTTTATACAATTATGAAAAACGAATTTTTGTTTAAAATAAATTCCAAGGTATTTTCAAGCTGATTTTATGTTTAAATCACCACATGGTCATCAAGATTAATTCATATTACAATTACATTCTGAACAGATTAAATTTCTTTTCATACTAACTTAGTTTTTATTCTTAAAATTAAATTTAACTTATTGATTACTTAAAAAGTTACATTAAAATGTTATTAAAAAGTTCAACAGATCAATTTTTTTTAAATCATACAAAAAACAAGATTGTTAATCACACATACATGCAGCAATGTGATAACTAATTTACACAACTTTACTTCTTCCAAGTGACTTACCCAACACAAACAACGCTATTTTTTTATTAAATAATTCGACCTGCCCCCCCCCAAAAAAAAAAAAAAAATTAAGTATCACATAATTAAAAATTGAATTCATAAATACCTAATTTACATTCCTTGGGCCAAGCAAAGACAATTTTACTTTGAATCAGCTTTAAAAAAACCTTAAGTTTGATCTAATTAAATTTAGAACTTGATAATATAAAAATTGATAGGTGACCAATGTTACTGAATGCAGCAAAAGAAACTTACGAAAATTTATCCCGATTTAGCCTTTAGAAACATTTTTAAATTGAACAAAAAAGAAAAGCATTTAAGGTAAAGTTAACATCCGTCAGTCTCCTGATAGTTATAAAAGCAAAAATGCTTAACATGAAAACTTTATTACTAAAACCATGTTAATTAATAGCAAAACAATCTGGTTATAAAATATATAGGAGAAAAGCGTCGAAATATGAGGGAAGACGTAATAAGCGGGGGCGCTATAAGCAGATAGTTTTTAATGAAAAAAGGCCTATTGGTCCCAGGGACTGGAGAAAAATGTCAAAATATGTGGGACTTCGTACTAACGAGAGTTTACTGTATATATAAAGCAAAAAATACTTACAAAATTCAAAACTTTTATTGCATTAAAATATATACAGAGAGTCTTTTGAAGATCTATAAATATCAATCTATACAAAATATTAACTAGATATGACCCAGTATGAAGTGATGATTAAGTGCATCTAATTCTACATTATTGAAGTAAAAATATATTAATTTTGATATGCTAGGACATACAGCATTTATCTTTATTATCTTCCCTATCTCTTCTTCCTCTTCTTTGCCTTTCCTAAAAAAAAAAGACATGTTATTCACAAATACTATAAATCATGTGTTTAAACCAGGATTTCGCAAACTCTCCTAAAAATAATCTTAGTACTTTAACCCTAATTGCAAAAAATTTCTAATTAAAAAGGAAAAATATTTGTCGCTTAAAGCACATTGAGTTGCAATCAAGTTAAGTATACTCATAATACAAAGTATACTCAAATAGTTTTTAAAAAACAAAAAATACTTTATGACACAACCAAAATTTATAATGCTAAATCTTTTAAATAAAAAAAGTAATACATTTCAAAACAAATAGAAACTATAAAAATATATTAAGAAAATATTAAATATATTTGTATTTCTTGTTAGAAAAATTAGGCTAGGTGTATTGTGATTTATTCATCTTACTCTCCATACCATCAATTCATGACATATTGAATATATTCATGACATATTGACATGAGCATATTAAAACATGTTTACAACTTTAAATATTCATATTATTGAATGAAAAATAGTTTCTAGTCCTTTAAAAATTGTTTCTTAGAGATAAAATTAAACCACATAATTTATTAGTTTCATGCAAGGGTTCTCAAAGTAAGACTCCAGGATAGGTTTTACAGAATTTTAGATAATTGCTAAAGAATCAAATTTTCATTTAAGTTTAAAATTTACAAGCTTGATACAAGTCACTGCACCTTTAAAAGAAAGATAATTTTAAAATGTTTGAGAACCCCTGGATTAAGGTATATTTATTACTCACTATCCATCGTGAATAACTCTTAAAGCTCAATTGTTGACCTTTTCTGGACCCTCAAGGGGCCATCAACCCTTTTGGGAAATCCTGATTTAAACAAACACCAAAATCTTTTGTATGTTAGACATAAAAATTAAATTGATTTTAAAAAAATTCTTCCCAGTCCAAACATAACTTACAGTTATTATATTATTTCAGTACAAAAGGCTAATTAATTTCTAAATCATGCAAGGTAGACCTGTAAAGAGAGAATTTTAAAACTACTTTACAAAAATAATTTTTTATTAATACAAATTAACATTTTTTCAATTAAAAAAAAATTAAAAACTTTAAAAATGTCTTCTTCCGAAGTTGAAGCATTTGTTGATTTTAAGAAATTTAAAACTGTGTGGGTATGAATGATGACTACGATAAGACGGTGGCAAAATAAGACTATAGTTTTTGTAAAATTACAATACAATGAATTTATTACACAACTAAATATGTAGTTTTCAGCATATCATTTGCCCAGAAGTCAAAAATGTTTCTTACTATAGATCAGACATGGGCAAACTTTTTAAGGGGAGGGCCTGATAAAATAAAAAAAAATATCTAGACGGGCCTGGAACAAAAAACTTAACAAAACGAATTTTTATGAGTGGTAATTTTTAAAGTTGATTTTCACATGACACACAACTTATATTATATTCTACAATGGTAAAAAACATGGGAAAAAAAGTTACAAAATTGATTGTTCTTTAGAACAGTATGAAGGCGCATGTGTCAGATGAAACTGGGATACTGAACTTCTAAAATTTTTTCATAGTCTGGTAGAAACTGGGATGAGCTGATTCGCAGTAGTGAAGCTAAATATGGTGGTCATATAAAAATAATTTTGTCTTATGTGTAATTGTAGGGATTATCCAAAACCATGCTGCGGGCCGGATTGACTCGTTCGAAGGGCCGCACTTGGCCCGCGGGCCGTACTTTGCCCATGACTGCTATAGATAATGGCTAGCTGAGCATTACTCTAACCTACCTCATAAAACAATTGAATTAAATTGAACCTAATACCTGTTGTTGATCATGACGTCCGTTTTCTTCCTCAGCTAAACGCATGGCATAGCGACGATCCTCTTCCTCAGAATTCAATCTGAAAGGCAAGAGTCTATTTATATACCATTTGTTTAAAAGCTTATTTATTAAACAACTAATTCAAAATAATATTTTTATAATTTTTGAAAAAGGGAAATCAAGAACTTGCTATCAAACCATTAGTACAAATTCTTTTTTTATTATTATTCACCCTCTCAAAATTAAGTAAATTTAATTAAACTTACATTTAGTTTTCTTGGGAGTTTTTTTAATTGCATTTTAGCGTAAGAAAACTATGAAAAGGATAAAAATCCAAGAATTTTAGGTGTAGAATTTAAAACATTTTAAATTCAATCTAGTTTGCTTCACACAACAAAATACAGTGTATTCCGCTTATTATTCTGTTCATTGGGAAATCTGCATAATAGACATAGTAACAAAGTAAAACTCATCTAAACAGCAAGTGTTAAGAATAGCAATTTATCTATATTTTCAGAAAAAAGCTTATTTGTATATCTTTATTAGAAGAACTACCTTTTTTGCTTGTATGGCACCAAAAAAGAAATAAAAATGTCTAAAACTGTGAGTTTTCTGATGAGAAAACAGAAAGTTATATGAGTTATTGCATGATTTTCAAGAAACATTTCTTTTCAATTGATAAGCTACTATGTGGCATGTTTTATTTTTTCCCACCATTTGATATTAAGGAGCAAGTTAATATTGATTGCATTTGAACAGATATCTGTTTTAATGATGACACAGACTGTTCCTTGTGTTAAGCAGTTTTAAGTTTTGGATGTTGGACTATAAATAGCAACTGAGTAAACAACTGTATTACATATGTATGTACTTTTTTAAAAATCTATTCGATCTTTTAATGCTCTTGTTTGTTATTTTAAGTTTATATTCTTCTTTTAACACAAATGTTAATTTCTAAAAAAAATATATGTAAAAATTTCTGTAAGTTGTTTGATATTATGAGCACTTTGCTTAAATGGGAAATCTGCTTAATTGGCAAAAAAAAAAGGCCCTGGTCCCAATGTGTGTCTATTAAGTGGAATTCACTGTAGTTGATAATTAACATTATGCAAGGATGCCAACCTGTGGCAATGCCCAGCCATAATCAAGTCGATTTTTGAAAGCAGGTGGATGCTGCAGCGAAAATTCAAATACATTATCTTTAAAATTACAATTAGTGTAGTTTCTGTAGTTTTTTCAGCTCTACCCCTAATTCTGGAATTTAGGGCCAAACTGTGGAATGATTATGCAAAATTTGAAATGTTTGGCATCTCTGCATTATGATATATGCACCGCATGGGGGCCACTTTTCAAAATTTGCACGACGGAACTTTAAAGTATCGTATTAATCGTTTTCATCCAGTCTAGCAATTTTTTTTAATTGCATGAAAATTCATAAAATATCATGAACAATTATAGTTCCTTAAATTCTAAATCAAGATAAAGCTGTATGTGAGTAAAACCATGTTACTTGTGGTCAAAATGTGCGGTTCAATTCCGTTAAAATGTTCCAGCTAAATACCGCTATGCTCTTTTGGATACCAAAAAAGTAGTAATGTATTCGAAGTTAGTTTCCGGGCTTGGTTGCCGTGGTCTCGATGTTAAAAACTCGGACATTTCACCCAAAACTGTGTTGGGCATCATCAGATATTTTTTCTCTCACGTAACCAACCACGTAACGTAAAAAAAACAGCTGATGATGCCCAACACAGTTTTGGGTGAAACGTCCAAGTTTTTAACATCGAGACCACGGCAACCGAGCCCGGAAACTTTAACTTCGAATACATCCGGCCGTGAAAGCCTTTCTGTTTTAATTAGTATTGTATTGCTAAAAATTCCTTTGTGGAAGAAATTGGATTTCACCTGTAAAAACGTCAGGCAAAAAAGTAGCTGCATCCAGCCCAATTTCAAAGTTGTGTGGATAATACTTGACCCCAAGCAAAAGGGGGTGTAGGGTTCCTCCCCCTCTATTTTTTTTAATTTGACCCTAAAAATGATCTAACTTATTTTGGGACATTTGACTCCCTTTGGATGACACCTGATGAGTATCACTCCTTGTTTTCTTCAGAATTTTCAAGGGTAATTTTCACCGTACATAAATAATAATGAGAATTCCAGAGGGCCCTTGGGTGCCCTGTCTATTATTATGGATTAGGTGATGCCCTGTCTTGCCTCACCTGTTAAAAAATTAAATGAAAAAAAGAATTGGAAAATTATATTCTAGATTTTTTATATTATTAATCATAAAGGCTTTATTTTCATACTAAATAATTTTTATGTCACTGCATATCATGAACAACCCCTGGTGTACAACCGGTTGAGAACCAAGGTTCTACTTGGCATGCCTGTGTTAGTTTTTAAAATAAAACTACAAAAGAAAAACTCTTAAAAAGAGAAGATACATTAACAGAAGCAGTTATATAAATGCATTTTTAATTTTTCTATTTATTTAAATTCTAATGATCTGTCACGTAAAACTAATTATTTTTAAAGTATATACGTAGTACCACTGCAATTCAAAAATGTAAGAACTATTCTAGAATTCTTTCAATACTAAGAAGAAAAATTCATTTTATACTTTTTAGTTCTCAGTGGCCTTGGAAAAACTAAATTTTTTGCCCGTTTTGACCTATAAATATAGGCATTGCTATAGTTTCATACAAAAAAAAATAATTAAGTCAAAAGTTTCATTATTTTAAATAATCTTACCCAGCTTCTTCATAAAAGGAATTTTGTAAGGCAAGAGCTAAGGCTTCATCTTCAGACTAAAAAAAAAGATCAAAATGAATTTTAATATTTTCAATAGGAATGCAATGTAAAGAATATCTAAGAAGTAGTACAGCAGTAGTACTTTTTAAAGATTTAACAGTGAATCAATGAGATTCGTAAACAAATTTGCAGGATATTCCCTTTTTAAACATTTATCTAAGAATAAAATTTTAAAGAGTTTATGAAGAAACTAAAATTTAATTAAAAGAACTAATTTTTTTTTTTAAAAGACAAAAAAGTTTATAAAAAGCATGCACTTGAAAAAGCAATCCATAACAAAATAACAAGTTCAACTTAACATTAATGTAAACACAAATAACTTGACATAAATGTAAAAGCAAATTATAATACTGCAGCATGATACATATTTTTGAACTATAAATCAAAGAGCATCAAGAACCTATTTCGATATTGTAAGGAATATTGAAGAAGATTATCTTGTCATTATTAACACTAGATGCTCCGGAGCAGTCTTTTTGGACCCTTTTGGGTTTTTAAAACAAATTATTTTCTAAATTATTTTAGCTACTCACTTTTCTGCTTTTATGAGTTTTCCAAACTTATACTGTTGTTATTTGTTATTGTCATACAAATTTGGTTTAGTTTGTAAAACCTCTTACGTATTTACATTACTTAATTTCAAGGGGGGAAATATGTTTTCGAGATATAAAGGTTTTTGAGATATTACAGTTCAAGATAACAAGGGTATACTGCATAAATTAGGCTACAAAATACTTGTTTGCAGTCATGCATGCATACACATATAAATTTTAAAGTTTTTACAAAAATGCCGGTATTTAAGGAATTTTAAGTACAGTACATACCATGAATTTCAATGATTTTAAAAAAGAATGTTTTGAAAAAAGTATTGAAACTAAGACAGCTTTTAACAATCTAAGACTAGTTTTGAAATCGTTAGTAAAAAAAGAATTAATTTTCATACAACTGCATGTAATAAACTTTCTAACCATTGCAACTTGGAAATTATCAACAGAAACTTCAGGTAAAGAGGAAGCAGCAGGTTTTCTGTTAACATTGGATGAACAGCTAGGCTTAGAAAACCAACTAAACATAGAATTCTTAGTATTTTGAGCTCTTGCTATTGCTGCAGCACTGGAATAGAAACATGCAATGTATTAGATTTAGAATTCCAAGCTAAAATATTCTCAACTATTTTTTAAGCAGGACAAAATAAATTAAACTCATTATAAATTAACAAAAAATACAATTTAGGGATAAAAAATTTGGGCAAAATGTAATTGAGCATAGTAATGAGGATAATTTCAATATATTTTCTCCTAAATTCAGATGATTCCTCAATATACTGAATCCTAAAATTGCAGATTTACACCAATGCAATACTGCTTCTCAAAATTACATCTATGGTTTCCCAGCATTTTTCAACTAAAAAAAAGTACTCTACTTTGTACCATATACAATATACATAGTACAAAAAGGTATGTTATATACTTTTTTTTAAACTTTGCATAGGTGTTTAACCACATGATTCTAAACCCCCCAAGCACTGCAGATTTATCTTAAAGCTTACAAATTAATTTAGAAACTAACAAAACTTCTTTGAAAGATTAAACTGTTTTTAAGATTCCTTTCTTAAATTTTAGATACTAATTTTCTTTTCATCAGCACCAATTACAATTTTAAACTGTAACAATATTTATTTATCCTCAGTATCAATTATATCTTAAAATGCAATTTTTTTTAAATGGCAGTTATTTTTTTAGCTTGGCCACACATCATTCTGAGTTGAATATAAATTTGCGCTTCTAAAAAAAGGTGCTGCAGACTGATATAAAAAGTTCTGCAACAAGCAGCAATCTAGCACCTTAGAAGAGTAATTTAATAATTATCTTGAACATCGACTCTACCTGTATTCTTAATTTTAGTTCCCAATTTTTAGTATAGATTTTTTTAAGTTGTCAAGGGATTTGTACTCATATAACAGGCAACTCTGGTTAAGGTGCTTACATTTGACCAAGATCAAAATGGTAACAATATCCGGTTGATAAGCGATTCTATAGATACTAAAAAGTGGCAAACGCTGTAACATGAGTGTTTGCATTAAAATCACAGTTGTGTAGTCCCTATTGAAGTATTTAAAATGGTTTTCAATTATGTATTTTCCATCTTAAAACATTTTAAAGTAAAATATAATAACATACGATCAAATAACACTACTAAATTAATGACTCATTTTGAAAAAGGGAGGTTTTCAAGGGATTTCCACCAAATTTTGATAACATTAAGCAATATAATGATCACAAAAAACAAAACATTTTATGTTAATTTACTAAATAGGAGTGATTGGGACCAGTCAATTTTGATAACATTAACAGTGATCACATTAAGCGGAGTTGACACTGTACTTGAAATTCTTGTTTGAATGGTCAATTAGAGATGCATTCTAGCCAGCTCAAGTGTCAATTATTTTTTGTTTTCTGTAAAGAATGGGGTATGTCAATTAATTCTCACACCCATTATTCTTTAAAAAGGAATGGAATTTTATAAACACAAATTTTACAGTTATAGTCAGGGGGTTGAAGCAGATGCGCTGAGGATTATTTGAGGCAGAATGCGCTGGAACTCTGTTCACTTTAGGAAGAAAATTACTGCAACTTTATATTAATTATATTCTCCAGAAATATTAAATTCTTTTTAAGTATTCTATCTAAGATACAAGAACAAGATACAATTCAGACAACTGGCACCACTGCTTCCAATTTAATACTAAAAAAATTATGTGAGAATTTAATATTATTCAAAGAAAAGCATTGTAAGTTCAAGGAAAGATTCAGTATTTAAGAATTTTAAGGAAATAAGCTTGTAATTTTTCATCCTTTCTAAGAAACAGCTAATTATAATTTTTGAAATGTTTAATAGAAAATTTAACAAAATTATGTGCATACAAAATAATAAACTTTCTCACTACTTTTTATGCCGTTTTCCTGAAAAAAAGTTTATAATGTGTGTACCTGATAATAAATGCATATGGTCAGTCAAGTGTGATATTCTCCACTTTGTGATTTGCCGTGTCATTTGCTTTTCTTTTAAAATAAGCATAAAATTTAGGCCAAATTTACCCTGGATGTAGATTTTCCCAAGTTTCAATTTGCAATCTTAAATTTCACATTTACTTTCTCATAATAAGTTACACAATGGCCACACTACTACCCACATTGAGATAGTAGAATAAAGTTAATTGACTTAATCTACATAATCAATAGAATATAACCAATCCACATTGATAAATTAAACATTTGTAGTTGACAGACTTAATAAACACAATATGATGAAAATAAAATTTAAGTAAATATTTTTTTGAGTAGCTCAACATGGTTAAAAAGATAAAATATGAGTTGCCACCACAGAAAAATCAGTACTTACCCAGCAGCTGCAGAAGCAGATGGTCCTTTTTGTTCTTCACATTTATGATCGGTAGGATGCCTATGTTTTAAACAGTAGATTTTCTTGCAAGTTTCACAAGTGATTTTAATTATCTAAAAATAAAATTAGATTATGTATATTAAGGATTAACACAAATATAGAAAAACTAAACAAAGTATTCTAGGATAAATAAAAAAAGTATGTTAAAAAGTAACAAAAGTAAATTGAATAAACAAATCAAACAACTGATTATTTAACTCCAATATAAAATCTATCACCAAAACATTTCTTTAGCACTGTATAAGTATGGAACTGTTTCTTCATATTGCCAATATTTTAGAAGGTTTTTAAAAAGGTTCATGGCCTCTTACTTCCATTCTAAAGAAAGCAAACAATAATCTAATTTTCAAAGAAGCATCCGTATCTTTCACCTTTGGGCTTTTTTCAATGGTCAGGAAATATACAGGATGTTTCAACAAGTCTGCCCTAATTCTTCACAGAAAGATTCGAATGTATAAAAAAAGCTCAAAAAACTATACTACTACAACCTCTCTACCTATTTTCGAAAAATGTGGCACATTCAAAAAAACTTAATTATTTCATTCCACGATGCACACATACATGTACAATGGATACTTTTAACATCTTGGTGTGCAAACACATCATATCCAACTAACCATGTTCAGATTTATTAAAAATTCTTTTGAGCTTTAAGTGAATCCCTAGTACTTTGGTGCACAGCTGAACTGATACATTATTTTTCTTTGCTACAGTTTATATTTCAAACATTGCTTTTGGTAGGCATACCGAAGCGTTCTTCATAGACAAAACGAAACTAATACTTAAAGCAAGTCTGGTTTTGACAGAATCCCCTAACCAAAAGATACTTTATAAAGTGATTCTAGGGTAATTTATTGGGTTTTTTTTTTCATTTATTGGAACACTGCTATTAAGAAAATTGCATTTTTTACTTCTTTATAAATTACAAGCAACCTTTTTTGAGTTATAAGCTTCATTTGAACCTTCAAAATTTTAAAAATAAAATAACTTTTATTTTTAATCTGATCAAACATTCACAACATTCAGTTTGTATGCTTAAAAAGTAAAACACTTTAATACTTAACCTTATTATTAAAATGGTTTTCAGTTTATTGAGAATAAAAGAGCATTTATTTAATAATTTTTAGGTTTAAAAATAAAATAGAAATAAATTAATAAAAGATCCATTTATTTTATCACACTAAAAATCCTAAGTTATTGAAAATTATAGATCATGACACTATTTTTAAAAATTGTAATACAGCTTGCACCTCTATATTTGTTGAGGCATAAAAGTAAAATATCACAACATCTACAATAATTTCATACAATGGATAATAAGATATTGCATTCTAGGTAATAAATCAGTCAATTATTTGATTTTGTAAGAACATTAGTGACATACAAATATATTTAGAATCAAATTAATTATTTCTAAATTAAATTATGTAAAGTTAATTTAATTTCTTTAGGTTTAAACATATTGTTGGATGTAATTCAGTTATCAATTCACTATTTACTAGCTGTGCCTATTAATATTTATCCCTAAAACTGGTAATTTCCCTATTTTAAATAGTATAACTAAAGCTATATCTTTACTTTGGATGTTTTAATTATTTTCAGAGTATGCTTCAACAAAAATAGCAGAAAAAATAAAAATCTAAAATAAATGAAAAATAAGAATTTACCAATGAATGTAAAATAATTTCTCTTAACTAAACTTCAAGACATTTCTGCAAACAGGTTTCTTACAAAATGTGCTTATATTTTCAAACTATCACTTTTATTTTTGGCTAGGTAGCATTCGTTTAAAGTAAAACTTGCAGTTGGTTTATTCAGCATAAACTTTTACTAAAAATAAACTTCACTTAAATCTCACATAATTTTTTTCAAAGAAGAAATTTTCCACAATAATAGGACCAGGTCACCAAAAATATAAAAAAATGCATCCGATTTTTGTATTGTTAAGTTTGCAGGAAGTCTTTGTCATTAAAATGCTAGACACTGCATATATGTCACTAAAAGTAAAGTGTTTTCTCAATACAGCTTTAAACCTAATTGCGTGGCATCCAGCCTGGCAGGATATTCATGAAAGGACACACTTTTTAAGGCCTGTTGTCTTGCCTTAAAAAAAGGAATGCAGCAATAAACCATATTTTTAATATCATACATTCAAACATTGATCACTAAACACAGAGTTAAGAAACATGCTGCTTGCTATGGGTTAGGATTTCAGCTATCAGCAGTGAGCAAGTAGGTCAGGATAAAGCGCTACCTGTAGGTTGTTTTGGGTTTTATGGCACCAAGGTCCTTATACGCACATACTCCACCAAACACAAGATTAAGAATGTTAAGTGCCACCTGTGGGAATTCACATATTCTGCTTTCCCCTTATAGAAAAGCCAGGTCTGACTCGCTTTGAGTAGTTTCGTTTATGTCTGTTTTATCAAGGACACTTTGGGCATACTCTATCTCCATTTCAAGATAATAAAAACATAAATATTTATTTTTTACAATTTTCCAAAAACACCAGCAAATATTGAGGTTAAGGGAGCTGGATATCAAAAGAAATTTTAATAAATTGTGTTTGGTGACATTGGAGTCTGTAGTATATCCAAGAGAAATTTTTAATGCATGAATTTTAAATAATGATGGCAAATTAAAGTAATAAATACGTACATTTATAAAACAAATTGTAATTTTAAGAACATACAAATTTAATGATTAGTTCAAAGCTAAAGCATTATTAATTTGACTTGACTTAAATCTCTTGCCTATGTGGCACATGAAGCCACAAGCACATCCCTAGCTTCTATAGCTGATGACTCCCTCATCTCAGTCACCCAAGAGAGTTCCTTTCTTTAATAATCATCTGTCGCCAGGTGTATTTTAGTTAAAATTACACCTGCCAACAGATGAATTAATTATTATTAATTAACCATCTGCTGTCATTTTATAAATTAATTATCATTAATTTGAGTGGAATAAAAAATTATTAATTTTTAGCAGCTATTGGAAAATACAAATTATAATAGTGTAATTATTTTAAATCAAGTCAAAACGAACAGAAAAAATCCTATATCAAAGTATAAATTGCTCATGAAATAAAAATCATACAAGAAGTAATACCTCTTTCTGCTTGCAGCCTTTTACTGAACATTTGTTTGTATATACCTAGAATCAAAAATATTTTGCATGAATACTAACACAAATCTATTGATATTGAAAATATAAATTGAAGGGCATCAATAAAATCTGACAATTAAAACATAAGGAAACTGAGCTTAATGTAGATATGAGACTGGCCTCAACTAAAAACATGGAGAACAATTTATTTGTAAAAACAAGAGAGTAAAAACTCAATAATACTCCATAACAGAGATTTTCAATTAATATAGACTTCCTAACTTTTTATTTTCATGACAGGCTCGCCACACTATGAAAATAGGTATCTGAGTATTATAATCAACAGTAGTTGAAAGAGGTATATTTTTGCGAGTGAATAAAATGTCTCATTTTCAAACATTGCAATTTCTACTCCCCCAAGAAGACACTGTTTCCTTGTCTGTCTCTATTGGATGCACTTAAACTAATGTAAAACAGTCAAAATAAAATAGGAGTTTAAAATAATATAGGAGTGTACCTCCTATATTATTTTAAAATTTTTACTACTGAGACTTACTTAAAAGATAAAAATATTTTACAAGCTTAAAATTACAACCAATCAGTCTACTAATGATATTTTTTACCTTTATTTTTAGTAAATTGGAAAAAGGGGGAAGTGACACGAACAATTTTTGTTTCTAAAATAGTACCAAGCCTCCCAAAAAGGTTGGCCACCCCTGCTCTATAATATATAAATTTGAATAAGTTAAATATGCCATTCAAAGTCCCTCAAATAAACTACAGAAGAACAGAGTAACTTGCATAAACTCCCAAAGATTTTATTGGGTTTATCAAGGGGTTTTTTGTTTTATTTGATTGCTCACGTTAAACCCTACTTAGTGCTGATTGGATTGTTTGTGGTTTTTTGTTTTTGTTTTTGAAAACTGTGAAGTTTGCTAATGGCATGAAGATAATGTAGAAGTACGAGAATAACACTAAAATTATATAGTTGCTAATTATATAGCAACAGAAAGAAAATAGACCAAGAATTCTAACCTTTCTTTTTGCAATTGCTGGATCTGCTTGGCAGTCTCTATCAATGTGATCACTGACTGCTATATCAGGCTGCTCTCCTCTTTTGGATGGAACAGGTTTATTGCATAAGGGGCATACAGGAACTTGGACATCCTTTTGCAACCCTTGACTGCAGGAATGGCGGGCATATGTGTAATGATCACAGCTACATAATAAATCAATATTACAGTAACCGTTCATAACAATTTGAAGAATACTAAGAATTTTACTTTCATCATAGAAGTATTACGTTAAAAAGCACAGTTCCCTTTAAAAAGTACTTTAACCCCTTCTTCAACATTTTATTTTTCAATTTCCAACCTAAAAATTCCAACTACTTCAATGCTGAAAATTAAATTTTTTATCATAATACAAAAAAGTGTGAAAAATTTGGTCCTCGGGCTATTTTTGCCTGATTTACAAGAGGTTAAACATTTGATAATTTCCTAATGCAATGCAACATCCCAAATATTTACATTTTTCTGCAGGCCTTCCAATAAAATGTAATGAATTGAAATTATGTTTAACTCCTTGAGTTCCTTCAGACAATTTTCTGCCTAAAAAACATAAATTAAATATAATTTAACATTAAGCACTATCATATCAGACCAGCCAAACGGCTGCTGCAAAAGTGCAGCCACCAAGTTTGGTGACTGGTCTAGTTGACGGACACCATGGAGGACCAGCATCAAATCTCTTCCTTTATATTATTCTAAAAAATATAGTACTATAAAAACAGATTCCTAAAAAAATCAATATATTTACCAGAAGACCATTGAACAAGCATCACACTTCATAGGTAGAAAATCTAAAAACATAAGATGGGTTATAATTAATGACATATTTACAAATTTAGGTAAATACAGGTTTAGCCAGGCACTGATGCTAGGAGGGTACTCCGGAAAATGCCCTCCTTGGGCAAAAAAATAGGGAAAGAAGGGGAAAAGGAGAGAAAAAAAAGGATGGTAGATACTTATGTATTATCCTGTTGACTGTTTAGTGGCAAAGCTATAGAACAGTGAATGGTTTGATAACGTTTTTGAATTCAGCGGCACGGTCGACAGGATAATACATAAAAACCAAAAGGACATTTTGAACGACCAAAAAAAAACTCAGATCATTTAAAATCCTTTTTTTTTTCCTTCTTTGTACCATGTTTCTCTCTTTTTCTTCATTTCTTTTGTTTTACTCCAGAGTTCACTTCCCCTGGTTAATTGAACTTTTTCGGTAGTTCAAAATGCACTTTCTTCTTTTTTCCTTTTATTCTTCTTTTTACAACCTGGTTTTTCTCCTTTCCTCCTTTTTTAGTTCAGAGGGGAACTCTCCACGAGCTGTTATTAATCTTATAATCAAGATTATCTAAAAACCAATTAATATTTGAAAGAACTTTTGAATTTGATAATATGTTAATCTAGCACTTGAGTTGATCAAAAATAAGTAATTTAAGGTCAAATTTCCAAAAATTTGTGGAAAAAAACACTATGCTGTGATATATTTTGATTGCAATGAAAGTTTGGGCCAGCTTCAATAAGAGAATATTTTTTCCATGAATTATATTTTTGATCAAACATGGGGGGGGGGGGGCAAAACAATAAATCTCGGGGGGGGGGAATACTTTTTAGAAAAATAACGTCATTTGAACAAATGGGGTCTAAAGGTAATGGTGATCCATAAAATGTGCCCTCCCCTTGGAGGCATGCTGGATCCGCTCCTGCCATGTGCAAGAGCCAAGTGGGAACAGATTTTGGTACTATTCTAGAAAAGGGGTGCAAATCTCGCCAAGCAGATTTTTTGGCGAGAGCTCATACATAACCCTCCGAAACAGAAACAAACACATCGTACTCATAAAAAAACAGATAATAAATGGTTTAAAAACTGATTTCCAACTGCTTTTCGCACCATTTAATTGAAGTTAATTCCTCGCTCCAACAATAGATAAACCGCACACATTTCAAAAAGCTCAGTTTCGCTGACTGAAACCACGTGCCTGTACGGATACTTCTTTTACAGCAACAAGATGAAAGTTGCAGCGCCATTCAATTTTATCTCCGATATAGTATAATTTCATTTCATGATTCTAATCACAAGTTCCAATTTCAGCCAAAATTCCTTTCTCTTGTAAGAATCTGACCGCTTCTTTTTGGGCAAATCCCAAATCTTCAACTGCAACTTATTCAAATTCGAAATCGCTTACAAATCGCGCCAACCAGGTTGCGATAATACGTAAGTACCTAAAGAAATTTCCCTATTGAAATTGTGGGATGTGGAGGCAAAGGGTTTCCGAGGGTTACCAGCGGTGATAATCCCTTTGGTGCTGTTTGCATCATATTGGCAACTTAATCGCTTGGCGAGATTTGCGCCCCTTTTCTAGAATAGAACCCAGATTTTATGTAGGTTCTCCAAGACAAAAAGGGGGACAGTTGCTATGAGCTGGAAACCAGCAGAATGGATGCTTCTAATGCTCTGATAAATCACCAAAAATGAGTTTCACGCTAAATCCACAAAATACAATCAAATATCAAAATATAACACCATTAAAATATCAAAACTAGCAGTACTTTTTCTAATTTTTGTAATATTTTTATTTAAAAATACTACAAATTGGAAAGATTTGCGGCTGTATAATCCTAAATGTTTTATGTGCATTTTTCAAAAATGCCAAAATATTTGCACCCAGCTGATCCTTAAGTATCCAAATTTATGAAACGAACTAATACAAGTTTTGCTTTGAATAAAATTTTCATTTCTCTACCAATTGACTGTGAAAATGATAAACCTTAAGTATATCTACAGGGTGTATTTATATTAGGATTTGGTGTCCCAAATTTGAATACAGAAATTTAAAAAATCACCCAAATGTTGAGAATATACCATACCTAATCTATTACAGGATTTTACTTGACAATGCTGTCCAAGATCTGGAAGTTCCATTATGGAGATATATGGGAGATGAGATTAACTAGACGGAGGTGTTTGATAAAAGTACCTGTTACAAACTCCAAAAGCTAGATATTATATAGGAAAAGTTGTTTCTTATGTGAAATGAATATTACGTCATTTTAAGTGGATTCTAGAACCCCCTAGGCGTCATGCATAACACAAAACAGCTCAGCAAAAATTTCGATATTGTCATTTCAGATGTAAACATTGAAAGTAGCTGAGTTGAGTTGTTAGTTAAATCGAAAAAGCATGGAATATTGTATATGAAGGCTTTACCATAGAGGCTTTACAATAGAAAGCCTTAAAAACTGTTTCTGCAGCCTCGCATGTTGTAAAGCTACCATAAGCTCTGTTTTGGCTCACGAGTTCACAATACGTCCTACAAGGAAATTTTTTGCTACCCGGGTTAAAGGTGGGTTCAAGGGAATTTCCAACTCTACCCGTGTCATGACGTCACTTGGAGGACAAAATCAACGTTGCTAAGGCCGTTGTTAGGGGCGGGAAAGAGAAGCATCCAATAGAAGCACTCGCACATGATGTCACTGGAGGAAAAAAACAACGTTGCTAAGGCCGAGTCATGTGATTGAAAATGCTCAATAGTTAACCTTCCAGCAGGCGCGCCCTCTATACCAACACGAAAGGGCGCACCTATCTCTTATGCCCGATCTCACCAACTTCTTGCTAATCTCCGCTTAGCTAACTGGCGCTTAAATATAACTGGAGCTTAATGGAGGCTTTACACCACCGAGGTTTGCGGGACGCGGTTTGCGTTTGCGGCGAAAACGGGAACCGCAGAAACTCAGCGACCGCTCGAAAGAGGGCGCTAGAATCGATTTACCACACTAGCGGCTGCCGCGAGGGAACCAAAACTGTCACGGCGGCATTAGCGGCAGCCGCTAGTGTCGTAAATCGATTCTAGCGCCCTCTTTCGAGCGTCGCTGAGTTTCTGCGGTTCCCGTTTTCGCCGCAAACGCAAACCGCGTCCCGCAAACCTCGGTGGTAGCCGCTAGTGTCGTAAATCGATTCTAGCGCCCTCTTTCGAGCGGTCGCTGAGTTTCTGCGGTTCCCGTTTTCGCCGCAAACGCAAACCGCGTCCCGCAAACCTCGGTGGTGTAAAGCCGCCATAAAAATCGCAGTCGTCTAACTCACCAACGAAACTTCCAGTTAACTTTTCGTCGATTAACTAAAGTACCAGTTAAAAAGCTCATATCGACTATTTTGTTCCATTTTTCTGAAACTTCTGCTTTTATTTGTCAATTTTAACACAAACATTCATTAGGGCACACGGGCTTTCAATTATTTGTACGCTTGAAATGATAATCTTTATTTTCTTATAGAACTATTTTTTACAAGGCGTACGAACACGGTACGTACGAAAAAGATGTACTGTGTCAGCCTTTTGGAGTTGAATCGGCGCCATCTTGGATGAAATATTAACCAATTATTAATACAAGTATTTAGATAGTAATAATGATATATTTGCAGTCTAAAATTGTTCAAATTAGTTTTTACAAGATTGTTATAGAAGTTCATGCAGTAAAAAACTGTAATTCTGTTTAAAATAAGTTTATTCAAAACTTAAACTGAATCAGGTTGTATTTCACAGTCCAGCTTATGGATGGCAGCACGACTGTTTTTGCGACTAATTGCAACTTTCGGACACCTAAGTGGCAGTTAAAGTACCGATTAGTTTAATGGGAACCTTGTGCGACCACATGCGATTGGCTACTCAGCGTCATGTGACCAAGTGACGTAACAAACAAGATCAGATAAGCAGAGGACATTGGCTCGACCTCGGGTTCGAGAGCAAGGGCGGAGAACAATGGGGAGGGCAATCCCAAACCCCGGGTTGGAATTTGGAAACCCAACTCCCCCAACCCACGGGAAAACCCAACCTAACGTAAGGAAACCCAACTTTCGCCTCGGTCGACCTCGGGTTCGAGAGCAAGGGCGGAGTGCCCAGTTTTGCTGGTTTCGCGCGAAACCAGCAAAACTGGGCACGGAGCAACGCTCGAGAATCCCCCAACCCCGAAACTCTAACTCACCCTACGGTCGACCTCGGGTTCGAGAGCAAGGGCGGAGTGCCCAGTTTTGCTGGTTTCGCGCGAAACCAGCAAAACTGGGCACGGAGCAACGCTCGAGAATCCCCCAACCCCGAAACTCTAACTCACCCTACGGTCGACCTCGGGTTCGAGAGCAAGGGCGGAGTGCCCAGTTTTGCTGGTTTCGCGCGAAACCAGCAAAACTGGGCACGGAGCAACGCTCGAGAATCCCCAACCCCGAAACTCTAACTCACCCTACGGTCGACCTCGGGTTCGAGAGCAAGGGCGGAGTGCCCAGTTTTGCTGGTTTCGCGCGAAACCAGCAAAACTGGGCACGGAGCAACGCTCGAGAATCCCCAACCCCGAAACTCTAACTCACCCTACGGTCGACCTCGGGTTCGAGAGCAAGGGCGGAGTGCCCAGTTTTGCTGGTTTCGCGCGAAACCAGCAAAACTGGGCACGGAGCAACGCTCGAGAATCCCCAACCCCGAAACTCTAACTCACCCTACGGTCGACCCAGGGGCGGATTAAAGGGGGGGGCGGGGGGGGGCGACCGCCCCCCCCGAGAAAAATCCACCAAACACACATTTTCCCACACTTCCACTTTTTCACACAAAAACACTTCAAAACCCTTTTTGGCATGCTTAAATTCAAAAATTTTCCGGGGGAGGCCCCCGGACTTCGAAGGGTGAGTTAAAGGGGGCGGCCGCCTCCCCTCTGAGAAAAAGAAATCTTACAAACGTGTAAAAGATTCTGTTTTACTTCTAGAAAATGGATGCATATATGTAGTCCTCGAAGTGGGAATTCCATAAAACAGGGGTAAAGGAGCCACCTGAAGGGTCAGAAAGTACTGACTCTATCCCGATCTTAACTTTGTGCTCAAAATTTTGCGCGTGCTTACGTCATGGGTCTGTGACTTTAGTGACGGTGAGAACAAAGTCTGCCTAACCCCACACTCCCACTCCTTGTCCTTTAAATTGAACCACCGATGTCTGGTGGAGAGCCATGAAACACAAGTGCAACCGCCTTGTCCCCTCGCAGGCCCGGAGAACTGATATTGCTTGATGTTTTTTGGAAATTGGTTATAGTGTAACTCTAAAGCGTACCTTCCACAATACAAAATTGCGCAATACTCAGCCGACTTCCGAATAAAGACAAGAAATAGAGAACTGGCAACCCCAATCAATCCTAGCTGGGTTACTAGATTGTGCTGCGAAAGGCAAATGAACAAAGAAATCGACTATTTTCATCTCGCTAAATTTCCGATATTTTCTTGATGTTCTCATAATACAAATTTTATAATCATGAAACGAACAACAGAAATTACATCTTTCTTCTTCAAAAAGCCGAAAACAACAGGTACGTTTACTTTAGTATGACTTCCGTTTTTAAGAACAAGTGCTTTGTTTCATTTCTATACGGTTTAATCTTTACCTATTTATAATAACTATTTTAAAGTTATCCAATTTATGGATAGATTTGGGTACATTGTGTATGATCTAAATTCTGGCAATATTCGTAAGTAAAACCTATTACTCATGAAACGAGAAAAATAATGGCGGAAACTTAAAAAATGTCAAAATGAGTCGTATTTAAAGTATTCAAAGTGGTTTAATTAATAAATTATTTCAATTTTTTCTCCTATAAAATACATGTGAAACTACCAAACTATGAAATAAGCATGAATGTTATATATTTATATGACAATACTAATTTTAATTCAAAAAAGTAAAAAGTCTCAATACTTTTGAAAATTTATCGAGGTCATGAGAAATAAACAACATAATTAACACTAACATTAGTATTTACTATTTTTTAAACTTTATCTATATCTATATATAACTAAAAACGTTTGTGGCTATGTATGTATGTGTTACATCTCCTCCCAAAATACGCCGCAGGCGTACACAAAACTTGGTATATAGACGTATCTCGAGGCGGGAACGACGACCATCAACTTTTCCAAGTTCGAAAATCGAATATTTACGAGTAATTAACGATTTTATGGTCAAAAACGCTTATTTCTCCATTTCTCTACTAGAGTAAACCTGCTTGACTCACTATTGTAATAAATGAAATTAAAACCTCAAAACTGCATCTCCTCTCAAAATACGCCGCAGACGTGGACAAAACTCGGTTTATAGACGTATCTAGGGACGTGGATTATAAATTCAAAGTTTTCCAAGTTCGAAAATTGAATATTAACCCGTAATCAACATTTTTATGGCTAAAAAAATGCTTATGTTTCTACTAGAGTAGATCTGCTTGACTCACTATTGTTAAAGCTTATTTTTCTACTAGAGTAGATCTGCTTGACTCACTATTGTTAATGAGATGAAAACCTTAAAATTAAATTTTTTACTAGAGGAAACTATAAATGTGCAACGTAGGAACTGGATGGGTTTGGGTAAATATAAACAGATGGAACTGGGATGAAAAAGGCACCGGGAACACCAACATGAAAAAAGACACCGGGAACGCCGGGATATTAAAAATTACCGGGAATACCGGAACATGAAAAATTACTGGGAACACCGGGATATGAAAAATTACCGGGAACACCGGGATATGAAAAACTACCGGGAACACCGGAATATGAAAAACTACCGGGGACATTGGGATGATTGGTTATTGTGGTTACAGAAAAATTAGACATGTAACTTGAGAAAACTTTAAAAAAATAAATTGATACACTACACCCGTGCAAGGCCGGGCATATCAGCTAGTATATTACTAAAACCTTTTGTGGCTATGTATGTGTGTGGGTATGTGTTACATCTCCTCCCAAAATACGCCGCAGGCGTACACAAAACTCGGTATATAGACGTATTCTGAGGCGAGGATTATCAACACGAACTTTTCCAAGTTCGAAAATCGAATATTTACGAGTAATTAACGATTTTATGGTCAAAAACGCTTATTTCTCCATTTCTCTACTAGAGTAGATCCGCTTGACTCACTATTGTAGTAAATGAGATTAAACCATGAAAATTACATCTCCTCTCAAACTACGCCGCAGGCGTGTACAAAACTCGGTATATAGACGTATCTGCTGGAGACTAAGATTATAAATACAAAGTTTTCCAAGTTCGAAAATCGAATATTAACCTGTAATTTAACATTTTTATGGCTAAAAATGCTTATTTTTCTACTAGAGTAGATCTGCTTGACTCACTATTGTTAATGCTTATTTTTCTACTAGAGTAGATATGCTTGACTCACTATTGTTGATGAGATGAAAACCTTAAAATTAAATATTTTACTAGGGGAAACTATAAATGTGCAACATATAACTGGATGGGTTTGGGTGAATATAAACAGTTAAGGCTCCGGAAACACCAACATGAAAAAAGACACCGGGAACGTCGGGATTTTAAAAATTACCGGGAATACCGGAACATGAAAAATTACCAAGAACACCGGGATATGAAAAATTACCGAGAACATCGGGATGATTTTTAATTGAGGTTACAGAAAAATCAGACATGTAACTTGAGAAAAATTTAAAAAAATAAATTGATACACTCTACCCGTGCAAGGCCGGGCATATCAGCTAGTGTTTATATAAAAATAGGGTGTTTTCATTATAAAAAATTGTAACTCAGATCGATGTATTTTCAGAAAGTTTTAAACATTCACTTGCAAAAAAAATCATGTAGTATTCATTGAAAAAATTAACGTGATAGCGTGACATTAGCGGTCTTGAGCTAGTTTTTTTTTCAAATTTGGTTCACGTTCTTAGCAAAAAATGCGAAGTCTTCAAGGTCTAATAAGATCTATATTGTGACTCACAAAACGTAATATCTACGACTGTAAAGAAGACGAATCTACTTCCTGTGGAGTGTTCTTAGTTTTCTAGTCTAAAAAGAACAATTTTATGTTTTATTTATTGTGAATAAACAGCTTTGGCTTTTGCTTCACTAAATGTTTTTATGTGTTTCATTGACGTGGCCTTGAATAAATTATTTTCAGAACGGATCGGAAAGGGTTCCATAAAATTTAGTTTTAATGCAGTATGATTTATTTTATTCCTGGCTTTTCTTTTCTCATGTTTGTAATCTAATGGAGAGGTTTTTAAAATGTTTAATTACGTCTCTAAGAGGAAATAATTAATCGAATATGGAAATGTTTCTATAAGTCATGTCAGGCGATTTTTTTTTTCGTTTTGTTAAATTTGTACCCGCAGTCTTTGTGAGTGACATCTTCTGTGACCCTCCCTATTCCTCACGTGAGATAAACCTAAAACTTTTTTTAAATTGCTGTCATATTTTATATTATATTGCTTCATGCCACACAATACCCTTTTACCTTTCTAATGATGTGAGGGGAAAAGTAATACAATGTTATAACTTTAATGGATTCTCTTTATTATAAAAATTTTATTATTTTCAAAAAAATTATATCGAATTAAAGTTTATTTTCTAGTTTAAAGTTGACGTGATATTTTAATTGACCCTAACCCTCTTTTTACATCAAGTAATTTATGGACTAACCCTATTTTTTTGGAAAGTTGCTGGTTACAAAATATTAAAAAAAAACATTGCTAAGACTGACTCGGATGCTCTTATTATAAGTAAATATCTCATAATAAATTGCGATCCAGTTGCCGACCCTCGGTTTTTCGATTTTACGATAGATATTCCTTCCAGGTATCGAATCAGATGAACAAGTTGAATGTTCAGATTCTCCAAATGTCGGCACATCCCAAGTCCAAGGAGATCAAATTAGTAGTTCAGCTTCAACAGATCATACATCTTTTCCTTCAGCCGTTAGTTGTGAAAACGACATTGGTCTTCATATTGGAGGGGCAAAGCCTTCGGACAGAGTTCTTGCTGCCATTCTTCAAAATCATTGGGAACCTCCTGTTGGATACAAATACCCTTTTTCCACTCACAACAAGGGAGGGAAAACTGAAAAGCGATTTTTGAAGAAGGAGCACTTGGATAAGTACAAATCTTGGTTAGCCTTATCTCCATCAAAAGAAGGCCTATTTTGCAAAGTATGCCCCTTCTTTGCCCCTGCTCTCAAGGGTGGTCATCATGGAGGAATGACGTTAAAAACTTTAGTGACCCAACCTCTTACAAAGTTTTCAAAGTTGCTAGGTAAGGATGGTGACTTGGAAAGTCACAACAAAGCGCACTATCATCAGCAAGCTTTAGATTCTGCTAACGAATTTTTGGTGTCGTACAAGAATCCTGAAAGGTCAATTGAGAATAAAGTTGACACATACAGAATAAAAAGAGCGAAAGAAAACCGAAAAAAGCTGTCATTTTCTTTGCAAAATGTTATATTCCTTGCAAGGCAGAACATCCCTTTTAGAGGTCATCGTGATGATGGTTCTGTTTTCTCAAAAGATCTTAAACCCTCAAATTTAGGTAACTTCAAAGAGCTAATGAAATTTCGCATTGAAGAGTGTGGAGAAACTGAACTAGCTGCGCAATGTAGCTCTGACGGTAAAAGAAGTACATTTCTCAGTAAAACTATACAAAATGATTTGATCGAATGCTGCGGTGAAGAAATAATTTCAAAAATATTAGAAAGAATCAAAGAGAATGGATTATATAGTATTGGGTTTGATGAGACAACTGATATTAGCCACAAAACACAGATGACCATTTTTTTAAGATACGTTCATCAAGATATGATCAGGGAAGATTTTGTAGGTTTCATAAATCCTCGTGATCCTGAAAAACATTTATGGAAACAAAAAATCAATGTTCAGTGTAAAAATAATGAAAATGAAGATTTCTCCACAGCTTCTGAAAGTGAGAGTGATGAAGACGATGAAGATGTCAATGTTTTGGACAAGGATCAACCATGTGATCCCCGAATCACTGGAGAAAAATTAGGTAAAACTGTGTTAAACACTATGAGAAGCCTTAATCTCGATCCCCGTAAATGCATCGGTATTGCAACAGATGGATGCTCAGTGATGACCTCAGAGATTTTGGGAGCAGTCGCGACTATAAAAAAAGAGTGTAATAACGCCGAACGGGTCCCTTGTTTAAATCATTCCTTGAATTTGTCCATTTCTAAATGCTCAGATGTGCAATCAGTGCGAAACACAATTGGAATCATTAAAGAGGTTGTATCTTTCTTCAAAGCTTCACCGAAAAGAAATGCTGTACTCACTAAGCATGTAGGCAGTCAGCTTGTTTCCATGTGTGAAACAAGATGGGTAGAAAGACACATGTCTGTAGCGTCTTTTCTAAAACATATTGAAAAAATTGCCATGTGCCTTGAAGAAATTTCACAATGGTCACATTATTCAAATGACAACTCTAGCGTAACTGCTAGAACGCTTTTATGTGCAATCACTAATGGAGAATTTATCTTAACTCTCATATGTCTAGCTGATGTACTTAACCAAACATTACCTCTCAGCAGGTTTTTTCAAAAGGAGACAATCGAAGTTACCAAAGCAACTGAGATTTTAACTGATACTTTATCAGTATTAAAAATGAAGCGAGAAGAAGTTGATAAAGAATTCAGTCAGCTGTACAATGAAGCAAAAAGAGTAGCAGAAACTGTGGGCTGCACAATTAAAACACCTAGGATCGCATCAAGACAAGTTAACCGCCCAAACGCTATGCTATCAAGCACAGAAAGTTATTATAGAGTAAATGTTTTTATTCCTATTCTGGACTCTATCAACAATGATCTCGAAAAAAGGTTTTCGAAAGCAGCTCTAAATGTCTACCAGCTTAACGTACTTCTACCCAAAGCTTGCTCATCTTCAAACACAACTGCGGAGTCAGTGATTGCGGATGTAGAAACACTTGCTAAAAAGTACCACAAAATAATTGGAATTGGAGAAGATGAAAATGACTGCATGTCTAATTTGAAGGCGGAGATCAAGCTGTGGGTCGCTAAGTGGAAAAGAGAAGATGCCAAGAAAACGCCTTTACCAAGTTATGCTGTCCAGTCATTGCAATTTTGCACCCCAGAAATTTTCCCTGCAATTAGATCGCTTTTATTAATTCTTTCTTCTCTTCCTGTGTCAACTGCAACTGCAGAGCGATCTTTCTCAACTTTGAAGTTAATAAAAAATTGGTTGAGAAATCGTTGTGGGCAAAATCGTTTAACTGGACTAGCTTTGCTATATGTCCATAGAGATATAGATATCGAGAAAGAAAAAGTTATTGATCGGTATGTTGAGAAGGGTGGCAAAAAGAGAAAAAACATGTTTTCTTAACTACAATATTTTTTAATGAGTGCAGTGTTAAAATAAAATTAGGAGGGTTGAAATTGTTCTTCTAAAAATTCCCCTATAACATTATTAAACTGCAGTTGGAAATCGTTCGTTCCAAAACCGCGATATTTAAAAGTTTCACAATTAAATAAACAACATTTTCTTTATTGAACGATTCGTCATTGTTTTCTCTAGTATAGAAAACTATTGGTATCTTTTTCTGATAATTTTTTGGGAGATAGAGCTATTTTTCTAGTCAAAAATCCACCGGCCTTAAGATGCTTGCCATGTTAAAAATTTCTTTTTGCCACCCCAACTGTTTTCAACATGCGAGGTTGCCATATGAAGCGGAGCAAACTGTCTCAATTTGTTTTTGCCCTACACCCCTCCCAGCCAAGAAATCGTCTCTTCAGTTGAAAGCTCTTCTATCGCTTATTAATATTTGGAGTTTCCTTTTCTCTGACCTCTCGATGCATCCTGGTGTATGCGACGCCTAGGGGACTCTTTTGACCGGCCCCTGGAAGACTCTCCTGTGCCCCGTTTCTCTTGCCCGTCTCCTGATTTCTCAATTGTTGATCTTCTGTGTCTTTTCAAGGAACTTCCTCAAGTGTGAGCCCTTTCTCTGGAACTCTCCTTTGTGTGAACCCAATTATTATGTAAAACTATAATTCTATAATTATATGTCCTATAATTATCCATGTATATGTCTCCTATATATTCAGTTCCGATTCATGTTTTTTTCTTAAATCTTATAGTATACACCTCTTGTAAATAGCATGTTAACTCATTTTTGTAATTTAATCATTTGTAATCGCTCTCATTGTAATTCTCATTGCTTCGTAATATGGAAATTGTAAGTAAATGTGTTTTTCTTCGTTAATAAATATTTTTTTTAGAATTTGTGGTGTTTGTGTTAAAGTTGTGTAAATTTAGCCAGTTTTGAAAAAAGCTTAAAAATAGGTATATTATAGAAACTGAATTTTTGTTTAAAGCGTATTTTTAAATCCATTTTATGTCAGTTTTAAGTCTAAAAGCAACTTGACAATGCTAGTTTTAAAGATGTTATTTAAAAAACTTTTATCTGCTAGAAAAGCCATATACTGTAAATTGAAAACTCCATATAGAGCATTTTCAATCACATGACTCGAACCTAGCTACGGCCTTAGCAACATATGATTTGACCTACAGCAGTTAACAGTTGAAAGAAAATAATTGGTCGTGACGTCACCTGAAAACACTCTATAACCGCCCCCCCCCCGACAAAATTGCGTTAATCCGCCACTGGGTCGACCTCGGGTTCGAGAGCAAGGGCGGAGTGCCCAGTTTTGCTGGTTTCGCGCGAAACCAGCAAAACTGGGCACGGAGCAACGCTCGAGAATCCCCAACCCCGAAACTCTAACTCACCCTACGGTCGACCTCGGGTTCGAGAGCAAGGGCGGAGTGCCCAGTTTTGCTGGTTTCGCGCGAAACCAGCAAAACTGGGCACGGAGCAACGCTCGAGAATCCCCAACCCCGAAACTCTAACTCACCCTACGGTAGAGATGCAAAATTCCCGCAGTTTTTGAAACATGGGAAAAAACCCGGGAATTTTGGGGAATAAACCCGGAATTTTGGGGAATATTGAGGAAGTTTTGAATATAAACAAAGACGGCCATCTTTAGACTTAAGGTTAAAATTTTCACTTCAAGAATTCTCGTAGCTAAGAGTTATTTCGTTATTTCAAACTATTTTTTCTCAAAACTTGTTATTTTTAACTTATTAGTGTCTGTAACTTTAACATTAGTTCAAGCGATTCAAATCGAACATAAAATCGAATCATTCATGTCCATGTGGGCACCAAACCATGACAAAAACAGAAAAAAAATGTATGTAGATCGGTGATTTGGTATTTGTCAGATAATTATTTCAATTGTTTAAATTTGAATATATTTTCTAAAGGTCACAACGCAGATTTTCCCTGTTTATGATATGAAGTTCAAAATAAATTTTAGTCATCATATTAAGGATAATTTTGATATTTTACTACCCGTGTCTTAAAATTTGCTAACTCTCGGGAATTTATAATACTCCACATTGAAGAGAAAATCAACATAAACACGATTTCTTAAGCGAGTTCAGATGTTTTTTCCTTCTCCCGTGTCAAAAGTCAAAATTCCCGAAAACTCCCGGAAATTTTCAAAATTCCCTTCCCAAAAAACCCGGTTTATTCCCGGGTTTAAACCGGGTTTTTTCCAGCCTTTGCAACACTACCCTACGGTCGACCTCGGGTTCGAGAGCAAGGGCGGAGTGCCCAGTTTTGCTGGTTTCGCGCGAAACCAGCAAAACTGGGCACGGAGCAACGCTCGAGAATCCCCAACCCCGAAACTCTAACTCACCCTACGGTCGACCTCGGGTTCGAGAGCAAGGGCGGAGTGCCCAGTTTTGCTGGTTTCGCGCGAGTGACTCACTGAAGTGCCGTTTACTAAAGCCCGTTTACATGAGCCAATTACCCGGGTAAAAGGCGGCTCTTACTCCTCTTTTCTACCCGGCATTCCCTACGAAGGGAAAAAGATAGGAAAAAGCCGGGTAGGATTCAATCCTAGTCAATTGCCGGGTAGTACCCTCCTTTCCCATGATGCATTTCGTGTCCCATCCCACACTACCTTGCGTGTTGTGTAGTCCGCCATTTAATTGTTTGTGTGTGCTCTGTTGATTGTTTTGATATAATTTGTAATGGACATCAATAATGTAGAAAGTAGCAAATGCAGTTTGAAATGTGAAGATAAAACGTTAAGTTTAATAAACATCCATTTATTTTTTAAGACAAGCACAACTTACAAACATGATGAAAAACGGAAATCAAAACAATAAACATTGATGGAATTGAAACAATGTTGCCAACACAATTTTGTATAATTGTATAAGTGTTACTAGTAAATAAACAAAATATTCAACAAATAATACAAGATTGCTTTCATACATCTTCGCAGGTCTTCGGTAAGCAAATCTGCTATCATCCGTTGATTTTTTGCATATATCGCCAACGCTCTTTTAAAATTCATTCTGATGCTCTCTTTCAAAAACAAAAATGAGATATTTGTTAACAAACTTGGAAACCATGGAAACAGGCAGATCACTTTTCTTACCACGTGACCGAGAAAAAGCCGGGTTAGATCATGTCTCATGTAAACGCCTTCAAATTTCGTTACCCGGGTAGAGTTGGAAATTCCCTTCAACCCACTTTTTACCCGGGTAGCTACCCGGGTAGCATTTTTCCCATGTAAACGGCACTTGAGTGACTAATTTTAAGTTAAAATCAAAGTTAATGACTTTCCACTTCTATTTCACAATTTTTCAATATTTGCTTTTACTTTAATTAAAATGTAAACATTAAAAAAGACATTTGTATTTTCATTGAATATTGATTTGTACTCAATACTCATGTCTGTTTTGAATAAACCAGGTATGTAACAGGTATGCAGTTGAATAAAACCAAAAATTCTCTGCGCACATAAAATTAAAGTCAAAAATTTTCTGCAAACTTTTTTTAACACAAAAAAGGTAGTTTTAGCATTAATTAGTGGCACGTTTTTTTTATTTCAGCTCTCTCAGGACGAATTAGAATAAAAGCTCAATATCACATTTCCTCATCAAATACTAAAGATAATAGAAGAGGAAAAACTTACGCTATAGTTTATTCATTTAACAAACGAATGAAAAAGGTATCCGAAGTAACGACTTCTAAAGTGCTTCGCGTACAGCATTCTATTATAACGGCAAACTGATATAACCGGTAGTAGTAGTACAAATTTGAAATATCCGCTCGATGGGGAAAATGCTGAACAATCAGAATTTATCAAAGAAGAATATAAATCTTTGGAAGTATAATTTCATTGGAGGAAATATATAACCTTGAGTAACGTTTTATTCAAATATAGAGCTAGTCATAAAATGCATTTCTCCTATAAAGTATATATAGTATATTTTATAGTTCAAGAGTAATAAACAATTTACTCTGATAAGGATCTGGGGGAATGAAAATGAATATAAAAAAAACTAAGGTAACCTTTATAAAGAGAATAAAAAACTATGGTAAAAATTTATCTTTTTGGGGATAGCTGTTTCTGCAGCATATGGGAGCCATCACGCGTCACCTACAGTTGAAATTTATATTGATATTGATTATCCGTTTCATCCGTTTATCTGGAGCCAGGGGCGCAGCGACGGGGGGGGACCAAGGGGACCAAACCCCCCCCAGGGACCGAGAGGTCACCTGATGTTATAAGGAATTTCCAGTATTCGTAAAAAAATTCAAAAAATGTTCGAATCTCTTTCCGAAATTTTTTTTTTCATTTTTTAACGAATTGATTTTTTTTATTATTTTTTAATTAATTTAAACTTTTTCAAGTTAAAAATATGTTTGTGTCTGATGTTATTCTACTCTCCAGTGCGCATTCTAGGGATGGAGAGATAAGCACACCTAGGGGAGGGCGTGACGAAGAGGAGCAATTTCCTGTCCTGAACTGGAGAGCTCTCCACTGGAGTATGACCTCCTGTGGTGTGTGTGCACGAGCACCTGTTTTTGTTATTTGTTTAGTGGAACTAGAGGGTCCGAATCGGAACAACTAGATTTCCTCTAACATTCTTTTATTCTTTTTCTCAAGCGTATTTGGATATTGCAATAAATTTTTCAAGAGTTATTAACCAATTTATGTATCAAGGGCCAGACAGGACCGGATTTACAAGTTATGGGGCCCAGGGCAAAAGACCTATTTGTGACCCTCGACATGTCTTAAAATAAAACTTAATTCATTGGACTCAAAATAACAAAATCAATCATCTTTAATCCCAGTTTTAAAAAATGTGTAAATTAAAATATATTTACTTGAAACTTCAAAAACTTATTAAATTGATTTTAAATTCGTTTACTTATTTTACACACTCACATTTTCAAAGCATTTTAGTGAGGCCCTGGGCCCTAAATGCCCTCCCAGAAATCAGGCTCTGGGCCCACAGCCTTACAAAGAACGTAGAAGAAACGAGAATGAAGTATATAAAAGTGATTAAGCTCTAAATATTAATTATTATTCAGAGATAAAGAAAGAAGTTGAGTAAGAAGAATTAGGATTTGAAATCTTAAAACTTAATGAACAGTAATTTATCTTATCGAAATTGCTTACTGTAAACGTTTTTAATAACAAGAGCAATATATAGCAAGCCTTTCTTGTGACAACGAGTTAAATTCATCAATTGTTTAATGTTTCTTTTTAGAGAAATGATCTTTCAAATTCTTTGTTTAAACCTCCTTTCGTTGTAAGGTTTTAATGCCCATAATCATCTTGTTATACAATATACAAATAATATTTAAAATAATAATATAAAAAAATTATACTAATAGTGTTATAAAAGTAGAACAAATGTACACAGGCCCAAAATAGCGCAAATAACCCAAAATAGCATCCTCATTTTTTTTTCAATTTCATTTTGTCTATTAAAAAGTAAGCATTTTTAATCGAAATTTTGTCTCTGTATATGTAGTTTATGTTATTTCCGTATCTCACTCCTCATAATTGAATTTCACTCCTCCTAAAAAAGTCAAGGAGTACTTTTACTCCTCCAAAAAAAGTCCTAGGAATAACACTGCCAGTTTTCACATCAAAGAAGCCTCTTAAGTAAGAGTTCCAAGATTCACACTTGCTAGTACTTCTCTTTGCGCGACAGCCCCGGGTGGGCCCTGGGCTTCTCCAAAAAATGCTCTTATAGTCATAGATAAACTAAATTGTAACAGTAGAACTGAGTTAGGTTCTAATACATTCTTACTATTTACTTAAATTTTGTACTATAATAATTAGGAGGTACTAATAAATTTATTAATTAATAGAAGTTCAGCAACAAAGAAATTTTTCGCGTTCATCTTAATAAATTCTACATAAAGCTTCCATCGTTTTTGAAAAACTAAGAAACCCAAATTATTTTTGACTGGTCCCCCCCCAGAAGGAATTTCTGGCTGCGCCACTGTCTGGAGCTCGATGCTTTGAGAAATGAGTGATGGGAAAAACTGTTGGCTGTTGAATTTCGTGAGCTAATATAACCACATAAAAATGTCAACCCTTTAATTTATTATTTCTGCGGAAAGCTTCACCAACAGCGGGAGGCCCAATTCAAACTAATGGGATCATCTTGAGATTTCTTGCGACAATTTGTTGAGCACAAATTCAAAGAATTGCAATGTTGAGAAATTTTTAAAACAGAAATTAGCGGAAAATTTCCAGATTTTACAAAAGAAAAATTCTCGGGAATCGGGGCAGCTGATGATGGGCCCAGTTGCTTACATTGCTTATCTGGTGATCCGGCCGGCCCTGAGTCTAGTATAGGGTCGGGTGGGGGAAAATGGGTCAAGTGGGGTAAAAGGTCTAGGGAATATAATAGGTCTAGGGAATTAACCAGTTTCAGTTTACATTTATAAAATTTAATGTTTTTTGGCATGCTGATTTTACTTGTCTCAATAGAAAACATTACATTTTATAAATGGGTCATTCCCAAAAAAAACTTTGATTTGATTTGATGGTTCAAACTTTTAAAAAAAAATTTTGAATTTTCACAAAAATATTATGCCTCTATTACAGCTAAGACTCTGAGCTTTTCAATGGATAATTTTTTTAATTAGTTAAAATAATAATTTTATGGGTTTTGTAATGGTTTGTTATGGGAAAGGAAAATTTTTTTTCCACTCTGTTACATGAATAAGTTTCGATTTTTTTCAAATATTATTAAAAAATAAAATGCTTAAGTTTACTTAAATATCTGGGCAAATGCTGGTTTTTTTTGGTACACTAACATTTCCCCCCCAAAAAAAACTTTTATATTGTACTTTTTTTAGATTTAGTGTCAAAATTTTGAAAATTATAATATACCTAGATAAAAGTTTATTTTATGGCTTATATACCTATTGAAAAAAAATTATTCTTATTTCTGTAAGAATTAGGATTGTTCCAAATAGTAGGGAGCACTTTTAATAGATTTAAAAAAAATTATTTTACACTGGAAAGCAGAAAAAGTGTCATGTAACAGAGTGGAAATTCTGGTAACAGAATGGACATTTTTGTAACCAAATGGACAATCCTACACAATCTTGGGAAAATAGAAACAGGATTTGGGTAGTCCAAATAAATTTATTAACTTTACCCACAAATATTTTATTTGCTAAATTTAAGGATATTAAACAAACTTTATGACTTTTAAAAACATCTACACTTCTTGGAAATACATAGTAAAGGCGCCTACCCTGCAGAGTTTATACTTAGATTCAGGGATAATTTTTATAATTTGCAATTATCGAATAAATTAAATGTCGGTTTTATCAGCCCTAAATAATTTATTACAGTTATTAACAGATTTTAAGCCAACGACTTTAACTTTTTGGTCACCCCCTATGCAAATCGTGGTCACCTACAACTTACTTGTAGGTAGATGGAAATTAAAATTATACTAAAGATTATACGTTAAAATGAAATCAGTGCATATAGCATTTTATGTATAACTCTGTCTCCTTAAAACTCAATTTTAAAAAGTAAAACTGCCTACCCTCTTCATAGTGAAAAGAAACCTCAACTTCTCTTTACAATAGACTCATTTTCCTTTCAAAAAGTTTTCAATTCGATAAAAGTAATAATTTGTTTTCGATTTTAATTTAATTAAAACAAATGTTTAATAATAAAAAAGTCAAATAAAATAGTGCTTAAATTGGGGCGAAAAAAAATATAACACCTGGAATAAATATGTAATTTTTTAATGACCCCACCAATATATTTGCATTGCACAATCAATGTAAAAAAAAATCTTAAGCGTTATGGATCTTAAGTGAATCTTCATAGTCGAAATATGTGTTCCAAGCTGGCTCTCACCTTCATATATTAAAGTTTGATTAGCCCTCGGGTACCTAAAGGTTGTACCACACTGGCTTAAGTGATGCCCACACTGTTACACCTTTTTTATAAAAATGTAATGGCTATACTTTTCATAAAATTAATCACCATTAACAATAATATTACTTAAAGTTCTTAAATACAGCTTATAGTCCAGTAACTTTGTCCCAATGAACACTGGCGGATCCAGGGGGGGGCTAGGGGGCTTGAGCCCCCCCCCAAAATGAAAAATTTTATTACACTGTATAATATAGAATTTTATGCACCAAAATGAGTTAAAACCATGTTATTTTAAGGTCAAATTTTCAAAAAGTTTCTGGGGGAGGACCCCCAGACCCCCTTGGTACTTGTAACTCTATTATTACAACTCTAGTTTATATAAAGCTTGTCAAAAAGCAAAAATTCTACCATAAAATCTATATTCGAAATTCGTATGAGGTGTACCAAAACAAGTAGAAAAAGTCGTTTTTTTTTACTTAAATTTTCAGAAATTTTCTAGGGGAGTACCCCTAGAGCCCCTTAGTACTTGTAACTCTATTATTACAACTTTTTTTTATATTAAGTTTGTAAAAACGCAAAAATTCTACCATGAAATCTATATCCGAAATCGGATGAGGCGTACCAAAACAAAACGAAAAGGGTTTAGTGCCGATTCATCCGTTCTCAACTGATCCGTTAATGAAATATTCTCCCAACTCACCCGGTGAGGGTTATATGAATTCTTATCTTGTGTCAACTCATCCGGTGGGTTCCCAAGTTACCCCAATTGGCTTAAAAGCGCGTTCGACGGCGATTTAATCTCCCTTTAAGCCCCCCAAAAATGTGGATTTTTAGAAATTATAAACAAGGATCCGCACATGGACGTATATAAGGGGGGGGTTTAAGGGGTCCAGACCCCCCCCTTAGCCCAAACCTTAACACACATTTTAAAACTAAAAACAAAAAAATTATTGTTGTTTCTATAATTGTAATACATATCAATTGTAGTAGCCAATTGTACAAATAAAAAAATATGCACATTTATCTTACAAAAAATCATAAATTTGTAAATTCAGAGACAAGGATTTTATTTTTAACAGTAAAATAAGTTTATTAAACTTAAAATTAAGGAACCTAAAGGTTAAAATCTTAAAAATAAAAGTATTTGATGAACAGTTTTTTCAGCGAAATTGGGTGGTATACCCGACTAATGCCCACAAATTTATTTTAACGCCAAACTTAGTTTGTACCGCCAAACAATAACTCACCGGATCAGTTGGGAGTAACAAACCATCATAAATCATCACACCGGATGAGTTGGCACAATTTTTGACAACCGGATCAGTTGACACCGGACGAGTTGGCACATCACCACGAAAAGTGGGGTTTTTTTTTACTTAAATTTCCAAAAAAAATCTGGGGGAGAACCCCCAGACCCCCCCTTTTAGTGGTTGGAGCTGGATAATTCACTACCTTTTCCATATTAAGATAATCAAGAAGATACAATTGGGTTCTTATGGAGAAACCCAATTGAAAATTCTTAGCCCCCCCCCAAAACCAAATCCTGGATCCGCCACTGCCAATGAAAGTATGGGGTAGTATGCGTCAAATTCGGTAGTTCTGATTTTTTGTAGACTTGTTTATGATGTTGGCCTAATGAATAATCCAAGTTTGTGACCTCGAGCGCCGAACGCAACTTTGTCAAAAATCGAAAAAACCGCGAAAAAATCGTTCTTTTTTCAAATTTTGGCGATTATAACGCTTAAGGACTAGGTTTTGAAAAAACTATCTTTGGACATTTTTAAAGTAGACTAAATTTGCTACAAAATGTACTAATCGACTTTGATTTTATGAAGAATGGTTTGAACGCTTAGAGCGCGCTGATTACGCAAAAAAATGAAAAACGCGCTCTTCTACCCTCTACAAAATGAAAAATATTCACGTTATCAACAAAAATTTTATACCACGTGAAATATAATTTAATTTTCTATAAATAACCTACCTTACATTATTATTTTTTGAGAATGGGGGAGGGAGCGAAGCAAAGATCAGAAATAAAACTTTCGCGTCTTACAGCCAAAACGAACTCTCGCATTTGGTTATTTCCAATCTGCGCTTTAATTCCGGTATATAACCAATAAAATTGGTTGTATGGGTGAATTGATGACCAAGCATGTTTAAAATAATAACTTTTTAAATTTATTTATGAAATATTAGGTATTTTAGGCGAGAATTCAATATTTTTAAAAATTTCAAATATTAAATTATGGGAATTTTTTAATGAAAGAATTTATAGGTTTTTTGCATTGCTGAATCCGAATTCAAGTTTATTTTCATTTAAAAAGTCACCTTCACATCAAAAAATGCAAAAATTCTCAAATTTTCGCTCTTTTGTTCGGTTTTTCACCGATTTTCTCAGAAAGTATTCGTTTTTCGAAAAATTACAGTACACCAAATTAAAGTGTTTAGTGCCGATTCATCCGTTCCCAACTGATCCGGTGATAAAATATTCTCCCAACTCACCCGGTGAGGGTTATATGATTTTTTATCTTGTGTCAACTCATCCGGTGGGTTCCCAGGTTACCCCAATTTACTTAAAAGCGCGCTCCACGGCGATTTAATCACACTAAAAGATCATATTTATTTCAAAAGTCGTAATTCATTGGGCTACAGCTACTTACCATTTTGAAATAATTCAACCACGATTAAAAAGTTGAATTCCCCGGGAGAGATGCAGGAAAACAGAAGGTTTTTTTTAACTACTAGGGGGCCTGCCCCCTGCTCACTATCGCTCACCAACCCCCGGAACTACTTCGCAGTTCTTTTTAGATCGCTTCGCGATCTCAGCGAGCAAAGCTCGCTTGTTCCATCTTACCAATCACCCCGCTGGTCGGCTTAATTAATGCTCCTTTACAACCGAAACTACTTATCACTCTTGCTGATAAATAATTTAATCCAAATCATCCCGAAAAAAACTATTGCTGAAATATTACTTTCCTAACTTAAATTGAAAATAAAAGAAATCACACATAGTGAGCTATCGCTCACCAACCCTCTGAACTGCTTCGCAGTTCTTCTCAGATCGCTTCGCGATCTCAGCGAGCAGAGCTCGCTTGTTCATCTCAACAATCCAGCAGAAGCCTTTTCTCCGAATAATTTAATTGAAATGTTAAAAAAATATTCAGCAAGTCTACTAATAACCATCAACCACTTTGTAGAAAAAGCATTGTTGAAAATAAAAGAAATCAGACTCATCAATAAAACCAAGACCCTCTAGGAATGTAGAACCCCCATGGGAAATGTAGCAATTTTCCGCCACCTTTGACGTCACAGTGACGTAGTTGTCAGGCTTTGTATTATAGAGGGTGTTGATAAAACACGCATAAAACTCGTCTGTTTCTCTAGTGAACGGCGAGAAAGAGAAGAAAAAAATTGAAACTTTGAAACTTAATAATTCTAAAACTAATTAGAATTTTTAAAAAAACAAAAAGCCAATATTTTTATAAAAATTATTTCTATGTGTCTTTAAAATATCATAGTTCTACTGTGATTAGTTTTGCTTTTATAACGAAAAAACAGAAAAATCTTCAAAATTTTCGAAACTTTAAAACTTAATTACTCCAAAACTAATTCGAAAAAAGGGCGACGTGGTGCAAAACTGCACATCTAAGAGTATGTGTCTGCAAAAAATCATATTTCTGCTGCTAATACGATCCTCATACACTTGAATAGAAATGTTTAAAATTTCACAAATTTCCGTGGAATAGTTTTTGCGTAGTGAGAGTTCAAAGTGTTCAAAAATAAAATTTTCAAAAGCAGCGGCGGCCGCGGCGGCGGTCACTGTTACTTTTTTTTAATATAGAGAGATAGGTATCTTATAATTCATAATAAATTTTGTCAGTAAATTTATGATAATATTTGACAAAAAGAGAGATGTTATTATATTACACTCAGAGAGATTCTCACAGATGTTATTCTGATATTTTAAATTACGAACAATATTAGAACAATTAGTGATTAAGGCTACATTAATATGAACTCACCAGGTAGCATAAGGACATTGGACAATGATGTACACCAATACTGGCTAGTATCACAAATCGAAGATAATTGGACATCGAAATCACGATATCTGACAGTATTAATGTATAATCTATAATTTATTAAAATAGAGGGAGATAGATACATTAAAAAACCATTGCTAATACCATTGTATTAAAATTAAGTGAAAATAAGACCTATTTACCATTTACCCCTTTTTTGGTAAAATTTCTACAAAAATATCCTAGAAATGATTTTGACTAATAATGGACAATGCTAAATTTAATATAGCTTTCTCCATTTTCTCTATAGACCAATTAGAAAAATTAATATAGGGTATCAGGCACATTTATCTTACAAATATCATAAATTTGTAAAGTCAGGGATAAGGATTTTATTTTTAACAGTAAAATAAGTCTATTAAACGTAAAATAAAGGAACCTAAAGGTTAAAATCTTAAAAATAAAGGTATTTGATGAACAGTTTTTTCAGCGAAATTGGGTGGTATACCCGACTTAACGCCAAACTTAGTTTGTATCGCCAAACAATAAGTCACCGGATCAGTTGGGAGTAACAAACCATCATAAATTATCAAACCGGATGAGTTAGCACAATTTTTGACAACCGGATCAGTTGACACCAGATGAGTTGGCACATCACCAATTAAAGGGTTAATTAAAGTACGTAAAATTTGCTATAAGATACACTGGTTCGTTTTTATTTCGCGAGGAGCGGTGTACGCTTTAGAGAGTTCTGAAGAAAAATGGTTTTCTTTTTTCTGTGTAAAGTCAAGAAACAGCTGTAATTCAGCGCGCTCTAGCGTCAATACCTCTCATTATAAAATGAAAGTTGAGCAGTGCATTTTGTAGGAAATTAAATGTACTTTCCTGTGGTATAAAATATGTGTCTGTTACGTGTTTATATTTAGAGCTGTAGTGGGGGAAAGCAAGCGCTCTTCACTTTTTTTGTAGAAGAGAAAAAAAATCGCTGCTCTTTAAAACGCTCTTAAGTGTACACCGCTCTTTGTAAAATAAAAACGAACCAGTGTATCTTATAGCAAATTTTATGTACTTTAATTTGGTGTACTGTTATTTTTCTAAAAACGAATAATTATTTGAAAAAAATCGATGAAAAACTGAACCAAAGAGCGAAAATTTGAGATTTTTTGATGTGAAGATGACTTTTGAAATGAAAATGAACTTGAAATTCGGATTCAGCAATGCAAAAAACCTATAAATTCGTTCATTAAAAAATTCCCATAATTTAATTTATGAATTTTTTAAAAATATTGAATTTTCGCCTAAAATACCTAATATTTCATAAATAAATTTTAAGAATAATTTTTTTAAACATGCTTAGATCAGCGCCCTCGAAAACATATAAAACCGTCGAAAAAATTACTTCTATATAAAAGTTTTGAAAACGTCACTTTTGAGCCCCAATTGACTGGACTAATACTCAAATTACATGAAGTGTGTGCAAATGAAGATACCAGGCTAGTTTAATGTGTCCGATTTCTCTTATTTTTGATGGTTCACTAAATACAAATATGATTATTTTAAATTGAAAAGTTTCTCTCCATGTTCTTTCTCAAGTCGGTTGACAATAGTTATTAATAGACGAGCTGGATGTTTTTGGGGAAAACATTACTATTAAATTATTGGTAAGCTAGGAAGGGAATATTTCAGTAAGTTTTAATTGGATTAAATCATTTATAAGCAATTAAGATAAATACTACATAGTTTCAGTTTCAAAGGAGCATTAATTAAGTCAATGAGCCCGAGCGGGTTATGATTAATTGGATTCGCAGATGTTAAAAAGCAATCTGAAAAGAACTGCGAAGCAGTTCCAGGGAATGGTGGGCAATAGCAAATAAGGGGCAGGGCCCCATAGTCTAGAAAAAAAAACACAATAAGAATCTGTATATTTATTCAATTTACACAACTGTGACATGATTGGCCTAAGAAATGCATTTCACACCTTCAATAATTAAACCAGCAATATAGGCTGATAAAATGACTATACAGTTTTCACAAAGTGAAATTTAGAGCAGAAAGTTTACTAGCTCTGTCAATATACAATATTTAACATTCTTGCAGAAAATTTTTGTCATCAATCTACTATAATATAATACATGAAACACTTAACTACCTTCTATGAAATTATATCTAATTGTAGCTAAATTTAATATCATGAAAATTTTTTTTAAATAAGTGCACTATAAACATGTAAAGGCATTTGAAGTATATACAAACGGACCAGCCATGTTTCTATTTGCAAAATATTTTGATTTTAATTCAAAAATTTTAAAACACAAAGTTAAACATGAAATCTTAATTCAATATTGCTGTAAAATCATATTTGGATAATCCCCATTAAGATATAGCAAAGACAATATAAAAACTATCTGATTTTCTATGCACTGCTTTTAGGCTTTTCAAAGCTTGATGTGAATAGTAGACTGAATATTTTGGTAATCTGTTTCAAACACTGTGAGTGTAAAACCATTCTTAAGCCGAACTATAATTACATTCAAATCATTAATTGAAATACATATAACTCTAGATTTCATAGTGAATGTGTGCAGCATTTGTTGTTCTGAATAGTAATAATAATTATTAGCTTGAGTAATTTAAAACACCAACGGTGAATTTGCACAAAGAAATTACCTTTAACATAAGAACAGACCAGGTAGATTATTTCAAACATATCAAAAGGTATAAGAAAACTAATTACATCTGGAAAAATAAAATTGTCAATATACAATTGATTTGAATTTCAACCCTAATAATTTTTATTCCCAACACATGCTAACACTATCATAAGTTAATAGATGACACAGTTTTCAGAAAGTTGAAGTAAACTTGATTCAGCTAGAATATAAAAATAACCCATCCATTTATAACAAAAAAGAAAAATAATTGTACGTCCCATTTCCAAAAACCCATATTGAACCTAAAACCCTCATAGAATTTAATATTAGTCTTAAATGACAAAAGTTTTATACAGCTAAAGAAAACTAAATTCATATGATTTTTTAATTGAAAAACTCAAGTGTGTAATTATTTTTAAAGGTTTATTAATAATAAAGTATAAAACTGGATGCACATTTTTAAATTATTAGGTTGAGGCAACAGTACAAATAAAATACACTATGGAAAATCAAATACCAGAAGAGTAAATGTAAAATAAAATTGAAAGCAATTAAAACAAAATACTTTATTAACAAGGGAAGGACAAGCTACTGAAAAGAATCAAACTTGAAAGCTAACAATTACTTAAAATACATTTTTACATATTAAAAGAAATAGGAATTGTGATTGTCATAAAAAACAAGTCACATTAAATAAATAACTCCTACTTTTCAAATGCATTTTATAAGGATCGAAAGAAAATATTAAAATGCATCCTTCATTGAAGCAATAAAGAAAACATTATTCAAAAACTAAACTTGGAAGGCTAGAAAGAAATTAACTTTTTTTGATTTTGAAAACAATTCAAGTCAAAATTTAAAACAAGAGTGAATTCATTTCTGTGAAATAATCAAACTTTTAGAACAATTTCTATGCTTATTTTACACCTGATGATGAAAAAACATACAGATGCAACTTGTTCAGAAATCGCATAAGTGAAAGAGTTCAATGTTCGGCGTTTTAAGGCCATTTAAAACTTCGAATCATAGTTTCTTTTCATTAGCAATCTTCTTCAGTCCTCCCTCTATTCAGAGGTACTGCCTCTATCTGCATCATCTGTTTCATTAAGAAGGTGTGAAAATTTATTAGCAGATGTATACACCTGAAAAATAGCTTTTAGTTAGAACAAAGCAAAAATTTACATTTTTAATAGGTTTAAATTTTAAAATTGAGTACACCAATTAGTAAACTTGGAAAAGCTGCAAATTTCTCCTAAGTCTAATTTCTTTTTCTTCCTAATATACACATTTGAATGTTAAAAATTATGTGTGTGTCGCTTCCCCTCAATCAGGTTCCCAGGTTTGGGTATTTATATCAGACTGACAAGAGACTAATGAAAAAAAAAAACATCCTCTAACTTTTGATACAACTTAATTCCCAAATATATTAAAACAAAGTATACATTATAGTCCAGTCAATCAACTTAAAAAAAATAGGGATCAAACCAGTAAAAAATTGCAACATTTAGTTTTCAACATTTTTCAATCGGGAATGACCTCAATAATAACATACTAAAAATCTGTCCGCATAAAGTTTTTTTTTTTTTTTTAAATTTTTAAAAAATGTCAAAACTTATTTTAAAAAAATCAAATAAGAGATTGAGACTTATGACACATTACAGGCTATCTTACGTACGTAACTTACGTGCTAAATACTGATATTCCATTTAAATTTTTAACAAAATTAAATATCAATTTGAAAAATTTGATAATTGAAAAAGTTAAAACCACAGAAAAGCTGAAAAAGAAAGAAATAATCACAATAATATACTAAAATTGGAAAAAAATCAGACCATAAAAATTTAATTTTTTTAAGATTTTTAGTTTTTTTGACCTGAAAACCCAACCTTTTTTAAAATTCCTATCAAAAACGTTTTAGGCATTTGCCAAGGTTATTTTTCCATGGATATAGTCATATAGCTAATATAACAAAACAAATTGATGGTTAAATCATTAATTAGTTAATTTAATAAATTGAACATGAAAAATAGGTAGAAAATTTTTCAATTAAGTTTAAACAGTTAATATTTCAACAATATTCAATATCAAATCATAAAATTAATTTTCAGTTTTTAAGGAAAGTGAACTAGCTAGCAACCCATTCTAGAAATTGGTGGTTTGGATATTTTAGTAGACTATGATGGTAAATAGATAAAGGGTGTTTTGTAAGGATTTCCTTTTCAGTCTTTTGGTTTTTTCCCCTAAGCATACTTTTCAAATTATAACCTATAAAGCTATTCCTTTATTACATAGTCATTTATAGCTTTACTACAAAGCTTTAAATTACCTAATTAGAGAATAAATCAATTTATGTTTCTAAGTGTGTATATGAAAATTTATAGGTAAAGAATAGCTAATAATTCTTAAATCAGATAATAACTTGGTGTAAAATTTTTCTAATAATATTAAAAAAATTCAAAGTTGAAAATATTTTTCAACTGGTTTTAAAGAGGCTTACAAAAATAAATGAATGATGATTAAAGAATATTAAATAAAAACATTTTATACAGAAAAACATCATTTTTAAAACTTATCAAACTTTTATCATGTAAGTTAAAACTGGGAAAATCTTAAAAGCTTTGATTTTTTTAAGTTTAATACTAGAAATAACTGAACTAATTAAATTAAAATAAAATACTATATTTAGAGTCAAAAAATGCATTCAATCAAAATCAAGGAAAACAATTAGAAGGAATTATTGAACTGTTCTAATGTGACCCATCTACCATCTCCAACTTAAAGAGTAAAAAATAGATATTTGTTATTGAAATTGGGAAACAAATTTTTAGACTTAACTTTATTGATGCCACAATAGAACTCACAGCGAAATTTCTTCTTTAATAACTTTCTTGATTGAATTTTCAAACAAATAAAAGGAGAAGAAAATTTACTTTGCACCTTCCAAAGGAGGCAATGTTCAAACACTGAAGGTTCTAATGTGGGGCCTACTGCTCTGAAAATTCAGGCAAAGGATTGTACAGATACAGCTACCTATTTGTATTTTTTTTCCTTCAGATTTTTAAATTGAATTTAACATAGAGAAAAGTGGTTTGTTCCAATGTGAGCACTCTCCCCTACATAAAATAGAAATAATTTTTTAATTATGTGCTCTAAAAACTTAGTAGTTAGCTTTAATTATGGGCGTGAAATTGGCTTTCTGAGAACTAAGGTGATTTACCGAGAACATCACGATGTTTCCAAGCACCGTGAGAGTGGCAATTTATAGGGAAATATTGCGGTTCATGATATATTGGGAAATATCAAAACTCCTGATATATCAAAATGCGGCAATATAATAGGGAAAACATCAATTTTAATATCGGCTTGATATTCATAAATCATTTAGTCCTACACTGGTTAGTATCATTAGGTTATAATTCACACAAACCCAGAAATTCTTTCTCAGATCTACTTGTGAAAACTTAATTTTGATTTCATTTTTACTGTTTTTTTACTTACAGGAGCTTTAGGTTCTTCAAAAGTTGTTCCATGCAAAGCTCTTTCTCTTGAGTTTTCTCTGTGACCATGATGTTTCACACTTTTAAATCCACCTTTCGCAGGTTCTGAGTATGAATTATCCTCATTTTGTAGTGTATCATTAGAATTGTCACTTCGGGCTTGAATATTATTATTGTAATTTTCTAAAAAAAAAAGTAAAATGTATGTTAAACTTTATGAACTACTATGCAGATGGATAATTATGTTACATCTTGCTGTAGTACTGGGAACAAAGTCCAAAGGTTATTAGTAATTTTCATTAAGGCATGTAAAAAGTTATAAAACATGACTTATTCCTCTCAGAGAAGGAAACAAGACTGCAAATTGAGGACTAATGCAGTGTGCTCCAAACCAAAGGGGCTTTGGATCCCCCATAAAACCTAAAATAAACAACCAAATTGTAGACAGGGTTCATATTCTAGGAACTAAATTTAGGAGTTTCTAAGGAGGATTTAAGGAATAATTTCAGTAAATTTAAGGGGTAACAGAAAAATTAAATAAACTTAGTAAAATCTTAATTTTTTAAGAGGTAGATTTTATTACCAATTTATTAAAATTTACATAAATCAAATTTAATTCTTTTGTGAATTTCATGGTTGACCTTCAGTGCAACCTGGAAGGGTTTGCCAAACTTTGATAGAACCAGAAAGAGCAACAAATATTATCTAAACTTGCTAATTATTTATATCACTTCTCGATAATTTGTGTAGAGATTTAGCAAATGTACAGTTACCTCTTTCAGTTAGAATGTGTAAGTAAAATTAGAATTCCATTTTCCGACTGAATTGTAGCCTAAACATTTAACAATTTATTTTACCCTTTGATCAATATTTTTTAAAGGTTACAAAATATCATGTGAAACAGCAATAATTTTCAGAAGTTTTTACTAATCTTAGGAATATAGACTACCCAAGCAGCACAAAATGTTCAAGATTTGTCCAATTTTTGTCATTTATGGCCAACTTGTAGTTCTAGTTCCAGTTGCACACACATTTGGCATGAGTTGTGCTACTAGGGTAATAAACCAAAAAGAGATTCCTGATAAAAAAAATAACTTAACTGAAATTTAGAACATTTTTAATAATAATTAAAAGACATCTTAATATTACCTTTTCTATTTTGAGAATGATTAGCTTTGAAGCCATCCTTTTCACTGTTGTTGCTGTCAATGCTTTCACATCTTTGTCGCGATGCTCGAGGAACCGTATTATATGACTGGGTATCCCTTTCCAACTGCAACAAATATTTTCAAGTAAGACACAATCATTCAAATGTAGAAAAAAAAAATCTCTATTTAAACACTATATTACTTGTCTAGGAGCAGGAGGCTTGTGCTGAGGAGCAATTTCCTCCTCATCTCGAATTGAGCCAGGAGGCCCAGAATCTGACGAACGTCTTGATCTACTGCTCATACCAGAGCCAGAACTAAACTTCCGTACTCTTGCATCACTTTCCCTAAAAAAATTTTACATTAATACAAGAAATTCGTGATATTTTTACAAAATTACAAATGAACACAACTTTCATTAGTGTAATTGTCCTTCTAATGTTTTCAGGATATTAATTTTTATAGGGTAAAGAGGATAATTTTAACCCTTTGAGGACCAGTATACCAGAATTTTTTTTTGAGGTAAATGTCACTGGAAATAAACTAATTGGACTTCCATATTATTTTTTTTTTTCAAAAACAAAACAAAGTATCAAAATTGATTCGGGTCCAAAGAATGTTTGGGTGGTTAAAATAAAACTTATTGGTATTTTTTGTACTTAATTGGTTATATCTTTAAAAAGTCAAAATGGCTTTAAAAAGTTTCTTTTTCAAATATTGCTAGCTTCTCCTGAGTTGTACTGCCATGTATTCATATACAGAAGAAGTAAAGATGAATTTGAGAAAACATTTCAAGACTTTTAAGCAGGGTTGATAAAAACATGTTTTTTTCAAAACCCCCCCCAAAAAACATGGTTTTTTTTTTTGTTTAAAACGTTTTATTTGTTTTACATTCACAAATTATATTTATATTCCTTTCAGTCCTTCAGTTCTTTGCGTATTTTGACGATATTAACAGCATTGATCGTTTAAAATATTAAAATCAAACATAGGAACAGGTCAATTATAAAAAAAATATGATTTTTTAACAAGTTTATTTGTATTTTTTATTAAATAACTTTCTAGAAAAAATAAAATGAAACAGTTGGAAGTAAATACTAAGTTTTATATACTAACGCAATCTGTTCATAGAAAAAAGAATTGCTAAAAAAGTACACGTGTTTTAAACAATGGTTTTTTTTTTGCTTTGTTTTAAACATGTTTAAAACAAGTGTTTTAAACGTAACAACCCTGCTTTTAAGACAAATTAAGCGGCAGAAAAAAATCTCTTAAAGGGAATCTAAATCTACTCCATAAGGCACAGCCTTTTTGCCATATATCAACTCCATACATAACAGATAGAATAGGAAGAATTCTCAACAAATACAGAGGTGCCAAGTTTCAAAAAAAGCTTTCAGTAACCAGAGCTGATGTAATCAGTAACTTTTCAGTAACCTTGCTTGTGACTCACTGTCCTCAGGATCTAACTCACTTGTATTACAATTCTTGATTGTGATTCAGATGATGTGATCCCTAACTCGAGTATTTCATTGACCCACATTTTCCTACACTAAAATTTGATTGGCTAAATTATTTGGATAATAAATTAGGTAAATTTAAATAATAAGTACCTAAATTGGTTTTAAATATATTTCATTGAAAAAATTAGATAACAGAAAAAACAAATCCAACTTAAGTATAATTTTCAAGATTTGTATGAATAAATAGAAATTTAGGTAATTCATTAAATTTATCTTATTCAATATCCTAAAAAAATTATAATGAATTAAATAAATTGGAAAATTTAGAGAGATATTTTATTAAAATATTTTGATAATTGCTGGCAAGGTAATTTAAGTTGAATTCCTGAAAGCAAATTTAATAAAAATAAAAATTATGCATAGAAATACTTTATGAATTTAACTCTAAATATTGGAGATCCCTTATCTTCCAAAGCAGATAATTTTAAGTAATTAGAGAGTCCATAACAAGAGATCCACTGCAAAAGAGTTGTGATTATTATCTGCAGCTGTGGCGCAGAAACGCAAGGTAGAGAAGATTTAACCAAACACAATTTGGATACAGTCCCTTTATTCTCCGATTTTTATCACGGCTTTATAAAAAACTGCATGGAAAAGTCCAGGGGCCGATTACAAAATGCGTATCGTAAGGCCGCGCAGACCAACGCGGTACCGATGCACGCCATGAGCCGAAGAGGCAACCAAGTACGGCCAACATATTTGCAACTTTAGGAAAGGGGAGATAAATCTTCATTCTGATACTAAAATCATTATAAAAGTGAAAAAAATCACGAATCTGCGAAAGAATAGTTAAAAATCCGTAATTTTCTATCAATGTCCATAACACCGTAATTTTCTTTTGAATTCTGAATTATTACGGACAAATCGTAATACTTGGCACCTCTGCAAATATAACATAAAAACCGGGTTCAAGCCTACAAAGCAACTACTATCATCTTTCCTGTGCTCCCCTAAAGATCCTCGAGACCCTCTCATATCCGGGGAGTTTATCGTATCCCTTGCTCATGTGGATTAGATTATATTGGTACTACTCTATGCAGCATAAAGACAATATTAAAAGAGCATAATAGACGTTGCAGATTGGAGTACTTAGGAACACACATCCAGTTCGGTGACACTTCTATACTCAACACAAGTCAGCATTTTCACAACCACATTTGCCATGAAGCCATCGAAATTTACAAACATCAGTTAAACTTTAACCACAAAGAAGAAACTAGCAAGAAAAAACATTATCCAATCATAATCGACTACTGGAATCCTGAACCAATCAGGGTTCACCACCTATGGAATCAACCATTGTTGCCTCTACACCAGCAGTTACCAGTTCTGAAGTCAATCTCTACGACCTCCAAAACGCTGATGATGTCCAGCACAGTTTTGGACGATAAACGTTCGCTACTTCTAAACCCAAACTATGGTATTTGGGTATACTTGCCCAAAAACTTTTAATCTTCATTCATCTGACCGTGAAGGCCTTTCACTTTTATTCAATATGCATTAATCAGAAGATAAGAATTTAAAAGTAATAAATTCTTTTTTCTCTGGACTAGAGATGTAAAATTCTCGGTAATAATCTTTTGGAGAATATTCTCCAAGAGAATTTTCAAGAATTTTCTTCTGGAAGCTACAAAAATATTTTTTTTTGTAAAAAAAAATTTTAAGGTACATATTAGCTTCAAATTAGAAGAATATTAAAGGTTTTACAATGAGAAGTTATCATAAATAAAAAAAAGCCAAATTAAATTGAAAAGTATTTTAAAATCACTACTTAAGACAACATGTTTGATAGGTAAAGCAGTGTAAGTCAGTTACATTCTATTAACTAAAGATTTTCCAACTGTTAAATATCATTTTTGAAATAAATTATGTTTATAAAAAATGCTTTTCTGGAAATTATTTTGTGGAATCTTAATGAGAATATTCTCATGAAGATAAAATGATGAGATGCACTTAAAACTAGTGATTGAAAATTTGAAGATTTAATTATTTTAGGAACACAAGATAAGATATAAATTTAACTGTAACTTTGAGAATATTCTCAAAGGAAAATATTAATGAATCTGAATTAAAACTATGCAATCAAAAAGTTTAGACAAACTATTCATTCATAAATAATTTTTAAGTAGAAAGTAAATTAAACTGCATCTGATAATATTCAGTAATTTAGAGTTCTTTGAGAATATTCTCACGATAAATTTTCCTAATTTTACAAAGTTCTATCAAAATTTTAGCTAAATGTCAGGTTTTAAAGGCCCTTCAGTTTGACAACTATTTGTATTACCTTTGCTTATATAACAACTATATGAAAAGAATTCAGACTCCCTCTTTTAATTTTATGATTTGCATTAAATAAAATTTATACTTAATTTAAAAAAAATCTTTCGAAATAATGAAATTATTACAGTTCAGAGAATATTCTCTGAACTGTAGGGTGACTTTTAAATAATAAGTTTCATTGAATTTGTTATTATTTTCAGGTTTCTAACACTAATACTACATGACCATTTCATATCATCAAACATTTTTGCATTTATTTTCATTTATCAATCAAAAAATAGAATATTCTCGATTATTCTCAAAATTCCCGCCCCTGGAGAATATTCTCGACTCACATCTCTACTCTGGACCCTGATAAAAATTTTCTTAATAATTTGGATAACACACAAAATTATTTACTGACCCATTAAGTTTAAAGGTTAAAACAAAAATTTGATCACTGATCAACTTTTACTATCCTCAAAACAAAATTAAGAGTAGGTGGTAGGTGGATTTATTTTTTCCATCCTTGCTATTCTTTTACCATGAAAATCAAAAAGTACTTTCACACCCATTTAAACAGTTGTTATGCCAGCAAAAAACTTCACTCAAACTGATTTAAAAAAGCATCTCTAAGTTACATACCTGCCAACATTGGGATTATAAAAAAAGGAAGATTTTAAAACTCAAGATACCCACAACATTTTTTTACACTGATAAGTCAACAAGGGTGACAACAATACCATGCTCTACCTAAGTCAATAAGTAACATAAATGGACATCTCTCAGTAAAAAAAATCTTAAGAAAAACATTTTTAACAAAATATCTATTTTTTAGTCCTTGCACATCCGTAACTCTTGGCAATATTGGAATCTGGAAATTTTTTTTGAATGATCAGCTCAGCTGAGAGGCAAATAATGATCAATTATGAAATCTGTCAAACATTCCGCATTGGTAACCGCTTTCTCATGCAAAATTTTATTACTAAGAGATCTAGCTATTCATTATTTCCAAAAGCAGAACAACTGCTTTTAAGCTTTAATCAAGTCAGATTAATAACTATTGAGAAAAAAATCTTTTGATTGAGCCAAAAACTGAAGAAATTGATTGAAAAACGGATGACAGAAGATTCTCTGGAAAAACAGAAATCTTGCGGCTAAAATGGTTGCTATGAAGTTACAGTACAAGCAATGAATTCAACACCTGGAATTGCTCAGAGAACTGTAATAATATTACAAATACATTTCAACATTTTTTAAGCTTATATGATAATTTATATAACTCACCTCTCTTTTGGAACTATGTCTTTCTCTTTAGCCAAACGTTCTTCTATTTCTCGCTCTCTAGCAGCAGTGTCAACTGGCTTGGCACCTCCAAATATTGAACTAGTTCCTGTTGCTTCTGATGGTGGTGGCACGGGTTCAATAGGTTTAGTACGAGGCGCTAATTGTAACTTTCTTCTTTCTCTATTTTCATTTCCTAATTTAACAACAAGTGATAATTATCTTCACATAAAGGTTCAAAGAAAAAAAGGATTATTTTTAAACCAGCGTTTGAAATTGGCAGTGGTCAAAGACTACAGAAGCACCAGACCTACAGTCAGAAAATCACCAGTGTCGAAAAATATCCATTCTCCAGTTCTAGCTGCGATTATTTAGCAAGCATGTGGGAGAAGAAAGGCTGAGTCACGAAAGACACATGCGCCATTTACTCCCTCTTAATAATTATTGAATACATATTAATTTTTTAAATCAATTATTGGTATTCATTTTAAGTACCATAGTTACTTTAAAAAATCAAAATCTGTCCTTTTTAATTTGTGGACCAGTCATTTTGGTTGAGGACCAGTAAGATTAGTAAAACACTGGTCCACAATACGAGTGGATTTCACCCCCAATTTCTAACACTGTTTTAAACACCTGTCTAATACTTAAGAGTTAGGTAGCATGAAGACAATTCCGGCATTTTTTTTTTATTTGATAGATGGAAAAAAAAGGAATTTTGCAATAAAATTTTTTACTTCCAATGATGATTTATTTCTTAATTTGATTTCAAATTTCTTTTAAATTTTTCAAATGTTTTTAAAAAGGCGTAACTGAACAATTTTTTTTAACAGTACAGTAATATTGTTTTTTTGTTTACTGTTCTTTATTTTAGTGATTTAGATGTAGAGCAAAGGTTTCTGCTGTACTTAACATATTTTAAAAGTTTTACGTATCATGTTTTTTGTACAATAAAACATAGTTTTAATGCTGAAATATTTTTTTTGTGTTTTCACCTCATTTTTAGGGTTTTTTTTGGGTTATCCGCGATTTTTGCTATCCGCGGCACCCTTGCCACCAAATTGCGCGGATAATCAGGGTTCTACTCTACTTTATTGCATTATTTCCCGAAATCTGAGGTTCAAGTTTTCTGATGCCTTGACAATGAACCGATAGTACTGACCCGACATCAATTAAAAAAACAAAAACAAAGAAGATCAATCACAAGGGTTAAAAAAAAAGAATAAAAGGAGAAAAAAGGAGAAAGTACAAAATGGACCATAAAAATAGGAAAAAAGTGATGTGGATAAATAGGAAAAAAAGGACCGCTGCAGTCCCTGGATGAATCTTTTTGAACAAACCTGTGTCATAACTTGGCCTATCTGCTGACCGCCTTTCAAAACTGTCTCTGGGAGGATCTCGTTCAGCAGAATCTCTATAACGCACATCTCTATCATCTCGTCTTCCACCAAATCCGCCACCATCTCTGAAGCTTCGTCCGTCACTGCGATCATTTCTACCACCTCCACGACTCATACCTATCAAAATACACGAAAGGTGAAATACATATCAGGTGAGGATAAGTGGCTTGTATTAGAAAGACCCTTAAAACAAACTATACTATATTATTTATTGAAACTTTTGAGGCATTTTTATATACATTTGACTAAAAAGATTACAAATGCAGCTTTACTGTTTAACTTGGTTAATTTGTTTTCTCACAGGGATATATTTTAAAAACATGTCTAAAAAAACAAATTTATGTACTATATTTCAGTAAGAATAAGTAAATATTTTTCTAAAATAAGAATAAACTGAAATAAATGTTTTTAAAGGTAAAATTGATCCACAAAATTATCTTAACCATAACATTGTCTACAAGAGAACTTTAGTAGAGTATCATTGATTGACATACCATCTCTATCCATACCTCTATCGCTTCTATCAGAAAAGCCATAGCCTCGGTCATTGCTTCTCCTTTCATATCTGTCATCTCCTCCTCTACCATAGTCTCTATCTCCACCACCACGATTACTGAAGTCATTTGCTTCATTTCTTTCAAACGGTCTATCATAATTGGACCTTCCTCGAAATGAATCCCGATCAGAAAAACCTCTTGATTGATAAGAATCTGTAAGTTATAATATTATTACAGTAAAAATTGAATAGAGAAAGTTTATTCAAAACTTCTTTAACCATACAGGGTGTTTTAAAACTATTGTTTACTCCAGCTGTAATATACACCTCCCAACCGTGATGCGCAAATTCACAAGAATGCTGGCGTATGTGCAATAGCTCCCCAAAATTCTTGAAAATTTGTGTAAAAATTTCAATGTTTGCATTAATTCTTATTTTTCATGCTTGTTATATCACATTCCAGACCTACATGTTAACTATAAAACAAAAGTTTTGAAACACCCTGTATACAAAACTTTACTAATGATAAAAACTGGATCAGTAGGACGTGCTAAAGAAAAAGTTTTTAAATTCAAATGAGCAACTGAAATTACTTTATTTATAAAACTGACAAATCTTTATATAGAGCAATTCAAATACTAAGGAAATTGAAAACAAATAAATGCATTTTAAAAACTCAAAGAAAACTAGTGCTTTGAAAATAGTTATATAATTTGCTTATTTTTACTTGAAACAAGACACTCAAATTAATCTGTAATAAAATTAAAGCAACATAGCAAAAAATAAAATACAGTTAAACCCAGATAAATGGAATAGCTGCACATCCACTTTCATTCCATTTACCCAGACCAGATTCAACAGCATTTTATAAAAACTATCAGTGTTTTAGCTTGTTACCATTTCTAGATGGTTCATCTCGACTAGATCTGTCCGACCTCCAGTCTCCCAGAGTTCTGTCAGGGCCAGCATCACGACGATCTCCTCCTCTTTCACCATCTAAAAGAGATGGAAGTTAAAACAAATAGTTGTGAAGAAAAAAATGCTGTAACTTTCAAGAGTTAAAGCTTACAAAAACCTACCATGTTCTCCAGCCAGTGACACTTTTATTGCTCTATTTTTCAGAGTCTATAAAAAAACCAAAGAATAAAAATTACCGCACATTTCCATGTATTAACTTATTTATTACAGTACTTAATGAACTGGGATCAACATGGGGAAAAGTTAAGAATTTTTCAAGTAAGAAATAAAAATTAAACCATTAAGGGGACTTGGTACCAAAATTTGGTCAAAATATCAAATTTGAGATTTTGCAATAAAAGTGAAAATAGTACACTCAGAATTATTCCTACCAAGTTTCATAATGATATGGGAATTCTAAGCTTAAAAATTTTGAGGTTTCTGAGGGGTAGATAGGCTTAAGAAGCCTAGTTTTCTATCTTTAAACGGCTTTTTCTCAAAACAAGGTTTTTAATGTTTAAAATCTAAAGGCTTTTTTTCTAATCATCCAAACCACTTCAAACTTTGTAGTCATTATCAGTAACACCTGTTTAACATCTTCAGGCATGGATTTTATAATATATTTATTACAATTTTTTTTTACGGAGCATTAAAGTGGAAACTTAGGGTATTTTTTCGAAAAAGATGCCAAATTTCAGTTTTTTTTATTTTTCAGAAACTTTTATAGATAATCAAATTTCCATGCCTACAAGTGACTATATATGTTTGATTTATGTTAAGAAAAAAAATCAAGTCAAAACAACATATATTAAGGGAGGAGATACAATTTAAATTTAGGGTAATTTCGGGCATTTTTTTGAAGTTTTTCGTAATTTTTTAAAAAAATAAATTTTTGAACTCGTTTTTTGTGCTAAACATGAATTAGTATGAAATAAATACATAATTTAACACCTTAAACGATAATAAAATCCAGTTATTAAAGAAAAATATTTTTTTGGTACCAAGTCCCCTTAAAAAGTTTTCCTACCTAGTTTCCAGAACAGCTGTATGCGCACGCTAAAAACAGACTTTAACCGGCTCTTAAGCGTTTATTATTGATGGTATTTACGTGAAACTTTGGACTTAAGGGTGTACAGTATGCTCTTTCCGATTATCCAATCAAAAGAAAGGACTTTGAAATACAAAATAAAGTTTTGGCAGTTTTTTTTTTTTTTTTGCATTTTTTTTTTCATTATAAAACAAATTTTAAAGTGAAACCTTTTAAGATAATTTTAAAGATCTTACCACAAAATTTGAGACCATAATTAAATTTTTATCAACAGTAGTTCATCTAAAAATTGAATTTTTCAATAATTTTTTTGGGGTGTCGCTCCATTTTTTACTCCCTGGGATTTGATCTGGGACCCCCAAATCCTATATGGTTCTGACTCGTATAGGTGTCTATTATCCCCCTTAGAAGTGTGACCCAACATTTATGGGACACCCTGTAGATTTGATTTTTAAACTCCAATTGAATTTTACTGGGTCTGAGGGGTTATAAAAATGTTGTAGGCAATTTTGATAAATCTATGGTTGTTCATGTTGAAGTTTCTGATCCAGAGTTTTAAAATGAGTTTTATGAGTGTAATAGAAATATTGGTTTGACCAAGTTCTAGTCTAAGAATATAACCCAGAGTATATCTCAACAGCTTGAATAATTAGAGCTTATATAGTAGCACATGTGTGGTCCAACCTTTAGCTACCTGAAGGCTAAATAATTTTTTTAGGGAGGCAAGGGCCAGGGATGGTAAAAAGAGAGAAAATTACATTTTACTACTTTAATACATATAGGTCAAGCTGATTTCAACAGTTCAACACTTATTTCGATTATAAAGAGGCATTTCACTTAAACATTTTCTAACACTGAACATGCAATGGGAAAATATTGACTGGGTCATATATAAAAACACTACTTATTCATTCAAGGTGATATATTTTTTGCCAATTTAGATGCTATTTTACTTGATGTTCAAATTTATTAAAAATTTAAAGTTTAAAACAAATTTTCGAAAGACCCTGCAAAGCACTCAGACTCCCTTAGCCATGTCACTAGAAGAACTACAGAACCAACAAAATCCCACCAAAATATCAGCCATAGCTAATTTCCTCATTCACGTGGACTCCCTCCAATAACCAAGAACACTAACTAACACATTTTCTCCACTATAAATTCGACCTCAACCTTCTAATGCGAACTAAGACTCAATAGTGACTAAGCCGGCCCTCAGGCTACAGCAAATGTCACAACAAAAACAATCAATCAACAAATTATTTTCAATATTCACCGATTGGTTACAAGTAAATATTTTAATAGTTGAATAATTTTTACAATTTAAATTAGGAACATATTACTAATTAAATTCAGTTGTTGAAGTTTGATTTTATTTCCTACTTTTAACAATAGCGGAAAATTTTCATTAGTTAAGAAAAATAATATGCGTTCAAGGGTCTGTACGGACTTTTTGTAAAGGGTCTAGTTTTCATAAAAATTTTTGAAAATCTACTTATAATTTTGTGAATTTGAAGTTGGCATTAAATTATTTTTCAGCCAGGAGCCTGTTGTTCCCATATTTGCAGCATTGTGAAAAATCACAAAACTGTTTTTGTAAGTGCTGTGTAGTTTTTAAAATTGCACATGACTAACACTATATAGCCCAGTGGCAAAGATAGAAGCAAAACTGTTTCTAAAGTGTCTGTTTAAAGGCTGAAATACATTTTTAAGCCAAAATATTTTGTAACAGGTTCGTTTTACAGATGAAATATTTTGTAAAGGGTTTTTCTAAACAGACCTCTGGCATTATTCAACTAAATAAACATGGGCCAGATTTTTAACAAAGTAGGACTTTACATCAAGGCCTGGTGCACATCATGCTTTGCACCACAGGTCCAGGATTCTGAAATTTTATAAATATAAACTTTCACAGTACCTCACTGTTCATTGATAAAGCTTCAATGAGATCTTGCTTATTGTTGAACTCTGCATATCCAAAACCTCTTATTCGACCTTTGTCTCCATTTTCTCTAGGAAGGCGAACATTCTTCACCTATAGTATTGAACCTCAGTTATAATGTAAAGTTGAAAAGACAAAAGAATATGTGCATGCCTCTTATTTTTTCACATTTTACCTTCTGAACAGAGCAGAGGTAAAAATTTTCATGAAAGTAAATAAGTCATTAAATTATCATTTAAAGATGCTTTAGAAATAAATAATAGGAGCTTTTTTTAAAGTGCAAATTATATTGAGTTCTATAGTTATTTAAAATTTCATAACATGAAATAATTTGAAATTTGTAATTCAAAAATAGTTATTAATAATTAATTTCTGATTATTTTTTTAAAAGCAAAGGAATATGTGACACAGATGTTCAAGGAAGTTGAAATGTAGGTTATAAGTTTTATTAACGTCTATTATGCCTATTTCTTCAGGAATTCTTCTTTTAATAAAAGAATCATTTAAGGAATCTATTACAATTTAAAGGACTTGGGGCACTTACTTATTCTGGAGAAAATATTTAAAAAAAAATTTTGTGTGCAGTTAAGTTATGGTTTATCTAAGCCTGCAATTAATTAGGAGATATACAGCCCTAACGCAGCATGCATCAAGGGCATGAATATAATATAGAATCCAAATAATGATGTTTGGTGATGTATTTGGATTCTATATTATATATATGTTATGGGCAAAGTGATTAATCGGGCATTATTAATAATAAAATAGTGTAGGCTTACACGGTCGGAATCAGAGTTTAATAAAAAGTCTTCTGGGTTTAAGGACCGTGGTCTGTTAATAAAAGCGGACGTTTTGTCTGCATCTACGGCAGACATCATCAGCAAGACTGCGATGCCGAAAGAATGTAAAAAATGAAGAAAGCCAAAGCTGACGGAAGTCACATGATGCATCCAGAGGAGAAGAGTCTCATTGGTCAACGTCACAAAGAGGCTTGATTCTCGATTTCCGCAGGGCAGGGTGCCAAATCCGTGGAATTGTTAGCCCCTCCTCTTTCCGATTAAAATTATTCCGATGCTTGTGTATTTCGATTGCTTCTCTCACGAGTCGGGCTTGAAAATATGTCGATCTAGACAACACTTCAGTATTATCAAACTTAATGATATGGTCTTGAGATAAAGCATGCTCAGCGATTGCTGACTTGTCAGGTTGTAAAAGACGGCAATGTCTCTTGTGTTCTGAAATTCTAGTTTTGATGGATCGTTTAGTGGTACCAATATAAACAGAACCACAAGAGCAAGGGACTCTGTAAACACCCCTGCTCAGTAGCGGGTCACGTGGATCCTTGACAGATCGTAAGAAGCTATATAATGTCCGAAGTGGAGGCGGGCAAAGTGATAAATTTCATTGATAAAGGCCATTGAATATATCACATATGCCCATAACATATACAGGGTGATTCTGAATTCATCATCAATATTTTGAGGGGAGATAGAGGGGACCTAGACAAGCATATAAATATTGAAAAGGAATGGAAGGGGCTGCAGCCGCACCGTTAAAGAGCTAGGATATTGATGATGAATTTAGAATCACCCGGTATATTCATGTCAGACGTCAGTGGTACATATATATGCATTATTTACATTTATTTATATGCAGCTTGCTTAGCTAGCAAGCTTGAAATGTTGAAATACCACTTTTTTGTTGAATTCTCATAAGAAATAAAGTTTCTTCCAAACCTATTTTTTTTATTTGAAATATACACACAAAAACAGGTAGAGTAATTAAAGTTATAAAATACCTGGAGATTGCGAAAAAATTGGACAATGTCATCATCTACTATGTCATAAGGCAGATTCCCAAGAAATGCTGTGAAAGGAGGACTTGAAGGTATCTTTGCAATATCCACATCTGGGCCTCGAGCAGCTTTCGGAGCAGTTGGTAAAACTACCTTTTCTTCTTTTTTGTAGTCTAAAGTGTAACGATCTAAAAAATAATATTTAATAAAAATATGAGGACAGTTTAAAATACAGGCATCAAAATAAATAAAGGCTTAAACTTCAATAACAACAAACCAGCAAGTTTTCGGATCATAGTTGGTGCTTGAGTCAGATTTTTAAAATTAGCTCTTAGTGACATAAAAACAACAGCTAGATCTAAGTACAACAAATATATCCCTTTCTTAAAGCATAAAAAAATCACAGTAAGACCTCTCTTGAATGACCAATCTCCGTTCCGCGAAAAAGTCGTTGCTAAGAGGGATGGTCGCTCAGAAGGGGTAGTCTTAAAATCAGAAAGGGATTGCTTTACAATTTATTCAAAACATTTTTCAAACTATTTTTTGATAAAAAAAAACACTAAAACACCTTATTGTACAACTATTTATTCAATAAGGAAATACGGGATAAAATGAGAAGTCGCTGTGAGGGGTTTTAGAGGTTGCTATTGGGGTATTTTAACATTAGGAGAATAGGGGAAAAAAATCAGTGCCTTCAAAATCCGATTGTTAGAAGGGGTGGTCGCTCAGAGAGCTTTACTGTACTTAAAAACTTTGCATTTTACTACCTAAAATGTTCAATTAATTCAGTTTGGCAATTCCAACCCCTTTTTGACCATTTAAGTACAAGTTAATTATTAAACACACTATTAACTTAATCAATTCCAGGGTTTCAAGTGCCTGAAAGAGGTTTTGGAGCATGATAAATACCATTTTGGAGCAGCTAAACTGAACTTTCAGAGCAGCTTTATTTTAGTGGTCAAAAATAAGATGCGAGAAATACAGAATTATAGTATTTATAAGCTATTTTGGTGGCTTATAAATAGATAAGTAAAATTATTAAAGTAATTGAGGGATTGAGATCATAAGGGCAAAACTCTGAAAATTTTAAATTCCCGTAAATATTGACATTATCCGGAAATTATAATAGAAAAATGTTAGAAGTTTGTATTTTTGAAAATATTTTAGAATCGAAAATCAGATAGTATCTAAAACAGGGGGCCTAGTCTCGGGGCTTGCGAAAGATTGAACGCACGCAGCGTGACGTCAAAATGACGTCACGATCCCGCCTCTTCTTCAAATGCCTAGTCTCAGGGCTTTTTCTCCTTCCGAAAGATCGAAGGCAAATAGGAAGAACCGCAAGCAAACTTACGCCTCGATTTCCTGGCGTAACTCCCTGTTTCGCAAGTTAAAAAATGGCTGCTGTCGTACGGATCACAATTAAAAGTAAGTAAAATTTAATAATATTTGTTAAAATTCACATGATCTTTGTCCTTTTTACTTCTATTTTGATTAGTTTTGATTTATAGATGCTTAATACTTGTCTTAGATTCTAGATTACGATTGTAAACTTTCGATGATCGAACTTTTGTAAACAAGTACAAAATTGATTACGAGTTAGCTATAAGTTTTAAATGCGAGTGGTTTGAAAATATAACAACTTTTAATATTTTTTGCCTTTATTTCTTGTTAGATTTTGTCATTTTGATAAGATACGTTTGCTTGTTTCTGAGTTATTCATTACTTACAGTCATAAACTTTCTATGGCGAACAAGTTTCATATTACTGTTTATGTTAAGTTTTTTGTCTGTAGGGGTTAAGGAACTTCTTTTTAGACTCAATTGGTTAATTTTATTTCCTTGTGTAGTGTTTGAGTGATACCAAAACAATCTACTGCTTAGTGCTTGTCTTCGAATTCTCACACTCAAATGTAAACACGTTTAGTTGAGTTAAAGTTTTACATGTTTTTGTGCTATTCTAATGTTAAGTAAACTTTCACTGCAGATATATGGAATCTACATCATTCTGAAAGTTAATATTCTGGTGGTAAAAGAAAATTCATGAGATGTTCCCCTTGTTTACAACAATGCTGTAGTTGATATGAAAGTAAGTGGTTATGTTTATTTTCATTTCTATACACATAGGTATTATACAACCTCAATTCCTATTTCATGCTTGTCATAAATTTTGACTTTCGGGGGGATATATCTCAAACCCCCCTGGTTTCTATGGTGAACACAAAGTTTTGTATTACTTTATATTTGTTGATTAAACATTTTTGTGTCTAGTAAGATTTGATAAACTTCTTTTCTGACTTAATTTGTTGGTTTTATTTAATTTCTTGTAGTGTTTTGAGTGTAATGTTCATCTTCAAATTCTAGAATACAAATATAAACACATAGTTGAGTTAAAACTAAGAATTGTTATACATGTTTTGTTGCTATTATGATATTACACATTGATAGTCACATTGTTCGGTAAAACTGTAGGATGATGATTCTATAACGTAACTGTAAGAAGAATATATATTCATCAAAACTTCAGGGACCTTGTTAATCAAAAGTTTAAGTTATATAAAAAAATTCTGCAAGACTCAAAAGTTGTGCAACTACATTATCCAAGTCTGCACATGTCTCGCCAATCAGACTTCATTCTCACTTACTAATATAAACACCTAGTTGAGTTAAAATTTTACATATTTTTGTGCTATTCTAATGTTGAGTAAACTTTTTTTGCAGATAGTATGGAGCTGCATCATGCTAGAAGGGAATAATTATCAAGCTATGCAGCGTGGTGTGAAAGTAACCCATTCAATTGATTCCTGCCCTATTAGTCGAAAGATGTCTTGTCTGCACTTGGCTTTATAAAAGTGAGTAAATTTATGGTATTTTTTTACTCCTATACACACATTGTATTATAAAACTGAAATCACTATTTTTCAATTAGCCTGGCACATACCTGGGCTTGGATAAAACTTTGACTTTTGAAACTTTGAAAATTTTGACTTAAAATAAAACAGTCACATTGTTCACCAAAACTGTATGTTGATGATGATTCTTTAACTTCACGGTAAAAAGAATTTATATTTATCAAAACCTCAGGGACCATGTTAATCAAAAGTTCAAGTTATTTTAAAAAACTTCGGCACATCTGGAATAAGAGTCCTCTATTTGGCGACTCGCTTTGTGGTCGCCAAGTTGGCAGTATATCACGATTAGATATAATGTAGAGTTGGCGACTGCAACTCGAGTCGCGAAATGGAGGACTCTTATTCCAGCTGTGCCAAAACTTCTGCAAGACTCCCAAGTTGTGCGTCTATATTATCCAAGTCTGTGTATGTCTCGCCAATCTGACTTCATCAACAACATTTTACAAATTACAAAATTATTAATATTGTTAAAAGCAACACTGTTGAGATGTTTCAATTTTTTTATTTTGTTGCTTTATTTTTTCGGTGATTTATTGAAATACTTGGCTCTTGCGCCTGGCTAAATTTAATACATGTATTGTTAAGTCAATTACTTGGTCGATGTACATGGCTTGCTACATTTATTAATCATATACATTTAAAAATGCCCCACATCCCTCCCCTGGAAATTCCTAAATCCTCCTTGATAATTTCTTTTTTCTAGCCATTGAATCTTGAATTTCCCAAACTTAAAATAACCGAAAGTAGTGTTTTCTCAGTATTTTTTGCTTTTATCGCACGTTTTGAAACTTTTTTGATTATTGCAAGATGAAATTTTAGTTATTGAGTTATCTATTATCAACTTAATGAGTCTTTATATGTGACGACTAGGGTACATCCATAAATTACATGAGGTTTTTTTGGTGTGAGGCTGTTTTCTCGAAAACTGTGATGTGCATTCCACTTCCTTGTTAATCTCAGACTGGTTTTAATAATTTTGTTGATACATTTTTTTAGGGTTAATTAAGATTTATAATTTTTTTATAGGTCCCATTGCTTAAAGGATGATTCATCTCATCAGATGCCATTTTATGATCATGCTGTGTAATATTTGTGGAGTTAGTTTCATCTTGCAAATTGTTTTAAACTCAATTTTATCATTTTCATCTTAAGTAAATTTAAAAATGTGGTAATTAAAGTTTAATAAGAGAGTGTATACTATACAATTAAAATTCTGTGTTTACTAAGATGTTAGTAAGTTCTTAAATTTGATGCAATTGAAATATATTTTGATGTCTTTGCATTCCACTTTCTTGTTAGTCTCAGACTGGTTTCAATAATTATTTTGTTGATATATTTTTTTAGGGTTAATTAAGATTTATAATTTTTTTATAGGTTCTATTGCTTAAAGGATGATTAATTATTGGATAAATAAAGAATTCATCTTGCAAATGGTGTTATTTTATCATTTTCATTTTAAGTAAATTTAATAATGTGGTAATTAAAGGTTAATAAGAGAGTGTATACTATACAATTAAAATTCTGTGTTTAAAGGTGTTAAAATTGAAATATATTTTGATGTCTTTCTTATCTCATTTTAACTGTTTAAATTTCATATAATCTCAAATTAGTTTACTTAAGCTCTCTTAAAATATTAATTGAGCTACAATTTATAAGAATATGAAAGTTAACATTTCAATGTAATTGATTGTATGTAATAAAAAATTCTTGATTGAACTTCTGTTTTAGAAATTGTTTCCTTCTACTATTAACATAAACATGCATATTGCATATAGTATTTAAACTACTAATTTACTATATAGTAAATACAGTAAAATAATATAATAATAATTCACTTGCTGTAATCAGTATTATTTTTCCAAACTTTGAAAGCTGCATAACTTTTTTCTGACAGTGGCGTGTATAGAAATTTATTTTGGGAGGGGCCCAAAATACCCCCCAAAAAATTTAGGTTTTAAAAGCCAAAAACTAGAATTTTGCTCTGGGGGAGAGGACCCAAAAATATTCCTAAGCCCTCTCCCATACATATTTAATAGATTCAAGGTAGTTTTCTAATATTTTCAGGTATGATATGCATCTTGATAAAGAGAATGTTGAAAAAATTTTTAATAACAAGAGATCCAAGCACAAAAGTTTAGTATTTGTATAATTTTATGCTGGCAGAAAATTGAATTCAAAAATCATATTATTTTTCAAACTTTATATCTTAATTTACTAATAGTTTATTTATCTTTTAATCTTTCAGTTATTTATTAATTAGATATTTAAAAAAAAATAATAAACGAACAAGAAAATCAAACAGCAAAGTTTAGCGTAGAAGAGCCCTGAGACGCAAAAACGCGATAAGCGAAAACCTATTTCAAACCGATTACGATGAAAAATATCGAAAAAAGGAAATTTTTCATTGGTTATCTTTGTAGTAAAGTAGTAGGAAAGAAGGAGGAGCTTAATAGCTTCCGCAAGCATGTTCGCTTCGAAAGCCAATTCCGATCGTAGGCGACCTTGTGCCCGAGACTAGCCTTTTTTTGAGGATGCGAAATGAAGATTACGAATATAGGTTACGAAACGGAGTAAACGCAAGCTGACGTCACGCTGCGTGCGTTCAATCTTTCGCAAGCCCCGAGACTAGGCCTCCAGGTTACAATCTAACAAGATTTTAAAAATCCCCACTGAATTATCTTATTAAATTGCTTTAAAGCAACCTTTCAATAAAAATTTACAACACAGAATATACACATATACACAATATACAGAATATACACAATTGTTACAATCTAACAAGATTTTAAAAATCCCCACTGAATTATCTTATTAAATTGCTTTAAAGCAACCTTTCAATAAAAATTTACAACACAGAATATACACATATACACAATATACAGAATATACACAATATACAGAATATACACAATTGTTACAATCTAACAAGATTTTAAAAATCCCCACTGAATTATCTTATTAAATTGCTTTAAAGCAACCTTTCAATAAAAATTTACAACACAGAAAAACTTTATAAGTTGAAAATACTGACTTTAAATTGAGAAAAACTAGAGACTTCACCAGTGGAGTACATAGAAATTTATTTCGGGAGGGGCCCAAATTTACTCCCCAGCCCCTCCCATATTTAATAGGTCCAATGTAGCTTTTTAGGTGATAATTAAGGCCCTAAAAACTTAATACTGGAAAAGTTGTTATTAATAAAAATACAAGTAGCAAAGGGGGGTCCTCCCCCAGAAAAGCTTTATAAATTAGACTAGAAAACAGGTTTTTAACTAGTTTTGGTACACTAAGTCCGAATTTTGGATGTACATTTTTATGAACTTAATATTAAAAAAGTTATTAAAAATAGTTCAAAGTATAAAAGGGGATCTGGGGGTCCTTCCCTAGAAATTTTTTGGAACTTTACCCCCCTAAAGTACAAAAGGGAGTTTGGGGGTCCTCCCCTAGAAATACTTTTTTAAATTTGACCCTAAAAAACAGGGTTAACTTGTTTTGGCACACCTGATCCGAATTTCCGGGGTTCTTCACTAAACTAGACTTGTTAGGCTGTCTGCCCACAGTACAGCTGTTTTTTCTGCATCGGAATTAAAATGCGAGAAGAAATCAAATTCAACACGCACTTGAAACCCCTGTAATTCTAACCTGTGTACAAGGATTTTTTTCATTCAATGAATCAAATAATGTTTCCTCTGTTTTTAGAATGATCTTGAAAAAATATTCACAAGTCAAATTTTAAAATATGAAATAGTTTTAAAGAATAAATATTATTGAAAACATCTTAATAAATAAAATTCAAATTCAGGGCTTTATGAATAGTTTAAAAGGAGTGGTATAAAATAAAGATAAAAAAAGTGACAAAATGGAAAGGGAGATGTTAATAATGCTTTACCATCCAATTCTTCATTATCCATAGCATCAGCCCAATCGATTCGGGCACGAGGTTGAACAACTGCAAAACCTGAAGGAGCTTCATGATCTTCACCCAAAAATTTATTCAAGTTGAGGGTCTTGCCCTTCACTTTTCTCTTGCCTTTGGCTAAAAAAATAAATGGAAGATAAAAGTAATTAAATTAATAAGGAAAAAGACTAGTGTGAACCATTTAACACAAGTAATAATTAGTAAGTATTCTTGGAAATTCGCAACAACGGGCATCTTCTTAGCAACATAAAAAAGTTAGCATTGGAAGTAACATATTTTAAAGACAGTTTTGATGTTTTCTTTGGCGCTAACAGGTTTTTATTTTCAAGTCTCATTGTTACAATATTTTAAAAGTTAATTATTACAAACATTTTTATCTATTTTGTAATGGTTGCTATAAAACAATGAAAGATAATTAATAAACACTATTAAAATCTTGAAACATAGATATTTTCCCTTAATTATTAGAAAATGTGTTCTGAATAATTAATATTTAATTAAAATTGCTCTTAAATCTTAAACACCTACTTTGCTTTTGACTAGTATTGACTTCTAAGAAACCAGTATTTTTCTAGTTCAAATCAGAAAATATCAAAAACTTGATGTATGGTATGCTACGAGCCTAGTGATTAATCGAGCATTATTAATAATGCCTAAAGTGGAGATGGGCAAAGTGATAAATTTCATTGAATTTATCACATTCCCAGGGTATTATTAATATAATGCCCGAAGTGGAGACGGGCAAAGTGATAAATTTCACTCATAAATGTCATTGAATTTATCACATTGCCCGCCTCACATCGGGCATTATTAATAATGCCCAGATTTATCCCATTGCCCGTAAAATATATACCAAAAATATGTGAAAGGTCCTGTTTTTGTAAAATTGAATAAAATTTTACAGAATTTGTTAATTCAAAATTGGCATCATTTGTCAGAATCCTATTTTTGTAAAAATAAATAGGGTCCTGAATTAGTGATAGATATTAATGATGATGACACTGAATTAATGATGTTCCTCTTTAATTTTAACTTAATTATTCAGGGCCTAAATAGTATGCATTTCATACAATGCAACGTCCGTTACGAAAGTTTAGAAGTTTTTAAAAAATACAAAAAATAACTGAATTTTTTAGTCAATGCTGTGATAAGTTGCATACATGCCTCATAATTTTTTAAAATTATTTAAATTTTTTTAAACAAAAATTCCTAATAGATTCACAGATTTTTAAACTGATGACACTAAAGTGGAAATGGGCTTCTACTTGATGTAACATAATTGTTAAATTTTTTAACTATATATCTTTTCTTCAGAACTAGTTTTACTAAGAAAAAATATAAAATCATTATTTTGAGACATGTTTATACTCTTAATAACTCCGCAACTTCACGCCTCGGGAGATTCAAACATGGGCTCCGCACTCCCGGCGTCTAACCTAGCCACGAGATCTCGATTTTCACGAATCCAGCCCAGCTGCATTCTGGAGGGGGAGTGCTGTGGCGAGCTTAATCACCACTATAAGAGTCAGATTTAATTCAAATGGGTTATAAATACCGACTGAAGCGATTATAACTCCAGAGTATACTTTTGAGTTGTAATGACCTTCGGACCGGTAAAGTCTGTCTGTCCTAGCAAGGCACGAGTGGCAAACCTAAAATCAGTACCCACAGCAGAAAAAACAGTGGCGAAAAAGCCATAAAGACGGTTATCTCACTTCTATTAGATACCCGATACCCTGCACTTGCCACTGCTTTTTCTGCTGTGGGTACTGATTTTAGGTTTGTCACTCGTGCCTTGCTAGTGCAGACAGACTTCATCTACCCGTGGCTCGCACTTGCCACAAACTGCATTTTAGAAATACTCTGATAATTACTAGCAATAGGATTCATTTCCCTGTTAACTGTAAACGTAATAACTTCTAAAGAAAAGGTCTGTCTTCATATAGAAAAAAGGATGTCTTCATATAGAAAAGGTGACACAAAAACCACTACACTAAAGTTGCATAATTCATAGAAACCACTGCAGAAACCAAGAATGGAGATGAAGCGGTGAATTCTAGCAACCCAATAGTGTGGATATGAATTGCCTTCTTGGTACAGCTTTAGAATAGAGTCCTCCAGCCGCCATGTTTACTCACAGCTCAAATTACGACCGACAACCATAGAGATCTAAATTACTATTATTAGATCCTGAAATAATAATTAGTAGATTATTGTTAGAGATCAATACTACTAATTATATCTCCATGCTGTCAACACTTAATCATGTTGCTGGAGGACTCTTTCTAAAGCTGTTCCGCTTTCGGTACAGCTTTCGAAAGAGTCCGCTTTTGGCGACAGCGTTACGGTCGCCAAGTTGGTAATGCGATCGGCAGCCAACCTCTCTCCCTCTGCTAACCTTGCGATCGGCCATGGAATCGTAGCGTAGGTCACTCGTGCTGGCCGCCATGTTTAGTCACCGCTGAACCGTTAGTTCAGCACTTACTTGCGTTTTGTTTTAATAAAAACTTTACCTTAAATACTTAGTTTAAAATTAATGCACTTCATTATTTTTAATTAAGATACTATTTTTAAAATTGATTACAGCCCGTTTTAGTCTTTTTTGTTTTAATTATCCGGAATAGATCAGGTCATGCGCAGTAGCATTATATTAGCATAAGCATAGTAAATGACAAACTACAAACTTGCTAAGAACGTAATAGTTACTTTAAAACAAATGCATTTCATCATTTTTAATTAAGATGCCTTTTTTAAAATTTATTACAGCCCGTTTTAGACTTTCTTTTTGTTTTAATAATTTAATTATCCCGAAATGGAATAGTCAACGTCATGCGCAGTAGCGTACTAAAAAAAGTCTAGAGAAGGCATTTTGAAAAGGTCTAAAAGCCGGGTTTGAGCGTGCAACAGATAGGTTTCTTAAAAATGAATTTAATTCTTAACTAAATTAAAATGGGTGAGTGAAGAATTATTTTTCCCTTTTAGAATGATTAAACTGTTCTAAAGTGCTTTCCAAATCTATTTTACATGGTACTTGATTCAAATTATAGATGTTGCCACGCTATCGTGGTTCCTATGCTCTTCTGTTATTCTAGTCACTATACTTCTGTGTTTATCTGTATGAATTTCAACAGTTTTTAGAATTGTTAAACTATCGCATAGAATAAAATTTTACCTAATATTTATTGTTTCAGTTGTTAAACTTGCTTTATGCGGTTTTTTGTTTCAAAAAATCGGGTTTGAAGTGTTTTTGTTGGTTGAGCTGTGGGTAAACATGGCGGCCAAGTTTTCAGTCGGCGCCAACTTGGCGCCGGCTGAAAACAGTCGCCAAAAGCAGACTCTTTTGAAAGCTGTTCCCCGCTTTCTCTCCAATGTAGAACATATCCAAACAAAACTTTGTCAAAAAGCTGCGAAAGCCCAGATTTTTTGGATATACCCAAAACTCATACCCCACAAGCATGAGAAAAACTAGCAGTCATAACAGTTTTATTTAACAGTCGAGTGCTTCAAGTTTTTTGGGTAAATGAAGCAAATCTGGCCTGCAGCCCAATTTGGCAATTTTTTTTGCCACCAAGTAATATGACGCCAAACAACCAAACCAAGTAAAACAATCAGTCACCAAATTTGGCGATGAAAATCTGCAAGCCTGATTTGCGTCATTCATTTACTGTAATTTTTTTAAGTATTCTAAATGGAACACAGGACAGGGTACAAAAGGTTATGGAGCTAGGAGTGGCGCCAAGAACAATAGGCAATCAAACTGTTTAGGAACACCTAGTAGTATAACAATGAAAATTTAAAGTAGATGATTGTAAATATAAAGTTCATTATCTATCTAAGACCACAAATTTAGAAAGCGCACAAAAATTCAAGGCTAGGCTGCATGGCACCTATTAGCAATGTCGTAAACTTATTGACTAAAATAAGTCGATTAATATTTTGCATTGATCAACGGGAAAATTTTTAATTTTTAAAAGGTAATACATTTCCAAATCCAAGGTAAAATGTCCACTTAAATATCTTAAATCACGAAAAGTAACTACACATCGCACTTATGGCACTAAATTAAAACATCATTTAAAAGGAAAAAAGATGGAGGAGCATAACAGAAAATCTATCAATCAAGAGTGAAGCTAACAACGTCCAAACAAAATTACATATTTATCAACAGAAAATCTGTCTATCGTGACGATGTTTGATACTTTCACTATTTCTCAACCACATGCAGATGCATGGGGATACTACGCCAGCAAGATCATTACATAATAACAACACAAAATAATTCAAAGCACAAGAATAAAGTTAAACTTAAACATAAAAACTATTGAATTGTTGCAAAATAAAACAAATGATTAATTAAAATAACAATTTAAGTAAATAATTACCATTAGTCGCCATATCAATCCACACTAACTTACGAATCTTTCCGAGTTAAACTTTATGTTGCCACGACACTATTCAACTATATTGAAAAATAGGAAATTTTTTTATCAATGCCAACAGTATAAAATAAAAGTTTCCAAACGTACTGTTTTGGATTGTAAAACCCTCTATGCTATAAATATACCTGTATAAAGGTTTAAACAATAGCCTAAAATCTTGGAACTATTATGCAAACCATAAAATACATAATATTTTATTGACTTACGGTTAAAATTGTTATCTATTGTATCCATGATTTAAAGTAACGACAGGTGGCGCCTTACAAGTGATAAAAAAAGACTACGTGGAGTAGATTGTAACATGGTATTTTCACAAGAATCTTTAGCTCTTGTTAAGCCAATGCTCATTAGTTTTCTCATTGGTCGAACGAAATGTTTTGTTGATGCTTTTTTTTTCTTGAGAATTTTTACCAATCGAGGATGAGATGAGGATCGGCTCTAATCTACAGAAATTCTTTGACTATCTTGGAACCACAGAGCATTCGCACTTGACGTCACACTTGACGACGTGGATAAGCGTGGAGAACAGGCAACAACGGTGCTAAGGCTGTTGTTCACCCGTTGCTACAGACGTTGTTAGGGGCGGAGTCTTGTGATCGCAAATAGAGCATTCGCACATGACGTCACTTGGAGGACAAAAACAACGTTGCTAAGGCTGTTGTTAGGGGCGGGAACTAGAAGCATCCAATGGACTCTAACCGTCTGACGTCACACGGAACCAACACGTGACCTACTGAGCTTGCGATTGGTTACCACAGATATTACACTAGTAGATCTACTAGTGTAGTATCTGTGGTAACCAATTGCAAGCTCAGTTGTAGGTCACGTGTTGGTTCCGTGAAGTCTCGAACCAGATAGGCGGTTAGAGTCCATAGAAGCATTCGCACATGATGTCACTGGCGGGCAAAAACAACGTTGCTAAGGCCGTTGTTATGTGATTGAAAATGCTCTATGCTCCAATAGAAGCATTCGCACATGACGTCACACTTGACGACGTGGATAGGCGTGGAGGACAGGCAACAACGTTGCTAAAGTCCGAGTCATGTGATTGAAAATGCTCTACGGCTCAAGGTTATGGCTACCCAGACAGCACAAGTTCGTCCTGCTTACATCCATGGGCCGTCAATCGGCTCATCCATAGGACGTCCGCTAGGTCCCAATTTACGTCCCGCGCACGTTGCCTATTCATCCAAATGTCACACTGTATCACGTTGCCGCAGCGTTGCGCGGACGTCTACTTTGATGGGAAATGGCCGTACCTGGGACGAACTTGGGATCATCCCGTTTACATCCGATTACGTCGAATTTCGTCCGTTTGGATGGGCTACTTTTAATATTTACTATTTTATTTTGTACAAGATGTCCACTCTTAACATGATCTGATAGTTTAATGTTGAACCTTGTTTTAAATGCACACTTCTAATCACAAAAATGAAGTAATGAATTAAGTTCAAGTGCTTTTATTATTTTTTCTATTTAAATATAATTTTTGCGATTCGAAGTGTGCATATCTAAAACAAAGTTCAACATTAAGCTATCAGATACATTAAAATTGAACACCTTGTTTTAAATAATTTCTCTTTAATTTTGATTTTTAATTTTTTCATTGAACATTCATCAACCCAATTATGATTATGCAAAATTCCAGTTCATGATAAAAACAACTAGTATTTGTTGAGATTAGATAATATCAAATTAATTAAAAATATTTTGCATCATAGAAATTATAAAGTATTATTTCTCTATGTGTAAAAACTTTAATAAGTAAAATGGAAGTTTAATAGTTAACTGAAATACTTTATGAAGTATTTTAAACTGATAAATATTAATGTTTACAGAATATATATTACAATCAATTCATCTTTATTAAACACATTCCAACATTTAAATGACTTAAATTGTAAATAAAAATTTAAACTCTATAAGCTTAGTTTATAAAATCTTCAAATTTTTGTCATAACTTTCTTCCACATAGAAAGAAACTTATGCTACCAATAAAAAATAAGGTATCATCAGTCAAGTGTGATTGGAATCACAAAAGTAAACAGATTGAGTGAAAAATAAATATCTTTATTGAATCAAATATTAACAACATATAGATAAAATGCACACAACAAAACTACAAGGTTGCTCTCACAGAAAAACAATAGGTAGACAAAATTTTAAAAATGTATCAAACGTTAAATCCTTTTTTAAACGCTTTTATTAACATTTTACAAATATATTTACTTCTATGAAATAAAGAATCAATAGATACAAACTTAATAGAATAATATATTCAATAACTAAAAAAAAATTTTTTTCTTTAAAGCAATTTATAAAGAATCAATAGATACAAACTTAATAGAATAATATATTCAATAACTAAAAAAAAATTTTTTTTCTTTAAAGCAATTTATTTGTATTTAAAAATAAATCATAAATATTTTGCTAAGGATGAATAGAAAATAAAAAGCACTTCATGATATATGAAAAAAATAACATTTTATGAAATGCACATTTCTATAATTTAAACAGAATAAAAAATGCACACGACAAAACTATAAGGGCTCCCACAGAAAAACAATGGGTAGAAAAAATTTAAAAATGTATCAAACATATTCAATAACTAAAAATCTTTTTTTTTTCTTTTTTTGAAAAACAGTTTATTTACATTTAAAAATAAATCATAAATATTTTTGCTAGAGTTAGCATACAACATTTCCTTTCTGAATGGCTCCAAGGATGAATAGTAAATAAAAAACCCCACTTTATCATGCATACATTTTACAAAATAAGAATAAAAGAATAAATAATGTGCTTTTTAGTGAAAAAAATGTAAATTTGGGGCAGCCATCTAGTGTTTAAAAGTTTTTCCAGAGAACAGGTAACTTTTTAAAGGTGAAATATAAAAATTAGAAGGTGTAAGCGAAAAAAGATGAAACAGAGACACATTAAAAAAAAGAAAAGAAAAACGTATCGCTTCTACACAGTTATTTGACTAATATTTAACAATCTAAACCATTGATACCATACTTAAGACTAACGCACATGCAGTATTATTACAAGTTGGAAAATTGCAACTTAATCTAAAGATTACTTGTTATTAGGAAATGTAATCGAGAAATACACTTACCTGTTTCAGATTGCAATAATTTAAGAAGTTTATAATAAAGTAAGTTACATTTTTTAAGAAGCCCTTAAAAAAGACAGCATCTACACGCGTTTCTTTCGCCAGACTGATTTGATCACGTGACCTTAGCGTGGTTCATCCCTCTTTCGTCCCATAACACACGTCCCTGGGCCGTCTACTTTTGGTACACCTTGGGATCATCCCTGCTCATCCCAAAGCAGACGTCCCTGGGCCGTCCACTTTTGGTACACCTTGGGATCATCCCCGCTCGTCCCATAGCAGACGTCCCTGGGCCGTCCACTTTTGGTACACCATGGGATCATCCCCGTTGGGATCAAATGTGGATGAAAAGTAGACAATCTTTCGTCCATTTTGGCTATGTGGGTATTTATGATAATGATATACTTCGGCAATATTTTGATGAGTAAAAGAGAAATATCCAAATTACATTCATTTAAATAAGTAAGCATTGAAGTTGTGTATCGCTTGCAAGCGCTGATAAAGCGCCATCTGTCATTACTGAGTCGCTGACATTCAAAGAATCAACACGTCCACGCAAGCATTCTGCTTTCTTTCTAATTCTGCTTTGAATCTAAAGGTCCCTGGTTCGATCCCGGGTTTCGGCACCAGAATGCTTGCGTGGACGTGTTGATTCTTTGAAATGATTTGGATGCCAGTTGAAATTTTGGTAAAACGACTCAAGCGTTTATTGAGTTCTTGTGGTGAAATAAAGCATAATGTATTTACAGAAACAAATAAGCAGGACACAAATCTTCAGGATAGTTGGGAAGCGTGTTTGCAGGGTTTTCTCCTCGTTCGGAGCGATATCGTAAGTCCGTGGTCAAGCTGGCCGGCGGCGTCGTTCTTGTTGTCGATCTCGAACTCGATACTGGCGGAACGAGGCGAGGTGAGGTGATCTCCAACACATAGACATGAGAATAGTCTAGAGATAGACTATTCTAAATTCATGTATATAAATTAAACCAACTACAGGTAAAAATATAATTCACATAAATCCAGGAGTAATAACAATTATTTAAAAACTTGCCCCCCCCCTGAAGAAGTGGGTGCCCCACCATTACTTCAACTATAAATGATAGACCCATTTTACTTAGAAAATATGTTCACTCTGCTACCCTGCGTGTACAAAAAAGTTTGACCCCATCAAAATCAATAGCTGTGCGCCCTCTCTCTACGGTGTCTCAAAATTCAGATCCAATCATCGGGATGCTGCGAGGAAAAACTTTAACTGCTCAGAAACACATTTGGGGACATCCATAAATTACGTGAGGTGTTTTTTCCAAAATCTGGACCCTCCCCCCCCTTGGTGAGATTTAGTGAGATTTTGCCAGGGACGGATTATAGGGGGGGGGGCGAAGGGGGCGATCGCCCCCCCCTTAGGGCTGACATGAATTTTTTTTTTGTCTGTGGTGTTACGAAAATCAGAACATGAAGAAAGTCCCGTTTAACAAGCAATGAAACTGATTGGAATGTCCACGTTTCGAGGACATCGGAAGACCGGAAATACACTTCTAACCCCTTAAGATAATCTTGAATGTCAAGCAGGGACCTGTTTCCTGTGTTTTCTTTGGGGGCTAGGGAAAGGCTACTCAGAAGGGGGGGGGCGAAGTTATTCTACGATAACGGAACGGGTAATGAACGACTGAACGAGGTTTTTGGAATGTTCCAATAAGGTTCGCCCCCTCCTTCCTGTGTCCACGTGTTTGTAGTTTGTATTCAAAGCAAAAATTCAAGTATTCAAAAAGTATTCAAGCTCTTGAAATGGTGTAAATTTGACGTGAATTTGCGTGCTCTTTATTTTAGTCTCACTCCATATTTCCAGATTGAGATACGTTTTGCTTTTTTAGCCACCTGTAGAAAAAGGTAAGTTATGCTTTTTTATCTTCATTCGTGTTTTTGATATACAGATATTTACCGATTTCCGAAAAAGAAGTTGAAAACTTCATTTGTGAACCGACGATATAAGTGCCGTTTACATGAGCCAATTACCCGGGTAAAAGGCGGCTCTTACTCTTCTTTTCTACCCGGCATTCCCTACGAAGGGAAAAAGATAGGAAAAAGCCGGGTAGGATTCAATCCTAGTCAATTGCCGGGTAGTACCCTCCTTTCCCATGATGCATTTCGTGTCCCATCCCACACTACCTTGCGTGTTGTGTAGTCCGCCATTTAATTGTTTGTGTGTGCTCTGTTGATTGTTTTGATATAATTTGTAATGGACATCAATAATGTAGAAAGTAGCAAATGCAGTTTGAAATGTGAAGATAAAACGTTAAGTTTAATAAACATCCATTTATTTTTTAAGACAAGCACAACTTACAAACATGATGAAAAACGGAAATCAAAACAATAAACATTGATGGAATTGAAACAATGTTGCCAACACAATTTTGTATGGACGGTTAACCGATGTAAACAACAACAAACAGTCCGACATTTTTAACTCTAGTGATAGTTCCGGTGTATCCCTCCGCTTATGTTTTCTATGGGAAAAAGGCGTAAACAGGCTCATTTCCTCAAATAATTTTTGATTAAAGTACAGTTTTAAATGTTTTCCAAATAGTATCATCCATAGGACAAAGATGAGCTTAGTAATTTCGTTCAGCTTTCTATCCATCAACTCAATCACAAAAAATATTATTAGATTAACTTTAATACGAATGGGTTGCTAGATTTTACGATTATCGCTCAATTTGGCGGTATTTACGTTTTGTTTCTGTAGTTTCGTTACACGAGTTTTTTGGTTATTTAGTTGATATCTTGATTATTTAACTTGAAATATATGCTCATAGATGTAAAATATCTAGTAAATATCTTGGTATATATCCAAAAAATAAGTTTTTACATATGTAAATAATAAACACTGGCGCACATTGGCGGTTGCTGGCGCTCTGAAAAGATGCCAAAGTGTAACCCGGAAGTGCTTAAAGACTCATTTTCACTACCGCCCTCTATACTGAGTTTGATGGCTGCTAACCATCCATAATGGACTCTAACCGTCTGACGTCATACGGAACCAACACGTGACCTACTGAGCTTGCCATTGGTTACCACAGATACTACACTAGTAGATCTACTAGTGTAGTATCTGTGGTAACCAATTGCAAGCTCAGTTGTAGGTCACGTGTTGGTTCCGTGAAGTCTCGAACCAGATAGGCGGTTAGAGTCCATTGTATAAGTGTTACTAGTAAATAAACAAAATATTCAACAAATAATACAAGATTGCTTTCATACATCTTCGCAGGTCTTCGGTAAGCAAATCTGCTATCATCCGTTGATTTTTTGCATACATCGCCAACGCTCTTTTAAAATTCATTCTGATGCTCTCTTTCAAAAACAAAAATGAGATATTTGTTAACAAACTTGGAAACCATGGAAACAGGCAGATCACTTTTCTTACCACGTGACCGAGAAAAAGCCGGGTTAGATCTGTCTCATGTAAACGCCTTCAAATTTCGTTACCCGGGTAGAGTTGGAAATTCCCTTCAACCCACTTTTTACCCGGGTAGCTACCCGGGTAATATTTTTCCTATGTAAACGGCACTATAAGAGTCATTTGTTCCGACACCTTCTTGTGACCACACATGAGTATTTAAGCCAAAATAAATTAACAAAGAAATAATTTAGTTGAAAATTCTATAAAAGTCTGAAAAAAATATTAAATACTAAAAATAATATGCATGAATTTTTTTACAAAATAATTTCTTAATGATGTTTTTTAAATTGTGCAGTTTATAGTTGATTTAATCTGTATAGTTTTTAAATTATTTAGAAATATTGCTTTTTCAAACTGACTAAATCATTTCATTTAAGTACTATAAAGACTTATTGTCTTATACGTATGATGAATGAAAGAACGGGGTAAAGGCATAAGAAACTGTAAAAACCTAAATTTAAAATTTTACAATACGCGTGCGCCAGCGCGATTCAGAGAATCTTCCGAACCCTTCCGCGGGTGCATCGGAGGCGATAACTCCTCAACCGCTTTTCCTAAAAATCATTGCTGCATATCATTATTAGATTTGGGGTTTTGGGGAACGGTTAGGACCCTTTAAAAATGAATTGCTTCAAAAATAAGTTAAATAAATACGGTATAACAAACCATTCTATTCTTAGCGATTTTGTTGCGTTTTTAGGGGGTTAATTACCCCTTAAACCTATCCATTTGTTACAAATTTTCATATTTTATTAATTTGAACCTTTCTTGTCTCCTGGGGGGAAATTTGAAGACTAAAACAATGCTTTTTGACCCTGAAAATAGAGTTCAAAGTTATAAAGTCGTCGAAAAACGTAAAAAGGGGGAGGGGCTGTTCCCCGAAAATCTGAGGCTGATGGAGAAAAACAGGGGCCAGATTCGGATTCAGGGGGTCATTTTACATAAGAATCTGCTTTTAAAGTTTCTGTGGCATTTTGACCCATTTTTTTTTGTCGCATAGTGTAAAACATAAGGTAAAAAATATCGAAAAATATCGCATGTTTCTTGATTTTAATAATAATGCGTATTATTTCCTACCCAGATAATTAATACAGAATTGGTTAAAAACAATATAAATAGCTCTAATAAATGAAAATATAATGCCATTTGAACATTAATAGTTATTTCAAAAAAATTAGGGAAAATGTTAAATTTTACCCTTTTTTTGACCATTTTTTGAAAATTCAATGACCTTGGGGGACTTCTAAATATTTTTCAAAAATTCTAAAAAAATTCAGTGTCTTATATTCACATAAAGAACATTTTTTTTTTGGGGGGGGGCGGGGTGAGAGTTAAACATTTCAAAAGTCGCGTTTTTTTGGGACACCCAAATGTATATATTCATTCATACCTGTAAGATTTTCTAGATATCCTAATTAATAATTAACATTAGCTTTGTAAAAATTAAATAATTTTTTAAATCTTTTTTCCCTTGTTTGGTTTAATATGTATATTTTTTTCAGGATATATACATGTGTTTTACGAAACTTTTACTCCACACTCTTGTAAATTATTTACAGAAGGAAGATATTTATAGCTTTTAAAGTGTATTTAGTAAATTTTTAAGCGGTTCTGTGTTGGCAAAGGTTAAGAATTGAGGGGGCGGGTGGTGTAATTTCTTTTCTCTTTTTAAAAAGTTTAGTTATCCAAACAGCAATGAAGGAAGATAATTGAACAGATGAATTAAGTTTTTAAGTTTTTCTTAACTAAAGGATAATTGATTTTGAATCGAAACTTTAACGATAATTCATCTTTAAGAAATAATTATTGTTTAAATTTTTAATTGAGAAAAAATACTATTTTTAGAATAGCTTGAAAATTTTTATTTTTGGAGAGTTAATATCGAAATCTGAGTTGCTGAAATCCTATTAAGAGGTTTGGGTACTTAAATGTGTTGAGTAAAATTCTAGTTGAAGTACACTATAGGAAAATATTAATAGAAATTAACTTTTTATTTTCAGAATCAAAGAAATCAGTTATTATTGAATTTTTGACAAAACTCTTACCGTTATTTATAAAGTAATAAATGTAAGATACCATGTTTCTAAAATATTCAAATATTTTTTGCAAATTGATATCTTATTTTAACAAGCTTTTCTTTCAGTTAAGATCAGTTGAAAGAATTCAGAATCGGAAAGTTGATCATAGAAAAGGGGACGGGGAACTGGGGGGTTAATTAAATTTGAAATCAAATCTATGAAATTTTGGGGAACCTAGACCGCCCCCCCCTTAAAAATTCCTATAATCCGTGCCTGGATTTTGCTGGACCCCCCCTCAATGATTCGTTTGTTTTTGAATGAATAAGCACTTGTATTTCGTTTTTACATGTAAAATTTGAATTGAAATTCAATGTAAAAAATGCCGGAATCAAAAAATTGTATCTCTTTCAGTCCACTTGCGACCCCCTAACTTACACCGATTCTTGTTGATGTACCCTACCTGAAGGAAGTACCCTACCTGAGTACCCTAAATACCCTACCTGAAATAAGTGAAGGATTCATGCGATCGTTTTTGTACGTAAAGAGATTTAAGCGGAATTTGAGCCGATTTAACGACAGGAGAAATTTAGTCCAATCGACTGACAAAATATTAACCGGTTAATAACCGATTGCTGTTTCTATAAGTTTTATAGCACCACCCTCCTCCACGCCACTATTCCACTAACGCCGCTAGCTTACAAATAAAACCACATAAAGCTGGTTCTACATGGAGCCTTTTTTGCCGGATGACGGGCCGCGATCCGTCTTGGCGCGATGGTTGGCGACAAGAAAAATCCCTATTTTTGAGGCAGAAAACGGATCAACCAAACCGGGTGGTCACGTGAGCACGCGGACCAATGGCTAGGCGTGATACGCCCGACATCGCGGACCGCGAAAAAGTGCAGGCAGCTCGCACTTTTTCTCGGGCCGTCAAAAACGGAGGGGGTCACGTGATTGAAATTCACCAATCTCCGAAACACCAAAGAGAACATCGTATTCGTATCGTATGCAATGGTGTTTTGTTTACAAAAGTAAACTAAGCTTAATTTTACGAAAAAAGCTTCATCTGTTGATTTTTACTAAAAATAATCAATGAAAAACAAGTTGAACACGTTCTGTCACCATTAAAATATAAAAGGTTTTGTAGAATTTGAATAGTATTTGAATAGTACTGAGAATCTATATGTTTTCCGTAGTATTGTATGTTTTTGCTTTTAGTTTTATAGTCATAGAAGTAAAATTTAAAGGATAATTTACTTTTAAAGCAAACTAAAGTACCATTTAAATACCCTACTTCAAGTTTATATATCAAAACTTACTTTAAACACTTTCCCTAAAAACTATATCTTCTTGTACTTCCAAGTTCGATAGAAAAGCCTATATACTATAATTATTTACTCCACACATTTTTTATGTGCTGGGATGTTTTAAATAGATTGAAGTATTTGTTGTATGTTATTAATTTCAGAACCTGATAGTTATACCACATAGACATGAGACAATAATAAAAGAAATTAAATTGATTTTACATGTTTTCTTCCTCGATTAATTGAAAATTATGTTGCTCATCACATAAATCTCAGTACAATAACATCTCATAAATCACGTATTCTCACAAAATACCCTGCAATAATGTCACATTCTCGCAAGTGTGATGTATTTGCTTTGTGTGAGAATTTGCTTTTTTATGATTATGACTTGTTTTGGATACAGATTTAATTATTAATTTTACCCTAATATCAAGACCTGATTATCTGGGCCTGATTTAGAAAATTTTCCACATAGTAGGCACACTGCGTTGCAAGGAGTCCCCTTGATGTTTTTTCATAAAAACAAATTTCACAACACACAATAATTGGTAGGTATACTTATGTACTGTTGTAAAACCATTTATTTTAGGCTTTTATTTTCCAACTAGCTGATATGCCTGCCGTTGCTCGGGGGATAAAAGGCTTATCAAACTGTGTATTAAAATAAATAAGAATTATCGTTTAGATGCAATAAAGTCAACAGTCTTCCCGCTAGGATTCTTTTTTGATGTCATACCACTTCGTTAAGATGTAAAAAAAACCTTTAAAAATACCACCTGTTTAGATTTAATGTGTGAAATCTCCATCCCCGTTTTTAAAGAGTAATTTTTCAAAATAGAAAAAAAGTCAGGGGACCTTCTGAACCCCATTATTTTTTTCTCTTTTGTCCTTTTCTCCCTCCATCCATTTCTCTGCAATTGGTATAAATGTATATTTGAGGCAAATTTCTCCGCCTTCGCTCACAATAAAGATATATTATTGAGCAGCAATGTTTATAGATAAAACTTATTTCCCCCTCATCCCGCTAAATTTTTATGAAATACAAAACAATTAAATATAATACATACTTTTATACTTTTTTAAGATCTTAAAAAACCGGTTTAGAATTAGTGTTTATAATCATTTTTTAATAACGATAATTTTTTTTAAAAATCAGGGGGAGACCCCCTGAACCCCCCTTTGCTGATTTATCACTAACTCATTCATTGAAAGAAATTTCAAACATGAAATAAAAGTAAAAATCATTTGAATCGACACTGAAAATGCCTGTGATAAAATATTGTTTAATTTGAACTTTGCTGGAAATACTTAAATTTGATTAAATAGAAAAAAGAATAAAATTTTTCAGTGGAACGGTTTTTGGTTATCATAAAAAAAAATTATTTAATCATTAAAAATTGTTTCTTTATCATATTTTTTAAAAATTCACCTGTTATAAAACATTTCAAAATAAATATTTCCAACAATAGAGGTTTTGCGTGTCCTGGAAAGAGCAATAACCGCAATAAATTTAACATTTAAGGCTGAGCATAAGAATTTAGAGAAGGGACAAAAAAGGCTCCTTGGAATGTTTTGATTCAGAAAATTCTTTTTTGCAAACCTTCCTGGTTGTGTGAGGAACAACATGCTAAAATTTCATAACAATCACATTAATAATGTGGGTGCTAGGATCCAAAAACTAAAAACAGGAGTGAATATTCAAACCCCCGTGCACCCCCTCCAGAATGGAATATCGAAAAATCCAGAAATTACTTTCTTTGAAATTCTCTCAAGAAGGTATTACCAACAGTTCAATTCGTAATATCGATTTCTCGGTATTGTTTTCTTCGAAAATATAAAACTTGGTTTATGCTCAGCAAAAACGGGTTTTTGGAATATTCAGACCTCTTAAAATTCGAATATCCAAAATCTGAAAAATGCCTTTCTAGAAATTGTTGCTAGGTACCTTCCTGCGAAGTAACGAAGATCTGGGGTCATTTGGGACGCCGATAGGCTCAAAAACGTCGAAAACGCTCCAAACTCCCCTGCGGACCAGAAAAAAGAAATTTCGAAAAATCCCTTCTTAGTGCGCGTATACACCGTAAGCTCTTTGACCCTACCAAGTTTCGAGTCCTTAGCCCCGGTAGATTTTGCTGTGCGTTGCTGAGTGAGTGAGTGGTAAAGCTCTTTTATTATTATAGATTTCAATTCCTTCAATAAATATGAAGTAAGTTTTGTTTTATGAGTTAAGATACTTTTGAGATTTAGGGTTATGTTTTGAATAGATTCAAGTATTTGTATGTTATTAATTTCAGAACCTGATAGTTATACCACGTAGATATGAGACAATAATAAAAGAAATTAAATTGATTTTACATGTTTTTTTCCTCGATTAATTGAAAATTATGTTGCTCATAACATAAATCTCAGAAAATAAAAATTGGTCAGTAGTACTAGGCATATTTACGTATTCTCACAAAATACCCTGCAATAATGTCACATTCTCGCAAGTGTGATGTAAGTGAAAGAATTTGCTTTTTTTATGATTATGACTATTGTTTTGGATACAGATTTAATTATTAATTTCATCCTAATTTCAAGACCTGATTTAGAAAATTTTCCACATAGTAGGCACACTGCGTTGCAAGGAGTCCCCTTGATGTTTTTTTATAAAAACAAATTTCACAATAGATCACAATAGATAGATTCAAGTATTTGTATGTTATTAATTTTATAACCTGATAGTTATACCACATAATTATATTATACATATATTATAACAATTATATTATACATTATACCACATAATTATATTCATAATTATACATAACTCAGAAAATAAAAATTGGTCAGTAGTACTAGAAATATTTACGTATTCTCACAAAATATTATAATAATTATTATAATAATTTATAGTATTCTATAAAATATATAAATTTGTGATTATGAGTATTGTTTTGGATACAGATTTAATTATTAATTTTAAGATACTTTTAAGATTTAGGGAGGCCAGGTCTCGTAGGCCTAATGGTAAATCAAAGGAGAACGAACAATAATAAAAGACCAATCAAGGCTTACCCAGCTTGAGTTTGTACTACGCGTAGTTCATTAACGCCAAGACCATGGCCCTAAAGCCTGGAAGACTAATCTTGTAATATAAAAGAAATTAAATTGCTTTACATATGTTTTCTTCAACTCAATGTCAATATGAAAATTTTATTTTGGTCATAAAAAATATCTTGCCCCACAGGAAGTGATGCCTGGGAGTCAAATTTGCTTATCGAATGAACGAGTATTGTTTTTAATGAAGATTTAATTATTAAAGTTAACAACATCAAAACCTGCTGAATTTTAAATACTTATATATGTACTACTTCCCTCTATTATTAAAAAAATTATTTTGCCTAACAAATTATGGGAATTGTGCAATTAAACTCTGCTTTCTTTATATTTGGGTTTAGGTCGGTGCATTTTAACATAGTACCAATGAGTTATTTTTATCAAGTCAAGAAACAAGGTTCTCATTATGCCTTAATTTGTTATAAGCAGGTTCAGCGGTATGCTGAAAATTTAACTAGTTTATTGTATGATCATTACAATATTCAGCTTTACATTTTACTCATTAGATATTATTAACTCTTTCCATACGGGAACGGCAGCAACCGTACAGCAAATACACCACCGTTCCTTACGGACCCCTTCCGAAAACCTGTTCTCCAAACTCCTGGTCGGCCGGGCTTTTCTCGACCCCCCCCCCGGTTCAAACCCTCCTTCTTTTATTACCCTTTTTGTCGCGGTAGTCACTATCTCAGTACGGGATCACTTTTCCCCGTGGGGTGGGCCAGTTGGCTCTGTTTTGACTGTGGAGTGTTATTTATTCTTTTGATTCTGTAGTAAGGTGGGATCGTTTATGAAGATTTTAATTTCATAAAACTTAGAGATTATAGTGTTCTTATTTTATTAAAGGAAATTAGTTTATTTCACAATACAACAAAAAAATAAGAAATCAATAAAAACTCTAAGAATAAAATCATAGAAATCGTTTTAATCAGATTTTTAAATGGGTAATAATAAAACAAAATATTTGAAAATAGATTAAAATCATTTCTACTTGTTAAAAAAGTAAATGATTTTTATGAACAACAAACTACAATTGTTTTCACTTGGAATCATTACTAACCCAAGGACCCATTACCCAAACAAGGTTTTGGGGGCATAATTAGGTACCTGGGTAGTACAAGAGAAGTGATAACAATTATCACTATTTACAAAACCGCCGATTAGTTTTGTCGTTGCGCCATTGTCATTTTGCCTTCCCACGGTAATTGGCTCCACCCTTTCCTCTACGACGCGACACAGTGTCACCAAGGGTACACTCATCAGGGATCGGGCTTTTTCTCGTAGAGTAGAAGTGGTACAACAAATCACTGCTCTCTTTGATGATGGCATGAAATTTAGAAGAGATTCTGGGGACATTTTAGCTAAGTTTTGGGCCAGGAAGAATTTAAAACTTCCTCAAGAATATTTCTATTAAATATTCGTATTTTGTAACGTACTTTTTATCATGTTTTTTTTTTTTTTTGTATATTATATCAATTTGATGATGTTGTGGAACAATGTTTCTCAACCTGATTTTATTTTGTAAAAAATATTTAGGAAATTTACTGAATAAGGAGGCTGGGCCAATTTTTTAGAAACGCATCATAAATCCATAAAGCCGTCAAACAACTCCCCTTTTACCAATGACTCTAAAAAGTATTCTCGGTATTTGAATTTTATTTTTGTAAATGCTATAAATTCAAATTAATCCAGCATCAAATGCTTTTTATTTATTACGAAATTGTAAAATTTATAGTGTCACAAAGCAATGCAGCTGTTTTTTCTATATCATCTACAAATCCTTCTTTTTCTAAGTAATGTTCTTTGAAATTCTTGGATATAATGGCTCTGGATGGGAGATATCATTCTCAATTTTGAATACTTTATGTTTTATTGGGAGCTCTTTGTGTGCTTTTTATACAGTCACTCCAGGAAGTATTCGTAAACCCAACAAGTTTGCACTATATACCTCCTATTAAAGCTAAATTAAACGTGCAAAATCCAAACAAAAATTATCCTAACATAGTATGTTATTCCTCAATATAGGGTAGATTTAAATACGAAAGCAAATTTATTTTTTCTGACCTAAATTGTTTGACGTGTTTGGAGTCGTCTATGAGCGTGCCAGCGGTAGTGGTATTCCGATTTGCAAATATATTAGTATTTCCAGGGTCGGTAGGGCTGATCATGTTTACTGAACATTTCATGAAAATGCCCACTCCACCTGTTTATCAGTCAAAATTTACTTTTGCAGAGGTTGGCTGTTTGTTCAAAGGACTAAATGTCTAAAGTTTTTCTCCTCAAAAGCTCTCTTCTACATTTTCCTGTAAGCAATGTTTTTAACATTCTTAAGGAGTTTAAAGCGGAATTCGAGTCGATTTAGCTACAAAAGAAGTTGCGTTCAATCATCAAAAATCAAGGGGGATTGAGGGAGTACCTCCCAACTGTGATAGAACGTGTGAAAAATGAGTACCATGTAACCTTGGTACTCATTTTATCGAACCCGGAGGGATGAAGGGCTGAGTCTGCCTTGCCCGTGGACCGGGATTTGAACCCCGGGCCTGTGGTGTGGGAGCGCAAAGCGCTTCCTGTACAAAAAAACCGACTCAGTTGGGATTTCTGACGAACCACTTGGGTTAGGCTGACAAATAAGGTGCAGCTTATACATATTCTTTTTAGGGTTTGGCACTGGATACAATGTCAAAATATTGCGTTCAGTCGTTTTTGTACGTACGGGTTTAAAGCGGTAGTAGGGAAAATGGGGAAGTGGTGATGGTAGGGCATGTGATGGGTTGACTATACAGTTATCCGATTGGACCAAGAGAAGTGTTCCGAGTTGGATAAAGCTTTTTCAGGGATTTATTGTAATAGTAATGCTTTTTTTGCACTGGGGTTATGATTGCTGGGTATTGATGCCAAAGAAATACAGTTTTGGGGTCTTGGGTTCGGTAGACCAGGACCAGGAAAAGTTGTTGGCTATCAAGCGGTCCTCAGGTACGGTGCATGTTGGGACTCTCGGTGAGACTCCTGGCTGTGAATGATAACTTTAGATTAATTGCTTTAATTAATTTTAGATTTATTAATCAGAAAGAAATACGAGGACTACAAACATTACTATTACAAACTAAAACAAGCCTCTTTGACGGCTGGTTTTCCTCTTGGCGGTGTGTCAGGCCAGGAGGTAGATCAGATGATGCCTCTATGGCCTAATTATAAGAAATGTGATGGGAAGAACTGTATAGTAGGGTGGGCCGAAAAAAACTTTTTTTCTTATTTCAAAACGCTATACCGCGGAAAACTTGCTTCTTGGGTAGATAAGTAAAATGCAACAAAAATTTTTAAAATCGGTTAAAAATTGCCCTAGCGCATCAGCCCTAAAGTTTGAAAAAATACGCTATAGAGCATTCGCACATGACGTCACAGGCTTGTGACGTCAGAGGCTTGGATGACAGACAGTATGATGGAAAACTATAGGATGCACATCGTTTATTTGTTTACTTTTGATGTGAATTTTGAAAAATAAGGATGTTTTATGTTTTTCTCCAAAGTTTACTTTAAAGTAACCTTTATTTACTCTAAAATGGCATCTCTACATATTATAAGTCATTCAATAATACTACATTTTATATTTAGCAGTGTTCTAATTGCTGAAACCATTTCTGCCAGTGTTCTAATTGCAAGTACAGTTCACAATGCTACTAACATATTTTAAAATTCTTAATTATTTATTAATTATTCAATATTTAGTTTCAGTAGCATATTATAAGTATTTTACAGATGTATCGGACTCGCATATTGTTCTAACAAATGTAAACAAAAACATGTCACCTCGTAATAAGTCTTTTTCTAAATTTAGCATACCACTAAAACACAAAAACTTATGCACTTACCTTCAATAACTATTATTCTTTCGTTCCGGTCTTTAACTGAGCCTAAAGAATCTTTTTAAATGAACTTTTTTTATAAAAACTAAATGCAGCGCGTATTCTCTATGGGAGCCTAATGTTAAAGAAAAGTTGTCTGTCCTCCAAGCCAGCTTGATCACGTGATCGGAGACACGTGATTGAAAATGCTCTATTTTCATTATTTTTCGAGTAAATGGAATAAAATAACTTCTGTAAGAAGTAGATACATTAGTACATACATTAGTAGAACAATGACCAGAAAAGTAATTAAAATAAAAAAATTGAATAAATTTTAGAATTTATTGGTAGTTTATTACACCTGAAAACTTACGTTTTTACTAGAAATTCACATATTTCGATGAAATAAAAAACATTTTCCTGATTGAGCAAAATTTTGTTTTTAATAATATTCTAATCCGCTAATCCGCACAAATAATACCTTTATAAAACCTAACATAGTACTTTTTCTAGCTTATCAAAAACTCCCAAATTTCCATTGAAGCAAAACAATTTTTGAGATAGTATAAAACTTTGATTTTGAGTAAGATATAATCCTTTCATTCAATTATTTTGATTGTATGAGATAAGACTTAGGGTCCACCTCTTTTCTTTCAATACTTTGATTTTGAAGTGTATTTCAAACCTAACTCAAGATGACTTTCACTTATGTCACCATTTTTAAGCATTTGAGTGGCATGGGAATCTGTCAAATGGACTATTATTGGACTATAAATCATACATCATGGTTGGTGAATCTTCCCTACATGAAATGTAGTATGAAGCAAAGAGTAAACTTATCTTTAAATTGGGAAGTGAAACTTATCTTTAAATTGGGAAGTGAAACTTATCTTTAAATTGGGACCCCTTATTGACTCCTTTCATAAGTTAAATGGACTATAAATATAATAATTCTTCCTCTTTTATGAACAATATTTTACTAACTCAAAAGCAAGATTTCCGAAAAGACAAAGCATGTATTTATTCCACTTTCAGTAAATTTTCTGGTATGAATGTTGATATTTCTTATTTTACTTTAAACTTTAAACACATTATCCGAATCCATTTGAGGAGTATTTGCTTTTTAAGTAAACACATGCAGCAATATATGATTCTGAGATAAAAATAAGGTTTTATTAAATCTATTTCGTTTTTATTGATTAATATATGATAAGTTATGTGAAAGTGAACTGACCATGGCTCACAAACGAGTAGTAAAGCTTTTAAGAAAGCTCTCTAATTTTATAACTTATGCCCAATCAGGCAGATATTACTTAAATGATTATCCGTTGATATATAAAGAATCACACTCAATTCTGTTTAAATTTATCATCAGAAGTTATTTCCGATTTACCAACCCTTATAAGTAACGATGTCATTGTGTGTTCAAAGGTATCATATCATTGGAATAAAAACCCAGATTTTTACATATAATAAATAAAGCTACTATTTGCGCATTTAATCACAAGACTATGATCCTTCCAGTTATCAAAATACACTTGAATTAGATTGCGACTCTCCTTGTTTTCCATGGGATGTATTTAATTATTTTTCCTAAATACTAGTTAGTGCCAATTCAAGAAAATAAGATAGAAATAGAGATCTTGATGCTATTTTGACTAGCAACAAGCGAGCTCTGATCGCGAAGCGATCTGTAAAGGGGGATTGTCAGCGGGGGATTGTCTTGAGGGGGATTGTCAGCGATAGCGAGCAAGGCAGAATATTATTAAAAACAAAATTTTGCTCAGTCAGGAAAAAGTTTTTTTATTTCATCGAAATATGTGAATTTCTAGTAAAAACGTAAGTTGTCAGGTGTAATAAATTACCAATAAATTCTAAAATTTATTCAATTTTTTTTATTTCAATTACTTTTCTGGTCATTATTCTACTAATGTATGCCTGTATCTACTAAGTTATTTTATTTTATTCCATTTACTCGAAAAATAATGAAAATTGCGTATTTTTTCAAACTTTAGGGCTGATGCGCTAGGGCAATTTTTAACCGATTTTAAAAATTTTTGTTGCATTTTACTTATCTACCCAAGAAGCAAGTTTTCCGCGGTATAGCGTTTTGAAATAAGAAAAAAAAGTTTTTTTCGGCCCACCCTACTGTATAGTATATAGCGGAATTTATATATATTTTATATGGCGTACATATAGCGGGAGATTTTTTTACTATGGTTTTTATTGGCTGGCTACTATTACTACTGTTACTATTATTACTATTATAGTCTGTTAAGGTTACTATTATAGTCTGTTGTGCGTATCTTCTGCTTGAATCTTGTGCAAAATTTTGTGTTTAATCCAGACTGCCCAACAACATAAACCTATCAATTTCACTTAGTTTCTAAACTACTTGACAAATAAAAAATGTATAAATTATAATATCTTTAATTCTAGAAATGTGCCTTCATTTTCAAAGAAGCTTTAAAGTAAAAAAAATAGTTGAAATGGTTGTTATTATAGCTTCAGATTCTATCCATTTCAGTTTCTTAAACTAATTAAAAAAATAATTAAAAATGTTATAGATGTTAAATAGATTTATAACCATTTTCCATTTGTTATCTATTTCTGTAAAGTCTTTTGACTTTTTTTAAAAGTTGAAAAAAATTTTTTGTCTAAAATATGTTACAGTTGTGGGATGTGCTAGAAAAGGAGTAAAAACACCTAATGAATTATGATTAATAAGAAAACAACACAACTACAGGGTGGTCCTTAATTCATGGTACAAACTTCTAGGGGTGTTAGAGTACACCTAGACGAACAAGAATTGGTATAGGAAGGGGGGATATACAGATACGCCGTTAAAGAGCTAGGACCTAATGTATTAAAAAAAAACATTTGTTTCAAAAGGCCGTTTTTAGAAGGCCCGTGTGACGAAACAAATCATAATCGCATTCAGTACACTGGAACCACCTTTCAGTCCAAAACCTGTCCCGATCTCCCGATTTCGGGAAAAGGTGATTTTGGGGAATTTCATCTCGGAGGCCCTCCCAATTCCCTCTGGTTCTCTCGGAACTCTGTATCTGTCTCCATGGAAACGTGGAGCACGAGTTAAGGTGAGCTTATTTAGGATAAAAGCGAGTATCGAGCTGTTATAAAATTCTTTTTAAAAGAAGGGATATCATCAAATGAAATTACTGAAATGACGACATTGCCATTTTTGACGCCTTTTCGAATCGCCTTTTTCGCCATCTTTCCACAATTTGCCTTTTAACTTTGAAATGGTGTGTTCTTTGCCCATCCACCTCTCTTCAAGTTCTTTTACCTCCATATCGCCTTTCCGAAAGAAAGAAGAACGACGCAACTGCTGGAGCTGAAGTTGTTTACTATTAAGTTAACTATGCCAAGTGATAAAATTTATGGGATGTAATTACAATTATGGCATTGGGTCTGTTGCAAAGACTTCAAAAACATAACATTTGAACAATGGAAGGAAACATAATTATACCTACTAACTATACTAGACAAGCAACTTAAGTTGACCCTACGACGTCACTAACAAACAAAGTAGTTCCCATCGCGGTGTCTGAATTTTGAGTGAAATGAAGAACGCCAATTTAAACATATGATTATTTTGTTCAACCCGTGTATGAAAAATATATAGTGTATATATAGTGCTTTTCAATCACGATTTGAGTACCGAAACTACTTCTATCAACATATACAATATATTTATATTTAATATAAATATATATATATTTATACAACAGGCTTCGTGTTTACCGATTTCTCCTTCCGCATTTGTGACGTACTAGGTTCAGGAAACGTTGCTGTCGAGTATATACACAAATTAGTACTTTTGTGAGCATTCATTTCCCCATTGGCCAGTTAAGTTGTTCTTTCTCTGGGAGAGGCGATACTCATTACTCCATAAGTAATTTTCCCTTTTCTATTCAATATGCCTCCAATGGAGGATTTAAGTTAAAGTGGAGGATCTTCCAATGAGGGTTGTGAGAAGACATTGCAGCAGCTATTTATGGTTTACTCGTTGATTATGAAATATTGGACACAATCAAAGCCTTGTGCTGTGACACCAGTGCATCCAGTACGGGAATTAAGAACGGAAACGGTAACGAAAACTGAAAAAATCTTTGCAGAATTTTAAGTATTAGTGTTAAAATCTGATTTTGAAGCTTGTGTTATTGTATTCCCTGACTTTTTCAAAAATCTTGAGATGTTATCGATAAACCAAATTACTCATCTGGCATTAAAGATGAAGTTGTAAAAAACACCATTGAAAGGGACAAAAAAAAAATTGAAGAAATGTAATTTTGTATAAAAGACCTCGGTATATAGCTGAGATTCGAACCGGGATCCTTCTGCACTGAAAGCAGTTACTATACCAACCAGCTACTGGGTCCACACCACCGAGTACCCGGTTGTGGAAATTTATTTTTTTGGTGTGTTCTTCATGTTTAAAGAAACCTTACGAAATTTTGTAAAATCAAACTCAGTGTTTCGCTGAGATTCGAAACGGGGACCTTCTGCACTGAAGGCAGTTACTATGCCGACCGGGCTACTGGGTCTACACTATCAAGTAGACTGTTCTTGAAATGTATTTTTTTGGTGCTGAATTTTAATTTTTAAAATTGAATTTTAATATACTAAATTTGAATAGAAAACACTTGATTCGAACCTAGGACTCGTGCACCCCAGCCACTTGTGAATCCACTGAGCCATTGACTCATAAAACTTCGGATACAAATAATTTAATCTAAATTTTAATACATTAAATTTTTATAGGAAACACCGGATTTGAACCCAGGACTGGTGCATCCACTGGGCCAATGACCCACACAACTAACAATGCAAATAATAGATGACCTTAGTCATGATGTCACTTGCTTGTTTGGAAACGTTGATTCCGTCCGTGATTGGTCCCGTACGGAATTACTTCCAATCACGGATGTAATCAACATTTCCAAATAATAATATCGTCTATTAATTTGATGTGACGTCACCATATGGAAAGAGGATCCAATGGCAATGCTCGTACAGCTCTGTACGAGCATTGCCAGAACCTCTGTAGGGCAAAAAACTGTAACACCTTCTGTTGCTAAGGCCGTTGTTAGGTCCGAGTCATGTGATTGAAAATGCTCTATTCGGCAAATATTTTTTTAATGATTGTTTGGCTGCTATTATTTTAAAAGAACACAATTTTATGAGGCCCGGTGCCGCAGGTCTGGGGTTCGGCAAGGTCGAGAACTAATATTGGGGGTTTTGCGTTAGACTGACCACCTAACTGGCAGATATGATTTTAGTTTATTAATATTATCTTTATCCTATATTTGTCATAATTACTATTGAATCTGCTCCGAAAAAGAGTACTTGACTATGGGAGGGCTACTGGCCGCTTAAGCTTGTACTGGTCGACAAGACCACTGAGTCCGAAAACCCTATTTTCTAATCCCTTCATAAGGTTCTAGAGGGCAGCCCTGCACTTCAATGATTGACAGAGAAGTAAGCTGTAAAATTTAGTGAACACTAGCTGTGATAGGGTGTTCCCTTATCATCCAATCAATCTTTTGGGGGAGCTATTGGAGATTCCAACTTTCTTCTCCGCCTCTCGTGGCGTTACAAAAGAGGCGTGACTTGTATAAGTAGTGGACTAGACTTACCCACGGTTTTTTTCGATGACCTAGCTTTGTAGACAAGATTATCTTGAGTAAAAATCCTATTATAATTAAATAATAAATAAAAAATAATAAAAATTAATCCTATTATAATATTTTTTATATTATTTAAATCGAGGCGTGCCGGGCCGCGTAATTCTTATTCCCACATGGATAAGGAACGAGCGCTTATGCGCGTAGACGAAAAGAATCAACAAGATCTAAAATGATTTACGCAGTGGCTTATATAGGAATTTATTTCGGGAGGGGCCCAAAATTACTCCCCAGCCCCTCTTCCACATATTTAATAGGTCCAATATAGCTTTTTAGGTGAAAATTTAGGTCCTAAAAACTTAATATAGGGAAAAGTTATTACAGTAACGGACCTCTTATCCGTAAAGCTCGGGACCGGCACCATCTCGGATTTCCGAATTTTTGAACATTTTCCCGAAAACCGGGGTAAAACCAGTTTTCCAGCCTCAAAACACCGCATTAACAGAATTGCGTGTGTATCGTTACGCAAATACGCAGATCTGCGGCGCCGCGCAAGAATGAAAAGACCAGGCCTAATACGTCACCGAGATACTGCCGTCCAAATAGATACTTTCTTACTGGCAATCCGTAGCTAATTTTTTCATAGAAGTATCTATTTGGACGTGTCTATTTGGACAAATGGCGTATGCGCAGTTGAGACAGTACTATTTTTCACAGGAACTGTTTCAAACTATCTGCTAATCCTTGTACAATTTGAGTCTATTTCTGTGAGTCTAGCATGGAAACTGTGTCCTTGTATGTGACAACGAAATCGATTTTCACAGTCGTACTGGCTAAGTGGGTAACTTTATTTGTAAAATTTAATCAATTTTTTTCCTAAACTAAAGGGTACATATGCACGTAACCATTATGTTCTACGTTCCTATTTACATAAGAACGTTAGAAATAGTTGTCTAAACGTTTTACTATTTAATTCTTATCTACGGCATAGAACCAGATTGTGAATAAATCTTAAGTATATTCTAAACATGTCCTCCGTTGTTTCCACTTATCCAGGTCCAACTACGTTCTTGCCTTTTGCCTTTATCCACTCAAATGAATTTACTTTAAAGAGTTTTTATCAAAGTACTCTTAAGTGCACTTTTACCTCATATCATTGATCTCAATGAGGAAGTTTGATGTATCGTGTTACGTTTCAAAATAATCATGCCGACACATCCGAGGGAAGATGTCCTCCTCCCTCGGCTACTCCATCATGTTTTATTTGAAAATAATATTTTTTAGATTATGAATAAAAATTAATTCGTATGCATGCAGTTACATTAGGCAAAAATCTTTAGAGCGTGGTAAAAAAAACCTTTTAAAAGTCCAAAAAACACTGTTCATCTTCTTCAAAAAGTCTTCGGAGACAATTCGAGGGCCCTGGGCCTGCAAAAAAAAAGTATTTCTTTATGAAAATGATTAATCAACATTATATTATTATATTTTAGACCAAGGGAGACCCCATTTTAGACCGGCAGATCATAATTCTCCTTTGAGTAACGAATTATAGAAAAAACTGGTATAACTGTATCCACTAAGACGCCTACCCGACCATCATTTCCTATTCTACCTCTAGAGCACCCTGACCTACTCCAACTAACAATCAAGCACTACCGTCCCCTGACCTACCACTGCGAACCCCTAAGTTTACTTCTCCTGCCTACTACTAAAACTGCCCACCAACCATTCCCCTTCCAATGCCATACCCTGACCTACAACACCCTCCAAATAATACCATACCCTGAAGAAGCTACAACTTACCAATACAGTACTCCTTCAACAATAACCTATAACCTAACCATTATTCCCCGTTAAAATTTATCCTTCTCTGACCTACTACTCCAAAGGCCCACCTTCCTCTATCATCCCCTATTTTTTTTTCAACATCACCAACTACCGTATCCTGATATCCTACTTCCTAGTCCCTTAAACCTTATTCTACGAACGAATCGCCTTGGAACACCATGCCCTGCGAATCCATTACAGCACCCCCACCTATAATAATCACATCGTCATGTAATTAACCACTAGAACTTCCCATTTTTACCCCCATCCACACCTACCCCTTCCTACTTCAACGCTCCCACTTCCATCATCTCATCGTGCCATTGAATCCTATTCCCCCTAAAATACATTAATTTTCCGCTCTCGTGTCCTGACCTACCACTACCTACAACACCTTTCTCTCCTCTACCGTGCCCTAACCTACTCCTACTTACTCCAAAGACTTAACCAACAAATACCCTTCCTCTAACAAGTCCTGATACCACTAAGTTCCCTGCGTGCCCTAATCTCCCAATACCTATTACAACTCCACCACGGGCGGATCCAGACCAGATTTTCGGGGGGGGGGACATGTCAGAGTCAGAGGGTATTACATTGGAAATTTTCAGCGCCTCAGAAAATTTTTTGAAAAATGCAGCTTTTTAGGGGGTTTATAGTAACTTAGAGGATATCCAGGGCCCGTGCCATTGTTTTAGAAAGTTGGGGGGGGGGGTCGGCCTATTTACAAATCCTCATCCGCTTTAGGCCTTGATTCAATGCGCATGCGTGTGGACACAAAGAAGGAATAAGATCAAAAACGTTTTAACGTTATTGTAAGCCCCGCTGGAGCAGTGGTAGCGCACTAGCTTATAGCATGCGGTAGTTCGTGGGTTCTATCCCCAGTTATTATTTTATTAAAATTTCCAAAAAAAACCCAGCAAAAATCAAGTTCACGCACATGCGCATTGAGCCAAGGCCTAAATTGGGTGAGGTTATGAAAATACGCGGGGGGGGGGGCGAAACCTTTTTGGTTGGGGCAAAACAATACCTATGTTTTCGCGAAATGTTCTCCCAACTTTCCGAGTATAATATAAATAAAATGCGAAAAGTTAAAAAGGTTTCATCAGATAATGCTAGCTCTAAAGCAAAAGTGGAGTCTGGGGATCCTCCCACAGAAAATTTTGTGAAATTTGGCTTCAAATAGAAGTTTTATTACTCATTTTTGTACATTTGGTACCCATTGGATAACACCTAAAGAGGGCAACTTCTTGTACTCCTAAAAGGAGAGGAGAGAAACAAGTTCAAGGAGAAAACTGTAAATAAGTAACCATGAGAAATTAATAGGGAGTCTGGGGGGGGGTAACCCCTAAGAAAAATTTAGAAAATTTGCCTCTAAAATTTAAGTTTTCCTTTCCCTGACTTCCTTTACCTACTAACTAAACACCTCCACCAGCCATTTCTCTTCTACCCATCCCTGACACACCACAAGGTGTCCAGGCGTGCCCTAATCTCCCTCCTACTACCTATTCAACTACAACTCCACAAAACGCTTCCTTTCCCTGACTTACTTTACCTACTAAACACCTCCACCAGCCATTAACATTCTACCGAGCCTTGACACACACTTGACACACCACGTGCCAGAATCTCATACAACATATTCCAATTTCACTACAATTCCACCAACCGCTTCCTTTCCCTGACTTCCTTTACCTACTAAACACCCCACTAGTAATTAACCTTCTTCTACCTAGCTCTGACACACTACTAGGTTGCCTGATCTACTAATACCTATTCCGATTCCCCTACAACTCCACTATAACCACTTCCTTTCCCTGATTTTACCTACTAACCAAACACCTCCACCAGCTATTTCCCTTCTACCCATCCGACACCCCACTAGGTTCCCTGTAGTGCCCTTATCTCCTACTACATATTCCAATTCCACTACAACTCCACTGACCGCTTCTTTCCCTGACTTACTTTACCTACTACACCTCCACTAGCCGTTGACCTTGTGGCAAGTGCGAGCCACTGGAAGATACCGATCCGAAGGTCATACGACTCAAAAGTATACTCCGGAGTTATAATCGCTTCAGTCGGTATTTATAACCCATTTGAATTATCTGACTCTTATAGTGGTGAGTAAGCACGCCACAACCTTCTTCTACCGAGCCACACGACTAGGTTCCCTGGCGAGCCCGAATTTCCCACTAGCTATTCCAATTCCACTACAACTCCACTAACCGCTTCCTTTCCCTGACTTAATTTCCCTACTAAATATCCCACTAGTAATTAACATTCTACCTAGCCCTGACACAACACTAGTTTCTCTGGCGTGCCCTAGTCTCCCACTAGCTATTTCAATTCCAACTCCACTAACCGCTTCCTTTCCCTGACTTACTTTACCTACTAAACACCTCTACTAGCTATTAACTTTCTCCTACCGAGCCATGACACACTACTAGGTTGCCTGATCTACTAATACCTATTCCGATTCCACTAACCGCTTCCTTTCCCTACCAACTAAACACCTTCACCAGCCATTTCCCTTTCACCCATCCCTGACACACCACTAAGTTCCCTGAAGTGCCCTAATCTCCTACTCCATATTCCAATTCCACTACAACTCCACTAACCACTTCCTTTCCCTGACTTACTTTACCTACTAAGCACCTCCACTAGCTATTAACTTTCTTCTACCGAGCCATGCCCGCTACTAGGTTGCCTGATCTACTAATACCTATTCCGATTCCACTACAACTCCCCTAACCGCTTCCTTTGCCAGACTTACTTTACCTACTAAACACCTCCACTATCCGTTAACCTTCTTCTAAGGAGCCTTGATACACCACTAGGTTTTCTGGCGTGCCATAATCTCATAGAACCTATTCCAATTTCACTTCAATTCCACTAACCGCTTCCTTTCCCTGACTTACTTTACCTACCCACTAGTAATAAACAATCTTCTACCTAGTCCTGACATAACACTAGGTTCCCTGGCGTGCCCTAATCCCCCACTAGCTATTCCAATTCCTCTACAACTCCACTAATAGCTTCCTTTCCCTGACTTACTTTACTTACTAAGCACCTCTACTAGCTATTTACTTTCTTCTACCGAGCCATGACACACTACTAGGTTGCCTGATCTACTAATACCTATTCCGATTCCATTACAACTCTACTAACCCCTTCCTTTGCCTGACTTACTTTACCTACTAAACACCTCCACTAGCCTGACACACCAATAGGTTCCCTGGCGTGCCCTAATCTCTCACTGCCTAGTACAATTCCTCCATCTAACACTTCCTCAATCTAACAACATACTTATGAGTCCTGCCCTATCGCTTCCTAATAGTACTCCCCCACCACGTACTTTTTTTCCTCTTCCAAGCCCGGACACACCACTACTAAACTTCTTCACCGAATATTTGCCTTCCACTATCGCACACTCACTTACTCTCTTCACCAACTAAAACACTTATTTCCGCTTCCGTGTCCTAACCTACTGCTTCCTGCTACTATTACCACCTCATCACCCACTTTCTCCTCTACCGTGCCTTTACCTCCCCTACCTACTTCAAACCCTCCAACCATCCTTTACCCTTCCGTTACCGAGCCCTGACACACCATAAGTTCCCTATCTCCCACTACCTACTACAATTCCACCAACCACTTCCCTTCAGCTATCATACCCTCACTTAGCTTCTAAAACGCCGACTTCCGCGTCCTGACCTATCACTACCTAATGCTACTCCCACACCAGCCCCTTTCTTTCCTCTACGTATTCCAAAGCCCCCACCAACCGTTTCCTTTCCTCTACTGTGTGTTAATAATTTTGTTAGTAGATGGAGCCACAGTAAATGTAATTTTGTTTTACCTAGCATATGAGTTTTTTCGATAAAGAAGTTGTTGGGGGTGGGAGATGAGGTCTTTTCCTATTTTCTAGTAAGGGCAAACAAAATCGCCATTTTACAGTGCGCTCTAGCAGTGTTACCAATCATCACAAAAACAAAGTTAAAATATGCATTTTGTAGGAAATTTTGTCAACTTTATTTTTGCAATTGAATATATTTTCGTGAAACTTAAATTTTTTGAAATATAAACAAAAAATTGTAAAAAGAACGAAAATGTTTCGATTTTGTTCGATTTTTCACGTGAAGCCTACCTTCTTCATGGCAGAAAACGTGATATTCGGATTCAGCGCTCCGAAGAACATCTATAACTATCCAGAAAAACTTCTACCTATTAGTTTTGAAAACGTCATTTTTTAGCATCCATTCAAGAGGGCCACTCATCTACATTAAACACGACTAACTAATTATAAACGGATTTTCAAAAATTTTGCCTTGAAATAATCCTTATTTATAATACTTACGAAAATACTTCGATTGGTTTTGGGTATTTTTATGCGGGTAAAGCAGGGGGCAAATTAGGTGAAAAGAAACAAAAAAAATTCCGTTTGGCGTCGATTACACCCTTTTAAACCATATTTATACGAATTTTTTACCAGGAAAAGTGATTGGGACTAATAAAGGGTCTTATTCTGAGTATATAGCCTTTTAAAGCAATAAAAAATATTGATTTTTGACTGAGATATGGAAAAAAACCTTGATTGCTTGGCGGCCATCTTTGATTCGCCATTTTCGAAGGAAGCCCGCGGGGGATTTTAGGGGACTTTTCAGGGTTGAATATAGACATCATAGAGAGCTTATTCTGAAATTTTCAGCGAGTTAGGAATTAGTGCGCTAAACCAGCCCATTTTGACCTAAATTTACTGGGCTATAAATAACACATTTGAACCAGTTTTACCACAATATAAATCTTGAAATATATTTTTTAAAAAATTCTGAAAATTGGTCATTTTTTCCACATTTTTCAAACTTTAACTTCCTTGAGCTACCAGTAAATATCATTTGAAGGTGATAAAATTTTACCAGAATTATTTTTAGATATAATGCAACAAATTTAGGGGGTGAGAGCGATAAATTTCAAAACTTCAGAAAATTTCAGCAAATAAGGACCATCCTAATGTGGGTATTTTAATAACCTTTTCATTACCTTAAAAGTTTATTTTAGCGATGAATTTCCTTTCTAACGCAAATGATAACAAAAATCAATTTCAGAAAATTTATAAGGATAAAATGTTTTGTTGACCGATTTTAACGCTGACTGATATTTAAGCGACAACATAAGAAAAAATACTTATTAGAATACAGTAGCTATAAATTTGGGAGTTTTCATGAAAGATTAGGGTCATTTTTTGAGTTCAAGTGTTCTAGCAGAATATCAGGGAATTTTATTTACCTGAAACACAAGTTTAGAAGCCAAATTCTAGAAAGAAACGTACTCAGCATTGCAGCCGTGACTATCTCAGAGTCACCACTCCACCAGAGTCACTGTGCCTGCAAAACATTCAGTTCAATGAAACATAAAAAATAATATCAACTTAGAAGAGCAGACTTAAAAATATTAAAGGCAATTAAATAACTGCAGAAAAACTTGTATAAAACCATAATGTAGAGGAGTAAACATTTTTTTGACGATTTTGTATTAACACCATTAACCTCGTAGGGACAGGGACATGGTAATGTACGCAAGGTCCATAGCAGGTCATTTTATTCCCATACAGACCGTCACTCTATTGAACAAATTCATACATCTGATATTTATGTGTGGACCTTAAGTGATCCAGAATATGATAAGGTAATAGGCTGTAACATAAGTTAATGGGCCATAGGCAGGGTTGGCTTGATTGGACCCAATAAAAACCCATCTGAAAAAACCCTCATTTTGGACCCATTTTTGGGTTTTTTCAAGAAAAATCAAGAATTTGGCAGTTTTAATACTGAAGAAAAACATTTAACGAATAACATACCCAGAGCTACAGTTGAGTGGGTTTTTCCAAAATTTAAACCATGTTTCAAAAATTATGGGTATTTTTTTCATTATTGAATGGGTTTTTTTCAAAATTTAGGACGTTTAAAGTTTAAACTTATAGTTATAAAAAATTAAGGAGGCCTTTTTTTAAATTTCACAGTGTTTTTTTTTTAAAGTTAAATAGATTTCTTTTAATATTGAATGGGTTTTTTCAAAGCTTAGGATATTTTTAAAATTTAAGTGGGGTTTTTCAAAGCTGAAGATATTTTTAAAATTTAAGTGGGTTTTTTTAAAGCTTAGGAAGTTTTTAAAATTTCAGTGGGTTTTTTCAAAGTTAGATAAATTCCTTTCAATATTGAATGGGTTTTTTCAAAGTTTAGGATATTTTTAAAATTTAAGTGGGTTTTTTCAAAGTAAATAGATTCATTCTTTTATAATTCAGTGGGTTTTTTCATTATTGAATGTTTTTTTCCCCAAAAAATAAGGTGGATTTTAAAAATATGAGTGGTTTTTTTCAAAGTTAAATAGGTTCTTTCATGATTGAATATTTTTTTCTTGGTTTAGAACGTTTTCTTTTAATTAAGTGCGTGTAAAAATTAAACGGATTTTTCCCAAAATGAAGGAACGGTTTTATAGGATGAAATCCAAATTGTTTAGTTATAAAGTACATTTTGTTGAGGTTTCCCTGGGAACATCAATGACACTGCGAGTAGTAATCCTTTTACTCTGATGTTATCAAAATAAAAATTATTTTCATTACTGAAAGAAAATATTATGTTACAACCACACCTGCTGCATTGGCTGTGAGCTAAGGGTAGAGCGGTAGAGCGAGGGGAGCATTTCTCAAGTTTCTCTCGATGTTGATAGCATTCATGGAGCTATGATAGCATTAGAGTAAAATAATAAGAAAATACATATATGTCTTCTTGTGAGTAGTCTTCGGAACACCTGCTTTTTTTCTCTAACAGCTTATTAAAATGCAATGTTAATGGTCGTCTTGTACTGTATATTCCTCAAGTCAAAGATAGGTTATTGGATGATGCCAGCGAACTGCATAGCCTTAATTAACCAACAAATTTTAGTTTGGGCCATCTGGATTGACAGCTGGAATGTTTCCATAACCTTTACTGAACATTTCTATGTTCAACGGTTTGAGATGATGGAAATTTTGATTTTTATGCAGATGATTTTAGTAATGTTAGACAAGACATGTGTGATTTTTTTTACTGTCAATTTCTTTTTTTCTTCTTTGTGACTGTAAATTAAATATTCAGCTCATTGAACTACCAATCAACCTTGATCTATTCTACTACTTCATTTTAAGGGAAAAAATACAACCAGTTGTTAATCCATGAAACCTTTCTTTCAGTCTTGGTACAAATATTAACAGCTTTTGGCGCCGTTCTTTCCCATTTGAAATGCGAACTGTGAAGACTTTCCATTCTTTTTTTACTCACGAAGATATAGATGGTGTTTGATTTTATCAAATAAATACCCATTAATTAATTTTTATCGTTATGTAATGATTAATGTTCTGAATGAAATTGAATTATTTTCTAACGTACCGTCAGAACACGAAAGGAAAATAAAAACTGTAAAATAGAGTCATTAAATCAAGGGTTACCGATATAAGGTTTATGAACCTCCATTTACAAAAAAAAAAAAACTCCTTGCAGTTAAAAATTAACATAACTAAATTAAAAAGAATTTTTGTCTGTTCTGTTTGGAGAAAAGCTTAAATATAAATTACTATAATTAGTAATGTGGATGGTATAAAAATTGCGCGATCCAGAAAATGCAATGTTTTGTTTTTCCAAGACTTTTTTAAAGATATCTCCCGAACTAATCGTCGCATCGCTTAATGCAAACTATATCCGTAAACTACTCGTACTTATGTATTAGAAAACATGATTTTTCTGAACCGGAAAATAATTTATTTTGGGCGGGAAAAATAAATTTCTAACGCCCCCTCCAAAATTAATGTCTTTTTGTGACGCACCTATAGGAGGCAAACATAGTGAAAAATCACGAAAGTGATATCAAAACTTTGGTAGAAATAAAAGAAATTCCCTTTCTTCTTTGTCTGCCCAACTTAGCCAAAAAGCAGAGTTATTCTCAACAAGAACCAGTAGGCTTCTTTTGTGTTTATAAATTCCTGGAAGACATAAGAATCACCATGGCTACCAGAATTTCAGGAAAAAGCTTACCCTATTGGTCAAATACAGTATAAAAATTTCAGAAAAAATTTACCTGAATAATTAATATCAGTTAACATGCTTTTATTAGACTTGTGTTTTTGACTCGATATCCAAACTTTTTTCAACAACTCGAATAACCCACTTAATATGCATGAAATTGCACGGAAATTTTAATGGATGTATATTAGGGTGGGCCGAAAAAAACTTTTTTTCTTATTTCAAAACGCTATACCGCGGAAAACTTGCTTCTTGGGTAGATAAGTAAAATGCAACAAAAATTTTTAAAATCGGTTAAAAATTACCCTAGCGCATTAGCCCTAAAGTTTGAAAAAATACGCTATTTTCATTATTTTTCGAGTAAATATAATAAAATAAAATAACATCAGTAAGAAGTAGATACAGGCATACATTAGTAGAACAATGACCAGAAAAGTAATTTAAATAAAAAAATTGAATAAATTTTAGAATTTATTGGTAGTTTATTACACCTGAAAACTTACGTTTTTACTAGAAATTCACATATTTCGATGAAATAAAAAACTTTTTCCTGATTGAACAAAATTTTGTTTTTAATAATATTCTGCCTTGCTCGCTATCGCTCACAATCCTCCTCAACAGTTCTGCCGTTTTTACAGGTCGCTTCGCAATCAGAGGCCGCTTGTTGCTCATCAAAATAGCATCAAGATCTCTCACTAATTCGTACAATTAATTCCCTTATAAAACCTAACATAGTACTTTCTCTAGGTCTAGCTTATCAAAAATTTGATTCAAATATTTTCCCCATAATTACATTTTAATTATTCTCTTGAATTGGCACTTTAGGAAAAATAATTAAATACATCCCATGGAAAACAAGGAGAGCCACAATCTAATTCAAGTGTATTTTGAAGACTGAAGGATCATAGCCTTGTCTTTAAAAGCGCAAATAGTAGCTTTATTTACTATATGTAAAAAGCTGGGTTTTTATTCCAATGATATGATACCTTTGAACACACAATGACATCGTTACTTATAAGGGTTGGTAAATCGGAAATAACTTCTGATGATAAATTTAAACAGAATTGAGTGTGATTCTTTATATATCAACGGATAATCATTTAAGTAATATCTGCCTGATTGGGCATAAGTTATAAAATTAGAGAGCTTTCTTAAAAGCTTTACTACCCGTTTGTGAGCCATGGTCAGTTCACTTTCACATAACTTATCATATATTAATCAATAAAAACGAAATAGATTTAATAAAACCTTATTTTTATCTCAGAATCAAATATTGCTGCATGTGTTTACTTAAAAAGCAAATACTCCTCAAATAGATTCGGATAATGTGTTTAAAGTTTAAAGTAAAATAAGAAATATCAACATTCATACCAGAAAATTTACTGAAATTGGAATAAATACATGCTTTGTCTTTTCGGAAATCTTGCTTTTGAGTTAGTAAAATATTGTTCATAAAAGAGGAATAATTATTATATTTATAGTCCATTTAACTTATGAAAGGAGTCAATAAGGGGTCCCAATTTAAAGATAAGTTTCAAGCGAGCCCAAATCAAAATATTTAAATGGAATACTCTTTGCTTCATACTACATTTCATGTAGGGAAGATTCACCAATCACCAACCATGATGTATGATTTATAGTCCAATAATAGTCCATTTGACAGATTCCCATGCCACTCAAATGCTTAAAATCTTGCATCTTGAGTTAGGCTTGAAATACACTTCAAATTCAAAGTATTGAAAGAAAAGAGTTGGACCCTAAGTCTTATCTCATACAATCAAAATAATTGAATGAAAGGATTATATCTTACTCAAAATCAAAGTTTTATACTATCTCAAAAATTGTTTTGCTTCAATAGAAATTTGGGAGTTTTTGATAAGCTAGAAAAAGTACTATGTTAGGTTTTATAAGGGTATTATTTGTGCGGATTAGCGAGAGATCTTGATGCTATTTTGATGAGCAACAAGCGAGCTCTGATGGCGAAGCGACCTGTAAAAACGGCAGAACTGTTGAGGGGGATTGTGAGCGATAGCGAGCAAGGCAGAATGTTATTAAAACCAAAATTTTGCTCAATCAGGAAAAAGTTTTTTATTTCATCGAAATATGTGAATTTCTAGTAAAAACGTAAGTTTTCAGGTGTAATAAACTACCAATAAATTCTAAAATTTATTCAATTTTTTTATTTAAATTACTTTTCTGGTCATTGTTCTACTAATGTATGCCTGTATCTACTTCTTACAGAAGTTATTTTATTTTATTATATTTACTCGAAAAATAATGAAAATTCAAACTTTAGTGCTGATGCGCTAGGGCAATTTTTAACCGATTTTAAAAATTTTTGTTGCATTTTACTTATCTACCCAAGAGGCAAGTTTTTCGTGGTATAGCGTTTTGAAATCAGAAAAAAAGTGTTTTTCAGCCCACCCTAATGTATATTTTTAAGTCCTCTTTAAGAATATGTCACCGAAAAAATTATTTAATTTAGGTAAAGGGGTCTAAAATGAAAAATACGGACATATTACGCACGGCTATAGACCCCTTAATTATTCTTCAACCATCTTCAAAATCCATATTCTATAATATGAAAAGACATACTTAAAGGAAAAGGTCGTTGACCCGGTGAAAATCGTTTAAAGCTAACCATTATGCTTAAAGCACCCAATGCGCAATCCCCCCCCCCCCTAATACACAAGCGAGGTCAATAAAAGCCCTGCAGATCCCATACGGCATTCGAGACTAAAATTTTTATAGGGTTCTGGTGACACTAGTTTCCTATTAGAATGCAACGTCGAAATAATTTAAAAAATTGTTGCAAAATTGGCCTTAAATTTAACATTAGCACTAAAAATTTAGCCAGTTCAAATCGATTACTCAGATAAAGTTAAGTTTTCAGGAAATATTTTTACTGTGGGGCTGTTCAAATATTACGTAAGCAAGTTTTTGGTTATTTTTTACACCCTCCTCTTGTCAGCAAAAATAAGTTAACCGCGAACCCCCCTCTCATAATTACATAAGAACCTGCCCGACCCTCTCCCTTTGTTCTTTTTTTGTACGAAATCTTTTGTAATGCTTAGATTTCTGTAATTCATTGCTCTCCATGAACACTTAACCTATCGTTAAAACTTTCCTTGTGAAAAAAGGTTTAATTTTTTTGCTAGTTCAGTTGCTCTTTGTGAAATTTATTTTTGGTTGAATTTTGAAATTATTTATCCAAGAAACATGAGATTTTCAAAAATGCAGTGTTTGTAGATAGCATAGACCTTGGTAGATAGATACAAATACAAAAACTGACGACCAGCTACAGGCTCAAAGCCCAACAAGGCTGGTCTCTACCAGAAAAAAAAAAAAGAGTTTTGAGATTTGGCTTTGCTATTATTGAAATAAAAGCGGGAAGACATCTGCTGTTTCTTCTTTTTTTCTTTCCAACCTGTTAAAAGTTTGTGATTGGAGTCATAGAGGGTGTGGTGACCATGTGACCAGACTCTTAGAAGTAGGGAAAGGACATGGAAAGGAAGGAAAGATATCAGATGCCTCAAGGGCAGGGCAGATGAGGTTCGCTCAAAAATTTTGATATGATTTTCAATCATTCAAAGTAACAAAATATAAATGTCAGTAGTCAAAGTAACAAAATATAAATGCGATATGTGTCTTCAACTACGAGGACCCAGATATGATCAGGTAGGGTGATATTTATAATTTATATTACAATTATCATCCAGTTGAATTGAATAGTACGTAATTAAATTTAAAAATTATAAATCTTAATTTTACTATTTATACTCTTTTTTATTATACTCCTAAGCTTATTGTTACATTTGACATCATAGCATTGGTAAATGAACACTTTAAGATAAAAATAAAACATTTTTTAGAAAACTGACAAATTTTGAAAAACCCACTTAACTAAGTAAAAACTGACACTATTTTGATAGAACACATTTAACATAGAAAGAACTCACTAAAATTTGAAAAAACCCACTAACTAATTAGAAAACCACTTAATTTTGAAAAAACCCACACTTTTTCTGAAAAAACCCAGTTTTATATGTTTTTTTTCAGGGTTTTATTGAAAAAACTCAACCCACTTGGGTTTTTTCAAAAAAACCCGGGTTTTTGCCAACCCTGGCCATAGAACGGTTAAAGTTACAGTGAAAACAACATTACATAATTAAACAAATTAAATACGCACTATCCGACTAATGCTTTCTTTCATATTTCAGAAGTCCGGGATTTTGCATACATTAGAGCAGCGTTTCCCAACCTTTTTACTCCCACGGAACCCTTTTGATAATGCCCAAGTTCCGCGGCCCCCTAGCGTCCATGTAACAATATTTTTCTTACTATTTTTTAAATTATTAAATAAAACGGAAAATAAGTAACAAAGAAATAGTTTATTTATTATATATCGTTATCATAAGAATACAGCTGCAAGGTTTTGAAAATACAATTTTAAGTATTTAAACAATTTTAGCAAGTTTTAAAAAAATTAAAAATATTCTTAAATAATGTAGCTTTTAAGGTGATAATTTAGGTCCTAAAAAATTAATACGGGAAAAGTTGTTGTAACAAAAATACAAGTATCAAAGGGGGGGTCTGGGGATCCTACCCAGAAAATTTTTTGGAACTTTACCCCTAAAAACAGGATTTTATCTTGTTTTTGGTATAATTAGTCCGAATTTCGGACATATATTTTTTGGTAGGATTTGGATTTTGAGGAACTTATTATAATAAAGTTGTTAATAATAAAATTCCAAGTACAAAAGGGGGGTTTGGGGGCCCTCCCCCTGAAATTGTTTTGAAATTTGACCCTAAAATACAGGGTTTTAACTTGTTTTTGTAAGTCCGAATTTCGGGGAGGGGCCAGGGCCCCCTCGGCCCAACTTAAATACGCAACTGCTAACCCCCCACTGTATCTTAAAACAACATTGCAACGGACACAGTGGATACATCTGGTTTACCAAGCAAAGCAGTGCCGCGCTTCCTTCTTTTTGCTATCTGGACACCGGTGATCCTCCAAAACTACCAACGACCCCCCCCCCCCTATTGGGGGAGAGATATCATATGGGCTTGGAATTTTGTGAGAAAAGTCCGTTTTCGGGAATCGGAAACAGAGGCTTTCGAGGTTCCGCGAGATATTCGAAGGAAAAAATGTTTTTGACAAAAAAAAAATTCGAATTTCTCGCGGAACTCTTTAGGAGGCCTCGCGGAACCCCGGTTGAGAAACGCTGCATTAGAGTTTTGTTTCATTTCTTTTTAAGATTATAGTACTATTGTAAAAAATATTTCCAGAATGATTTGTTTGGAGAGTTAGAGCTACATTTTTCCAAGAAGTGTTCTCAGCTAAGTTTACATTATATTTTAATTTTTATTTAACTGTTGTGCAAAGTTTAACTTAAAATATCTACTGCAATTTGAATTTTTACAAAATCTCTTATTTAAAAATTTTTAAGAGGGGGGTCCCACTTACCCCGTAATTTTAGCCTAGTAGGGGTAAGTGGGTCCCCTCATTATGGGGTAAGTGGGACACACTAAACTCACCACTTAAGTGTTTATTGAAAAATGTATAAGTAATTTATTGAAATTTTATATTTATTTTGAGTTTTAATTTAAGTAGATTTAAGTAGTAGGCCAGTCAATAATGACAAAAAAAAGGGCGATAATTGCAAAAAATCGTGTATCTCCAATTTTTGTCTTATGTTGTTAGGACCCATCCCAGTAGTTAATAACCAATTTTGCAACCCTGAAAGCCCTGTGCTAACTTCGCAATCCTCAAAAACCTAAAACTTTTCCGACTTTTTTCAGTTTTTGGCTTATAACTCATACAAAATGCATCCGCACGAAAAAGTTTCAAATATATCATTTAAAGTAGATAAAATTTGCAATAATTTAAGACCATTCCCAAGTTTATACGTCGAATAGATCCCGAGTTACATCCCTTCAAAAATTGGCAATTTTTTCCCAAAATTCAAAATTTTGAGTCTAAGTCGCTTTTATATCAAAAAATAGGTTATAGTACTCATTGTAAAAGGTAAATAAGGGCAATTAAGTTGTAGTACAGTTCTTTAATTTAAGCCCTGAATGAAGACTCTAGGCCCCATAGTTCTTACTTTATCTTAAAAAACAAAAAATTTGGGAAAACCGAAATTTCGGAAAAATAGAGCATGACGTTGTATGGGCACAGAAAAGGAAAAATAAAGCTATAACACAATATGACGTCATAAAAATTAATATTTATTTATTGAATGCAAAATTATTTGTCTTAATACTCGTTAATTAATGTTAATTTTTAAATTAAATTGAGTTTAATTAGTATTAATTATATAATTAAGAAATTAAAAATATATATTAATTTATTGCTTTTTTAAGTATTAGTTTAAAATAAAACCTTAATAAGCCTTAGATAAGTTTTATAAGACCCTTAGTTCTTGCTTTACCTTAAAAAATAAAAACGATGAAGAAAAAGGATTTTTAACTCGGATTAGCTTACAAGGGCGTGTCAGAACTCGCATCCCCAACAGTTTTAGATATTTGCTATACTTTAAAAAATATATTTTTTCGGAACTATTAAGTTATAGAAATTAAACTAACACACTGATTTAAGAAGATCTGATTACCAGGACGAGCGAAAGGCTTCACCCAGATGAATTTCGACTATTCACACAAAAAGGAGGATTCACGATTCGGAGATCCCACAAGTTCTGGTCAGGCTTATGGACAGACCTAATGATTAAGCAAGTATTAATGAGATCAATGAAATGCCGGGGAGGCTTAACTCATGGTCGAGGCATATCCAGCAGCGTTCTTACGCGTTGGACTGAAGGAATGGTGTACATGCTGAATATCTGTGAAGGGCTTGAATACTTTTGGAACGTTTCCTATTTTACCACCGAACAACACGTTGACATGAGGCCCACTCAAATAGAACGAGATACCGATCATGTGCAAAAACTTACGAACACACACCATTTCTATTTAATGAAAAAATGCTATCCATCAGCTCTGGTATGAATGGGGACTCTGAAGTCAATTGCCATATGGCCTACGAATTGGGAATAAATGGAATAAATCAAATCACGAGAAACACCTTTGGAAAAGTTAGTTTTAAAAGAAAAGATAAAGTGCGAACCCTGGCATCAGTTACTATAAAATTACAAAATTAGAAGGTTGAAATAGATCCCCTCACAATTTTTCAAAGGCTGTGTATCACGAAGCAGACAGAGGGTGACTTGAAAGAGCACTTTAAGTTCGAGTTGGCTCCCTACCCAATGGCTTTGTTTTGTGAAGATGGGATGCGTAAAGGCAAAATGTCCAGCTTTTACACAGCTTTAGACCCTCTTCTTGAAAATATATCTATAGGAGCCCCTACGTTTGTTTTTGTGGATGGCGGCTACTTACTTCATAAAGTAAAGTGGCATCGGAATATCACAACCAAGGAAGTTGTAGCCACTTACATCAGCTACACAATTAGCCATTTTGGAAAAAAAGTGTCAGTTGTATTTGATGGATACCCAGACAATGGGTCTGAAAGAAGCACTAAAACTGCAGAAAGATTACGTCGATATGCAAACTCATCATGCAGTGATATATTATTTCAAGACCACACAGTTATAAAAGTGCCACAGGAGAAGTTTTTATCCAACGAAAACAATAAGCGTCAACTTATTAAATTCCTTCGTTAAGGATTGGATAACCAAGGAATTGAAACAAAGCAAGTTGCCGAGGACGCAAACAGACTGCTCTCGACAAAAGCAGCTTGCATGAAAATGTCATCGTGATTGGAGAAGATGTGGACTTGTTGGTTCTTTTAAATGGATTGGGCTCGACGGTGGAAAATGTTTTCTTCCAAAAAGGGTTCAAGTGGGAATCAACTTGTTTGCAGTTTTCCTCCAAATGTTTCAATAGCGGAGAGCTGGCCTGTCCCTACGGATTTGAATTGTTCCTGCACGCTTTCTCTGGCTGTGACACCACCTCCTCAATTTTCAGGCAAGGGAAAATGAAGATGTTAAGCATGTTTGAAAAAATCAACATCTGGTTGGCGTGGCTTCCATTTTCCTACAGCCTGATATTAGCCACGAAGAAATAGCCTCTGCTGGAAATAAGTGTCTTGTGGCTCTGTATGGAGGAGGAGACTCCGACACTCTTCACGCCCTCCGTTAAGAAATCTTTGTTCGTTCAGCTGCCTATACAAAGGTCCACCTGGTTCGTCTGCCTCAAACCGAAGAGGCTGCAGCTCAACATGCATATCACACATACCACCAGGTGCAGACATGGTTAGGTGCAGACAAAAAACCAACTGACTGGGGCTGGACCATAGACTAAGGGCTGGACGAGGGTCAGCAAGGTCTGCTACCTATAACCTCTACAAAAGATCCAGCATCAAAAACTCTCCTGAAATTCATCTCATGCAAGTGCCAAAAAGGGTGCGCTGGAAGAGGCTGCTCATGTGAGAAAGCGGGACTTAAGTGTTCTGCACTATGTAAACCATGTTAAGGCAAGTCATGCCTCAACATCCCTACAATTGAGATAGACGAGTCTGACAACGAGGAAGACAGTCCTGAATCCTTGGAAGAGACATGATCTTTGGTACCTCAAAAAGTCGTATTTTATAAACTAATACTTAAAAAAGCAATAAATTAATATATATTTTTAATTTCTATAATTAATACTAATTAAACTCAATTTAATTTAAAAATTAACATTAATTAACATGTATTAAGACAAATAATTTAGTATTCAATGAATAAATATTAATTTTTATAACGTCATATATAGCTTTATTTTTCCTTTTCTGTGCCCATACAACGTCATGCTCTATTTTTCCGAAATTTCGGTTTTCCCAAATTTTTTGTTTTTTAAGATAAAGTAAGAACTATGGGGCCTAGAGTCTTCATTCAGGGCTTAAATTAAAGCTAAATAACTGTACTACAACTTAATTGCCCTTATTTACCTTTTACAATGAGTACTATAACCTATTTTTTGATATAAAAGCGACTTAGACTCAAAATTTTGAATTTTGGGAAAAAATTGTCCATTTTTGAAGAGATGTAACTCGGGATCTATTGGACGTATAAACTTGGGGATGGTCTTAAATTATTACAAATTTTATCTACTTTAAATGATATATATGAAACTTTTTCGAGCGGATGCATTTTGTATGAGTTCTGAATTTTATGAGACTGAATATTTTGTATGAGACTGAAAAAAGTCGGAAATTTTTTAGGTTTTTTGAGGATTGCGAAGTTAGCACAGGGCTTTCAGGGTTGCAAAATTGGTTTCTAACTACTGGGATGGGTCCTAACAACATAAGATAAAAATTGGAGATACACGATTTTTTGCAATTTTCGATGTCGTTATTGACTGGCCTATAGTGGTAAGTTAAGTAAAATATTAAATTGGGGTTTTTTATTCACGTTGCCGAGAAATTAATTTAAACACAGGTTCGAGGGTTTCTTTATAAGTCTCCTGAACCATTCGAACCTGAAGAAAACAATCTAAACATTCTGTAATTGTAGTGTTCCAAAAAGGAGTCCCACCTACACCAACCAACCCTATTAATTTTAATGTGAGTCTAATATCTCGTACATGGATAAAGTTACAATAAAATATTTTGTACCGAAAATACCTTCTGTACTTTATCGAGTAAGACTCACTTACTCCCTCTTAAATTTTTCTTGCTTTCAATCTAAATAAAGAGGGACACCCATCTCATTTTTTAAAAAAAGATCAGTTAAGAAATATGTAATTCGTTATTTTAGAAACTAATAATAAATTTTTGTTTATTAATGTAGTCTTAAATAAAATATGTCAATAAGTTATAATTTAAGCGCTTCAAGAAATTTTTATTAAGTTCAAAAATCTACTGTTCCAAAAAGGGGCCCCACTAACCCCAAGTGCCCCATCATTACTTTCTGTGCAGGATTTTGCCCAAACTAAATCATAATAATTTAAAATTTTAGTAGATAAATGTACATATTGGTAAATAAATAGCCCTTACAAAAATAAAAGTGATACAGAAAAATTAATATCTTTAAAGCATAATTTAACTTAGTTGTTCCTAAATTATGATAAATTTTACAAGTTAAAAATCAGTTAAAAAATTTAAAATTCAATAACTTGACACCAAAATGTTAGGGAGGTTGTGCTTAATTATACTGAAGATAGTCTGAAATGTTTTCATAGAATCTTTTAGAGTAGTATCCCTTGTTTTCAGACATTGTCTTAGTAATTAAAAAAAGCAACTTCTACAATACCTATTACAATTGGAACCAAGACGCTTTAAAAAGTAGTTAAACTAGGGATTTTAAGCTGTGAGGTTCTTGCTGAAAATAAAAAAATAAAACATTATTTACCTAAAACAGGGCGAGAAGTTCAAAGACGTGTTCCAAGACGTGTTCAAAGTTCAAAGACGTATCCACATCAAAATTACCGATGAAGTACCTGTAAAACATTCAGACGAGTGTAGTACCAGAAAGTAAAACACTTGATTCTTTCAGGAACTTTTTATCAATGGATGAGAGTGTTTTAACTTAGTGACATTTAATTGAGTCAATTTGAAAAAGGGAGTTTGTCCAAAATCCAAGTATCGAGAAAATTGGGGAAAAATTGGGTTCCTTGCATAACCACATATTTTGAACTGGAAATTCAGGATCATATTTAGAGTATAGAATAATCATCGAAAAAAAATATAACTATAGTCAAAAGTATTTTACAGTTGAAAAAAGTTGATGGACTTATAGAGCATTTTCAATCACACTCGGACCTAACAACGGCCTTAGCAACAGAAATGTTACAGTTTTTTGCCCTACAGAGGTTAACAGTTACAGAAAATGACTGGCCGTGGAATTCTTCTATTCGAGTATTTGCAATCACGTGACCCTATACTTAAAAACCGCCTTAGCAACATATACCTCGTTACCTAGCAACCGCCTTAGTAACAGTTAAAAGCCCTACAAAGGTAGGTTAAAGGTATTAAGAAAATAGCTGGTCGTGACGTCACCTGAAAACACTATATTCCCTTTTTCAACCTCATAAAATTTCAGATAGGAAAAAAAAAATCTTAAAAACCACTTTAATCGACAACTAAATTATATATCTGCTCAGTTCACAGCAAGAAATACTAAGACGAATAAAATTAAAAATTATTATGAAACTTAGTCATTAAAGTACTATCAATGGAGTAAGTGAATATCAATGGAAAATCAATGGAATGGTTAAAAAAAAAAAGAAAAAACATTATTAAATTAAAATCAAATTCAATCAATGTACTTCTAACTCTGTTTCTCACCCACAATTTTTAATAATTCTAGTTAATCAAGATGCAAATCTTAATTTAAGGGGTCATAGAACCCAAATTTTCAACAAAAAAATCGATTACTGTATTTATGTATTTAAATTTCCTAAGGAATACAGAAAATGTTAATATTTTAATGTTATAATCTTAAAAATTAATAATAAGTATTCTTTATTTCTTCCACATCGAAGCTAAACCACTAATTGTTTCGCAGATAGAAAATATACAGTAGAGCCCCGATTATCCGCGGAATTGGGTGGCAAGGGTACCGCGGATAGCGAAAATCGCTGATAACCCGAAAATAGGCTAAAAATAAGGTGAAATCACGAAAAAAATATTTAAGCATAAAAACTATGCTCTATTGTACAAAAAACATATGTTAAACTTTTAAAATATGTACAGTGCAGCAGAAACCTTTGCTCTACATCTAAATCACTAAAAATACAACTAAATCTACATCTAAATCACTAAAAATTTTTTTCGTGTCACTCGCGGATCATCCGCTCGCGGATAATCGGGGCTCTACTGTACATAAATGAACTTACTCGCTCATGACGATTCTCTATAGATTTGCCATCTATTTTCTTTCTTTCCAAAAGATTGGCTCATCGTTCGAACACCTCCCTTCACTAGACATCCTATCGTATTTGAAGTCCGGAGTAAAAAGCTCATGCAAAGAAACACAAACAAATATGTTTAAAGGAATGAAAATGCACATAAAAATATTCTCTGCAACACCAATACCTTAACTTTACAGAAGAGAAACTGAGGGGCCTTTGTTGCAAGAACAAGTTTGCAAGAACTGAGGCCTTTGTTGCAAGAATTAGCACAATTTAAAAACTAAATGGAATTTAAAAAAATAATAGCTGGAACATATTTTTGATAAAAATATATAAAGCAAGTAAATCTGGAGAGATCTAAAGGCCTGAGATACATTTCAAATTCAATATGATAGTTTAGTTGATAGTGCTAAGTCATTTTTACGACGTTTTGGATTGGAGTTATTCTGATTTAAATGCGTATGAAATTGGTGTTTCAAAGACGCTTCTATGCTTTAAGTAAGAGCCAATCAAACAGCTGTAATCTTACCGTTACTCAATTATAGAGAAATTAATTCATAATTAAATTATAATAAGTTTAAGTACTGTTTCCTGATCAACAGATTATATAAGTGCACACAGTGACAACGAAAACAGCTTTACAGAATCGTCAGGCTTGGTTACTTAGCGACTCAAGTATACAATGGACTCTAACCGCCTATCTGGTTCGAGACTTCACGGAGCCAACACGTGACCTACAACTGAGCTTGCAATGGACTCTAACCGTCTGACGTCACACGGAACCAACACGTGACCTACTGAGCTTGCAATTGGTTACCACAGATACTACACTAGTAGATCTACTAGTGTAGTATCTGTGGTAACCAATTGCAAGCTCAGTTGTAGGTCACGTGTTGGTTCCGTGAAGTCTCGAACCAGATAGGCGGTTAGAGTCCATTGGTTACCACAGATACTACACTAGTAGATCTACTAGTGTAGTATCTGTGGTAACCAATAGCAAGCTCAGTAGGTCACGTGTTGGTTCCGTATGACGTCAGACGGTTAGAGTCCATTGAGAACGCCCTAGTTTCAATTTCTAGTCTAGTTTTTTTTTCTAGCCCACGTGACATCTTAAGCGACGAAATGTAGTTCTCAGCTGAAAACCGAATGATCATTTGAGATGTTAAAAAGATTAGTACTAATAATGATAAAAAGCTCCATATATCAAAATTTTTTGAATTGAGAAATTCACTTTTTAAGCCATAGTTTATATTCGTGTTTGAACTTTTTAGTAGCACATACCTCTAATTAATTACTTAAGGTGACATAACTTACTAATTAAATTACTCACTTACAAGAAAACGTTAGAATTTAATTCAGAGTATTTTAAAAATATATTTCATCCCCTCTTTTAGACTTCTATACTTATGCATATTTTTGAATCATTTTCAAATACATTTTATAACCCTACACATTTTTATGACATTTCAGCTCATACATAAAGTTTCTGATCCCTATTACAATAAATTAGTTTCAAAAAAGTTTTAATAGTTTCAAAAAATAGAATTTAAATAAAAATATAACACATGTGAGAAAAATGCATTTTCTCTCCTTAATAGACAAGCACATACACCTTTGAAACAAGTAAATAAGATAGAGCTATGAAACTTAACAAACACATTTAGAAAGATTCAAAGCATTAAATGAACCATTATTTTTGCTTCGAAATTTATATATTTTTATAACATTTCTGCACATTCATAAAAAGTTTTAAATCCCCCTATTACAATTAGAATTAAAAATATCTTAAGGTTTCAATGAATAGTATTTAAAAAAACATTTGGTACCGAAAATTCCCCCTGCATACACAACACTAGCAAACTCTTTAATAAATAAAGTTTGAAACTTTTAAACAAATACCTTGAGTTCAGAAACTTTGTTGACACATTTAGTAACATTTAGACTTCAAATGAGCAATTAATTTCTCTTAATATTTTGACAACTTTTATAGTACTAAGTCACCTTAAATAATACTGACATTAACGTAAGAAAATTGAGATAATTTCATTCATTATTTTAATTCTAAAAATAACATTTATAAATGCGTAAAATCTTAAATTTGGAGTTTGCAACCGTTTAGCTGAATCTTGATTACATTTTATTAAAAAAATTAATTGAATTTGTGAATAGCAGAAACCAGATCTTTTTAGCTAAACAATTTTTGCATTTCCACAAAGTACATCTATAGACTGTTTGGTGTAGGATAAAAAATCCCATTAAAATTTAGAATTGAATTTTCAACATGCAATTTTAAAGTAGAAAACAAAACTACATTTATCTTAATGGCGGCATGGGGTCTTTATAACAAATTGTGTATTTACTGGGGATGGATTTCTACAAGATTTATTTTTTAAACCAGTTTAAAATTATTAGATGCAAATCTTGATTTTGAAATAAAAAAATCTTGATGTCTGTCTGGTTTCTGACATTCGTTTTAGTTTCGAGTACCTTAGACTTGGAAAATTTAGATAGTTATGCGTAAATTAGCAAAACTTTATAAAATTGTCTATTTGAATATACACAGGCATTGCAAGTAACAGCAATGAATTGACTAGAGCTTTTAATAATATATAAATAAAATTATGGCACTCAAAAGGAAAAAGTACAAAAAATCACACCAAACATGAGCTGCTCATAATGACAGTACTTATAAAAGTCCACGGTACATAATATAGTATTTGAAGGTTTTTACTAACAGGGCTTGTGTTATTGAGAACCAGCATTTTTTGACCAATTACTAAATTTGGACAATTACTAGATGATATGAAGGTGCTAATGGATATGTCTATATTCATTCTTATCTCAAATTTTTATATTTTAGACTTAACTCTTTACAGACCCATTACTGTCATTCTGGGCAGCTCAAGTGAGTCCAATGAATCTATTGGTTCAACAGTTAAAATATTGTAATAGAGTAAAAAAAATAAGCTAGTTACATGCAAATAGAGTTAAAGATGAGTTCCTTGCATACTTATAAATTTCTATCTTAATTGCTGAACAAACTGATTGCAAAATATATAATAAATGTTCAACATAGGGGCTGAGTGCACCAATCCTGATTATGTACCAGTTCCTAAAAACCTCAATTAGTTTTGAGTTCTTAAATATTCTACCAACGATGTATATAAGTATAGGGTATCCCAAAAAAGACTGACACATTTTAAAAATTAATAACTCGAAAACTAAAAAAGATAAAGATACGCAGTTTATTGCATCCTACTTCTAAGAATCTCAGAAATAGGATGCAATAAACCGAGTGGTTATTTTTTTTTATAGTTTTTGACTTAGTGATTTTTAAAATGTGTAAGTCTTTCTTAGGACACTAATTGAGATGGTCAAAAACTTGTTGGGTTGTACCCTTATACCCAACATCATTACCACTGTTGTGTATAAGGGGCATCAACATTATGCAAGTCCTTCGTATTTTCTCCTTCATGAAAGTGCATGGGGGTATGGCAGTGCATTAGTCACCTCTTTTCTACCAGAAAAAAACACCACGGGAAGTTGGTTTTCCCTGAGACACTAAAGCCGTTGCTTTTGACTACGAGCAAAAGAGTGTACCGGCGTCACGCACGGACGTTTTGCGATTTCGATACAGAAGGATTCAGTCTTTAGGAGGTGGCGAAGGGCAGAAATGGGCGCGAGGTTCGAAGCACCAGTGTCTGCGGAAACAGGTGCGGGGTCTCAAGGGGGATGGAGAGGGAACCACGAGAGCAATCGAGATGAAACGATTGAGTCGCAGTCTCGCGAAATCGAGAAGTCGGTGAAATTTAGAGTTTGAGTAGTGAAATGATGAGTGTAAATGTGAAATTAGATTTATAAGAAGAATTTAGATTTATGCAATATTTATTACAACAGCTAACAAAATTCTTCTGCTTAGTGAAATCTAATTTTACATTTACACGCATCATTTCACTGCTTAAACTCTTAAAAAGTGTTAAAAAGAGAAGTTTTCGACGTACTTTGCTTGAGAGAAAACATATGCATGTGACAGAGAATAACAGGTGTCGGTCGGTTGGCTGGTTATTTGGAGTTTTATGGCACAAGACTCCCATTAGGACATTCAATAACAATTGTCAAGTGGGAAACGATAGCAGACAAAGACCCTCTACGATGCTACTACAGGACAATATGCCACTGATTTTAGAAAGTACTTTTTTTATGGAGAATATTGGAGTGGGAGAGAAACCAAGGGGATACAGTCAATGATGAGTGAAAAGATGCCTTTGATTTAAACACTGAAAACTTAATGTGATTAACCTCTGGGGTTTGATTATTTGTACTCAGGTTTATGAATGCTCTGAACACACCCGTGGAAGAGGAGAAAGAAATTTCGTAGCGTCAAAAAACCATCAAAAGCGTAGAATAAATATCTGCAAGATTGTTCACCCATCTCGTATACAAAAGTTATCCAGCATTGTCACTTGTATCCCATGGCTTTAAAAACTATCCAAGAAGATTTGGTTAGCGAAAAAGATAGTAATAAATCTTTTATGCTGATTTGATATGATCGTGTACTAAAAAGTATTTTTAAAAATCCTAAACTTAGACTAACTTTTAGAAATTCAGAAAGTTTTGTGTCTAAAATCAATTATTTCCAAGATACATCAATTACCCTCAAATATCAATGTCTATAATTTGAATAACTACCATGAAATAATTGCGAAAGCGGTTCCAAGCTTGGATTGATCTGTTTTTTTATTTTACACTCAAAGTTTATTTCAACTAAATTTATTAAATTCCGAATATTTGTCTCAAAAAGTAAATTGGATTTTGAAAATATGAATTAATATGATAGTCTGTTTCTGATATGATATATGATATGATATGATATGATATATGATATGATATATGATAGTCTGTTTCATCTGTGAATTATTAAAATCACAAATTGATAGAGTAAGAACTGGTGAACCAAGAAATTTTACATTAAATCGCACAAATGCCATTATACATATTTGATTATCTTTATCACAGTTAAAAACTTTAATTTGAATTGAATTAAATTATTCAATGAATTTTTATCATTTGATGAAATATTTAATGCTAATTTGATGATTGATACAAGAAAGCTACTTTGCATATATTCCCAAGAATGCAGTCAAAATTTGGACCATGAAAGATTAAACTCTAAGATTTACTTATATTGATGTTAAAAATGCTTAATCAATAAAAAGTCAACTTTTAAAGTTATCTTACAAATTCCTTTAAAGATTTTAAACCCAATTTTTTGAATATTGCTTTTGGGCATCACACTTTTTATTGTTGAAAATATAATAGGGCTGTATGAATTTATTAGACACAAGATTAGAAAAATGGGCAGTAAGATTTAAGCTAGAAACAATTACATAGCATAGGGATTCAAGAACTGAGCTTGTCGCCCTTTGTAGCCACCTAAATAAAACTGAATAGTGTTTTTAAGTTTATTTCTGACACTTAAGTGGTTAATTATTAAACTCCCTTTGTTCAAACTTTCTCTTCATTTTTTGGGGGATGATGGTCTACTTATGACAGGGTTTAGGATTAAAAAAAAAGATAATTGAAATTGAAGATGTATAGTTTTTAGGATATGTTAGTATGTCCATCGTAAAAGTTAAAAAAGGAATGCATATTATAGTCATTTCTTATCTTAACATAGCCATTAACTTTAACTGCTTAATACCTTTTAAAGTATAGAAATACTCCAGTTCCAAAATTTCCTTTATTGCTTTGGAGATAGTGGTTGAAACTTTTGGTTAACAGTATATTTCTTTAGATACTACACTAATAAATTTTTACAAGACTTCTCTAAATTTTCGTCACAAGTTACCTGATTTCAAGTAAAACAACCTATAGAATATTTATATCCAACTTTCAATACTATACCAAATTTAGTTTTATGATCACTTTATTTGATGCGCTATTGACCGAATATTTTTACGGTCGAATATTTTAATAATACGACCGAATTATTTTTTTATTTAGTAAACTTATTTTTAATAAGATTCTGCTGCTTCTGATTTTTTTTAAGGGTGAAAAAAGAAAATTGTATTCATTTTCAAATAATATTTGAAGATTGATATAATATTTTATATATGACAATAATATGTACATTTGTAATTAATTTCAATATTTTCATTCACATTAGATATTTTATCCTTTTCTGAAGAACAGAAAAAAAGGTGTTTAAAAGTATTCTTTAGAGATAACTGGTGGAAAGAATTATAACCCACCGTATCAAAGATTATGCAAATTTTACTTAATTAGAAAATCAAGCTTGTTTCTATTTCCAAATTTAATAAACAGAAAACATGAATTATTTTTAACATATTAATCTTAAATTCACTCTGAACACAGTTCAGAATAGTTTACATGATTTATTCAAGTTTATAAGAATATTTTAGCAAAACTTTAATCACTTAAAACTTTGAAAATTAAAGATTTCGTAGTTAAACTTAAAGAATGTGTTCAATACATCCCCCCCAATCATATTTATCATACCAAATTAATCTTATTACGGCTTCCCATAACAGAAAAATTAGAGGAAGCGACTATTTTGTTCAAATAATGTCTTTTTTCATAAGACAATAACGCCTTGGTTTTATAATTTTGCACTAATCGTAGTCGTTTTCTTGTATAAGATTGTGCTTTATTTTTTTCTTCAAGAGTAACCGTTTACCCTAAATGCTTTCAGTTTTTACATACAAATAGTAACAACTGTGTCCAGTTACAACATAGGTAACTCATTTTTCCTGACATTTTTTGTTTTACAACCCCGCATATTATCATCGCAGTAAGGTTCCGAAGCATCGTAAGGTGAGGATGGGGCTCCGACGACGGGTCAGAGGCGCCTTCCGGATTTCGTTCAAAAAAAAAAGTTCGTCTATATAAGACATTTCGACTCCTCCGACCAAGTTGTCGAACGGAGTCGCACCATCCTCCAAACTCATATTACCTAGTTGTCTCCAGGGTACTACGTGCCGACTCCCCCGGAAGTAGAAGCCGGTCACTAACCATCCGGCGTTAAGAGTTAACATTAAAACCCGGAGGTGACCCGGAGGTGGTGTAGTGGTACTAGACACAGGCTTCTGTTAAGGAGTCTCCACCCCTTCGCAGTCGCCATCATCGCTAATCTTCGTGCTTGAAGGATTCTGAAAAAGAGTCTCCACCCTTTCGCAGTCTCCAAAGCATCGTTTTCACGAGAGCCCCCACTACACACATAAACACACTTAAACCATTTTCATACGTTGGTATCCTCAGTTGAAGAAGTCAGGGGTTCTCCCCACTGACCATTGTGCAACACTCAGTTACACTACGCCAAGAACGCAAACTGCGAAGACCTTTGGGGGTTTCAGTTCAATCAAGTTCATCTTTTACGGCATCATTTTTTAATTTCCAAATAAATTCATTCACATCCAGCATTAAAGGTGGTGGTACTCTAACTTTCCACAATCATATTCTTTAGAAACGGCTAGGATTAGGTAACTATTTAATTTTCCCATATTATTCAAAAGTTTACTAGGTTTCCCTCTTTACGTCGCTTCATCTAATTTTTTATCTCTATGGAAAGTAAACTATTAAAATTTTGATATTTACGTTTATGCACTAACAGTATTCAGGTCATGCCTGTCATGGAATAACGATCCACGTACATTGCTTTGTTAGTGCCAGATATTACAAATATGTTTAACCACGAAATAAGCCTATATTCTTCAAAGTTGAAAGTGATTAAAAAATTTATATGCCTTTAAATATATAATTTAGGCATTAGCATAACAATTATTTATGTTGATACACTTTTTTTCTTTTCAACATAGTGAAATTTAATGATTTTTCAAAATTTTAATTTTTAAAAACACACACCCAAAGGGAATGTTGTCAGTCATAACTCAAATCTGCCTTTCAAGTGTTTTTTCAGGTAATAGAAACAATATTGATTCATCAAGTAAAATTACAATTTTTCAACAAAATTAAAGCTTTGATGATGCATTAATTTTTTAAGTATAGTTAAAGCTAATTTATGTTTTTTAGCTATAAATTTTAAAAGTTCCAAATGAGTCTTCATCTTTGAAAAGGAGAAAAGGTCTTAAGAGAATGAAACTATAATTCTATAAATATTTTTTGAATCTCACAGTAAAATTTAACTTGATCAGAGCAGCAATTTGTGAATTTGTTTAAACGACTCAAACATCATCTTTTTAATATGCTCTCTAATACTTTCAAAATTAATATTACTCTACATTGATTGAAATTTTGCTTCTATATGTCTATCATATATATTTTTAAATTTAAAATGTTCAGCACACTGCAATAACGGTACCATTCTTCAAAAGTGATTAATTGTTAAAATTGTTTAAAATTGTTAATTTTGAAGGACAACATTGTTATACAATGATTTATCCCCAATTGAGATATTACCTTACTCTGAACTAGCCTAACATATATGTGGGTCTTTTTTTACCAATACTTAATAGTCTGGTCTGTTAACCGAAAAAAAGGACACATAGGACAAAGTTACCAAATTTTCAAAATTTGTTCTTTAGAACATAAGAAAAGATTTTAAGTGAGGATTCATATGAATTAGCCGCCATCTTGGATTTTATGGGCGCCATCTTTGATTGAAGAATTTTCTGTATCTCAAGATTCATTGGACATATAATCATAAACAAAGTATCAAAATATATGTTTATGGGGTCAACAAAACCGAATATGACATTTTCGAACCATCAAAAGAACAATGAACCATTAAAAAATACACTTTCTATTTTCTGCTACTCGTACATTTAACCATAACAGCTCAGTTCACTTATTTAAAACATTACCAAAATTCCCAAACTTATAAAATATGTTATTGTTACCATAAGAAACAATTTTAGAAGAAGAACCACCGGATTGAAACGGCCATTTTGATTTTTTGGCCGCCATATTGGATTAAGAGAACCTGCTGTATCTCAAGATCCGCTGCACATATTATCAAAACCAATGTGTAAAAATGTATGTTTTTTGGATCAAGAAAATCGAAAATGACATTTTCGAACTATTTAGAGAACAATTTAATTGAAAAATTACACCTTCCATTTCTCCTTGAAATTAAACAGCTCAGTTAATCAATTTATAAGCCAGATAAAAATCCCAAAAATTAGTAATATGTTTGTAACACTATAAGAAATAATTTCAGAAGAATGGTCACCAGATGAAAACGGCCATTTTGAATTTATGACCGCCATATTGAATCATAAATACTTGCTATATCTCGAGATCCACTGCACATATAGTCATAAAAAAAGTGTCCAAATATATGTTTCTTGAGTCAAGAAAACCGAATATGTCATTTTCGAACTTCTAAAAAAACAATTTAATTAAAAAAATTACACCCTCAATGTCCCATTAAACTTGACCAGCTAATTTTTATCACTACCAAGACTGAAAAAATCCCAACATCTCCAAACTCACACAATATGTTCTTTATAAAGTTAAGAACAAATATAGAAGGATAGACACTTGAAAAAACGGCCATTTTTAATTCTAGAGCTTCCATTTTGGATTGAAAAGACTTAGTGTAAATCGAGATCCACTACGCATACAACTATAAACAAAATGTCGAAATGTATGTTTCTTGAGTCAAGAAAACCGAATATGACATTTTCGAACTCTAAAAATAATAATTAATTGAAAATAAAATTGCGTGATTTTACGTCACAATTACGTATCACAGGTCAATAAAACAACTCCACAACAACTCCCAAGCCAGATAAAAACACCAAACTTGCACAATATGTTTTTTGTAAGGTTAAGAACATGTTAGAAGGGTCTCCATTTGAAAAAAACGGCCATTTCGAATTTTACAGCAGCCATATTCGATTTACAGATCTTTGTGTAACTCGAGTTCCACTGCACATACAACCAAAAACAAAGTGTCGAAATATATGTATTTTGGGTCAAGAAAACGGAATATGACATTTTCGAGCTCACAAAATAACAATTTAATTAATAAATCCGCCTTCTAAGTTACTATAAACTTGTTGATCAAATTAAACAATAACAACCTAATAATGGATGAACGCCAACTGATGCATCATTGTTGTAATGGTTTTATCTCGCAGCAGATTATTTCAAGTTTATAGTAACTTAGAAGGCGGATTTGTTAATTAAATTGTTATTTTGTGAGCTCAAAAATGTCATATTCGGTTTTCTTGACCCAAAATACATATATTTCGACACTTTGTTTTTGGTTGTATGCGCAGTGGAACTCGAGTTACACAAAGATCTGTAAATAGAATATGGCTGCTGTAAAATTCGAAATGGCCGTTTTTTTCAAAAGGAGACCCTTCTAACATGTTCTTAACCTTACAAAAAACATATTGTGCAAGTTTGGTGTTTTTATCTGGCTTGGGAGTTGTTGTGGAGTTGTTTTATTGACCTGTGATACGTAATTGTGACGTAAAATCACGCAATTTTATTTTCAATTAATTATTATTTTTAGAGTTCGAAAATGTCATATTCGGTTTTCTTGACTCAAGAAACATACATTTCGACATTTTGTTTATAGTTGTATGCGTAGTGGATCTCGATTTACACTAAGTCTTTTCAATCCAAAATGGAAGCTCTAGAATTAAAAATGGCCATTTTTTCAAGTGTCTATCCTTCTTATATTTGTTCTTAACTTTATAAAGAATATATTGTGTGAGTTTGGAGATGTTGGGATTTTTTCAGTCTTGGTAGTGATAAAAATTAGCTGGTCAAGTTTAATGGGACATTGAGGGTGTAATGTTTTTAATTAAATTGTTTTTTTAGAAGTTCGAAAATGACATATTCGGTTTTCTTGACTCAAGAAACATATATTTGGACACTTTTTTTATGACTATATGTGCAGTGGATCTCGAGATATAGCAAGTATTTATGATTCAATATGGCGGTCATAAATTCAAAATGGCCGTTTTCATCTGGTGACCATTCTTCTGAAATTATTTCCTATAGTGTTACAAACATATTACTAATTTTTGGGATTTTTATCTGGCTTATAAATTGATTAACTGAGCTGTTTAATTTCAAGAAGAAATGGAAGGTGTAGTTTTTCAATTAAATTGTTCTCTAAATAGTTCGAAAATGTCATTTTCGATTTTCTTGATCCAAAAAACATACATTTTCACACATTGGTTTTGATAATATGTGCAGTGGATCTTGAGATACAGCAGGTTCTCTTAATCCAATATGGCGGCCAAAAAAATCAAAATGGCCGTTTCAATCCGGTGGTTCTTCTTCTAAAATTGTTTCTTATGGTAACAATAACATATTTTATAAGTTTGGGAATTTTGGTAATGTTTTAAATAAGTGAACTGAGCTGTTATGGTTAAATGTACGAGTAGCAGAAAATAGAAAGTGTATTTTTTAATGGTTCATTGTTCTTTTGATGGTTCGAAAATGTCATTCGGTTTTGTTGACCCCATAAACATATATTTTGATACTTTGTTTACGATTATATGTCCAATGAATCTTGAGATACAGAAAATTCTTCATTCAAAGATGGCGCCCATAAAATCCAAGATGGCGGCTAATTCATATGAATCCTCACTTAAAATCTTTTCTTATGTTCTAAAGAACAAATTTTGAAAATTTGGTAACTTTGTCCAATGTGTCCTTTTTTTCGGTTAACAGACCAGACTATAAGGTTGGTATTAAGTATGGAAATTAAGAGAGACTGGAGAAAAATTTCAGACAGTTGGTCAAATGAGTATTACATGTCAAGCCTAACAGGTTTTTTAAAATCAGGTAACTATGCAACTTCACATTTTATTATTCAATGAACTACGATCAAACATCAAAGAGTGAACATTTTAAAAGTGAAAAATCCCTTTTTTAGCCATTTCAAACAATATTAGATTTTTCAACCAGAAGAGACATTGCTTTGGTTTCTAAACTCTTTAAAAACTAAAAGTTACAGATTTTTTTCTTACAGAAAATCATTAGAATAGCAAATTGATCGAGTTTTTATTCAGTTTTAATTAATCTTTTGTCTAAAAATCTAATAGCTCTTAAATTTTAAGAAGTTCAAGTTAACATTCCTTTTATTAAGATTAAGTTACAATTGGCGTTTTGATAACTGGTGTAATTTCCATAATTTGTGATTATTTCATTTTAAAGAAAATTTTCACAATAGTTTTGAAAATTCATGACATTAAATCCAGCCATATTTTGGAGTCTTTTTTTTAAATTCTATTTCAACATATCCTAAAAAAATATCCATTCCAAACTCTTAAAATGTTTTTGTAACTCAATTTCAGGGTTTATATAGATATTTTTTGCTTTTAATCTTTGAAAAATATAATCAGCCACAATATATTTAAGGATTATTTCTACGAAATAAAGTGTTTAAATTTGGCTTAAAGCTTTTGACATCGATTAGCCATAATTCTCTTCACAATTCAATGCAACAAATCAACAATGAAGGCATTTGCATTTTCTCAAAGTAAAACCACCATAAAATTTAGAAGGGTTCTATAAAACAGGTTCGCTGATCAAAACTATTTATAACCTTAAAGGAATTTGCAGACTTTTTTTAACTCATAAAATCTTACGATTTTGACAATATTAAATACACATAATATTTTAAATTTAAATAGAAAAGAATCCAAATCTTTATGTTAATCAACATAAAACCAAGAGGGTCAAATTACACATGTGCGTTTATTACTTAAAATATAAAAGTGTGTGTAACTTTAAAAAGTGACTAAAATTAAGTAGTATGTTAAAGTTCCCTTTTTAAAAGTACAGTTAGTAAGTTTTGTCTTCAAGAAGTTGTATTGACATCAAGCTCGTCTTACTTTTAACTTTTTAATGGCAATTTCTGGGTCATTAAGAATCTTGATTTGAGTTACCAAAGTAATTATTTTTAAAAATTTTTTGATTCTTTGGTTCACCAAGTTCTTTATCATACCACAGAGTGTTCACTCTAAAAATTTTCATTAATATAAAATAGTAGGAATTAAAATTTATTTAGGCTATTACTAGCTATAAACCAGAAACATCATGAAGTACTCTAATTCCCCTAATTTAGAAAACATACAAGCAAACCCATTACTTAAAAATATTTTGATCACAATCTGTACAATTTGATTATGTGACTCCCCTTGGGGATTGCATCAAATAGAATATCTGAGCCAAAAAATGTTTTGCTTAATTTTACAAAAGAATATTTTGTAATTTTTAACCTCTTTTAATAAAAATTTTCTTTATTTTTATGATTTTAACAATGGCAAGATAAACTCCCCAATACCATATCAAAATATTTTAGCACCTTTTTAAAATAACAAAAACAGAAATTATGTTATCTGTTCCATACAATTTTATATTTAAATTCAACGATTTCTTTCAGTAAACATTTTATATTTCTAAGTTAAAAAGCGCAAAGAACTTAATCCAAGCTTGGAATTATCAGCTCAATTTTCAAGGCAATAAAAACTTAACCTTAAACCAGAATTCACACGGGCTGCTAGAACAAACTGTAAATTTTTCAGACTTTTTTACTGTTTACTTATAAACATTAAGGACACATAAATTGCATTATTGATTAAATGTAATGCAGCCTATAACACTAAATTTTCCCATTTCCCTAAAAACCTTTATGGTTAATAATAGGAAAAACTTGAATTTCTTATACCTTAAATCATTCATCCCAGATAGCACAGAAAGATTGAAAAAAGATTGAATCAAACTTAAGCGCTCAAGCTTGATAAACCTGAATCAAACTTGAAAATTACGGTAGTTTAGCAGTATTTAATGTGTATAGTTGTACCACGGCGATCTTGAATCATGTATAAAGAAGGATTGAATTTTCATGCTAAAAGTAAGCATTTTTCAAGATAGAAATTTCAATTATTTTTCAAGTTTGAAATATAGATGGAAAAAAGAATACTTTAAAGCTTGAGATTTCAATCATTTTTCATGTTGTAACTTTCAATCTTTTTTCATGTTCGAAATTTCAGTCATTATTCAGGTTAGAAATTTCAATTATTATTCAGGTTTGAAATTTCAACTATTATTCAGGTTTGAAATTTCAATTATTATTCAGGTTTGAAATTTCAACTATTATTCAGGTTTGAAATTTCAACTATTATTCAGGTTTGAAATTTCAACTATTATTCAGGTTTGAATTTCAATTATTCTTCATGTTTGAAATTTCAATAATTTATAAGTTTGAAATTTCAAACTTTTTTTTTTAATTTTTTATGCATATATTTGTACCAGTGATTGCTTGTTTCAGCCTTAAATTAATATTTAATAGCTAATTTTAAGCTTGAATATTACATCGTTTTAAGGTTGAAATAATAGCAGCTTTGAATTATGGTAACGTTAAAGATTAATAAATTAACCGTTCTTAAAGTTGAAATCATCATAATTATTAATCCAGTTTAAATGCTCAACAACTTATCTGTTAAATTAATTGCTTTAGATTTAATTGAATCATTAGTATTGAAAGTTCACTTTCACAAACACCATTGTTAAAAATAAATTATTAACTAAAATATTCAAAATAATGCTTTATTCACAAAAAAATTTAAACATAAAAAGACCAGATCATAGATCATTTCCATCATTTATTATTTCTTCTTCTCTTTTCCTGTGAAAAAGGTAAAAAATATTATAATATGTATAACTTATAAGTATCACATAGTAAAAGATTAGTGCAACTGGTTTTGTGCCAAACTAAAAATTAAATTTATTTTTCCACCATTGCTGTTACTCTATAGACCTGTCACATGGTCTTAAATGTTTACCCCTATGGTCACTGAGTCATAAACAAAGAGTTATTATTTAAGATGAGATTATAAATACATATTTCTTTAATGTGGATGATACAATTACAATATTTATTAGGCATTGGGTACTATCTGAAATCCAAAACTAAAGATGTATTAGGATAAATATTAGATTACTACCATTTATAAGCAAAATTTAAGATATAAAAAAAAATATTTGTACCTCATTGTTATTTGCATTGTATATTCTCTTTCAAGACAAAGGTTTAGATTTTAGTTGTAAGAAATTAACTTATTTCAAACAATTTTTTGAGGGTAGTGCAGTTTAATTCACCTGAAAATTTGACATGATAATCCCTGGACTTCTTAAAGTAATAAAATGAAAATAATAATAATTGAGTAAAGCTATGGGACCCTTTTAGAAAAGTGTTTTTCCATGGGACCTTCTTGAAAGAAACCCCTATATTTTAGTGACATTTTTTTAAACCCCTTAAACACTGCTTACTGTCCTCAAATTCTGATAAATAAGTTTGCAACTATCCGGAAATTAAACAGTGAATTGCAATTTGCTTAACATCTAAAGACTGTCTATTCTAAATTGCTAAATTCCTTTTATTTAATGTGATTGTTAATATGCTCTTTGAAATATATAAATTTCATTGGAATACAAAACCAGATATCAATTGCAAAAATTCAAACAAACATTTGTATTTTAAGAATATTTTAATCTTATTTAAGGACACTTTTATATTCTACAAATATTGGAAAATAAGAAATATTACTGAAAAATTGCACATTTAAAGAACTATTTCTAGGATTGTAAATTCCTCATCATGGGGGCTAATGTTACATGTGTTGTGGGGGCTAATGGGACAACTTAATATGGCTGAATATTTCTTAAAAGAACATTGTAGTGTTTATTTGACTTTGCATATTTAATTAGGTAGTATGGAAACAGAATTAGACAGTCATTACCAACATATAAAATTTAAAAAAAAAGTTAATAATAGAATAAGAACTAAATAGTTTTTTAAGTGGACAAATTTTAACATTTTAGGCAAACAAATTAGTAATTTTAAATAGGATCCTTCAAAAAAAATTTCCTATATATGTATTAAGCAGGGTTGAAAAAATAAACAGGTTTTTTCAGGTTTGGTTTAAACTGTTTTTTTTTTTTTTAAATTTCCCTTTAACACATAAATATAAATATTTCTGATTGATTTAAATTATGAATGCATTGAATAAATAGTTCAAGTGACTTAACTAATTTATTAATTAAAATTAATTTTATTTAAGTTTTAAAAAGTAAAAATTATATATAAACCATCAGATTTTTTAGCTGCATTAAAAAGTTTCTATAGCATGGAAAAGACAGTGGTTATATGTACATTTTTATAATAAGAAAGGTTTTTTTATTGATAAATAAAAACCAACTGTTTTTTATCCTAGATTCAAATATCTTGTCTTTTTTATGGATTAAAAACAAATTTGGTGTTCATATATTTAAAAAAAAATAAAGAGTTTCTTTTTAAAGCATTAAAAAATCAATTGTGTGGTTTTTATGATGCATTCAAGTATCTAGTTCTAAATGAATTTAAAAAAAAATTCATAAAAACAAAACAAGGGACTTTTATTATATTTTGTTCCAAAGTCAATATTTTTACCAAAGTCAATATTTTAATAAATAAATAAATTACTTTAAACCCATACGTTTTACTAAATCTAGAATTATCCATACCCTATTATGATAATTCCAATTAGTGAAGAAATAAGTAGGATTAGTGAAACTAAACACTGCAGAAGACATTGTGGTATTAAAATGTTCAATGCTGAAATTTCATCCACAACAATTTTTGCATATTCAATATATAGAGTAGCATATGTAAATAAAAAAGGCATTTCAAGGAATATTTTTATAAACAAAACTTAAATGTAAATGGTTTAAATCATAAACATTATAAAAATAACTGCTTTTATGCTTTTTTTACTAGCATTTATTTTTAAAAAATGTCCCATTATCTCCCACTTTCCCCTACTTATTAAGAAGTGGTTTATCTTTCATGAAGCTCATTGCTACAGGCAGGTCTTTTAATTAAGCCCATATGGTCCTATTTGTTACACTAACTCTTGTGGTCAAGCAGATGACAATTTACCATAGTATTTTTTCTTAAAATTTTTATAATTTCTACGTCCAAGAATATCGGATTTTTTACTCTTGGTGGTACTTACGTATTATCCCGTCGACCGTGTCGCTTAATCCGAAAACATTTTCAGATCCCATTGATTTACTATTGCTGTGCCGCTGAATTAGACAGCCGCTGAATGGTCGATGGGATAATACGTAAGTACCCTCTTGGCTAGTGAGAAATTTCATGCCCATGCTAGCTACCCGAATTTCCCACCCCCTACCTGAATTTGCATTTTCTCATTCCTAGCCACTTAGCGCAAAAAGATATAGACTAAAATAATTGATTATCAATTCTACTAGAATGTTGATTTTATATAAGCCCAGTATCCAAAAATTTTATAACAGTTTTAATGTTCTTAATTTTATTGGTTTCTGTAATTAAAATACAATGACTTACTTAATTTATTCCTCTCGCACTCCATTAACTGGAGCATAGGGCCTCCATCATGTTTACACCTGACAGTTGGTGGCAAGATGCTTTGCTTCTGTTACATTCCAATCTTTTTGTAGCCTTTCCCTGTTTCAATGGCCCTGGGGGTTCCAGTCAAAAACCTGTTAAACAAAATAGAATGTACACAATGATAATTCTTAAATAATTTAGCAAATTTATGTTACAGTAATTGTGATTAATCCGAAAATTATGCATAATACCTAACAATATCACATTTTACCAGTGAATTTTTTTACATGATCCCTACTCGGAGTAGTATGTAGCTTTTCTGTTGTGATTTCATCGAAAACTAAACATTGTAGAGTTATAGTTCAGTAGGCATTTTTAATGCACTACATACAAGGAATCTGGGTGTGTAGAGTTTGAGCATACCTGTTATAATTGTTATTGAGCAATTATAATATTAGGGTATAATTGTTATTGAGCATACCTGTTATAAGTATAAGCATACCCAGTATAAGCAGAAGTGGATCTTGGAATTCATGATGTCCCACAGACAACCCGTCAAAAGCGGTACTTATGGTCACCCTAATATTAACTTCCCTTTAAAACTATGCAAGAAAAACTCTAATTTTCAGTTATTTTTTGCATCAAACTTTCAGTAATGACATTATTTTAAATATAGTACTAAATATCAATGAACAACTTACATGGCTTAAAAGAAAAAATGTCTCATCTCTTCAAAAACATTGAAAATCAAGGACTTAAGGACCTCAACAAAATTTTTCAAGGACCTTTTTTTGCAGACATTTAAAAATTATAATCTTTCTAGAGCAATTGGAGGTGTTTTTAAACTGCCTACTGACTCCAACTTAATTTTCTAACTAGTTTGTTCACTTGTGGAACCGATGTAGAGGGTGTTACTATCACAGTTATATGGTTTCAAACATTGCCGTTAAATGTGGAAAGGAAATTTAGATAAATCAGCGAAAGACGGCTGGAGTATATAAAAATTCAAGGACTTTTAAGGACCGTGGGAACCCTGTTTTATACGCAAGAAGATATTTTTGAAAATAGTACACTTTTAATGCCTTACATAAATATTAGGGTCATTCCATGAAAAAGTGGACATAAGGGCTAAATTGATGCAAATTGGTTTATAAATTATACTATAAATTATCTATTATTAAAGGTAGAGATATGAACAAGATGGATTTAAAGAGAGCTAAGCTTTAACAATATTATTATTTGATAATTTTTTGGGGGCTCAAAGTTACTTGAAAACTTTTCAAGTATGTAAAATAGGGTATTTTCATATTGACCAAAAAAATACTAAATGCAGCAGAATTTTCATTGTATGAGCACAATGTCACTATTTTTGACCTTGATTATCCAATAAAACACTCAATTTTTGAAAAAACATTTTTTGATGCATTTAAATTTAGATCCTCCTTCTGTCACACTCGTCACAAAAAAAGATGGTTATTACACAAGATTCAATTTTTTTACTTGAATACTTGAAGGTTTCAGTAGTTCTGATTGTTGCAGTTCTTAACACATGTAAAATGTTAAAAGGTTTTAAAATTATCATTTTGTATGACTTTTTATGTGACGGGCGAGACAAATCAGCATGACGGGTATCACGAAATCCCTGGTATCGGTGTGACAACATTTAAAAATATCTGAATGAATACAGGGGCCATTCAGAAAGCGAGTTTTGCAAGGCCCGTAAATAAAAACAAAAATTCATTTTGTAAGATTGGGTACTTATGTATTATTCCGTCGACCGTTCAGCGGCCGTCTAATTCAGTGGCACAGTAGTAGTTAAGTCAATGGGATTTGATAACGTTTTCGGATTAAGCGTCACGGTTGACGGGATAATACGTAAGTACCGATACATGAATCGGAAGAAAGGGAGCACCCACCTGCTGCTGTGTAGCGTTCCATCCAAGAGTGGCGTAGGGGATCTTCGGGGAGGGGGGGGGCACATAATGAGGAGGACATCCAAGTCGCTGTCAGGTGAAGAGATGCAGCTCGCCGGGATGCCATCGAGAACAGGAAGTCAGTAGTGGCCAATCTCAGTCTATGTCAACGCAGACTCCACCCTCCAACTAAGATTACTCTTATACAGCAATCTAAAATGTGGAATGCCCACTTAAATCTCACACATTTACAGATCATAAAAAATAATTTGGTACAATTTCATTGAATATCCTGTTTAATATTACCAAGCTATTTTAGACATCAAAAATTAGAAATATTCTGTAAAATTGCAAACTCTAATCAATAAAATATACAATTCCTTAAAATAACAAGAATAAAAATTTAGTGATATTAGGCAGTATTTAATGGGACAGTTAAAGGAATTAAACCATTACTTTTTTGAAGGTACAGTCGACTCCGCTTAATGTTATCAAAATTGTCTAGTCCTGATCACTCCCATTTAAATTAACGCAAAATTAATTCAATTGTTTTATGTGATCAGAATATCGTTTAATGTTATCAAAATTTGGTGAAATCCCTTAAAAATCTCCTTTTTCTTGTTGGAAGGCCAATTTTATTAGTACATAAACATACAAAATGAGTCATTAATGTGAAGTATAATATGATCCACTTTTTCATATTTTTCTTTAACAATGTTTAAGTTGCAAAATACACCCTAGAAATTCACTCCAATTAGGACTAGTCTTGATTTTAATGCAAACACTGGAATTATACTATTTGTCACTTTTTTATAGACTGCTTATTATCATCAATTAGATATTGTTATTGTGATCTTGTACAAATGTGATCACATAGGACTCGACTGTATTGTTACAACAGAACTTGGCGAAAAAGGCCTTGGCATATAAAGTTTAACCTTCATGTTAGGGGGGGGGGGCAAGGATACTTACCTTCGCTCTTGATGTTGCAAATACTAGTGACTAGACTAGGGGTTGACTCAACATTATTTCCCTGGTCCCCCCTTACCCCATGGAGAGTATTTTTACACACTAAATTTAATGGTACTTATACAAAGGATTTGAACTTTTGCACACCTAATGGGACATCCATAAATTACGTGAGGTGTTTTTTCCAAAATCTGGACCCCCCCACCCCCCTTGGTGAGATTTTTCCAAACCCCTCCCCCCTTTTGACCTCACGTAATTTATGGATGTCCCCTAACGTAAAAGTATGGTTAATGAATATGAGCTTAAAAATGGGAGTCTGTTAAACTAGAGCAGTTGAATCTTTAAAATCAGGCTTTACTATATAGGCTGCTTGTTATATGGTGCACAGGTCTGGAAATTTTATCAAATTTCTTACCCAAAAAATCTTGGGAAGATTTCGGAAGTTTTTTTGGATTAGCTGACGCAGCATAGAATATGCTGAATTGCCGAAACTTATCAAATAATGAAATGTAACACCAGGGCCGTATCCAAGGGGGGGTTTTAGGGGTTCAACCCCCCCCCCCCCCGAAATTCTGACATCAATTTTTATACTGCTATTTTTCATGAAAATTATGTCTCACAAGGAGCGATCCTCTTCGGGTATAACCCAAAGGGTCTCAAAATGAGTCAAAACCCTACTTATTTCCAAAAATTTTCTGGGGGAGGACCCCCAAACCCCCTCGAAATTTTGAAATCTACTAAGTATGGTTTTTCCTTCAAATTTGTGTGATTTACAGGGAGTGGTCCTCTTTGATGCAACTTAAAGTGTCTCAAAATGAGTTAAAATGCCACTTTTAGGGGCAAAATTCAAAAAATTTTCTGGAGTAGGAACCCAAACACCCCCTCAACATTTTGCCATTTATGACAATATACCTACCTTGAAAATTCGGCCGCTTATAATGAGTGGTTCTCTTTGGGAGTTATCTATAGGGTCTCAAAATGAGCTAAAACACTCTTTTGAGGGGCAAATTTCCAAAATTTTCCCCAGACCCCCCTTTTGCTTGGAATTCATATTGTCCATACAATTTGAAATTTAGTGCATCCAAAAATTAACATATAAAAGTACTTGTAAGGAGGTACCTCAGAAAATATTTGAGTCAAAACCCCCCCCCGAAACAAAAGTCTGGTTACGGCCCTGTGTAACACCCTCAAAATATCTCAACTAGCACTATTTATCTATCACTCTCTTAATTTTTGTTACATTCTAATGTGCAAACATAAAAACCCTTGCTTTTAAAGAGAAAATATATTTTAAAAGCATTTAAAAGGGCATCAACAATATAAGCAAATATTTGTACTTACTTGAATTACGCTAGTCACGCTGACGCTACGCTAGTGGCTAACCCTAACTAACGCCCGCCAAAACAATATTTCTTGCTTCATTTCACTTGGTTTGTGTGTGGGGTGAAATTAAACACAAAAAAAACCGACAATTAGTATTTTTTATCATTATTTCCAATTATTTCAAGCAAACTGTCCATGTTATTGAAATTTTTATTTTCTTTTTTCATTTAGGATGTTAGTTCGTTGAGTAAATAGGTAATTTTTATGAACTGAATAAGAATCAAACCAATCAAAACAACCAAGATTCGGTAATAAATCACTTAAATAGTTATTAAATATCAAAGAAAACATTTTTTTTTAAATTTTAGTTTAACAAACTTGTTAAATAATGAATTTTCCTTTTTAAATGACAACTGTTTACTCTCTGGCATGCCCATGCCTCATGTATCATGGAGCTGTTAAGCCTAAGCCCTGCATGTGACAACTGTGGGAATAAATAAATTTCACACGCCACATTAGTGAGATACGCTGTACGAAGCGTCTCTTCGAGTTCCACAACATACTAAAATTTCATCGAAATCGGTAGGCAGGTTTTTGAACTGGAATTTTTTCCAAGTATTAAAATACACCGGATGTGCAAGTAATTAAGCTAATTAAGGGACTTCCCATAAAGCTAGGACCATGAAATTTTAATATGTTGTTCATGGTGTGAATTCAAACAATCTATTAAATTTTCAGGGTCCAATTTCAATTAGGGGGCCGTATACATAATAAATACAGTAATAAACTTGAATAATTTATAAATCCAGAACTAATTCATCAACCCCTTATTGCGATACATATTTTTGTTCGTCTAAAGGTCTACTACAACATGTTAAAATCTTAAATATTTATCTCCATATTTGGAAAAAATTTCAAGTAAAACGAAAATTCTTTGAACCTAAATTACAAGCGCAATATGTATATATTCCCCTCAAAATTTCCAATTCCTAAATTCATTTTTTATAAGCTTTCTAAATATGTAAAGCATTAAAATCTAACTTTAAAAGTAAACAAACCGAGAACTCAAATCTGGGAAATATTCCAGAGTCATTCGCGTCAAAGACCAGTAAGCTCCATTCTGCTTTCGAAAATTCTCAATTACGTCATAATCACCATGAAAACCCGTAATTCTGGAAAAACTTTGCCATAACGGTCCTTTACTCATAAGTAAAATAAAATAAAAAAATTAAATAATATTTATCGATTTATTAAGCAAAAATTGGACTTGTGTTTTTTAACGATCCTATATATTTTTTAATAAGTCTAATAACTTACTAAGTTATAAAGATTTTTTCATGAAAATCGGATATGACATGAATCTCGATGTATATTTTAAGAATCAATCACCTTTTGAACCATTATTAAAAAAATAAACCGATTTATATAAGAATTATCGGCGATTTTCGGTAAAACACCGGACATAATAGAATCCGTTTAATTAGAATTCTCGTAAGGAAAATATGTTCTAGAATACCAAAATTAAATATTTGTTGCAATAAATATCCTCTTCGTCTCAATCAACCACCATGATATTGATGTAATCAATGCTATTAATCTTCTATCCTACTGAAACCTGTTGGGGTTTTTTTAGCTTTTTTCTTCTAGTAATTAACATGCGTGTTGTTAAATGCTTTTAATTATTACTAACTGTTTTTATGTCAACAGAAAATTAATATTACTCATTAAAAATAAAGTATCATATTTCATCGTTATCTCATTAGTATTTCAACTTTCAATGACCAGAGATAGTTCTAAACAACACAAACTTTGGGGAAACATTTAATGGAATTTTCAGGGATGTTTTTATGCACTTTTCTCCAAATCTTTAATTATATTGTTTTACGTAGTTAACGATAGTTTATAATAAAATTTCATAAGTCTTTATCTTTATAGGATGAAAATTTATTTGTATATTTAATATTCTTGGTTTACACTGAACCAACAATTATTTATTGAACAATTAAAAAGGCACACTTATTTTCCCATTTTTGTATTGAAATCCTTTAAACAATATATTAACTAGAACAAAAACTTTTAATGAACTTTCAAAATAATTTTAATCATTGAAAAACTTTTACTACCCAAGCAAAAAATCCCTTGCTGGAAAAATGATCGAACTAAGTTTGATCAACTAAAGCTTGTGATTCGCTTGAATTTTCAAGCAGTTGAAATGATTGGAATATATTTTATTACACAAGCAAGAAATCCCTTGCTGGAAAAATGATCGAAGTAAATTTGATAAACTCAAGCTTGTGATTTGCTTGTATTTTCAACCAGCTTTAATGTTTGAAAAATATTTTATTAACCAAGCTAGAATGTCCTTGCTGGAAAAATGATCGAAGTAAGTTTGATAAACTCAAGCTTGTGATTTGCTTAAATTTTCAACCAATTTTAATGATTGGAAAATATTTTATTACCCAAGCAAGAAATTCCTTGCTGGAAAAATGATCGAAGTAAGTTTGATTAACTCAAGCTTGTGATTCGCTTAAATTTTCAACCAATTTTAATGATTGGAAAATATTTTATTACACAAGCGAGAAATTCCTTGCTGGAAAAATGATCGAAGTAAGTTTGATAAAATCAAGCTTGTGATTTGCTTGTATTTTCAACCATTTTTAATGAATGAAAAATATTTTATTAACCAAGCGAGAAATTCCTTGCTGGAAAAATGATCGAAGTAAATTTGATAAACTCAAGCTTTTGATTTGCTTGTATTTTCAACCAGCTTTAATGTTTGAAAAATATTTTATTAACCAAGCTAGAATGTCCTTGCTGGAAAAATGATCGAAGTAAGTTTGATAAACTCAAGCTTGTGATTTGCTTGTATTTTCAACCAACTTTAATGATTGAAAAATATTTTATTAACCAAGCTAGAATTTCCTTGCTGGAAAAATGATCGAAGTAAATTTGATAAACTCAAGCTTGTGATTTGCTTGTTTTTTCAACCAACTTTAATTATTGAAAAATATTTTATTAACCAAGCTAGAATTTCCTTGCTTGAAAAATGATCGAAGTAAGTTTGATAAAGTCAAGCTTGTGATTTGCTTGTATTTTCAACCAACTTTAATGATTGAAACCTATTTTATTAACCAAGCTAGAATTTCCTTGCTGGAAAAATGATCGAAGTAAATTTGATAAACTCAAGCTTGTGATTTGCTTGTTTTTTCAACCAACTTTAATGATTGAAAAATATTTTATTAACCAAGCTAGAATTTCCTTGCTGGAAAAATGATCGAAGTAAGTTTGATAAAGTCAAGCTTGTGATTTGCTTGTATTTTCAACCAACTTTAATGATTGAAAAATATTGTATTAACCAAGCTAGAATTTCCTTGCTTGAAAAATGATCGAAGTAAGTTTGATAAAGTCAAGCTTGTTTTTCGTTTGAACTCTCAAGTTTGAAAATAGTTGGATTTTTTTCCATCTTGAAACATCCAGCTTGAAAATTAATTGAAGTAAGGTTTTTTTTGCAAGTTTGACATGTCAACTTAAATTACAGGAAATCTCAAACTTGAAGCAAGCATACGTGCTATCTGGGATGGGAAGTAAAACCCACTCCATAATTCTCCATAAGAAAATTTGGAATTACTCTATGGTTAGATAAACTATTTAATTGTATTCGCAGGTTTCGGAATTTACATTAAACCTCTAAAGTATAAAATTTCCTTCTAAGCATATATAAAAAAATCTACTATTTGCAGAAATATAGAAGAGTAAATTGAACTTAAATACCTTCAAATATAGTTTTATGTACTTTTGGGAGGATTTATTTGAATTAATCCAAATTTAGGGACTCTTATTTTATTTTAAATTATTACTCGATATTTCTCACTACTTAATTTCTCATCAATTTTTGATATTTTGAAGGAAATTTAAAGTTTTATATAAAAAAGAGGGTACAATGTATTTATTAGTATGAAAACTAAAGCACATATGAGGGTCTTTGTCGTGTATTAAGATTACCCACAAAATTATCAAATATTAAAACTGTGTTAAAAAAACCAAGAAGCTTGTTAACTGTAAAGCAGCTATTTACAATGTATCTGTATGTGACATATTGAAAGATAAAGAGTTAAAAACTCAAACTGTTCGTTTACTACAAATGAAGCCATTTTTCCCTTTATGATTGAGTACTGAAATAGGATTTTTTTCTTCCAGTTAAATAAAACTTAGAGAAAAATTAATTTTTTTCAGAGTATTGCATCGATGCATAGCAGATTGGTAGCTTAGAATTTTATGGCATAAGACCCAGATTAAGTCATTCTACGCCAACCATGCATAAAAGAACTATATTTATCTTTTGCATTGCAAAAGTTGTAGCTCGTGAATTGGGATATATTAGAATTTTCTTCCCAACATTTTTTTTTTGTTTATCAAGACACATTCGTTATAGTGATTACACTAATTATATAGAGATGGCCTAAAAGTCACTAGTGTTCAAAAAGTATGCGACATGTTGAGGGTTAGAGTTAAAAACTGATAACATACTTATTGAACTGTTCGTTTACTAAATGAAGTAATTTTCCCTTTATATGATTTAGTCATTAAGTACTTAAATATGATTTTTTCTTCCAGTTAAATAAAACTTGGAGAAAATTTAATTTTTTGTTTCAGTATATTGCATCAATGCCTAGAAGAATTATTTTTATCTTTTGTATTGCACAAGTTGTAGCTTGTCAATTGGGATTTCTGTCATTGAAATATTCTCCCCAAAACGTTTTTTTGTAAATCAAGACACATTGTTTATTGCACTAATTATAAAGAGATGATTGGTGTTAAATTCGGTTCCTTCAGCCAAGGTCCTACTTTAGTAAAAATATGGTTGGTGGTCCTGCTCTTGATAACTTACAACGATACATTTTGCTTTTGTAGATCGCTTTAGTAGGTATTTGATGTAAATGTGGGTAAAAATTCATTAAGATACGGGTTAATTCTTGATCAATGTAAGCAAAATCTTGTGATCATACGCACATTAATACGGTATTTTCATTTCATTTTGGAAGCTCTTTCAACTGTCTTTCAATGGCAGAATTTTCATTTAGATCTCATTGATAGCATTCACAAATTGAATTGTAAACCATAATTGATTTAACAGCACCAGAATTCAGAATTTAAATTATGAGATACTTTTAACAAACATTGAATTATTTCTTACAAATACTTATGTTAAAGAAATGTGTCGAAATATTAATTTAAATTTTCCAATAACACCAAAGCAGGACCACCAACCATATTTTTACTAAAGTAGGACCTTGGCTGAAGGAACCGAATTTAACACCAATTCAGAATTAAAAAAAAAAAAAAAAAATAGGAAATGAATAATCCATACATCACGTGATTTTCCATTCTACCAGGTCTAGTGACTTCAGGCCACCCTGTGGACACAATATATTTGTTTGTCAACAATGCATATATTTCTCTCAAGCAAGAAACTATGACATCCCTCTTCAACATAGCCGATATCCCGATTTCGGGAGGATGTGACTCAAGCGTTTCATCTCGACTGTTCTCGTGATTCCCTCTCAACCCCCCCTTCAGCCCCACAACTGTTGGCGCAGACGATAAAATTGTCGAACTCCGTGTCCATTTCCCCCTCCAAGCGACCTCCGAAAGAAAAGACCCCTCGATACCGAAACCCAAAACGCCCGTGCACGATGCCGACAAGCTCTTAACCCGCAGGCAAAGATGACGACTGAAGCCCGAAGAAAATCAATTTCTCGCGGGGTTCCTCTGGTAGGAACGAGGATATCCACTGCATTGGTATACACTCATATACTTTCATTAGGAGAAAATATGAGGGACTAGCATAGTGCAATTTCAACCTCAATAAATCACAGAAGGAGCGTTCACACTTCTTCACCTTAACATCAAACACTACCATCTCCCTTCGGCAAACTTCGGGAATCCCGATCCTGAGTGATCAGATCGTTGGAGAAGCTCATTTGATTGGTTTTTTATTTTTCCAGCTTGATGATGTCAACGAACCAATCAAATGAGCTTCTCCAACGATCTGATCACCCAGGATCGGGATTCCCGAAGTTTGTCGAACGGAGATAGTAGTGTTCGATATAAAGGTGACTTACTTGCGGTGGGGCAATACGGCGAAACCCCCCAATCGGACCCATCACAGCGAAACCTCTCAAGATGAAAATTTTTGTCTTTCTGTGACAAGGGCAAATTGGTATCGTCGGATTGCCTTATCGCGTAAGACTGAGAAAGTGGAACCTCCCCATTAACAAGGGCAAAATATCAAGTCAGATCAAGGGCAAAATATCACATATGGCTTAAGTTGGATAATGTGGTGATATTCTTTCAAGCCTGGACTCAAAACTGTTTTTTTAAAGGGGTGGAAGTCTTATTACAAAATGGTCGACATCAAAAAGCTCCTACAGATGATTATAAGACAGATGAAAAAAATATAATTTTAGCACGCGAGAAAATTTAAATTGAAGGTAATTTTACAATTAAAGAGCACTAAACATAAAAAATGTATTCATTTGATCATTTCAAGCTTATGTTTACGATTTGGCTATCAAAATCTTCAACCTGGTTGACAACCTAGATTTGTAACCGAGTTGATAGTCTGGGAGCCTTCAGACTATAAATAGGGAATCCAGGCTTGAAAGAAACATTTGGTCTAAGCTAATTTCCCAATCTACATGATACCAGTAGATGCTTTCATTAACAGGGATGAGATTGGAAAAAGTCTTAAAACTGACCAAACATTTGATCAAAAGAGTATTTATATTAATACACAGCATTTAGCTTTAAGCATAGATTTAGAATAAATTTGAAAGAGCTAATAACAAAAGTTAAATTAATTTTAACAAGTTCTTTTGCTTAAAATTTTACTGAGTTGTAATTTTGATCTGAAAGAAATAAAAACTATCCTTTAGAAAGCATAATTTAAGGGGAGAAAATATAACCTAAGTACTAATCCCTAAGTACAGAGACAAAATATTCTGACTAATATTTGAAAATTCTACTGAAATCACTGAAAAAAAAAATAATAGTGTATTTTCAAGTAAAGATTTTTCACATTAAATAAAAAGTTATTAAAAAAAAGTATTTTTAGAATCTCTGAATATGACGTCGAAAATTTTAAACTGATTATTCCAAAATGCAAACAAACTAAAACCAACCTTAAGCTTTTAAGTCTATCGTCCAAAAGTCTGAAAAATCTCATCCATGCTTTAAGCTCTAAAATGATTTTTGGGCATTACAAGTTACAAGTAAACGCATTTTGTTTCTGAATCACTTATACAAATTAGCTATAAGAATTTGCACTTTTTTTAAATTTTAGGTAACCAAAAGCTCAACTGACCAACAACCGACTGGTATCATGTAAATTGTGTACAACTTAAACATGACACCTTAACACATAAATATAACAATAGAACGCATGAATGCTCATGGAATCAAAAATCATAAATAGGTATTGGATACCTTGAGATAAAAATAGCAAGGTGTCAATCAGGCAAGTGAGGTTATGTGCACTAAAAGAGTTCTAACATGAATATCTTGTACTTAAAAAAACAGTTTAAGTTATGTTTATACTAGTTATTCACCCTACTATGGGCAATTAATTCTATGATTTATGAAGTTAGTGAATCAAAAGTATTTAAATTAAAGGAAGCAAGGAATGAAAGAATAATTGCAAACGAATATTTACATAACTACTTGCATTTAGTACGATACTCTAACATAACATAAATATAACAACAATTATATTAATATTTATAATATATCATGAGAACTGCTTTAAATCTTACCCGTGAAGCTTGCGTTGACAACACTTTATAATCCATAGGCTCTTATGATAAAAATGTCCAACCAAAGGTCCAACGTCGATAAATTGTTCTAAAAAAAATACGCAGGTTTTTCAATCTAGTCTGTGGACCCGTAGACGATTTTGCATCGGCGGGAGAATCCGCGATTTTGATTGGATGCGGAAACCAGGTGATGTCATTTTGACCAGAAGGATCCAGTTTAAGCGTCCAATTAGCTCGTGGATTATGGGAGAATTTCAAATGAATCATGCTGTTTGCTCTTAGCAATAAAAAAGGCATTTTTAATTTGGGAAATCGTTTTCTAAAACTGAGAGGAAATAATCTAACAAATTTATAGATTATTTTCGGTTGATTTTAAATGGCGTTGGAAGATTTGGATTTTGTAAAACAAGTTACAATTAATAGTTCGCATCGGGTTTAATTTGGTTGAATTAAATTTTAATGCATTTATTCCACAATAAGAACTGTTGATCGCGATATTTTTTAATCTTTAGAAGATTTTAAACAAAGCTAGGATTTTTTTTCTCATTCAAATTTCAAAAATTAAATTTAGTCTTTACTCTTAATTGAAGGTTTCTCGATGATTTTGATCACAATTCATTAATCATGTAAAGTAAAACATAGAGATCATTAAATATTTTTAGCTGAACCACACGACACAAATTCGAATTGTCTTCTTAATTATGACAAATTGCGAAATTTTTAGAAAAGGAAATACTTCGTTTAGGGACCATAACTCATTAGTGATTAACGCTACAGACAATTGGGGTTCTTACGCATTTCAGGTGATCCAGCATAATAATTTTTAGAACAAATTGATGCATAATTCCATAATCCTGCTCCTCAGAGCACAGCCTTTTTTCTCTGTTTCGCTTATACTCGATTGCAACGTTTCCCTACGTGGTAGCAGAAACTGCGTAAACAGAAAACCTGTTTGGTTGCTAGGAGGAGTTTCGGTATGCAAATAATGATAAAAAGAGAATGGAGAATCCATTAAGGCTTACAGCGCCCCTAGCGGCGAAATACAAAAGTTAAACAAATTAATTAAGAAAGTTAAGGAGATAGAGCAGACATCTCAATGAGAGTATCGTTTCCACTGTTATAAGTAACTCACTGAAAAAAATATCATGAAAATATCGTGAATATTCGCGGAGATATTAAATAGTATGTGAAAAAAAATTTGCAAATTTTTCAGAGTTATAATGTAGTTGTGTATCTTTTTAGTTAAATGAAGAAAAATTTTAATCAAGAAATCAAAAGAACTTGCTAGTGTCACTTACCTAGGGGTAGACCTTACTTCCAGTACCCTCGGAGACGTTGGTTCCAAATAAAAGCCGTGAAACGGATTTTTGAAACACCCTGTGTAGTGTAGTGTCTTTTTATCACGATCTCCGTACCGAAACTCCTCTTAGCAACCCAACAGGCTTTCTGTTTACGCAGTTTTTCCTTCCGCATAGTGAAGTCATAAGGTTAACGGAGAAAAAACCCTGCTCTATGGTGCAGAATTATGGTATTGTGCATCAAATTTTTCAACTTGTAAAATCTTTACGATTCTTCAGACTTTAAAAAAAAATGAAACTTACTAAAAAAAAAAAAGGGTCTGTGTAAACCATAGTGTAAACGGGCAGGTAAATAAAAAAAATCACAAAATCTGAAAATCTTAATATAATTTAATTTACATCTAGTTCTTTTAAGTTTTTCAGAGTGTGAACTCTAAATTAGAGTTACTAATGTGCCTTATTTTTGACTAACATGTTTATTGCTCAGTGCCATCCACCAGCTCAAACAATTATAGACCGGGAGCCAGCAACATATTTTGTCAGTCATTTCCTCTCAAGCGATATTTGGTGGAAAATTTCAGGAAGTTATATCATAAAGCCTGGTGAGCGTCAGCTGGCTGTAGGGCGGTGGAATAGACGTCAGCTGGTCGTTTAACATTTGGAGCGTCTTTCTCAAAGATTTATTGCGGCTTCAATGACGCGAGAGAAAAAGAACAAGAAGGAAACTCAGTGAAACTGTTATGTTTTTGTTTACATTTCGATTTGCTTTGTATTGAGGAGAGGTACGAAAGGGTGTGTGGCGGATATCGTTTTAAATCAAGATTTTGTAAATAATGTAAGATGTAAGGAACCAACAAACATGAACAAAAATTTATACTTTCAGTGATTTCCTTTCAACGTTTCCTGACTTCATGAGTCTCAAGTTGTCAACAAAAAACAATTCCCTTCTAGAACATTATTAATTAAATATTGCCAACTTAAAATTATCTGAAAAACAAATAAATATCTAAAAAATTAATTAAAACAGTGTCCTTTCAAAAAGTTGGTTTGGTTTATAAAAAGAAATGAAAAGTTATCTTTAGGGAAATTGGTTAGTAATTAATTTTTAGAAGTAATAATTTATTGTTCTTTAAAGAAAGTTGGTCTATTTCCTAACAATACAAAGCAAATCGAAATGTAAACAAAAACATAACAGTTTCACTGAGTTTCCCTGGAGTTTCCCTCTTGTTCTTTTTCTCTCGCGTCATTGAAGCCGCAATAAATCTTTGAGAAAGACGCTCCAAATGTTAAACGACCAGCTGACGTCTATTCCACCGCCCTACAGCCAGCTGACGCTCACCAGGCTTTATGATATAACTTCCTGAAATTTTCCACCAAATATCGCTTGAGAGGAAATGACTGACAAAATATGTTGCTGGCTCCCGGTCTATTAGCAAAGGCTCCGAAATCTGAACCAATCTAAACGTGTTATTGAAAACCGAAATGAAAACAAAAGAGCAGTATACCACCCATCTGCTCATGTGGCATCTGCAATCCTGTCTATATGCTCGTATCACAGAGGTCAAAAAGATCACTCAAGGCCAGGTAGCCCGCACGCAGTTCGAAAAAGCAGAGGGAAAGAAATATTAAAGAAGCTGCTTTCCTAATATTCTGTCTGGAAAACGTTGCTAGCTCTTGGACATTTCTTTTCGAGATATACTTGGAAATATTTTCATCCCCAAATTTAATCTCCTAGAATAGCTTCATGAAACATAACTTTGAGGTTAATTTGAGCGAACGCGCAACACACCCTAATGTTATGTTCCTCTTAAGAAATTTCCCACCCTGAAGAACTCGAGAGCTTTGACGAAAATAATCTACTTATCTATGCTGATTTTGTGATAAAATAGTGTATAACGACACTTGTAATTTTAAAAAATATTCATATAAATTGAGAAACGTACCGGTGGCGTAGAGGAAGCGCTTCGCGCTCCCACACCACAGGCCTGGGGTTCAAATCCCGGTCCACGGGCATGGCAGACTCAGCCCTTCATCCCTCTGGGGTCGATAAAATGAGTACCAAGGTCACTTGGGGAAATCAAGAGAGGGTTAGCATCAAGCTAGCCACTCCTCAGCTGACCGTGACTTTCAGTCACACATTCTGTACAGCTCAGCTCAAGCCTCACCCAGTGAGGCTAGTTATACTGGAGTTTGAAGGTCCAACGACCTAGGTACTCCCTCAAATATCCCCCTTGATTTTTTTTATTTAAACGTAAGACAGTAAAAACTCAAGTACTAAGTTAAACAAATATTTATTATTAGTTTGAAATCCACATTCAAAAATTTACAAAGTATTTTAATATTTGTACAGATGAGAAAAAATACAGACAAAGTACAACAAATGAAAAAACAATTAGACATTAGTCTCCAAGGGGTCAATTACCCATTCAGGTAACCAGTTGAAAGGGATAAAAAAATTTACAAAAAGTTAAAAACAAAGGGGAGAAAACACGAAAAAGTAAAGAAAAACATACAGATTTTATTTGTAAATATTAAAAGAATAAACATAATATTATTTTCAGATATTGAAGGTGGAATGCTGTAGGGTGAGTTTAAAAAAAATACATATGAGCATATCAATTATTGTAAATATTGTTCTATGTTAACTATTGTGAATGAAATACATTACATTACACATACATTTAAAATCAGTGATAACAATTTTAGTAATCAGACCAATCATAGAAAAGAAATTAAACAGTTTAAAAGTGTTGGACTTGTTTCCTTTTTCAAACTTATGGAATTTCAGCTGAACAAAAAGTTTTACAAACACTTTAATTTAGTTTACGAAATATTCCGCTTTTCAAACTGACGATTCAATCATATGACGTCTTTAGAATAGCTATAATATCAGCTCTTTGATTGGATCGAACTATCTGTACAGCCTAGCATTAAGTTCTAGGGCAATATATTAAAGAAGGGGCTGGTAGGCTATTGTTTATGGCGCAAGGACCATGTTAGGCCATATCGAGCAATTGAAGGGGAGAAAAGTACGTCATCTTCTCTATCATTTTTTAATTTTTAGTTTTGAAACACACTGTAAAAGGAATAACTTATGGTTACACGAAGAACCTGTTGCAACATTCGCCATTGATTCCACTCTTGGAAAGTAGAGGTTGAAGAAAATAATATTTCAATTAATGATTAATATATATAGAGCGAGTTCAATTCTGTAAGTCACAGTTTCATTTCTTCATTGTGACAGAAAATTGATTGACTTTTAGAAAAGACCACATGACAACAGACAAAATGAAATGTCAAAATGGGTCCGAGTCACAATCGAGTCGATTGTATTGCGATTATGTTGATGAAAAAAGTATTTTAAAAGTGTTTTATTAAAGAATTACAGGGACAGAAAATGTGTCTTTATAGTGATATAGTCTTTATAGTAAATACTTTTCTGGATAGAACACTTTTAAAGCATAATTATGGCGCAAGGGCCCCATATTGCGGAGAAGGACATATCGCGGAGAAGTGAATATAGGGGGGAAAACAAGATTAGATTCAAAATCTTATTTTCCAGAAACCAGTCAAAAATGTCCGACAAACTGCAACAAGTGTGGCGATAAAAAGTAACGATAAGTTTTAATATCTTTTGACGGGGAAAAGCTTTTTAGTTGATACGGGGAGCGAATTCTTCACTGTACCCCTCCTCCCAATTTCGAGACTCAGAAATTACCGGACTCTGTGCCTCCGTACTTGATTGTTGGAAACAATACAACATTACCCGTCCTAAGAGTTACAACAAGAGTGGTCGACTTCGGTGGATTTCCCCATCGTTGGCAGTTTCTCATCTGCGATACGAAAGGGCCCATACTCGGAGCTGATTTCCTCCACCACTACCAACTCCTGGTGGACTTGAAAAACAACAGGGTACTTAATTACTTTAAATTCTTATTTTCACATAGACGACATATGAGAAGAGAAGACTGGACTTCAAAAACGAGCTAAGTAGTGCCAAAATTAAAGAAAAATGAGATCATATGAAAAGTTCTAGGGTAATATATTAAAGAAGGGGCTGGGAGGCTATTGTTTATGGCGCAAGGACCATGTTAGGTCATATCGAGCATATCGTCGCTCTTATAACATCTCTATCATTTTTTAATTTTTAGTTTTGAAACACACTGTAAAAATTAAAAAATGATACTTTCATGAACACTGAACGTGACAGAAAGGATGAACCCTCATTGCAGTCTGCACTGGTAAGTAGAAGTTGAAGAAAATAATATTTCAATTATAGATTAATGTATTTAGAGCAAAATATCCTTAATTATTTGATATTTACTTTTAGAAAAGGCCACATGATAACAGACAAAATGAAATGTCAAAACGGGTTCGATTTGGTAAGTCACTGCTTCACTGCTGCTTCACTGTCGATTGTATTGCGATTATGTTGCTGGAAAAACTATTTTAAAATTATTTTATTAAAGAATTACAGGGACAGAAAATTTGTCTTTTTAGTGATCAGCTTTTTTTTCAAATTCTAAACATGTTTTCAAACACTACTTTTGGAATAATCTTCTGGATAGAACAATTTTAAGGCATAATTATGGCGCAAGGCCCCATATTGCGGAGAAGGACATATTGCGGAGAAGTGAATATTGGGGGGGGGAATCAAGATTAGATTCAAAATCTTATTTTCCAGAATCCAGGCAAAAATGTCTCACAAACTGCAACAAGTGTGGTGATAAAAGTAACTGTTAGTTTTAATATCTTTTGACGGGGGAAAGCTTTTTAGTTGATACGGGGAGCCAATTCTCCATTGTACTCCCAATTTCAAGACTCAGAAATTACCGGACTCGGTCGGTCCCTCGGTACCTGATTGTCGGAAACAACACAACATTTCCCGTCCTAGGAGTTACAACAAGAATGGTCGATTTCGGCGGATTTCCCTATCCTTGACAGTTTCTCATCTGCGAAACGAAAGAGCCTATACTCGGAGCTGATTTCCTCCACTCAAACAACAGGGTACTTAATTACTTTAAATTCTTATTTTCACATAGACGACATATGAAAAGGGAAGACTGGACTTCAAAAACGAGCTAAGTAGTGAAAACTAAAGAAAAATGAGTTCAAATGAAAAGTTCCAAGACAATATATTAAAGAAGAGGCTGGTAGGTTATATTTTATGGCGCAAGGACCATGTTAGGTCATATCGCAAGCAAAGCAAGATATGCAAGAGAAAGAAAAGAAAAGGTACTGATGGAAGCTCTCACTTCCGACAAGAATCATCACGAGAGCTCAGGCTCAGCAGGCCACGTGTTAGTTTTAGGCAAGTAGTTGATATAAGATCTTTAAGGATTCTGGCATTTTTTCATAGGTTTCTAAGCGTAAATCTAGCATTTCCCCCTTATAATGAAACTTTTACAGTAAAATTGGTTAGCTAATTCATCCTTTTAAGGAGATTTTTTTAAAAAAAATTAAGGCTGGATTGTAAGAATTTCATCATTATGAAAACCAGGCTTTTTAGTTTTGTTTCTTTGGCGCAAGGCCCAAACAAAGACAAAACTTCCACTACATAGAAACTTGGATTTCGGATTTCTTCATGGAACTAGGGACTAGGATTTCTTCACGCTATTCATTTAGCTCTATAACAATTAAATTTCTCTTTTCTTTTTCAGACATTCCTCATCCTTTTTCAGACATGTCTAGCGATTCAGAAATCAATCTTTGTATCGCTATTTTTAATTTAGTTTAGTTTAGTTTAATTTAGTTTTAATAAGTTTTGTATTTTTAACCAAAACTAATAGGGACATATTTATAAAAAGTAAATGTTTGACATGTGGGGTCCAACTTAAGCGATCATCGACAACAAGATCCAGATATTTAAGTGACGGGAAATACTTTAATTTTCCTGACCTTACTACCTTTTGTAAGAACGAGGGACTGGGTTTTCTCCACAGAAAGAACAAGCTGCAATTCCCTGAGTTGTTGGTTCGTATTCCTCTCGAGCTCACTGCGTGTGTTGCCGTATGTCAACATAGCCGGCAAAGGCCTGTATGTGGAGTCCCGATCCCTTCAAATACATAATAATATTTGCTGCTTTTCGAAAAATTCTGAAAACATATTGTACCTAAATTTTGTCGTTTACCTTGCAAACATTTTCTCTATCTAATGTCCATGTGTTGTATGACAAACAAAATGAATTGATCAGAAATTTCATGTGCAAATTTTTAAAACCTGAAATAGTTGGAAATAAGGAAGGTCCATCCCTCTCAAACATAAATTGCAATGTAGGAGAGAATTGGATTAATCACAGAAAAATTGATGTTGGTACTGCTGTTTCAAAAATCCTTGTGTACCCAGACAATAAAGATTTTTTACATGATGTTCGCAGCTGTTACATTAAAATAACAGAATGTCTTCCTTATTCAAATTTGTTTTTACGTGATGTACGTACATATCACCTAGTCTGTTAAAGGATAGTAAAGGAAAGGGAGCTATTTTCAGAAGCCAAGAACTCTGTCAGGTATTCAAATATGATTTGGAATTATAAGTACTGAGGTAAAGGAATTTGAAAAAACTTTAGACATTTGTAAATTTTGGGCAAACATTTCCAAGAAAAAAGACAGCTTGGGCACAATTAAGTATCCTACTCCTCCATTAAAATTAGTAAAATTCCCTCTCACATGGATATTAAATTCCTGAGAGAGGGTTCTCAATCAACAACTTAATTGTAACAGATAACAGGAATTCCTTGTCAGAGACAGGCATAAAATCCTTGAGAGTCTGCAAGGACTACATAAAAATTATAACTCAGTATGCCAAATATCTGTTTCATCGGAAATGATAAACTTTGTCAAAAGAGCTTCGGACGTAGTTTTAAGCGGAATTTGAGTCGATTAAGCGACAGGAGGAATTTAGTCCGTGTAGATTAAGCAACCATTAACCGGTTAATAACCAATTGTTGTTCCTATATTTGGTTCTCGTTTCGTCCCGAGACCCCTCTTAGCCTAAACCTAAAGTCATCCAAACAGAAAGGTTTCTGTCCCAAATATTGAATTCCCAAATATTGTGATTAAGTTCACAAAAAATCCCATTTACCATACATATTAGAAATAACAACTGGATGTCCAAGGCCAAGGATAGAAGAGCTTGGAATTCGATTCTGAGGAAGGCAAGGGTCCATTCTGAGGAAGGCAAGGGCCAAGGGAAGAAGAAGAAGACATATTAGAAAAATATACATATTAGAAACTTTTTGGGTTCCAGAACCCCTTAGAAACAGTCTAAGCGTCTAGTCTTATAAGTTATGTCCCCCCAGTCAAAAAGTTATCTCCCCCAGTCAAAAAGTTAAACTTACGCCTATTATGAACTTACTCCATTTAGTCCCTCCTCGAGATAAAGGTTAACCTAAGCCTTTACAACCCCTTGCTACGCTCTGGGTGAATTTCAAGGTATACAACCTTCCTTTCGAAACCTCAAACCTTTAATTTTTCTCCATAGAAAACAACCGACCAAAGAAAAGCTACTCCTTATAATGTAATAGGAGTAAATACGGGGGGGGGGGGTTCGGGGGTCCTTCCCCAATAATGTTTAAATTTCAGTATGCCAAAAAGTCTTCTAAAGCTACTTTTTAGCTAAACTCTCAGTGTCCACTGCGACCCCTTAACGAAGTTTCTTGAATCCCTCCCTTGTAAAAGCTATACTATACTTTCAACTCAAATTAAATATAAAAGTTTTTTTTTCCCGAATACCATAAAATTTAATAGAAGAAAATAATACCATGAAATTAACACTTGATTCACACATAGCCCCTTGTGTACAAGCTTTGTTACCCTCCTCTTTTTCTATTTCTAATATTAAAAAATAGGTCTTATGTTTGGAGGGAGTTTTCTCATCAGAGCCATCAATAGTCTCCAGGAATAGGAAGAGACTCTTCCAGACCCTATTTATTGCCTTTTCGTCTGCCCCATAAAGGGTTAATTATTTCTCTTATTCCGGTCGTTATTATACTCCCAATCGGAACTTTTTTCGGAATTTTTAGACATTAAAACTTAACGGATTAAAAAAACTTATAATCTGCATTATTTTCTACGCTGATGAGTTTGGTATTAATTTTTCTTGTTACACAATACACATATATGAAACCAAATAACACAAATCCTTTCAATTTAATTACTTCAAAGTACATACCGAATTTCTTTAAACTTTCTTTTGGTAGAGACAATTATGCCATATGGCATTTACGTGAGTTTTGCAAGTAACAAACAGATACAAGTAGTTCTATTCCCATGTTTATTCCCAAAACTCTACTTCCAATCTTTGTCTCCTAACACTCATACTTAGGTATTTTTTCTTCGAAAATTTGTTGTTGTCTTAATACACTTTCCTAGCTCCTTCCGCATTCAATACAAAAGCAAAGAATGTAAGGGATGGGGTAGTGGTTTGGAAAATTAACTAAGAAAATTTTTTTTGTACTGAAATGCAATAAAACCCCCTTGGAATTTCTTGAAATTAGTGTACCAGTCTTTTGGGCCCTTATTAGTGGGTTGTATAGAAGTCGGAGTACTAAAGAACGGATGTGCAGCACTAACGAAATCAGGTGGTAACGAATGTCCAGGTGGTTAGTTTTATGAAATGTGTGAGCTTTGAAAATGACCCCGCGAGTCCCAACGGGTTAATTCTAAGTTTTTATTAACTTATTTAATGTATGCAATTTTTTTTTCTATTTCTGTGTACTTATATGTATTATTCTATTAATATTTAATTCAATTAGTTACTAAGTACAGACTTATACAGCAATATTTATTTGTTAAAAGTCAACAAGATTCTTTTTGTCAAAAAGATTCTTTTCGGTTTTACAAAACTTAGTAACAAGGCCTGCAAGTAATGATGTCTTCTGAACCTGCTGAAAAAAAATATGAGTTTTAGAATGAAGAGCGTGGATTCTCCTAAAACTATCGTAAAAGTTTGTGTGTGCCAGTTTTAGAAATTTTTATTTGCGTCGATAAAAAAACACTGGTTTTATTATCTCTCTATTTAGGTTTTATTCTTTATCGCTTTCGGCTTCTCTAGGATTTAAGAGAACGGTTTCCAGAGAAACACTTAATTTCTGAACCGAATGACACATTCAGGCAACAAAATGTCCGGATTCTTTCAAGGATATGCAATAAACTGTTGAATTTTTAAAAAATAATATCAATTTTAAAATATTTATATTTTCGCAGTTACAAATCATGTACTGTCAATCTTATTATAACTTACAGATATGCTATTTTTCATGCTAAAACTTCACATTTTGTCTGAAATATATAAGTTCTAGTCTGATAATCGAAATTAATTGTAAACATTATGTGCCAATATATTTATTATATAAATAGTGCTGTACTTTAAAAACAACCCACTCCAAATTGTATCCTAAAAAACAACCCATAGACATTTTTTAATTAAATAATTAAAATAATTTTACCATCTCATATGCCCTGTCCTTATATGCCTCTTAGAGTGTCAGGGATGTAAAAACTGGTCAAAGAACGGTTTATTTACTTATTATTTAAACAAGCTGAGATAATGTAGATTTTTGGCAAAAAATGTGCTTCAGATGTACAGATTTTGATGTTGTAAAAATGTATGTCATAAGGACGTAAGAGCATTTTTCGCGCGTTTTTATGTTACCCCGAGTTTGAGCCCTGTCCGCCAATTAGAGTCCTTACTGTAATCTTTGAAATCGGGGGTAAGAAAAACCCAATTGTTTCCTTTCCTATAAATCGCAAAATAAATAAAAATTTATGAAAAATATTTAATATCACCCATGATATACTACTAATTATGCAAATATAATGCTTGTTTCAGTGATTCTCAGATTTTTTTTTACTAGTTTTAATAAAAACTCATTTCCCACGCAAACATAGCACTTTACTAGAATTTCACTTGAAAATGGGGTATGGAGGGTTAAAAAATGGGGTTAAAATGAAATATTTAATGCAAATTAACTTGTTTTAGCTTTTTTTTTTATAAAGACTAAAGTTTTTGCATTTAAAAAGTCATTTTCAAAATCCGAAAATAAAAATACAACAATAAAATAGCTGTTAACGTTGTGTTTTGAAGACGAACTCTTGAGGAGAAAATCATACCATAATTTTAATTTTAGAAATAATTATTGATAAATTTGGTTTTAACTATCGTAATTATTCCCTTTTCTATAAAAAAACCCTATTAACCATATTTTTGTCTTAATATTATAACATAATAAATAATTAATATAATATAGTATAATTATACCGAGTTGAGATATGAATTTGAGTATTTCATAATTTATACTTTTTAATATGAGAAGTCTTAAACTTCCAGGGACTAACTATCCAGGGAAGTAAAAAATTAAATGAATCGCACATACAATAAAATATTTGATAAAACTTTACGTCAACCTTTTACAAGGGTTCGTCACTCTGACCTTTTCTGGCGGTGTCCTGTTCACCTTTTCGTTAAATCTAAACACCATCAAAAAACACAACCACAGAACAATACAGCACTTGACATAGGAACAAGCCGAATCGAGAGTACCTCATGATGTTGATCCAAGGAGGACGAGAATGATGACCTGATTCCTTTATTTGCGTTCCCGTCAGTCAAGAATAAAAGCGGGGAAAGTGGAAAGATTAGGGAGAAAACTCTTTCCTTGTGTCGAAAAATAATATCCTTTTTTGTGATCTTCCAGTAGTCGGAGAGCTTAAGTTCCCTTTCACGAAAGATTGTCTTTTGTACGAGGTTTTGCAGAAGAATATAATTGAGTGTAAAACGTCTCAGGAAAACAGACCTATCATTGTTGTCATACACTCTTGAGGTCACTTCTTAGATTGGTTTCTATTTTGGTATACAGTTCGATTGGTATACAGTATCCAGTTTCTTTCCTATGAGTAATTATGATGAATCTTGATTCTTCCCCTCTGTCACAAGATTCTAACTCAAAGATTCATACCTAGGTACCATTTACCAATTAATTATTAAAATTAATTTTTTTAAGTACATTCAAACTAAATTTTCCGGATTAATTGGGTATCGGGTAGCCCAATCCACCCCCCCCAACCTTTCAGGTTATGGGGTAATAGGGGGGGGACCGGGAAGTCTTTGTTGTATAAACAGGTTACAGGTTAAAACAGGTTACAGGCTAAAAACAGGTTAAAACATACAAATTCCACAGTTTAAAAGTCTATATAAAACATAGCTGAGTATAACTGATTTAAAATATTAAAAATCAATTTAAAACATTAAAAGCTTAGTTAAATGCGATACATTAAAACAGGAACTCCACAGACTGGCGCAACCCCCTATCTCCGCCTCCGAGGCCAACTCGACGTATTCCGGATTAATTAGAGATTAATAGAGAGTAGATGTATTTAAATGTTTATGTTACAGGAAAAGTGATAAACCGGGCATTATTAGTAATGCACGAAGTGAGGCGAGCAATGTGATACTCCAATTGGCATTTATCAATGAGTCTCTTTTTTCCGAAATACGCGGGTATTATTAATAGGTAATGCTCGGATTTATCACATCATCCGTAACATTTATAACAGTAATTAATTTGTTTTAACTTTTACAAAATTTTCTTCCCTTTAAAATCCTTGTTATATTTCACACGTACTTTTTTGTCATCTTTAAAAATATTTATTTTATTGAAACATCTTAATCAATTAAAAACATTTTTATTAAATCTTAAAGCAGAAGTTCGGAATTAGTTCGGAAGTTCGGCATTAGTTCGGAATATTGAATGAACAGAGTAACAAATTTATGACTAGTTTGGAAATAGAATTTCAGTGTTTGTTTTAATGTTTACTCCGGGAAAGTAAAAGCTTTGAAAAAAAAATTTACATTAAGTAATAAATGTATATTTTGTCTGTCTAATCATGGTTAAAATATGCAAAATAAAATAATTTCCTTACATAAATTATGAATAAATAAAAGGGCGAATCCATATCAAGTTATACAGAAGTGGTCGCTTGACCATTTTAAATCAAATTCTTTGATCTTTTAAGGTGTGTCGCATTGGCCAATGTTAAACAGCATTCTCGACATCACACATCCCTGTTAGACTCCAGGTAGAATATGTATAAATATGTAAATGTAATACATATGTTCCATCCACTAGGACTTTCCCATTACTGCCCTCGTAGAGATTCCTAATTATGTTGATGATTTTTCCTGGGAAACCTTACATCTTTAAGATTTTCCAAAGGCATACTCTGTCTATGCTATCTAATGCCTTTGCGAAGTCGATAAAGTTTGGATATAATGTTGAATTTAATTCAACGACGGTCTTCACTTTCAACGGTTTTCTCTTAGAAATGGCCAAACTAACAACTTTTTTAAAAATCAGACAAAATCGGAAGGGTAATGGGAATTTTGATATTTAATTTTTTAATAAAGCTTGCATACTGGAAAAAAAAATTATTTAATTTTTTTTTCTAGAGGCATGTAACACAAGTTTATAGGTTAGTAATTTTCGATTGTAATGCAAAAAAGTATTGTTAGTTAAGGCTGTTGAAAAAGCGTTTATTGCAATTTGTTCCAGGGTTTGAGACCTGTTCGACATAATTAATTTTTTTTATTTTAAATTTTGATGCAAATTCAGAAATTAAAAATTCCGAAATAGATAATAAATAGTCGCACAATGAAATAGTCGCGTGACCATTTCTATTTTTTCTGGATCACTTGATATAGATTGACCCAAAAACGTAACAAAATTTTTTAAAATATTTTATAATTTAATTTTAATTCAATAGTTTTTAAAACAATGTGCGGTAGCTAAAAAAAATATTTGATGTATTTTCACTTCTTTTTACGAAAGAAAAGTATTTTCTCTTAAATAAATAGATAATTTCTCTTAGATAATTTATTTAGAGGCTTTTAAATAAATTTATTTCATAAAATTATTTTATAGCTCAGAATAAGTGATTTAAAAGCTGACTTAAAAACTGACTCACGTTATGTAAATGGTATTCATATCAGTTTCAGTACTTACTTTACATTAAAAATCCAATGAGAGTTTAATGATATCAATGATTTTTTGCATGGCATACTTGCCATGCCAAGCATGGCATACATTTGCATGGCATACTTGCCATGCCATATGATTTCCAATAATCTGGTAGATTAACGCCAATCTACGTCGGAGTAAATCTTTAACATTTATTATCCTAATTAGGGTTTTATATTGGCAGCGTAACATTTAAATACTCCTTTTCGAAGGGTATTATCTCTCTATTAGAGAATTTGATGCTCACTGTTTAATGACCTATTTAAGAATGAAGGTTTTTATTAAAAACACAAGTAAGAGCATTAATATAAATCCTCTTAGAAAATTAAAGTTGATGCTTAGTTAATTATATATGAGGTTGCATTTTCTTCTAATTGGAAGCTTACTAGTACATTGAGAACAATAGAGCATTTTCAATCACATGGTTCGGACCTAACAACGGCCTTAGCAACAGAAATGTTACAGTTTTTTGCCCTACAGAGGTTAACAGTTACAGAAAATGACTGGCCGTGGAATTCTTCTATTGGAGTATTTGCAATCACGTGACCCTATACTTAAAAACCGCCTTAGCAACATATACCTCGTTACCTAGCAACCGCCTTAGCAACAGTTAAAAGCCCTACAAAGGTTAACAGTTAAAAGAAATTAGCTGGTCGTGACGTCACCTGAAAACACTCTATAAATATTTAATATTTCTTTTAAATTTGTAAAAAAAACAAAACAAAATACGTAGGTTTGTCTCTCTATCTCTCTATATATAATGAAGGTGTCCCTGGGTTCCTGGGTTTGTCCGGAACAGATTTGGCTCAATTTCTCCAAAACTACCCGTTCGAATCGAACCAAACTTGGTACACATACGTATGGGGACGGGGGAAAGACAATGACATCATTTCCAAATTTCTAAAACCACCCCTTCACCCCCTTTTAGGCCTTTTTGTAAAAATCGCCTTACTTCTCCACTAAAGAAGATCTGTTTAACTCGCATTGTTGCAAATAATACAACAAAAACAATTTTAAACATAAAACAAAGTATTTAAAGATAAAACTTGGCTAAAATTGTTTTAAATGTTTTAAAAAGGTTATTAATAATTTAAAAAATTAAAAACGGCCCTTATAAAAAACTTTATAACAGTATTTTCTTATTAAAAACTTCATTTTCCATGAAACTTTAAGTTGAAATAGAAAGTTTTAAGAATTAGACTGGTTAAAGTAAAGATTACATCATGCAGTTTTTTTAGAAAGTTGATGATAGAAACACTAGATCAATTTGTTATTTAACCTTATAATTTGTTTCTTTGGTGTAGTTTAACGGGATTTTTTTTTCAATTTAAACAGGGGGTATTTACAAATTTTGGGATTTCAAAAGTCTGTAATAATTTTAATTGATTTTTTTCACTTATAATGGATAATTGGGTAACTGTCGTAATTAAATGTGCAACACCGGAACTGGATGGTTAGGTTAGATTTACACAGTTGGAACCGGGAGGGAAAAGGCACAGGGAGCACGGTGATGAAAATGCACCAGGAACACCGAAATGAAAAGGCACCGGGGACACCAAGATGAAAAAGGCACCGGGATATGAAAAAATACTGGGAACACCGGGATATGAAAAACTACCAGGATGATTGGTATTTATGGTTATAGAAAATTAGGCATGTAACTTGAGAAAATTTTAATAAATTGATACACTCCACCCGTGCAAGGCCGGGCATATCAGCTAGTATTAAATAAAAGTAACCGTCACCGCCGCCGCCGCTGCCGCCGCTGTTTCAGAAATTTTTATTTTTCAACTCTTTGACCTCTCACAACGCAAAAACTACTTGACAGAAATTTATGAAATTTGAAATATTTGTAGAGAAATTTTTGGAGAACATTCTAGAACGGAAAGCTAATTGATGTGACTATTAGTTCTGGGGTATTTTTAAGGTCAAAGTTGAAGTTTTTGTTTTTTCGCCGCGTAATCGCGTTCAGCGAAAACTATTAGCAGCAGAGCTTTGATTTTTTGCAACCTCATACTCTGATATCTGAAGAAATCATATGTAGCTGAGCTAAAAATTTAATATTAAAAAAAACAAGTATTAATTTTATTCCCTAATTAAAATGAAAAAAAAAAAGATGGTATTAAGAGTTTACAATTTCTTACACGGGTTTCTTTTATTTTTTCTATATCTGTTCGTCTTAAAAAGTAAGTAATAGTTGCACTTGTTAAGAGTTTCACTGTTAAATTAAAACACGTTCGTTTTACACAGAAATAGTTTATTGTATGTAATGTATAAAAAATACGTCATGTTTACTTTGAAAATTTATGTGTATAAAATTCACAAGTACAATGTGCATAATTTTAGTTTTCTTATCATGTAAAAAATAATTTCGTTCTAAAATTTTTTTAAATATGAAGTTTATGTAAAAAGTTCCGATAAAAAATAAATTGGGTAACATGGGCTTTTGCGGGTAACTTCACAACAAACAATGTGATTATAAGTATACATGATTCAAAACAGGTAATCGAATAGTCTCAATCAGTTTACTATTAATTGTTTCCACTATTGTAAATTAAATTATCTTAAATTTTTATTGTTTTGTCAGCTAACGAATACTATTTTGTAGAAATTAATTACGATTGTAAGTATAACTCTCTAAGTTGTTAAAGCAGCTTTTTTAAAACCATTATTTCTCCTAAGGAAACTTACAAATAAATCACATTACTCCAGCTCATTAATTAGATGAAGATGATAATAAAACAGTGTTAAGCTTGATGGAATAATCGGAATGTACTGTGAGTTAAAAGGAAATGCGAAATAATGTGAATTCCCAAAAGAGTAAGTTAATATGAAAGATTTGTGAAGCATTTGGGAATTATAGTTAATCCTCTCTGTTACAAACCGATCATAACCATTTTAACCATTATTTTCAGGAGTAATGATGTACAGTACTGGAAAAGTCACTTAAAAGAAAATTACTCAAGAGGTAAATTTAAAAATTTGTGCCCAGTCAGTATTTTTTATGATCTGGTGCCGAAATTCAATAAAAATGTTTCAACTTATTTTCATTTGCAATATTTTAATCAAACTAAAACACTGTTAGTTGAATGGTAAAATACTACTTAATAATAATAATAATAATACGATACTATTTAATAATAGTATCATCACTATTTACACTAAATTGTTGTCCCTCGAGTACTACATTTTTTTTCTTATATCAAACCTATCTCATTTTCTTGGCAGTATGCCAAACTCTGTTGTTTTCCTGGGGCGAGCAGCATCTTAATATCATGCATATTAATATTTTTATAGCCGAGACTGAGTGAATTACCCACGGTATTGCATATAGCTAAACGGGGTCCATGGGCGTGACAACCAACTATTAATATTTTTGGAAACAGTTTTTTTTTTGTCCCTTTGTAATACCAATCAATAAATTAAAAACTGATAAAATCTACTGATAAAAACGGAACAGTTTGACGAAGAGGACATCATACGCTTGCTGTAATACCGTCACAATTACAAAGCTAGCCATGAAGGGGTTGAAAAAAAGCTAAATTAGGTAGAATCCTCTCACTAAATAATTTCTAAAACAACTTTCTAGTTGTTGTATATTATACCTTGATTAACGTATTATACCTTGGAAATGTCTTATCTTACCCTAGCAACTATGAATAAGTCCAATATGATCCATGCAAAGAATCTCTAGATTCCCACTTGTTTTCAACATAAAAGAATTCCGAATGAAATGCCGTGCAAAGTGCGGACAACATAACTTTCTTTACAACTCCCGCCATCCCATTTCTTCTCGTAACCGCCTCTCAATCTTCCCGAACTACTTCCATATTCCCCTCGTCCCGACAATAACGATATACCACCCAGTTACTTACACCCACTCCGAAGCATGCACAATCAACCGTGATTTTACCGCCAATTGACACGAAGGCGATCCTGCCAGATAAATCTGCCTCAGTCTTCCCTTCCCTCCCTCCCCTGGAAAAGCAGATTGAGGCGGCCCGCTTTTCGCCCTCTCACGGCGTGGATCTTTTCTCTTCGGTAGAGAGATCGGATGCTTTGAGGAGAGGAGCTGGTTTTTGGATACGGTCGCATCAAAGAGTTCTCTTTTGGAAGATTGGTCTGTAAAGTTGAAGTAGAAGTGATTTGTGTGTTTCCGAAAAACGTGAAATCGATTCCACGTGAGTTGGTTTTGTTGTCGCCGTAGCTTATGCGATGTGCGGATGAAGTGAGTATTTTGTTATTTGTATTCATGTATTTGTAGTAATAATAATAATTAAATTTTTTGTTGTTACACTAATTACTTTGTAACCGTAATAAAACAGTTAAGATACGACTTATTCAGTTTATAAATGAATACTTTTGCTGGAGAAATAACGGATAAACGGATAAAGTTTACAATTATTTTGCCTACAAATCCGAGTTTGCTTCTGAATAAAACATTACTAAGTAAAAGGTTTATCTATACTTATCTAAAATTCATAAATTGGGGAGAGTGCATGGTGTTTGTTAGGAATTTCTAATTTACCTAAATTATTATTCCAATATTTGTGTTAAAAATTAAATATTTCGTCCTTAAGTTATTTTATATTTTTGTTTTTAATTTTAAATATTTGTATCAGTAATATGTGAAAAAGGAAAACTATTTTAAATAACTAAAATGCAAACATTATGTCTTAAATAAATAAAATTAAATTAAATAAACACGTGGGAATTTGCCAGTTATTTAATAATTTGTATGCCTGATGTATTTAAAATTTAATACGAAATTAAATTCTATTAAGTTTTGTGTAGAACAAATATATTATCTATTAATGTTATTAATATATTATCTAACGCTAGTATTTGTTGCTCTATATCGATTGTGGAGATCAAAAATAATTATTTTTAATTACGAGTAGTATGTGTTTTTGATTGTTATTTTTTATAAAACTAACACCGTGTCACTGAACTAAATGTAGCATTATTTATAAAAAAAACCCCACTTCAGTATTTGTTTCTATTGTAAAAAAACAACAACATAATTTTATTATGATTATAATTAAATTAATTAATTCTCCAGTAAATATTTTTACTCAATACATTCTAAAATCATTTCAAAGCCCCTATTTTTCTTTGCTTTGATTTAGAAGGTAAAGTTTTTTTTATCTTTCAATTATATTTTAAAAATGATTTAATTCTTAATTTTAATTTAAAATATTAAACACATTGAAGAAAAATCTTAAAGTAAAAGTAGCATAAAAAAAGAGAACTGATTAGTATTGAAGAAATATTAAATTTTTTATGTTACACTGCAAGAAAATTTTACTTAAAGAACTTAAATGTTTTATTAGTTATTTCTACAGAAAAATTAGTATTTTGGTACGTCTCGTCGGCTTATCAATTTTCCCTGTAAAATAACTTTTACCTCTCCATTAAAAATCCTTAAAAATATTTAAATTTAGATAAAAGGATGAATTATGAATTCGCTTTTAAATTCATATTTCAAATCCAAGATTACAAGAAAAAATGAGACGTTAATTAAAAATATTAGACGGTAATTTTTCCTCAGAAGATGTATTGAAATGACAAAAACTACTAGTGAGTTCGAATTTCATTAGAATTTTCCCAAGTACATTATCTATGTTGGAAAGGGAGAAGAAAGAAGATTTTTGGAAATGAATAATTAATTCGGATAATTTCAATAACAGCTTCTTTTTCTCCTATTCCCTTGAGCATCAAAAACTATCGTAAAAAGCATAATTTTCCATAAAATATTTAAATGATGCGCTATAGAATTCTGTTTGCAAGATTTCTTATTCAAGACTTGATTTTTACTTATCGCTAATTTCATTAATCTTTTAATCGAAAATGTACTGTTAGAACAATGCAATAAGAATTTTTCTAATAAATCCCAAGCTTGCAACAAAGTAAAAAATGTTAGATAAAAATTACTGTTTTCGTGAATTAAAATAAAAATCCTACAAATTCTAGATATTTCTTGAAATTTTTTAATCACAACTTCTTAAAATAAATATTTAATTAATTAATTGCTTCTCTAAGAAAAAAAATTGACATTTAAAGTAATCTCATGATGTTGTAAAAGCATAACACCTACAACTATTTCTTTGTTTTACAAATTACTTTTATCTAAACTTGTGATAATTTTAATATACTTATACAATATAATAATTTTAATATCGATAAAATATACAATTTGCTAATAAATTGTCATTGAAGAAAGTAAATATTCAGCGAAAGATGCACCAATACTTGAGAAATAGATTCAGTACATATTAGAACTTGAATTTTTATATCTATTAATCATACCGGTGACATTACCCCCTAAGTGTGTCCAAAAGTTACTTAGTAGTTGACAATCTTAATATAGGATCATATACTATCAATAATTAAATTGATAGTCAGATAAGTTTAATATTTTGCATGGTTATATGACTTCTAGTACAAGTAGAGTATAACGACCAACTCTAATTACATATTTAGTGATAATAATATTTACAAAAGGATATTTATGTACTTTTTACGTATAATGTAGTGGTATCTAGTGAAGATTTTGAATAACTTCTAGTACAACTTTAGCGTCTAAAATATTTACCTACTGCCACTACAAGTTGTTCATTCGGGAATGAATCCCCTAAAGGAAACAAACATCTAATCTATTCAGAGTGGATGTCACATCTACACGGTCTCTGTATTTGAAAACGCGACGGAGTGTGTACTGGACGCAAACCCCTCTGGGTATTGCGTCCGAACGTCGTTTCCTTGTCCTCTAATTAATGCACGGGCGGGAATTGCTAGAATCGGATCGACTTCATTCATGAGTTATGTTTCTTAACCTCCTATGAATCAAGTGGAGCATTGGAAACGCAGGGTCCTTTTATTGGCGATCCGTGGTAAATAGATCAATCAGGACATCACTGACGTTTCTCTTTGTCGTGGTTCAGGATGTTTGCTTTCGTGTTGCACAAGACAGTCGCATTAGGGAAGGAATAAAAGCTTGGAAGATAAGGATCTAGAAGACGTTACACAAAGTTGTTGACATTATATATTTTTTTTTTTGACTTATTCATGCAGTTGAAAGTGAGTTTAAACATGCACTATAATGCTTCTCATTCGTAATGTTTGGAGCTCCAATAATTTAGGAGAAAAAAAAATCAGAATAGGTGATCGGTACAAGTTCTTTTAACCATATCTCTGTTTTACTACTTCAAGATTTATATTTAAATAAATATTTATTTCTTCAAATACTTTTTTTTAGCGTTTCACGCTTAGACGTTTCTCAAAAGGATCTTTATCCCTTTGAGTAAAAAATAAGGTTCTATTGGTTACTTTTTAAACAAAAAAGTACAAGAAGATTATCTTTAAATCTTTTTACTTAGCACTTATTTAAAAGAGTAAACCTTCTGTTTTAGAAGGAAAGTTGAAACGAAAACGGTAAGATCATGTAAGAATGTTTCATAATAGAGTAATAATAGTTAATGAGTTATTATTGTGTTTTAACTAAAATTAGGCCCAACTTATATTTTTAAAGTTAATCTCGGAACTGTTCCAACCTGCAGGCAGGTGGGGGACAGTTTAAGAGCTTCTTAAAAACTATTATTATGATTTCCCAAAAAAGAGATAATTCATCAGAAAATTTTTATTTGATGAAAAAATGTTTATCTTTAATAAGGGAGCAATTTTAAAAAGGATTGGTAAAAAATTAGAAAAATATTTTTTTAAAGTGTTACTGAGAGCACATCTTTCGAAAAGGAATTTTTTATGTGCTTATCCTCTAATCTTGAGCCTTAGTAAACTCCTAGAAGTGCTCTTGAAGTACTTCCTATTCTTTGATTTTTCCTTCTTACATTTTCTGAGATTTGTTACTGTAAAACAAGTTTTGCCTTCCTAACAGTTTATATGCAGGAAAGCTCACTGATGGTATTTCAGTCACAACAGTGTTCTAAAGGTATTATATAATGTGCAGGAAAATGTAACAAAAACAGACAGCGTAAAATATTTTACGAAGTAAACTAATATTTAACTGATAAAACTAAACTTATCGGGTATTCTTAATTTCCAAAAATTTTAATGTAAGCTCTATTAGACCATGGATATCAACTTAAATCATTAAGCCGACATTATCTGATCCACATTCAAAAATGTTTTACAGTTGTTGAAAAGTTGATTACCTATTATTCCCTTTTTCAATCTAACCGAGAAAAATCTTTAAAACAACTTAAATTGACATTTAAATTATATTTCTGTTTAGTTCACAGCACAAAAGGGAGAAACAGAAAGACGAAGTAGAATAAAAATCAAAATTATTATAAAATTGAGTCATTAAGGCAGTATCAATGGAGTAAGTGAATGGAGTGAAACATTCCCTGGGTTATAAAAGTAAATTAAAATTAAATTTTATTTTGATTTAGCACAAAAAATAAGGACAGAAATACAAATTAACTTTAATTTCAAATTACATTAAAAAATACAATGAATGCCTATAGTGAGTAGTTATTTACCTCCTTTTTCCACTCATGTGTAGAGCGTAGCTTGGAGATATTTTTGAGCACAAAAAGTTAATTTGTCATATTTTGGACTTATTTCCTTTTTCAAACTGGCAAATCAATTATAGTTGTTTCAACTAAATAATAAATAAATAAAAATTAAGGTTACTTCACTGATCTACTGCTTAGTTCTTAAAATATGCATATTGAAGATTTTTTTTAATGGTTAACCTACATGAGTTTCCTTTTAAAATTTATACATTAGAAGTTCCGATGCATGAAAAAATTAAAATTTCCTCTCTGTGACTCAAACGAAATTTTCTCTGTACTGCGCCACTTTGCATTTTCTCCAGACATTTTGCCTACGGATGGAAGATTTTCCTTAAATTAACTTACCGTTTCCATAGCTACAAAAATTTTACTCGAAAAGAAGTTCTGTATATTTTTTCAATTAAGGTTCTTTTGGTTTGAAAGTATTGAGTCGAAATACGAGTTTGAAGGAAACTGGATACTTTGGATGAAAATATATTGTCTTACATTTAGTTTTCTTTCTTAGCCTCACTCTTTATTGGTAAAGCCTCCTCTAAAGGTTACAAAACTTCTCGTTTTACTTACAACAATTACAATCGTTACAATTATGTTACTTTCTCGTAACATAATTGTGATTGAGAACTAAAATATTAACGTATAAAAATGAGCAATAATTTCCACTCTCAATTTTTATTTTTCAAAACGTGAGTGATTGAAGTTTAATAAAAGTATTTCGCTTTCAAGTTTTACTGCCTCAAAAATTCAATAAAAACTGAAACAGTTTCTGGAGAAATATTGGTTTTGGGGGTTGCAAACTATGAAAAAAAGAAGTGGCTAATTTTATTTTACTTTTAAAAGCGAGAAGTTTAACTGATTTAGTATTTGTGTTGTTGTCCATCGATTATTTCACATAAATTGTTTTGTTTTCTGAGGACGCGTATTTAATCGGGTTACTCTGAGAAGTATTTTTAATCTTATCCAATTTACAGTGAGAAAGAAGGGAGTTAATGGTTGAAAGAAAAAAAATATACAAAAGAAATCTAAGATTTCCTTCGTATAAGACCTTTAAAGATTATCTGTAGATATATTTATTCATTATGAATATTTAGTTTATTTCAGAATTAATATATACGAAAGTTTCTATTCAAATGTTTCAACGACATGATACCGTTTCCTTGAAAAAGAAGATTTTAAATGAAAATCCAGCCACTTCTCAACCCAGTTTTATCATATACCAAACATATTCCCCGATGTCATAAAAATCGACTGTTTCCGAGAAAAAAGCAAAGAAAAGCACTCAACTCACCGTTTGCCCTAAAAGTTTCTCTCTAGCCCTAAATAAATATAAGAAACCTATTTTCATGATACATTTTTACAAAAGGGTGAGGTTTTCATAGGCAAAATTTATACAATGTTCTTCCCATGAATAACTGTGTTATCACAAACTTACTCCTTCAATTATTCTTGGATATTAACATTTTCCTTAATATTTCGTCTATAAGTAGTTTTAAAGATGAATTTCTACAATTGTTGTGTGAAAAATGTAGAATTGTATACTTGTAATGCGTGAAGCTGTTAAAAGTTTATAATTATATACAATATAATAAAGTTAATACAGTCGATTCCGCTTAATGTGATCACGGTTAATGTTATCAATCGGATGTTATCGAAATTGACTGCCCCCTGTCACTTCTATTTAAATTAACGCAAAATGTATAGCTTTATGTGATCAATATATCGTTTAATGACTTTAATGTAATCAAAACCTGGTAAGATCCCTATAAATACTCCTTTTTTCCCGTTTGAAGGACATAAAAATGATATATATATGGTATAAGTTTTAATATTCACTTTTATATTTTTCTTTAAAATTGCTTTAATTCCTTAAAATTCTTTAAGTTGCAAAATAAATACTAGAAAATCGTTTTAAATATTTAAATTAGGACTACACAGTTGTTATTTTAATGCAAACTCACGTGTTGCACTGTTTGACACTTTTTGATATAGAACCGCTTATTATGATCAATCGGATATTGTTATCATTCTGATCATGACAAATGTGATCACATTAAGCAGATTTGACTGTATTAAATAACTTTTTATTTTCTTTTGTGAAATTTTCAACTACCATAACTACATAATATTTCAACTATTAAGCCCCAATACATTTTCAAGAACCGTTCCTTGATTGACAGGTATAGTCAAACATACAATAAAAAACTTGGAATAATTACAACCTCATTTTTGTTTTCCCACCAAAGAGACCACCAGCTGAGAACCATCAGATTTAAGAAAATTATTCTATCTAATCTCCAGTAAAAATTTTGATTCCAAAATTATTAGCTAATTACGCAGAAATTAATATTACTTAGATTAGCAGCAGTAAAATAAATTGGAATTTCAATATGAACTGATGTTTGTAGGGTTTACTTTAAACAAATTAGTAAAAAAAAAAGATGTTTTACAAACAATCAATTTATTTTTTAATTATAGAAATACTTGCGTGGGTCTTTTGAGAAACATATTAAAAAGAATCATTATTAAATGTTAAGATTAAGACCTCTGGATACTTTTCAACCTAACATAATATTTGATACTATGAATAAACAACCCAATTTTTGGATGCTTGAGATCTTTTCTTTGAAAATTTTCATTTACAGTGTCAGTATGAGTTGCCCTTGATAATTTAATTTCAGTCAGTCCTTTCTTCCATTACTACTTAAAATAACACCTCTTTAATTTTCCTGATTACATCTTAGTCAATAAAGGAAGCTTTAATGAAGTTAATCTTGTTATTAAAGGAAGGAGTAATTTTGAAGGTATTTTCAATCTATTTTCTTAAGGATTTGTTTTAAGAAAGCTAAATTGTATTTACTATCAAAAATGAAGTATAAAACAATTTACTAGCTACATACTTTGTTTTAGACAGACCTTTAAGGTTACAACAAAAACGATGAACAGCCCTTATTCCCTAAGAATATTTGCAAAAATGTAGGAGCTAATATTTAAGTATTAAATTTTTTGAAAGTTAATTGTATATTTAATGCTTACGTTACTTTGAGTTTGAGGAATATTTGCTCCATGATTAATATGAAGAACTCAAAAAAGTGATAGTCTTTAAATGTAATCCTAATAATTAACCTTTTTCACATTCCTGTTAATTATTTTTATTTCAACTTTACTTCTTCTCTTTCTATGTGTTTATTCATCTGAAATACCAGCCAAAGCATTAAATACTACTTTAAAAGTACCAGTTATAAAACGTTAGTTCCAAATTTTAGGAGTAGGTATATACTTTAAAAACATTTAGAAAATGTATTGTTAGAAAGATGTTTTGAGCATTTTCCTCAGAACTTGTTTTTCTAAGACCGTTCTTAGTATAATAAAATTCAAAGTGATGCTTAACTCTTGATAAATCAAGTCCAACTCTTTCAAACGCAAAATTCTTTTCGAATAACTCAGCTTTTCCTCGTAGAAAACAGTTATTATTACATTACATACACTCACGCTAAATTAAATTTTGAACCATGTTTCTCAGTCTCCAACAATAGGGTTGAAAATTTCTTCCCGAATGTTCTGGCTCCTACCCTTTAATATTGAGATTTAAATTTAATCCACCAGCGTATTTGAATAAAAGTATGTCTAATAGATTTCTCGCATTTGAATTTTGACTACCAGTCATGAAAGCAATTTAATTTCGAAGACATGAAAGTTAATGTAAAATAAATAACACGCAAGAATGTCTTTTCCCCGCTAAATGTTGTACTAAAAGAATACAAAAATAATACAATTTTGATGTCAGTAGATAATAATTATAATTTTTCTTTCTGATACTCCAAGGGGAAATAATTAAATAAAAATATGCATAATTTAAAATGGTGTAATTTTCTCTCTCTATCATCCTAAAAAAAGCTTAGAGTTCAACTGCTGGGATTTTTGAGTTTTTGGAGCAATTTCAATTTTTATTTTCAATAATGGAATTGAATTTTGTCACAAATTTATGTAGTGATTTATTTTTTATAACTTATAAAGTTAATTTAAATGATTTTCAAAGGGTTTCATTTTGGGAGAAAAATCTTTAGATACATGGATTTTTATTATCATATTTTAAATAAGCTAACGCAGATACTAAGCGACTTTCTGGAAAGGGTTTTCATGTAAAAATATAATACGAAAATGATGAATGCATCGTGGGGTTTCCTAAACTTGAAGATTGTAACCACACCAGATTAAGAGTAAAAAAGAAGGAAACGTTAATATGACGTTGTATCATAAAAAGTAACTTTTACGCGGAATGTTTTAATTTTCTCCAGAATAATTTTCTTCCATTAAAATGTTTCTTCTTTTATGTATAACTTAAAGGGGAGGTATCTCTTGATTCTGTTTTCAGAATAAAAGGTAATAAATATCCCTTATGTTTTTTTGTACTTAACGAACTTTTAATTTGCTTTCTCAAACAGAAAATAAGAAAATTAAGACAAACGCTTTTAAAAGGTGCTAAATAGAAAGTATTTCAGTTTTAAGAATATTTAAATGAGTAAAATTATCTTAAGCCTTACTGTTTTGTTTCATTATCTTTACAGTAGGTATAATAACATCTGATGTCATAATGTTTTTTAGTTTTAGAAATGTTTCAGTGTGCATTAGTGAAATTGGGTTTTTGATACTTAGAAAAATGGTACAGAAGGTAAGGATAAAAAGAAAAAACCCAGTATATTAAGGTAGATGATAGATGAAAGTGTTCAAATTGCATCTTTTATTTGTTTGTTATTAAATTATATTTGACAGTAATATGTTATTGATTTAAATACTTCTTAGTAAATAATTTCTGCTTAGTATTTCCTTTTAAATATTAATAGATAGTGTAAGTAATAACAAAAATAACAGGAGTGTGTAAGTAATGGGTTTAGCCTTTCAAAACATGCAAATAGAATTTTCGAGACTTTCCATTTTTCTTCCGGAAAAGTTCTTTCATAATTTAAATATTTATTCAAAACATTGAATTTTCAAAGAAGTAATATTAGTTTAAATTTGCTGTAGAATAAGTCCCCAGCAGAATAGTATTTTCTATCGCATTTCATCTCTTTTGAAAAATTAAAACATCTTTAGAAGTACCTCAAAAATCCCTATCCTTGAAAATCCTATATCACACGTTTCTAAACTTCAATAAAGATTTGGAATTACTTAGAGACGTCGCAAAACGAGCTAAAAGGATATGTTGGAAGATTTTGCAATTTTTAAATGTTTTAATTGTTTTCTAATGAATAAATACTGTAAACAATATTGATTATTTGTTTCACATGTCTGTGAAAGTGTTGTAGGTTTTTCACATGGGGATTAATGAGCGACGTTTATCCTTTTAAAATACCAGTTTCCCCTTTTCAATAAATATTCTATGTTATATTTTTTATAGATTATGACAATTTACGTCGCATGAAATGAATTACAGAGGTTGAGTATACTTTTACAAAATCTTTGCGTCAAAGTGTTAAAATAAACGGACTAATTTGTTTACTGAAGGGAGTTTCTTAAACTTATTTTTATAATTTTGGACGATTATATACGAATTCTTAAAAGTGAATGACAATGCCTTTGTTAAACAGGTTTTATCCAACACATTACGCAGAAACTCAACGCATTCACTTTTCGTATAATTACGCGAACTGCATTAATGAAATGTTTCCCACAAATGTTTCTTTTTCTGCAAAATTAAAATAATGGCACATTCACATAAACGACTGAATTTTCTCAAGTACTTCTTAAAAAGGAATGGAAAAAATTCCTTGTGCTACATCATTTCCTTTTTTTTTTAAATATTGTGGTTGCTTTGGTTTTGAAGAACCGAACCACAGTTTTTCTCTAACTAAGCAAACGTTTTTCATTTAGGGGCCGTCCATAAATGACGTCACGCTCAGAGGGGGGGGAGGGGGTTAATCAATTTGTGACAGTTTGTGACAAGGGGGAGGAGGGGGTTTCAAAAGTTGTGACATCACATCCTCAAAAACTGAAAATCAACCAAAAATAACAAAAACAGAATTTTTTCCTAAGATTTCTATCCAAAAAAATTAATTTTTGATCGATTGAAAGCGTGACATGTGACATAGAGGGGGGAGGGGGTAAGGGGAAGTGTGACAGTTTGTGACATAGGGGGGGGGGGGAGGGGGTCAAAAATGGGCAAAAAAAGTGTGACATCATTTATGGACGGCCCCTTATCTAGTACTATATGGAAGCTAGTATATGTAAGCTAAGTGTATATTTGGAATTAGATCGTGGTTTATAGTGTTTAGACATTGAAATTATTTTCAATATTATTTGAAATTATAGTTAGAGTAATTATTTTCTAATTTGCAATATCTTTAATACCTATCCCACAAAGCATGCGGTACCTATATTTTATTTAAGCATTTTTATCTCCTTAAACATTACTTCTATAAGCTCTTTTAAAAATTAGTTTTTCTTAATAGACCTAGTAAGTTATTGCATGAAAACATTAGAATGATTACCTCCCTATTTATAGTATCACAATCTCAATATATTACACAACAAAATCTACCAATTTTTGCAGCTCATATATGCAGTAAAGGACATGTTATGCCCACAGGATTACATAAATATATAGCAGTACTAAACAGTACTACATTTAATTTCAACTATATATTGATTAGGTAGTATAATTAAATTTAAGCTTGATAAATACCGCTATAATATGGTTATCTAAACACTGAATCATTCTCCCCCGATTTCATTTATATAGCTCAAACAAATGTTAATTAAATAAGATTAATTACTTTAGGGAAAGGTTCGTTTCTATGTGTACACTGATTTCGGAAAATCATATGGAACCCAGTTTCATAATCTGATTACCCTTTAGGTGATCTCATTCATGTAATGTGGAATTAAAAAAGCAGGAGAGCATCACATGTGCTACTTATTCTTTCCAGAGATGGTTTATGAGTTTGCTCCAGATATTCTACTCAACCGAGAAATAAAAAACCGTTCTAACTAACCCGCCCCCTTTTATAAAACAATTTAATTGTTAATTAAATTAATTAATTAACAATTAAACCTGTTAATGTGAAATTAGTTTTAAAATCCCCAAAAGTAGAAGGCATCATCAATTAGTTTAGAAGAAGTTAGTTAGTAGAAGGCAAATTAGTTTTAAAATCCCCAAAAGTAGAAGGCATCATCAAGGAACCACCAAGAATTCCTTATCAAATGAAAGAACTTCGATATTTAAATTGAACTCCCAATTGAAAACCATGCAATTAAGGCACCGTATTGCCGATTGCAAATGGGCTGTTGTCCCCATTTCAAGACTATGAAATCGATCCCTGTTCCCAAAATGGAAAACACTTCACAACTGGGAAACGGTACCCCATGCCACCCGTTAGCTTAAATCCGTCGCATCCTCCAAAGAACACGAAGAGTCTATCTAGGCTTAATAAAGTGCTCTTTCTCTCTGGAGCATTCTAAGTGCTTTTCTGCAGAATGACACTCTATTTGTTTTGAAGTAACTTCTATTGGTTGGCTATAGTGTTCCGTCTTCCATTACAGTAGTTCCAATTCAATTGATATTGCCAGGTAAAATTCACGCCGTGGAAAATAAATTGGATTCCTAAAGAAAGGGTTGTTATTGCTATTTTTTAAAAATAAATTAGCATTGTGTTGGAATTAATAGTTCAAAATGAAATAGATATTAATTAAAATTTATATGTAAAGCTTTGATAAGCAAAAAAAAAAAAAATTTTAACGAATTTTCATCTCCATATTTTATTTTTAGTCAGTAAAATCTGAGTTATAAATATTTATATTTCAGTTAGAAGAATAGTTGAAAGACACTTAAGTGATGTATCGAGCAATAAGGTTTTGTCTTGGAAAGAAATATATAAGAAATTTTATTTCTGCTACCAGCAGATATAAATCGATGTTTCTTTGTGAATTGTTCTTAATTAATGTAATGAGAACAAAATACTACATCACCATCAATTTATTGAAGTCATCGATCATTTAATGAAATTTTACTTTTATTACGATAGTTTTTTCTATTCCTTTATCACACGGCTTGATTATATTTCTTTCCTGGTCAAGCAAAAAATTGTTTTCCTTAAACTTCTGGGTGATTGCACAATTGATTGAATAAGAAATTGTCATGGAAGATGCAAGGATTTCGGTTTAGTCATCCAAACAATTCCTATGTTTTTTCCCTTCTAATAAAAAGATTCTTTGGTGAAGTTTGATAAGGAATTTGACAAGATTAATAATGTGGGATGTTTGTTTAAAATTCAAAGCTTAACTCTTAATTATACTCTAAAAACCTAATTTACGAGACTTCTAAGCTAACATTCAAAATTATAACTCAATATTAATTGCAAACTTTGTATATATGTTACGGGCAATGTGATAAATCCGGGCATTATTAATAATGCCCGGGCAATGTGATAAATTCAGTGGAATTTATGAATGAAATTTATCACTTTGCTCGCCTCCACTTCGGGCATTATTAATAATGCCCGACGCTAGGCTATACGCATGTTTTTGTTTGCCAGAGATAAACCTGAAGGGAAAATGTGTTTCCCACTATCCTTTTGAATTTATTCGGAGATATTTGTTTTCAACAATATAATATAATGTAAATATTTAATTACTATTTCGCTTTTTTATAAGGGTTTAATTAGAGAAAGGTATAGAAATTATCAATAAATATAAACCTTTTATCATTATTTATTACCATACAAATTAATATACATTATAATTAAAATTAACCGGAATTATTCCCATAATTCCAGTAAATATAGTACTTCCATATTCCAGTTAAACCTTTAAATCTCACTTCTTGGAACACACGGCTTACCTTTGAAAATAACAAATATACCAGGAATTATTTATTTCAACTCGTCAAATCTTTCCCAACACCATCGCGGAAAAGAATTGTGAAATATCACTGAAGAGAACTAAAAGGAGTATTTTTTACCTCTGTATCAAACAACTTCTTATTCCCATTTTCTATAAGTATCTTTGTTTTTAGTTACAAAATACATTATTCACAGTATTTTGGGATACTACTTTTGGGACTACTACTTGGGGAATACTTTTATTTCAAAAGAATCCCCCCTCTCTGTAACTCGCAACCTTTCCTTATCTTTATTTTATTTGGATTTAATCATTAATAATAATGAGGTCCATGTGAGGTTCAAAGAGTTCTGAAATGACTACCGGGTTTTTGGAAATAGTTGGTAGCAATATAGTTTTTGTAGAAATGCCTTAAAGGTTCCAGATATGCTTTTAATGGGCAAATATAGTACTAATTAGTTTCGAAATAATACTGGCTGTAAGAAATAATTCCTAAACAGGGAATGAATTAAAACTCTATACATACGAAATAAATGTAAAGAAAATGGTAGAGATAGTAGTAAATTCCATTTATTGTCCATTTATTGCTCATAAAGCAGGTTTCATTGCATCAATAAATTTTGAACAGGCTTTGTCAAAACATTTTATTTCTGAAAACGATAAAAAAATCCAAATGATACAAAAAAATAATACCTATAATAATGTTTTTGTCCAATTAAATAATTTATCAAATAAAAACACTTCAAGCTTCAAAAAAAAAAAGCTTCAGCGGTAGTTTGGTACATTCAATTTAATTGGTTTTGAACTTAATTAATTCAACTTTAAAAAACTGTGTTGCAATTGAAGAATTCTTTAAAAAGACGCTCATGCGGGAAATAACCACTGTCGATAAATTTTCTTGTGAATTAATTAGTACCAAATAATTTATTAGTTTTAATATCGTTATAACGATATTAAAACTAATAAATTATTTGGCTTACTATAGTAAGTTAAATTTGGAAATAAAGTATATTGGAAGGTATTGTACATCGGACCTATTTTTACTTTTTACCCTGGATTCTTTTATCTATTATTTATTAAGTTAATGTTACAGGATTAGCATTGTTCTTTATGAATCGTGAATAAGGACATTTGAAATCTCTTTCATTCGGATGAACCTTGCATAGAATAATCAAGAAAGTTACTTTTTGCAAGAAATCTGAAATTGTGTTAATTAAGCACAGATTAAAACAGTTTATGACTCTTAATGAAATATAAATGTGACATTTAACACACATATTTAATCTCAAATATTCATAAGATATCTCTGAATTATTAATCTGAATTATTATCTCTGAATTTAATCTCGCCTTTATTACAAGAAACAAAATTACTTTCTTAACAACGAATAATATTCAGACTTTTTGATGGAGGGTCATAATAAAAGAACGAGAAATTCTTCTCGAGGCGAATTAATAAATGTGAAATATCTTTCCTATGAACTAAAATACGGAAAGTTCTAAAAGGACATTTAAAGTTTGTTAAACATACGATGGAGAATTATAAGCTTTTACTTGCAAAACAAGTTTATTCCGTCAAAACTGAGAAATTCAATAAATTTAGCATTGATGAACACAGGATTGCCTTCCTTGCGCCTCTATTATTTTCTACCTCTATGGTTTTTATAAATTAATTCAAGGCGATAAACAATGTTGAACTCACATTTAAGAAATTGGTGAACTTTTCATTTTGGGTACTGAGTATATGGTTTTTTCTCTGAAATCAAAATAACTTAAATAAATTTCTGCGATCTAATGGAAAATAATTTTCATCATAATGCGTAGAAAAAGACTGTTTGGAAACACCTTACTTTAAAGATTAGTAGAAAAAAACCCCCTGAAAATGTTAATTGAAGTGACATTGAAGTACTAGAAATCAGTTTTTAAATCGTAAAAGTCATAAAGAATTTCTTTCCACTAGATGCATATTATATAACATTAAAAAAAATAATTAATATATAAAAAAGGCGTGGGGTCTGTCATACTGTTTTCCGTTTTAAACGTTCAGGGTATACAAAACCTTTTCCAGGGAAAGTTTTAAATACATAATGTAATCATTTAAAGCGTATAAAAACTTATTTTTAAGTTGAGAGATTTTGTAAAAAGAGAATATTGGACAAATTTCACACTGTAAAATTTTCTACCACATTTTTTGGTAATTTTTTCGTGAAAAACAAATTTCATGAAAAAAAAAATGGCTAACAAGTAAACTGAGTAATGTGTATCTATAATTTCCTTTTTGTATAAGAAAAGATTAATAAGATTGGTCTTTTTTGGAATCTTTTTGGTCATAACATACCCTCAGTTTGAGAAACTCTTCAATAAAAACGACGTCCTCACGGAAAATAATGCAGCTACTTTATTTAAACTTCAGGTGGTTAATGGTGGAAATATTTTAGACAGCTGCACGGGTGCTCAGCTTTTTTTTGGTTGAAAATGAGAGTTTCTTTGAAAGTTTATTTGAGCGCTTGGGTCTGCCAGACTCCCACGCGTGTCCTCGAAGGCTAAGGGACCAAATATTAAAAAAGGAATTTAGAGGGACTATGGGGCAATTGCTAAATGCCCTTCATGTTATAGCAGACGGGGATAGTTGATAGTTTTATGCTAATTACGAAGGTTGGGAAACTAGAAAGAGTCATTTCTTCTGGGGGGATATTGAGAGGATCCATTCAAAGTTTCTAATCGATTTAAAACAATAGCATTACATTAATGGAAGAGTTAACATTTAAGTTGGGAACCTTCATGAACTAAATTATAGTGGGAGGAGGACATCATGTTTTAAAGAAAATTCTTCTATCTATACAACAGTAACAGATAAAAAAAAATAATGCATGATTTGTAAGTAGTTCACACCAACATCACTTTATTTAAAAGATTGTCTTAAAGATAATTTTTTATTCCAAGATCACTAGTTTAATGTTTTCTGGTGAACCTAAGAATAATTCTAGAAAAGAAAAAAAATTAGCTTAGAACCGTTGCTAAGCTCAAGAATTCATTATCTTCCGTTTCATTAACTATTATTTTTATGAGTTATTCATCAGTAGATACAGCTAACCTTTCTCTTTCCTATAAATGGCATTCATTTAAAAATATGTTAATAATTAGTTGCATTCTTCCAAATGCGATACCTCGTGGTCTGCAATACAACTATATTTAAAAATGAATCAAAGTGTCACAAAAAAGTTAAAATGGCCTCAGAGAAAAAAAGCTGTGCAGTTATTTTTACTAGGTCAAAGACAGAACTTGATCTAATTATTTTATAGCAATTTGATTTAAGATACTGCCTATCTCGCCAGATTAACACAATCAGTTAATCTCTAGAATTGAAGTCTAGTTTAGTTCAAATTGAGCAATGCTTTCTCTTTTTAATCAAACCTTATTTTTCCAGTTTGATGGACAGCCGGCTATCTCCAAGCATCGTCCCACGTCACTTCATACCGCACCCCCACCCACAGGTCACCAGAGGGCGCTGGGAAGGCATGACCATCGCCATCCCCTTCCTGGTCTGCTTCTCCACCTTCGGCATCCTGAACCTGATCGGAGGGACCATCCTCACGGTGCTGGCTTGCCGCCCCAGACTCACCCCTCGCGCCCTCAGCTTCATGCAGAAGCTGTTCCGCCGCGCCAACATGCAGCTGCCCTCCCAGCTCGACCCCATGCAGGTGGTCGGCATCATGCTGCTGGTCACGGGAGCGCTCCTGGTGGTCATCGGGGTGGCCCTGGGGGTCATCGCCTGCCGCTCCGTCACCCATCAGCAGAGAAGGAGGGAGAGGTTGGCGATGGAGTTGTCGGGACTCCAGCCGCTCTGTTTCGATAAGAGCAGCGGGAGGTTCACCTCCTCCTTCTGCTCCTCCACCAGGAGGAACGGAGGGAAGAGGTTGCTGGAGAAGACGGTGTCTCCGATCCAGGAGGAGAACAGCGAGGATGAGAAGGAGGCGAGGAGGAGCTCGGGCTGCGAGAAGGAGGGCAGTGATGGAGTGAAGGAGAGCGATCAAACATCGAGTGCGCGACCGTCGAGAGAGTTAGTAGTTACCATAGAAACGTTTAGCAATAAGCAAAGTAACGAGAAATCAAATAGTGAAGCGGAATTGATCGTGTGAAGCGGAATATTCATATATGGTTCGTCCGTAATCTGTTTACCTTACTTGATGGAAACAAATTGTTTATGGCGACAGCATCTGTATGCGGCCGTTTTCTGGAGGAAAAAGAGCTCCAGGAACGATTGAACAATTGGGCGCGTAACAAAGAATGATGATTGACTTTTGAAGCTTCAATGAACAAAAGGACCTGAATGAAAACGATTCAACACTTTGGAAGGAATCGCATACCAAGATAGATTTTATAAAAGGGAACATTTTAGTTTTATCCGAAAATTGGCTCTTTCGGAATTCTTTGATAAAAAAAAAAACCCATGACTGTTCAGATATCTGAAGAAAATCCGTCCAAGATCTTGATCGATAGGCCCTCGAGCAATAAACTGGACTTGTTGTTTCGTAATATAGGTAACAAATATTGAAAAATAAGTATTTTTTGTTGGTTAATGCAGTGCATTATTCAATAGTTTATAATTTCTCTTAATGATACCCATGGCAACAATGAACAAAAGATTACAATTTCAAGGTCTTCCGTTCCCTGAAATCTGACCTATTGACCTGCTACAAGTTGTGATGGCATATTTTGGCCCACATAAACATTGAAGTTGTGCAGGCCTGATTAAAAGTATGCATTTTGTTTCCTTAGATCTTTTCCCCATTACCCCACCTAACACTTTACCAATGTTGTAAACAGGATTAATTTTTAACACCTTGGGAAAGAGAAGGGATTTAAACAGTCCGAATTTGCATTTCTAAGAAGGATCAAGATTATTGACTAAAGAAATAATAGAAATTTTAGACTTAAAACACTATAAGGAGGTCAATATACGAGTTAAAAGTACATGGAACTCCATATAATTTGGAAATGCAGATGTTGAATAACTTTCATGAGAATAGTATCTGCTTTTCGGCTTTTCCCACAATTTGTATAAAAACAAAAGCTTTTTTATCAAGATTCAATTGATTAGATTAGTTACAGAGAAAAACTTTTTACAATTTTTCTGAAGAATTATGCTTTTTGTAAAATAAGGTAAATTTTGTGGGTTGAAGACAAGCATTTAGCAGATCAACTGCATTAAATAACAGCTATTTAAAATTTTATAAGGATATTATTGCAAAGTTTAATAAAAGTATTTGGTACTACTTGCTTGTTAATTTGTAAACTATTTTTCTAATGCCCCTTTATTTTGATGCAAACTTTGGTAGGTTTTTTGCAATAGTATTAAAATTTACTAAATGTAATGTAATATGAAAACAAAAAGAAAGGAAAAAATAGAATATAAAATATTTGGAGATTTTACATTAAGATAAGAGATTTTCTGTACTTAAGAGAGTATATATATATAATTTTTGTGCAACAAAATACTTTTATTTTGCAGAATAACTTAACCTTTCAGGTGAACCAGTTTTTGTGCAGCAAATTTCAGTGCAATTGCTGACTATGTGACATTTTTAGTGTTAATAAAAAAATTCCATAATGTTTACCTATCTATACAAATAAAAATCAATGTATATCTTTATGCATTGCCACATCATTCATCTGATTAAAGCAGTGGCATCCAGAAAATGGTATTTGATGAACATGTTTTAATAAACACAAGTGATGTATTTTCAAAATATATTTATTTAAAAATGGTAAAAAGAGTATTTACAAAATTTTTTATTTGTTTAAATTTTTTTTTAATAGGAGGTAATGTAACCAGATCACTAAAATAATTAAATGTAGGTACCACACAATGGTATGGATACTCAAATATTTTGTATCCAAGATTTTATAACAATCTACAGTAACAAATCCTCCTAACAAGCTGAAATTACTGGTGAAATAAAAATGTTTTAGAATGACACACTTTCAAAGCTCTTCATCACCACATGTACACACATTTATTTTAAAAAATAAATTACTTTTAAACTTTTTTACTTACTTTTAATATAAATTTAATAAAAGTTTTGAATATACTTTTTTCATTTTAGAACAATTAGAAGTGATATCAAGTGAAAGCCATTAGCAGCAAGGTCAAAAGAACTACGGTTTACTTTTGAAGCAATTTTGTTGAAATCTTATTCTTTTAAATATTCAAATCCTATTTTATCACTGATACAGAAAGTATAATTGAAAGATTTTAAACACTGCATAATTCTTTACTCACTGTTGCCAAAACTGCTTTAAATGCAATTAAATATTTTAATAGGAGCCAATTCTACAAAATTCAAATTACTTAAAGGAAGTTTTCAGCATAACAGAGTATAAATAATTAATTTTAAATGCAAGAAATAAATATAAAGCAACACAACCTCTCTTCTTTACAAATGCTTTATTATGTACTGAAAGGCATGTTTAAAATAAATTCAAACAATGCATGATTAAACAATATATAATATGTAGAAGGTGTATATACAGAGAAATGAATTGTAAGAATATCTGCAAATGACAGAAAATTATTTAATCAGATTTCTCTTCATATGGCAAGTCATCCATACCACGTTCAATGAGATGTGCATACAGCTGATTGTTTAGATTCTTCAGTTCATGTACCATTCCTCCATGAAGAGACTGTTGAAACATACCTTCAAAATTTGTCTGATCGTCTTGACTCATATCCTCGAGAGCCACTTTAACCTAGAAGAAAAAGTTTATGTTTAAAAAAAGTTTAGCTCAGTAAATTTCAAACTACTATTTATAAACTTCCATGTTCAATCAAATGCCCATAAGTTATACTCACAGGATAAGCTTGCAAGCCGTAAGCCTCTTTTGAACTCAGGATATTTTTCTAAGGAAAAAAACATAAAGAGTTAAACATTATTAACACATGCATGTAACTTTTAATATTATAAGCCAAGGGTCAGCTACTGGTGGACGGCATCCCAACCTAAAGCCCTGGATGGAGCGAGCCGAGTGGCTCTCTCAAGTAGCGTCAGTGTTTTCCCCGGCCGCTTCGAGCCGCTCTTGATTTTGATTGGACGTTCCCGTCACGTGTATAAACAGCAGCCATTTTGGGTGCCTTTTGATTGAATAAATGGCCCTCTGGGATATGTTAGCACACTGTATTAAAAAAGGGAAAGGATTTAGACTGAAGACTGAAAGGATTAAGGTTAATGTGCAAAAGTGTTGTAGAAACTTACAAAATACTATTTAATGCTAGAATTTCACACATTTTTTGCCTAAAATTTGTAATTTTAATTCTGATATCTGAAATTGTTTTAAACATTGAGTGCTGAGTAATTTTTTGTTCCTCATCATTTTGACTGGTTTAATTGGTATTGTTTAACCAAAAAATATTAATTATGAAATACTAGATGTATTGACGAGTTAATAGGTAAATATACAGTTTAAAAAATTTATTTGTGTACTTTTTATAAAGAAAGTTGGTTAACAATAGTTATTGCTGAATATTTTTAAAGAAAACATTTTGATTAAATTTTTTAAAACTAGTTTTTTTTTTCATTGAAATGACCTGCGAGGCATTTAAACGCGGAGCTCCGTTTCGTTTTCCCATAGCGGGCTACTACGCTGCTAGCGAGATAGTTTGGTTTGCGGTTGTCGGCCATCTTGGGTGCATTGGCGCTACTTGAACGAGTAGCGGCTCGCTCCATCCAGGGCTTTATCCCAACCATGTGAGGCTATGTACTTTAAGACAAAAAAAAAATTCTCTGACCTGCTTTTTTATGGTCAATTTTCAAAATTTCCCCTGTTTTAATATAAAGTTCTTAATAACAAACACATACTTAAGAAAAATAAGGTTTTAAATAAATAATAATAAATAAAATGATTGGTTAATAAAACCAAGGTTTTGCAAATTTTTTCAGGGGGAATATCAAATTCCTTGCCCATCACCCTGAATATTTTCTTGTTAACAGCTGGCCATTTCGTTTGAGCAACAGCCTCATCAATTTTTCCAAAAATATTTTTTTGAGCAACTTGATTTTTAAAAAAATTAACAATTTAATTAAGCAGGTAGCATACTCAAATTACATCATTGTAAAAAATATGTATCTGAAGATAAGAATTCAAAGTAGTAATAAGTACCTATTTTTTCTCCGGACCTAAATAAATTTTTAAAAAATTATTTGGACCCCAAGCAAAATTACTTGCCCACCCCTGTAATAGGTTAAACTAAATATTTCCCAAATTTTAAATCTTTCCAAATTGGAATCTTAGTTCTTCATATTGTTTGCATATTTAAATTTTTAAAAAGTTTGGTGAGACAACACTTTCTATTCCTTAAAATATACATTCTGTGCTATGCTAAAACAAGTGCTGTTAATTCTGTTTTACAACCTGAAATACACATCTTGTCACATTTGTTACCCAGTTCTTTAAACTTTATTAGCCAATTTGCCTTCTCAGTATATCTTAACAAGCGTTTCAGTTAGCCATTGTACTGTCAAAATGGTGCAATTAAGCTTTCACAAAACTATAGTTAGTGCATCAACACTTAACTGAATATTCTAATTAAAGTGAACCCCACAAGACCATAAACTAGATAAGTCTGAACTAAAAATTTACCAGGGTTATTGGATGCGAAATAGCATTAGACTCTGTGAACTTTCTTTGGTTATTTTGGTGATCATCAAAGTCTCTACGAAAAGGTCTAACAAAGAACTGAGGCTTTAAATCTTCATTTGGTAGAGCTGCTGGTTTCAAAGCAAGAAATGCATTTGTTACTCCCCCTAAAAAATAAATGTCATGAATATTCAAATAAAATAAAATTAATACCTTTTCAAAAAAACCCTAGGAAATAAAGATAATTTTCATAAAGATAATTTTAAGTAAAGAGTTAATACTGAAAACAATAGCTATGGCATTTAAAAAATCTAAATGTTAAAGGGTTAGTCTACATAGAATACATTTTAACAATGAATGAGAAATGATTAAAAATAAGGAACAAATTAAATACCTTCTATAGGAAGAGTTAGGAGACATGCCATTGAAACCACATCCCACAACCTACAAGTTTTATCATCAGAAGCAGACATGAGTTTTCCTCCATCAAGAGAGATTGACAGACAACTAACCTTCTCCCTAAAAACATTTAAGTTAATTTTCAATGAGTTATACCCAGGGTTGGAAAAAAACATGTGTTTTTCTTCAAAACCCCCCAAAAAACATGTTTTTTTTTTTTTTTGTTTTAAACGTCTTTTTTTTGTTAAAACGTTTGATTTGTTTTTTTTTTACCCTCGACACAGAAATTCTAAAAAAACTCCATGATTTAAAAAGAATTAAATTAAGTTTTTTAAAATTGAAAATGTATTAACAAAGCTCCCCCTGATATCAGACGGCATCTTGAGCTTTTTAGCACCTTTTTCTAGAAGCAAAATGATTGTTTTGGAAATATGTTACTATGTCAACAACTTCAGCTTTAACAATAGAAATTTTGATATTATTTTGCTAAAAGGTTTAAGATACGAGCTGAACATTCATGTTACCTATTATATTCATATTCCTTTCAGTCCTTTTTAGTTCATTGCGTATTTTGACGACATTAGCAGCATTGATCGTTTAAAATATTAAAATCAAACAAAGAACAGGTCAATTATAAAAAATATGATTTTTAAACAAGTTTATTTGTATTTTTTATTAAATAACTTTCTAGAAAAAAAGTCAAATAAAACAGTTGGAAGTAAATATTAAGTTTTATATACTAATGAAATCTGTTCATAGAAAAAAGAATTGCTAAAAAAAAGTTTTAAACCATGTTTTTTTTTGCTTTGTTTTATACATGTTTAAAACAAAGTGTTTTAAACGTAACAACCCTGGATATACCTTAAATTTTGGTAGATAGATTTCCCTAAAAACATTAAAGTACCTTAAATTTTGGTAGATAGACTCTGGCTTATATGTGTTTAAAAGTTCAAACTTAACGGAATTTTGTTCTTTTGCATACTTAAAATATTCAAAAAAGTTTGAACTTTCTTGAGAAACTTCCCTTTTATTACAGGTAATCTATGAGGCTCACAATGGAATAATACAGTGGAGTGGCTTATCTACCCAATATAATTTAAAGCTGAAATAATGTAAAGCTCTGAAATGAATTAAAACAGAAACATTTCTTTTCTCAAACAAATACTATCTTTTGATTAGTGTTCGGCACTAGTTAACTAGAACTAGTTGCAACTAGTAGTTAACTACCAATCAACTAGTAGTTTAACTACTTTTAGTTTAAAGTAGTTCAACTATTAGTTTAGCTACTTTTTTAATTAACTACCAGTTAAAACTACTTTCAAATTTTTAACTACTTGAAAAAAATTTTTACTTAAAATTTAAAAAGATATTTAAAATTTTTATCAAAGTTAGAGTACTTCAAATATCATAACCAGAAATAAAGACCATCTTTGCGCGAAGTATGAATGTTTTTTGTGATATAGATAAGAAAGATGTATTAGAATTTTGCCAAAAAGTATGTTATGAAATTAAATAGACTAGTTAACTAGTAGTTAACTACTTTGGGAAATAGTTAACTACTAGTTGCAACTAGTCCCAGGAAAAAATAGAAAATAGTTAACTACCAGTTACAACTACAATTTCCCAGACTAGTTAGTAGTTAACTATTTTTTGAACACTAGTTGCCGAACACTACTTTTGATTGAATATTTTTTGTATACTCTTAGTACAGCTTATTAAGTATATTAAAAAATATATGTCTGTATCTTTAAAAATATTACCATATGGGTATATTTTGATGTTATATTAGTATATTTAACTACTAAATGGACTTTTAAAAAAACAAACCTCAAGATTTTAGCAATACACTGAAAAAATGAAGTATTGGCTACTTTCAAGTATTAGAGTAAACAATGCTCTTTAAAAGTGTGATTTCATAACATTATTAATATTGAATTTCACACCCTTTTTTCCCTTTCAATCCTGACCCCCATTTTTTCCTATAGGTATTACTTAAATTTCGGGCAGTCTAGGCTTGAAAAGGTTAAAAAGGAGAAAATATAATAGTGAAATTTGTACTTAAAGTTTCAGAAAGAAAATATTACTCACTTATGAGCTTTAAATTGAACCCTTGTTAAGTCTGCAAAGTGCATTTCTCTTGGTAGCTGCAAGATTAAAACAAATTGCATAAAACACATGAATACACAGAAAGTTTTAAAATTTCATAGGATTTTTTTATTAATTTGAAATAACACTCAATTTACTATTCTCAATTAAACAAAGTGATTAGCTGCTCAGAACAACAGTTGGTTATGTCCACTGAACTTAGTAGAGATTAATTGAGCGGCCCCTGTAATGATGCTTTCCCCCATAATGATAATATTGTTATGAGGAAAACATGTAATGATAATATCGTTATGGGTTTATCATATACCCACTGGGAAAGATAGATAAATAACGGGAAAAACTTTTAAAGGAAAATATGTAAGACATATTCTGGCTTTCTGAATCTGGTGTGTAAAATTAAAGTTAGAAATATATGGTAATTACAAATTTCCCTTAGGTTTTAAGTTATTATACAAGCCTGCGAAATTTAACTTTTTGAAAAATACAAAAGAAGTTTTAGGGGATTTTGATGTTATATGGTATGCTGATTTCGAAAATGACCACCATTTTTCCCCATCACGTCAGGATTTTTTGTAAAAGAGATTTCAATATATTCGCTAAAATCCAATTTTAAAAGGAATTATCGTAAAAAATGTTGCATGTACTATCTTTAATACACCTAATTTTATATGCAGAGGTTGTAAAAATACTTCTTTTGCTTAAGTTGTTTCAAATCACATTCCAGGTGCCTGGCCCATTATTTGGTCTTTTTAACTATTATTTTTCTACACATCGTTAAGTGACAATTCTTGTAGACCAGGAAGCATAGAGGTAATTTTTAAATACAGCAAATGGTCCAACAGTGTTCGGCATACTTTATTTTATTGAGAACGAGAGCACGGTTTTCATAGCATTCTTTTAAATGTACCGAGTATCCAAGAGAAGACCGGAAGGGATGACTGGTAATTCAGTTGAAGAAAAAGGCACTATAATATCAGGTTTATGAGAAACTGGACATATGGCCAATGGAATATTATCAGGATGAGAGATCAGCTTTTGATTTTTGTGGTAATACCCGCGTACATGGCAGGAACAGAAGCAACAATCATCACAGTAGTTTTTAGGCTCCCTCCATGCCATAGGAGTTCCAAATCGTAAAGCAGTCTTCTTTCTTTGGAGCCAAAAGCATAGATAATTGATACCTTGCACACAAACTTTATGAGAAGCCTATGGTTTCTCCAAGTTTCATATCGAAATACGCTAGATAAAGTTATCTTACATAGTCTGTAATGCTACTCATGCAATTTTTAATAACTCTATTTCGTTACATATGTAACAAAAGTCACCAGGAAAATTTTCACAACTAAGAGCCATATTTTACGAAACGCACAGAGAAAATCAGTTGTTAAATTGCTTTGTGATAGGGTTTTGATTTGTCACTGTACCAGCCACCACGCGACACTTTACACGACTTTGCACTACTCAATTTGTAGAGATATTTCAACGGGGATAAAGGGATGAGGACGGAGAGGTCAGAGAATGGTATTTTATATATTTCACCATGGTAAAATGATGTTCAGGCAAGCAGGGAAGAAATTCAACTTGGAAATAAATTTTTTTATGATAAATTTTCATAAAAATTCAAAATTGAATTTTTCAAAAAAAACTTGATGTGATAGAATTTTTTTATTATTTTTTCTGAAATCAGCACCAAAAAATACATTAAGTTCAGCTCTTACTTCCCTTGTATTTTTTTCATCGCAGGCCTGTGTTATTAATGAAAAACCCAAAAATGAATGAATAAGTAGCAAAAATATGTATTAATAGCTTAAATATGTAAAAACATTGATTACAAATAAACCAAAATATGTAAAATAAAAATGGTCTAAATTGATCAAAAATCTCTTGAAACGAGTAATATTTGAGAGAACTCTGCAATATCAGATTTCTGAAAAAAGAATGTAATTGCATGGAAATCCCAGTCCTAGTAATAAATAATTTTATGTAAAATTTCATAAAAAATCTCTCTTTTGGATTTTACCCTGGAAAAATTCATATTTTATATGCAAATGGAAAAAAGTTTTGGTTTCATTTGTCTAAGGTGCAGAAAAATTCTTTAAGTAGATATAGATGATATCATCAACTTAGAGGAGAAAGGCACAGAGTAATTTTTTGTGAATCTTTTGAAAACAATAGAACATATAGCCAATGAGATGTGAGTGCCTATCTTTTGTAAGCTGACAGTATAAAATAAGAGTATAAAACTGAATAAATGAAACCAAGTGCTAATTTTTAAATTCTAAAATTAAAGAAGTGATTACTAATTAACTTTTGATAAGAATAGTTTCAAAAATTATGTCCATTATTCAATTTAAAATAACTTACTTTATCAAAGGTATGTATTTTATAAATACATCCATTGATGGCACCCAAAAATAAGTAATACTCCATAGTATCCATTACAACTGATGTGAGTGGTACATCCAAACAAATGGTGGAAAGAAGAATTCCAGAATCTAATTCATAAATCTGAGAAACAAATAAACCTATTACATACAAAATAACCTTGTAAAACAAAAATTTTCTTTACATTTGTAGCTAAAAAATGCCTTGTTGATACATCAATAAAGGTAAGCTAGATACCAAAGGAAAGAAACTAATATCTAATAATAAAAAGTACAAGTTCTTGCTATAACATTTTGATGTGATGTATTAGTAAAAATGATTAGTTGGAATTGCATTGAATTCAAATGTACTTTTTAAGGAATCAATTACTAGTCGTTACATACAGCATTAAATTAAAAAAGGTTTTTAAGACTAGTAGCAAACATGTAACTTAAATGCCATCAGTTATTGTTAAATTAGTGGGAGTTAACATTATTATACCTTCTTATTTGTGAATCTAAATACTTAGTTAAAATTTATTCAATTTCAAAATAATAATGACAAAGTAGGGCAGTAACTTATCTTAGTTTCTTTGCATTATCAGATCCAAGAAGCTTTATACTAAATTTAAAAAATGATAACTTACTTTACAAGTCATATCTAATGATGTAGTAGCCACACGAGAAAAAAAGCCTAAAGCTCCAACAAACATGTCAGTTATTTCAGAAGAATGATGGTTCCAGGTAAAGCGTGGTTTAACTTGATCTCTTTCTATGTTTACAGCTATAACCCTAGAATTAAAATAGCAGTTGCCAGTAAGAAAATTAAATGGTACTATCATATTAGACCCTTAAAAGTTTGGCCAACTCAGGGATTACAAGCTGGTGCTAAAGCACACCTCATTCTTAAGGCAATTGACGGGTTATTACGTTTAATAAAGTTTTTTTGCTTTTTGGGTTAACCTGTTTTTAGGGTCAAATTTCCAAACATTATCTGGGGTAGACCCCCTTTTGTGCTTGAAACTCTATTATTTACAATTTTTATACACACTTCATCTAGATTCACATCATGCCAAAAAAATGTACTAAAAACTACATTGAATCTATTAATATGAATGGGAGGGGGCTTGAGAATATTTTCGGGTCATCTCCCCTGGTGGTAAAATCTAGCTTTGGTCTGCCTTATAAATGCTAAGTTTTTTAGAGGATATTTAGGCCCCTTCCGAAATAAATTTCCATATAAATGCCATACATATTTTATAATCAAAATATTTTTCCTTCATCTTTCTTTGAATAATAGATATGAAATCTACTTAATTCTATTCATACTTTAAAATTACTCAATTTTTTTCCATTTAAGATGTTGATGGAAAGAGTTGAGACAAATTACAACCTGACTTAGGCCTTATCTAACTGTTCTTTTATAGAACTGTTATTTTATATATATTTTGGAATAATTCGTTTTGAGAATGAATCGAAGTATGAGGATATTTAATTACTTTCAGTTCCTTTCAAATTTCAACTGTTTTACTATTAGATTGTTTTTGAAAAAATTAGTAAGAAAAAAACCAAACGGATTGGTTCAAAAAATTTATCTTTTAAAATTTATAAACAATCTGCTCATAATTCATTTTTACCCTCATTAATGGAAAGTAAAATGTAAAGAGTAAAAAACCCTAATGTTTTTTTTAAAAAAAGGGGGGGGGGGGGGGAATGGCCCATTTCGCTTTGGCTTTTGCTTAAAATACCCTGAGGTTCTGTATTTTGAGACTTTAGTGAAAATTTGCCCCATATTGCCAATTTGCATCCAATAATCCCATGTTAAACAGGATTTCTTACCAGCTAAGTAAAAACTATCGTCTATGAACAAAATCCCTGAGCTTAACTATGTAGCAGATGAAAGGGGTTATAGCTTCATACACGAGTACAAAAATATTGAAAGGAAAGATTTTGTTAAGAAAATAGAAAAATGAATTTCCTTCTTTTGAATAAAATGAAATTTATACTAACTCAGAAAGGATCCAAGTCACTACATGACCATCTTTTCCTCCAGAGAGAAAGAGAGAATCATCGCTGCTAAACTTCAAACAAGAAACATCTTGATAGTGTCGAGAAAGGATATTTAAAAGTTCACCTGAATTAACCTGTAACAAAATAACAAATATGATAATCTCAAATATGATGCAGCATCTTTAATGATGTCATATATTATCAAGAAAAAAAAGTTTGGAAAAAATGTACTATTAAGATTGATGTATAAACATACTAAGTAAAAAAACCCTTTTCTAATTAACTTCAACTATGAACACTTTCAAGAAATTTTAAAGGCACAAATCCTAGAATTAAGTCTTGTTAAAAGAGATAAACCACAGCATAACATAAGAAATCTAATAATATCAGGTTGTAAAAAAAACCTGTGAAAGAGTACATTTGTAGACATTTTTATCAACTTTTTAAAACATATACAATTACATGCTACAGTACTGTTGAAAAAAATACAATGGTTGGAAAGTTATAAATGGTTTTATTTTTTGAAAATTCACCAGTTAGTACCCCTCTAGAGCAGGTGTGTGTGTGTGCACAACGTTAAACAATGATACCGGCTAAATTTTTCTGTCTTAACTTGCAAGGCCAAAATATTGATCTGAATCAACCTCTTAGTAGGTAAAATTATCAATCTAAATTCTTTATTGCTTATTATTGACAATGAAGAAAATAACTATAAGAGTAGAATGATTTAAAGTTTTTGTTAAACTTTTTAATCCTGCCTCTTCACTTATATTATAGGCAAAAGAAACAGTTCAATATTTTCCTTTGTGGAATTATTTTGAAAACCTTTCAGAAAATTGATCTTTTAATAAAAAATTTTCTTTAAAATAAATTGGTATCTAATATCTATGTATAATCCTATTGACCATCTCACTGAATCCAAAGAGCTTCACTAAATCTCATACACTGTGGCGTAGAATATTACGGTTGCTGAACAGTTAACGAGATATGTAAGAATAAAAAAAAATATTATCATTCAAGACTTGATGGACCACATAAAGAGCGATGGCGGCCAGAAAACAGCTAGAATTAATAAGCCAACTAAATTTCAATATGTCTGACCAAGCCAGACGCAAATCTTGCACACCATACTCTTTATTGTCTACATTTTACAAATATAGCATTGCTATTTAAGATATTTTTATGTTTTTTATTTTGATACTTGATTATTTTTGGTGATTTATCATATAACTTTATCACAATACAGGTAAATTTGAAGCACAGAAGATACTTACTCTCCATATATGTATTTCTTCTTTAATTCCTGCAATACAGTATGTACCACAACTAGACACTGCTAATGTATTTACCACACCACGACAAGTAAATGTGCCGGTTTCCGGCATTTTCTAAAGAATAAAACATTAATACATTATATGGAAAAAGTTTAAAACTGTTTAAAACAATATTTAAGTAGCAATAAAACTTGTGGTACATTTAAATATAAATAAATACTTAACACAATCTTGAGTTTTTAAGGAATTATCATATTATAGTTAACTTGAGAATCAAATAATTAATTGAATTTAATAACTAGAGGGATGCTGGGCAAGACTAAATGGATGGGAGGAGGCAAGAGGACAGAAGTGCGTGGAGAAAGAGACTCAAGTCCTTATGTGCCAGATGGCGCGAAGAGGGTAAGTAAGTAATAACTAAAGGGATAAGAAACAAAGTTGATTGATTTAGCTCTTTGTACAAGTAGTAGAAAAAAGTATTTAATGTATGTTTAACACTAGGAGGGTAAGTTGAAGTCCTGGAATACAATAAATTCTGATGATTTACATAATTACAGTTTCTTTCCAAGTGTGTGTCTCAATAATTTGAATGCCTTATCACAACTTTAAACAATCAAATCCAGGGTGATAGTTATTTTTTTTAAATATTTAATTTGATAATAACCAAGAATTTTAAGTTTTATCATAAAAACGTATGTTTAAAATTTTTTCCCAATAAACAGAGCAGGATTGACCATTTTACTACAAATATGGATATTTATTGGCTAATGATTTGCTGGTTTGACTAATTAGTGCATTTTTGTGCTAAAAAGGAAAAAGAAATATATATTCCACTAAATAAAAGTTGACGAGATATTTTAATTGACCCCCCATCCTTCCTGGTGAGATTTTGCCTGACCCCTCCCCCTTTTTTTGACCTCACATAGTTTATGGACCTCCCCTAACCATAATAAAGGTTAAAGCATGATAACTGTCATTAAAATTTTAGTTCTAGCCCTAACTTTTTGCTCACAGAACCCCATCTTTCAGTGCTCCAGGCAAATTTGGTCTGCCCTTAAGCTTCTTAAGAATGCGTTAGTGACTGAGCATTTTTATGTCATTCCGAGTTGTCTCTGTACCCTCAAAGTCTGTAACATCTTAGCTGAAATACCCTGTATAAAAAATAACAAGACTGGTGTAATCCAATATATTTACCATTTTAGATACAGTCCAGACTTTTATTTTAGGCTCATTTTCTACAGCTGCAATCATATAGTCTTCCCCTACTAACGATAAAGTTTTAGAAGCTAGATTAGATTCTTTGAAAGATGCTATTACATTCCCAGTTTCAGCATCATATACAGAGACATTGGGTCCAGCAGCAATAATAACCTAAAATACCAAAAAATGTAATAATAACAGTAGAAATAGGCAGAAAGAGAAGTTATAAACTGAAAGACCTAACAATAATTAAAATATAATAATTAGGACTAGTAGGGCACAAGCATCAAAATTTATAAATTTTACACTGCCTAAAATAATCATAAATCAAAATGCAACACCATTAAAATATCTCAATTAGTAGTGTTGTCTTAATTTTTTGTTATACTTTAAAGTGTAATAAATAATAAAACATTGCCAATATATTGCAATTAGAGATATTTGCTCCCGGCTAATCCTAAAGTACTGAAAAATGTTACAAACTTAAATACACATTTGGTCAATTACAACCAGTTGCAAGAAAAGAGAGCAATGAAGGAATGTAACCTCTAATCTGAGGCAGACAAGTTGCTGCAGTCAGAAAGTCAAATATGAACATTCTAGTGCAGTGCTCAAACCTTTTTTGGTCCATGCCCCACCAAAGCCTTTCTAAATTTTCCATGCCCCCATGTCCTTTATTTTTTTTAAAAATCATTCTTGCAAAGTAAATAAAACTTGGTGGTTCATGCCCCATCTGGGGGCAATTTGGTAAAAAAAATTCAAATTGCCCTCCTAGAAATTCATATTACCCACCGGTGGGGCGTGCACCCCACATTGGGAAACACTGCACTAAGGCCTTTATGGCACCTCAAAGTATTGATTGATTAATTTACGGTTTTTTCCCATTATAGAACTTATGAAGTTTCTAACAGGCAAAAATCACAAAAAGATTTTTAAAAAAATATGACTACCAAAAGAGGGGTGATAAAAAACAAAACCTGGAACATTACATCTCTAGCATCAGTAGTTGTTTATAAAAAAATCACAAACAAAATGTGAGGGTTTAATCTTTGGCTTTATAGTTGTTTTGTATAAAAAGCAGCATTTTTTCAAAACTCTAAGGCAGTGTTTCCCAACCTTTTTCGGTCCATGCCCCACCAATGCCTTTCTAAATTTTCCATGCCCCCTTGTCCTTTATTTTATTAAAAAATCCTTCTTGCAAAGTAAATAAGAATTGGTGGTCCATGCCCACCAAATTCATATTACCCACCAGTGGGGTGTGCACCCCACGTTGGGAAACACTGTAGTGGCTATGGACAAAGGAGGTCAACTGAAAACTGTTCCTTTGACATTTGTCATATTGAGAGTATATCGTCGGCTTACAAGCGAACCTCACCTTTGGTGAATCTTTTGAAAGTGGTAGATCAGCGCCAACAAATGAGCGGAGCCTCTGAGCATTCCCCTAATCTCGCCAAGCTGTAAGGCGATCAATTGGCATGATGGCGTAAAAGAAAGTGTTTGACTGTCGCCAAATTTGGCGTAACCTCATACAGAGTATTTGAGTAAGAAGTGACTTAGTGCCTTTCGCTTGTAAGCCGCAGTTATAATATATCTCCAAATTTTTAATGAATGTTATTGAACTGAATGTTTTATTTGATTGGCTTGTGCTTTTTTAGGCAATTTTTCTAATCTTTGAAGACTGAAACAGCTTGGCAATAATTAATGGGTATTGAACCAAGATTATTGACAGCTTTAGAAAAGGTCCGCTTTCCGTCATGTTTAACAGCTCAATTAATGACCGACAACCATTGAGATATAATTGTTAATACTATTATTATTAGATCTTAAAATAATAGAAATTAGTATAATAATGTTAGAGATATGATAGCACGATTAGATCTCTATACTGACAGCACTTAATCATGTTGTTGTCGGAGCTGTGGTTAAATATAGCGGCAAGCGGGCCTTTTCTAAAGCTGTTCCGAATTTAGTAAAACCTTACCTCAGGTAATGCTTCCATTCTTACAATTTCAGTCTGTAATAAAATTGAAATTGAAATTAGATAACACAAAGTGCACAAAAACAAAACCCTGTTGATGGATGACTTCAAAAGAAAATTAAGCATTTTAGAGATTTTAAAAATTGTTCAGAATTTTACACTATCCATAGAAAATTATTCGTTCGATATGTTAAAAGCATGTAAGTTAGATACATTCATATTAATGTCAGTTGAAGTAAACTTCTACAGCATAACAACGTGCAAAGATAAAAATCGACTTATTGCACAAACAGGACAACAAATTATATATAAACTTAAATTGAATGTTATGAAAATCAGCAATAAAAATAATTTGGACACTAAAAAGTAAATTTTAAAATTAGTAATACATTTTATTCCCCCAAAGAAGACCATAAACCCGTAGACCACTTTTACGTTTATCAACAAATAACCCGGCGAATAATATGATGCCACAAAAGAGTTACACAAGTTTAATTAAATAATTATCTTAAATGGTTATTTTTACTCTATGTTTTTACTATAAGAATCAGTATGTATTCAGAATCAGTAATTTACTTTAATGTTGTGAATTATAAAATATTTGATTGGAGTTTCTTTTTTTTATTCCCTGCATACAGAAGAAGAAACATTATAGCGGCTTCAGGAAAACAAGCAAATACCTCAACTCCTCTTCATCAACTCAACTCTTTAAGTTTCCAAACAAATAATTGTTAATGCGCGTTGGTTTTATCGCCCCATTGTAAATTGTGATATATTTTAAAATTAAATATGAGTTTAGAAAATTCTTTCCTTTTGCAAAACCAAGTAAGGCAAAATTCGGAAGATCTTCAAGATTATTTAAAAGATCTTGAAAATTGGGAAGAAGACATGAAGAAAAAAGAACAAGAATTAAAATTGATCCAAGTTATGGATGATGAAGTACTTGTTTTACGTAGTTTTGATGAGTGCATTTCATATGTTGACTTTTTTGTCTAAAAGAGACTTAATTTTAGGTTATTATCTAATAGTTTACTTTTTGCAGGTTGTTCCTCCTGTTCGGAATGCAAAAACTAAATCTTCAAGAAAAAACAAAAATCGAAAAACTAAAGAAAAACCATCCTCTCCTGATGAAAATAGAATTTCTAGCTATGATTATAATGCTTGGGAAAAGTTTGATGTGGTAAAAGGAATCTTGCTATTTTTAAAATATCGGAACATATAATAGAGGCAAAAAAAAATATCTATCTATGTTTTACCCTATAAAGATGGGAAATGAATCACAAATTATTATAACTGTATTCAGTGGTCTGTCCAGTGCAATTTGCAATTTTAGTACCATTTTTAGGTATACCTTCACAAATTCATCATTTGATAATTAGGTACTTTTACAAATTCAGTTTTAGGAAAAAAGGTACCTTCACAAAATACATTTTTGAAAGAAAGTTCTCTAGTAAGCTATATGCTCTCAGCATTCTTGCCAGTTTAAAGCGAGTGATTAAAATTTTACAAAAATCACTGCTTGAGGTCTATTTTTAAAACCACCATTTTGAAAAGAAATAATGTCACTAGAACTACTAAAATCATTATATTCATAAATATATAAAAATGAAAATCCCCCTTGTTTGAAACCTCCACCTCTTTCCAGTTTTTCCAAAAAAACTCACTAACTAAAATTTCAAACACGAATCTTTTCAAAAAGGATCAGAACTTTCCGGATGACCTTATATAAAAGAATGCATAACTAAGTGGTCCATTGTACCCCGCATAGAGATTTAGCAAATATAATTTTTAAAAATATATAAAATGTAGTAAATATAATCTTTTAACTTAAATTGAATATAATAAGTTTTGTATCTTACCTTATGATTAAGCTCAGCAAAGTTTTTCAAATCCTAAATCTTAAGTGAAAAAACGCAGTCACCTTTGAAGGGAAAAATTTGTTTTTGCATACCTTAAATAGGGGTCTGGTTCGAAATCCTGACAATTAGTTGCCCGACAGGTACGTTTGCCCGACATCATCATCGTATTCAATAGGATACAACGGGAAGGAAGGAGGGAGACAAATGAACGTCGGGCAGTTGAATGTCAGCCATATGAACGGATCCCCTTTAGGGCCTCCGCATGGCGCATAGTGAAATTGAAAAATCACGAAGAGGGAAACTCAATCAAAAACAGGTGTCCGGCACGTGTCCCCTCTCAGCCTTCCCAATGACAGAGAGGGGATTGAGACCGTTAATTATCCTCCTGGACAGTCGTTTAAACAAGACTCTCTCGACCCCCTCTCTTGCATTGGGAAGGCTGAGAGAGGAACGCGTGCGACCTCATCATACAACCCTGCTTCATGGGTGGTATTTCTCTTCAAGATTTCTCAGTTTTACTATGCGTTCGGCCATAGACTATTAGGAATAAAATTGCTAATTAGTCAAGAAAGAAAATGAATTCTGGTTTGTTCTAACTGCTGTAGGGTTGCCATCTAAATGACTAAATTTGAAACACATATACATAAACAGGGGTGAAAAATCTGCTCCAACTGTGCCAAACTGCTCCAAAATGGATGCCTTGCTCCAATCTGCTCCAAAAACAGCAAAATTCACATTTTTGCGCCAAACTGCTCCAAAAACATGATTTTCCGTTCAATTTGATTCAAATTTTGAAAATCCTACCAACAGGGAAAGAGCCAATCTTCAGCCATCATGATTACCATCCGCGGAATCGCGATTTTCCGCTTTTTCTCTACAAAATGTGAGCCTCCATCTAAAATAGGGATGCACAACCTGTGATTTTTCCAGATAATCCCTAGTATATTTTTTCCCTTCCAGATTATTTCCAAGAAAAATCACGAGTTATTGTGGGAAAATCGTGACTTTCGAGAAAGTTTCGTTTTGATCTGGGAATTAACATGAAAGTGTAATGCTACAAAAATACTTGATACGAAATCACCTAAAGGTGCAGCAAAAATGCAAATCATACCCTGATACGAAAACACTAATAGGTGCTCCCAAACTGCTCCCAAATTGGTTAGCCTTGCTCCAAAACTGCTCCAAAAATTCATTAGCCTTGCTCCAAAACTGCTCTAAAGCTGCTCCAAAAATGAGTTTTTGGTTTTCCACCCCTGCATAAAACAAATATAAAAAATAGGGGGTGGTCCATTGTACCCCGGTCTCCCCCTGAGAGTGGCGCACTATACTCTGTCTTGGGTCATGTGCCATAAAACCCCAAACAACCAACTCCCCCTGAGAGAAGTGCTAACTTTTCTGAAGATGGTAAATAATGGTATGAGTTTGCAAAATTTTTAATCTATCCTAAAAATTTATTCTAGGACTCAGAATTGCAGAAAATAGATGATGAGAAAAAAGAATCAAGTGCTTCTGAAAGTGATAAAGAGGAAGAACTGAGTAAACAAAGAAACAAGCAGCTTGCTATTATTAAAAAAGATAAGGTAAACAATTTATTATTTACTATATTATTTAATATACTAACGACTAGATGTTGTAAGCAGTGGCGCAGCCAGAAATTTCTTCTAGGGGGGGTCCAAGTCTATCAACCAGGATCGTCATGCTTTTGTTTCGGAGGGGGTTTTGACTCAACATTTTTTCTGAAGTACATCCTAATTAAGAGTAATATTAGATTTACTCTAATTATAGAGATATTTTAGACGACTTGCACAATTATTTTTAATTTTGGTCCAGTAAATTTAAAATAGTATAAATATAAACAATATGTGAATTCCTGGTAAAATTGGAGGTCTGGGGGTCCTCCCCCAGAAAAATTTTGGAAATTTCCCCTCAAAATAGTGTTTTAACTCATTTTGAGACCTAGATTCCAAAGAGTATAGTAAATTGCTCATTGTAAGTGGCAGAATTTTCTGGAGAAAACAATATACAGTAAAATAGAAGGCAACATTTTGAAGAGGGTTGGGGGTTCTATCTAGAAAACTTTTGTAAATGTATCCCAAAAGTAGTGATATATCACTTATGTACTTGGAGTACACCTAAAGAGTAAAGAGCCTGTAAGTCGCACAATTTTCAAGGGAAACAGTACATAATATATTTCAAAATTTCAATGGGGGTCCTCCCCCAGAAGATTTTTGGAATTTTTTTCCTTAAAAGTAGTGTTTTAACTCATTTTGATACCCTTTGGGTTATACCCGTTGAGGACCCCTCCCCGATCCGTTGAGGACATAATTTTCAAGGAAATAGACAGCATTAATTTCATGTCAAAATTTCAGGAGGGGTTGAGCCCCTAAACCCCACCTTGAGTACAGCCCTGCTATCAACAAATCCTAACAAAATTACCCCCCTCCAAAGACGCCTGGTATATTTCGGGCAAATATAATACTTAGAGGTGCACTTAATGGAATTTTTTGTGCGGCAACGTCCACCCCAAGTAAGAAGGGGGTCTGGGGCCCTCCCCAGAAATTTTTTCAGAAATTGGCCTCTTAAAAGTAGTATTTCAGCTAATTTTAAGATATTTTGATTACAAAAGTAGAGGGCCCCGCTCCTTGTAAGCCACAGAATTTTCAAGAAAAAAATAAATAGAAGACAAGTTTTTGTGTGGGCCTTGGGGGTCCTCCCCCCAAAGGTAAGGTGTCTTGATAAATAATATAAATCTCTTTGTTTTATGAAAAAGGTTTTGGTGAACGGTTTCCAGAGAACAACTTTTTAATTACTGGTCCATATAATAACACATTTTTGGTATCAAATTGTTCGGATTCTTTCAAGGATGTGCATAAGCTATCAGATTTTTCAAAAAAAAAAAATTCTCAATTTTAAAATATTTCCATTTTTTTTTTTTTAGATTATGGATAAGGTGCATAATATTCCGTAAGCAAGGTTTTTGCCAAATTTGGGCGATAGCCATTTCAATGTGAAAATGTCTTCTACCAGCAGGGATTAAGATATAGTATTAGAAGTAGCTTGGCGAGATCCGATGTCGCCAAATTTGGCGAAAACCTCGATTATGGAATCTGTCTCGATAAGGTCGCAGTTACAAAGCAAATATACTGTCAAACAACTTATTATGCTACCAATCACAACAACCAATTGATGCCATATTTTATGAGGAAACAAGTTTTTTTTCACATTTTAAAAATGTGCTTTCCATATTAAATATCATTCAAAGACTGATAAAAGAAGTTTAGTGAGCTGGGTTTTGTGAGGATTCCGAAGCAATCCAAAAGGTCCAGCTTTAGAAGTTTACTGGGTTTGGTGAGCGATAACGATTAGGGGGCAGTAGCTCCCTTGTGTAATAAACAATTCAATTTTAATACAATATACTTGAAATATTTGTAATTTTTTTTAATTATTAAGTGAAATATATTTTAGTTTTATAGGAAAGGATGGAAAAATAAATGGTATTTTTTTCTTATGATACTGAATGATAAATTGTTTGAGAGTATTACTGTAGTAATGATTTAAAAGTTCTTTTGAAAATATTTGTATAATTATTTTGATTCGTGTTTAGGGAAATGAATACTTCAAAAAGGGTGCTTATGATTCTGCTATCAATTCATATACAATTGGTATGGAACTGGACCCAGAAAATCCCTTGCTTCCTGCTAACCGTGCCATGGCATTTTTGAAAAAAGAACAGTAAGTAATATTGCTTAAAAACTTTATCATGGTGCTATAGTGATCAATTAGGAATAGTTAATGTACCTTTTGAAACACCATTGTTAGTACTTGTGCATTATATCAGTGAGAATTATTGTGTTGCATTATTTCATAAATTTTATTCCCTACTGCAATAAACACTTTTCAAGCTTGTTAGCTAAAAAATCAACTTTATTCTTCTGTAAATTATGTATATTTCTATTGAAATCGACTTTCTTGTATGAAATTAGGTATCAAGCAGCTGAAAATGATTGCTGCTTGTGTATCTCTCTGGATTCTACATATACAAAAGCTTACCTGAGACGTGGAACTGCTAGAAAAGCCCTTAATAAATTGGAGTTAGCTAAAGAAGATTTCTTGAAAGCTTTAGAGCTGGAACCTGATAATAAACAAGCTGCAGCTGAACTTGAAAAAATAAAAGAGGTACCCATATATTTCCCATGTAAATTTACTCTGAAAAAGGGACAGGGCTTGATTTCAGGAAGGATGTGCCAGAAAGAAGTTCCTGTTCCTCTTTTTGTTAAAAACAATTAAAATATGTAAAAATTTTCTTAAATTATTTTAAATGTAAAAGTTTTAATTAAATTCAGTTATATTTCTTCATATCTTCTGAGAAATGTTAGATTTTTGTTAGATAAAAAATGTACTTTTGTACTTCCCCGTGGCTTTTTATCTAGTTTTCTTGGAAAATAGCAAATTATTAATTTGCAAAAGTTCCTACATATTTACTTTTAGATATTGTCTGAACTGCACTTTCCTTTAAAATGTTTTCATGGTTTGATGTTTATCCCCTTCCAAGAAAGCGGCCTAAGTTTTAGTTAAATGTATAAAAAGATGAGACTTCTTTCCCTCACTGCTTTCTTGCTTGAGGAGTGCGATTCAGGTTCAGCCATTTCAAAGCAAAAAAATTGGAGTATTACCCTTAACAAGGTTACCATTTTGGCACCTCTTTTTCTAGAAATTAGGCCCTGGTTAAAGGTTTTCTGACATAGACCCATTTGAAGCTTTTATTGAGGTTAAATGTGTAAGTAAATCTCCCTTCCCACCACTCCTTGAAAAATTGATACAAGGTTTTTTTTCAACTTCTTCTGTTTTGCTCCTGAAAAGAAAATAATCGTATAATAAAGTTAATAATGGGAAATAATTTTGCTAAACTGGTAGATAGGGTACATCCTTGATAATCAGTTAGCATATTTGCTGAATTTTTTTTTATGAATTGTTGAGTTGTCAAGTGTGCTCCTCAAACTTATTTCCTGTCTGCCCATAGATAAGTTTGCTTCCTCCTCATTTTTTCCACCTTCAATAACACATAAATAAAAACTAAATGAATATTTAGAAACAAGAATTTCACTTTTGGTTACTTTACCATGTCATCACCTTGAAGATTAAAGCATTTATTGTACCTTTTCGCTAGTTTTCCGATACCCTCTTCATAAAAGCTCTTTGTTGTTTTTTGTGAGCTCTGCATCATGCCCATTAAGAAACGTTCCCCTCTTGGTGCACATTTTGCTGGAGAATTAATTGATGTAGCCATGATTTTTAGGCTATAACTCAACAATGACCAATGCCTGTACTTCGGCAGATAAAGAAAATATGATTTTAAACATGGGCAATTGCATACTGCAAAAATCACTTGCCTTCCCGTTGTTTTTTTTTGTTTATGCGAACAAGAGTTTGAAGGAAGCAAAATTCTTTGTGGGCCAGCGGGAAAAAAGTTTGAGGAACACGCTTGGTAAACTTAATAATTAATAGTAAAAAATTTTTGATTTTTTTCCCTGCAAATATGCCAACTAATTGTCAAGGATGTACCTATACCAGTTGCAAAATTATTTTGAAATTACTACAATTATTTTGAAATTACTACATTTTTTTGTACATGAGCAAAACTGAAATTAAAAAGAATCCCAACCATTGTATTTTTAAATATAAATAGGAAATTCATGATAGCTGTGTAGGTAGGAGATATTTTATTTAAAATTTTGTTCAGTTTTATATTTTAAGATAATTTGTGAATTAATAACTAGAGCCAATTACTTTTTGGTTAGCTTGAAACTGCAGCTCTTATGGGGAATCTTGAAGTGTCTGGCTGGAGAACAGGCTTTTTTGGGATTTTAAAATAGTTTCTTACCCTTTTTCAATTCTTTTCTTTTGAATATTTTACCTTGTAGGGTAGATAATGAGGTCTTTTTTTTAGTCTAATAAAATGCAAAAATCCTTTCTAGTAATGTCTGGCATTGAATGTTAGTTATTTTCTTGCACAATTATTACATAAAGTTTAATTTTTTTAAAAAAAATTTAGAATGTGGCAATTATATTACAGGTATACAGTAAAAACATTGAAGTTCCTTCTCCAGACACAAATTTGTTACCTGAAGAGTTCCTTAAAGAAATGAAACCTGTTCCCAATATCTGTAAAGAAGAAAAACCCGAATCTCAACATTCAAATACCAAAGAAGAAATGGGGGAAAACATAACTAAGAGAAATAAATCTACCAAAGCAACTCTTGACAGCAACATATTTGATGATATCAAGCATGTGATTTCTAAAATTGAGCAAACTTTGCCTCCAGTCCCATCTACATCATACCAGTTTTATACAGATTGGAAAGTGATAGCTAAATCTCCTGAGTTGAAGTACAAGTATTTAAAAGTTAGTATAATTTGATTCTTTTTAAAATTAGAATTTTTAAACCAAGATTTAACATGTAAGTGATTCTATTTATTTTTTTCCTAGCAATTTCCTGCTGAAAATATTCCAAATGTATTCAAGCATTCCATGGAGGCTGATTTGTTTCCTCAAATACTTAATGTACTTAGTACATCTTTCATTGAGTAAGAAGTTTTTGTCTCTCTCAGTAATGAATTTTTCTAAATAGTTTCAATGCAAGGGTTTATCCAGGTTATCCATGTTAGCAGGGCAATCCCGTTTTGAATGAAGGACATGTCCAGTCCATCTCCATCGTCTCTTCAGAATATCTTCTTGAATGGGCGATAATTTCGCCTTTTTTTAATAAATCTTTGTTTGATATAGTGTTAAGCCAGAAAATCTTCAATATAATTCTTAAACATTTGTTCTGGAATATTTCTAATTTTTCTATTTCAGTTTTACGAAAATTCCAACATTCAGCACCATATAAAAGTGTGGAGCGAACAGTAGATTTAAAAACATTTAATATATTTGAAGCTCTCCAGAATTTTTAAAGGCTTTTGAAACATATTCTGGCTTTTATGATTCTTTGGTTTATATCTTCGGTGCTACCTCCTTGCTTAATTGTATAGTCCGTAACATTTCATTTTGTCTTTTAAAGTTATATAAATTTCAAATATTTCGATAATTTTCTGTTCTCATACTAACAGAGCCTGTAAACATTAGATTAACACAGAAAAACTATACAAATATGAAAGACAAAGTGAAATGTTACAGACAATACAATTACTGTGAAAGGCCCCTTCAACAATGTAATAGATTCCTATCTAGGATTAAGGATGAATGAGTTATCACGCAATACCTAACATACCTGCCAGGTATGTGTTGTCAAATGAGTTGTCGGGCAAATGGCATCGAGCAGTTGATTGTCGGGATTTTTAATGGATCCCGTACTTATATCTGTAGTACTAACTTTTACTGTAAAATGGAAGTATGTAAATACTATTTTGTCTTCGTTGTCATGCTGGGTTATACAACCCTTTTATAGCAAAAAGTGTGAAATTTCTTGTTTTTTTTATTTAGACATGAAAGCTAAATTTGTTAATTTTTAATATTTATCCCATGTATAGCAAAGTATTTTTATACTTTTCTCTTTTGTTTTAGAAATGGTGATGATGTTTTTCTTTACTTTAAAAATTTGACTTTAGTTGGAAGATTCAGTACATTAATGTTGTTTGTATCTGATGCTGAAAAACAAGGTGAGATTTTAGTAAAATACTTTCAGATTGTCATTAATCATTTAAACTTCTAAATTGTTATTTTAAATTATCACTTGAAAAACAATTTTTAAATAAAATATTCAACTTAGTAAATCAGGTTTTGAAAATAGGGTTCATATTTAACAATTCTTAGGTTTTTATTTTATCCAAAATGATGCAGAGATAATAAAGATTGATAAACTTATCTAAAAGTTATAAAGTTATAAATTAGTCTGTAAAATAAAACGAATCCTAACTTTTATTTTTATATTTGTTAGTAATTATTAACTGCTCTTTTCAGATATGAGAAAACTAGCAAGTTATATTAACATGTCAGGTTATCCTGAATCTGAAATCAAGAAAGTCTTGAAATCCTATGAGATGTGCTAACACACCACCTTTGTACTTGAAATTGTAAATTTTGTATTAAAGAAGAGGTACTACGATCATCTTTCACTTAACACTATAGTTGTTTCTATAGATTGCATTTAAATTATATGACATTATATTCTTTCAAACAAATATTTAAGAATACTTTACAAAGTGTCAAGTCTCTAAAGCTGTGTGTTTAAATTTCCCACTATATAAGCTAGAGATCTTTTATGGAACTGATGAGTCTGTTCAGTTTTCTTAGACCTTTTTAAAAGGAAATAAATCATCTGTTGAACTAATGAAATGCCTGTTTTATTACTCTGATTAGTTTATCTGTTCAGTGAAAAAACCACAAACCTTATAAATATTGAAAGAATTATTTTCTATGTGTTTTAACAACTATTTTAAACTATTGGCCTAGAGCAGTAGTTCCCAACTTGTAAAAGCTCACAGACCAGTAATAGATTTTTCACGAACCACCCTTTATAACTTAAGAACCTTCACCCTCACTAAAATTGCAAGATAAAAGTTCATTTACTCTAATTCAGCATGGAAATTTAAATGATTCATTTTAAGAAAATTTAAATTTATCTCCCAAAAGATAATAATTTTTGTAATAATAAGTCTTAGGAACTCACAAAGAAGTGACCTGTTTTTATGCAGAGCTCTCAATTTTCACTTTAAATATTTATAGTGCAGGAAAAAATTGGTAACAATTTAGGGGTGACTGTTAGCCTCACAAATTAACTAACCAAAAGTCATCTGCATAAATATAATTCAATCCTATCTTGTTCAATGCACTCAAATTTCTACTTATTAGAAAATTTTTTGTGGGAACTGGGACCCTTCAGGACTACTTCTATGACTGTCACAGACCAATGGTTGGAAACCACTGGTTCATATTTATGAAGTAAAAAAATTTCAATATAAAGGTATATATGAGATTTCTTTATTTAAGTTATTCAATTTTATTCAAGGTAATTTTTTTGGTAAACTTTTTAACTTATGGGAAAAACATATAAAATGAAATGTTATATACAACAACTTTTACTTTTTTACAACTGCTCAGCTCTATAGGTTAGAAAACTTTATTATTGGAAGAAAAAACATTATTGACTATATTGTCAAGACCATCCAAAATCCTGTTTACCACCAGATTCTTGGACGTATATTATGAAAGTGATTATGGCATGGAAGTAGTGTGACGCCACTGTCGTCGCAGTGGTGGTGCCATATCTTCTATTGATTCATATGTCATGGTGTGCCTTTACTATTTTTGCTATTTCTTTCTTTTAAAACATTATGAAATTTAAAGGTTGCAAAACGCTACAACACAGCCGATTAAAGGATACAGTTGCTTCTTTTCCTCTACTGCTTATTCAACATATCCGAAAACTTCTCGCCCAAGTGGCACACCACAGCTTCGAATGCAAAAATTTCATAGCAGGTTGCGTTCCAGCATTTCCGATTGATATATATTCTGGCTTTTTAATTTAATTATGATAATGTCTTCTCAGGTTTTTTTAGAGAGGAATTCACTCGTCAGTGGGCGATATCCCCGACTCCCTCTTTCGCCCCCCCCCCCCCTCCCATGGCCCTGAAAGAGAAGGAAAGGGGCGGGAGGTGTCTGGCGGCTTGTCTTTTCGGGGACAGAGAGTAGTGTGTTAGCGGGGAACATAACCCACTCGTCAGTGGGCGAGATCCCCGACTTCCTCTTTCGTCCCCATGCCCCTGAAAGAGAAGGAAGGGCAAAACTCAAAGTACGCACCCAATTTCAATATCCGGAAAGTCCTATTAACTTTAAATGGGCGAAGAATAATCTTCAAAGATGATGATGACGATGTTAATTTTGCAACCTTCGTAGAAAATTCCAACAAATCAAGGAAAGCAATGCAGGCTGTTGGAGAATTCTTACAAGAAGCAGACATGTAAAAAAAAATTCAAAATCCGGCAACCAGACGATGAAACGAACACAAACTCTGAGACTTAGAAACACGTAAAGGATTAAAAAGACGAAAGCGACCCAATTTGTTCAGCAAATGTCTCCAAAAGTTCTATAATAATTGGAAATTAAAATAAAATATTTACGAGAACTGAATTCATGGTTTGTTTTAATTTATTTCAGAAAACAATTTCTGCTTAAAATAAACCTGTGATCTTTAATTTTTTTCAAAGATATAGCTATCTATCTAAATTTTGGAAAAATAAAGTTTTGTCTTTTTAAAACGTATATAAAACTATCAAGTTGGATTCTCGTTATCTTTTAATTTAATTTAATTTTGAGTTTAATTTCTTTTTACAAAATCTGACAATTGTGTCATAAATGTCACAGAGAAAATCATATTCAAAGTCAATATTATGTATTTAAATCACAATAAAAATTAATTCGCTGGAAATAAGTAGACCATTAGTAATTATTTAAATACTAGCTGCTAAATTAAATCACAAAGTACCTGAATGTCAGAACTTGTAATCTCTGTTCCTAATGAGTTCTAACTTAATAATTTTTTCTGAAATATTTCTTAGTCACTGAAATCAATTACACACAATAAATTGACTTATCCGTCTTTTCAGTAAGTTGATACACACGTATATCCAGGGTTTCCCAAACTTTTTCATGGATCGCCCCTTGGGAGTAGTTCACCAAAGCCATCGACCCCCTTTCAAAATCCAACTAAATTCTTAATGAAAATAAATTTAAAAATGAAAATTTAACTAAAATTTAACAGCCTGTCTCATTCACTAGTAATGTACTGTTCAGCCTGGAAAATTCATTGGTGAACAATATAAGACCACCAAAAAGCATTAATCACTCAAAACTTTGATATAAAAATAAGTATGTAAGAAAGTTCAAAGGATGAGGAAAAATCTTAGAATCATCCACAGCAATGCATTTTACAATAAGATAGCAAAATTTTATCAAAATAAAAAAAACACTGCAAAGAAGAAAGAAATTTTGAAACACTCGAAATAAAAGTAAATAATTTTAATTATTAAATTCAGAAACAAATTTGTTAAAATTGTCATTATTACAATGCAATTATGGGTAATTACGAATAGATTCAATGGAAGAGTGTGCCTGATGCTGGACTGCCAAAGAGGGTATTTGGTTTAAAATTACTTATTATTATTATTCTTTTTCGCAGTTGAGATAATTTAATCTACGAATAAATTGCAATTTTTTGCTTTAAAAAAGATTCACTAAGTATAAACTGCTTTATAGCTTTTTAAAATAACATTCTGATGTTATACTTGGGATTACCACGTTTCCGAAAAAAAAATGACAAAACAAAATGTGGCTATAGTGCTTTGAAACGTCTGCTGGTTTTTTGTTAAAATTTTTTTTTTTTTGTTTTAAACAACTTTTTAACTTTTATAACAATTTCTAAAACAGTATTATGTTATAAAAACCACAGGGTTGGCAAGTTTCGGCCGCAAGTGGAAAAACGCAGTACCTAATGAAAAAAATTAGATTTTTGCCAGCTAAAGTATTTTTGACCCATAATCATAATCTTTAAACTTCTTTTTATAAAAGACAGATATATCTGTTAAAAATGAAACAATCAATGAAACATCAAATTATCAAATAATATCCCTATCTTGCACATGAGAGTCATATTTGAATTTTTATTACATAAAAATATCTGTCTGGCAGAATTATAGACCTTATTGAAAATGTTACATTCAAGTTTAAAAACAAAGTCTTTTTACACCATATAAAAAATTTGACTTTCCGATTTTTTCACAACATTATTAGTTAAATATTTTATTAGTAACACACAAGCTGATTTTTTGGCTTTTCTGCACTTTTCTTTTTTTATGACTGTTTTACTTTCATCGACCCCCTACCGACCCCTAAAGCTTCATCGACCCCCTACCGACCCCTAAATTTCGTCGACTCCCCATCGACCCCCTTTAAACCTTCATCGACCCCCAGGGGGTCGGTACCGACCACTTTGGGAAACCCTGCGTATATTCAACGTTTCTTGACCCAAGAAACATACTTTTTGAAGAGAGAATGACATGAGCTGTATGTTTCATTTTTGAAAGCAGAGTCAGAACTGACGAAAGTATCTGTTACGTTGTTAAGATATTTTTAATTTCATTGTTGTCGCTCTTGTTCTTGTTGGTCATTTAGAGACATTTGCTGAATCCTATGGAGCTGCTTGGTCTTCTTCTTCCGAAACTTTTTCTCTAGTTATTTTGAAGAGGGTGTTTTTTTTTTTCTGTATTTTTCAGTCTGGTTTTAAGGTTGCTTTGAGAAATGCGATTATGGCTTGGATTTTCTTGTTTGTTTGGGTACTGTTGAGTTTTAGCATTGGGTATGTTTGGATTTGTGTTGATTGTTGTCGCATAAATTCAATTGTTGTGTTCACAACAATGACATGAATTAGCATATTGTTGCAAAACCGATTTTTTTGATAAACCGCGCGACATATTGATAAAAAAAATAACTTTTCAAAAGTCCACCGATTCCGAATTTCTCTTTCTTAACTCTTTTACTATTTTTCAAAAAGAACAGCTGAGTCCAAATGGGGACAAAAAGCTTGTTCCCCTTTGGATCCACGCCTGCTAGACAAGAGACGGCAATCTGTCCTAGCGATTTTCATCGGTACAAAAGGGGACGGAAAAATTAACCTACACACTCACCCTTGTTCATGAATTTAATTTAAAATTAATCTGCTAATTATTATGTTTGAAAATTTAAATAAAATTCTTTATTATTTATTTCTCATCTTGTTAAAAGTGGTAAGCTGTTTTTTTGTTGGTTAAGGGTAAAATTGACTTTACTTTAATGCTTTTCAAATGTGTAATAAAGCTCATCATATGGAAGAGATAAAAAGTTAGTATTATTTTTAACCAGTTATGTTAAAAAAACCCCACTTTTTTGTTTAGGCTGTTGAGTTTTAGCATTGGGGAATTATGAAATATTGGGTACGGCTTTTATTATTTTTTTTTTTACTAAATTTGTGTTATTTCAAAGTATGTGTTTATAAAGGGATATTTTAATTGAGGGTGGAGAGGATCAACCCTCTGGACTCTGTTAAAGCGACCATCGATACCTATACTTTTCTTAAAAGTTCTGAAAGGGTGACCTGCATTCGATGTATGTATTTTTTTTCAATATAAATACATCAACTAATCAAAGTTGGAGAGCTTGGTTTCAGAAGTATTGGATTCTGTCGCATTCAGACTTCATTGCCAGAAAAATACAGTAAAACCTTAATTATCAGGCCCTTGTTTATCTGGATCAGATTTGTGGACATTTTTTTTATGTTTCGTATGTAATTGAAACATCTTACCTCTTTGGAATAGTAGACAACAGGTGGATACTTTGTTAAGAAATTATGTGAAAAGTTAATTTTATATTTTTTAAAATGATATGTAGTTTTGTTTGAAAACATTTTTTATCGTTATAAACGGTAAATCTGTTTATTTAAGGATTTGTTTTTCTTATTATAGGTATTATCCGGGTTGCCTATGGACCCAGTTAGTCTGGATAACCTAGGTTCTGTTAGCAAAACGATTTCCCCCCAAGTTTTCATTAATTTATGAAACATTTTAGTTCTAAAAACACATTTTTATAAGGGTAAAATTTGTTTTAGAAGTACTTAAAAACATTACATTTTTCTCACTTAACTGAAGAAGAGTGAAATGTTTAATAAAAAATAGTAGATGACATTTTTATAAACGGTTATTTAACAGTTTTTCTTCAAGCTTAGAGATAGTGTCCATCAAAGTTATTCGTTCCAAATTTTAAAATCAAAGCAAAAAGACATTAGTTTTGGTCAAAAACTGTTTTTTTATCTTTTAAAAGCTATTTATACAGTATTAATTAATCCTATCAAAATTTCCCCTTGGCGTGTATCATATGTTTTTCTGAATTCATTTTATGTTTTTACATTTTTTTTAATAAAAGTTTTTAATTTAAATTTCTAATAAATAATAATATAATAATTTAAATTTCTAAAAAATAAATAAACCAGTAAGAAACCACGAAAAATCTAAACGATAATGAAACTAATACCTTGAATCAAACAGTACAATGAACCAAACATCACGTTTCCCCTCATTTAAATAAATAGCCCTGAAAAAAAAACCATTCGAGATTCTCTTGTAAGGCAACACGAAGATATTTACTACCAATTGTTTCTAATATCATCCTTATTAAAGAATGAGGAAATGACTACCTTCTTATGAAAACAAATGCCTCCATCACGGCAAGAAAAAACCCACCTTGTTAAAAACTTCACCCGCAGTTGTCCCTTCAGACGGTTTATAGTCAAGTTACATCCCCATCGGCTTGCTATTCAAGTTTAAAGGCCCGTGCACTTCCTCCCAGGTTGGTCAGGTCGCCAACTTGAACTGGACGACGGATCTGACCTCCCCTTTCCTTTCTCTCCCCCTCATCCTGTTCTTATAAAGGCGACCCTCGTTTCTTAATGAATAAGAAACCGGCGGCCCTCACTTCCAAGGTTATTCCGTCTGCGGCTCCAGCAAGTGAGTGAACTCTTGGTTTCTCTCTTATTTCGAATTTCATTTCCCCACTCTTCTCTTGAAGGTGAACTCGAGATCCAAATTGACCATTTTATTTTATTTCCCCCTTAAGTTTGAAATCGGTACTATACAACCCAATAAATTTATTAATTTGGTGTTTGTTACAGAAAAGATGCTGATATTTTTATGCTATTTAGAATTTATGTTGTTTGTATAGATTCATAATTATGGCTTCGTCTTGAAGAGTCATAAGTTCATTCAAGGTGTATTTTCACCAAAACATTTGACGAGCTTCATGAATTCACGAGTTTTCAGCTGTACCATGTAATGGTATAGTAGTGCAAAGAAACCAAATGAAACGATTAGAGGTTTGGGGTGTCTATTATCGACTTGATACTTTTGTTAAAACAGTTGATACTCGTTTTTACAAACTCATAATGGATACTCAAAGAGTTCTTTTTAATTGAGAAACGTTTAGAAAACTATGAAAAATTATTAATCCTTATTTTTTACAGTATTTTTGGGAAGGAAAAGCTTTTCAGTGTTATAACGTCAATAAGGCCGGTTAAAGTGTGAGAAGGAGTTTGCAAGAAAGAGGTTGTAAACATTTTAGTTTGGAAAAGGGAATCGAAATCATTACTATGTCTCTGGAGCTTTTTAAATTTTAGTCTATAGAAGTAACGTTATTAGAGCTGTTATTTATTAAAAACCTGAGTGCTTGTTTCTTGTTATAAAAAAAGAGGTCTGTAAAACCAACATCACTTGTAATTCTGAATGCTTTATCTTATTTTTAGACGTTGCAACTTTTCCAAATTAAGATAAAATAGCAATAAAAAATTAGCCTAAAATTAATTTATAGTTTGAAATAAAAGAAGTTGGATCAACTTCATTTTTCTAATTTAGGGTTATTCATTATTCTTATCCAACCTGAGCATAAATAATAAAAAGAGACAAAAACTATTTTTTTGTGTCAACTTATTTTTTAGTTTATTTAATGATCAATTCAGTAAATCGTGCTTTTAAAGGAATATTTTTTTGCCATATTAAATATTTCTTCCAAGAGGAAAAAAATTTAAGCTCGGAAGAGTAGAAACTGAAAAACACTATTTGATGATGAGTTTGACAATTAATGATGGAACCAAATACGCAACTTCGGTTGGATTTGACCCACAAAAATAATTCTAACATCAGCATGCTTTTAAAAAGTCTAATTTTTTCAACAACTTCTAAAGCAGCAGCGTTAAACATAAATGAACGTGAACTTTCAGCAGTTTCATGGGAAAAACACTTGTTCCTTTTTCTTTAAAAGCAATAAGTATTTAAAGAATTATACAGGTAGGAACAAATTAATTACTACTTAGTTTGTAAAACAGGACAGAAAAACACAAGTTGACTCGAAAGATAAATTGGGGCTGCTTACCCAAGCTCTGATTAACTATTTCGCACCCGACTTTAAAAGTTTTTTTTCAGTTTCGCATCCGAGAACTTCCAAAGTAGAAAAAAATCTTAAGAGCTCCTTAAATTTGCATCAAAATTACGTTGCTGTATCTCATTTATCATTTGTGCTGAACAAAGATTTATGATGCATAAAATTAGTGAGTCTCACCTTTATTCTTGGGGAATTTTTTTCGGCCTGGCTATTAAGGATGCAACATTTTTCGAAGAAGTGTTCTCCAGATGCCACGCGGGATGCTGATAAAGGGGACTGCTGTGCAGGGCTATACATCATTTAAGGGACACAAGTTTTATTTTTATTTTCGTTGGAGTCATTTTACCTGTCATTCTGCGGAAGAAACGTGCTTTTTCAAAGAAATGGGGTAACAAAGTTTTCTACGCTAAAATTCGATGATATTCTTCGACAAAAATCATTTTTTTTTGTTAAGTTGAAAAGTTAGGCGAAAGGAAAAAGCATTATCACTATGGAACAAATGTTACATGTTTTAAAGGCAATTGTGTTTTATAGATTAACTTTTATTAATACCCTATTTAAATTAAACGAGCTTCATATGCTTTTATCCTAGGAAATATTAATTATAAAATATATGCATTGGAAAAATTATTGAACTTAATTTTGTAGTTAAATTAGTTACATCCAAAAATTGATTATTCAAATCATAAACAAAGTATCGGGTGAAGAAATAATTTTTAAAATAATTAATTTATTTAATCCTTCAGATTGCTAAGAGGAGAAAGATAATAGATTTTTATAAACAGCAGACTTGACTATGTTAATTTTATAATCTTTTAGGTAGTTTTGTTCATTTTAATAAATTACATAGCCATATCTTATTTTAACATTTTATTGAAACCAATGTTTATAAATGGAGACATACAAATTGAAGAACTATTTTAATTTGTATGATACTTTAACAAAAAATTAATTATAAATATAACATGATAATTATTCAAAAAACGCAAACCTTTGATGGGAAAGTATTAAAACGTATAAGGTTTGAATGATTTTCATTTGCCAATTTTGACTAGGACACAAAAATACTCAGCATAACAATAAAACAATGGTTACTAAGGTACAGTAATTTTTTTATTTACTGCTAACAATTATCTTTTGAAGAGTCCGATTCACCGTAAACAGTTGAATTATGTTTTCTTGTGAAAATTTCATCAGCATAAGAAATATTAAGTTTTCGTTTCAGAAATAAAGTTTTATAAAGCTACAAAAATGCTTTGAAATTTTAAAAACGTTTTCTCGCCTTATACCTTTATCTCACAATAACAGACAGGGTTATTTAATAGACAGCTCTATAACTGCTCTATTAATATTACACATGGGGGAATATACAGTAACACTTCCTCTGAGCATAGATTTCCCATATAGCTTCTGGAAACAGGGGTGCAATGTGGCAATTTAATATCCCTAAAATCACCGCTATCAAATTCAGACAATATCTGCATAGTTTCCGAGCACGTGTTGGATGCTCTCTGAATATTTATGACTTCATGCACCGTCTTAAATTAATTCGAAGTCGCCTGATTATCCTTCGAGACTCCTGAGAAGAGTTCAAAACGTGCTTCATTAAAACGGGTAACTGCTCTTAAAGCGGTTGCCATGCGATGAATGACACTGCGAATAACGGGACTCTTAAGTTCTTCAAGGGCAAAGTTACTTTGCGACAAATTTGTGAACTTTGTTACGGGTGAGGGAATTAATATCTAATATAGGCAAAAATTGAATAAGTGTTTTGTAAAATTTATGATTATTTTTCTCTCTCTTATGGATAATGAAATAGATATTTATTTTCTACTGCGAAGGAGTTATATTTGTGTTTATTTGCCTTTAAGTTTAAGTTGAATTTTGCCAATCGATGGATAGAATATTATGATTTCTAATAAGAAATTGGTTAATTTTCATAAGAATTAATAAAATATTTTATAATTTTTATTACGTTATTTTAAAATGGATTAAAATTTTCTTGTAGTGCTTTTAAGCTTCAGATGTTTGAAATATGTAGTTGTAATTTTATAGTGAGTAAAGTATCCTTCTATGGTTTAATTATAATAAAATGTTGAGCTCTGTAAACTTTTAGGAATAAATACTAATTTTAAAAATTTATCTTTCGTATTAAGATTTGAAATTCGTAAGTAATAATTTGGAAAAAAAAGCATACAACTTTTTGTTAGATAAAAAAAGTTAACCGTCTCTCATTACCATACGACAAAATGTACAGTTTAAGTTCAAGAGTGTTAAAATCACCTTCTGACGCATAACTTTATTTTAGGTTTGCAATTTTCAAGATGGTCATCAAGCTACTGCTTATGTGTATACTGATGGTAATATGTTATATTTAATTAATAATTTTTCATTGCTTGTATTTGTAATTTTTTTCAATAGTGAACCTTTTCTCTATTCAGGCCTTTTATGTCTACTTATAATAACTTTTTCTTTAAAAAAACGGTACAGTTTTTTAATATTTTTTATTGCTTTTCAATATTTAAATGTACACAGTTTGCTCGAGATTGTAACATTGTAACGAGATTGATAAATAAATAACTATGCAAATGATGGTTAAATCGTGTAAATGAAATGAAAAGTTTGAAAATCCCACAGGCTTGCTATATTACTTGTAAGGATAAATGGAATAATGCGCGAAGAAAAAAGACGTTTGAGGAAATAAGTCAATATTTCAGCAATAACTTCTCAAAGTAAATATTAATATCTGTAACCTTTGCAATAAAAATAGAATATCGAACCGTTTAATCATTTCCGAGATGTTTACCCTCCAACCATTTCCATTAGTAGGAGAAAGTTAAGTGGAGGAGCTCCATAAACACGAAAATTAGTTTAGTAAAAGCAAAAGAAGTTAAATTGGATTGAATTTACAAATACTTTTATTTCCAGTTTCAAGTTTATATACTGGAATATAAGAATTTTTGCATAATCTTTTTTTCTCAAGTTTTACATAATTTTATATTCTTCCCTGTAGATAGCTGAGTGTTATTGTGCGTGCACAAGAAGAGGTGTAGAATGCATTGAATACCAAATTCTAGGAAGACATTTTGTAAGTATATTACTGTAGTTCGCTCATTCATATTGACAAAACTTATGTTGGGGCGAGTAATACGATATCCACTCTCTAGTAGTTAGTATGTTGTATTTAAAATACATTTATAGGTGTTTAATAGATACTTCCTTACCAGTTTTACATCAGATTTTCTGTCTAATATTATCATACCATTGGTAGACTTTTAATCCAAATTAAATTATTTTAAAACTAAATATAAAAGTTGCTTTTGTTAGAACTCTACCTTTTCCAAACTCTTATAAAAGACTAATCGAGTGTTTTTATAACATAACCAGTTTTCAAATATTTTCGTAAAAATAACACCTTGCATCTATCTGTATTCAGAAATTCAATGCGATATCGAATTTCTCTAAAAAAAAGTTTCATACTGCCATCATTTCGCCCTAATTTCAATTCTTAGAATGCGTTCTCTTTTTCTGAAAGAGGGGATGCTTTTCCCAAAAAGATCCCAATCCTTCGAACAAATTCCTTTCCGATCGGAGAAGTATGATTATCCCTAAGCTCTATTATTTTATGACCCAGAAATGGTCGGGTCAACAATTGTTCTGGATTCCATCTATCCGAAACCAATTTCGTGCGCAGAGACGAGTCATTGGGTTTTACACTGGTTCAAGTCATGGTCCAATTTCTGGGCAAAGGCTGGATTTCCATTATCATTCCCACCGCCATTTTTCCGATGCTGGGGGTGACTCCGACTGCGCAAAAGGCTGCATTCCTCTAACACCGTTAGGCTACAAAACTGATAATGTATCTATTCTCCAAACAATTCCCAGCAATGGCCTTTGCTGTTAAGAACTCCCGAACTGCGCCACTTGTGAAATCGTAGGACAGTAGTTGTTGTCTTCGCCTTTTATACAGCTTCACCCATTTCCTTTGGAACGAGGCAATGAATGTTTTTGTTCGGAGTATTTTGGATTGAAACCCCAATCTAGGGATCGAAGCAATTTTGGAAGGCTCCCTCAGAATAATGAGAATCCGATAATTATTTTGTAAATGAGATTGATTATCTCTGGGATTTTCAGCGCAAAACTGATTAAAGGATAACAATTTATCCAGGTAGTGAGGCCCGAAAACAGCGTTATTTCCTGAAAATACCTCCAGCTAAAGTTTGTTACTAGGAGGATTTCGATTTTAACCATTTTAATTTCGCTTCCCATTACCTCAATGCCTCAAACCTTATTTTATGCAGAAGTGAAATCCCAACCTTGAGGTGGTATTTGTTTTTAAGGTTATAGAAGAACGGATTTCTCTTTGGATTAAAAAAAAATAAATTTTCTGAAAGAAATCCTTCTCTTGGGCATGTTTTCGAAAACATCAATTAATATTTTTTGAAGATATCTTAAGGCATAGTTGAAATAGAGCGTTATGGCTTCGAGTTAGATTTGGCGATGTAAATATGTTTTGGAGATATTTTCAATTATTTTCTCTACATTATGATAATGCAGTTTTTGAAAAATTTAGTTGGAGATGGAGGTTTAGTATATAGATGTTACAAATGTACTAAATAAAGCAAATACAAAAAATATCTGACAGTTTTTTTGAAAGTTACCCTGACAGTTTTTCGACTCAAATACCAATGAGTGATCACAAAACTCATTTATTTTAATATTTCATAAAACCATAAAAAATATTTAACTTATTTTTCAAACACCGTAATTAAGTAGTAAATACAATCGCATTTTTGATGGAATTTTAATCAAATTAAAAAAAAAATTCCGAAAACTTTACATGCTGACACAAGATTTAAAAACAGGCTCGACACTTCCTCAATTAGAATAGCCCCAGCAACTATCCCATCCTATGACCAGAGAACTCTAATGTGTGTGTTAAGAGGAAAAACATTACTTCACTAGTGGAAGCGATCAAATCCATTAATACCAGTTGTAGATACATATCATGTCAGGAAATCGATATCAATCAGTCGTTTGATAGGAAGGTCGCATGCTAAATCTATATTCACGAATATCAAACATTTGCTATCCATAGCCCGAAGACCGTAATGGAACTGCCATCTTGAATAGGCACTGGTAGTTGGAATTCCAACTAGAAATTCCGGGTATATGATTAATACATGTCATGTTTAGGGGCTATTTTTAGCTGGAACGTTGTTGATGCAAATATGATTTATTTAATTGACATCGTTAAATGCAAATAGAGTAAAATTTTTATTTTGAGATGGGTTGTTGGTTGATTTACCTACTCATTAAGTATGCTGTTGGTTGTACATGTGCTGCAGGATATTCAGTAATTCGTTTGTAATTCAGTAATTCTATAAGAGTCCATTTGGTGACAGTTAAAACTTAGGTAGTGCTCAGGATAATTCATGAATTTTATAAACTTTAAATTTAAGTACAAATGAAATATTTTATAATATTATAAATTAAATTTTATACTTTCAATTGATTTATTACCTTATGTTTAATGTCAGAACATGTCTAACACTAAAAATCTGTGAGCTTACATGGGTTTTACAATTTTTGCATGGCCATTAAAAGACATTATTTTCCCAAAAGATTTAGTAATTTTTAAATAATTTATTTACGGGTTAATTAATTTTGATAGAGTAGTATAGTTTTTTATTCAACTGCTGTGTAATTTCATCAAAGATACTGAATTATTCGTATTTTTCTTTGGTAAATAGTAAAATGTGTTGTGTCTATACTTTTTTAATTGAAGCAGTTTGAAAGGTTATAAATATCAAATGTTCACTAAAATCTCTTATTTGTTCTATTGAAGTTTAATCTCCTTATAAATTTCTTACATTAATCTAAATATAGTACTACATCTTTTAGGGGTATGAAGAAAGGCAATATCCAGCAACAACTTGGGTCAGTACAACAACAGAGGGACCTTCTTTGACAGAGGCCAACAAAGAAATGTATCGAAAGCTCTTCTCCTTTGTCCAAGGAAATAATGTCAAAGGTATAAACAGTGCTTTAATTGAAACTAAAACCTCTTTTTATAAAAATGTTTAAAATATGTAAAAATGAATAATATGTGTTAAATTGGTTATCTTTCTACACAGTAATTATTTTCCATTTCAGATATTGTTAAATTGATCCATTTTGGTTAAAACTAAAAGGAAAATACATAACAATGAGAAATATCCTCTCGATATCCTAATTTTAAAATAATAATGTCGAATTTTTATCCAGTAGAATGCTTTAAGTATTTTTTATTGACTGGGAATAACGCTACAGGACTAAATATTAAAACTCGTGGTTTCTTAATGAATAATTAAAGATTGACTTCATAACGTAACCCTACCATGTTACGCTTTCTGATAAAAATTGCATCCTCCTACGGAATGAATATTTTATAGGTAGAGAAAAAAAAAACGAATACTTTCATATATATTTTTCTTCAGATTCAGGCATATTCTTCCTTGCTCGCTTTAATATTATATTCGAATCAAAGATTCAACGGATAATATATTCAATAAATATTTAAAAGCTGATGAAAAAAAATTCCGCTCCAAAAGCAAAAAGTCAACAAAAAACGTGATAGGGCAAGGAACCTTCTCATCACAGACAAAAAAAAAGGCAATAGCTCAAAGGATGCTCTAAATTCTTATTCGTAGTGGCGTCCTGTATAAATAAAAATCTTGCTAGACACTTGAGCAAAAGCATTTATCACCTATAAAAAGCATAATATAACATAACTTTTTATACAAGTTTTTTTTTTAAAGAAAAATATTTAACGGCATCTGGAAATTGGCGATTCCGGATAAAAGCTTTTGAGAGGGAGCAGCACTTGTTTTTGTGGAGAGGCTCAGAAAAAATCCTTAACAGGTTAAATATGAGTAAAGGTTTCCAAACTTTTTCTCTATCCTCATTATGCAAGTTTTTTTATACTCAGTTCTTGTTTGAAAACTAAATGGAAAACGTTTAAAATTTATTCAGTTTTTTTTTATCCTCCACATTCAATGTCAAATTATGGATTTTTTAAAGTTTTGAATTACCTTATCTGTAAAAAAGGCTTATTTCTATTAAAAGTGCAAAGGCAAAAAATATATTATAGGATGAAAGCAGATTGAAAGTAAAAATATAAATAAATAATTTTCATTAATTTCGTTAATGAATTTAGTAGTGACATTTTTACAAGACAATTTATATTTAATGTTAACATTTCTTGTTTACCATGTAAAATGTAATTAAAGATTTCTTTTGTGAGTTTTATAAATGTTTGATAAGACATAGATAAATGCTTTTTTATGTAATGGATGGGAGTTGATTAAATGTAGCTTTATTTTCAACATTATTTATTATGATAATCTTCTACAAAATTAAAAGGTAAGTATTGTATTTAATTAAATATGTTTGCTATAAAAAATCCAGCGGTAAAGGAAGTTTTATCCCAGTGGAAGTATTTTGTAAGCCAACCATCGCTTTTACAGCTTTAAAACCAGCATCTTTTAAAAGGCAAAACGTTTGTATTGAAATAGACCTTTAGCTGAGTTTTAAATTTTAAAATATAAAGATAGATATTAAAAAAACCCACTTCTCTTATGATAGCAAGAAACATTTTGTTTTCATTATGAGAATTTTTATTTATATCTTTTAGATACAGTGTCTGTAATTTGATAATTTCAGGTATCAAAATGAATGCAACCACACCGATTCGAACTAGAATCGTTCCTTGTCACGGAGCGACGTGTTCCACCATATTCATCATGTCTTTCCTCATCCCTTCAGACGTGAGCGAAAACTCGCCCTATCCTCTCGACACTGCTCTCTTTCTCGAAAAGGATCCACCGACACGCTATGCTGTGAGGTTAGTTATGCTCTTATTCTATCTCGGTGGCATATGATATATTTTCTAATCAAAAGAAATCCTCCAGTAACCGTACTGCCGAATTACAAACGAATTTTGATTAAAAAATATCTACTACTGCGTTCACTCTTTGAGTGGATTTTTCTATTGTATACTTTCTCTGAGCCTATCTAATAAAACATTGGTTCTTACATAGAAATTTGTATTTTTAAAAGTTTAATTTAGCTTTTCGTCCGGAGTATACCCATCGCCATACCATTTGGTATTTTTCATTAAAGGAGAAAAATTGTATAATATTTTAATTAACATGTTACTAGCTTAGTGTATTTTGGTATACTATCCTAGAAAGGTATTTTGATAAGAAAAGTATTAGGTCATGGCTTAATTGAATGATTTCTTATTGTAATAAATGCATAAAACAAAACATGGAAAAATTGATTTATGCAGACACATAACTTTTTTTCAAATAATTCTATTCAAAAAGTATTTTTGAGAAAAAATGGGCTAGAATTCTGTTTTCTCTCTATGAAGTACTATTTTCCCTGTCTTTTCTTAAAGTTTATATATGAAGTTCTTCTTATAAAAATTTATATCACTATATTCCACCCTTGGATAAAAATAAATAATTAATTTTTAATTAAATCATTGAAAGTTGAAAAGTCTATTTAAAATAATTTCAATTACTTAATTTCAAAAGTAATGATATGTTTACGGGTTTGAGTCCAGTGTGTTATTTCAGATTATAGAAAAATACATAATTTAACCCCCATCACATCGTCCAACGTATGAACTAAATTTAGTTTGCAAATGAGACTAGATTTAGTATAAAGTACGTAAAAATACCTTCAGCTTGGATGATCAGACGGTAAAGCAAATCACCCCAAGACAGATTGCTCGATTTGATTTATTATGTTTTCAAGTCACGACAAACGTTTAATCTTAGTGATATATGAAGGTGGTAAAATCTATGGGATCTTTCATGATTGCTTTGAAAGCGGAAAGTGCAGTTCATGTTTTTAGGAATGTTTGAATAAAATCCAACATTGTCCCTTGAATGAAAACGCCATTAATAACGTTTAGGATAAAAAGATATTCGCTTTTTTTGCATGATGAATGAAGTCTCAATCCACAAATGGATATGAAAGATCAAAATCGTATCACTCTTTCGCTACAGATCATTCTACATGTGACGTATTCTCCTAGGCCTTTTACTTCACTTTATTTAAGTGCTTGTATATCCTCTTTATCAATCATAAAGTATAGAGTTTTGTATAGAGTATATTTACAGGTATTTTTATTTCATGTATTCTGAATTTCACCATATGTATTACCAATTTGTTAGAGTAGTTTTAAGTTTTATAGAATATGTAATTTTTGACGTTTAATACAAAATAACCTAATTAGATTATAATAGGAAGAAAATTATTTAATTTTTATAACTTTGCATTTTCGCATATGAATCTATATTCCGGTGGTTAGAACTCTTTATTAATTGTGAAAGACTAACAAATCCCTCTTGAGTGGCCATGAATAGTAGGATTTTTTCCCAAAAATGATAAATAATGCAGTTAATTTATGTAATGGGCAATGTGATAAATCCGGGCATTACTAATAATGGTTTATCACTTTCCCGTAACATGTGTTTATTTTTTACAATACGGATGTTATCGCTGAGTTTTTAAGCTCCGCCATAACAATAACACTGTTCAACAAATTTGACCTTCAAAATTTTTTCTTTGATTAAAATAGTCATTTCTTATAGATTTTGGGTCGCTGAAAACGAAAATCGACATCAAAATTCTCAATTGGTTCGGGATTTTCGGGGAACGGCCCCTCCCCCTTTTTACATTTTTTGATGACTTAATGACTTTGAATTCGATTTTCAGTGTCAAAAAGCATTACTGAAGTCTTGAAACTACTCACAAACGGACAAGGAAGGTTTAAATTTATAAAATGTGAAATTTTGTAGCAAATGGATAGGTTTAACGGGTCATTACCCCCATAAAATGGCGAAAAAATAGCTAAAAATAATAGAGATTTTTATACGATATTTTTTCCTATTATTTTTTACGCAATTCACCTTTGAAGGGTCCTAACCCATCCCCAAGGACCCAAATTTGATGTCAATATGCAGCAATAATTTTTACTAAAAGCGGTTGAGGTGTTAACGCCCCAAAAGCCCCCGCGGAAGAGTACGAAAGACCCTCTCAATCGCGTTGTCACTCGCGCGCTCTGGAACTCACGTTCAATTCCCTCGGTTAATGCGATTTATGAGACAGTCATATAAACAGAGCTAATACATGGTTTGGATGTTACCACAGGAGGTATGAACTTATATGGTAATGTATCTCCTTTTTTTATATTCCGTTATTTATCTACTGCCACTACTTGAACTTTTTCGTAACTATAACGCCCCATAGAGATATAAAAAAATTAATTACTCAAGAAGCAGAGTCAATTAAGCATTTTGAGGGTGATTTTTGTGTTTAGCGACCCAAAATCTGTAAGAAATGACTATCTTGATCTCTAAAAATTTGACGATAAAATTTCATATATAGTGTCTCTACACCAGTTCTATTCCGCCCGCGTAGTACCAACACCCTGTTTGACTGATTTAGTGGCCAATTAAGTTAAAAGGTTCAGTATACTATACATTTATATGCCCTTATGTCTATTTTAAACTTCTCAAAGCAAAAATATTAATTCCAGAGCGCGCGAGTGACAACGCGATTGAGAGGGTCTTTCGTACTCTTCCGCGGGGGCTTTTGGGGCGCTAACACCTCAACCGCTTTTAGTAAAAATTATTGCTGCATATTGACATCTAATTTGGGTCCTTGGGGATGGGTTAGGACCCTTCAAAGGTGAATTGCGTAAAAAATAATAGGAAAAAATATCGTATAAAAATCTCTATTATTTTTAGCTATTTTTTTCGCCATTTTATGGGGGTAATGACCCGTTAAACCTATCCATTTGCTACAAAATTTCACATTTTATAAATTTAAACCTTCCTTGTCCGTTTGTGAGTAGTTTCAAGACTTCAGTAATGCTTTTTGACATTGAAAATCGAATTCAAAGTCATTAAGTCATCAAAAAACATAAAAAGGTGGAGGGGCCGTTCCCCGAAAATCCCGAACCAATTGAGAATTTTGATGGCGATTTTCGTTTTCAGCGACCCAAAATATATAAGAAATGACTATTTTCATCAAAGAAATTTTTTCATTGTTGAACAGTGTAATACACAATAATAACAACAAGAATAATATTTCGGGAACACATGTAATGCCCATCGTTAATCCTGTTGGAGTAACAATATCAACTATCTTAATTTTTCTTTAAATCCAAATTAACCAAAGGCCAATTTTTCTCAATCTTCCAGGATGTTTGAAGGCAGAGCGACTGAATCAGACTGGTTGGAAGAGTCCCACAAGCTGGCCGAACTAGTGAGGAAAGACTCCACCATCGACAAGAGTTACTACTACACGGCTTGGTACGATCCTCCCTATCAGCTCTTCCATCGCACAAATGAGATATGGATGGTGAAGAAGGAGAAACAGCAACAACAACAACCGCAGCCTAGTCCTAACGCAGGAAGCAACGACTATATCTCCGCAGATACCAAGGATCACAAACACAAAGAGAATTGAGAAGGAAGGATCAAGAGAGGTTTCATCCCCATCACCATCCCTTTATTTATTACTCATTTTTGAATGTTACATTTGTAAGTGAACAGTGAGTTTGAAATTAAAGAATCTCATAACAGCTTCATTTTTATTTTTCTATCATCTTTGTCGTTGACACAAAATAGTGTACATTTTTATGATAAAATAACCAGCTTAATAGCAAAGAATAATACTGGAATAAGATGAACTGAGAAGTATTTAAAAAAATTGCCTGGAAATAGATTTACGCAGAGATGTGCTTATTTACTTATACAAGAGTACAGCCTAAAAATGTAGTGAAAATTTAAAATTTGAGAAGATTTTTGAAGTACTTGTGGATCTTAAAACATGAATTTAGAAAACTTGAAACCGGTAAATTTTATATTTATCTCCTACCCTCAGTTTAATTAAAAATTATCATTAAAAGCGATATGAAAAACAATATTGGTGATTTATTTAAGTTATTGAGTAAGTAATGTAACAGGCATTTAAAAAATGTGAAAACTGTTAGGTAAGTTATAGGTTTGGAAGCTTAGTTTACTGCAATTATATATGATATTTAACTACATTGTGGCTGTATGCGATTCTGTGCCTGGATTACTTATTGCATTAATGTAATCTGTGTACCTAATCATAATTTGCAAACATCTTGGTCTGATTACAAGTGAAGGGATCCAGTAAATTTAATGACAATGGATATAACTGAGATGACTACAAGGGGGATTGTTAAAGCATTAAATGCTTTATAGTACATAATATAAGTATACATATAAGTATTAGAGCAAGTGGTGACATTATTATTGTACTTACAATCTTATAAAGAGTTGTTTGAATCATCATGATTTTAAGTTGTATCCTTTTATTTGATATGCAAAAATTTGATATTGAAACGGACTTTACAAAATTTACTAAGATATTGATAGAAACAAATTTAAATACAAAAAATAATTATCGATATACAGCTTTAACACATTTTAAGCATGCTAAAGGTAGGTGAAGTAAAAAAGCAACATTTTGTTAAAATAATACTCCCCGCCAAAGTATCCATCCTTTAAAAACAAGAAAGGAAGATAGAGAATGTTAGAAACTTAATATGATAGAATTTAAGAAAACTGATATTTCTGGAGGTTTAGAATTTTATAGTTACGATAAAGTTAAAACGGATTTTCAATGGAAATACTATATATTTTCCTGTTTTCTTAAATTATGTAGTTACGGTGTATTTGAAGTTTGATTAGTATTGTCTTAATTCTGGTTTCAAAATCTGATACCCATCGACTTTACTAAATACAAAAGTAAAAATTTAAATATTTCTGTAAGGGATAATTAGTGACTTTGATTAAATTTTAAATTAAGTACAGTTTTCTTTAGGAGTGAAAAGAAATTACTATTATTTTTTACAAATTTCACTTTAATTAGCTACCTAATAATATTGATTGTGAGAAGAAACAATTTTCTTAACAATAAAGTTTTATTCATTAATTTTGTTTACTCAATCTAAAACAGTAAAAAACTCTTGAACTAATTAAATTAAACATTTTGAGTTTTATTATTTTTTTTGCCAGGAAATCGAAATAAAACAGAATTACAATTTGTTTTAGATAGCTTTACTTTACTTATCGAGGTTTTCTAAAACAAACTGAACATTTTCAATTTGTTTAAAAATTTGTGAAAAAGACACCATTAAATTTTTTTTTGCAATATGTACTGATAAAAAAAAATGGAAAAGTCTGAACACCTATTAAGGATGCTAAAACAAATTCGCAGATCTAAAAATTGCTACAGTTTGTGAAATTTAATATCATAAGAATAAAAAATAAGTTGGTGAAATAAAAAGATAACAAGACTCACGCCACCACAGGGATACTTAAAATTCGAAGTTATTTTGCATAAAAAGAAAATGCATTTGAACTATAAACCCCATTTGCCGGAACGTTGTTCCAAAAGGCCGAAAAAAAACCCAGCAGAGCCAAACTGTTCTTCGCCCCGAGCTATTATAAGCCGGTAAAATGCAGAACCACGTTTCCCCTTTCCCCAACAGAATGATAACTGTTGAGTTTAGCCGTGGTTTGATTTCGGCGAAAGAAAAATATATACATTACCGATGTGCACAGGGCTCTTTGAATGCTACCAGCGTAGGGGTGGGAAAGATTTAGGAAAGGCGGTAGGGAGATAAAAATGCGCTGAAACCTTATTACGAGAGAGAACCCGAAATGAAGTCGGCCATGTTATATCACAGGGGCTGACAGAGGGAGTGTAAACGTCTCGTTTGAGTGAAAAACGCTGGAGAAGCTTTTCTGTTACTCCTGTGTGCGCAGAGAGAGTCGTGTGAAAGAAGGAGGAATGAAGAACTGTTATGATGTATTTTTTCCCTACCGTCCTTATCTTTGGATTTGAATTAGGGAGTATGTAGAAGGGAGTGTTTTCTTTTTCTAATGTTTGGAAAAATTTGTTAGGCATTGAATGATGAGAAGTGTGAGGAAACCACAGAGAATTTGAAATAAAGATCATTATATAAGAACCATTTAATTTTATAATTTCTGTTTCCCATTTACATAAAAATGAAACAACTTTATGTTATAATATAAGATCGGTAAGGGCTATTGCTTGGGGAAGAAAATTTTTTTAATGGTTACTAAAAAAAAATGGACTAAAATTTATTTTTATTATACTTTTCTTTCTATTGAGTATTATTATGGAGCTTTTGCGCCATAAAACATTAATTAACCAACTAACCAAGTAATCATCTATTGAGTATAGGTGATTCTACAGATTTTGCAACTACTACAGTTTTATTCAACCGAATATTAATTGTATTTAAATTTAAAATTAAACGTTAAAAATTAAATAACAATACAGTTCGGAGAAAAAAAATGCCATGCCGTTTTCTGATCCAAACACCTTTTAATCCCATACCATTTAATAGTACTTAATGGATGAAAGAAGTACACCACTTGACTTTATATTCCTTTCACAAATTTTATGTCTCAAAAGAATTGAAGGAGTGAATCGGACCACATGGAGAGTTATTTTATCCAATTTCTTACGGGAACAATGGAAAAACAGGCTACCATATATAAAAAGGAGAATACAAGTTTTAACAGATCTGGTTATGGTAGAAAGGGGAGGCAGGTGGCTTTTTGTTCGACTGAAAAACACAAAAAAAAGAGAAGCGCTTTGTTCCTTATTCACCCTTCTGCATGGAAACATATTTAAACAGTTCAAAACGACAGAAAAGTGCAGTTTGAGTTACTTATAAAATTTTCTTTTGAAGCGAGTTTTGGGGGAAATGCGAAGGTTTCTTTAATACTCTCTTGATAAGAAAAAGAATGCGCTGAGATGAAGTAAAATAAAGGCCGTTCCAATTTTGGATTTTCAAACTGGTAAACACATCTATCTATGAATAAATTGCTTTTGAATGAGAATTGTAAGAAGCTTGTGCAGAGGGTGTTTGTCATTTTGTGTTTGCCAATGAATAAAACTTTTGTTGGTAGTTTTTCAAAATACAAGAAAAGAAGGCAAGATAGTCTATTCTAAAAGACTTTACCACTTTATGTTTCATAAAATATGTTTCTAAAATTAAATTCTCGATTTAATTAATTCTTTAACAGTTATGTGGGAATATCATCACATCAGTTTGAAAGTTTTAAATCGCAACTAAGACGGGAGAAGTTTGATATGTTTATTTAAGTTTCTGAATGCAAATGTTTAGTCTGGAAAAACATTATACTCTATAGTCCATCTTACCCATCTCTCGAATATTACATAGTTAAGAGGGAATTCCATACATTCAATTTAATACTTATCAGAATTTAATCAAGTGGTCAACTAAGGGAAAAAAAGAGGAAAAACTTACGAACACTGAAAGCATATTTATTTTCTATAATTAAATATTAATATATTATTAATATATTATTTTAAAATTAAATGTCTTGAATAGAATATATCTATTTAAGAGAGTATTTTTTATCAATATCTTATGATAAATAGAGAGAGCTCATTGGTTTATCGGTTTTTCTGCAAAGAATAATTTTTGTTCTGATCTTTCTTCTAGAACAAAAAGAGCTCTTTTTGAGAGAAAAAGTGCAAGCATTGCCTTTGAAAATAAGTTTTCGATAGAAATAACTAGCTTGAAACGTTTCAATTACGAAGAATCTCTTTAAAAAAGAGAGTAAAATAAGGCTGTTGAATCCTCACACTTCAGTTATTTCCCTTGCCACAAAATCATCTTGCTTCACGAGGTGGAAAAATTGTTATAAATCATACACGCGCAACCAACACATGAACGTTGTTTTGACTTCGCATAAAAATATATATTAGTCATTTTTCTCTCTCCTGCGAACTTCTATTGTCGTCAAATATGTGCTGAAGAAGGCAGTTTTTATAGATCGTAAGTGTGTGACTCACTGAAAATTATACCGTTAATATGGCCGGAACACATTTTATTTCAGAGTTACTGGCGTTATACCAAAAAACGTTCCCAAAGTAATTACTTTTCATCATACTTTTATCGATATTGAATAATTAAATTTAGATGATTCACATTCAGGAGCAAGTTTAAGCCATCCATTTTTTATGAAGTAGTACTCTCAAAGCTTTCTAGCTAATTTATACTATTCCCATTATTTGATGGGTATAACAGCTAACTGCCTCGATGGCGACATTTTTCATCAATAAATTCCGTCAGCGTACTATGCTTTCGAAGCGAACATACATGTTTAATGATTATTCCCTGGTTTAGAAAGATATTTGCCGAAGTGTGGAGAATTTTTCAATGCGTTATCTCTTTCGCAATTAAACGGAGATATCATTTTCGAGATTTATTTATGTATCTTCACAGAATTCGAGTGCATTTCAAATAAATATAATATCGAGTTTATTTGAAATTTTAACTGCTAAATGTCTTGTTTACTCCGTTTATGATGCATTAAATATAACCAGATTTTGATACTGTCAAGAATATTTACGATTTCAATGTTGACAACCTTGATGTGTAATTGTGTGTTTTTGAGTGAAAGGGAAGTTAATATTTAATCATTAAAATTATTTACCACAGTACCAGAAAAATATTGTTAAAATGTTATACATTTTTCTATGTATGGAATCATTTATGATTTTTAAGAACTACATTTTAGATCGTAGGAATTAAAAAGTACGATGAAAAATAATTAAAATGAAGTGTCATGTAATGGGAGTAGAGTTATGGACAACTTCTTAAAATTGTAGTTCCAATATTTAGTTTTTTTTTTGTTTGTTATGGAATGTATGAACGTTTGTTTAGTTAGGTAACAAACGGATATCGACGGTGAAGACGAGAAACCTCGTATTTCCAAAATCCCAACTTTTCAGGAGAGCAAAAAAACTGTTTTTGGGTGCCTATGACACCCTATTTACCTCGTTACGACGCCAATTTCCAAGTTTTTAATTCAAACATCTCTCTCTCTCTCTCTCTCTCTCTCTCTCTCTCTCTCTCTCTCTCTCTCTCTCCTCTCCTCTCTCTACCTTGTAGATTGTATACATTGTATTGTGATTGTTGGGATTGTAGAGGAACCTCTACAATCGATTTTAAGGCTAAAAACTCACTTTGTCAGCGCTGCGAGTGCTAATATCGGTGGAGTAGTTTGTAATAGGTAGGTAGCAATAAAAAAAATCAATTTTGGAAAAATTGGAGATAAGAGGTTTCTCGTCTTCACCATCGATATTCCTTAGCGAAGACGCACAAAATGTCGGCTCTTATTCCCTTAAGTAACTATGGGAAAGCTTCATAGAACAAAACAAAAGTTAGACTCATTTTACAAAGTTATTCATTTATTTATTTTATAATTTTTTTATCATTTACAGTTTTCCTGGATTAGTGAAATGAAATAACAAAATCTCTATACCTACATAGTGGAATAAAACCGTACACCCTCAGCGTACGTTTGTACTTTACGAACTAATGAAGTTCAACGTGTCATGACAGGATCTTATAATCTTTAATTATGTTATTAGCCTGAGAAACCCAGATTAGCTTTGATGTCTAGGTCTTTTGAAAAAAAAATATCCAAAAGAGCAAAATTCGGAACGAGAAATAGCGACCCTTTAAAACAAGATTTTGACTTAATCGCAGAAAATTTACTGCAACAACGAAAAAAAAAAATATTCCAATCTACTCAAAGCCGGATATCAAAACCAGGACCAAAACTTCACTAATTCCTTCCCTCAAACGAGAATGATTAAAAGATGCGAGTCTCTTGTTGATGAACCCCTCAACAAGCCGTAATCAAGCAATGAGGGAGCCATCCCGCTAAAGAGCCAGGAGCCAGATCCCCAAATAAATGAGTCAGCAGCATTGCGCGCGGAGCCGTGATAAATGTTAATTGTCTGTCGACGCCGAAATCCTTAATTTTTACCGTCAGCACATATTTCTCCTTATCGCGTGATTATAACAGCAAGGAATACCTTATTACGGAGAGGATTTTCGGCGACTCCTAACTCTTAATTTACAGTTAGGAGATTTTTTTTTACTTTTCCTTACCAGAAACTCTCTCTCTCGCATTCAATAAAGTTACCGAAGGCATTTGAATTTCCCCTGCAAGGCAATTCGTTATGGCGCAAAAAACAGCGAAGCCATTTGAATCCATTCTAATGACTTTGGCGTAAGAAACTTGTACTTAACAGCTGATAAGGAAAGAATGTTGAGGCAAAAAAGAGGTTATTTTCGGAAGAGGTAGTTTTTTTCGTTTTCTGAAGCGAGGGAAACGGTTTTAATTTTTTGGGGCATTTTTTTTTCGTTTAATAAAATAGTTTTTTTTTAAATAAAAAACATTGCTTGGAGTTACAATTTTGGCTCCTAATTCCTAATTTGAAAATGAAATGTGCACTGGGATCTAACGTAGGAAAAAAAAGCATATGAAGAAACGTGTCTAAGTAATTGAAACTGTGCGAAAAAAACTAATTTATTTAAAAATATGTATTTACTTCCACTAAATCGGTGAATAATTTTTTTTTGAAGTAACCGGGGGTGTCGGGAGTGTGAAATGATTAGTTCTCTTAAGTAATCAGTAAGAAATCGCGAAACTACTTTTACATCCTAAAAATAGTTTATATTATCATTATTTTATTAAGTTATCACCTTCGAATATATTTTGTAAGTTGTAGGTGTATTATTATCAAAAAATGTTATCATCAGCATTATTATAATACATCAAAGACTCTGGTGGAACTTCAGATTCCTATATTGTACCTTAGTGCCCTAGTCTCCTCAGAGAGTAGTCTATGAATATTCCATTCGTCTAAAATATTTATACAGGATGACCGAGAAATCAGCATAAATTCATATAAACAGGTAAGTTAGGATTTTCTTTAAGATGAAGGGAGGAAAGTAGTTTATAGGAAATGGGATAGGTGTGTGCAGTACTAACAAAGAAAAAAAAACATGATGCTAAAAGGATTATACATGATGTATACCTACTCATTATTGATTAACCATTGTTTAAATATCTATTGTTGTCACAAACATATTAAAATGATTCTCAGTATTGTTGAAGATTTTCATTACTTAAAATCAGATATTCAATAATGAAGACTAATTCATAAATTTTTCAGTTGCGTGTTTTCAAAACTCTTTTGTGCTTAACACTTCTGAGACTAGACTAACTTTGTCTATTTCTGCATTAATGGGGAAGTAATTAGCAAATATATAAGTTTGCTTACTTGAGTAATCCTCTATATTTTGCTTGAAAACCCTTTAATTTACCAGTGGCCGATAACGCTCAAAAGGCACTTCCTAACAACAAAAAACTTGATCAAAGATGTCAAATACTGTGTAATGAAAGTCAATCCTGAAAGACTCAAGAAAGATTCGCAAATCGAAGATTTCCCGAAAGTGATGGTTTAAGAATTTGGAGTGTGAGAATTATGTATCCTTATTTTTTCCAATATAATTTGTCTCTAAGTCTTTTGTAATGCATGTCCATTCCTAGTTAATAAAGTAATGTTGGGTTCTGGAATGGTATGCAACTTTGTATTTTACCATATTCTATTGTTTTATGTATTCTATTTATATCAATCTCAATTTAGTAGAGAAGTACTACTTAAGATAGCGTCTTTACTCAATTTTGTATGTACTATGATTTAATATCTTATTCCTTGTATTGCACAAATATTCCCAGGTCAATAAAATAATCGTGCCTGGGGTGTTTTTCATTTTTTCTTTTTTTATACAGCATCCGTACTAGAACTAGCTAAATCTTCTTACCCGAGATATGAAAGTTTTTCGAACTGATGTCCCCAACTAGTGGCAAGTCATTTTGAAAGACCTCAATTTTGTTTCCAAAGGAGAAAATGAAAACTTTTGAGGATATTCACAATTTGTGGAAAGCTTAGTTGGATTGGATCTTCAAAAGTCACTGTCCATGGTTCTATCTTTAGTATTCAACAAATTTTAAAAGATTAAATAATGTGTTTCAAGCCAAATGTTAATTCTTCTTCTTAAATAAAAAAGTTATAGTTCAATTGGCAATATTATTTGGTTGCTGATAGTTTTTTTATTTATTTAAAACCTGATAGTGTATCTTTTTTTTATTAGAACTTAAAATTTTATAGATCTCAAATGAAGTGGCACAAATTTCTGTCACAATGAACGTCTTTAAAGTAGTAATTGTTTGTGTCTAATGGTTTATATTCTATTCATCTCAATAAATTTTCTTTACCTTTATTAAAGCTGTAATTTAATTTTCAGAAAGCAACAGTTAGTTGCTTAATTAATTAATGTAAAATGAACACAAAATCAATTACTTTGAAATAAATAGCTCATAAAGACTACTATCAATGCATTAAGAATTTCATTAGGAATCTAACGAATGTAAAGAAAAAACTTTTTAATGTGATGTTTGTGTGTCTTAAAATTTATGTTATCCTAGAATTAAAGATTCAATTTTTTAAAAGAAAACTGAAAATATTAACTACTCTCCGTAGAAGATACAGAACAATTTAAATTTTTGTTCAATTCTTTCAGGAAATTCAATGAAAAAATAGTTATGTTTCATTTGTTAATTTCATTTGGTGTATCATTTAACTTTGAAAAAACATATCTTTATCATATTTCAAATGTGGCTTATAAACTTTTGATTTATTCCCTTAAAGTCTGTAAAGACTTATTTAAAAGAAATTGTAGAGAGAGAGATGGAGCAGTATTTATTTCTTAGATTAACTTCTAAGCGTACTTTCATTGGGCGGGTGATGGGTGCTGTGTGAAAGAGATTAATCTATTTTAAATTACTAGCTTTAAAATGCCTCTTGACTAAATTGTTCTGGAACAATTTATACAAACTATTTGGAAACAATATCATGAATAATTCAACTTTTATTCTAATGTCTAAAAATGCGCAGAAATAATTACATTGATAAGACTGTTTTTATAAACCACCTTCATAACATAAATAATTTGCGAAATTTTTATGGTTGAAATGATAACTTCATCATTATATATATACCCATGTATATATGTATATTTCTTATAAAAATATTCTTTACTTTAAAACAATAAATATACTAGTAAATTCAAATTAAACAATTCGTATAAGCAAGGAAGCTTGAAAGCTCTTACAAAACACATTACCTCTTTTTAAAAAATAGTTTTCAAGCCCAGCTTTGTAAAGAAATAGGTAAAGGAATCTGAAATTTCCCTGATACAAAAACGAACGCTAATACCAAAACCTTGTTTGAACAAACGAGAATAACTTAAATACCCCGGATTCTCTCAGCGGTATGATCTGTATCAAAAACAAAACTGAAATCATTATGCAAACGGCCAACGTATTGAACGGTTTGCAGATGGCACCACAATTAAATTGTTGGAAAATCCCTTACTTTCGGAGTCCCTCGAAATTTATGGTCTCCCATGTATAAGGAACCCTCTTTTATTTCTTTTCCAAACATTTACGAAACCACCAGATTTTTTTTGTCCTGTTTGAACTCCTCTCTAGGAGGAACTATTTTCCTAATCTTTTTTTAACTGTTATAACCTGAGTGGGCCAGGCAATAAAATCTAGGAGAAATATTGCCCCTTGAAAAGGAAGGGATTTTCATCTTCTGAGACCACACACAGAAGATACAGAATGAGTGGGAGTTTTACCGATTTCTTTTTCTCTCTTTTTCTCCCGAAATCGTTCTTTTCTTATTAGTTTCTGCTATTCTTTTCAGCCCAGAGAAACTCAGTCGTCAGAGGGAAGGAAGATTATAGCTTTTGGCCCCAAGGTGATTATAACAATGAGGTACATACGTATAATAAATCAAATTAGGGGATTTTTTTTTGTAGAGACTTGTGACATCTAGATTGTTCGAATTTAATTTGTATAATATATTTCTTGTTTCATTGAACTTATATAACATTGGTAGCTTTTAAATATATTGCCAACTTTCAGTTGATAAAATAAATTAAGAAAAATTTATAATTTTAAAATAAATTTATTTATTTATTTACTGACTAATTTATTTTTTTTTATATCATTTAACTGAAATTAATTAATAAAATTGACAGTTCAATCAAAGTGGTTTATTATTTAAAGATAAAGACTGCGAGTTATAATATGGGACAGATAAATCTTCTTATTTGGGAGAAAATACCACATTATAGAGATTTTTTTAGAGTTTTAATATTTCTTTTATAGAAAAACTAAAAATGTAGTTTCAAGTTTAGTTTAAGCTTTAATTCAAGTATTAAAAATGTGTTTCCTTTTTTCTATGTTTGACAAGTTTCGACAATAATATTTTTGACTTGTTTATACACATGAATGATATACAGGGTGTCCCACGAAAAGTGGCCCAACCCCTATAACTTTTAAACCCCTATAGATATAGTCATGAAAGTGGGGTCTAGGTATAGTAAAGTGATCATGCCCTATCCGATGAGACTACTTTCAACGCCCTCTAGCGGAAACTTTAGGAGTTATAATTTTTATTTTAAAAAGTATGTGAGGTATGTGGAAAAAGTCAGTGACTAAGTTGTAGAGCAGCATCGTTTCATTATAAATCGACACCTCCACCACAAAAATGCCTACAATAAAACTCATTAAACGCCCGTTTATTTAATTATGATTTGGAACACTCAACCTCACGAATCGCATAAAACGCTTGCTTGTTTATTTGAGGTCTCGAACTCTCAACCTCATGAAACACCTCATGAAAATAAACGTTTAACATTTACCACTGATGCAGTATGTGCTTCCCGTCCACGACAATGCACATTTGGACTCTAGATTGAATATCGAGTCGCACATTTTACACCTCACACACAATTACGCATAATTAAACAATAAAACCCAAAATTCAATAGCCCCTTAATTAGTATATCCAACGAGATAGAGTGTTTCAAGCACCAAGTTACTACTTGCAAAAGCGTTTCGTGAGGTTAAGTGTTCGAAACCTCAAATAAACAAGCAAGCGTTTTAAGCGTTTGTGAGGTTGAGTGTTGCAAATCATAATTAAATAAACGGGCGTTTAATGAGTTTTAATGTAGGCATTTTTGTGGTCGAGGTGTCGATTTATAATGAAGCGATGCTGCTCTACAACTTAGTCATTGACTTTTTCCACATACCTCACATACTTTTTAAAATAAAAATTATAACTCCTAAAGTTTCCGCTAGAGGGCGTTGAAAGTTGTCTCATCGGATAGGGCATGATCACTTTACTATACCTAGACCCCACTTTCATGACTATATCTATAGGGGTTTAAAAGTTATAGGGGTTGGGCCACTTTTCGTGGGACACCCTGTATGTTGTTCCAAATAAGAAAAAAAATGACGTGTTTTTTAAGCATAACATCGTAATCTATATAAAATCCCACAGAAAACTCAAGAACTAAAATATAGGGTGAACAAAACATTCAAATCCAATACAAAGGTAAATCTCTAAGTGGTAAGCTTAAGCTTATAATAAAACTATAGTATTTAATGGCAAGCTATTAATTGCTCTAAATGTATATGATTAAAAACTTCGGATAATTTAGGTAAGAAGAAGATACTGGGAGGTAGAGAAGTTTGTGTTTCTAGAAATGTTATTCAACCTATAATCATGATACATTATTTAATTAAAGGTACTATAAAAAACCCTTTGGTCTATCTATTCAAAAGAATGTTTTCATAAATTTAAATGTACTAGAAAACATCCAATCTGGTATAAAAAAGTGTCATATCCATCTCAATATTTTTCCGAGTTGCAAGCGGCGAGAAACAGAAAGAGTATCCTTTATCTGGGCAACCGGATACCACGGTAAATTATGTAGACGAGAAAACATCAATTCCGGTCCGGTATCAACAAAACTGGAAAGAAAAACGGGAGATCCGGAGAAGGGTGTCCAGGCGCACAGAACTGTCCATCACCGAACGAAAATGAGCTGTCACAAGATATCGCTTGACCATTTGCTGTCACAAAACTTCATCTTTTTTCATCGCCATTTTTTTTCTCTCACCCGGCCGCTCGTTTTTACACCGGAGACCATTTTTCAGCAGAGGGAAAAAATTCCGTCTCGGACGAAAATTTGGTTTCCGCCAGATATAAATTTCTTTTTTCCGTCTTCTAAAGATGCGATAAAAAAGCTAGTCTCACCACTCCTGGTCTGAATGGAATATGCTTGGCGTGATGGATTTCTGTTTTGATGCGGCGCAGTTGACTTGCGGCCGCCCATATAGCCTCATTCTTGTTTAAGGGATGTGATACTTTATTCCGAGTGGCGGATGGCGGCGGGTTTGGCGATCCGTGGGGTCCCTCCGGAATTCATTCGGAATTCGGGAGTTCGTTTCTTTTGCCGCGGGCGATGTGACAAGTGGAGATATCGAGAGTGATGCTGTGGTTAGGGCAATGCATCAAGGAGTTGGGGGTGCGGGTTGAATTCAAAATGAATTAGGTGGACTAGTGAAGTTGCGATTTAAACATATAATTGGTCTTAATCGGAGACATTTCTACTTACTAGAAAAAGAGAGTGACTTATTTTAATATTTGATTTTTACACCATTGAAAGTGCTGAAATAAAACTTCTGTGCTTTTTCTCAAATGGTCGATAAAAATTAAAAAAGATTAATTTAATTGGACTTATTAGTCACAATGTATTACCCCCCAAAAACATTTAAGACTACTCTTGTAGGTATATGTTTCTTATCCCATTTGATTACCAACAATATCTAGATTAAATCATTGACCATAAGTGTTTCCCTTTTAATCTGATGAATAACAAAGAATGAAGAAAATGTAATAATAAAATTATTAAACATTTAAATGCTATACCCCAAAACAGAAACAGCAATGCAAATATTTAAATATTATAATTGATGAAATTTGAATGAATGCAGTTTATTGAGTATTTGACTTTTAAATTAAACTAGATAGTTTTCATTTCATGAAGAAAAGGATTTAGAGCAGGGAAGAATAGAATAATTCTTCTTGAAACACATAATTAACAATTTGTATACAAAACTCAATTCTAGAGCTAAATTATCTCGTAAATTAATTTTATGAAAATTCACTAAAAACCAAACGAAAAATTTTTAAAAGAGTTTCTCTTGGAATTTGAATGAACATAAAACCATTCTATGCTTTTTTAAACCATTGATACCTTTTCTGCAGAATGTTAAATAAAATGTTAAAAAGAATATTTTTTGTTGATAATCCAATTAAAGATTAATTATACTTACTCTCGATCACTTTTCTAAACAAATACACGTTATAATAAAAGCGGTCAACATATAACGCTCCAACCATAAAAAAAACATTTAAGTTTTGGAAACTATCCATAAAAGATGGTATCCGAAATTTTACATAACACCACGATAGAAAACCCCTTCTTATAACGGAGATCAAGCTTCCTTCGAAAACTAATAACAAAAAAAAGGGGAACTTTTGAGAAATAGGATTCATTTTTGGCGTTTCTCCCGGCACCCAAACGTGCAAAGAATGCGATTTCTAGTCGAATTCGATTTCTCCGGGAATCCAGAAACACACATCCGAATCCCTGGGACACGTTTCACACATCAGACCCCGAAGAAAGCCAGGCGGCCCGTGAACCCAGTTGGCGTTAAATGCTCAGACAGAGAGAGAAAAGGGAAATATATAAGAGATAACGCTCCAGAAGGTTGCGACGCTTGCTCGAGCGGGTTTTCGAGATTGTGGAGTTCATTGAGACTTGAGTTTTAAAGTGGTTAGTGGCGCGTTAAGTTGCTAGTTCGCTGGCTCTGAGTGCGAGTTAGTTTGGGACCTGGAAATTGTTGTTTTCCGGACGAATCGTTGCCGTTTTGTTATAGTTTTCGATGAAGTTTAAGTGTACCTAAATATTTATTAAATTCCGTGGTAGAATATAGATAAATCTTTCTATTTAAATACATAGGAATATTACTGGTGATTATAAATGTGCAGTGGTGTAGTTTAAGCGTTGGTGCGTTCCGTATGCGTAGGTGAGCGATAGCGAGCAGGGGGCAGATTTCCCTAGTAATTAAAATAAATAATTCTAAGTATTATATTTTTTTAAACCATCAAAATTTTTCTAATTTCATTTTCAAAGCGGTTACCTATTAAATTACCTATTAAACAAGGGTATATAACACCCTTTTTAGTGAAATTATTCCGATTAATTTTACATTAAAACAAAGGTAAAATCGCAGAAAATTTGAATTTATGAGCAAGAAGAGGAAAAAATAAGATAATGCTACCTAGTATGAACAATTGGACAAAGAAAATAGCTTTGAAATTTCATAGAAAGGTTTAAAACTAATACAATCACCCATCTTCCCGTAATTACTATGAACAGTCAAATTGAAATGGGTGAATTACTGTTTAAAAATACTAGAAAAACAATAGGATTTGAATTCACCCCTGAAAAAGAAATGAATCCGATAATGAACAACTCAAAACTATTACTTCATACATTTACTTTATTGAATAATGAACTAAAATCAATAAAAATTAGTTTAAATAAAGGTTAAAGTAATTATTAATAAACTACGAATAAAATGTAGGTATTTAGAAAAAAATGTTATTTATTTTTAAATGCCTTGTACTTCGTTTTACTTTATCGGCTTATTAAATAACAATGTATAAAGTCTCAAATTTCAAACTAATCTTGCTACATTTTTGAAGATTTTGATACTACTTGTTAGAAGTATTTAATTTCTTCTTAGTTTTTTACGTAGATATTGAATAACCATTTGTTTTTTATTGTTACCGTAGCTCCCAGACTCAAGAACAGTTCTTTTGACTTTCTTCCCCCATCCCAAGAATCAACAACAAAAACGGGGATAGGATCCTGAGAACATTTTGTGTTGTTTCTTTTCAGAATTTTTCTTTTGAAACTAAAGTTCTAAATGAATTATTGACTAATCCGTTAACGTGGTGATGAACTTCAGAGTTTTGCGTTTCGCATAAAAAATGTTTCCCTTCTCAAATTTGTTTCCGATATTTTGGAAAACGCTTTCCCAAAGCCGCTAAGTTTAGAAACTGGTCCAAGTTTTCTGAATACTTCTGTTTTATAGAAACTTAGTTCATTAGGGAGGAGTGAAAATAGAAATGGCGATTAGGTTAAATTAAAAAAGTTGTATTGAAAATCATTAATTATTATTACTCTTAACAATCCTTTGGTTTTGCTTCGTAGATGGAAAAAAATGAGATGATGGATGCTTTAACATATGAAGCTGCTTCAAGAAATATTAGAATATATTAATAATAGTTTTCAAGGAATGAAAATCAACTTTAAAAATTATTACAAAACCACGGTAATTAAAATTTTTCTTGGTTTAATTTAAAGGTAGAAATTACTTAAAAAGGATAAATTGGTTACTTACGTAAAATTTTAAAGGTTACCCTCTAAAGCGACAAAATCTAATATTTATAGGTATTTTGAAACGGCATCGGCATAATGAATTTGTGTGAGGTTTAACAGTGATATTCATTTTGAAATATTTTCGTATTAAAGAGATTTAAATATTCTATTATTGTAACGAAAAAATTAGCTTTTTACGAATTATACTAATTTCTTAAATGCCAATTTTTAAAGCATTAGGATTAGAGAATCCTATACGTTAAATTACATATAGGCATAATTAGAAAAAAAAATATTTGGGGGAAACGTTTCACCTTTTTCTCACTAACATATCACTAAAATACACAAAAAAATTTCTACATATTATTTATAAACTATTATTTCACATAAAAAATTGCTGTTGCATTGAAAATTGTTACGATTTTAGTTGACCCCTTCTGGGCAAATACGAGATTCAGGTATAATATTTCCTTAAAAAAATATTCTGCTAAAACAAATATGTTTTTATGATGTATTTAGTTTGCAGTTCTGGGAGAAACTTTAAGTAAGATCACTGCGTTGTTAAGTTAATTACTTTTCTAGGTAAACCCTTAACTTTCTGAGCATGAAATAATTAAAAATCTTACAACTCTATGTTTCACAGTATTCATTTTCACTGCTTATTTTTTTTAAAGAAAAAATTAATTATAAAGTCAAAGAACTTTTCCAGTCTTGTAACGAAATGAAAAATGCTAAAACTTACTTGACATACATTTTCTTCTTTTCGGTTTTTTAATTACCTAAAAAAAAGTTCGAAAACAGTCTTTTTCAGAAATGGTTTTGTACGGGAGAAGAAATGTGTTTTAATTGTTTTGAAAGGAGTTTTCGATTAATTTACACCATTTCTTAAAAGTAGGTAGAATCTTATTTTATTCTTATATTCAGCAGATAGGGCAAAATACTCAGTGTATGATAGTAGATATATTGTATTAAATATAATGCGTAATTGAGAAACGCAATAGATACTTGTGTTAGTTTTCTTTTTTCTGATCATATTTTCTGTGTAGAATAAACTATTAAAAAAATATTTTTTTAAAACAGGAGTACATTTGGAAATAAAACGATCTAAAGAATACTGAAACAATCCTTGTTTTACCAATAAAAACCATAAAGTAAATTTAATGGATGAAGTACTGTTGTTGAGGTGTTGTTAAAGAACTAACACCACTGATGTTATGAAACACTTAGTACTTTACCTTTTTAGCCCTACTGAAATAAAAATTAGTAACATGCTTCATATTTATGCATTCTTAAACTTGTTTACACGCATCATTCATAAAATCCATACATCTTTACATTCATCATTCATAAATTCAAAAATAATTTAATTTTTGAAATAAGTATGATGAATTGCAGAATGACTTCTACTAACTTGTGATTTGAGGACTGATACTTTTAGGAATTCATTATTAGGTATTTAGTATTTATATGTCTTGAATGCTTTAAAGTTTTTTAAAGTGAAGGTTTAAATACATTTGCACTGAAATGTATAAAAGTAACCGATACCTAAATATAGTACTACCCTATAAGTACCAACTATTAACCACACGCATCACTAAATTTAACTATGTTTTATACACCCCATCAGTACTTTATCCATCTAAACCACCATCACATAATATAAAAGCATTACATAGCATCTGAACTTTGTTTCTCTGCTTCTTTCAATGGTCTTTGATGTGCCACGAAACAATAAAACAAACGCTGAGCCGAGCAGAAAGCGTCAGCATTTTAGAATTAAGGCATTCCTTTTGTACTCATTCCTGCGTAATGGACACGTTTTCTTTCTGCTCGAACTCCCTTTTATTCGAGCATTGCTGCTGTGAAGTCGGAGTGAAGGGACGATAGCATTCTATTTCCACTTTTAATGAGTAAAGCTATTTACTGTTGCGAGCGAGGGATCCGTGTAGGTTTTGATCAGGTTTTGTTCTCGGTGCGCTCGAGTTTTCCCTAATGGCTTCCCGATGTTTTAGAAGGTGTAGTTTTTTGCGGGATACTGTTGTTTGGTGTGTTATGAATGAGTGTCCTCTCAATGTAAAGGGTTTATTTCCCAATTTATAGCTGAGACAATGAATGGAAAATGAGGATGAGCGTATCCGGATATTGTAAACATGATGTAAGAAGATATTAATGCGAATTAGGGTGTTTTAATGTATAGTTTAAGAGCTTTAAAAATTTTATTAATGGTTATAACCGAAATAAGAATAGAGAATAAAGAAAAAAGGGCAGAGATACAGGATTTGTCTCTCTGATTGTACCAGCAATTATTGAACTTTATCAATAAAGTGTTATATTTTTCATGCTATTCAATTATATTCTTTGTATCATGTAATACTTTTCTTAAACAACAAATCAAATATCTTAATCAAAAGCAACCAATCTACGCTGGTTTACAGAATAAATATAAAAATAAAGGGTTTTACATTTTATCACAGTGAAGAGAAACCCACGTATGTTCATATTAATAAATATTTTAAGCAATTGAAACAAAGTTCACACACATGAGATTTATTCAAAAAGTAGGGTACTAAAATATGGTTTAAGGCAGTAAGAAAAATATATTTATCCTTAACAATTCTGTAACCGGGATAAGCGTGAATTCTTACATTTATTCCTTGAAATACAAAGACATTGCTCAAATATTTCTTTCAAGCCAAAAATTTACTTTTAAAATCTTACCAACTAAAGTTTAGCATTAAAGTTTCAAAATAATACGAAACCGTGCCTCTATATCCAGAGATCCCTCTTAAAACCTAACAAAACGTCAATTCACCGTGGAAAGTAAAAAACCCCTCTTTCTCACGAGGACCCGATATATTGCTTGGACGGCACTTTTCAAAAGTGTGTGACTCTCCATCGGCTGGGGATCTCAACTCCCTCCCATCGTGACCTGACTCCGCGGGGCACTCTGCAGATTGGGTCACGTCACGGTGATACTCGGTGTCACGTCCGCGGCTCAGCCGAGGGGGCCTGTTTACCGATTATCCGGCTCCTGCCGCGATTTTTAGAGGATGATGCGTATTATGGTGAACGGTGGGGGGTGATAGAAAGTCATTGAGATGTGCACGGTGATAGGAATATAAACCCATGAGGGGATATTTGAGAGACTATCAAAGGCTATGAGGGGATTAAGATGGTGGAGAGGTTTCGTTACTGCGATGCAATAGGTCAATAGGAAGTAAAACAAGAACGAGGTATGGAAGAATTGGTTTTAGATTTGTTATTGGTATTTTAGTGTATATTGGAGTCAGTGATTTAAATGAAAGCGTGCATCGGGGCATTGATATAAACTGTTTTTTACATCACATTATATTGTTATTTATATTTAGTAGGTAATAACTATCACTTTAATGAAACATAATTTATATTAGTTACTGAATTTGACCAAAAAAGGTTAGTACGATAGATGCGGTAAGAAATTTGCTTTAAAATGTTTATTACCCATTATCAGGGCTGTAGGAGTTAAAGGGTTATGGTCACCACTTACTTATCGCGAATGAACATGTTTAGGGATGTCTCATTAAATTTGTTGAATTGAATAGTTGTCAAGGCTTTACAAATGCAGCTTTCTACAATTTATTTACGATACCACAAACTATAGAACTTCACTTAAATATAATATCATTTGAGAGTTAAAAAACGTTTAAGTCCTCGACACACAGAAAGAAATTCAAACGAGGGTAACTGGTAATTCTTCCCAGTGGTGTCTATTAGATTTCGAGTGTTTGCTCACCAGTTCCTTCCGACTGTTTGTAGTTCCTCGCCCCGACCGACCGAGTTTAAAATAACAAAACGTCCTTGAACGACTTACTTGCGGAGTGTGTAAACTTGATCAACCGCGTGAACTTTTCCGGAAATTTCATCAATTTTTTCTTCTGCGTCAAAAAAAAAAGATAGTAGAAGGTAGAGAACTTTGCTCTCTCCGGGTATTTTCCAAAGGAGAAAAAAAAAACGTGCTTTTACACTTTTGTACAAGATGAAGATCCCGCCTGATTTCCCGGGAGACAGGGAAGTCCCCGCTTTAAAATTCAATCCCTTTTTCCCAGTTTGCTCTCTAAAACTATTTCCCAACGGAGGGCTCCCGCCGTGACCTTGAATGGAAACGGGATCGGGAGTTCCGACAAGTTTCGGGCTTTTCCGGAATTTAGAGCGCCCCGTGTGTGTGATGGGAGGCCGCTATTGAAATTCATTTTGAATTGTTTCTCGATTTTAGTTCACTCGAGGGAGAAAGAAAAGGTAGGTTTGAACTTGAGTTATGCGTGCTTTGAGGTGTTGTAAAGCATCATGATTACAGGGTGTATTTATGAGATATGCTGGGGGACTTCGTTAAGGAGTTAAAAAATAACTGCATTGTATGTACATATCTTGCTTAGCAATCAGCGGTTCTAAAACTTTGACCCGTTTAAAATGTTGTTTATTTTAATTTCTTTTCTCAAAAGAAAAATAAGGAAACAAATGTATTTTAGAATGCAAAGCTCTATTAGTTTATCTTAGTTTGGTCTTTGAATCACAGAAATCCTGCTTAATAGAGACAGTATTCAATGATACAAATAAAAATTTGGAGATAAATTAAATTTAAAGGAAAATTAGAGAACTAAATTCAATACTTTAAAGTATTCCTTTATCATTAATTTGAAAGTATATGATAAAAAAAATGTTCTTTGTCAAAAGGTCATCAGAGAAAAATGAAGTCATATTTATAGAAAGTTAGTTAAAATGCGAAATTCTAATTGGATCGCCAGTTTGTAAAAGGGATAAGTTCAAAAAACTAGTTTTGAGAAAACCGAAAAAGAAAACCTGTATAAGAATAGAATTTTCATTGTATAACCACAAAATTTGCACTGGAAATTCAGGACCCTATTTAGAGTATAGAATAATCATGGAAAAAATACAAGTATATTCAAAAATATTTTATAGTTGAAAAAAAGTTGATGGACTTATTCCCTTTTTCAACCTCATGAAATTTCACATGAAAAAATCTTATAAACCACTTTAATCGACAACTAAACTATATTTCAGCTTTTATACACAGCAAAAAAGTGAAAAGTAGAAAGGAGGAATAAAATTAAAAATTATTATGATAACTGAGTCATTAAGGCATTATCAATGTAGTAAGTGAATATAAATGGAGTCAAACATTCATTGGATAACAAATGAAAAAAACATTTTTAAATTAAAATCAAATTTTAATTTGGTTAAGTACAGAGTACAAGTCCACAGTACAAAGAATAAGGAAAGAAAGACAAATTAACTTTAATTTCAATTTTATAGTAAAACAAAATATACAATGAATGGACAATGATTTCGCTAAATTCAATTAATTTAATTCCAAATTCAAATTAAATTATCTGCCGATATGAGGTAGTTAATTATTTTTCCCTCTTTACACTCATGTGTAGATCGAAACTTGGAGATTTTTTTTTGCGCTCAGAAAGTCAATTTGCTATATTTTGGACTTATTCCCTTTTTTAAACAGGCGATTCAATTATTTTCATATTGTAAAAATTATTTTAGATATCTTAAGCTCAGGGATAAGACGACATTATGTGAACTACAAAAGTAAAGTAATATTTTAATGTCATAGTGATTGAAATTTCATTGAAGCATCCTCCTCATCCTTAGGGATACCTTTAAAAAATCAACTTTTATCAAATATTCCTTTTAAAGTTATCTATTAACAAAAGCAAATAAATGACAGAATACTTCAAAAACATACAAATTCCCGCAGGAAAATAATTTAATGTATAGCTTTATTAAAAATAAATATACTTACCTAATCCTTACTTTAAAACATTTTAATACACTCTCTTAACCTCGGAATTTCATTTGTCATAGAGAGAGGGTACATTATTATGGTTCCAATCGGGGGGAACCGTACGAGAGCTTATCCAAACTTTCTCCAAGGGCTCATTTTAAAGCCCAGTTCATTTCCCAACTGCCCGATTCTCTTCCGCCCGAGAGAAAGAAAGGCTATTGATAGATTCCGGCTCGCTAGTCTCCTATTGTCGAAATAAAAGCCAGAACGGTGCTCAGATAAGAAAGGGAAGGCTCCGGTGGCTATATAATAAGTCAATCAATTAGATGGAGGCGATGTTAAGGGATCTTCGGGTTTTTTTCCCGCTGGATAAGAACGACAGGAGGGAATCTCAGATGGAGAGATTGTATGGGTAGGGTTGGTTGGCGGGGGTGGTTTTACTGAAAAGTTCGTCCATGATTAGTGTTGGGGATTTGAGGCTTTGTCGTGTTGGGGGGGGGAGCTTTTGATATAATTTATGATGTGATTTTTGTTAGGAAAAGTTAAGTTTTGTATGCTTTTTGCTGTTAAAATGGCAGAATGGTAATGGTAAGAAGAGATTTGAGATCCAGATTATCTGAGGGTATTTTTTAAAGTTGGCGATGGCAATTAATTTTAAGTAGAAGGTTTGGGAAATATTGCATATAATATACTTATATATTCTACTTATCCGGTTTCTCTTTGGTTGAAGTGTAGTAAAAATAGGGTAAGCGTAATCGGGAGTTTTTGCAGTGAGGAGGTTTAAAAAATGTATTAAAAGGGATGATTCAATGAACTCTACGTAGTTCACTTTTCTGCTGTCAAAGAAGAAATAATTGTTTTATGTACTATGGATTTAAAAATAAACATAACGTTTTTTTTTTTACTTAAAAATGTGCAATTAATTTCTAAAATCCATTGCATTTTAGTTTACTTAAAAACACATTTTTGGCATATTTATAAAACTGATACAAGAAAAATATAGAAAATTAGTAAAAAAATTAATATTCTTCTGAAGTTTTGATTTTATCAGAAATTTTTTAAGCTTTGCATTAAAATTTAATTTAAATGATTTTTTTCGAATTAAATATCTACTTAATTTTGAAGCATTGTTAAATTCAGTAGTAATAATTATTCATCTTTAAATTATCTGTATTAAATAATAATGGCAATAGGAAAGTGTCAAAAACTAAAGTTTACAACTCACATTTTTACTGTAGTTATTTATATGGGAAAATTAAAATTAAAAACGCTTATGATAATAAAAATTCTTTCCAAATAATAAAAACTTACCTTTAACCATAACCTTTTATTTAAATACTAAAAAGGAAAGATTCGTGTTGAGTTTTTTAAAATTTTATATACAACGTAACCCTAAAAGTTTTCTCATTGTAAATTTCATTAAAACCAACATTATCAATAACTTTACCCATTGTATGAAGTTTTTCCCCATTTTCAGATACAAGGATCTAATTATAGTCTTGAAGTTATTAACACAAATGAACATTTTCTTCCAAATAATCTTCAGTTAATAGGAAACTAAAAGGAAGTTAATTTTCTTCTCGAGTTAGTAGAAAAACTGATAAGCTACCCGAAGTTTCAACCTGTCAGATAAATTTCACATGACTAAGACGATAAGACAAAATTAAGAATTTTATCTTCCAATAAAACCCTTTTCTCCCAAAAACTGCAAACCTATCAGCGATTTCAATCAGACCCGTCCTCATTCACCGAATATCTTCCGATACAATATCACCATGGTAACGCGCAGCTATCTCCAATGCGAGTCTCGTAAAATCCTAGCAGATTACCCTCGGATAAGTTGGAGCAATTATCCATTTCCCAGTTTGGATGAGAAAAGCAAAAGAGAAAATGATTTCCAGCCAGATCAGGTATTGTAAAAGAACTAGTTTTTCCAAGTTAGGTGCCTCAAGATCCAATCACATTGACTCGGCATTAGAAGGATCATTAATTGAGATCCAGTTCTGCGTTAGGGGATGCGCTCGTTTTTCTCCAACGAAGAGGAAGGCTTTTAATTGCATCCAACGGCTTTTGGATGGGCTGTGGCGTTTGCTTCCAGGAATCCATCCGAGTAGAGTTGAGTAGTTGGCGACTGAGTGGAAATATCTTTGGCTCATTTGATTCTGAAGTGTTGAGGAAAGAAGTCCAATTTCTCTAATACATAGTTGATTTTGGTTTATCGAACAGAATGTAATTAAACTAAAAAATTATTCCACTGGAAACAATGGGAGATTTTATAGATGGGCTTGGGCATTTATTTGGATATGTGAGTTAAATATAAAAAGAAGAGTAGTTAGAAAACAAAGTAGCAATTTAATGTAAAAATGTAAATTGAGTAGATAAATTTTAAAATTAAGGAGGCCTTATTTTGTGAGATGAAGTGAATTGGACTATCTCCCTCCTATACATGGTGTTTCATATCAATGTTTCAGAACTTCTAGGACGGGTACGATACATCTAATCAACTCAGAATCACACAGAAATGGAGAGTTGAAATGCAGCTCTAATGACCTAGGGGTTTTTATAGGCAGGCTTGAGAGGTTTTGTAATTCCCAGAGAAAATTGACAAGTAACCTTTTAAGATTGTATTAAAACCAGAAAAATCGTTTGATTTTGCAATTAAATATATAAAACTAATTTAAAAGATGAAATTTCAGGGGTGTTTAACCAGACTAAACGTAATTTCTCAATGTTAAAGCTTGTAGGAAGTCATAATATATTTTAAGCCAAAGACCTGAGAAGTTATGCTGCTTATAAAAACCCCTAGGTAGTTAGGGGTGCATTTCTTACCCCCATTCCTATGTTATTCTGAGTCTTCTAGGTGTGCCCTACCACTCTTAGAAGTTCTGAAATAATTATCTAAAACACCCTGTATATTATGATGTAGAAGCAACTTATTAAACGTAGTATACGTATAAACATTTTTATACGTTGTTTCTACATCACATTTAGTTTGCACAAAGTATTTCTATATCCTTACCCTATATATTGGAATGTAGTCCTTCATTTAAGTTTAATCTTGTTTAAAAAAAATTATATCTTTTAAGCCTGTACTCATTATGCATTTATCAGAACTTGTTTTAAAATTTTGGCGACTCTCGAATGAAATAGTAAACAGTACATTGGTACTATTCAGAATTTTCGAAACACAGGGGAGGATGTGATTTTCCCAAACATCCTCAGTTACGTTTCATGTTACCTGTCATTCAGATTGCTTAGCTCGTGTTGAAGAAATCGAGTTTTCAATACAAGCAATATAGTGCAAGAATTTCTCAACGAATTGGAAATTCAATAAAACGAAACTATTCTGAGTTTTCACGTGCAGCTGGTTTCAAGTCGAGAAAAAGTTCAAAGAGTCAGCAGGAAATTGCATTCACAAGTATAGATCTAAGGTTTATGATACTTATTCTAAACCCTTAATATGCAAGAAGAAAATTCTTCAGAAAATAATACTTATCGAGTTTTTGGGGCCATATAAAATGCCAAGCATATGTAATGAGTTCTTTGAACTTACCATTACTGTAAAACAAAATCTGGAAGAATTTTACGAATTATCACTCAAATTGGAATAAATGCATTAAAATTTAAAGAAGGTATTTAAGAAAACATCACATAAGTAATTTATTTAATTTTATCTTAACCCTCTTTAACTCTAAACGTATTAACTATAACCCTCTTAATTTAACGTTTCTAAACCTGTTATAGTTGCTTGGAAAACCAAACAAGCCCTCTTCACTTTCTCAAATATAAAGTCATGTTGTTTTGACAGCCTGTCCTACGGGTGTGTCTGTCTTTTCAAATACAAAACTGAGGGGTAACTTTATGTTACTTTAGAATGTAAAGAGTGAATCTGAAGACTTTTGCATTTTCTATTTGGATGTTGTATAACAAAAAAAGTAACATAACGTTTTCCTTTGTTTATATCCTCATTAAAAAAATATATTTTTTTATTTCAGTTTGTTTCAAAAGGTAAAGTTAAAAATGAAACGTTTGTTTAAATCTACTGGAATGAAATGTGATGAAAAGATGAAAAAAACTAAAAACAATCGAGAAATTTTTTTTCTTTTACTACAAAAACTGCAAAGTGGCAATTACATTGGAAGAAAATAATAAAAAAACCCCACATTTTATACATTTTAAAATAAATTTTATTGCTGTTTTGTGTAACCTTGAGTAGAAAATAAGTGTTCAAAGTAATGCAACTTTTTTAAATATAAATATCTTAAAAATGTTCGAAATAAAAAATAGTTTGGAAATAAAATATTACTGTATATTTTTGAAAAAATAAACGTTAAAGGGAATTGTAATTTAATTGAAAAAAATCAAAACTTTTTAAAGGAAAACAATTGGGGAAGGTTTTGTAACGACGTAAAAAACAACCCGAACAATTAAAATTCAAAAGCAGCTTTATTTAAACCGATGACCAACATTTATCTCACAACCACTAAACAAAAACATAACAGCCTATTTAAAAAGAAAAATACAGTTAAAATTAAAGTTGAAATTTAAAGCTTAAAATCCACATAAAAGTTAAAGTTGTTTCTAAAATTAAAAGTTAGATATTGCAGGTAAAATTGAAGTTACTTACTTACTAAATTACTAAAATTAAAGTTAGATATTGCAGGTAAGGTGCTCGGTTACAGACTCCTATTGCAGGTAAGGTGCTCGGTTACAGACTCCTCCCCTCCCAGAGAGGAACTTTTCATGAGGAACGAGGGAAACGTTTCTGCATCACTCCTAAGAACAGTTCTAGGTTTTAGACCCTTTTGGTCTGAACACATCGAAGGACAAGTATTCAGCTTAGTCCACACTGAATCCCGAATTCCCAATTGGAATCCTATAGGACACTTTTAGGACAATTTTGGATTTTTTTAGCAATAAGTAATATGCATATAATAAACCTAAATGAAAGATTGGAAGATGTTTTTTATAGCTGAAACACCCATATTAAAAAAGGTATTAAAAATTCTTCCTCCTTTTTGCTAAACTATATTAGCTTTCCATCAAAATCCTTTGTAAATAGTAGTCTTTAGAAAACCACACTTATTTATGCAGATAAAAGTCAGAAATCTAAAAGTAAAATGTTTTCAAATAAATTACAGAGTACGTACAGTTACTATTTTTCAAATAAATTACGACTACCACAATAACACAAAAATGTACAAAATAGCGTTGTAACGAGTCAAACATGTGTTACAAACCTCAAGACGATTTGGGAAACCTGTAAACCTCATCTAAAAAAAAATACACCCCTTTTATGGCATCATAACGCAGCAATTTGCTCGGAAGCGTCTTAAATCCAAGTTCAGAGGGTGTAAGAGATTGAATGACGATTCCCTCAATGCCCCCTCTGTTATGGGACGAAGATTGAATATTTACAGCGCAAACGTTGGGTTTGATGATCCTCTTTCCAGTGGACTGAAATGGGGCTAAGAGAGATTTTTTTTCCGAAAAGGGATAGAGGAGCTTTAGGTTTATTTCCGAGGGAAAATTTCATTTGCAGAAGATGCTTTTTTGAGGGCTTTTTAAGATACTCTTGGACTTAGGAAAATGATACTTTTATTACGTATATTTGGGGACTCAAAAATTTCGGGGAATAAAATGAACAGGTAAGTTGTTACAAATGTGGTGTATTTGTATAGAAAAGTGAAATAGAAAAAGTCAGGTTTTGAATGTGTGTGTGTTAAACTTTTTGATGGATAACTTGTAAGTTTGAAAGTACCCTATTCTGAGTTTAGAAATTGGTACAACAGTTTATCCAGTTATTTTGATATTGTACTACATGAATTTGTTTGAGGGTTTTATAAGATTGAGTAAATACTAAGAGAATGATGATGGCAGATGATTACAATTGAGTAAAATTTTATCTCGGAACCAAAACATACTAATATTATCAAATTGTCTTCAATACAAGAAAATTTAGAATTAAACCGAAAAGAATTGGTCTACAACTGCCTATCGATAAAATAGTACCTATCATCAAAATATTGCATAAAAAGTAGAATTCCTTTAAAAAGTATGAGTATACAAATACTAAACCTTAAAAAATAGAAACGATAGGTATTTTAAATTAAGTAAAAATAATTTCTCAGTTTCTTTTACAATATTTTATTTTGCTAGTCTAAAAAAAGTGATGATTATTTTGATAAAAATTAAAACCGGAATTCCCTTTCCTGTATCTTTGATGAAGTATAAATGATTATTTTCAAACATTTTTGTCACAGTAGTTTGCTTTCCATAAAGTACCTGACAATTTACTCCAGGACACGAATTGAGATACCTGACTAAAGTTTTATCTATTCCAACGGGAACAAGAATGTGATGGTAAACGACACGCTACTAAACTCCCCACCTTTATGCTAATTAGAGTAATTAAGAAGAACAACGGTTATCGCTGGACTGTTCTAAAGTAGCTAATTAGTTCGACACAATCAAAAGAAGCCGTTTGTAAATCGGAACATTATATAAGGTAATTATAATAGAGCTGTAACAAGACTTCAGAGATTACCTTCGAATAAATAAGCTGAGTCATAAGAGAATAACGAAATTATTGAAAAGATAGTCAACATTAACTATATTATCAATATATAATAGTAATATAAGATAAGATAGTAAAAATTACTCTAATAACTGGAGAAATCTATCTCTAATATCTGAAAAAAATTATGTATGGTAATTATGTATAAAAATACAAATTTGTTTGGAAAATATTTATGCAAAAATATTTAGCTAAGACAAATACTAATTCTAACAATCATATTTTATTCACCATTATTTCTTACATTTCATAATCTTATTTGCAAAAACATTAACCAAGAAATACTTTTTAAGCTTTTATTAACTTGAAAATATAATATCTCAGTTATTAAAAATTTTCTACCGAAAAGAACATAAGGGGCAGAAAAATATTTTTTTCTGACAAGTAAGATTAATTAAGAGTACAAAAATTTTTGTTGAACTTTTTCATTTCTATCGTGAGCTGGGTATTTAATTTGTATCTTAAAAATTTGAAAAACTTCCAATGCTTTTTTCGAAGTGATTTTTTACGATGTAATTAAAACAATGAAACAAAACAAAAAATAATATTTTTTATCAGTTGTATACATTTGATTCGTTATTACGATTTGTTACATGTTACATGTTAAAACATGTTACATGTTAAAAACTGATTAAATTCTATTCATAGTTAATAAGTCACAGTAACAACAAAATAACTTTTACTTATGAAATAATTTAACGTCTTCATTTGATTTTGTATACCTGAAAGATTAGTTGTTTTTCTACTATGTTTAGCTAGAGAAAAAGGTTTTTAAAGATAATATTCTTGATAAATATGTATGGAACCTTCTTCAAGTTACCAAAAAGAAAATATTTTCATTTTAACAAGTCACAAATTACTCTTTTAATTAAAAAAACTAGCTAATGAGATACCAGTATTCTTTTTAAAACTTGTAACTTCTAGTTAAACTCATTTTTTCTAAAATTTGAAGCTCCAATTATCCATTTTAATTTTTCGTGTAATCCATAATAAATGTTGGAGGTAAGTTGAGATTTTTGATAAGTTAATTGCTAAAAAAGGGGAAAACATACTTTTCTACATTTTTAGTAATTTGAAAGCGTTAAATTTGTGTAAACTGCTTTTATATTTGCCCCTCTTTATTTAGTACTTCGCGTTAAAAACCTTTTGTTCAATATAGAAACAAGTGTTATTCTATTTTGAGTACAAAAAAAAGTACAAACTGATTTTAATAAGGAATAAAATTTTACTAACTAAATATTTAATTGAATTGAAGGAAATAACATGGGTTCTATGTTTTTTTTTATCTTTGATATCAATAACACATAGGGATTTTCACGGAAGCTAAGGGAGTTAAATGGGTTATTTTTTAAAGAAAACATTTTCTGATGAAATAAATTTTACAGAGATACATTGTAAATTAAATTTTTGTATTGCATTAAGAGTAAAATTATTGTACCATCAATAATTCAATATAATTCTACTTATTACTAAAAAAACATCCTGTTCCAAAAAGAAATGCTGCTTTTAAAACTTACATTACTGATATTTTTTTCTGTAAAATAACTCTCATTTTTGTATAAAATAAGTTTCAATAAACAAATTTAACTAAAAATGAAATCTCATTTTAGCATTATTTGTGTACCATTAGGTAAAATGGGTACTCTTAGCAATTCGTTCTATACTGAATACTATAAAACGATGAAAACTAGTTACAAAGAAGTTATTTCAAATTAAATACCTTTTTTTTTAGTTTTAAACATTCATTTAATATTTTTCATTCTATTTTAAAAGTAAAAAAAAAGAATGTTCATGCATTAAATGCCTTTAAATTTTACCTGCTTTGATTCACACATACTCATAATTCATAGTACTTGATTATGAAAAGTATAGCTGATTATTGAACTGAAAGTAATTATTATTTCCTGATTTATTTAAATTTATCTCTAGGGAACTGTGGCAACGCTCGCTTTGTACAACTGGGCTCTTTTTGCGGAAGTTGTAAAGTGTTGATTGCTGCTGCTGTTTAGAATTGTGCTATATACGGTCTCTAAATTGTGCATTTTCTAGATTTTACTTGAGAGCGCTGGTCGCTCATTGATTTAATTAATAAATAAAGTTTTTTTTTTTTTAAATTGGATTTACTATTAAGCAGCATCTGTCATACCTTAATGGTGACCCGGACGTGAACACACTTTAGAAACTAAAATTGCCGTCAACGATAAAGAATCATTAATAACCTACAATTCATAAACTGTCACAAACTTTACTAACACAAATGCCGATAAAGCTTGAAAATTGGCTTTTAAAAATCCCCATAAAGCGAATAATGATATTTGTAATTTGCATCATTAGACTAACTATACACGTATTGAAGTATTCTTTAATAATAGGTGAATTTGGTTCTCAAGTTTCCAAGTTAGCCTCGTTCCCTTTCATCTTGAACAAGATTAATTACCCCTACAACTAATTTTCTAGAGTCACAGTCGCATTTAATCATATTCTAGCGAAGAATGCTATTAATTCTCCGCTCTGGCACCTATTTGCAGTGTTTAACACACAATCCCTTTTTATGCGCATTTTTATCGGAACCAAACGCAATATTCACGGAGGTAACTCTAGTAAAAAGGCGAAACTGGTTGGAGTGTTTGCTTCGCAATATTCATGTTCGGGAGAATGTTCCTACATAATTAGAAAATGCACCAGACTGGAAACAGAAAGTTCGGATCGATTTGGCTCATTCGAACGCCTTTAGAGGGGAGGGGGGGGGGACTTCCGGTGAAGAAAAATAATGACTCGATGAATTAAAGGAAGAAAGCGATGGAATGTGAGGATTTTTTCCTTTATATTTCTGTTTGAAATGAGAGGTAAAATCCGAATGTTTTAATTCTTTTCGCTTATGTGAGCGATATTGGATTGTTCTCTTTAAGAAGTGGAATATTGTATGTTCGGGTGTTAACTTTCGTCAAATGCTTAAATTTAAATGGGTGACTACTTTTCTAATTGGATAGATTGGCTTAGTTGTAGTTAATACTTTTTATTTTCTTCCCAAACGGAAGTTATTAGACTTAATGCTTATGAAAACAGCATTTGTATTATCAATAGTGTTCGGCACTAGTTAACTAGAACTAGTTGCAACTAGTAGTTAACTAGTAGTTTAACTACTTTTGGTTTAAACTAGTTTAACTATTAGTTGAACTACTTTTTATAATAACTACTAGTTGAAACTACTTTCAAATTTTCAACTACTTTAAAAAATTTTTTTGTTTAAAATTTCAAAAATATTTAACATTTTTATCAAAATATACAAAAAATTACACTGCTATTTATAACTACAATGTCATGGTAGAGTACTCAAATACCATAACCAGAAATAAAGGCCCGTTTTGAGCGAAGCATAAAGTTTTTTGTGATATAGATAAGAAAGATTATTGGAATTTGGGCAAAAATAGGTTATGAAATTAAATAGACTAGTTAACTAGTAGTTAACTACTTTGGGAAATAGTTAACTACTAGTTGCAACTAGTCCCAGGAAAAAATAGTTAACTGCTAGTTGCAACTAGATTTTCCCAGACTAGTTAGTAGTTGGTAGTTAACTTCTTTTTGACCACTAGTTGCCGAACACTAATTATCAAGAACAACTTTATAAATATTTTAATACTGTATTTGTTCTTTCTACGTATCTGTAAAACTAAAATATGGTTATAAACTACAGTGTAACTATTATTGCAAATTGCATAAATCCTTAGAGAAAGTGTTTTACTCTTGTTCAAAATTATTTCAATTATTGAATCAAATTACAATTTGAACTTAATAATTAAAATTATTTAATTTTTAAGTTTTATTTAATAAAACATTTATAAGTAACAAAACTGCGTATTTTTATACCAATTGTTGAGAAGAAATTACTTTTATTCCAGTTAAAAACTGTAATAAACGAAGCGAATCTAATGGTAATTGAATCAATTTAAATTCAGTTTTTATTTTACGTTTTTTCTCTTCATACCATCTTCGCAAAAAATATTATCCTTTGAATTTATCCTACCGCATTTTCATTTTCAAATTGTTTCATTAAACAAAAAATGTTACTTTAAGAGCCTAAAAGTATATTTAATCGATAAGTGCTCAGATCTTATTATTGTAAAATACATTATAAACATAAATTAAACTATCCTAATTAAACTAGAGTAATGGTAGAATTTTCAAGAACCTATATAATAAGTTGTTTGATCCCCCAAGCCTTTTAAATGAATAACACTTTATGGTTAACATTATTTAATACCCAAGCCTTAAATAATGCTTTTATCCAAACAACCCCATTCAAAATGTAAATGACCCAGCGAAATTAAAACGAGTATCGCTCTGCTTCCACTATCAGCTCTTGAATGCGCTGTTGTTAGATTTAGTAACAGCCGCACACGCATCCGAAGGATCCATTCATAACCACAGCATTCCAGAAAGGAATCCGCAAACTTCGGCTTCTGACAAATGACTATCAAATATGGAGCTTCGCGAGATAATAGCGATTCCTCTTGAAAAACAAATTGCGGGGGTCATTATCAAAATGAAGTTAGCGATTAGTGCGAGTTATTGTTAACTAATCAACGCTGGAGGTGTCATTACAAAAGCCGTTGCCATGGAAACAGTTACCTGGCCGTCATGCGAGGTCGCGTGCGCTCTTCAAAAGTTCTATCGGAAGGCTGCGGGTTGAGTTGAGATGTAATTTTCTGGCCGTTAAGGAATTAGTCGAAAGTAAAATTCGATTCGTAGCTTGGGTTTCTCTGGGGAGACCTAATTTCTAAAAGGGTGAAGTGGAGAGTTTCTAATGGAAAAGTTTTGGTCTACGGTGGGATGCGGTATCAACGCTTTAGTGCGTGGGTTTGGAGGTAAATTTAATTTGCCTCGGGTGTCGAAAGTCGTCAGTGTAATTGATTTCTAATGAAGGAAACAAAAGCAGTTCAAAGAGATGAGTTTTCAAGAACAACAGAGGGCGTAAGATAAAGATGAGTACCTTTGTGTATTCGTACAAGAGTTGTATAAAAATTATATTGACACTGAATTCTTAAAGTATATTTATATGAGTTGGATAATTAAATTTAAGAATTTTAAGGATAATTTTTGGTTTAAAAAATCATTCCAATATATTGTTCACCAATTCCTACTTTTTAAATGTTACTTTCCTTTTTTTAGAGAGATTTTGAATTGTAATCAGGTATTAGAAAAAAATTTTCTACCTATATCGAGATATTTAATATAGTGATCTTAGATCTAAAATTTGATTTTGATTAAACTAATTATGTGATGTTTGGAGTTTTTGAGTACAAGTTTTTAATTTTTTCAAAAGTTTCAGTAATATGTTAATATTACTATATGTTAATAATTTAGGTGATAAATTTATAATTTAATTCAAATTGAAATAATTGTTAAGGGAATTAAATATGTTAAATTACATCTGAACAATCCCCATGATTAAAAAAACATAATAAATTTATCTGTAATTTTTTAAAGTAGTATCCCTAAGTAACTCTATAAATAATGGTAGTTTAATGAAATTCTGATTACGCTTGCAACATGGTTTGAATAAATAGTAGAAAATCTAAGCAAATGTTTTGAAAATTTGGGCACTGGAGATCAATAAAAAAACTACGAATGCTTTCAAGATACGTTTCGTAGAAAAGACACGATGTCGAAACACAGGATGTTTGTTGCTGATTCTAAATTTATTGAAAAACTTTGTGTCTTCCAAACTTGAAAGAAAAGTTACAATAGTTCTTTTCCATTTATACTTTCTTGTCAGGTAGAAAGTTTTATAGAATTTACACTCTTTAAGACATTACACTTGTAAATTTTTATCTTAGAGTTGGAATATAAAACTTAAGACGGTACAGAGCAGTAGTCTTTGTAGAAATGGGAAAAAAACTCACCTCCCTTTCCATCTCTTTTTTTTTATTTTGTTAAAATACTTAGTATTATAGTAAAAGGACTACACTTGTATTGGCTTTTTAAAATATCTTTTAAGCCTTGAAGTTCTGTTTAATAAATGATATTGCATTAAAGTAGTATCAAAAACGAACTAAATAACTAAATAAGTCACTTTAATAATTTCGTTTATAACTTCATTAATGGAAACATCTTATACAGTACATCTGTTACGTGCAAAATGATAAATCGGGCATTATTAATAATTTCCGAAGTGAAGAGGGCTGTGTGGTAAATTTAATGGCATTTATCAATGAGTATTTATAACTTATCACGAAATACGTGGGCATTATTAATAATGCCCGGATATATCACATTACCTGTAACATATCCACTACTAGTTATAACTACACTAATGACTAAGATTAATTTTTTCACAATCCATAAAATTAAAATAAAATTAAATACTGACTTGGAGTAGTTTTATATAAAAGTAACTAAGAATATGTATATTAAATAAAAACTTTTAAATTATGTAGAAAAATGGTGATTATTTTATTCTTATTGGTTCGAGCACTTAATCTAATATAATATGGTTAGACAAATTCACGAATAATAATAAGAAGAAGAATAAGAAAATGTTTTATGTAAGTGTATTTTAGTTAACTGATTTATTATTTGAAAATACTTTTCTGTTTGCATATAGATGTCACATTGCGAAATATCAGTTTGTCGAAATCTTAATCTTAACGGAAATGTTATCATATAAAACATTACAATATAGTAGTAGAAATGTTTACAGGACACAAATAAATTAGCCGTTTTTGCCGAGGTCTTATGTCCTCAATATAAATACTACTTTTTAAAAATAACTTTGAGCTTCTATTTTATTACATATGTAGTTGTTTCAGCCATTAAGTAGTTTTAATGTATTTGTTACGGGAAAAGTGATAAACCGGGTATTATTCATAATGCCCGAAGTGACGCGGGCATTACTAATAATTCCCGGATTTATCACATTGCCCCCTAACATATTCAATCCCTTTAATGTTATTTTTAATGCACTACACTCGGCCAAATAGTTAAAATGTGAATTGGACTTATATAACGAAAAAAAGGGTTCCGAGTAACATTTTTAAAAATTTATTTTGAGTGAAAAACATCTTGGGTTTCAGATTAATTTCTTAAAACTAAAGAAAACGCATATATTCAGTATCTTTTTGATAGAATGAAGCAAGCAAAAAAAAAGTAACAAAAAAGTTAAAGGTCATCTGTTTCTTTGAAAATAAATACAACATAAAATTGTTTTTGAAAAGAGTGTTTGAAAGAAAATTGGGCCAATAAATGTCAAATTTGCCGATGGAAAATATCTAGAAACACCAAGAACTCTCTCAAAAGCATTGAAAACTTATTTTTACTTTCAAGTACAAGACACTATCGAAAATCCGAATGTTCTCCGAAACACATCTCTATTGATTTGTTCCCTTTTATTACCGAAATGTGTTTTCGTATAGGTAAGAAAGTCACTGGCTCTCGTTTCTTAAAATGGGATTAAGTCTTACTCTTCTTGGTTTTGAAAGTTTCCCTTTGATGAGAAAGTTTATTTCCAATTACTATGATTGAAATTTTTTTTGGTAGTTTTTTCATCAATTAGTCAGATAATTACAGCAGTGGATTTCAGGTTAAACATATTTTTTGATTGGGGCTGAAATGCTGAACAGTAACCATTAGAGAATATCTGATAAATTTGATTTTTTTATCACAGTTAGCTGTCTACTGAATTTTTTTCTGAATTTAATGATGAACGATGATGAATCTAAGAAAAGTGTTAAGTCTACAATAAATGGAACCCAAATATGTTTTAGTACATGCCCAAAAAACTACTATATTATTAGCTCATATATAATTTTTTTAGAGATTAGATTGTATAATATTTTATGTTTAGGAATCTGATAGATATAATTAGATAGAACTCATAGATCTTAATTACCCGTACATTTTAAAATACTTTTAATCTAATTTATTTGCTTTTAACAGTGTATAAATATAATTTAAAGCATTTTAAAATATTTGGAATAATTATGGCTTACGTAGTTTAAGATTAATATGATAATTGTAGTATTTCACAGAAACAATTTAAAATAAAAATAACTAACTGTTACTTTTATAGTAAAACATGTTTTACAGGTTCTTTGTAGATAGTTCATAACACAGAGTACCAAAACGGAGAGACCATGGCCAATCTAAAAAACATGGTGAATGCTTTGCGATAGGGACCCTGTAGGTGCTGGGATTGCATTTACTACTCTTGAAACTCACGCCTTCCTTGTCACGTCAATGAGGCGGAGAAAAAGAATCTCAATCCTCGAATATTCTAATACCCCTCCAAAATTGACATATTGAATGAACACGTCATAGCCAATCACAGCTGTGACCACCAAATTGTAAAGCTTTTACCTCTGTCAGTCACAGACATTTGCAGGACTGGCCTCTTCTATGAGACGGCAATTGAAAATTTGAAAATAGCGTTTTGGACCCTCTTGTCGGCTCTATCTCTGTGGTTCATTATAACATTTTAACTGCAAAAATGGGCATCGATCTTTAGCATTTTTTTGTTTCATAATTGGTTCTAAGTGAATACAAGATTCCAAAACATACTCTATCCCGGATACTGACCCTGCCAATCCCATATTTAGTGGGGGGGGGTTCATTCAAACACCAAGTCAATCATGCGACGTAACCCCTATTTTAGCTTCGAAAGGGCCCCACCGGGGGCTTCGAGTTAAGACGTATCGTTTGCAATTAAAAGCTCATTTCGCATCAGCGTGAGGCAGAGATTAAATCCACATTGCGCGAAGCCTCGTTTGGCCAGAAGTTTCTGCGAATGGCTAAAATTAATGACGCGGATCAGATAGTGACCGCTAACTGGACGCCTATCACGTCCGTTAAATCTTCATTAAACGCTCGCTCCCCTATGATAACAGACCCATTGATTGAATGGAGATTGAATGGGCTTTAACTGGACTTATACAGAACTGAAGTCAAATATTCAGAGTGGTATCTGGAGGCGCGTGCGATAGCTTCGATTAAATATTTTGATGAGTTGTGCCGCCAAGTTTGAGGGATTATCTTCGAAGTACACCCTAAGGGATTAAATATATTAATTAATTTACGTAATGCAGTTAAAGGAAAAATATACTTTATTAAAATTTCAACATAAGAAATACCGATGAACTTTATTTTTAAGGGTTAGATTCATTAATGAAAAGGGATTATTAGCATCTCTGATTAATATGTTTTCATTTTCGGCTTATTTCAAACAATGTCGGAGGTAAGCAACAACAATAAATATGTTTTCATAAATGACTTATTCACTCATTTTAAAGATATATACGGCCGTTTTCTGAGAGAATTAAATTAATTATCGGTTATTATAATAAAGAACAAAATGATGCTATTAATTATTAATCTGGAACCCATGAATGCAATTTTATCAAAGCCTCATTCATTATCATCACAGATAATTTTCATAGCTTCTAAATTTTCTCTTACCTAGTGTCTTCACTTATTTTTCCTGTAAAATATATTAAAATACTTCCTACACAATTCCTTCATGTTGTTAGAAAAGCTTTCCCTTTACTTTCAAATTTATATAAAAAATATTTTGCAAGAATTAATATTTTAATAATGAAGACAGTGCTTGTGTCAAAATATTAATTCATGATAAATGAATTATTAATAAATGCATCTTATATAACCAGAATAATAAAGTGTTTATAATATTCTGAGTTAAATTTTTATGCCATGGAGAGGTAGTTTTGAAAATCTTACATATTATTAAATTTGGTTTAATATAATATTTTTGAAAATAAAATTAACAATTCATTAATGAATTCTTTTTGGATATAATGATAAAATTTTATGTTGAATAACTGGAAAAGGTTGTTTTATGTAGCTAACGAAAGTAAAATTAATAATGTAATATACATAATTATTTTTAGCTTTATTAAGCCAACTTCAAAATGATTACGTTCATAAAATAAGTATATTAATATAAGTCTTATGTAATTTTATACCATTAATGCTTAATTTATAAATTAAAATTCAAAATTAATTTTCAAAATTAAAATAGAATGTTTAAAAAATAAATATTGAGGTATTTAATTTCAAAGGTAAAGCTATACTATATTAATTGAGCATTTCAAAAACGGAATAATTTGAAACTTGTCAAAAGAAATCACAACATTCAACGTACACCTATGCAAAAATTCTTGAATACAGAAAATATATCCAGACACGTTCAAACATATACATATACCCCATTACAGAGAACTCCAAAACTCCCCGTCTCAAACTCAACCCGCAAACAAACTCCATTCACCATATCAGAAATATGCTTCATTTAACCAGGAATCCATTCCTGCTGCTCGCCCCAACAGAGATCGTTACACTTTCCCCCCATCAGGAAACAAGAAAAGTCCTTTTAATGCCCGGGTATTTTCGATTCCGTTTGAAAAACAGACCGATCACCATAATCGAAAACCCCCTCCTAATGGAACTAACAGACAACTGCGCTGCCCCTCCAATTTAAGATTAAATAAATTTTGATTACATTTGTGAAGCGGAGGGAAATGAGTCCTTCACCTCTCTGCCCTCCCGCCTAATTCAATTTACCTCCTTTTGTAGCAAAACGCGCGCCTCCCCTTTGCTTAACATCTCATTAAAACATCAAATAACTGAGGGAAGAGGCTGGCTCTATTTGAACTTCATTATACGCGCGCAGTTTTCTATTATGCGCTATTCAAGTCTTGGGAGAGTAGTTGGTATTTGTGGATAGATTGCTCCCCTAACTATTGTCAGACTGGTTTGGTTTGATGTGTTTTGTGTGGAGGATAAAGAATATGTAAATTTTTAGGAATAGTTTAATCCTTCACTTTCTATTCAATAGAGAGTCTTTATCTCCTGATTTGAAAGTAGTACCTTTCTTGCTTTTTTATGTAATTGCGTAGAATTCTGTGGCTTTGTGCAATGGCTGCTTTGTAGTTAATATTTTTCGTTACTTGCAAAATTCAATGTAATATTTGAGTGAGGGAAAAGCATAGTATATTAGTTTCATTTATTCTGGTTTCCGTTTTTAGGAATTTAACTTTGAAATGTATTTCAGAATTGAAAGTTACAAATAAAAGTTATTTCGTTTTAAAATGAATTCATGTAATTTAAAAACAAACGCATACCAATTAATGATCAAAATCAATTAATGTTCAAATGTCAAAAATGTTCAAATATTCAAAATTAAAGAAATCAGTATTCCAGTCCACATAATATCGAAGCTTACTGAACTAAATAATAAATACGCAGGAGTGTACATAATCCATTCTATTATATTTATTAAGTACCTACTAATTAACTTATCTGTAAGTATAATGATTGAGTTTTGAAAGATTTGTAATTTATTTTGACACTTAAATAATGGTATACTATTGAAAATTTTGTATACAATTACTTTAATTTTGATAAATAATATGAAATCATTTTATTCTATGGCATTTTCTGGTACTGAAAATATGAAAGAAAATAAAGTGAATGAAAATATGCATTGTAACAACCTTTAATATTAGAGTTATATGATTACAGAAAATATAAGTAAGCATTGGTTTAATTAGGTAAATAGTTAATTTGTAAACATGCCGAATGATAATGATCGGTTATACATTGATAAAATCATTTTAAACGCTCATAAATATGTCAAGGAAATATAAGAAAGAGGATTCAAGGGGGAATTTTTTCAAGGTATAAAAATGATTCTAAAATAGAGTTCAAAAATTTTACATTATTTCAAACTTAAAAAAAAACATCTAAAGAAATAGTGTGTATACAATATTAGTTTAAAAATAAATGTGATATGAAGATTAATAATAAAAACAGGAAGTCATAAAAATGGATATATGTAAACCCCAAATGGTTTTAAAATTATATTAGCATTTAAAAATTACCCGCATTAAAGCAATTTATTATTAAACTTTAACAAGAGTGATTATATTAAAAGTATTTTAAGCATAAACAAAATTTGTAAGTATCTAAGTTTACTTTAAGTCTCTAAGTTTTAATAGAGTTATTTGCTTCCTATAATCTCAGGATTTTTTCTTGCGAGAACCTCCAATTTTCATTGTTTTCCCAGCAACCAAACTCATTCAACCAGCGAGCGTACTCGTTTCAACCAACTCAAACAAGTAGAAGTAAATACACACTTTAGGGCGTCATTTTTCTTGTACCCGTTAATAAATTACTGTCAAGTTCGAAATTCCTTTTCTTTCATTACACTCCACCGAGTCCGGTTTTATGAGCTCCAATGAAAGAAAACGGAACGATGAAAAGTTTTTTCCATCAGTTTTTTCTTCCTTTCTCGCTCTTTTAATTCTTTCTGTTTGCTTTTTTTTTGTTCATCCCATCGCGGTTCGTAATTTCATAAAGAACGAGCGAAGTGTGCCAGTGCGAGATGTCACTGTTGACTCCGGACCCGTTGCCATAGTGACCACAGAGGACGCGGTACACTACAGGGTTGCTGCATAGCCCGATTGAAGCATAGCGCCAAATTTTCAATATTACTATAGTAGTTAGAGAATTTTTAAACACTTTATGGATGGATTACAATAAAACAACCTACCATGAGCGAGATAGGTACACAAATAGGCTTCAAAATATTGTTATCAATAATATTTATAAATATCTTTATCCATCTTTTTAATAGCTAAAAATTTGAAAAGTCCATTATTATTTGCATTGTTTTCATTATTACAGTCTAAAAGGGATTGAGGATTCAAAAATGTTGTTTTTTTGGGGGAAAATTGGCCTTAAAATTTAAAAAATCAATTTTTAAATGGACGAGAAAAAATGTTTAGACTGATAGTATGTACTTAAAACTGGCGGTGAACTTCGTCTCTACGGAGGAAAAACGAAGCAAGTACCTATTTCAAATTAATAAAAGCAACCCCCCAACATATAATTCAGAATGAGTCACTGGTAGGTTAGAACAGTGATTCTCGACCTTGTTATACTCTAAGACCACTATATGTTTATTATACGTATGTTGTTATTTTAGAAATATTTAATAAATTAACTTTTTCCCCATAAAATAGCTTCTAAAAGTTTTTTCTCCAAGTTCAAAACTCTTCCTGCTGTTAAGGAAGATTTTGACCCAAAGGACTTCATAGAATATTTGTCCATAAATTTTTATTGTGTCCCAATTTTTTACTTTTGTTAATTTCCCAAATTTTAAATTTAGTTATTTAAAATACTTTTTTTTATAAATTAAAAAAGCCCTTTGAAAATGACTACTTTTTATAGGACACTAATTTTCTCTTTGAAGTGTAGGTGCACACTTGAAATTCTGAAAGTCAACGATGATTAATTTCTTTTTAATTTCTACCACGTATACTGTAATACTCAAGTTTCACAATCCTTCTGTATTGGATTTCTTTTTTATTTTTCCCACGTATTCTATAATACTTATGCTTCATAAGTATTCTGTATTATTATACCAACTGGCCAATACTTCCCGGACCACCTGAAAATTATCCACAGCATTTAAAGTTCAAATGATGAATAAAATTTGCCAGGACCTTTAGTAAAGAGTAAAAGGTTAATTTTAGAACTTTAAGGGATATTTTTTATAACTTTATTTTTCTTTTACCAATATATAGTTGGAACTAAATCAAGGTCATTCTGGTCAACAAGAAAGCAATTATCAAATAAATACAATTGTATTAAATCAGACTTAGTTAATCATAATACCCAATTGAGAGCGTACAATCAAACTGGGTGCGTGCTTCAAGTTTCCTCTATAGTTGGATTGACCAGTTGCACTAAATTATTAAGCTATGAACAGCATTGTATGCATTATCTGCAGTTGACCTTTGAGTAATAACCTTGTGATAACATTTAAATTATATTAGAAACCATTGATATAATTTACATTTGTGGTGGATACCTCTAAGTAAAAGTTTCAGAATTTGATATTCTTTCTATACAATTGAAGTGTTCATCTTTAAGTGATAGCAATTGTGAAATTACTTTTTTTACAATATTAATAAACTCATGAGAATTTTTTTTTAAATTAGTACAAGTTATTAGTACAAGCAGTTTATTAAAATTTCAATATTGCTTATGTGGGATTCATGTAATGTTAAGATTGAGCTTAAATTTGGGGACTATGACCTGAGAATAAACAATTAAAATTGTATAAATTGTTTAAATTTGATCAAAAATTTTGAGGATTTATTAATTTAATGATTTAAAGTAGTTAGTGAATGTGAAAGCTTTATGAAAGGTTTAACTTTAAAAAAAAGATTGTTTTGTTTAAAAGTTATGTTTGTAAGCTTGTCTAATTTAGCTTGCAGTTACAGCTCTTGTTATTTGTCTATAATAATTTTCTAATTAATCAATAAACTACACCTGATAAAAAGGTCGATATCAGCATATCAGTGTGAAGAGAAACTTTCTTTACATCGATAAAGCAATCAATAACTTTGTCATAAATCTACTATTTCTTTTTTCAGTTCTCCGAACACTACTCGCATCAAGCAAAGCATTCATCTCGTGTCAAAGCGAGCATTTTTGTTGACTGTAATCAAATAATAATCACTATTTAATTACGTAGTCATTAGAGAGCAGAAAACTACAAAAATAGCTTGTTGAATAAAATCATTAGCGACCCTTTCGGGATAAAATAAAGCAGAAAAATTAATGCTTTGGCAAACAAGGCGTAGAAACTGGGGTGATGAGGTTTTAAATGATTTATCGGAAAGCATATATTTCTACAAAGTCACAAATATTAATTAATCTTTCATCTATGTTTTGGTAGTTTGGGCAGGGCAAATTATTCATTCGAATAATATTTGTTTATGTTTATACTTTATTATTGGACGTACCACTTATACGTTTTAAAAGCTTTAAAGACGTTTAACACCAAATTTTAGTTTTTAAAGTAATAAATAAGACTCGTTACAGATAATATTTAGATTAAGATAAGATTTACATTTTCCATCGGAAATAAAAATAACAGTAAATATTGATGAGTGCGATTATAAACCTTCATTTAAAGAATAACTTTGGCAAAATTTCATATACAATCACTTCTAAAAATTTTTAAAAACAAACTGAACAAATTCATTTTTATTGTATTAAATTCTTTGTATGCTTTTAAAATGATTTTATTTTGTAATACCTTAAAAAAGGGAAAAGACCAAGATATTATAAGCATTAATATCTATAATTAATATCTATAATAGATATTATAAGCATTAAAGGAAAAGGAAAGACACTTTTATTAATGCTTTATCAACTTTGGTTAAATTTATAAATAAGTCAGGTTAAAAAAGATTGAAGGGCGGATAATATGTTACATAATACATAATACTATGTAGTACCAAGTCTAACGCAAAATACTAAATTGAAATCGAACAGCGTTTGACACTCATAGCCTCACGCAATAATCTTGTATTTAGGGGAAAAAGCGTTAAATCTGTTCTGTACCCAGACAGAAGAAATCCAGCCAGACTTTTAATTTTATACATTAAATGAATGATAAGAAAATGAATTATGTTTAATTTTAATTTATGTGAGCTTTTGCGTTGAAGTTTAAAACCACATCTGAAATAAGATGGATTCTGATGCGAGAGAGCTTTTCGACTTGGTCTAAGCAATTGTAAGATTTATATTCCAAAAAATAATAAATGGTTCGTAAAATTTTTCATAACATTTAAAGTTTTAGCAGAAAACAAATACATAATAATTTTTCAGAAAAATTAAAAACCAGGCCATAGAGTTGTTTACACCTACTACATATTTATAAGTTTGACTACATAATCAGAATTCTTCACACTTTTCGTTTTTATCGTTTAACTCCAAAAAAAACCCCCGAACATATCTCTGGAAAATAGTTCGTAAAAAGTACTTTTACTCCTTTAATTCAAAAGATACATTGGCGTTTTCACCAAATCTAGATTAAAGAAACCTTAGATCCAAGAAAATCTTACGTATTTGTAATAAAAGCCTCAAATATTGTGTGGAAAGTGTCATCAATGGGATCAACGACACTAAAAATAGAAATAAAAAAAAGTAAGGGAATTAAAGTGAGTTCTTACAAAATATAAAGAAGAATGAATAAAGATGGGTATAACCTTCTGGAAGTTTTCTTTAGGACGAATAACATTCTCTTCTACGTTACAAAGAATGACAATACTTTATAAAAATATTCTCCCTCTCGCTCGAAAACATCTTATTTTCAAGACGCGTCACTCGTTTTGTTCCTTCTAACATTGGCATTCATTGTGCCTTCGGTTAAGTCTCAAAGTCTCTATCCAAAAGAACCAAACCCCAAAAGCGACAGCTCACACAAACCGGACAAAAAAAAAAGTCCCAATCCTCTCTCCCATTCCGCCCAGAGCAGCTCCGGTAAGCCAGCATGCAAGGAAAGCGATAGCCTCACCTTTCCGGCAACCCCCGAAACCCCGCAGCGCCCCCCAACGGCCGGCGCCGGCGATACAACTTACCGGAGTCAGGCAAGAGTTGTCGTACCGATCCGGGAGATTCTCGTGCTCCTGTCCGGTTTCCGGTAACCAGTTGATCGCGCTGTCCTGGTCTTTGCACGCGCTCTCGTTCCCTGGTCCCGGCGTATCCAGTTTCTTTGGATGTTTCCGAGGATATATCCTTTTTAATCAGTCTGCAGCACTTCACAGACAGGTTGATAGTTTTGAGGACCGGGATATTATCGAAATGATATAAAGTGTAACCAGAAGTTTGCTCTGATCAGTGCTTTATTCAAAAATGTAAGGTAAAACTCTGAATGCAAACTGAAAACAGCAGAACCGTACGCGTTTGACTGTTAAATCAAAATATATACAAAGAAAAAACATATCATGTTTATGAATAATAAGAATCAATATATCATCTACTCTCAAAACTATTCGTGTTTGAGATTGGTCAGTTTGCGGCTTTTTGATTGAAATATCTTCGAGGATATTAGACGTGAAGAAAAACTGCTGCATCAATGTGCCTTTCAAGAAACGCAATACTACTATGTGAATTTTATAGTGACTTAAAATAACCCATCGAAGGCATATCCTAGTAATATCACAACTTTTGTACTCGTATCATATCTCAAACTCTTCCGGATATATCGCTTAGTTTTCATATCATAAATTCAATCAAGATTCCTTAAAATGAGCAATGTTAAAATGACAGAAATGAAGATGCGTAGGAGCTGGAGCAAGTGTTGCATAGTTATCATGTACTTGGTATTTGTGCCATACATAGGACAAACATTATCATTAGTTGCTCCGTGCGTCAACTGCGAAGAGCTACACGTGAAGCTGGGACAGAACTCAGCTCTTCAAGCAAAGGTAGGCGATTTTTTTTTTAAATATATTCACTACAGAAAAGTAATATTGGGTTTTGAGATACATTAACCCTAAAGTAAATAAATTTTAATTATATAAATTTATTTTTACAGATTTAAAACAATTTTGAAAGTTAAAATGCAAATATGGGAATTATGAGCAAATTTTCAATTATTTGAAATGAATCAAACATCCTATTGAATGTTTAATGTAACATAATTATGTTGAAATCTATCAAACTCACATTTATTTAGTGGATTGTTTAAGACTATTGAGTCTAAAATTCAAGTTCTTACTCTATCTTTTATTAGTACTATTCATAATTCTTCTAGTACTATTCATAAGAACTTCTAATTCTTCATTCCTATTGAGGATTTTTTTGTGCATGTTATTTGAAACTTATAAAAAACGCTATTTTGATCATACAACAAAATTCCGGGGTATAAATATACAACTACTACACTCCTGCTATATCAATATTATCCACTAAACGAAAATATTTTCGAAAATTTTGTTTGAAGATAAAATTAAACCGTATTAAAAACCATAAAATAATAGATATTTTCTAATAAATTTCCCTACTGGTTTAATTTACAATATGATTTGACGGAATACTGACCTTGTTTAGCTTCTCAAATAAAAGGTAATGCGTTAACGAATTGAGGAATTTTTAGCTCTTATGTTTGAGGATAAGAAAGCGTGTGTTTTACATTTAATCTTTGAAAAATGAATGAATAAGAACTAAAATAAAATAATACGATATTCTATTTATTTCAACATAGTGAATATAATATAAATAATCCTTTTAATCATCAAATTATTTGACAATAAATTCTAGTTGAAGTTCGATTTAGATTAATACACAATTTTTAAAAATAGAAAATAATTTAGCTTAATTTCATAATTTCTAATAATTTAGCTTTCAATATAGTTTTAATAATATTTTTTTAAATATTTCTTGATAAAAAACTCAACAAGATGTATAGAAGATATGAATCAACTATTGAATATGAAGTCACTATTACTATGTATAGTGACTTCATATTCACTACACTATTATAGACTACTATGACTATGAAGTCACTATTAAAATACTTTGCAACGAATGGTTTAATGAATGTATCAAGGTGTTAGTTGTATAATTTTTAAAAATTTACGAAAATTCACACCTATTTTTCTATCAGTGATGGCGAAAATATAGAAAAACTTATTTATTACTTAGAGTAAAAAGAAACATTACCTACTAATTCACTTATTTTTTTTTTTCAAATAATTTTTATATCGCTTCCAATAGTTTAGATAAAATATGTAAGATGTTTATAAAATGCACTCTTTTTCTATTCAAAAATTAAATTAAGAAATTTAGTTTCGAACACTAGTCATGAATATTTGTAATTGAAAATAGGGTGTAAGAATATTTTAAAAGTCTTATAAATAAAATATCAATTTATAGACTTTATCATGTTACTAACTGAAGTAAATTTAAAACAGAACTTCAAATAAATAGTTTCTAAATAAATTTGTAATACAAATGGAATTAGGTACTGTAAAATAAAAATACTACATTAATTCTGTAACGTTAGCTTACAAAATAATTACGATTACTAAGACTAATAAACAACTTCATGCATCATTCATGAACAACCTTTTTTGAACTTCTAGCTTTATCTGAAAAGGAGATTCAATTCCAACTTTAGTTAAATCGGAATTTTAATTGGATTATCCTGATGGTTTCTTTGATAGTTAATTAAGTTATCGTTTTTAAAAGATGACTCAAATGCTATCGTAACTAATAAGGCAACACCTACACACCCGACACTTAAAACTAAAGTCATATTAGTTTATGTCTTGCAATAGATACACCAATCTCTATCATCTAAATTCCAAAACCCTCTTGACACGCATTAGTTATAAAATGAAATGGCCGACACCGCACTTCCACCAGAGTCATTATCTTAAACAAATCCCATTTGAGTAGACATCAAAGCCGTGTAACCTTTCTCCCCCTAAACATAGTTGGCACAAAATCCTCCAAATTGGCGATGAAACATTAATCCGATTAATACGCGCTAATTTTGCGTAATTGTTGATGACAAGCTTAATAGATAATGGCGAGGCGGATGGAAATTTCTATAGTAAGTAATCCAACAACCATTAGAGGATTCCCTCTCCCGTGTTCAACACGAAACTCACCTGGTAACAAATTGCCCTCCCCTGTTCGAGAAAACATCCCCGCCTACAATGACATCTCATTCCGACTGTGTCAGAGTGTCGCCAGCTATTACTCGGAGGCATTTGTTAGTCCGCTTCGGGTGGGAAGAGAAAAATTTTTCTAATTTCTGAGCACGGAGATGTTGTTTCAAGAAATATTAGGAGTGCAGAGGAGGAATTTTCCGGGACCCCTTCCAGAGAGGGAAGGAAGGAATATCAAATTGCATTAGTTTTAATACGGTGCTGAAAGTGGAGAGCTCGTTCCTGCAATTAACAGCTGCGGAGGCCGATGTGAATATTAATTTTGGAGTTTTAGCTCGGCTCCGCTGTAAACAGAAATCGTGATGAATTGAGTTTCTGCAGTACTTTTGCCTTTGGCGAGGTATAACTTTATTCGGAATTATTGGCGTTGGTAATTCTTATAAATGGCATAATTTAAAGACTGACCATTAACTGAAATGTTTTACATTGTATTTCAGTATGATTACATTAATACATTTGATATATTAGGTTGCTTTAACTTTGGATTGTTAGATTCTAAATAGAAAGTTTTTCTGTAAAAATAATTGCTTTATCTAAATATTTTATTCAAAGTTCTTTGATGGCATTACGCTGTAGATTGATAAAATATTTAATTACTGGTGAATACATATTTACGCTAAATTTAAAAGGTATACCACACTTTTATAACCTTTATTCCACATTTTTTTCGGTCTAATTAAATAAAAATTAGTTTTATCCTTTTAAGGTAAAATAATGTTGTAAAATTTCTTTAAACGTGTGTAAAATGTTTTAAAAATATTTCGCAAGAATGTTTTAGCCATTAACAAGTTTAATGAAATAATGACGACTGCATAAAAAATGCTTAATGATTTGTATAAAAGATACGTCTGCTAGTGGTTACTTAGTTAAGTTTACTAATTAGTTAATTTCAATGAAATTTCGAATGTAACGTTCAAAATAAAAAGTTTCTATGGTTATGTTTGGTAGTTAAGTTCTCATGTAAATCATTTAAGTATAAAATTAGCATTCTGAAACCGAAGTTAATTTCTTGTTAAACCTAAGAAAGAAATCCACACCTATTTTTCCAAATAACACACAATATGAACTGATCATCATAATCTTTACGAGTTAAAGTAGGCTGTGTTTACGTTTTTGAGGGAGTGTAACTATACGTTTCGAATGGTTTATCTAATAATTGGTACGCATCCAAAAGGTTTTATAAACCCTACTTCAATTTTTATTTCGTTAAATTTTACTGAAAGGAATAAAAAATTATTTATTTCCTGTTGGGGTATGATGGACATATTTTACATCTCATACAAGAAGAACCACTATGAACTTGAACACGTGTAAAGGATAAACAGTTTTTAAAAAAGAGTTATTTATTTCATAAAGGTTTTTACTGAATACACAATAAAAAATAACATCGATAATAATCACAATTTGGGGAAACATATCTTCAACTAAAAGTCATAAAGGGAGTTCAACGACTCTTAAATCCCTGAACGAAACATTTCTCGAATTCCTTCAATGAGAAGCCTCTGTTAAAATCGTCAAAATAAGGAATGAAAGCAAAGCCATGTAGACATGGGGAATGTTTTCAACGAAAAAGGATAAAAGGAACAAAGTGAACTTCCAATTTCATCAGTGACGAGAATCGGAGATGCTTTGGTTGAAAGAATGATACATCGCTGCAAACGAAACGGTTGCAATGAAAAGACGGAAACAAAACGAAATTCCTGAAGAAAAATGTTCCAAAGCAAAGCTTTACTCACGATCCTAAACGACGCATAATGGAGCTGATTTTTCTAATCTATTTACAATATGGAAATGAGCTTTCTGCGATTCTTTGAAACCATAGCTGTTCGCTGGAATTAGGGTTTTGAAAGAGAATTTCCCGACATTTTTTTTTCTTTGCAAACAATTAACACGAGTTCAATTCTTTAAAGGGAGGTTGCGGATGTTTTCTGTCTCGATTATTTCATTTTGGATTATTGAGTTTGTCATTGGAATTTCGAAACATTGTAGAATGGAATACAAAACATCTAACTTCTTTTATGTTCAACAATATTTTAAGTTATCTTAATGTTACAAAGGATAATAAAACAATTGTTATTATCCTTTGTAACATTAAGATAACTTAAAATATTGTTGAACATAAAAGAAGTTAGATGTTTTGTATTCCATTATAACATTGTAATTAGAATTTCTCTGTTAATTCATTTATGATACTCATTCATACATGAATTCAATAATCCGGTCTATAAAATGCTGCATTTTTAAACTCTTCAAATTTAACCATTCAATATATGCATACACTCTATGTTCTTAAAAAGCAATTCACCAAATGTGAAACCAGCACATTGTAAATTAGGGAAGAATGCTGTAATGTATGCATAGGGCATAGATCAATAATATCTATTTCTTAATGTTTCTAGATAATAACCATTGAAATATGAACAATCTAAAAGACTATTATTATAAACAACGTAGCCATTAATTAAATTTAATGAAAGAATATGTTACATTTTTATCTAAATTTAATCAACGATAAACACCTACGCATAATAAAAAAAAACACACTCAAGCACGACTGCATATACGAAGTGCACCAACACCGGTTCTTAAAAGGAGAATATATAGGTACTCGGAAAAAGAGGCCAACCTCCAACCCCTTTGTTTATGACAAAACATTAAAATGAGAACAGACCAGAATCGAGTGAAACCTCTTTCCTATCGATTCCTCTTTCCATTTGTCCCCCCAGGGACACATCAACATGTCTTGAGTTTCTTTTTCGTTTGAAATTCAGCAAAGGCTCTGGGGCCAGAGTGATTAAATATGGATACAGCCAGAGGATGCAGTAATTTTTTTTGTCGAGAAGTGACGAAGTCTTGCTGCAGAGGTTTTTTTTTTCGTCATTTCAAACGCTCGATATCTTGACATTAGTAAGGAAATTGTTTTTGGTTAGTAAATTGGCCTTAGAAACAGAAGATGAGAAATGCGTATGGTTTGTTTTAAAGATTACTTCTTATACGATGTTAAAGGATATACCAATAATCCTTGAGGAAAGAATTAATTTAAAAAGTACTACTTTGGGTACATTTTGTAGACACTTTAATGTAATCGGTGTAACTGCAATTTTTAAATTCATTATATTTTTATTGTATACAGTTTCATTAACAATATTATATACTTTAAAATATATTTAAAATTACGTGCCTATAGCATTTTTATAAGAATAAGTAGAACGGTTTGTTTTAAGGCTGGAGTTTTTCTTAGTTTTATGAGTTTACAAGTTTATTTTATTGTTTTTTGAATTGTTTCCTGAGTTTGTAACAAGTTCGAAATCTTTATGCAAAAACATTTCTATAAAGTTTTAGATTTGTTTTTAAGAATACTATTTAATTAGGAATAAAACATTGAAGACGTGTATGACAATTCTTTAAATTCAAAACAAAAAGTTGCTTTCTTCACTTATCCTTCCAGAAATAAAGCTTGAATTTAATTAATATATAGTTCAGTTTTCTTGAGAAGATATAATTTTGCATTTAGTTTCTATATTAAACCACTCCATTAAACCGCCTTTATTCTATTCTGCATTAGGTAATCAAATACGAATCTTTGGTTGACTCTGTTAATGTAACGGATAGAAACTAAACTCATGTTAGAGCACTCCAATTCTGAATTTCATTAACATAATTACCATCTTATTTAAAGTTTAACGAATATTATTGGATTATTAAGAGGTATGTGTGACCCATAGAACATTTTAACTTATGTTCCTAAAATAAAAGGAATTAATGGAGTATCTTTACAACAAGAACAGTTTTAAAATTGATATTTTGGTATTCATACAAATACTATATTCCATTCTTATTTCTCGTGAAAAAATCCCTGATAAAACTTTTAGGTTTCTTATAATAGCTGAACTAATAATACAATGAATGACAACAACTTTTACTTAATTTTACAATTTTAAATTATGTAAGTCACTTTCAGTACATCAAATCTCGAGTATCAAATGATTATTTCTCCAAAAAAAAATTTTGTATTACATAGAGAGCAAAAAAACGAAAATTTGCAAAAAAAAAACCCCATTCGATTTCCGAAAATAACCCACTCTTATTATCCCTGAATACACAAACTAGATGCACCCGAATCCATCCAACCCCACCAATTCCATACCTTGACCAGGCGAAAGCATCCATAAAATCAGTTATTGTATATAGAACCGTAACGGCAGCAGCCTCCCTTTTCCGCCTATTGAATAGCGCCCCAGAAAAACAAATTTCCGGGGAAATATTAGTCATAAAAGAGCACCTCTCCCTCATAAAACCCACTGAGAAATAGATACAGAAGCCCGACACTGCTCGGCTCCCCTGAGTCCTGATAACGGTGATGTCACAAGGGATCGGTTGTCATAACTTTTTCATGCGTTTTGATCTGCCTTGTGTTCCCCGAGCGCCATCATTTATTCCGTGGATAAGGAATAATGTGGGGAGAAAGAAGTTCCGTCATTTGTCCCATCGAAAGTTCCAGAAAGTACTTGGGTGTAATGCAGTGGGTGTGAGAGGGTCAGGAACTTTGCTAATGCATGTTGGAGGGAGGTTGTTTTGATGGATTGGTTTCACTCCACGTAGTAGTGCTTATTATTGTAAGTAATAAGGGAATGATTATTTTTTATTAAGTAGTATAATATTTTTTCAATAGGTAACGCATGTGCTATCACTGTTCTCTATCAAACTGTCATTTTATTTCCTTTTTAATACGTATTCTACATCTAAAAACTGCAGTCATTTTTTATGTTGGTTGTTTTTCTGGGCGATACATATTTTGTACGGTTTAAAAGTTGAAAAAGTAAATTTTAAATAATATGGCTAAAAATATCTTTATTGAAAGATTGCATTATTGAATATTCTAATACAAAACCTTTTGCAAACGTTTTTTTCTTGCTTCTTATATGTATACAAATTAAAAATAAATTTATTTGTCTTATTATTAAAAATTGTAGGTACCTACTTCATTGACGCATAATTATTTTATTAATTAATAATTAATTTATCCAGCTGTTTCAATCCATATAATTTATAGATTCATATAATTGCATTATTTTACCTTATTTGTTTTTGTATAATTTATTAACTTTTTTACTTTGTGATTTATTTTTCTGTGTATCTATTCTCTTTCGCCTGAACGGGGAATTCTAATTTCCCCTTGGCAAATAAAATACCGTTTCTCCTTTTTTTCTGAATTTTAGTTTTGATATAAATGAATAAATAAAAAATACTTATACATATCACTAATTTAAAAGAAAATAGATTCACCACAATGTTTATCGCTTTATTACGTGATGGAATCATTAAATATTCGTGAACCCTTCCCACGTCCAATAATATGCTTCAATTTTCGAAGTTTCGAATATATTCATCAACAAATTAATTAATCGAGTTTAAAGCATTTCAAAGCTTAGAAGCTGAATTTTATCAAATATTCCCCCTATAATATGCCAATAGTGCGATGTTTTTTGGAGAAATGTCAAAAAGTAAAATGCAGAGAAAATTTTAGAATGAACTTATACTTATCGTTCATTTTGAAAAGTATTTCCCTGCATAGAACACTGAATACGAAATAAATTCAGTAACCCCTTATAAGTATCAGTAAAAGAAATAATTACAGAGGAAAAAATGTTAGCGTGTCAAGGAGCATTACGCGGAAGAACAGAAAAAACGGTTTGCGTTTTATACCTGAAAAGGAAACGATTCCTATCGATCAAAGGAAACCCAAGAACAAAAAAAACCCTGGTTAAATTAAAAGAGCGAAGGTTAATTAAAAGACAGGTTCAACACTTAAGGAAAGAAAAATCAGGAGGCACCAACTGGCTGAAAAAAGTAATTAGTGTAATTTTAATTTGCTAATACGTTGGTTTTTTGCAAAATAATTGAGTGTAAAACATGATTCGGTAATTCAGCTTGAGTTGAACGAACTTTAGAGGGTTATTTAAATTAAAAAATTCATTGTTCCGTTCTTATTTCCAAATATTAGAACTGATTTCAAACTTGCGGAAACAGAAATCTAATTATAGAAATTCACGGCATTCAATTAAATCCTGGTGTGGAATGATGAGAAAAAACTTTTTTTTTGTTTTTACTTTCAATAAGAAAAGAGAAGTCACTATAATATGAACTGGAGAAATTAATGGTGTCTCATTCTTTAATTTTGAATGGTATTTGTCTACAATTTAGTTATCCTTCAGATAAAATTTAGGAAAATTTAGGGGGTTTTTTTACAAACTATTTCATGTTATTAGGAATGAAAAACTTAAGTCTACAGGGTTAAAATGTTGAATCAAGAACTTTTTACCAAATACAATAAATGTGCTATGGTTACGCCTTATCGCCTTATGAAATCGCAATATACCATCACATTAAAGAGCATCATCGACTGAAGTTTAAAATATAGGGCAATAAGACGCAAGACCGATTTTATTTTAAAGCTTCTATTTATTTTTCATTGATTCTTTTTACATTTAAGTAAACATTTTTTAAATAAACATAGTTTAAATGTTATTAAATATTGCAATTCAAATAACTATATCTCTTTGAATATTCAGGCTTGGTAATTATTATATTTCGTTCTATGAACTAGCGGTACACGATATTCTATCATATATATATATACATATATATTTATACATTGATTGGAATACAAACATGGGTTTAAATCTTTAAAAAATGCTATATTTAAATGTCCTAAACATATTTATCTCCTATGTATGTATATTTGAAATGAAGAAAAAATTGTATTCATATAACATTCAGACTTTTAAACCAGTTATTTAAAAATCCTTCTCTCCAAGTTTATGAATGTATACCATTTCTTTTATACTTTACACTCTTTCTCATGTTTCTGAGAATGAGACATGATTTAAAATGGAAAGTTTTCGGAAATTGTCTAAAGGAACGAAAACTGGATTCCCGCAGAAAAAGATTAAACGCAAAATGGAAACATTTTGGGAGGGTTTACTAGAAATATGAATCGAAGTAGTAGTATTTGAAATGGGAAAATATTTTTAGTTTGAACTATTTATACGCTGATCCTGGAAATATTCCTTTATAATAAAAACTTAACTAGTGGTTCTTTTACGAAACTTCTTTGTGAAGGAATATAAATGAATTCTTTATGCAGTATCATTTTTTTAGCTTCGTATAGTTTCCAATCTATGTGTATTATATGTTTTTATTCAAAATTTCATCACATTCCTGTTTTGTGTTTAGAGTATGTAAAAATCTTCAACATAACTTGGTAGTTAAAATTCCAATAATTTTTATTAATCGTCAGTTTGAAAAAAGGGAATGAGTCCAAAAATAAAGTTTTCGGAAATTTGGGGTAAATAACTGTAGAAGTATTGGAATTTTCGTTGCATAACTACCTAATTTATGCTGGAAATTCATGACCCTTTTTAGAGTACAGAATAATCATCGAAAAAAAATATAAGGTTATTAAAAAATGTTTTAAAGCTGGAAAAAGTTGATAGACTTGTTCTCTTTTTCACCCTTTTGAAATTTCAACTAACAAAAAAAATCTTGAAAACTAATTTATTAGACAATTAAACTATATCTCTGCTTAGTTCACAGCACAAAAGTAAAAAAATAGAAAGAGACACAAATAAAGCTCAAAATTATTATTAAACTGAGTCATTAAGGCAGTAAGAAAGGTATAAGTGAAAATCAATGGAGTCAACTATTCACTGGATAAAAAATATGGTAAACACTTTTAAATTAAAAGTAAATTTTATTTTAGCTTAGTTTACACACTAAGGATAATAAAAGGAAGAAAAATTAACATAATTTCAAATTTAATAAAAAAAATACCGATTTCGCTAATTTCAAGGGGCTATATCTGCCGATGTGGGTAGTTATTTTTCCCTCTTTACACTCATGTGTAGAGCAAGGCTTGCTGATTTTTTCGCGCATATAAAGTCAGTTTGACATTTCTTGAACTTTTAGCCTTTTTCAAACTGGCGATTCAATTGTATTACTACCTAAAATATAGTCTTTTTACCATGATTTTTTAAAATACAAAACTTAATTATCTAGATTTAATTAAGAAAAGACTAGCTTTCTTAATATATTTAAAAGGGTTTGATGATTAAAAAACAATAACGTACGTTAAAATTTAACCATAACTCTATAGTGTTTAACTTTTTTCAAATAGTAATACAATTAATTGCACCGTTGTTTCAAAAACATCGTCTTCTTCAATTCAGAATAATATACAGAGGAGAAAGTGACAAACTTACTCTACCTAAAATTTTAATTATTTTTAATAAGTGAAATGAATATTATTATTTTAACTAACCAGATTAAATTATTATTAATCACTATTTAGTAACGTATTATCCCTAAAATATAATAACTTGCATTACATATCAGCGTGGAAACAATCTACACCACCCAGATTGTATCGCATTCTCTTAAGCTTCACGTGCACATAGAAAATCCGAAAATCCCAGTGTATCGTTCCCTGTTTTCTGTTTAAACACCGAGACAAACCGTTTCTAATTCCGAACAACTACTTTAATCCAGATGACACTCATCTTGCTCCCGATCTGAGGGAAAAGATTTAACGTTAATACCTGCCACAAAGTCAAGCTACCCAGAAGGACGAGATTGCAGCCAGGGATCTTGGCAACGGCGGTGATCTATTCACGAAAGGACATGGGGATTAGCTCTGAAATTGGAGCGATTCTTTCTTTCTTTTTCAGCTTCAAGTGTAAATAACAATTGTACCAATTTCTAAAACTTAGTTTCAGGAAATTCAAAATGGGCGAGTCGGAAGTGATATCGAAATGGCTGTGATTTGTGTTTCTTATCTTATCAAAAGTTACTTAAATATTTAAAAACCACTTTTATATTTCAGTTTCTTTATGTTCAGTAAAAAAAGGTAAAAACAAATAATATTTAGGTATTAAATATCCATCACGGTGGATAATACATAAATTTTTGGGATAGAAAAAAACTGAAACATTTAGCAGCAAGTTTTATGTCTGCAATTCTTTTTTGAGGATGTTTTAATCGATACAATGTAAACAATGGGTAAGATGAGTTTCATTCGTAAATTTTAATACTTGAATTTAGTTAAAACATTTAATAATTTCCCCATTTTTCCCTTTTGATCTCGTTAATACTATGTCTCTTTGGACCCAATAACTATAAAGCACTGAAAAAGCCAGAATATTTACTATAATCAGGAGCTAGGGAGATTTTCGGTATTAAAATATTTTTACCTATAATAAAAAAATACCACAATACTGACAACTATTTCATTAGAAAACCCATCCTTCATCCATATTATGGCATTTTTTTATTAAGTAGATAATAAATTAATTATATTATTGTGCAATACCGACATTTATTGAAACTTTCAGGTGTTTTCTTCTCCGGCACCATATCGACGTTATTTAGCTAACACGCCGGCTGGCTCAAACTCTTGAGGAAGTTGATTTTTGTAAGGGTATCGATTTCACATCAAGGTGTTAGTTATATGTAACCAGATATTGGATTTTTAAAAATGTATTCGCTGTTAGGCATCACCTTCGATGCTGAGCAAGGTAATTTCGGTTGATGGATTTGGGTAGCAGAAAAGTCAGTTCTGCGAGATGAATGAAGTTAAGTGGATCTAGCATCGGAAAGCGTCACCAATATCTAAAACCGTTTAGTGAAAAAAATTGATGTGGACCTTACCTAATGATTTATTTTATGATGATTGTCGATCCAAAACTTGAAAATGTTAATTTCCTTTTTAATGCCTTCAATTACTTTAAAAACCATTCTAAATGTCGTTAATTTATCAGTAGTGGTGTTTTGTACATTTAAGAACTTAGATCATTGATTTACCAACTGTGTGATGCGCTTCTCTAGTAAGTGGCTAGCTAAAGAAGAGTATTTAAATAATAAGTTTTTTTTTCCAAACTTAAGATTTTTTTTTCTAAACTTTAAAAGTGTATGGATTGTATAAATCGTTATGATTCGTATTTTATGGGGGTTTTAGATGGCGGATAGCTATCCGTAGCATACCCCCATAAAACCGCCCAGTTACTAACGAGAAAGAATTTCCACTTAGGAAAGACTTATAATGTAAGAAAAATGTAATTTTTAAACTTTTCCAAAGCATGAAAATAATTTCCTGAGTGCGCTTGCGCCAGACAGTCTTCCGAACCCTTCCGCGGGTGCTTCGGGGACGCTAACCCCTCAACCGCTTTTAGTAAAAATAAATTCTGCATATTTTCATCAAATTTGGGTCCTTGGGAAAAGGTTAGGATCCTTCAAAGATGAAATGCGTAAAAATTAAGAGGAAAAAATATCGTATAAAAACTTCTATAATTTTTAGCTACTTTTTTTGTCTTTTTAGGGGGGTAATAACCCCTTAAACATATCCATTTGCTACAAAATTTCATATTTTAGATATTTCAACCTTTCTTGTCTCTGGGGGTAATTTAGAGACTTGACTAATGCTTTTTGACCCTGAAAATCTAATTCAAAGTCATTAAGTCATCAAAAAGCGTAAAAAGGGGGAGGGGCCGTTCCCCGAAAATCCCGAGCCAATTGAGAATTTTGATGGTTATTTTCGTGTTCAGCGACCCAAAATCTATAAGAAATTACCGTTTTCATCAAGGAAAAAATTTTGAAGGGTCAATTTGTTGAACATATCAACTTTTTGTTTGAGAAAATGTTTTCCAAATATTTCTCTACAAACGTTTCAATTTTCATAAATTTCCGACCTCTCACAACCCAAAAACTACTTCACCCAAAGAGTTATAAAAATAAAAATATCCGAAAAAGCCACGGTGACAGTAATTTTTTTAATATAGATGCATGGACTAGATCTAACTATTTAAACTTCCCAACAGACCTACACTATTCGTATACACTTAACACCAGCAAAGATAATAAGATAAGAGATTTACCCGCTGAAACTACTACACTAGAGAACACTAGAGAAACTGATAAAGTGACAAACGACTTTATTTAAAAAGATTTACACCAATTGAAGCGTCTAAAATCCTATAGATATTTGTTTGCATTTCACACCAATACGCAAAGACCAGAAACCGAATGTAAACGGTTTTAGGATCACACCATCTAATATATAAACAATCCTACGCACTTATATAATCTGATGGTAAAATTACCTTCATCGTCAGTTCACATAAAAATCAGTTCAGTTGAAAATCACACTTGGCGAGGTGCCGTTGAGTCCCTTGAACTTCACATAAGGGTGTATAAAACTTGCTACCGTTGAACTTATTTCTGTCACAGCCTCTACAGATATTGAGTATTCGGTTTGTCGATAAATAACCCACACGATCACCCCGATTATCAGCATTAACACTACACATGATTTTCTTGCAAGTCAAACGTAATAAAATAACTAAACAAACTTAACGTCCAAAAAGTGCTAAAAGTTCTAAACTAGAGGCTGCAGGACGGTCCACAGGAATTTGAAGATCTGGCTGATGAGCAACATCAGGAATGTTCTGTAGAGGAATATGGTTCTGTGGAATTACAGGGGAAGGATCAACGATTTCTTCTGGCGCACTTCTTAGGAAATTACCCATTTTCAAATCTGCAAGCAAGAAAAGCTAATATTCATATTAGAAATGGGAATTTTATCATTCAAAGTTGAATCTAAAAAAAGATTTCCCCCTTGTAATTTTGGATTATTTGATGATATTAGTGTTTCACACTGAATTTAATGTCAATGGTCGTACAAAAGAGAATTTATGAAAGTTCTCAAAAAATGTTATGCAATACTATAGTTGTTTTGGTATAAAAGGGTGTCATATCCGAATTCCGGTCGAAATGCTTTTAAGGTAAGGAAATGCACGTAAAAGCTATCGAGAAACGTCTCACGATGAAACTTTATTAAGTTGTTACAAAGTAGGTAACTAGAATTAAGATGGATACAAAATATTAGCCACATGTTATATCAAGTATGAAAAACGTTTTCTTATCTATCGGCTATGGCATTAGTATTCGGTTTAGCACTGAGGGCAAATAATCCCGACTTTTCTAATTGACAATGTTAAATTATTCCCTTTAACTCTTTCCATACAGGCCAGTTGGCTCTGTTTTGACTGTGGAGTGTTTTCTGATTCTACTCGTATAGTAAGGTGGGATCGTTTATGAAGATTTTAATTTCATAAAACTTAAGAAATTATAGTGATCTTATTTTATTGCGGGAAATTAGTTTATTTCAAAATACAACAAAAAAAAAGAAGAAATCAATAAAACCTCTGAGAATAAAATCAAAGCAATCGTTTTAATCAGATTTTTAAATGGATAATAATACAACAAAAAAATTAAAATCGATTAAAATTATTTCTACTAGTTAAAAGAGTAAATGATTTTTATTAGCAACAAACTACAATTGTTTTCACTTAGAATCATTACTAACCCAATTGCCCATTACCTAAACAAGGTTTTGGGGACATAATTACATAAACTTTTGTTCTAAAATCATTTAAAACTTTCTTTACAGTTTTTAATACTTTGTAAAGTATTTTTTATCAGATTTTTAAAAATCCGATTTTTTCAGGTCTTAATAAAACTTTCCTTATCTACTTTGGTTAATGGCTAATATATTCTATAGAGCATTTTCAATCACATGGCTCGGACCTAACAACGGCCTTAGCAACAGAACAGTTACAGAAAATGACTGGCCGTGGAATTCTTCTATTGGAGTATTTGCAATCACGTGACCCTATACTTAAAAACCGCCTTAGCAACATATACCTCGTTACCTAGCAACCACCTTAGCAACAGTTAAAAGCCCTACAAAGGTTAACAGTTAAAAGAAATTAGCTGGTCGTGACGTCACCTGAAAACACTCTATAAATATTCTACAAATATATTCGTATTTATTATAAAAACTATTAAAAATAAAATTATATTTAATTTCTAAAAAACATTATTTACGAAATGTACTTTTAGAAAGCTCTTGAGTTTTTTTTTTCAAACGCGTTATAATTTTATTTGTTTTAAATAAACAAGTTACCATTCATCGTTTATATTCAAAAGTCCTTCTCGCTCGCTATTTGAACTTTCTTTCTGTAATTTTTAAAAATCTAAATTAATCAAATTTTAATTTAAAAAAAGATTTTTCAATCGGAAAATTTTTAGTACCTCAAAGCAATACAGAATTTTTTTTATATCATTTCAAATTCGTTGTCTTTCAAACTGTGATGATGTTAGTCGAAAAGTTCAAATTAGTCGAGTAAACTTGTAATTTCACATGAATTTTTCTATTTCATTAGTAATATTAAATAAATTATAATTATCAATTTGCAAAATAAGTGTGAACGTGAACGAAACTTGACAAAACCATGCGGCCGAGCAAAACATAAACACCATCAGAAGCCCACACCGACCGCTGCCCACCCAAGCCGAAGGAGTCCAGATAAAAAGGGGCGCCATAAATCCGAAGGGGAGCTCCCGCTCAAAAGGGGGAACGGTGTCGGGCGGTGGGTCAGGTCTCCGGCGACTGCTTTCCCAACCGTTAAAATGCCGTTCCCGTATGATGCTCGAGAAGTGGTTTTCAGAGCCCCCGTATGGAAAGAGTTAAAACAATCGAAACTATAAATTTTAAGCCTGATCAACACTTTTGGTTTCCTTAACATTAGTATTTTTCTTAGTTTCCAGTATAGGGAAACTACTAAAGTTTAATTTCGTTAGGCAGCTATAATATCTCATTTTTTACTTTTTAGTATTACAACTTTCAAGTACATCACAAGAAAACATTTATTTAAAAAAGAAAGAAACCGAAATATAAAATTTATATGTAAATATTTTCGCTCTCAATCGACATGGGCTTTTTAAATCTCGTTAGCAATATATTTTTTAATATATGTTTGACAGGTAAAAGTATAAAATAAGACTAGGTATTATTGCACTATCTATAAAATGCAATCGAAAGCAATACAATAGGTTCGATTTTTCCGACAGAAAAAAAAAAGTTTAATAAATAAACTGCTATTTTGGTTTTCAAATATATTTTCAATAAGCCAAGATTGGAAATTTTAATATTTTTTACAAGACTTTAATTACAAGTATACACAAAAATAAACACAATTTTATACTGGAAGAGACCTTTAGATATTTGGTTGGTTGGTGGGTTAGAGACATTTGCTTGCCCGCATGTCGGCCCTTTAGATATTTAAAACTGTTATTACCTTTCTTAAAGATGAGCGAGATATTCAGATAGTGATGTGGAAGAACGTGAACTGATACTTTGAGGGAATTTTAGTCCTCTTTTATCGTTTCAGCAAAGAACATTCACTTCATTTCGAATTTAACTTCTCTGCTTCAGTAAAAATTCTGTTGTGTCTGTCTTTCTTGACGATGGTTTATAAGCGGATCCTTGAGATCAAGCACCCACAGACCGGAAAATGTACGTACCCACAATCCAATCCAATCCAAGCAATATTGGTTATTATAGCATTCAGAAAAACAAAAAAACAAAATTGATTAGGAAATACCGAGTTTTTATTGTGGAAGCAAATCGAACTTAGAAAACTAACTTCACACAAGGTTTTCATAAATTAAGTTAAATAGTCAGTGACATCTAAGGAACTTTAAAACATTCAATTCGAATAAACTGCCTGAAAGGATTCCCTTATAATGTTCCACATGACATTAAATTACCTACTATAAACATTTTTCCATCGAAAAACTTATTTTCCCATTTCAATTTTTTAATTTTCAAAAGTTCTTATAAAATAAAATCATTTAGATTCACTAATTTCAAGTTTGTATTTGGCAAAAGTTAAAACAACTGTATGTTACAAAGAAAATAAGAAAATACTTAGAAGGAAAGTTTAAAATAAAGAAATATATTTCGTCTAGTGCTGCGAAAGTTTGTTCTTTTTCTGTCTTCCAAAGTTAAAGATAGTTAAAGCACTTTAGATTACCCCCTCTAAAAAAGTTTGAAACTTTGATACTTAATAATTTGAATACTTATTCGTTTTTTAAAGAATAAAATGCCAATATTTCTCTGAAAAATAAGAGCATCATCAGCATCATATCTGGAAGTGCCCAGTGACACAAAAGGTCCTCAGTCTTGCGCTCCACCTTCTCCTGTCAGCTGCAGCCACCCTCGCCTCCTGGTCCATCCAGCCTCTCTCCCTCCCTATCAGTCTCCGCCATGTCATTTTTGGGCGACCTCTTCTTCGCCTTCCCTCAGGCGTCCACTCCAGGGCAACACCTGGGATCTCATTTCTATTCATTCTTAATACATGGCCAGTAAACCGCCATCGCCTTTTTTAATTTCTTGATCTATTGATTTCATTTTTGCTTCTCTTAATAACTCATCATTTGTAATTGTATTGGGCCAAAATATCTTCAATATTATTCTGAAACAATTGTATTGAAATGCATAGCCTGTTAGTATGGACCATTGTCTACTTCCATGTTTCAGAGTAATACAAAAGGACTGATGTGATTGGTGATTTAGGGTGGACCGACCAGTAGTTGACCACCTACCAGTAGTTGACCATTTGAGCATAATTTTGCAAAAAACAAGAACTGTTGTGTGTTTATTTTGAATCTGTTGCGTTGAAAACATAGCTAACATTTTATTAAAAGCTCATATACAGTCTTAAGTGCCAATATTGTTCTTAAAAGACGCAATTAATAGCAGAAAACAAAGTTATCAACAAAGCTTCAAAAAAGCGCTCTCACTACTAGCTGTAATGGTATGGAGTATTTAGCTAGTTTTTATTCCAATAGTTTATTGATTATTCCCAGCTAGTTTTTATTCCAATAGTTTATTGATTGATGTCTTTAGGTCCTATATATTATTTAGTTTAATTAAATAAAACTATCATTATTTGTATATTAACCCTTTAATTTGTTATTTGAGGGGTGGTCAACCACTGGCTGTCTAAAATAGAAAAAGTGCTAGTATGTGACCAAAGTGGTCAACTACTGGATTTTATTTGCTTTTAAGATTTCTTTTTAAACCAAGAGGGATCTTAAAGATTATTACCTGCAGTACAATTTTTGCTTAGATTTACTGTAAAAAAAGTTACATTTCCAGTAATTAACCAGTATTAATAGGGACTCTTTATTCAATAAAACTCTTTCATTGGTTCTTCACATTCCAAACACCTGCGCCTTGCAAATATGTCACTCCTCTCGCTAAGCCCTAAAATACGTACCTACAGGTAGTTGGTAGGTTGGTTGTCAGACATATACGCAGTTTTAGTTTTTTAGATAGCCTTCTGTAGTAAACGCTGGAATCGAACGATTGTGCTGGTTTACAGTCTGGTTTTCAAAGGTTAGAGATTCAAAATAAATGTACATTTGAATACACAGTTAAAAATAAAAAAATTTCGAACTTTTAAAACCATTAATTAAACAGTTGAAATTTGTTATATTAAAATTGTCATAAAAAATTTTTACTTATAAATTTGCTGAAATTTGCCAATTCTTAATTTTTGTGAGTGAATTTTAATTGAAAATTGTAACTTGTGAGCAAATAACTCCAGAAAAGGTATCAGTATTTTATTTAAAATTCATATTTCCCCCGAGATCTTAGTTTTATGTAACTTTAAAAAAATTGATTGAAAAAAAAAATGAAAAACAAATGCAACATCAGATTTTCAAATTTCAAATCCTTCTTGGGTGTCTGTGGACCTGATTGAAATTTTTTTTTTCAGAGTTTTCTAAGACGTATTCTACAAATAGAAGAAATTTTTGTAGGATTCGAACACAGTTGGTTTTCAGATCATAGAATTTTCTGCCGAAAGGCAAGGGTGTTTATGTTTAAGGATGGAATAGTAGATTAAATTCAAAATTTTAAAACCATTAAATAAAACAACTGATTTTTTCACTTAAAATTGTTAACAAAAACTATAAACTTAAAAATTTGCTAAAATTTGCCAATTCTTAATTTTGGGGGTGAATTTTAATCAGATTGAATGAAAGTTTGTGTAAGGGTTTCTGAAACGTTTTCTTTAAACGTCTCCGTTGCGTATTTTTTTTTCAGCCAACTTTAGGAAGAACCAAGGTTAGTAGAGAGAAGGTTGGCTCATCCGTGACGTCACTGCTTGGAAAGGGGGTGACCTGCCAATGGCAATGCTCGTACAGCTGTGAATCACAGCTGTAATTGGCAGAGCATCCCCTTTCCAAGCAGTGACGTCACGGATGAGCCAACCTTCTCTCTACTAACCTTGAGGAAGAACACCCTGTTTTAAAGAAATAGGGAAATTTTCAGTGGGACTCGAACAAATAGCTCTTTTAGAAATGATATGTTGCGGTGTGGATCGCTTGGTTGATTTGCGCTTGAGCTGTACATTGATTTTTATTCTTGAAATGGTGAATATGGCAATGGTCAATTACTGGAATAATGGTGGTCAATTAGTGGATGTAGGTGGTCAACTACTGGCCAAATTTCAATTAATTGCTTTTAAAATAAATAAATAAAATTCTCTAAAAGGGTCATTCCATGTCAAATCAACCAATGGTCCGAACCGTTGGGTCTTAGATTTTCGCAATTTTTTGCATGCTTGTTGTACTCATCCGTAGGAGTATAACAAGACCAATTTCAGATTTTTGGGGCCGGTAGTTTTTGAGAAATCGACTTTTAAAGAGGCAAAAATCGAGCGATTTTGAAAAAACATGACATTTTTAAACAGCTGATGCTCAAAACTTATTTAACCCAAAATCATGAACAAGGTGTTGTTTTCTTCTGTTTTAAACAAGCTTTCAAATTATGTAAAGCATGATGATTAAAAAAATTTTTTTGAATATTTTTTTTTAATTTGAAAAATATTTTTTTTGCTAGCAAAAATACATCCCCCTTCGATTTTTTTTAAAAAAATATATGTTATAAAGAAGCTATCCAACTACACCTGTGCAAAATTTCAGAATGGGACCGCCATGGGTTCTTGAGAAAAAAAATATTTTGTAAGACGGGAATTTGAAAAAAATCGTTTTTCGTGTTGAAACCCTATAAAAACTCGAAATTTTTCTGTTATCATATTAAACTAACTGGTTGAGACGCTTAAAAACTACATATATATTTAATTTACAATAATTATGAAACAATATTTCGCTATCTATAGCAATATTGGGTGGTAAAATATCTACAGGGTGGTTCAAAAGTCCATGTCACTGCTTTTATTTGGAACCAATATCTCCTAGGGTCATGGAAGTAAGGTGTACCCCTAGGTAATTGACCATGCTGAATCCATTGAAATGGATTACAGCGACCCTAGCGGTGAAAAACTGAAGTTTAGAAAATTAATTAAAAAACTAAAATAGATAGAACAAATACTTCAATGAGAAAATTGTTGCCAATATCATGACAAATGCATAGAGCAAAGTTTTATAAAAATATTTCAAATATTCGAAGAGATGTTGAAACCCTATAGAAAATTGACATTATTTTGCAATATTATTAAGCTATCTGATTGAGACACTTAAAAACTGCTAATATATTTAATTTGCAATCAATATGAAACATTCATTACAATCGATATGAAAACTGACCATTACTATGAAAACTAAAAAATTAAAAAGCACATTTCAGAAAGAACAGATATATTTGAAAATAAAAGACTTTGTATTGAATTCACTTTTAATCATTATCTTTAAGTTTTTCTAAGAGGAGATCTGCCACCTATTAAGAGATGTAGCCTTGCTTAAGATATAAATGTTTTATTTTATTTAGCTTTAGTTTTAGTTATTTTAGTAGTTTCAAATATTTAAAGAGAGATAGAGAGAAAACATGTCTTAACTTTGTAAATTTTAAATAGTACTTGCAGTACACATTTAATTTGTAACATGTCATAAAAATTGTCATATAGTTACGATACCACAGCGATTACAGGCTTTTAATACTGATGGAGTACAGGAGTACGTGAAGTATTACAGGCTTTTAATACTTCACGGGCCCAACTGGCCGTAGTTGGGACGCAAGTGAATTTCAGATAGAAGCCTCCTTCTTCTTTGGGCTCGAGGTTTTTCGGAAAAACAAAAAAAAGTCTGTGGTTCCTGGTATCTGATTGGTAGTCTGGGGGTGTGGCTGGAATTGTTTGTTTATATAAAGTGTGAGGGTCCCTACCCCTCAACAGTTTTCAACCCGATGCCCGAAGAACAAGATCTTGAAAGTGACAGGACAAGGATCATGACCGCATTAATAAAAACGGTGAGACAGCTCGCTTAAGGGGTGAGAAAAACCCTAATTTTTTCTAGGAAGAACAAGAAAACTCCTGTAAATTTTATATGAAACTGAGCTAAAATTTTCCAAAGATTCAGAATCCGTTTGAAGTATTCTGCTATCTTAATTAGTTAAAATTTTGCATCTTTTGAACCCACAGGGTCTAGTACCCGGTAGGGGAGAAGGAGATAGTCTCATCTTGTGGCGGCGTGTGCCGGCCCCCACTGTTTGGATTCAGTGGTTGATGGTTTCCTACTGAATCATCCGGAAATCGTGAACTATAAATGGGACCTGATTATCACCAGACACCTCCAAAAAAGGGATATAATCGCGCCGAAAGCGAATTTTGAGGAGTAGGGAATCTAATGGAGACAATGGCATGATAATATCTCTTCGAATATTAAAGATATTTTTGCGAAACCTTTTTCTATGCATTTGTCATGATATTGGCAACAATTTTCTCACTGAAGTATTTGTTCTATCTATTTTAGTTTTTTAATTAATTTTCTAAACTTCAGTTTTTCACCGCTAGGGTCGCTGTAATCCATTTCAATGGATTCAGCATGGTCAATTACCTAGGGGTACACCTTACTTCCATGACCCTAGGAGATATTGGTTCCAAATAAAAGCAGTGACATGGACTTTTGAACCACCCTGTAGATATTTTACCACCCAATATTGCTATAGATAGCGAAATATTGTTTCATAATTATTGTAAATTAAATATATATGTAGTTTTTAAGCGTCTCAACCAGTTAGTTTAATATGATAACAGAAAAATTTCGAGTTTTTATAGGGTTTCAACACGAAAAACGATTTTTTTCAAATTCCCGTCTTACAAAATATTTTTTTTCTCAAGAACCCATGGCGGTCCCATTCTGAAATTTTGCACAGGTGTAGTTGGATAGCTTCTTTATAACATATATTTTTTAAAAAAAAATCGAAGGGGGATGTATTTTTGCTAGCAAAAAAAATAGTTTTCAAATTAAAAAAAAATATTCAAAAATTTTTTTTTAATTATCATGCTTTACATAATTTGAAAGCTTGTTTAAAACAGAAGAAAACAACACCTTGTTCATGATTTTGGGTTAAATAGGTTTTGAGCATCAGCTGTTTAAAAATGTCATGTTTTTTCAAAATCGCTCGATTTTTGCCTCTTTAAAAGTCGATTTCTCAAAAACTACCGGCCCCAAAAATCTGAAATTGGTCTTGTTATACTCCTACGGATGAGTACAACAAGCATGCAAAAAATTGCGAAAATCTAAGACCCAAAGGTCCAAAATTGTACTTTTTTTGGTTGATTTGACGTGGAATGACCCAAAAGTGAAAGGAAAAATGATTATCAGTTATTATTCCTCATACTTTCATTGATATTACAAGACTGACATTTTTATTAGAATTTTTTTTTTCTTAGAGAAAAAAACTTAGAGGAATTTCCACTAACTGGTCAATTACTGGTCGATTCACCTTATATTGGTTCAATTTCACTCTTAGAGTTATATTTGAATTTCACCATAATTTATTTAAATTCCTAAAACAGTTTCGGGCTTTGGTAATTCTGTTTTGGATATCAAAATCTGTTCCTCCTTCCGTACTTAACGTTGCACCAAGATAAGAAAATTGGTCAACATCTCTATAACTTCACCATCGATGTATTGGTGCGTTATTTTTGCTTTTGATTCGTAGGACCTTTGTCTTACTTCTATTTATTTTCAATCCAATTTGTTTTGAGTTTTTGGAAAGAAGATTTGTTTTCCTTTGGAGATCTTTTAGCTTGGATGACAAAAGCACACTATCGTCTGCAAAATCTAAATCCTCTAGAACAGAGGTAAAATGCCATCTAATACCTAATCTCTCTTTAGTTGTTTCTTTCATTATCCAGTCTACAGCAATAGTAATTTTTTTATTTCCAATGGGCGGGTACTACTGGACAAAGTAAATAAAAGTCCGGACAAGACACACCCCTGTCTAACTCCAGTTTTAACAGAGAATAAATCTGTTAGTATTCCATCCACTTCAACTCAAGCTTGGATATTGATATACAGTTCTTTAATAATCCTTATGAATTTCTGTGGAAAACCACGAAGTTCTAAAATTTGCCATAATTTGTCTCTTATAAATCAATCGAAAGCATTGCTAAAATAAATGAAATTTAAGTAAATTGTATCATTGTGCTCAAGACATTGTTGAATTAAAAAATCATTCCTAACTTAATTAATTTTTCTTTTAGATCGAAAAAACTCAAATTTCGAAAATCGAAAAAGGGTGACGTATTCTACATCTTCATGCCTCAGAGTATAAAGCTGCAAAAATCCCCCCATAATTTTGCTGTTAAAGGTTTTTGCTGAACTAGATTACGTAAAGTGCCTGGGGTGCAAGGCATATGTCTCCTAACCGGGACATATACCTTGCACCCCAGGGCCCCACGGTCAAGAAAACGAAGATGGGCATCGTAGGCCTTGGCCCACTATAGGGCTGTTGCGCCGATGAGTTTAGTTTAGTTTAGATTAGATTACGCAGCAAAATCCAAAAACTCCAACCTTTAAAATACCCCGGAGGTAATCATTACAACTTTTTGTTTGAGAGAATGTTCTCCAAATATTCCTCTACAAACTTTTCAATTTTCATAAATTTTTGACCTCGCACAACCCCAAAAACTACTTCACCAAAGAGTTTAAAAATAAAAATATCCGAAACAGCGGCGGTGACGTAACTTTTTTTAATATAGATGCATGGACTAGATCTAACTATTTAAACTTCCTAACAGACCTACACCCTTCATATACACTTAAAACCAGCAAAGAAAATAAGAAAAGATTAAACCGCTGAATTCAGGGAACGAACACTAGAGAAACTGATAATGTGACAAACAATTTTATTTAAAAAGATTTACATAAATTGAAGCGTCTAAAATCCTATAAATATTTTTGTGCATTTCACACCAATACGCAAAGACCAGAAATCGAATGTAAACCGTCTTAGGATCACACCATCTAATATATAACTAATCCTACGCACTTATATATAATCGGAAGGTAAAACGACCTTCATCGTCAGTTCACATAAAAATCAGTTCCGTTTAAAATCACCCTTGATGGTGCAACACTACAGGGTTTCCAAAACTTGATACCGTTGAATTTATTTCGGTCACATTGGTTTGTCGATGGTTATAAAAAACGCACGCGGGCACCCCGATCATCACCCCGATTATCACCCCGATTATCAACAGTAGCACTTTACACATGATTTTCTTATTACACAAACGTTGATTGGGCCAGTCCCTGAATAACTCGCAGTTCATTAAATCTGTCAAAAACCCCAGTGCTCCATATAAACATTCTAAAAAGGCAGGAATTTGAAGATCTGGCTGTGGCTGATGAGGAGCAACACCATGAATGTCCTGCAGTTCAATATGGTTCTGTTGATCATCAATTTCTTCTGGTGCTCTTCTTAGGAAATTACCCATTTTCAAGTCTGCAAGCAAGAAAAGTTAATATCCATATGAGAAATAGGAATTTTATATTTCAACGTTGATTTTTTAAAAGGTTTTACCCTTGCAATTTTGGATTAATTGCCGATATTAGTTTCACACTGAATTCAATCTTAAAATCTTAATTCGCATACAAAAGATAATTTAGAAAGTTCTCAAAGAATACTTCGCGCAATATTTTAGTTGTTTTGATATAAAAGGGTGTCAAATCCGAATTCCGATCGAAATTCTTTTGAGGCAAGAGAATGCACCTGAAAGCTAGCGAAACGTCTCATGATAAAACTTTATTAAATTGTTACAAACTAACTAGATTTAACATAGCTACAAAATATTAGCCTCATGTTATAACTGTATTTTAATATCAAGTATGAAAAACGTTTTCTTACCTCTCGGCTATGGCATTAGCATTCGGTTTAGCACTGAGCAATTAATCCCGACTTTTCTAATTGCCTTTGTTAAATTATTCCCTTTAAATCAATCAAAATATAAATTTTATGTCTGATCTACACTTTTGATTTCCTTAATATTAGTATTTTTCTTAGTTTACAGGATAGGGAAACTACTAAAGTTTAATTTCGTTAGGCAGTTATAATATTTCATTTTTTACTTTTTTTTTTAATATTACAACTTTCAAGTACATCGCAAGAAAACATTTATTTAAAAAAAAATATAAAACTTATATGTAAATAATTTCGCTCTCTATCGCCATGGGCTTTTTAAATCTCGTTAGCAATTTATTTTTAATATATGCTCGACAGTTAAAAGTATAAAATATAAGACTAGGTATTATATTTTCCTTTCTGTGTGCTTGATCTCTTGTATCAACTTATAAACCTTCGTCAAGTAGTACAGACACAACAGAATATTTTTACTGACAGAAAGAGAGAAAGTACAACCAGGGCAAGGCAGGAATCGAACAGACGGCCGATACAGTGTGCAGACTGCTAGCGTGGTTTCTGCACTTAACCCATCCAGGCCACTCGGCCCCCGGATGAATTGTAATATCGGTATTGCTATAAAATATGCTGTTTCCTAGGTCTAGTCATAATTTGGCTAAAACCTTAGTTTCTTGTAACGAACCTCCTTATAAGTAGGACTATATAACAATATATCTAACAATAATACACACATAATCTATAAATGTATTCTCGGCCATTTTATTTCAAGCCATTTCAGAGAACTAAGGGTTAACGACTGTTCGATTCATAGTCTCGTTCATCCTTAGTTGGATGATTTCTTGGGTTTATGGCTTTAGGGTCCCAATCAATTCATTGTGAGGGAACTCCTATTTGAATTTTCAAAATAAACATACTAATTGATCAGCTCAGCACGTTGCATAGAAAGGTTATGGGTCAAATTTTATTTTTAAAAACATCCATAAGCACCGACAAGTTTTCCGTTCATATTTTCAGTAAGATTCTCATTTAAAGCAGAGGGATGAAAAAAACACCATAAATAATAGAAATAGGTTGTAAACCCTTTAAGAATAAAATACCAAAGGTCCTTTACTTTTTTCTCTTAACGAATTAGTCACGTTTAGTCAAAGTACTATTAAACACGAATGAAATCTTATACAGGGTGTTTCAGATAAATGTTTCAGAACTTCTAGGGGAAGTAGGGTACATCAAGACGAACAAGAATTGGTGTAGGTTAGGGGGTCGCAAATGGGATTCAAGGGATGAAAATCACGGGGGAAAATTAGCAAAAAAATTCCTCTTATATCTGGGCAAAAAGAGATAAAATGGTTCGATTTCGTCATTTCATACATAAAACCAATTAAATGGTTTAAGTCTAAATCCTCTAGAACAGAGGTAAAATGCCATCTGATACCTAATCTCTTTTTAGTTGTTTCTTTCATTATCCAGTTTAAAGCGATAATGGATAAAAGTCCGGATAAGACACACCCCTGCTTAACTCCAGTTTTAACCGAGAATAAATCTGTTGGAATTCCATCCACTTCAACACAAGCTTGGCTATTTATTGCCATACAGTTCTTTAATAATCCTTATGAATTTCTGTGATACAAAAGTTTACTAAAGTTTAATTTCGTTAGGCAGCTATAATTATCTCAATTTTTTCTTTTTAATATTACAACTTTCAAGTACATCGAAGGAAAACATTTATTTCAAAAACACCAAAATATAAAATATGTAAATAATATTGCATTCTATATCGCCATGGGCTTTTTAAATCTCGTTAGCAATTTATTTTTAATATATGCTCCACAGTTAACAGTATAAAATAAGACTAGGTGTTATTGCACTATCTATAAAATGCAATAGAAAACAATACTATAGGTTTGATTTCTCTGAAAGAAAAAAAACTTAATTTAATAAGTAAACTTTGCTATTTTGGTTTTTAAATATTTTTTCAATAAGCAAAAAGTGTAATTTTAATCTTTTTTTTACAAGACTTTAATTACAAGTAGTATGCACAAAAATAAACACAATTTTACACTGGTAGAGACATTAAGATATTTAAAACTGTTCTTACCTTTCTTAAAGATGAGCGCAGAATTCAGATAGTGACGTGCATGAACGTGAACTGATACTCTTTGATTGAATTTTATTCCTCTTTTATCAGTGGCGGCTCGTGAGTTGATAAACTGGGGGTTCACACCCATTTTATAAAATTTAAAATTTACACAAGATCTAGAAGGAGAAGGATGTTGGGCCAATGCATAAAAAAAATTATCTCTCTTAGGAGAGTAGTTTTAAATGCCTAAATTCTTCACTGCATGCGCTTTTATTTTGAAAAAAATATGCATTTAATGGAAATAAACAAACACTTATGAATATATTCATTTCATTTTTTATAATACCATTGAGGGGAAAGTCATAATACGTATCCATAACATTATACCTAACAAACACCTTTTATAATTGTTAATTATTAAAATTTAGTTGACATGAAGATTATAATTGTCTTTTCAAAAAGTGCTTTTCTCATTTTCTAATTAGCCGAAACAATCCAGACCACAAAAAAAACAAGCTGAGCTTCAAAAACGCAAGCCTCGGCACACAAAATCTGTGCTAGCGGGAATCCAAATTGCGAGGCCGTAAGTTGAAAATTCCCTCGGCAAGCAGTCGGGGTTTCTTCCGAATCTCAAATTTTTTACGCTCACAAAAGTGCGAAAAAGGAAAGAAAAATAAGGGTTCATTCTTTTTTAGATTTCTTTCGCGTTTCCGGTAGTAAATTTTTCTTATTCAATAGAGAAGGGGGGGGGGAGAAACATAATTCTGAGTATAAAAAAGAAATTTAGAATATATTTCCATTGATATTTATTTATCTTTATATTCGATTTTTGTTCTACTTTTTCTGTGGGTGTTCACGTGCTCCTGTGCTCCTATGGACGAGCCGCCACTGTCTTTTATATTACTATAACGTTTCAGAAAAGAACATTCACTTCATTTCAAATTTAAAAGTCTTCTTTTTAAAAATTATTACTTTTAAGTATGGGGCTGGGTGGCTTAGTTGGTCTACGAGCTGACAACCACTCTAGCAGTCTGCGCACTGTATCAGCCGTCGGTACGATTCCGGCCTTTGCCCTGGGTGTACTTTCTCTCTCTCTGCGTCAGTAAAAATTCTGTTGTGTCAGTCTTTCTTGACGATGGTTTGCTTATCCTTGAGATCAAGCACCCACAGACCGGAAAATGTATGTATTAGAAATGTGAATTTTATATTTCAACGTTGATTTATAAAAGGATTTACCCTTGAAATGTTTGATTAATTGCTGATATTAGTGTTTCACACTGAATTCAATGTTAATGATCATGCAAAAGAGAATTTAGAAATTCTCAAAGAATATTTCACGCAATATTTTAGTTGTTTTGGTATAAACGGGTGTCAAATCCTAATTCCGATCGAAATTGTTTTGAGGCAAGAGAATGCACCTGAAAGCTCGCGAGAAACGCCTCATCATAGATTTTCATTAAATGGACTCTAACCGCCTATCTGGTTCGGGACTATAAAAAGTCACGTGTCGGTGGTAAACAAACTCTCAATATAAAATCATCTCATTATCATCATATCTCACTACAAACGCTACTAGTGTAGTGTCAGTGGTAACCAATGGACTCTAACCGTCTGACGTCACACGGAACCAACACGTAACCTACTGAGCTTGCGATTGGTTACCACAGATACTACACTAGTAGATTTACTAGTATAGTATCTGTGGTAACCAATTGCAAGCTCAGTTGTAGGTCACGTGTTGGTTCCGTGAAGTCTCGAACCAGATAGGCGGTTAGAGTCCATTGCAAGCTCAGTAGGTCACGTGTTGGTTCCGTGTGACGTCAGACGGTTAGAGTGCATTGTTACAAACTAACTAGATTTAACATGGCTACAAAATATTAGCCTCATGTTATAACTGTATTTAATATCAAGTATGAAAAACGTTTTCTTATCTTTTGGCTATGACATTAACATTCGGTTTAGCACTGAGCAAATAATCACGACTTTTATAATTGTCACTGTTAAATTATTCTTTTTAAAACAATCAAAACTATAAATTTTAAGCCTGATCTTAGTTCTTGGTTTCCATAATAATAGTGTTTCTTCTTAGTTTCCAGGATAGGGAAACTACGAAAGTTTAATTTCGTTAGGCAGTTCTCATTTTTTTTCTTTTTAATATTACAACTTTCAAGTATATCGAAAACATTTATTTCAAAAACACCAAAATATAAAATTAATATGTAAATAATATTGCATTCTATATCGCCATGGGGTTTTTAAATCTCGTTAGAAATTTATTTTTAATATATGCTCCACAGTTAACAATATAAAATAAGAGTAGGAATTATTGCACTATCTATATAATGCAATCGAAAACAATACTATAGGTTTAATTTTTCCGACAGAAAAAAACTAGTTTAATAAGTAAACTTTGCTATTTTGGTTTTTAAATATCTTTTCAATAAGCAAAAAGTGTAATTTTAATCTTTTTTTTTACAATACTTAAATTACAAGTATACACAAAAATAAACACAATTTTACACTGGAAGAGACATTAAGATATTTAAAACTGTTCTTACCTTTCTTAAAGATGAGCGAGAAATTCAGATAGTGATGTGCATGAACGTGAAATGATACTCTTTGAGGGAATTTTATTCCTCTTTTATATTACTATAACGTTTCAGAAAAGAACATTCACTTCATTTCGAATTTAAAAGTCTTTTCTTTTTAAAAATTATTACTTTTAAGTATGGGGCTGGGTGGCTTAGTTGGTCTACGAGCTAACAACCACGCTCAGTGACCATGCTAGCAGTCTGCGCACTTTATCAGCCGTCGGTTCGATTCCGGCCTTTGCCCTGGGTGTACTTTTTCTCTCTGTGTCAGTAAAAATTATGTTGGGTCTGTCTTTCTTGACGATGGTTTAAAAGCGGATCCTTGAGATCAAGCACCCACAGACCGGAAAATATACGTACGCACAATCCAATCCAATCCAAGCAATATTGGTTATTATAGCATTCAGGAAAACAAAAACAAACTTGATTAGGAAATACCCAGTTTTTATTGTGAAAGCAAATCGAACTTGGAAAACTAACTTTACACAAGGTTTTCATAAATTAAGTTAAATAGTCAGTGACATCTAAGGAACTTTAAAACATTCGATTCGAATAAACTGCCTGAAAGGATTCCCTTATAATGCTACATGACATTAAATTACCCACTATAAACATTTTTCCCATCGAAACACTTATTTTCCCATTTCAAATTTTTAATTTTCAAAACTTCTTATAAAGTAAAATCCTTTCGGCTTCAAGTTTGTTTTTGGCAAATGTTACAAAGAAAATAAGAAAAATACTTAGAGGGAAAGTTTAAAATAAACAAATCTATTTCGTCCAGTGTTTCAAAAGTTTGTTCTTTTATGTCTTCCAAAGTTAAAGATAGTTAAAGCACTTTAGATTACCCCCTCTAAAAAAGTTTGAAACTTTGATACTTAATAATTTGAATACTTATTCGTTTTTTAAAGAATAAAATGCCAATATTTCTCTGAAAAATAAGAGCATCATCAGCATCATATCTGGAAGTGCCCAGTGACACAAAAGGCCCTCAGTCTTGCGCTCCACCTTCTCCTGTCAGCTGCAGCCACCCTCGCCTCCTGGTCCATCCGGCCTCTCTCCCTCCCTATCAGTCTCCGCCATGTCATTTTTGGGCTACCTCTTCTTCGCCTTCCCACAGGCGTCCACTCCAGGGCAACACCTGGGATCTCATTTCTATTCATTCTTAATACATGGCCAGTAAATCGCCATCTCCTTTTTTTAATTTCTTGATCTATTGATTTCATTTTTGCTTCTCTTAATAATTCATCATTTGTAATTGTATTGGGCCAAAATATCTTCAATATTATTCTGAAACAATTGCATTGAAATGCATTTAGCCTGTTAGTATGGACCATTGTCTACTTCCATGTTTCAGAGTAATACAAAAGGACTGATGTGATTGGTGATTTAGGGTGAACCGACCAGTAGTTGACCACCTACCAGTAGTTGACCATTTGAGCATAATTTTGCAAAAAACAAGAACTGTTGTGTGTTTATTTTGAATCTGTTGCGTTGAAAACATAGCTAACATTTTATTAAAATCTCATATACAGTCTTAAGTTCCAATATTGTTCTTAAAAGACGCAATTAATAGCAGAAAACAAAGTTATCAACAAAGCTTCAAAAAAAGCGCTCTCACTACTAGCTGTAATGGTATGGAGTATTTAGTTCAATCTCAAATCACCCAGCTAGTTTTTATTCCAATAGTTTATTGATTGATGTCTTTAGGTCCTATATATTATTTAGTTTAATTAAATAAAACTATCATTATTTGTATATTAACCCTTTAATATGATATTTGAGGGGTGGTCAACCACTGGCTGTCTAAAATAGAAAAAGTGCTAGTATGTGACCAAAGTGGTCAACTACTGGATGTTATTTGCTTTTAAGATTTCTTTTTAAACCAAGAGGGATCTTAAAGATTATTACCTGCAGTACAATTTTTGCTTAGATTTACTGTAAAAAAAGTTACATTTCCAGTAATTAACCAGTATTAATAGGGACTCTTTATTCAATAAAACTCTTTCATTGGTTCTTCACATTCCAAACACCTGCGCCTTGCAAATATGTCACTCCTTTCGCTAAGCCCTAAAATACGTACCTACAGGTAGTTGGTAGGTTGGTTGTCAGACATATACGCAGTTTTAGTTTTTTAGATAGCCTTCTGTAGTAAACGCTGGAATCGAACGATTGTGCTCGTTTACAGTCTGGTTTTTAAAGGTTAGAGATTCAAAATAAATGTACATTTCAATACTTAGTTAAAAATAAAAAAATTTCGAACTTTTAAAACCATTAATTAAACAGTTGAAATTTGTTATATTAAAATTGTCATAAAAAATTTTTACTTATAAATTTGCTGAAATTTGCCAATTCTTAATTTTTGTGAGTGACTTTTAATTGAAAATTGTAACTTGTGAGCAAATAACTCCAGAAAAGGTATCAGTATTTTATTTAAAACTCATATTTCCCCCGAGATCTTAGTTTTATGTAACTTTAAAAAAATTGATTGAAAAAAAATGAGAAACAAATGCAACATCAGATTTTCAAATTTCAAATCCTTCTTGGGTGTCTGTGGACCTGATTGAAATTTTTTTTCAGAGTTTTTTAAGACGTATTCTACAAATAGAAGAAATTTTAGTAGGATTCGAACACAGTTGGTTTTCAGATCATAGAATTTTCTGCCGAAAGGCAAGGGTGTTTATGTTTAAGGATGGAATAGCAGATTAAATTCAAAATTTTAAAACCATTAAATAAAACAACTGATTTTTTCACTTAAAATTGTTAACAAAAACTATAAACTCAAAAATTTGCTAAAATTTGCCAATTCTTAATTTTGGGGGTGAATTTTAATCAGATTGAATGAAAGTTTGTGTAAGGGTTTCTGAAACGTTTTCTTTAAACGTCTCCGTTGCGTATTTTTTTTCAGCCAACTTTAGGAAGAACACCCTGTTTTAAAGAAATAGGGAAATTTTCAGTGGGACTCGAACAAATAGCTCTTTTAGAAATGATATGTTGCGTTGTGGATCGCTTGGTTGATTTGCGCTTGAGCTGTACATTGATTTTTATTCTTGAAATGGTGAATATGGCAATGGTCAATTACTGGAATAATGGTGGTCAAATAGTGGATGTAGGTGGTCAACTACTGGCCAAATTTCAATTAATTGCTTTTAAAATAAATAAATAAAATTCTCTAAAAGTGAAAGGAAAAATGATTATCTGTTATTATTCATCATACTTTCATTGATATTACAAGACTGTCATTTTTATTAGAATTTTTTTTTCTTAGAGAAAAAAACTTGGAGGAATTTCCACTAACTGGTCAATTACTGGTCGATTCACCTTATATTGGTTCAATTTCACTCTTAGAGTTATATTTGAATTTCACCATAATTTATTTAAATTCCTATAACAGTTTCGGGCTTTGGTAATTCTGTTTTGGATATCAAAATCTGTTCCTCCTTCCGTACTTAACGTTGCACCAAGATAAGAAAATTGGTCAACATCCTCTATAACTTCACCATCGATGTATTGGTGCGTTATTTTTGCTTTTGATTCGTAGGACCTTTGTCTTACTTCTGTTTATTTTCAATCCAATTTGTTTTGAGTTTTTGGAAAGAAGATTTGTTTTCCTTTGGAGATCTTTTAGCTTGGATGACAAAAGCACACTATCGTCTGCAAAATCTAAATCCCCTAGAACAGAGGTAAAATGCCATCTAATACCTAATCTCTCTTTAGTTGTTTCTTTCATTATCCAGTCTACAGCAATAGTAATTTTTTTATTTCCAATGGGCGGGTACTACCGGACAAAGTAAATAAAAGTACGGATAAGACACACCCCTGTCTAATTCCAGTTTTAACCACTGAGCTATAAACAAACTGGAGTGACAACTGAGCGTGCCGAAACCGCATCACACCTTATCGAAGTTTGTGTCTACGCGGAAAAGATTTCCATCTTCTTTTAGTTTTCCCCATCTGTTGGCACAATTGTATGCACAGCATGATCGGACCATTCTAAATGTTGCTCAAAATATTTTTAAAAAAGGGGGTTTTCTAGAAATAGTTCAACTCACACAATGTTAGTCAATGGAGAAATTCGTTTGTTTTGCCCGGTTCGCTCAAGCGAACCGGGCAATTGTGACCATCCGCGCCGGCACGTTCGGTCGCATGTTATATCATCAGAGGTTGTCACTCCAGTTTGTTTATAGCTCAGTGGTTTTAACAGAGAATAAATCTGTTAGTATTCCATATACTTCAACTCAAGCTTGGCTATTGATATACAGTTCTTTAATAATCCTTATGAATTTCTGTGGTATACCATAAAGTTCTAAAATTTGCCATAATTTGTCTCTTATAAATCAATCGAAAGCATTGCTAAAATAAATGAAATTTAAGTAAATTGTATCATTGTGCTCAAGACATTGTTCAATTAAAAAATCATTCCTAACTTAATTAGTTTTTCTTTTAGATCGAAAAAATTCAAATTTCGAAAGTCGAAAAAGGGTGACGTATTCTACATCTTCATGCCTCAGAGTATAAAGCTGCAAAAATCCCCCCATAATTTTGCTGTTAAAGGTTTTTGCTGAACTAGATTACATTAAGTGCCTGGGGTGCAAGGCATATGTCTCCTAACCGGGACATATGCCTTGCACCCCAGGGCCCCACGGTCAAGAAAACGAAGATGGGCATCGTAGGCCTTGGCCCACTATAGGGCTGTTGCGCCGATGTGTTTAGTTTAGTTTAGATTAGATTACGCAGCAAAATCCAAAAACTCCAACCTTTAAAATACCCCGGAGGTAATCATTACAACTTTTTGTTTGAGAGAATGTTCTCCAAATTTTCCTCTACAAACTTTTCAATTTTCATAAATTTTTGACCTCTCACAACCCCAAAAACTACTTCACCAAAGAGTTTAAAAATAAAAATATCCGAAACAGCGGCGGTGACGTAACTTTTTTTAATATAGATGCATGGACTAGATCTAACTATTTAAACTTCCTAACAGACCTACACCCTTCATATACACTTAAAACCAGCAAAGAAAATAAGATTAACCCGCTGAATTCAGGGAACGAACACTAGAGAAACTGATAATGTGACAAACAATTTTATTTAAAAAGATTTACATAAATTGAAGCGTCTAAAATCCTATAAATATTTTTGTGCATTTCACACCAATACGCAAAGACCAGAAATCGAATGTAAACCGTCTTAGGATCACACCATCTAATATATAATTAATCCTACGCACTTATATATAATCGGAAGGTAAAACGACCTTCATCGTCAGTTCACATAAAAATCAGTTCCGTTTAAAATCACCCTTGATGGTGCAACACTACAGGGTTTCCAAAACTTGATACCGTTGAATTTATTTCTGTCACATTGGTTTGTCGATGGTTATAAAAAACGCACGCGGGCACCCCGATTATCACTCCGATCATCACCCCGATTATCAACAGTAGCACTTTACACATGGTTTTCTTACTACACAAACGTTGTTCGGGCCAGTCCCATAATAACGCGAAGTCCATTAAACCGGTCAAAAACCCCAGTGCTCCACATAAACGTTCTAAAAGTGCAGGACGTGCTGATCTAGAGGCTTCAAGAGGCGCTGCAGCAGGAATTTGAAGATCTGGCTGTGGCTGATGAGGAGCAACACCATGAATGTCCTGCAGTTCAATATGGTTCTGTTGATCATCAATTTCTTCTGGTGCTCTTCTTAGGAAATTACCCATTTTCAAGTCTGCAAGCAAGAAAAGTTAATATCCATATGAGAAATAGGAATTTTATATTTCAACGTTGATTTTTTAAAAGGTTTTACCCTTGCAATTTTGGATTAATTGCCGATATTAGTTTCACACTGAATTCAATCTTAATTCTCATACAAAAGATAATATAGAAAGTTCTCAAAGAATACTTCACGCAATATTTTAGTTGTTTTGATATAAAAGGGGTGTCAAATCCGAATTCCGATCGAAATTCTTTTGAGGCAAGAGAATGCACCTAAAAGCTAGCGAAACGTCTCATGATAAAACTTTATTAAATTGTTACAAACTAACTAGATTTAACATGGCTACAAAATATTAGCCTCATGTTATAACTGTATTTAATATCAAGTATGAAAAACGTTTTCTTATCTCTCGGCTATGGCATTAGCATTCGGTTTAGCACTGAGCAATTAATCCCGACTTTTCTAATTGCCTTTGTTAAATTATTCCCTTTAAATCAATCAAAATATAAATTTTATGTCTGATCTACACTTTTGGTTTCCTTAATATTAGTATTTTTCTTAGTTTACAGGATAGGGAAACTACTAAAGTTTAATTTCGTTAGGCAGTTATAATATTTCATTTTTTACTTTTTTTTTAATATTACAACTTTCAAGTACATCGCAAGAAAACATTTATTTAAAAAAAAATATAAAACTTATATGTAAATAATTTCGCTCTCTATCGCCATGGGCTTTTTAAATCTCGTTAGCAATTTATTTTTAATATATGCTCGACAGTTAAAAGTATAAAATATAAGACAAGGTATTATTGCACTATCTATAAAATGCAATCGAAAGCAATACAATAGGTTCGATTTTTCCGACAGAAAAAACAGTTTAATAAATAAACAGCTATTTTGGTTTTTAAATATATTTTCAATAAGCAAAAAGTGGAAATTTTAATATTTTTTACAAGACTTTGATTACAAGTATACATAAAAGTAAACACAAATTTACACTGGAAGATACCTTTCTTAAAGATGGAGCAAGAGATTCAGATAGTGATGTGGAATAACGTGACCTGATACTTAGAGGGAATTTTAGTCCTCTTTTATATTATAACGTTTCAGAAAAGAACATTCACTTCATTTCGAATTGAAACGTCTTTTCTTTTTAAAAATTAATACTTTTAAGTAGGGGGCGGAGCGGCTAACTTTGTTTACGTGCTGCAACTACGCTAGCTATCTGCACACTGTATCAGCCGTCGGTTTTATTCCGGGCTTTGCCCTGGTTGTACTTTCTTTCTCTGTCGTGTCAGTAAAAATTCTGTTGTGACTGTCTTTCTTGACGAAGGTTTATAAGCGGATCCTTGACATCAAGCACACAGACCGGAAAATGTATGTAGTACCCACAATCCAATCCGATCCAATCCAAGTACGCGGATGAATTGTATTGGATTGGATTGTGGGTACTATATACATTTTCCTTTCTGTGTGCTTGATCTCTTGTATCAACTTATAAACCTTCGTCAAGTAGTACAGACACAACAGAATATTTTTACTGACAGAAAGAGAGAAAGTACAACCAGGGCAAGGCAGGAATCGAACAGACGGCCGATACAGTGTGCAGACTGCTAGCGTGGTTTCTGCACTTAACCCATCCAGGCTTCTCGGCCCCCGGATGAATTGTAATATCGGTATTGCTATAAAATATGCTGTTTCCTAGGTCTAGTCATAATTTGGCTAAAACCTTAGTTTCTTGTAACGAACCTCCTTATAAGTAGGACTATATAACAATATATCTAACAATAATACACACATAATCTATAAATGTATTCTCGGCCATTTTATTTCAAGCCATTTCAGAGAACTAAGGGTTAACGACTGTTCGATTCATAGTCTCGTTCATCCTTAGTTGGATGATTTCTTGGGTTTATGGCTTTAGGGTCCCAATCAATTCATTGTGAGGGAACTCGTATTTGAATTTTCAAAATAAACATACTAATTGATCAGCTCAGCACGTTGCATAGAAAGGTTATGGGTCAAATTTTATTTTTAAAAACATCCATAAGCACCGACAAGTTTTCTGTTCATATTTTCAGTAAGATTCTCATTTAAAGCAGAGGGATGAAAAAACCCCCCATAAATAATAGAAATAGGTTGTAAACCCTTTAAGAATAAAATACCAAAGGTCCTTTACTTTTTTCTCAACGAATTAGTCACGTTTAGTCAAAGTACTACTAAACACGAATGAAATCTTATACAGGGTGTTTCAGATAAATGTTTCAGAACTTCTAGGGGAAGTAGGGTACATCAAGACGAACAAGAATTGGTGTAGGTTAGGGGGTCGCAAATGGGATTCAAGGGATGAAAATCACGGGGGGAAAATAAGCAAAAAATGGTTCGATTTCGTCATTTCATACATAAAACCAATTAAATGGTTTGAGTATAAATACTCTAGAACAGAGGTAAAATGCCATCTGATACCTAATCTCTTTTTAGTTGCTTCTTTCATTATCCAGTCTAAAGCGATAATGGAAAAAAGTCCGGATAAGACACACCCCTGTCTAACTCCAATTTTAATCGAGAATAAATCTGTTGGGTATTCCATCCACTTCAACACAAGCTTGGCTATTAATTGCCATACAGTTCTTTAATAATCCTTATGAATATCTGTTATTCAAAAGTTTACTAAAGTTTAATTTCGTTAGGCAGCTATAATTATCTCAATTTTTTCTTTTTAATATTACAACTTTCAAGTACATCGAAGGAAAACATTTCAAAAACGCCAAAATATAAAATTAATATGTAAATAAAATTGCATTCTATATCGCCAAGGGCTTTTTAAATCTCGTTAACAATTTATTTTTAACATATGATCCACAGTTAACAGTATAAAATAAGACTAGGTATTATTGCACTATCTATAAAATGCAATCGAAAAGAATACTATAGGTTTGATTTTTCCGACAGAAAAAGAAACCTAGTTTAATAAGTAAACTTTGCTATTTTGGTTTTTAAATATTTTTTCAACAAGCAAAAAGTGAAATTTTAATCTTTTTTTTTTACAAGACTTTAATTACAAGTAGTATGCACAAAAATAAACACAATTTCACACTGGAAGAGACATTAAGATATTTAAAACTGTTCTTACCTTTCTTAAAGATGAGCGAGAAATTCAGATAGTGATGTGCATGAACGTGAACTGATACTCTGAGGGAATTTTATTCCTCTTTTATATTACTATAACGTTTCAGAAAAGAAAATTCACTTCATTTCAAATTTAAAAGTCTTTTCTTTTTAAAAATTATTACTTTTAAGTATGGGGCTGGGTGGCTTAGTTGGTCTACGAGCTGACAACCACGCTAGCAGTCTGCGCACTGTATCAGCCTTCGGTACGATTCCGGCCTTTGCCCTGGGTGTACTTTCTCTCTCTCTGCGTCAGTAAAAATTCTGTTGTTTCAGTCTTTCTTGACGATGGTTTATTAGCTTATCCTTGAGATCAAGCACCCACAGACCGGAAAATGTGTATACTCACAGTCCAATTCAATCCAATCCAAGCACTATTGGTTATTATAGCATTCAGTAAAACAAAAACAAAATTGATTAGGAAATACCGAGTTTTATTGTGAAAGCAAATCGAACTTAGAAAACAAACTTCACACAAGGTTTTCATAAATTAAGTTAAATAGTCAGAGTGACATCTAAGGAACTTTAAAACACTCGATTCGAATAAACTGCCTGAAAAGATTCCCTTATAATGTTCATGACATTAAATTACCTACTATAAACATTTTTCCATCGAAAAACTTATTTTCCCATTTCAATATTCAAAAGTTCTTATAAAATAAAATCCTTTAGATTCACTAACTTTAAGTTTGTATTTGGCAAAAGTTAAAACAACTGTATGTTACAAAGAAAATAGGAAAAATACTTAGAGGGAAAGTTTAAAATAAATAAATCTATTTCGTCTAGTGTTGCAAAAGTTTGTTCTTTTATGTCTTCCAAAGTTAAAGATAGTTAAAGCACTTTAGATTACCCCCTATAAAAAAAATTGAAACTTTGATACTTAATAATTTGAATACTTATTCGATTTTTAAAGAATAAAGTGCCAATATTTCTCTGAAAAATAAGAGCATCATCAGCATCATATCTTGAAGTGCCCAGTGGTACAAAAGGCCATCAGGGGAGACGGATGGCCTGTTCGGTTCGCTCTCTGCTCCTCACGCCAGCAGTCTGCGCACTGCTCCGTCGTGAGTTCGATTCTCACCTCGCCCCTGGGTGTATTTTCCTTCTTTGTCAGTAAAAAATCTGTTATGTCTGTCTTACTTGACGAAGGTGTATAAGCGGATCCTTGAGATCAAGCATACATACCTGAAATTATATGTAACACCAACCAACCAACCAACCCTGTCCTGTCAGCTCTGCCACCCTCGCCTCCTGCCAGCTGGTTCATCCAGCCTCTCCTCTCTCCCTCCCTATCAGTCTCCGCCATGTCATTTTTGGGCTACCTCTTCTTCGCCTTCCCTCAGGCGTCCACTCCAGGGCAACACCTGGGATCTCATTTATGTTCATTCTTAATACATGGCCAGTAAATCGCCATCTCCTTTTTTTAATTTCTTGATCTATTGATTTCATTTTTGCTTCTCTTAATAATTCATCATTTGTAATTGTATTGGGCCAAAATATCTTCATTATTATTCTTAAACAATTGTTCTGAAATGCATTTAGACTTAATTTGGACCATTGTCTACTTCCATGTTTCAGAGTTATACAAAAGGACTTGTCTGGTTAGTGATTTATATAGGTTTAATTTCACTCTTAGAGTTATATTTGAATTTCTCCATAATTTATTAAAATTCCTTAAACAGTTTCCGTCAAGTCAATTCAAGTTTTACACAAGTACAAGTACAAGTTTTCGGGCTTTGGTAATTCTGTTTTGGATATCAAAATCGTGTTCCTCCTTCCGTACTTAATGGTGCACCAAGATAAGAAAATTGGTCAACATCCTCTATAACTTCACCATCAAGATGTTTTGGTGCGTTATTTTTGCTATTGATTCGTAGGACCTTTGTCTTACCTCTATTTATGTGCTGAAGGGGCGACGGAAAGGAGCATGCTGGTTTAATGCCTTTTATTCACCACACATAAAAACGACGTTCAACTACACATGGCAAACAAAAAAGAAAGCGGGAAACATAAAAATGGCTGCTCAAGGCCACGATTGCAGCGGCCTCTGGTGGTGTGAGGCAGCAGTCGTCTGAACATGTGCAATCCTATGTTTTGCATTTTTAGAAAGATTTGTTTTCCTTTGGAGGTCTTTTAGCTTGGATGACAAAAGCACAATATCGTCCACAAAATCTAAATCCTCTAGAACAGAGGTAAAATGCCATCTAATACCTAATCTCTCTTTAGTTGTTTCTTTCATTATCCAGTCTACAGCGATAATAAATAAAAGTCCGGATAAAACACACCCCTGTCTTACTCCAGTTTTAACAGAGAATAAATCTGTTGGTATTCCATCCACTTCAACACAAGCTTGGCTATTGCTATACAGTTCTTTATTAATCCTTATGAATTTTTGTGGTATACCATAAAGTTCTAAAAATTGCCATAATTTGTCTTATAATTAACTGAATCGAAAGCTTTGTTAAAATCAATGAAATCTAAGTAAATTGTAGCATTGTGCTCAAGATATTGTTCAATTAAAAAATCATTCCTAACTTAATTAATTTTTCTTTTAGATCGAAAAAGTTTCAAATTTCGAAAACTTAAATATTAATGTAAACCAAATTTGAAAGTCGAAAAAGTGTGACGTATTGCACATCTTCATGCCTCAGAGTATAAGGCTGCAAAAAAACCCATAATTATGCTGTTAATAGTTTTTGCTAAACTAGATTACGCAGCAAAATCCAAAAACTTCAACCTTAAAAATACCCTGGATGTAATTATATCAAATTTTGTTCCAGAGAATGTTCTCCAAATATTTCCCTACAAAAGATTCATTTTTCATAAATTTCTGACCTCTCACAACCCAAAAAATTACTTCACCAAAGAGTTCAAAAATAAAAATATCCGAAACAGTGGCGGTGAGAGTAACGTTTTTTAATAAAATAGATGCATGGACTGGATCTAACTTCCTAACAGACCTACATCCTTCATATACACTTAAAACCAGCAAAGAAGATAAGATTAACCCGTTGAAATTCAGGGAATGAACACTAGAGAAACTGATAAAGTGACAATTTTATTTAAAAAGATTTACAATAATTGAAGCGTCTAAAAACCTATAAATATGTGTGTGCATTTCACACCAATACGCAAAGACCAGAAACCGAATGCAAACGGTTTTAGGATCACCACCATCTAATATATAAATAAAATCCTACGCACTTATAATCTGAAGGTAAAACGACCTTCATCGTCAGTTCACATAAAAACCAGTTCCGTTTAAAATCACCCTTGATGGTGCTTCGCTGCAGGGTGTATAGGACTTGATACCGTTGAATTTATTCCTGTCACAGCCTCTACAGATTTTGAATATTTGGTTTGTCGAGTGTTATAAAAAACGCTTGCGATTATCCCCAAGATTATCCCCAGGATTATCACTGTACACATGAATTTCTTCCAAGTTAAACGTCCTGAACATGCTATACATGGTAAACATGCTATACATCGTAAGCATGCTATACATCGTAAACTATATCGTAAACAGGCTATACATGGTAAACATGCTGAACGTGCTAAACGTGCTAAACGTACTAAACGTGCTTCTTGGGGTTCATTGGGGCTTAATGGCGTGATGTTCAGGAAAACGGTCAAAAACACCAGTGCTGAACGTTGTAAACGTGCTAAAAGTGCTGAACGTGCAAAACTAGGGGCTTCAGGATGTGCTGCAGGAATTTGAAGAACTGGCTGATGAGCAACATCATCATAAATAATGTCCTGCAGAGGAATATGGTTCTGTGAATCAGAAATTTCTTCTGGTGCTCTTCTTAGGAAATTACCCATTATCAAGTCTGCAAGCAAGAAAAGTTAATATTCATATTAGAAATGTGAATTTTATATTTCAACGTTGATTTATAAAAGGATTTACCCTTGAAATGTTTGATTAATTGCTGATATTAGTGTTTCACACTGAATTCAATGTTAATGATCATGCAAAAGAGAATTTAGAAAGTTCTCAAAGAATATTTCACGCAATATTTTAGTTTTGGTATAAACGGGTGTCAAACGGGTATAAACGGGTATAAACGGGTGCACCTGAAAGCTAGCGAGAAACGCCTCATCATAGATTTTCATTAAATGGACTCTAACCTCCTATCTGGTTCGGGACTATAAAAAGTCACGTGTCGGTGGTAAACAAACTCTCAATATAAAATCATCTCATTATCATCATATCTCACTACAAACGCTACTAGTGTAGTGTCTGTGGTAACCAATGGACTCTAACCGCCTATCTGGTTCGAGACTTCACGGAACCAACACGTGACCTACAACTGAGCTTGCGATTGGTTACCACAGATACTACACTAGTAGATCTACTAGTGTAGTATCTGTGGTAACCAATCGCAAGCTCAGTAGGTCACGTGTTGGTTCCGTGCGACGTCAGACGGTTAGAGTCCATTGCAAGCTCAGTAGGTCACGTGTTGGTTCCGTTAGACGTCAGACGGTTAGAGTGCATTGTTACAAACTAACTAGATTTAACATGGCTACAAAATATTAGCCTCATGTTATAACTGTATTTAATATCAAGTATGAAAAACGTTTTCTTATCTTTTGGCTATGACATTAACATTCGGTTTAGCACTGAGCAAATAATCACGACTTTTATAATTGTCACTGTTAAATTATTCTTTTTAAAACAATCAAAACTATAAATTTTAAGCCTGATCTTAGTTCTTGGTTTCCATAATAATAGTGTTTCTTCTTAGTTTCCAGGATAGGGAAACTACGAAAGTTTAATTTCGTTAGGCAGTTCTCATTTTTTTTCTTTTTAATATTACAACTTTCAAGTATATCGAAAACATTTATTTCAAAAACACCAAAATATAAAATTAATATGTAAATAATATTGCATTCTATATCGCCATGGGGTTTTTAAATCTCGTTAGAAATTTATTTTTAATATATGCTCCACAGTTAACAATATAAAATAAGAGTAGGAATTATTGCACTATCTATATAATGCAATCGAAAACAATACTATAGGTTTAATTTTTCCGACAGAAAAAAACTAGTTTAATAAGTAAACTTTGCTATTTTGGTTTTTAAATATCTTTTCAATAAGCAAAAAGTGTAATTTTAATCTTTTTTTTTACAATACTTAAATTACAAGTATACACAAAAATAAACACAATTTTACACTGGAAGAGACATTAAGATATTTAAAACTGTTCTTACCTTTCTTAAAGATGAGCGAGAAATTCAGATAGTGATGTGCATGAACGTGAAATGATACTCTTTGAGGGAATTTTATTCCTCTTTTATATTACTATAACGTTTCAGAAAAGAACATTCACTTCATTTCGAATTTAAAAGTCTTTTCTTTTTAAAAATTATTACTTTTAAGTATGGGGCTGGGTGGCTTAGTTGGTCTACGAGCTAACAACCACGCTCAGTGACCATGCTAGCAGTCTGCGCACTTTATCAGCCGTCGGTTCGATTCCGGCCTTTGCCCTGGGTGTACTTTTTCTCTCTGTGTCAGTAAAAATTATGTTGGGTCTGTCTTTCTTGACGATGGTTTAAAAGCGGATCCTTGAGATCAAGCACCCACAGACCGGAAAATATACGTACGCACAATCCAATCCAATCCAAGCAATATTGGTTATTATAGCATTCAGGAAAACAAAAACAAACTTGATTAGGAAATACCCAGTTTTTATTGTGAAAGCAAATCGAACTTGGAAAACTAACTTTACACAAGGTTTTCATAAATTAAGTTAAATAGTCAGTGACATCTAAGGAACTTTAAAACATTCGATTCGAATAAACTGCCTGAAAGGATTCCCTTATAATGCTACATGACATTAAATTACCCACTATAAACATTTTTCCCATCGAAACACTTATTTTCCCATTTCAAATTTTTAATTTTCAAAACTTCTTATAAAGTAAAATCCTTTCGGCTTCAAGTTTGTTTTTGGCAAATGTTACAAAGAAAATAAGAAAAATACTTAGAGGGAAAGTTTAAAATAAACAAATCTATTTCGTCCAGTGTTGCAAAAGTTTGTTCTTTTATGTCTTCCAAAGTTAAAGATAGTTAAAGCACTTTAGATTACCCCCTCTAAAAAAGTTTGAAACTTTGATACTTAATAATTTGAATACTTATTCGTTTTTTAAAGAATAAAATGCCAATATTTCTCTGAAAAATAAGAGCATCATCAGCATCATATCTGGAAGTGCCCAGTGACACAAAAGGCCCTCAGTCTTGCGCTCCACCTTCTCCTGTCAGCTGCAGCCACCCTCGCCTCCTGGTCCATCCGGCCTCTCTCCCTCCCTATCAGTCTCCGCCATGTCATTTTTGGGCTACCTCTTCTTCGCCTTCCCACAGGCGTCCACTCCAGGGCAACACCTGGGATCTCATTTCTATTCATTCTTAATACATGGCCAGTAAATCGCCATCTCCTTTTTTTAATTTCTTGATCTATTGATTTCATTTTTGCTTCTCTTAATAATTCATTATTTGTAATTGTATTGGGCCAAAATATCTTCAATATTATTCTTAAACAATTGTTCTGAAATGCATTTAGCCTGTTAGTTTGGACCATTGTCTACTTCCATGTTTCAGAGTTATACAAAAGGACTTATCTGATTAGTGATTTACATAGGTTTAATTTCACTCTTTGAGTTATATTTGAATTTCTCCATAATTTGGTAAAATTCCTAAAACAGTTTCGGGCTTTGGTAATTCTGTTTTGGATATCAAAATCTGTTCTTCCTTCCGTTATTAACGGTGCACCAATATAAGAAAATTGGTCAACATCCTCTATAACTTCACCATCAAGATGTATTGGTGCGTTATTTTTGCTATTGATTCGTAGGACCTTTGTCTTACCTCTATTTATGTGCAATCCAATTTGTTTTGCATTTTTGGAAAGATTTGTTTTCCTTTGGAGATCTTTTAGCTTGGATGACAAAAGCACAATATCGTCCGCAAAATCTAAATCCTCTAGAACAGAGGTAAAATGCCATCTAATACCTAATTTCTCTTTAGTTGTTTCTTTTATTATCCAGTGTACAGCGATAATAAATAAAAGTCCGGATAAGACACACCCCTGTCTAACTTCAGTTTTAACCGAGAATAAATCTGTTGGCATTCCATCCACTTAAACACAAGCTTGGCTATTGCTATAGTTCTTTAATAATCCTTATGAATTTCTGTGGTATACCATAAAGTTCTAAAAATTGCCATAATTTGTCTTATAATTAATTGAATCGAAAGCTGTTAAAATCAATGAAATCTAAGTAAATTGTAGCATTGTGCTCAAGATATTGTTCAATTAAAAAGTCATTCCTAACTTAATTAGTTTTTCTTTTAGATCGAAAAAATGTCAAATTTCGAAAACTTAAATATTAATCTAAACCAAATTTGAAAGTCGAAAAAGGGTGACGTATTGCACATCTTTATGCCTCAGAGTATACATAATTTTGCTGAACTAGATTACGCAGCAAAATCCAAAAACTTCAACCTTAAAAATACCCCGGAAGTAATCATATCAACTTTTGTTTGAGAGAATGATCTCCAAATATTTCTCTACAAACGTTTGAATTTTTATAAATTTCTGACCTCTCACAACCGCAAAAAGTACTTCACCAAAGAGTTCAAAAATAAAAATATCCGAAACAGCGGCGGTGTGAGTAACTTTTTTTTAATATAGATGCATGGACTAGATCTAACTATTTAAACTTCCTAACAGACCTACACCTTTCATTTACACTTAAAACCAGCAAAGAAAATAAGATTAACCCGCTGAAATTCAGGGAATGAACACTACAAAAACTGATAGTGAAAAACAATTTTATTTAAAAAGATTTACACCAATTGAAACGTCTAAAAACCTATAAATATGTGTGTGCATTTCACACCAATACGCAAAGACCAGAAACCGAATGTAAACAGTCTCAGGATCACACCTTCTAATATATAAATAATCCTACGCACTTATAATCTGAAGGTAAAACGACCTTCAACGTCAGTTCACATAAAAATCAGTTCAGTTTAAAATCACCCTTGATGGTGCTTCGCTGCAGGGTGTATAGGACTTGATACCGTTGAAGTTATTTCTGTCACAGCCTCACCAGATTTTGAACCTTCGTGTAGAAGAAAGTACACGAGCAAAGCGATTGTAACCGCAATTAGTACCAGTATCCCTGATGCACACATGATTTTCTTCCACCTAGGCAAACGTGCTAAACGTACTAAAATAGGGGTTGAAGGACGATCCACAGGGGTTGAAGTAGGGTTCACATTAATTGGAGGGTTCACATTATTTGGAGGGTTCACATTAATTGGAGGGTTCACATTAATTGGAGGGTTCACATTAATTGGAGGGATCACATTCATTGGAGGATCTGGCTGATGCTGATTAGGAATGTCCTGCAGAGGAATAATGTTCAGTGGAGGTATATTGGGAGAAACAGGGGAAGCATCAGCAGTTTCTTCTGGTGCTCTTCTTGTGATAGCCATTTTCAAGTCTGCAAGCAAGACAAGTTAATATTCATATATAAAATTCCTATTCGTAATTTCAACTTTGATTTTATAAAAGGATTTACCCTTGCAATTTTGGATTAATTGCTGACATTAGTTTCACACTGAATTCAATGTTAATGCTCATACTAAAAAGTTCTCAAAGAATATTTTTTGCAATATTTTAGTTGTTTAGGTATAAAAGGGTGTCAAATCTGAACGAAATGCTTTTGAGGCAAGAGAATCCACCTAAAAGCTAGCGTGAAGCGTCTCATGATAAAACTTTATTTAATTGTTACAAACTAACTAGAATTAACATAGTTACAAAATATTAGTCCCATGTTATAACTGTATTTAGAATCAAGTATGAAAAACGTTTTTTTTATCTTTCGGCTATGGCATTCGGTTTAGCACTGAGAGCAATTAATCCCGACTTTTCTAATTGCCATTGTTAAATTATTCCCTTTTTAAAACAATCAAAACTATAAATTAATTTTAAGCCTGATCTATACTTTTGGTTTCCTTAATATTAGTATTTCATCTTAGTTTCCAGGACAGAGAAAATTACTAAAGTTTAATTTCGTTAGGCAGCTATAAAATCTCATTTTTTTACTTTGTAATATTAAAACTTTCAAGTAAATCGCAGGAAAGCATTTATTTCAAAAACACCAAAAAATAAATTTTATATGTAAATAATTTCGCCCTCTCTATCGCCATGGACTTTTTTAATCTCGTTCGCAATCTTTTTTACAAGACTACAAGTACACACAAAAATAAACACAATTTTATTATTGAAGAGACATTTAGATATTTGAAATGGTGTTCTTACCTTTCTTAAATATGAGCGAGAAATTCAGATAGTGATGTGCAAGAACGTGAACTGATACTAGGAAGGAATTTTATTCCTCTTTTATATTATAACGTTTCACTTCATTCTAATTTAGCAGTATGTTTTCTTTTTAAAAATTATTATTTTTAAGTACGCGGATGAATTGTAATTGGCACTGTCTATTTGGACGGTAAATATACAACTAAACTCTACTCTTATTTACACGGCAACGGTTCTGATTGGAGCGCCGGGACTGCTACGTAACCTCGAGACCTACTGCGCATAGGCCAACTGCCATTTTTGCCGTCCAAATAGACACTTCCATGGTTAATTTCAGTTTTGCTATAAAATCTGCTGTTTCCTAGCTCTAGTCATAATAGACGACATTAGTGTGACGTCACTTGCTTGTTTGGAAACGTTGATTCTATCCGTGATTGGTTCCGTGATTGGAGGTAAATCCGTACCAATCCGTACGGAACCAATCACGGATGGAATCTACGTTTCCAAACAAGCAAGTGACGTTTTGACTAATGTCGTCTATTTGGCTAAGACCTTCGTTAACGAACCACCTTAAAAGTAGGACTATATAACAATATATCCATTTATATTTATAATTTTTTATACATTTATAATATATGGAATACATTTATAGATTATGTGTGTATTATTGTTAAGTAATACACACATAATCTATAAATGTATTCTTGGCCATTTATTTCAAGCCATTTCAGAGAGCTAAGGGTTCAAGACTGTTCGATTTCATAGTCTCGTTGTCTCGTTCATCCTCTTAGTTGGTTGATTTATTGGGTTTATGGCTCTAGGTCCCAATCAACTCATTGTGAGCGAACTCCTAAATGAATTTTAATAATAAACATACTAATTGATCAGCTCATCACGTTGCATAGAAAGGTTATGGGTCAAATTTTATTTTGAAAAACATCGATAAGCACCGACAAAGTTTTCCGTGTTCATATTTGCATTAAGATTCTCATTTAAAGCAGAGGAATGCAAAAAGAACCTAAATCATAGAAATAGGTTGTTTAAGAATAAATCCTTAAGAATAAAATACCATAGGGGACCGAGTGGTCTGGCTGTGTTACGTGCAGACCACCACCCTAGCAGTGTGTGCACTGTATTGGCCGTCGGTTCGATTCCGGCCTTGCCCTGGGTGTATTTTCTCCCTCCTTGTGTCAGTAAAAATATTCTGTTGTGTCTGTATTACTTGACGAAGGTTTATAAGCGGATCCTAGGGATCAGTCACACAGACCGGAAAATATAATATGTAACCAAAAACCAAACCAAACTAAAATACCAAAGGTCCTTTACTTTTTTCTCTTAACGAATTAGTCGGGGGACGGATGGCCTGTTTGGTTTGCTCTTAGCCTTTCACGCCAGCAGTCTGCGCACTGCTCCGTCGTGAGCAGTGGCGTAACTAGAATTGACTCATGGGGGGTGTTACTCCGACCCGACCAGGGGCGGATCCAGGATTTAGTTTTTTTTTTGGAGGGGGGCAAAGAATTTTCATAATCCAATTTTAATTTCTTAATTATCTTAATATGGAAAAGAAAATGAACTATCCTGCTCCAACCACTAAAAGGGGTGTCTGGGGGTCCTCCCCCAGAAATGTTTTGGAAATTTAAGCCAAAAAACCCCGCTTTTCATTTTGTTTTGGTACGCCTCATCCGATTTCGGATATAGATTTTATGGTAGAATTTTTGTGTTTTGACAAACTTAATATAAAACAGAGTTGTAATAATATAGTTGCAAGTACTAAGGGGCTCTAGGGGTCTTCCCCTAGAAAATGTCTGAAAATTTGAGTAAAAAAACCCCTCACTTTTCAACTTGTTTTGGTACGCCTATTCCGAATTTCGGATATAGATTTTAGGGTAGAATTTTTGCGTTTTAACAAACTTAATATAAAATAGAGTTGTAATAACAGAGATACGAGTACTAAGGGGGTCTGGGGGTCCTCCCCCAGAAAAGTTTTCAAAATTTTACCTTAAAATAACAAGGTTCTAACTCATTTTGGTACATAAAATTCCATATTAGTTAGTGTAAAACATTCTATTTTTTGGGGGGGAGGGAGCTCAAGCCCCCTAGACCCCCCTGGATCCGCTAGTGGACCAGTCAACCCCTTCAGCATATTATTCTCTTATAAAAAATGTCTCATAATATAAGTATCTATATATATAATTCTCATACGTACGTACGTACGTAGCTTACGAATTTGGCAGTATTTGTTTTCTCCCGTTGGCAACGGTTGGTTTGTTGTGGTTTTGTGTTTTGTTTACGTTTTGGTGAGTGTATGTACAATGTTCGTAATCACGAAACGTTCAATAACCTGGGTTCAAATCCAGGTAGTACACAATCTCAACTAGGCTGTACCAGCGTATGGCGAGCGAGCGTAGCGAGCACAGGATTGCGGAGCAATCCTAATTGAACTGCGTCAGCAGTTCCCGGGGGTTGGCGAGCGATAGCGAGCAGGGGGCGAAGCCCCCTAGTTATATAAATTAGAAGGATTTGCAAAACTTCCGGAGGGAAAACTTCATCTAACAAGAGGCTTTACTTTCAAGGGAAAAACACAGTATAACAGACGTAGAAATTTTGGGTGTGGGTCAAAATCCCGACACTCAGAATCCCGACAGATCAGGTTCCCGACGTGACGGTCGAAATCCCGACAGTTCATAATCCCGACAGGGTCAGAATCCCGACAGTTCAAAATCCCGACAGGGTCAAAATCCCGACAGGGTCATAATCCCGACAGGTCGAAATCCCGACAGGTCAAAATCCCGACAGGGTCATAATCCCGACAGGTCAAAATCCCGACAGGGTCATAATCCCGACAGGTCAAAATCCCGACAGGGTCAGAATCCCGACAGGTCATAATCCCGACAGGGTCAAAATCCCGACAGGGTCAGAATCCCGACAGGTCGAAATCCCGACAGGTCAAAATCCCGACAGGTCGAAATCCCGACAGGGTCAAAATCCCGACATGGTCAGATTCCCGACAGGGTCAAAATCCCGACAGGTCAAAATCCCGACAGTGTAATGTCACTCTTGAGCCGTGAGAACATGAATTATTGAATTTTTTTGAAATTTTAAATTTTTTAAAATTGATTAAAAACTGGTTTAATACTACACTCCTGCGCGTGCAAGACTTTTTTCTGGGGGGTTTTTCAGTGCTGATTACAGATATTTCATCAAAACGGACGTTTGAAAGATTTTAAAATTTTAAATTTTTTAAAATTGATTAAAAAATGGTTTAATACTACACTCCTGCGCGTGCAAGACTTTTTTCTGGGGTTTTTTTCAGTGCTGATTATAGATATTTCTTCAATTTCTTCAATACTGTGGTTTGAAAGATTTTAAAATTTTAAATTTTTTAAAATTGATTAAAAAATGGTTTAATACTACACTCCTGCGCGTGCAAGACTTTTTTCTGGGCTTTTTTTCAGTGTTGATTACAGATATTTCATCAAAACTGACGTTTGAAAGATTTTAAAATTCAAAATTTTTTAAAATTGATTAAAAATTGGTTTAAAATTTTAAAATCTTTCAATCGTCAGTTTTGATGAAATATCTGTAATCAACACTGAAAAAAGCCCAGAAAAAAGTCTTGCACGCGCAGGAGTGTAGTATTAAACCATTTTTTAATCAATTTTAAAAAATTTAAAATTTTAAAATCTTTCAAACGTCCGTTTTGATGAAATATCTGTAATCAACACTGAAAAAAAGCCCAGAAAAAAGTCTTGCACGCGCAGGAGTGTAGTATTAAACCATTTTTTAATCAATTTTAAAAAATTTAAAATTTTAAAATCTTTCAAACCACAGTATTGAAGAAATATCTGTAATCAGGGGCTCTACCACCAGCGTGTCGTTATCGTTAATATTGCCGAAATTATCGACAGTCACGTGATGCGCTTCAAACTTAACTACAGGTCCTACCATGAGAGGAGAAACCAAGAGGAGAAAACGACAGAGAGGCGAAAAAGCTCTACGACACCTCTTATCGAGGGCTGTAGCATTATTTTCAAATTAATAGCTATTGTACATTAAAAAGCGCTCTTAGGAATTACTTTTCAACCTATAGATGAAACAATATTTTTATTTTGCGTAGGAACTATGTTTTCTCTGCGTAGTCATCAGATCTTCCATTGCAAATAGCCCAAATCGCCGCCATTATTTGCTTTGTATGAAATATATGAAAATTCTATTCATAAAAATACACGTCATTGGGTACTTATTTATGATGGAATATTTTTTCTTTCATTTTTAAAATATATTTTTACAAGTTTCAAGTTTATATTAATACAGTAAAAAGAGTCTGGAGGTAGAATAACCACAGAAGTGATTTCATGTGGATTTCATCCTTCGATTTATAGATGGCAGCACGATGGTGTCCGGAATTCTGAAATATCAAGATCAAATTGTCGATGGCCTACCGTGGCTTACCACGACGATGTAGTTTTTGAATGTCGACAAATGCAAGCTTTTACCGATTGCAACTGAGTTCGAGAGTATAGGTGTCGAGAAGAAATAACGCTTTTGATTGGTGTAAAAAGTTTTCGTCATCTTGTACGTCAGAAATAGGCGGGGAGTTAAGTTACATTGGCGTAATTTGAAATGATCACCAACGCAAGGGAAGGAACTCGTTTTTTCATGAGCAAAATTCTCGCCACTCTAAACAAGGGATGATCGTAATAAGATTAAGACGCTTAAAACGAATACCTTTACGAACATATAACGGAGGACAAACTTAAATTCAGGAAATTTTTGTTATCAATTGATTACAATTTTTTAATCGCAAAAAAATAAGTTTTGAATAAAGAACAAAATTTTTCCCATCACCACGATGTTTATTTCTGATTAAAATTTTTTAAATCAGATAATCATTTTAAAGCTGCTTTTTGGATGCACGATTGTTTATATATTATCTGAAAAAAAAAACGTATGAGTAATCCTCAATTCTCTTAATAAATAAAACCCACAAATCGACTTTAATTTTTAGTACATAAAACCGGCCCGATTTTTAAGTCGATAATTTAAAAAAAGAAGATGTAATGCAAGCCAATTTTACTTTAAAAATACCTTTAAGTATCTCAAAAAACGTGCAATGATAACAGGGTAAACAATACACATAATTTATAGCGTATAAAAGAGCTTGTTCTCGTGTCGTTAACAAGATATAGACACCTCTTGAGGTGTCGTTGAGTTTTTCACTTTCTCGATACCACTTAACGACAGTTAAAAATTTCCCGACAGTCTGATGGTAGACCCTCTTGTTAAGTGAGCCCATACTCTCGACCTCACTTGCGATCACTAATGCTATTTCCTATGGATAACCTTCCGCGACAGTGTGGTGTCGACAACTTGCTTGCTTCTTCAGCGTTCTCGACACGGAAGAAGTAAGGGTGTCGTTATTTTTGTCGAGAGGCTCGTGGTAGGCCCCCTGCACTGAAAAAAACCCCAGAAAAAAGTCTTGCACGCGCAGGAGTGTAGTATTAAACCATTTTTTAATCAATTTTAAAAAATTTAAAATTTCAAAAAAATTCAATAATTCATGCTCTCACGGCTCAAGAGTGACATTACACTGTCGGGATTTTGACCTGTCGGGATTTTGACCCTGTCGGGAATCTGACCATGTCGGGATTCTGACCCTGTCGGGATTTCGACCTGTCGGGATTCTGACCATGTCGGGATTCTGACCCTGTCGGGATTTCGACCTGTCGGGATTTTGACCTGTCGGGATTCTGACCCTGTCGGGATTTTGACTTGTCGGGATTCTGACCCTGTCGGGATTTTGACCTGTCGGGATTTTGACCCTGTCGGGATTCTGACCCAGTCGGGATTCTGACCTGTCGGGATTTTGACCTGTCGGGATTTTGACCCAGTCGGGATTTTGATCTGTCGGGATTCTGACCCTGTCGGGATTTCGTCGTCGGGAACCTGGGGCTCTACCACCAGCGTGTCGTTATCGTTAATATTGCCGAAATTATCGACAGTCACGTGATGCGCTTCAAACTTAACTACAGGTCCTACCATGAGAGGAGAAACCAAGAGGAGAAAACGACAGAGAGGCGAAAAAGCTCTACGACACCTCTTATCGAGGGCTGTAGCATTATTTTCAAATTAATAGCTATTGTACATTAAAAAGCGCTCTTAGGAATTACTTTTCAACCTATAGATGAAACAATATTTTTATTTTGCGTAGGAACTATGTTTTCTCTGCGTAGTCATCAGATCTTCCATTGCAAATAGCCCAAATCGCCGCCATTATTTGCTTTGTATGAAATAGATGAAAATTCTATTCATAAAAATACACGTCATTGGGTACTTATTTATGATGGAATATTTTTTCTTTCATTTTTAAAATATATTTTTACAAGGTTCAAGTTTATATTAATACAGTAAAAAGAGTCTGGAGGTAGAATAACCACAGAAGTGATTTCATGTGGATTTCATCCTTCGATTTATAGATGGCAGCACGATGGTGTCGGGAGTTCTGAAAATTCAAGATCAAATTCTCGATGGCCTACCGTGGCCTACCACGACGATGTAGTTTTTGAATGTCGACAAATGCAAGCTTTTACCGATTGCAACTGAGTTCGAGAGTATAGGTGTCGAGAAGAAATAACGCTTTTGATTGGTGTAAAAAGTTTTCGTCATCTTGTACGTCAGAAATAGGCGGGGAGTTAAGTTACACTGGCGTAATTTGAAATGATCACCAACGCAAGGGAAGGAACTCGTTTTTTCATGAGCAAAATTCTCGCCACTCTAAACAAGGGATGATCGTAATAAAATTAAGACGCTTAAAACGAATACCTTTACGAACATATAACGGAGGACAAACTTAAATTCAGGAAATTTTTGTTATCAATTGATTACAATTTTTTAATCGCAAAAAAATAAGTTTTGGATAAAGAACAAAATTTTTTCCCATCACCACGGTGATTATTTCTGATTAAAATTTTTTAAATCAGATAATCATTTTAAAGCTGCTTTTTGGATGCACGATTGTTTATATATTATCTGAAAAAAAAAACGTATGAGTAATCCTCAATTCTCTTAATAAATAAAACCCACAAATCGACTTTAATTTTTAGTACATAAAACCGGCCCGATTTTTAAGTCGATTAATTTTAAAAAAAATATGTAATGCAAGCCAATTTTACTTTAAAAATACCTTTAAGTATCTCAAAAAACGTGCATGATAACAGGGTAAACAATTCACATAATTTATAGCGTATAAAAGAGCTTGTTCTCGTGTCGTTAACAAGATATAGACACCTCTTGAGGTGTCGTTGAGTTTTTCACTTTCTCGATACCACTTAACGACAGTTAAAAACTTCCCGACAGTCTGATGGTAGACCTCGACAAAAATAACGACACCCTTACTTCTTCCGTGTCGAGAACGCTGAAGAAGCAAGCAAGTTGTCGACACCGCACTGTCGCGGAAGGTTATTCATAGGAAATAGCATTAGTGATCGCAAGTGAGGTCGAGAGTATGGGCTCACTTAACAAGAGGGTCTACCATCAGACTGTCGGGAAGTTTTTAACTGTCGTTAAGTGGTATCGAGAAAGTGAAAAACTCAACGACACCTCAAGAGGTGTCTATATCTTGTTAACGACACGAGAACAAGCTCTTTTATACGCTATAAATTATGTGTATTGTTTACCCTGTTATCATTGCACGTTTTTTGAGATACTTAAAGGTATTATTAAAGTAAAATTGGCTTGCATTACTTCTTTTTTTTTAAATTATCAACTTAAAAATCGGGCCGGTTTTATGTACTAAAAATTAAAGTCGATTTGTGGGTTTTATTTATTAAGAGAATTGAGGATTACTCATACGTTTTTTTTTCAGATAATATATAAACAATCGCGCATCCAAAAAGCAGCTTTAAAATGATTATCTGATTTTTAAAATTTTAATCAGAAATAATCACCGTGGTGATGGGAAAAAATTTTGTTCTTTATCCAAAACTTATTTTTTTTGCGATTAAAAAATTGTAATCAATTGATAACAAAAATTTCCTGAATTTAAGTTTGTCCTCCGTTATATGTTCGTAAAGGTATTCGTTTTAAGCCTCTTAATCTTATTACGTCCCTTGTTTAGAGTGGCGAGAATTTTGCTCATGAAAAAAAAACGAGTTCCTTCCCTTGCGTTGGTGATCATTTCAAATTACGCCAATGTAACTTAACTCCCCGCCTATTTCTGACGTACAAGATGACGAAAACTTTTTACACCAATCAAAAGCTTTATTTCTACTCGACAACTATACTCTCGAACTCAGTTGCAATCGGTAAAAGCTTGCATTTGTCGACATTCAAAAACAACATCGTCGTGGTAAGCCACGGTAGGCCATCGACAATTTGATCTTGTTTTATCAGCATTCCCTACACCATCGTGCTGCCATCTATAAATCGAAGGATGAAATCCACATGAAATCACTTCTGTGGTTATTCTACCTCCAGACTCTTTTTACTGTATTCATATAAACTTGAACCTTGTAAAAATATATTTTAAAAATGAAAGAAAAAATATTCCATCATAAATAAGTACCCAATGACGTGTATTTTTATGAATAGAATTTTCATCTATTTCATACAAAGCAAATAATGGCGGCGATTTGGGCTATTTGCAATGGAAGATCTGATGACTACGCAGAGAAAACATAGTTCCTACGCAAAATAAAAATATTATTTCATCTATAGGTTGAAAAGTAATTCCTAAGAGCGCTTTTTAATGTACAATAGCTATTAATTTGAAAATAATGCTACAGCCCTCGATAAGAGGTGTCGTAGAGCTTTTTCGCCTCTCTGTCGTTTTCTCCTCTAGGTTTCTTCTCTCATGGTAGGACCTGTAGTTAAGATTGAGGCGCATCACGTGACTGTCGATAATTTCGGCAATATTAACGATAACGACACGCTGGTGGTAGAGCCCCTGATCTGTCGGGATTCTGACTGTCGGGATTTTGAACGGAACCCAGAAATTTTATAGGGGGGTTTGGGGGTTCTCCCCCAGAAATTTTGTAAAAATTAGTCTCTCAATGTAGTGCTTAAATTCATTTTGAGGCCCTTAGGTTTAGTTAGTTCCTGAAAGAACCGCCTTCCTTGTAAAGGGATTTTTTTTCATTTTTTCATGTTTTAGAAACCGTCGATGTATTGACCCCCCCCCTCGTTACGCCTATGGTCGTGAGTTCGATTCTTACCTCGCCCCTGGGTGTATTTTCCTTCTTTGTGTCAGTAAAAATTCTGTTGTGTCTGTCTTGCTTGACTAAGGTGTATAAGCGGATCCTTGAGATCAAGCACACATACCGGAAAATATATGTAACCCAAAACCCAACCCAACCGAACGAATTAATCACGTTTAGTCAAGGCAGTATTAAACACGAATGAAATCTTAGACAGGGTGTTTCAGATAAATGTTTCAAAATTTCTAGGGGAGGTAGGGGACATCAAGACGAACAAGAATATTGGTGTAGGTTAGGGGGTTGCAAATGGGGTTCAAGGAATGAAAATCACGGGGGAAAATTAGCAAAAAACCCCCGCATATCTGGGCAGAAAGAGATACAATGGTTCGATTTCGTCATTTCATACATAAAACTAATTAAATGGTTTATGTAAAAATCATATGAAATTGTTTCTTCTATTCAAAAACATACCAATAAATGCAACAGGAATGCGTTGTAGGTAGATAGACTGCAATAGAAAATGTTACGACGAAAAAATCTTATTTATCGAGTCTGACCAAGGGACCAAATAATAATTTTAACCCTAAGTTTCTCAGTAAGTTAGCTTTTCGCAGCAAAAGATTCTTGCCGGAATGAAATCATTGTCTCTTTTTGCCCAGAAATGCGAGGGTTTTTTTGCTAATTTCCACCCGTGATTTTCACCCCTTGAACCCCACTTGCGACCCCCTTATAGCAATTCTTGTTCGGCTTGATGTACTAGGAATTATAATGACGAACACAAGAATTGGTATAGAACAGGGGGGTGCAAATGGGGTTCAATGTGTGGTTTGGTTTGGTTTTTGGTTACATATATTTTCCGGTATGTGTGCTTGATCTCAAGGATCCGCTTATACACCTTCGTCAAGTAAGACAGACACAACAGAATTTTTACTGGCACAAAGAAGGAAAATACACCCAGGGGCGAGGTGAGAATCGAACTCACGACGGAGCAGTGCGCAGACTGCTGGCGTGAAAGGCAGAGGAGCAAACCGAACAGGCCATCCCGTCCCCCTCAATGTGTGAAAATCACAAAAATAACACTAGTCAACAAAATAATTTTTTTCTGGTCCAAGAACAAAAAGGGGTGATTTTAGTGGAACTTTTTATGCTGAATTCAATTACGTAAGTTGTTTTTCCCATCACCTATGTTTTTTAATGACACGCATTTTAAATTTGAACGAAATGTTGCATTTTACATTTACAGACTAGATAGTATTTGACTAACTTGAAGTGTAAAGGTTGAAATGTTTCTGTGTTTAGCATTAATGTTCCATCCACAGAGAAGAGGGTCCACAAGGCTATTTCCAAATTCTGTGCAGGTGTGAGGGCAGCACGATTAACTCAATGATTGACAGACAGGGCAGTACATTTTGGTTGTCACAAAGCTGTGATTGGCTTTGACGTGTTCATTCAATCTGTACTTTCGGAGGGCTTAAGAATTTTAGGGAACAGGTATGAAATGCTGGCTCAATCTTCTTTTAAGGCAGATTCTGGCTTCTGGGTCATCCCTGGTGGGTGGAATAAGGACTGATAATATTTTTAGGTATCATTTGAGCTTGATTTGATGTAGGTCTCAGAATCCGTAAAGTTAATTCACCCATTCAATATATTGACTCCCGAGATATCCACAGTATGATTGGGGCAGCCTTAGGGGACATCCATAAATTACGTGAGGTCAAAAAGGGGGGGGGAGGGGTTTGGAAAAATCTCACCAAATCTCACCAAGGGGGGAGGGGGGGGTCGATTAAAATCTCACATCAACTTTTTAAGTTAGAAATTATACGATTTTCTTTGTTTTTTAAGTATGAGAAAGGAAAATCATTTTTAAAAAGTTGTAGGTAAATCTCTCGTGGGGGGAGGGGGGTCCAGCAAAATCTCACTAAATCACCAAGGGGGGAGGGGGGGGTCCAGATTTTGGAAAAAACACCTCACGTAATTTATGGATGTGGATGTCCCCTTATCAACTTAAGAGGGGAAATCGAACCCAAATTACCTTCTAAAAGCAGGTAGGAGTAAAAAAAAAATGGGATTTATTATAGTAAGTATCAAGTCATCATAATCATCAAATAAGTAATTTAAAATGATTTATTATAAATTTATTAGTTATTCTTGAAAACAGTTATTAAGCACTAGGAAGCAATATGTGAAAAATTGAATGTTGCAAAATCTGTGGGTGATGGAAAAATTCTGATTGCAGATTTGAAATCAGCTTAAGAAGTTCTTTACTATTGTGGTTAAAGCAGTGAACCCTCGTAATTACGTTAAAAAATAAACACTTCTTTAAGGTAAGGCTAAAAAAAACAATATAAAACGCTCGGTTCCAAAACTTACTGCCCAAAACCAAATTAAATGCTAACATTTAGGATTTTGTATAATCTGCACGAATGTACAGTTTTTGAAGCAAAAGATGACTCAATCGCTACTTTTTAAACCAGTTTTGGTACTTACGTATTATCCCGTCGACCATTCAGCGGCACAGTAATGGTAAAGTCAATGGGATTTGATAACGTTTCGATTTAGCGTCACGGTCGACGGGATAATACGTAAGTACCTAAATTTGTTACCCCTTGCTTATATAAAGGGAATCAAAATAACTGCTTTTATTTAACTTCCTCAAAGTTATATTCATCATGAACTAAATGAAATTATATACAATATTGGTTATTGCAGCATTCAGAGAAACAAAATTGATTAGGAAATACTTTGTTTTTATTGTGAAAGCAAATCAAACCTAGAAAACTAACTTCACACAAGGTTTTCATAAATTAAGTTAAATAGTTAGTGACATCCAGGGGGGGGGGGCATCTGACACTGATACCAGTGACGTCACTGGAAGCGGAAGAGGTTGTCTCGATCACGTGCTAAAGCTTCAAGTAGCCAATCTGGGTTGCTTAAATGTGGATTGGATAGATCTTTTTGCCTGTTTGGAAAACAATAAATCATATTTACAAAGGCGTGCGTTTTGTAGTAACATTACTAGAAATTTGAAATGTTTAGTTTTTCTTTTCCAAGCTCTAATGTTTTAATCTAGATTTCAAATTAATGAAAATTTCTGTCAAAATAATAAATAGAATACTTTCTTTTCACAAAGTACTCATTTATAACTCTTGTCTGATTTAATTTGCAATCATTCCTTGAATTTAATTAATACTATTAGTATTAGAAATAATTATCTACAAACGTTTCAATTTTCATAAATTTCTGACCTGTCACAACCCAAAAACTACTTCACCAAAGAGTTCAAAAATAAAAATATCCGAAACAGCGGCGGTTGACTAACCTTTTTTAACATAGATGCATTGACTAGACTAGATCTAGCTATTTAAGCTTCCTAACAGACCTACACCCTTCATATACACTTAAAACCAGTAATGAAAATAAGATAAAAGCTTAACCCGCTGAAATTCAGGGAATGAACACTAGAGAAACTGATGAAGTGACAAACGCCCATTTTCGAAGTGTCTATTTCGACGGTAAAACAGGCAGTTGGCACTAGTTGGCGCATGCGCCGTAGGTCTCGAGGTCCCTGCGCTCCAATCAGAACCGTTGTCGGGCAAGTGACGGGTAAACAGGACTAGAGTTAGAGTATATCTGCCGGGCAAATAGACAGTGCCAACAATTTTATTTAACAATTTACAACAATTTATACAACAATTTTATTTAACCAATTGAAGCATCTAAAAACCTATAAATATTTGTGTGCATTTACCATCAATACGCAAAGACCAGAAATAGAATGTAAACGGTTTTAGGATCACACCATCTAATATATAAATAATCCTACGCACTTATATAATCTGAAGGTAAAACGACCTTCATCGTCAGTTCACATAAAAATCAGTTCCGTTTAAAATCACACTTGGTAAGTAAAATCACACTAACATCACAAAAGGGTGTATAAAACTTGCTACCGTTGAATTTATTTCTGTCACAGCCTCTACAGATTTTAAATCTTCGGTTTGTCGATGGTCATAAAAAACCCTTGCGAGCACCGCGATTATCACCCCGATTATCACTGCACACATGATTTTCTTCCAAGTCAAACGTGCTGAACATGCTATACATGCTAAACATGCTGAACGTGCTAAACGTGCTAAACGTTCTAAACATGCTGGTTGGGGTTGATTGGGGTTTAATGGTGAGATGCCTATGAAAATAGTCAAAAACTCCAGTGCTGAACGTTGTAAACGTTCTAAAAGTGCTGAAACTGCTGAACGTGCTAAACTAGGGGCTTCAGGATGTGCTGCAGGAATTTGAAGAACTTGCTGATGAGCAACATCATGAATGTCCTGAAGAGGAATATTGTTCTGTGTATCAGAAATTTCTTCTGGTGCTCTTCTTAGGAAATTACCCATTTTCAAGTCTGCAAGAAAAAAAGTTAATATTCATATTAGAAATAGGAATTTTATATTTCAACATTGATTTTATAAAACGATTTCCCCTTGCAATTTTGGATTAATTGCAGATATTAGTGTTTCACACTGAATTCAATGTTAATGCTCATACAAAAGAGGATTTAGAAAGTTCTCAAAGAATGTTATGCAATATTTTAGATGTTTTGGTATAAAAGGGTGTCAAATCAGAATTCCGATCGAAATTCTTTTGAGGCAAGAGGCACCTTTCTTCAGTACCTTTCAGGATTCTTTTGAGGAACCTGAAAGCTAGCAAAAAACGTCTCATGATAAAACTATATTAAATTGTTACAAACTAACTAGATTTAACATAGTTACAAAATATTAGCCTCATGTAACTGCATTTAATATCAAGTATGAAAGAAGTTTTCTTATCTCTCGGCTACGGCATTAGCATTCGGTTTAGCAGTGAGCAATTAATATCCCGACTTTTCTAATTGCCATTGTTGAATTATTCCCTTTAAATCAATCAAAACTATAAACTTTAAGCCTGATCAACACTTCTGGTTTCCTTAATATTAGTATTTTTCTTAGTTTCCAGGATAGGGAATCTACTAAAGTTTAATTTCGTTAGGCAGATATATCTCACTTTTTACTTTTTAGTATTACAACTTTCAAGTACATGGCAAGAAAACATTTATTAAAAAAAAGACGAAATATAAAATTTATATGTAAATAATTTCGCTCTCTATAACCATGTGCTTTTTAAATCTCGTTAGCAATATATTTTTAATTCATGCTCGATAGTTAAAAGTATAAAATAAGACTAGGTATTATTGCACTATCTATAAAATGCAATCGAAAGCAATACAATAGGTTCGATTTTTTTGACAGAAAAAATATAGTTTAATAAATAAACTACTACTATTTTGTTTTTTAAATATTTTTTCCAATAACCAAAAAGTGAAATTTTAATCTTTTTTTTTAAAGACTTTAATTTCAAGTATAAAATAAGCACAATTGTACACTGGAGAGAAACTGTTCTTACCTTTCTTAAAAATGAGCGAGGAATTCAGATAGTGACGTGCATGAACGTGAACTGATACTCTTTGAGGGAATTTTATTCCTCTTTTATATTATAACGTTTCAGAAAAGAACATTCACTTCATTTCGAATTTAACAGTTTTTTCTTTTTTAAAATTATAACTTTTAAGTAGGGGGCTGGGTGGCTTAGCTGGTCTACGAGCTGACAACCACGCTAGCAGTCTGCGCACTGTATCAGCCGTCGGTTCGATTCCGGCCTTTGCCCTGTTGTGTTTCTTTCTAACTTTAGCTTAAAAACTTTCCAGGCGAAAGTTTAAAAGCGGATCCTTGAGATCAAGCACACAGACCGGAAAATATGTGTAACCAATTTGACATAGAGCAATCGAAAGCACAAGTCAAATGGCGTGCCGCAAAATCAGGCTCCTTTTGCATCCATGACACATTTTTCGGGAGAGTCTTTAACATGGAACTTTTTAAGTGAGGGAGGGACGAAGGTTATTTACATGATGTGAAAATACTACTGTGTTTTCAAAAAAAAAAAAAAAAAAAAAAAAAAAAAGGATATATGTATAGATTTTTGATAATACCTCTTTTATTATTGAATTTTACGTAAAAGTGGGGTCTTCCTCCAGAATAGTTTTGTAACTTTCCCTAAAAAATAATGTTTAACCTCATTTTTGGATACTTAACCTTAAGGTTGATTTGAGCCCCGTAAACCAAAACTGTTCCATAACCTAAGAGGTTAATGGGGTGGTCGGTTTGGGGGTCCTCCCCAAAAAAACTTTTGAATTTCAGCATGCTAAAAAAATGTGTTGTAAAGCTACTTTTGGAGAGTTTCTAGGCCACCAGTATGAAATCGCTGGTCTATAGAGCATTTTCAATCACATGACTCGGACCTAACAACGGCCTTAGCAACAAAAGATGTTACAGTTTTTTTGCCCTACAGAGGTTAACAGTTACAGAAAATGACACTAGCCGTGGAATTCTTCTATTGGAGCATTTGCAATCACGTGACCCCATACCTAAAAACCGCCTTAGCAACAGATACCGCGTTACCTAGCAACCGCCTTAGCAACAGTTAAAAGCCCTACAAAGGTTAACAGTTAAAAGAAAATAGCTGGTCGTGACGTCACCAGATAAAGCTCTAAACAGAATTTTTCTACGTTATTTTTAATGATGCCGCGTGCCATCGAAATACCAGTCGCGTGCCACAGGTTCGCCATCACTGACCTAGTGTTTCAGGGAATGAACACTAGGGACTGATAAAGTGACAAACAATTTTATTAAAAGACTAACAACAATCGTCTAAAAACCTATACATATTTTTTTTACAAAAAGGAAGACCAGAAAACTATACATAAACTGCTTTCATATCACACCATCTAAAGTATGTAAATAATCCTACGCACTTATAATCTGAAGATAAAACGACCTTCATCGTCAGTTCACATAAAAACCAGTTCAGTTTGAAAATCACACTTAATGTCTCCTCCTCAAAAGGTATGCCACCAAATAGCGCTGTCTTCTTACTTCCCTTGAACTTCTCCTTTCTGTCTCAGCCACTCCAGGATTCGAATCTGGTTCTAATATCCAATAGATCCAAAATACAAGGACCCCGATTAACAGTGTCATGCCAGCATATTTCGCGATCCGCCTCCAAGGAACGATACAAACTCCATCTGCAGAACGAGGGACTGCAGGAGGTGCTACAGGAGGGTTAAGGAGAGGTGCTGTAGGAGCTGACGGAACAGCAACATCGGGAATGTCTTGCAGAAGATTACGGTTCTGTAGAGCTATACCGGTAACGACATCCGGAAGTATAGGGGAAGGATTATAAATTCCTCCTGGTGCTCTTCTTAGAAAGTTACCTATATTCATGTCTGAAAACAAGAAAAGTTATGCTTATATTAGTCATTAGAAATATGAAATTTTAAAAAGGATTTTCCTTTGGATTTTTAACAGATATTGGTGTTATGCACTGAATTCTATGTCAATGCTCATACGAAAGATAATAACAATTTAGAAAGTTCTCAAGAAAACAGATGCAATGTGCATTTTTAGTTGGTTTCGTGGGAGTAAAACCAGATATGGAGCAGCTTTATAAGGAGTCCTTCAGCCGCCATGTGAAACCACAGCTTCCAACATAACATGCTTAAGTGTTGTCATCCTTTCAGCTGTGGGTAAACATGACAGCTTTCTAAAGCTGTTCCCCGAATTCCGATCGAAATGGTTTTAAGGTAAGAGTATTCACCTAAAAATTGGCGAAAAGCGAAGTAGGAAAAACTCTGGATAAAATTTAATTAAATTATTACAAACTAACGGGAATTAACATTGCTCCAAAATAGTAGCCATATGTTATTATTTTAATAAGAACTTAGAAAAACATTTATCTTTAGGCTAGGGCATTATCATTCTGTTTAGCCGTTGAGAGCAAAATATCTTAACTTTACACATTGTTATTGTTAAATTATTCCCTTTAAAACAAAAAAAAATTAAATTAATATTTGGCCGAATCTACATTTTGGTTTCTTTATTATTAGTTTCATAGTTTCCTGAATACATTAGAAACACTAAACTATCTGTTTTTACGCAGCTATAAAATGTCATTCCTCAACTTTCATACAACTGAACTTCGCGAGTTTGCAACTTATTTTTATTGCTTAATCTATAAAATTCAATCGATGCACAATAAAATATAATATACTAAATATTAGTTTATAATAGAAAATACATCTCAACAACTAAAAAACGTTGTTCTTACCTACCTAAAAATAAGCGAGAAATTCAGTTACTGATGTGTGTAAATTATTTATTTATCTTTAGAAATTTTACTTTCCTTTTATACTATTATGTTTCAGAAAAAATCGTTTACTTCATTTCACACTTAACAGCTCCATTCCTATAAGGTAGGGGGCCAAGTGGCCTGGTTGTGTTACGTGCAGACAACCACGCTAGCAGTGTGTGCACTGTATTGGCCGTCGGTTCGATTCCGGCCTTTGCCCTGGGTGTATTTTCTCTCTCTCTTGTGTCAGTAAAAATATTCTGTTGTGTCTGTCTTACTTGACGAAGGTTTATAAGCGGATCCTAGAGATCAAGCACACAGACCGGAAAATATATGTACCAAAAAACCAAACCAAACCTATAAGGTATTTTTATCTTGACGTACGGAAAACTCTTTAAATTTTCGGCATTAATCTAAAATGTTGTTTATTCTCAACTCTAATGTCGTAATTTAGCTCAAACCTGCTTTCCTTGCAACGAACCACCTTAAAAGTAGGAATATTTGAGAATATAACTAACTATACCAAGGCACCCAACCTATAAATATATTCTCAGCCATTTTACTTCAAGCCATTGAGCTAGGTAGATAGCTAACGGTTCAAGTTTGTTCGTTGCCACATAGGTTGGTTTCTGGGGTTTTATGACCCTAGGTCCCAATTAAATCAATAATGAGCGAACTATCCTCTCCGATTTTTCAAAATAAGAATAACAAGCAGCACAAATGTTCAAGATTCGTCCAGTTTCCGCCATGTATGGCACAATCGCGTTTACTTTTAGTTACGGTTACGTAAACTTGACGTATATGGTATGAGCTGTGCTACTAGGGTATCAATTAATCAGCTCAGCATATTGCAGAGAAAGGTTATGAGTCAAATTTCATTAAAAAACAACGTATAGCATCATGGAGTAGGTTAGGTTACGAGTTTTATGTTTACCCTATTGGAAAAAATTTCCCTGTGTGCCATAAACCAGTATCAAATTATACTGGATCCAGTATAAATGATTCTGGAACCAGTATGGGCGCAAGTTCAGACTTGCGTATGCGCCAAGTTTTTAGCGTTAAAGATCTTTATTATGGTAACCCTAACTCATGTTAAGTAAATGATTTGGCTTCTAAATGTGCCGCTAAACAGCCAAAACTCGCCAAGCATACGCAACTCTGAACTTGCGCCCCAGTATGATTTGATACTGGTTTATGGAACACTGGGAAAATTTTTCCAATAGGGTATATTTGCATTAAAATTCTCATTTAAAACAGAAATGGAAAATAACTTTCTCAGCCGCCTCTTGTGACGTGACGAAAGAAGCGTGAGTTGCACAAATAGTAGATGCAAACTCAGCACCACCTATCACAATGTCTATTATGGTTTTTCGATTTCCATTATCACCTATGGCCTTGAACCCTCTGTTCTGGTACTCTGTGAAAAGGCAGATCTGAGTGCACAGATTTGGGAATAAGAGTTTTAGAAAAGGATTTAAAAAAGGATCTAATCTCTAAAGAATCATCAAAACAAGTTAAATAACACCTTATTTGGCTTTCAATTGTAAGCTTTTCCTTAAAAAGTCTGATTTAAGTCGATTTCTGCATCAGGAACTGTACGTTCATGCAGATTATACAAAAACTGAATTTTCAGCATTTCAGTCAGTTTTGTGTAATAAATGCTGGAACTGATCATTTTACTTTTTTTTTTGTCTTACTTTAAAGAATTCTCTTTCTGAACGTATTTGCGAGGGTTCACTGCTTTAACTACTTTCGTGATTTTACTCCTTGAATCCCATTTGCGACCCCCTGTTTTATAGCAATTCATAATCCTCTTGGTGAGTCCTATCCTCCTTCAAAGTTTGTAACACTATTTCAGATACACCCTGTATACTATGTTAATATTGGGAAAATATTTAATTAACGATTCCTTACTATGTTTCAGTTTCTACTCCATCATAAAGTAATGAGATTTCTTAAAGTAACGCCTCCTCTTCATTAAAAGTTTTCTTTTATCTAGTAACATTTTTTGGCACATTCCCAGCCAATCTATATAAAACTTTAACAATCATTAGAAAAATAGTGTCATGATTATCAGCTATCAGAATTAAATATAATTTATATTTCTTTGAGGTAATTCAAAACTTAGTTTTCATTCAAAAGCGAATAATTTCGTTCACCAATGGATTAAATTAAAAAATAAATTAGTAACACCTCATACAAAAACATTTGGATTAACAGATCATTTTAACAGTTCTTTTCAATTCGGAACCATTAAATCCTCAAATTATATAATTATTCACTTAAATTTGTTTAATTTTAGTCATCGTTAAAAGTTTATTGAAAATAACCATACCAGTTAAAATTATATTAATTAGGATTTTTCACTGAATTTCAAAAGGTTCAAAATATATTTCGATTTTAGAACTTAAGAATTGATAACTCCCAACATTTGTTTCGTTCACTTTACTTTCAAACGAAAGGGATCTTAGATTTAATCTTGAAATATTAGCTATACATTAATATGCAACTTAAAGAGAAGGTATTTTAAGTTTACTAAGCATTTTTCAGTTTTTAAAAGAAAAAATATAGGCAAACAAATATTTACATTAGTTTATTATTTAAATTTCAGTAATATTTCAAAAACCAATTTAAAAACCATTACACACATTATAAATTGCAAAATAATGTCCTTATGAGTTGGAAAATTTAATTTTTACCACAGATATAATCTTATTCCAGGGGCATGATAAACCCCCAAATATTTCAACTAATTAACATTTTCATCACTCATTTCCAATAATGCAGCCATAAACTGCATATCGTCTTTAACCTTTTCCTCCATTTCTTCCACAAACGTGGCTAAGGTATCAAGAGCAGAACTTGCAAATTTTCTCACATAGCGAACTACAAAATTGCCCTCGTTACGCATTATGCTCGAAGAATACTTTACCAACCCATTTCTCAATGATGACAATAATACTAAATGGTTTTCTTTTATAGACACCACATCAGTTGGAGACATTTGGACGTACCTACCACGCTTCGCATTCCCTGATTGAGCCATTGAACCGTTAGGAGAACTAGGGGAAGAAATCCTTGTTCTTTTTGGTGGAGAACTCTTGTTATGAGTTTTGAAATCTTGACCAAAAGATTGATTGAAGACTTCAGTTTCACATTTTGAAAACGGATAGTCCTCAAAGTTTCCGAACTGTTTACGTATCCTGAGGTCTTCAGAATCGGGAAAATCTTCCTTATGTTTGCTCAACGACGCTATATATTTGTCTAAAGCCTCATGAAATTCTCTTTGCGCTCTATCATCATCTTTCCCTTTAAAAAAATCGCTTGATAACAATTTTGAAACCGGCGATTGCTTATGAGCCGCATCCCTTTTATTCAAACCGTTTAACATCATAGGAATAGCAGAAATGGGAGGTGGAACCTCACTTGAGATTGATTGCCAATTGGCAGTGTTATAGTCAGTTTCACTCGATGCATTGGGCGTTTCTGAAGTACAAAAAACTTCTTCGTAATACTCCCTTGAGAATCCTTTTAGAGTTATGAGCTGAGTATCAGCGTTATCCTCGCTTTCATCTGCAGATAAAACCTCATGAAACTGAGGTGCAGTTTCTACGTTAGATTTGGTATCTAAAAACTCATTACGTTCAAGAGGATTTTTGAAGATAGGTTGGAAGCCACCCATGGAATCGAGAATAGATTTTCTCATTAGACTCAATTTAGTTGGACACACGTTAGGATGTTTGTTCTTGTACTTAACTGAACACGAACAGAGCGTTTCTTGCTCAGTAACCGGTTCTGTAATTTGAGAGTAAACGGGAGGAAAATTTTTCGACGAATACTCTTTGGAAAGAGTATGCTCCTGGATCTGCAAAATATTCTCTAAATCTGGCAAACTGATATCTTTGAGTTCTTCTGTTGGAAGATCACCTCTCATTGAATCGTTTTCAATATGAAGCTGGGGTTCTGGTTCTTCGGCAGGTATGTCTGTAGCTTCATCTTGTTTTTTAATCAAATCTGCTGGGATGTTACTTTCTTGTCGATCCTTACTCGGATGTTCTTCATTTGAAAGTTCGCCCTTCACCAAATTGTTTTCGATATGAAGCTGGGGTTCTGGTTCTTTGGCAGGAATGTCTGTAGCTTCATCTTGATCTTTAATCAAATCTGCTGGGGTGTTACTTTCTTGTCGATCCTTACCCGGATGTCCTTCATTTAAAAGTTCGCCCTTCGCTGAATCGTTTTCGATATGAAGCTGGGGTTCTGGTTCTTTGGCAGGAATGTCTGTAGCTTCATCTTGATCTTTAATCAAATCTGCTGGGGTGTTACTTTCTTGTCGATCTTTACTCTGATGTTCTTCATTTGAAAGTTCGCCCTTCGCTGAATCGTTTTCGATATGAAGCTGGGGTTCTGGTTCTTTGGCAGGAATGTCTGTAGCTTCATCTTGATCTTTAATCAAATCTGCTGGGGTGTTACTTTCTTGTCGATCTTTACTCTGATGTTCTTCATTTGAAAGTTCGCCCTTCACCGAATTGTTTTCGATATGAAGCTGGGGTTCTGGTTCTTTGGCAGGAATGTCTGTAGCTTCATCTTGATCTTTAATCAAATTTGCTGGGGTGTTACTTTCTTGTCCATTCTTACCCGGATGTTCTTCATTTGAAAGTTCGCCCTTCGCTGAATCGTTTTCGATATGAAGTTGGGGTTCTGGTTCTTTGGCAGGAATGTCTGTAGCTTCATCTTGTTCTTTAATCATATCGGCTGGGGTGTTATATTCTTGTCCATTCTTACCCGGTTGTTCTTCATTTAAAAGTTCATCATTCACCGAATTCTTTTGGCCATGAGAGTGCTGTTCTGTTCCTCGAGTATGAGTATCAGCAGCTCTAGTTTGTTCTTTTGTTAAGTCTAGTCCGCTGTTACTACCAAGATAATCTTGAGGTTCTCCATGTAGTAGTGGATCTTCTGCTGAATTCTCTTTGCGATGACAATGCTGTTCTAGTAGCTTATGTGAACTGCCATTAATTTCAGCTTGTTTTTTAGTCAAATCTAGTGAAGTGGGATCATCTTGTACCGTTATCTGTAGATGTTTTCCATTTGCAAGTTCGTTTGACGAATCCTCCTTTGAAAGGCAATGCTCTTCTGTCAACTTATTTGGACCGTCGGCAGCTTCACTTTGTTCTTCGGTTGAATCTGGTTGGGCGTTACTCTCCAGTTTTTCTTTCAGCTTCATATTTTCCAATTTAGCCACCTCATTCTTTTCAAACGTGATTCTCAACCTGTCATCATCTGCTAACGGTGACTGGTTGTGAAAATCTTCATTTGATTTCGAGTTCTCCATTCTTTTCCTGTAAATATAAAAGTTAAATGAATTTTGAAATTGAAATTTTACGGCTTACAAAAAGTAATAAAATTGTTCAGGCTAGAAATTCAATCGTTATTTCGACGCAATTAGGTAGCAATTTGAAGCGTTGTTACCGGAAAATTCATAACATTTTGGCTTAAAAAGATAAACTAGGTTCTTAGATATTAATTCCGTCGACCGTGCGGCTCAATTCAAAAACTTTATCAAAGCCCATTCACTGTTTGTTCTATTGCTTTGCGGAACGCCGAACGGTTGAGGGGATAATACGTCGATACCAAAAATGATCAATAGAGTAAAAAAAATACTAAATGCTAGATTCACACAAGAATTACTTAAATGTAATACAAAGTTCAATATAAACTTGGGAAAATTTGTTTTTCAAAATATTCATTATTAAAATTGAAGATAGTTTTCATTAGAGTACATTAAATTAGTTTCTTTTTTTGCAAAACCCATATGCTAATCAACATACAAATAAAATTATGCCAATAAAAATTATGATTGAATTTAATCAACCAAATAAAAATTGTGGATGCTTACCTATTCGAAAGGTTTCCAAAATACACACTTATAAGGATTATAGGTTAGTCAAAACACAGACGAAGGTAAGGTTTACACATCAGTACGACAGCTCTTAAATAGGAATCAATGTAAGCTAAATTTTCAATCTATTCACTTCTCTTCAATTGCTTTAATCAAATGAATTATTGAGCAACTAAAGATAATGGGCCATGTTCAGATCTTCGTAACCGCCGTGGCGTTTACGAAAATCCTAATCCGGCGTGAATCTGACTCACCGTATTCAGATCTCACTCCGAAGGAGGCGGTGATCTCAGAGAGTCAGCTCATTGGTTAGTTGTGTTTTTGACGAAACCGTACGTAGCGACCAATAAAACCCGTCGATAAAAGTGGAAATAACAGAAATAACAGGTTTGAAACGGATAGCGTCACTTTAAGACACACTGATGCTGCCAAAAATGTAAACAAAATAGGAGAAGCGTGATTATTCCACGTGCAGCAATTTATTTTGATATACAGGGACAGGGTGATTCAGATAAGTGTTTCATAACTTCTAGAGGAGGTAGGGTTACATAAAGACGAACAAGAATCGGTATAGGTTAGGGGATCGCAGGTGGGGTCTAAGGGGTGAAAATTAGCAAAAACACCTCGCATATCTGGGCAGAAAGAGATACAATTGTTCAATTCCGGCATTTTTTACATTCAACCAATTCAAATTTTTCATGTAAAAACGAGATGCAAGTGTTTATTCTAATCCCGTTGGTTAAGTTGCAAGAAAGACAGACACAACAGACATTTTCTGACACAGAGAAGGAAAGTAGTACACCCAGGGAAAAGGCCGGAATTGAACCGACGGCTGATACAGTGCGCGGACAGACTGCTAGCGTGGTTAGCGGTTAGCAGCGTGTAAACCGACCAGGCCGCTCAGCCCCCTTGTCTCGAAGGTTCCAGCCAATGAGAGAAGAGAAAATCTTGCCGTTTTCGAATTCGGCGGAGGCAGGCCCAGTGAATCAGTCGGCTCTGTTTTTCAGCGTTCCAGACAAATTGAGTCGGGGAAAAGTCAATCTGAATACCATTTCGGCGGATTCGCCCGGCGTTTTCACCGTTGGCGAACATCTGAATATGGGCCATTGGGCCATATTCAGATGTTCGCCAACGGTGAAAACGCCGGGCGAATCCGCCAAAATCGTATTCAGATTGACTTTTCCCCGACTCAATTTGTCTGGAACGCTGAAAATCAGAGTCGACTGATTCACTGGGCCTGCCTCCGCCGAATTCGAGAACGGCAAGATTTTTCTCTTCTCTCATTGGCTGGAACCTTCGAGACAAGGGGGCTGAGCGGCCTGGTCGGTTTACACGCTGCTAACCGCTAACCTCGCTAGCAGTCTGTCCGCGCACTGTATCAGCCGTCGGTTCGATTCCGGCCTTTGCCCTGGGTGTACTACTTTCCTTCTGTGTGTCAGAAAATTTCTGTTGTGTCTGTCTTTCTTGCAACTTAACCAACGGGATTAGAATAAATACTTGCATCTCGTTTTTACATCAAAAAATTGAATTGGTTGAATGTAAAAAATGCCGGAATCGTACAATTGTATCTCTTTCTGCCCAGATATGCGAGGTGTTTTTGCTAATTTTCACCCCTTAGACCCCACCTGCGACCCCCTAACCTATACCGATTCTTGTTCGTCTTGATGTAACCCTACCTCCCCTAGAAGTTGTGAAACACTTATCTGAATCACCCTGTCCCTGTATATCAAAATAAATTGCTGCACGTGGAATACTCACGCTTCTCCTATTTTGTTTACATTTTTGGCATCATCAGTGTGTCTTAAAGTGACGCTATCCGTTTCAAAACCTGTTATTTCTGTTATTTCCACTTTTATCGACGGGTTTTATTGGTCGCTACGTACGGTTTCGTCAAAAACACAACTAACCAATGAGCTGACTCTCCGAGATCACCGCCTCCTTCGGAGTGAGATGTGAATACGGTGAGTCAGATTCACGCCGGATTAGGATTTTCGTAAACGCCACGGCGGTTACGAAGATCTGAATATGGCCCTATAGTCTGTGTAAATAGAATCGGCGCGGCGGTTGACCTTGAGTTTTTTCTCAATGTATTTCTTCTGGCGTTGCCATGGTAAAGCATGACGTGAAACCGCCGATTTTATTTACACAGACTATAGGGTGGAGCGAAAAACCTTCTTTTGGAAATTGAAAACGCCTGTGGTGGGAATAGGTGCCTTTTATGATAAAACCTATAAATTCAAAACATGAGTTCGATCAATTAATATCTTCAGGTTCCACATTCAAGTAGAAATTTCGAAATTTCATCAAATTTTACACAAAAATGATTTTAAACGATTCCCACACAATTTTAGCTCAATTTTCAAACCATAGCTGGTTAAGTTTATATTCTTATGATGCCAAATAATAGTTTAAGACTTTCCATGGATCTGAAATGGATGAAATTTCCAATTTTTTAAGCCCCAAACAAGGGCGCAGGCCATTAAAATAGGCTAGCAAGCGAAAACTAAATTTTTGAATATCGGCGCCAAATAGAGCTTAAAAGTTGCGTATTACCTTGCTTGTTCAAGGAAAAATAATAAAAAAATTTGTAAAAAATAATTCAAAAGTGTTTTGGCCCTAGAATTTAAAGAAAAAATTATATTTTGCCTATCGCATAATGGAAACAGTAATAATCATTCAAATTTAAGTTTTAAATGATGTAAAAGCTAATAGTTACCTGATATTGGTTTCTGAATGGTAAAAAAAATATTTATAAGGGTTTTGATCTGTAATTTGAGTTTAGGCATACAGCTTAGAAATGCCAAATGAGAGAAAAGGTAATTTTTATACTTATTTATGTTTACTTTTTCAGATAAGTATTAAATTACTTATAATTTTTTCCTAATTGTTTTCCTTATTATATCTAACACAAATCATAATATTTTTTGTCAGTTCGTCCATTTTAATTAGAAGATTTTAATTATAAAAGTAGTAGTTTTGGTAAAAGTTTGGAATAAAATGCCTCTAGTGCCCTCTAGTGCAATATAACTTTTTTTTCATCTGTTTTTCCTAACAAAATTAAACTTAGGGTTGCTTAGGGTTTGAAAAGCTTTTTACGTAAACGAGAATGTGTAGTACAGTCTAAATAAAATATTTGAACTTCACATTTATAAATTTTTGGCTTTTCAAAATTGTTTTCATCCAAATTTGCGATTCTAGGCTCTTATAGCTTGATTTTCAAACAACTTAATAATATATTTCAAAAACCACTATTGGCCACTATTTTATTGACCACTTAGAAATCAAATTAAGGTTATTAGAACATTAAAAACTTAAATTTGAATGATTAAAACTTTACACACTACGCGCTAGGCAAAATATCAATTTTTTAAAATTTTAGGACCAAAACACTTCTGAATTATTTTTTACGATTTTGTTATTATTTTTCCTTGAACAAGCAAGGTAATACGCAACTTTTGAGCTCTATTTGGCACCGATATTCAAAAATTTAGTTTTCGCTTGCTAGCCTATTTTAATGACATGCGCCCTTGTTTGGGGCTTAAAAAATTGGAAATTTCATCCATTTCAGGTCTATGGAAAGTCTTAAACTGTTATTTGGCATCATAAGAATATAGATTTAACCAGATATGGTTTAAAAATTGAGCTAAAATTGTATGGGAATCGTTTTTAATCATTTTTGTGTAAAATTTGATGAAATTTCGAAATTTTAACGTGAATGTGGAACCTGAAGATATTAATTGATCGAACTCAAGTTTTGAATTTATAGGTTTTATCCTAAATGGCACCTATTCCCACCACAGACGTTTTCAATTTCTGAAATTGGTTATTTTTTGCTAGTTTCGCTCCATCCTAGTGACCACGCTAGCAGTCTGCGCACTGTATCAGCCGTCGGTTCGATTCCGGCCTTTACCCTGGGTGTACTTCCCCGCTCTGTGTCAGTAAAAATTCTGTTGTGTCTGTCTTTCTTGACGAAGGTTTATAACACAGAGAAATATCCTAACAGAGGGTCCACGAGGCTATTTTCAAATGCGTTACTGATGTGAGGGCGCCCCACTAGAGTATAGAACGTATGCCGGCCGCTTAAATCTCTCGCCAAATTAGAACTTAGCGCATGCGCAAAAAGGTGTTTTCGATCTCCCATAGTCAGCCGGCGAACGATTCAGACTGGATCCAGACGCTAGTGAGTTTAGTGCGATCCCAGCGCCCCAATTCTCCCAACCTGTAACAAGATGTCATGATTTTCGATTTCCATTATGGCCTATGGCCGTGGACTCTCTGTTCTAGTACTCTGTGGTTTATAAGCGGATCCTTGAGATCAAGTACACAGACAGGAAAATATATGCAACCAAAATACCAAAAGTAGGATATGAGATTTAGAAAAAGCGTGCCTCTGTAGTTATACTTTCTTCATTAAGAATTGGCACCTGAGACGAAATGTATTAGAAGCAGTTACTATTGTAAATATCATCGAAAGCATTTTCTTCTGCAACGACATGGCAGCCGAAACAGAAGTAGTTAAAATACTGTAAAAAAATCGGTCACTGAAGTTGTGTGATGACCGTGAGCGTTTTTGATCCTGTTTCAGACGCCAATTTAAGGGTGGTCAAAAAGTGGCCTACAGACCGGAAAACTGGCAGGTGATAATGTTTCAGTAATAGTAACAGTATGAGAGGGATGGTCTTATTGGTCTAGTGCAGGGGTCGGCAACCTTTCGAAGCGGAAGAGCCAAAAATTACATTTTACAAAATTTCCCAGTTTTTAAAGAGCCACAAAAATTTTTCGGTTCAATATTATATAGTATTTGCTTTTATATATATCTGATGTTTGATTTAAAATAAACGGCTCTAAATATGGAATAATATAAGTATATAAAAAGTAGTAAATAATAATATTGTTCTGAAAAGGGGGGTCTGGGGGTCCTCCCCCAGAAAAATGTTAGAAATTTGACCCAAAAAGTAGGGATTTAACTCGTTTTGGTCCGAGCCAAGCCCACGGGGGGGGGCAATTGACCAGTTGCCCCCCAACTTGCTTTTGAGTTCTGTGAACTTGCCACTATACAAGTCTTTGGTTTTCAAATCCAGCAATTGCATTTGAAGCGATCCAGCATCCATTCCAAATGGCTCAATGTTGATCTCATTTGTATGAACGCGAGAGAACTTTTGTTTGCTTTGAATTGCTTGAATCTCTCTGCGAATCCATCCTTCGTGTTTTTTAAAGCTATGCGGAAGAAATTTGTGTCAATAGTTGCATTGGTGTCATCGCGATATTTCTTCAGATTTTTCAAAGTAATTTACCGCTCTCCATATCTTCAACGAAAAAAAAAAGTTATTTTTTTTTCTTTTTTAAATAAACTACTTCTTTAAGCAAGGCGTAGGCTGGGTTAGCAGTTTTAGATATAATAAAAGAGTAACACTAAGTTTTAGTTATAGTTAATTTGTTTCATTGTGGCATCTACCATGAAGTTGAATTTTTGCAGCCTTTTGTCTTCCAATTCTGGATAATCAGTGCTTTTTTAATTGTGGAAAGTTTTTATTTCAAACAAGCAATTTGTAATTAAAGATTATGAAAATATATTTTCATAATCTTTAATTACAAATAGCTTTTATAAAAGCTATTGGAAAAATTAGGTACTTAAAAATATTTTTTCTTATTTTTAAGGGTTTTGTAATAAATTATTATTTTTTTCGTATAGAACTAACTGGAGAGCCGCAACTTTAGATCAAAAGAGCCGCATGCGGCTCGCGAGCCGCAGGTTGCCGACCCCTGGTCTAGTGGAACTGTTGACCAAATCGACGGTGGTGAAGTATTATAGAATAGCCCACTGCACACACACATTCACCTACCTAATCACTTTTAATCATGGGACCACATTCATCCATCTTCACACAAAATCATTCATGCTCGATCAAGGATTCGAACCCTACTCGAATTTGCTGTTAAATACTCTAACCGTTAGTCCTGTAAATGAAAAACTTATTCTTGGGTCATAAAGAAAGAAAAGTTGTTCTAGTTTTCAAAATATGGGGAGGGTTTTGAAAGGTACAGTCTTGGAAATCCTGTACTGTTTATCTTCCGAAAACTGTAAATTAACAAGTTTTAAGAATTCTATTGTCATTTTCCCCCAGAAGTGTCTTTATACTAAATAGATTCTTTTTCATTACAGAACTTTGTAACTGACTTTATTCTTGTATTTCTAATAGTTGTTTTATGACAATAGTTCCAGCCGTTCGAAAGTTGAGGCCATGATAAATGGTATTACTGGATAGTGACAGCCTGTAGACTATCATTTCTTATTCCTCTTGGAAAGACATTCTTACAACTTGTTTCTTCAAATATATTTATTTGTCCTAAACGAGAATGATAAATCATGTAGAGAATTTAGATTTTCTTTATTAAGAATCAAATTCTTTAAAAAAATCCAACTGTGGTTAACTTATATTTAACCATCCCCTTACCTGCGGAACTATGCGGGAGTTTCCCACCCATTTGCTTTTTATGAATTAATGTCGAATCATTACAGATCTATTATTCAAACCTCCGAGTAGATTTTTTTCTCTAAAACAGTTTAGAACTTGATCAATATAACTCTATATCAAGGTCACGCAACGTATTTCGAAAAATTCGTAACCACTCTAACTTAAGTGTGAATTTAACTTTTTAATCATCTCAAAAATTATTCATGCATTACGTTTTTTCACGTTTTTAAGCTTACGCTAAAACATTATTCAAGTTTTTTTTATTGCAAATATCTAAATAAGTTCGAAATTATATACCATTCCATCATACTAGGTTTTAAGAATATCCGAATCTCATAGACTACGTTGGAAATAGGTGAAATGTAAATACCTACAAAACCACCAATATCTTAAAGTGTACTTATTTCGATATGCAAATTTTTACTACGTAAGGCTCATCTGATGAGCTACTTTTATTAACTCAATTAAACTTAATTCGTTGGACACAGAATAATAGATATCTTAGTTATAAGTTCCTTATAAAGACTACTTTTAACAGTACCATCATAATCCGTAAAAAAAATATAAGTAAAAATGCACCCCAGTATGAGTTATTTAATTTATTTCACATAAAGGGGGTAAACGATTCACAACAACTACAGTATAAAAACTAGATGAATAAATACAATGTTCCAGCTGTTAAGTTACATAATTTTAGCAATACAATAAACAGTAAAGATTAATTTTATAGATTATCTATAAAAGCGTTTAAAATTAACACTAAAAGTCAAAGATAAAAGCACGGGCCGAGGTAGACCATTAGTTGAATAAATAAGTTGCTGTTTACGCTGTAACACTCACACAAGTTACCCTCCCTTCACATTTCCTTAACGACTTTTTCGTAATCCTCAACAGTCTTTCCCTCGCTCATCATCGTCAAAAAGAGGTTCAGTCTAAAATAGTAAACGATGGTGGGACCGTAGTACTGAAGCAGCTGGGAAAGGATCCAAGCGATGAGGAAGATGATGAGCATCACGCCAGTGAAGAAGCACTTGACGCTCCTGATTTCGCGCGGGAAGATGCGGTTGCAGAGCCGGGACAAGCGCGAGGGGGCGCGGGGCAGGTCCCTCTCTTCTAACTCCGGGGAGTAGTACCTGTTGTCTTCGACTCGAATTGTGACTTTTCTGGCCCGCCTGTGACCTTCTTCGACGGGCGCATCTTCGAATTCGCTGTCTTCACCGAAGAACGTGTGTTCGACGGTGCTCTTGTATTCGCCACCTTCCGGAAACTCTTCAGGATTCATTGTCGTGGCAGGTAATTGATCTGCTGGAAAGAAAAAAAAAAGTATTGCGATTAGGGCATTTCGATAAAAGTAGACACTTCCTAAGGGGGCTGTTTCCCATGCTCCCCGATATATGTTGTTGTCACATTTGGTCTTTAATTTTAATGGCCTAAATGGACACGTTTACGAAGAAACAGAATGAAACAAATGAAGTTGTTCATGTTTCATAACAAAAAATCAATAAAATAATTGTAGCTTCAAGATTACCCTATGAAATAAAAAAACTCGTACGGAAAGATATAGAACATTTCCAGAGCAATATTTAATTTAGTCAGAATTTTACTCTTTAGTAAAACCCAATTTTCTCCCTCTCTTAATAAAAGTCTTACTTATAGTCTTAGATATACATATACAGCATATTTAAATCTATATTACCATTACTACACAATTTAGGCTCATCAATCAGACTACTAAAAGAATGAAACCAAAATAAAAAAAGTAACCAAGGAAAGGTGTGAATTCAAAAATCATTCTAACAAGACCTATTCATTTAAAAAAGAACTCAATTTTATTCATTTTCAAGGGAATTTAAGATACTTACGTAATATTTTTTTTACTATCAACTAATAAAAATCAAGTGCTATCACTCTTTACTTAAATTTTAAATTTATAAGTTTTCAGATATTTTCATTTCAGTTAACTTTAATTAAGTGCGAGCATATTTGTCACAGAATACTAGAACAGAGAGTCCACGGCCATAGGCCATAATAGAAATCGAAAAAGCATGAAATATTGTACAGGTTGGGGGAATTTTGGCGTTGGGATCGTTTCACGTCACGAGAGGTGAAGAAAAAACTTGATCCTCCAATAGCCCTCCGAAAGGACAGATTGAATGAACACGTCACAGCCAATCACAGCTTTGTGACCACCAAAATGTACTGCCTACCTAATCCACTGAGCTATAAACAAACTGGAGTGACAACTGTGCCGAAACCGCATCACACCTTATCGAAGTTTGTGTCTACGCGGAAAAGATTTCCATCTTCTTTTAGTTTTCCCCATCTGTTGGCACAATTGTATGCACAGCATGATCGGACCATTCTAAATGTTGCTCAAAATATTTTTAAAAAAGGGGGTTTTCTAGAAATAGTTCAACTCACACAATGTTAGTCAATGGAGAAATTCGTTTGTTTTGCCCGGTTCGCTCAAGCGAACCGGGCAATTGTGACCATCCGCGCCGGCACGTTCGGTCGCATGTTATATCATCAGAGGTTGTCACTCCAGTTTGTTTATAGCTCAGTGACCTAATCTGTCAATCATTGAGTTTCTCGTGTTTCTCTCACACCTGTACAGAATTTGAAAATAGCCTTGTGGACCCTTTGTTAGGATATTTCTCTGTGATCTATTTGAGATATCTTAAGATTATATTATGAAATGGAAAGAGAAAATATCACATACATAACTATAAATCCAATGTGTTCTTCTGCAATGATGGGTCGAGCCAGTAAATAGAAATCCTCTTGTTTGCTGGATCATCCAGTAGTTGGAAAGATTCTCAATCCAATTCATCTATGCCAAATTGGAAGTTTGTGATTGGAAAGCTATACTAGCACGTTGCCTAACATCGTGTAAATTGAGCATTCGCACATGACGTCACGACCAGTTATTTTCTTTTAACAGCTGGAGGACACACACCTGTTGGAACGGTTGCTAGGTGCGAATCACGTGATTGCAAATGCTCTATTGGTTTTCATCATGCCCAATAGCCACTTTCAGTCTTAAAGCGTATAAGTCATGTCTAATTATAAGCTTTAGTGTAAGCATGTAATTACTACTGCTATGAAATTAACCCCTATACTAGACAGCAACTTAAGTTGACCCTACGACGTCACTAATAAACAAAGTAGTTCCCATCGCGGTGTCGGAATTTTGAGTGAAATAAAGAACGTCAATTTAAAAATATGATTTTTTTGCTAAACTCGTGTGTTAATAGAGTCGTCTAGTTTCAAAACCAGATAGATCCATTTTGCCACAGCTTTGATTAGAGTTGACGACAGCGAAGTAGTCGCCAAATTGGAGCTGTATCATGGCCGATCGGTCAGTTGCCCGTTCCAGACGCCATGTTTTTCCACGGCTCAAATGTTAACACTTGAGTACGTAACGATGGCTCCGTTTAGTCAAACACAACACTGACATACAACAGCAGCTGCTAAATATACTAAGCCGGCAGCAGCTTGCGATACTATAGTGGTCTGGCACACGGGGGGCCCATCTGACACTGCTACCAGTGACGTCACTGGCAGCGGAAGTGACGAGCCAAAGCTTACACTGGCCAATCAGGCTTGTTAAGGCGGAGCGTAAAGTTTCCATGCCACCAGTATCTTTCCCTTATCCCGCTCAAACTGAAAGTGGTTGGTTGTTCAAACAGTTAGGAGGCGTTACAAATGACGTCACTGGCAGCGGAAACGAGACGTCACGAGCTTTTTCCATGTCTATGTGAAGAGCCAACCTTATATTCTATAAACCTTGGGTCTGGCAGACGATGGAACCTCCCCACAGTGATCCATCTGATTTTGATGCAAACTTTGTGATCTATCTGGTCTTAAATCAAATCTCATAACTTTCTTCATGTGGTATAAATTAGATCCATATTTTTTGAAGCTCAAAACTTGGCTATTTGCTAGATCTGTATATATTAACAATCAGAACATAAACTGAAAATTAAAAAAATAAATTATCCATCTGGTTTTGAAACTAGACTACTTATTTTACTTGAAGAAACCCGATACATGATAATACTATGTTTAATTTATTGTTTTTAAAACTATGCTTAATGTATTTTGCTAAAATCTTATTTGTGTACTTATTGCATTTCTTGTATTTATTGTCTCTTTAAACGGAGCCATCGTTACGTTACATTTGAGCCGTGGAAAAACATGTCGGCTGGAACGGGCGACTGACCGATCGGCCATGATACAGCGCCAATTTGGCGACCACGACTCTTATCAAAGCTATGGCAAAATGGATCTATCTGGTTTTGAAACTAGACGACTCAATAGTGCTTTTCAATCGCGATTAGCGTACCGAAACTCCTCCTATCAACACAACAGGCTTCATGTTTACCGATTTCTCCTTCCGCATTTGTGACGTACTGGGTTCAAGAAACGTTGCAACCAAGTATAGGTACATAAACCCTGTTATTGTTTTAATGAAAGAGGATTTTTTTTAATCCCTCCTAGATCCATGAAATATCAATTTCAAATTTTATCGTGGAAATAGATGAACGAACTGCTCAACTTCCTTAATTTTGTTAGGATAAAATTTATAGAACCTGTACGAAAATTCTTAATTATTTCGAATTTGAAATAGATGAGTATAACCACATAAATGAGGTATTGAGCTAAACACAAACAAAAAGAATCCTTTCTTTTTAAAAACCTTTAACCTTTCTTTTTTATAGTGTTTTACTATATTCATAGATTCTTAACTTTTATTTAAAAACTATTAATGTTATAACTCAGATTTAAAAATATCTTGCAGAAATTTCAGAAATTTTATTACATCAAAATAGTAAGAATACACAAGTAATACATTAGGTTGATAAGAAATGCAAAGCTTTTTTTAAATTATTATTTCTCTTACAAAAGAGCCATCAATAAAATCACTTTCAATATAAAATAGCATGTCCAGTTAAGACAAATATAAAAGCATAGGTTTACAGACTCGTTTGAATAAAATAAACTCAAGCATTTCTCATGTCCATGTCCCTTTCAGCTGAGATGATCTGTTCAGTGAACTCGAATTCAAAGTCCCGCACCATGTAGTCAGTACACACATCATGGATGAGCCAGGAAAAAATCCAAGCTAAAGCAAAGAAAAAAACCAACGCCATACAGAAAAAACACTGGTAACTTCGAAAAGGTGGAATACGAGCTCTAAAAATGTTTTTCATGTAGGTCCAGCGAAAAAGGGGTTCTTTTACCGGGTTTACCACAAACCTGCCAATTTTTACAACAGGGGATTCCCTGTGTTCAATCGTCGGTGCAATTTCGCCTGGGACACTAGATTGAATAAGTGGTCGTCTGTGTGACACTCCAACAGTGGATTCCTGGGTAACTGTCCTCACCGGTGTATTATATCTGGTGTGATGAATACTGCTATATATATCACTGGCTCTTTCTCCACGGAGCGCTCGTCTGAGTATGGGTTCGAATTGAAATTGGCCCCCTCCGTGGGGTGGATCTTCAACAGGTGCAGCTACATGTCCTCTTTCTTCCCGTTCATTTCCATTCGGGTCTCCAAAACTGACTTGTTCCACAGACTGATCACTGTCATCGTCTTGGGTTTCTAAGTAATGAGAGCTCATTTTTGCTGCTTTACGTGTAGTATTTGATCTATCTGTTAAAAGAAAAGAAATCATTATTTTTTCCCAACTTCTAGATTTTTTTTTTCAGATTTCTTTTTTACATCTGCACCAACTTAAGTGATTGGGTTGCCCTTTAAATGCAAACAATTATCAAGATCACGAGAAATACAAATAAAACCTTTGGATGAAATGACGTTACAATTCAATTACAATTCAAGTCCCTTACCCAACTTGGATAATATGCCTTTTTGGCACAGCTTCGATAAGAGTCCTCCAGCCGCCATGTTTATTTACAGCTCCCACAGCAATTGGGTCAATGCTTAAGTGTTATTATTTGAGCTTATGGGTAAACATGGTGGCTGGAGGAATCTTATTGAAGCTGTGCCGAATTTTCCGATAATATCCCAGACGATTATTTCTTAATATAAATATTGCTAAGTTTTTGTACCACGTCGCCCGTCTTTTACACTTCAATTGATATCCCAATTTCTTCCACTCCACTTTTTCATGGAACCCGCATAAAGCACTCTTTGTATATTGAATTAAATACTAAGTCTAAATAGAAAAAGTTTGGTTGCTATGTCAATGTGTTTTGAGTAGAGCCCTGCACGCGTCGCCTCTGTGAGCGCGGCAAATCGGCTTTTTCCACCTTGGCGCGGAATCCCATAGAAAACCCGGAATCCTGAGCAAAATCGTTAACTGCTTCCGCGTTCGACAATGGCCACGGTCAATCCGAGTTGACAAGGAAAGCCGCGCTTGCAGGGCTCTAGTTTTTAGCTATCACACTATACTAGACAGCAGTTGACCCTACGACGTCACTCACAAACAAAGTAGTTCCCATCGCGGTGTCTGAATTTGGAGTGAAATGAAGAACGTCAATTTAAAAATATGATTATTTTGTTAAACCCATGTATATGTTATGGGCAAAGGGATTTAATCGGGCATTATTAATTATGCCCGAAGTGGAGGCGGGCAAAGTGATAAATTTCATTCATAAATTCCACTGAATTTATCACATTGCCCGGGCATTATTAATGAATCCCGGATTTATCACATTGCCCGTAACATATAATACAGGGTGTCTATAAAAGAACTCTGGGGTTTTGTGGCAAAATATTTTAATGAAATAAGAAACATACATACATGTTTTATACATGACTGAAAAGCTTACATTTTCAAGTTTTTTTTTAACATTTAGTAAAGTTCTATATGAGCCCCGTTAGTTGAACGGCAGACGTCTAAATTCGCGAAAATTCGCGAATTTGAAAATTCGCGTCAAATTTAGCGACGTCATTTCAAGGTCAACGCCCTGCAGCGCCGCCAACAGTTGATACAAACATTCCCAATTGGTATGAGTAAAACTTTTTGGAGCTACTCTTTTCAGAGAAATCGACTAAATTTTGCTATCTTTTATAGTTGGTGAAATATGAATTTTTAAAACCCCGGAGTTCTTTTATAGACACCCTGTATAGTGCTTTTCAATCAATTAAAAGGAAAAACAATTAAAAGGAAGAAAAATAAAACTTCTTACAATACTGAAACTACTTCTATAAACCGATAATCTTAAAATCTGAATCATACATAAATAAGCAAATTTCAATACTACCGTTATAATTTACACGGCACGCAAACCAGAATGCTCATGTAAAAATCAAATAATGTACTCAGAGCTAAACATATTTATACTTACATTATCAACGATAATAAAGCGCTTCAAGGATTTTTGAGGTAAACTTTATATGAAGAGATATTTTAAATCTTTTAATTCCAGTTCCTTTTCTTAATTGATTGTATTTGTTGCATGTTCAGACAGGTTAACACACAGAGGGTTAACAGTTACAATTCTTCTCTTTATGGCATTTTGGAATCGCGCTTCCCTATTAGAAATTTTTTATTGGACCAATAAATGTTTTTATTATTATTTAATAATGTAATATTTATTATTATTTATTAATTAATAATTTATTTATTTTATTATTATTATTTATTTTTATTTAAATGTTCTATATCGGTTAAATGAGCAAAGAAGATCTTAATTAAAAGAAAACATTTATAAAAAAAATTTCTTATTAGTAAAACTTATGCATTTTGAAGTATTCACATCAATTTATTTGCATATTTAACTTAAATTTACAGAAAACATTTTTGTGTTATGGTCCTCAAAATTTCTATATGACCAATACAATGTTATGGATTCATGCTGCATAAAAATTGTATAGGTACCAATAAACTTTTATTGGACCAATAAAAACTATGGGTCCAATAAAATTTATTGGGGCCATAACACATTAAAAATTTTTTTATTGGATCCAATAAAAAATTTCCAATAGGGTATGGATGAAGTTACTAAACTAGAATTTTGTGTACAAAGTCAGATAAAAAGGTTGAACTCAATTTAAAGTAACAAAAAAAAATATTTATCGACAAATATTTTTTTTCCAATTCAAAGGAATTATCTTAATTAAAGAGATCATTAGTACCGTTGGTTTCTCTTCACACAGTAGATAGTAATCAATCCTCTATTCGGGTGTTTTACCACAAGCTGCACAAATCTTCAATATTCATCCAATTTTTGTCATGCATGACCAAATTTCGTTTACTTGTAGTTGCAGTTACGTAAACTTGACATATTTCGTATGAGAAATGCTACTAGGGATCCTGCCCAGGGCAAGGCCGGAATCGAACCGACGACAGATACCTTGCGCAGACTGCTAGCGAAGTTGGCAGCACGCAATCTGTAAGGACAAAATATAATAATATAGTATACACACATTTCAGATATTTAGTTTCATATTTTTATTAAAAAGGGTTGGTTGGTTAATTTATTTATACGGTAAAAAGAATAACAAACATTAATGAGAAATTTATACTTTGAATGATTTAACACAATTTAAATTATTTTAAATTTTATCTAATAATGCTTAATTATATTTCTTAAATCAAGAGAGAAATATAAGGGCATGCAAGAAATTACTTAAAAATGAATTAAATAACTTTCTTTTTTGTCTACTTTTATTAAATTAATTACATTGCAATATTTCATTATTGATAATGAAATATTCAGGGGCGTAGCCACAAGGGGGGGTCCCCGGGTCCGGACCCCCCCCCATGGCCAGACCCTCAGAAATGATAATCGGGGAAGGAATTTTCAATGATCATACAGTTTCAATGATCAATGTATGATCATTGAAAATTCCTTCCCGAACATTTTTTTCTAAATACCATTACACAACTAAGGGAACTCCATTCTTTTGTTAAAATATTAATATTGCATGTTTTAAAACTCACCCCTCAGTTTAGCAAGTGGTCCAATTTCTATCAAATTTATGATGTAAGTAGTACGGATACTGCTGTACCTCATGCAATGTATATTTTTTTTTCATTTTATTATGTTTTGTTTCGTTAAACGGGCCTTGGCAAACATTCTTTTGTAACGCTCTCTCACTACATTAAGTCCTAGCTCTTTAACGGTGTATCTGTGCGCTCCCCCATTCCTATTCGAAATATGCTTGTCTAAGTCCTCTCTACATCCCCACCAAATATTGATGATTAATTCTGAATCACCCTGTATTAATTCATATTTGCAACAGAAAGAGCTTCATATCCCAGGATATTATTTTGTGATCAAACTTCTTTGGAAGTTGTTTTAAATTAACTAAGGACAAGAAGCAATAAAACGAGACTAGAATTTTGGGACTGGTTTGTTCTAGAATTTGCAGAGCGTATTGTGCTATAAAAGTATTTAATATACATACAGGGTGTTTCAACAAGCCTACCGAAATTCTGCACAGACAGATTCCTCACTTAGAGTACACAAAATTTTCTTAAAGAACTTTACCCCTACAACACTATTTTTGTAGAAAAATTTGATGTCATATTCGATAAAAAAATTTTTTCGCAAACTGATCATACTATTTTCTGGACGCATTGTCACCCTGATTGCGAAAGATGCATGCATAATTAAAGCGTTTTCAGTAACAACGACCCAACTCCAAATGGAGTCAACCCGTTGTTATTACAAGCGCCTTATTTAAAAATTAGAAGTTTCAAATGAATGCAACGCAGTAAAAGTGAAATTAATTAAAATTTATTTCCAAGCTGAATATAAATACACTACATAATAAATACTAAAATACAAGTTTTATAGCACCACAGTAGCCTAATTTTTACCTTCATCTATATCTTTACCTTTCTCTGCCACACGTCTGGCAAGCACGATTATAAGTACTGATATGGCAGTAACGATCCCTACAAGAAGAACAATCAAACCAAAAAGGTAGATCTTTTCATCGCACCTGCTGCAGCTCAAGTCTTCACGAGCAGGTACATAATCTGCCTCCACTCCCTCAGGCAAATCTTCAAGTCTTACCACTCTGCCGGGACCACTCAGGAGATGACCACTCAGGTTGGTCATCTCCACCTCTTCGGAATGCGCGGGAAGAGGATTGCGGGGTATTCCCGATAATGCCCAGAATAAGTCGTCTCCGGTGATCACTGAAATCGTATCAATCGGAAGGGATTCCGCGGTAGTGTTCGATTGGATAGATAAACTGTCTATATCTGCATCGTACTGTTGGCTCGAAGGGTCTGAAGCGATCGTGTAGATAGGCGGGTTCGACGGCAACTGGTCATTGGAGCTTGCCTGCATCAATACTTGGGATTGTCCGGGAGAGACTACCGGAGTCTGGGAAAGCAATAAGGACTCGATGGTAGTGCCCAGCCCTCCAGTACCAGAAGACTGACCGCCGGGAGTGGCGATCACTGAACCCTCAGTCTGAATGGATTCCGCGGTAGGGTTCGATTGGGTAGATAAACTGTCTAAATCTGCATTGCCCTGCTGGGAAAGTTGGTTCGTAGGGTCTGGAACGGTCTCGGTTTGGATAGTGTCTTTATCTTTAACAGGACTGTTCTGTTTACTTTGGTTCGAAGAACTGGGCTTTTTTTCCTCCATGGTTTCTAAAATATCAAAATATTTTTGTTACATGAACTACCATTTGATCAAGGTCTTTACTCATTAAAATTATCGGTTCTTACGTATTAAACCGTCGACCGTGCCGCTGAATCCAAAAGCGTTATCAAAGCCCATTGACAGTTCTATAGCTGTGTCGCTGAATTAAACGGCCGCTGAACGTTCGACGGTGTAATACGTAAGAACCAAATTATCTTTTCAGAACATCACGGATGCAAGGAAATAGACAAGGAACCACTTTATTTATAAATTGTCTTAAAATTGACAAGCAACACGCATAGAACATGCAGTACTCGAAACCAATCCATTTAACTATTCAATGACATGAAATTTTAGATACGCAAAGAATCTACAGATTTGTAATGTTATGCAGTTTAATTTATAATGTATTAATTTATTGCAGCTATGCATTTTCTCAAAATAAATTTGTACACTATTTAAAATGAAGTTTATTATCGTTGAAACCTACTCGAGGACATTTAGGTTAACCTATGAGTAAAGAATTAATTCAACTATACATTAAATCCGAATTTGATTTATTTTTCAAGCCACGAAGAGCAAAATTTGGTAGCAAAAGACGTAAAACTGCAAGAAGTTTGTTGATAAAATTACGTTTTGGGCTCCTTTCCATAACTTAAAAGTCAAACAAATTTCAAATAACAAACAGTAGTTTAATGCAATTCAGTATTCTTAGAACTATGTTCTTATGCAATATTCTCACTTATCAACACCACAAAAAGCGATCAAAATTGTATTACTGTAATAAAAAAAACTCAGACAGGTTGCTTACCAAATAACAGGAATTCTGATGAACGTAAGTGATAAAATAAAAATATACTACCAAAAGGGGATGTTAAATGGGAAAAACCACCTTATATAGGCTCATGTGTGTGAAATTATCACAGTGGATAAATTAATAATTGTGACTTCACTTCAAATTGAAAATAAAACATATATGTAATTGTATGTTAATCACTCCGCGCCATCCGGAGCGACGCTGGTGGTGGTGAAAAACACCATTCCATTCGAAGATCGTTTGACCGCCATTATTGCTTGAAAGTAAACTGGAAGATTATGTTTGGGTGTCAGAGGCAGTTTTCCCTAATTATAAAACACAAAATGTCCTCAAGAAATTAAAATAGAAAGCCCTCATCAAAGACAAGACCAATTTTTATGCAAAAAAAGAGATTCACATATAAATCCTTTCTTCTCAATTAAGCTTCGACATTGCCTTGTACTGGTCATTTTGAAAACTCTTAGGTTTTCAGCGGTTTTTTTATAGTAAATACATTTTAATATATTTTTGTTCATAATTTTCCATTCTTGGTCATTTTTGATTGCCCATGCATTTACATTCGGTACAAAAAATATTGTACCAAAACAATCGCACAATGGGGACAGGGTGGCTTAGTTGGTGTACGTGCTACCAACTACTCTAGCAGTCTGCGTACTGTACCTGCCGTCTGTTCAATTCCGATCTTGCCCTGTGTGTACTTTCTCTCTCTCTGTGTTAGTAAAAATTCTGTTGTGTCTAGTGTTTGTCTTAGTTGACGAAGGTTTATAAGCAGATCCTTGAGATCAAGCGCACAGACTGGAAAATATACAGGGTGATTCAGCTAAGTGTTTCATAACTTCTAGGGGAGGTAGGGTACATCAAGACGAACAAGGTTACGGGGTTACGGGGTCGCAAGTGAGGTCTAAGGGGTTAAAATCACGGGTGAAAATTAGCAAAAAACCTCGCATATCTGGGCAGAAAGAGATACAATTGTTTGATTCCGGTATTTTTTACATTCAACCAATTCAAATTTTTCATGTAAAAACGAGATGCAAGTGTTTATTCTAATCAAAAACAGACCAATAATTGAATGAGGCATGGGTTGTAGGTAGATTAAAGTTACAATTGTCCCTTGGTCAGATTTTAGTTCTTTGCGCCATATAACTCCAACCAACCAAACATCCAACAAAACTCTAGTATTAAGATTTTTTTGTCGTGACACATTCTACTGCAGTCTATCAACTTACAACGCATGCAACTTACATTTTCAAACAGGTTTTATTCGGATTCGAACACGGATCCCCATTGACTTATCTGGCGCCCTCTATTTACATCTTTATGAATTAAAACTTTTTATTGTCTGAAAAAAAAAAACAGACATTACGATGTTGGGACTAAAACCAGTTTTTCATTCCACCTTTTTCCGGTTTTTATGAATTTTTAAAATGTATAGGCCTTTTGCTACCATGTACTATTTCAAAAGCTGTATGTTTTTCTTATGACCGTGTGGTTCAACACCGAGCCGCATGCGGCCTCCGAAGAGATTTTCATGACTCCCGGCTGAAAAATAGTATGTCTTAAAATCGAATCCAACTGTCAGTTTTTTCTCCAAAAAATGTGTTAAAAACCTGCCGAGGTCCAATTATCCAAGATTCTTCCGTGGAAAATCCACAAACCCCAAGTATTTTCTCTTGAAATTTAAAAAGAACATTTAGGTGGGGTCGGAAGAAACTCTAACTTTACGAATAATTATAGTCCCACCGCCACGAGAAAACCTTGGACGGAATAACAAAACTTTGAAAACAAGTTCTAATCTAAATGATAATCGCACAGATTTGGCACAAAACATTTTTCAGTGTTTATGAATTCCAATCACCCCCCCCCCAAAAAAAAAAAAAAATTATAACCTGTTTCCATAACCATCGCCACAATATTGTACGACATTAAAAAAATTTCTTCTGTCAGCCAGACTACAAAGGTTATGTGAGATAAACTAGAACTCACACAATTCTTAAATTCAAGAGTTGCCCTCATGTGTCCAGTCCATCCTACAAGTGTTCTATTTTTTAAACTGGGGCAAGAGCAGCCTCCTACTGCTGTGTACTTCACGAATAACGCAGTCTAGTCAGTGAACTAGGACTAGTAAAATATAGTGCTAGAACTAGTGAAAATAGCCTTATACAATGCCTTTATGGCATTTTCATTCCTATTGATTTAAAACTGTTTTAATTTTATAAAAATGTATACATTTTTGAAAGAAACAATATAAAATCAGTAATTTTTATGAGTTAATTTTAGAAATGTGCACTACAGGTTGACAATATTGTCGGTCTATGTTTAAAACCCCAATTTTAAAAATCAAAATTTTCTAAAAAAGATCCCCTACCTCTGCTTTGAACTATAGTAGCCCGTATACCTAGAAAACACTAAAATATTAATTCACTTCTTGGAAAATGCTTTGATGTGACCCTTTTTCCTGATCCTTTTATTTTTCAAACGTTGTCATAGAGCTTCTGAATATAAATTTTAAGAAAATTCGTCGGTGTAATGCGGTTTCACCTCACCTTGATCTTCATTGTTGAAATAAATGGTATGCTGTGTAAATGAATCGTCAGTTTAAAAAGAGAATCAGTCCAAAAACAAAGTTCTGAGAAACTACTCATTTAAATAACGTAGCCCACAGTGCTTCTTAAACTTCTTAAAAAAGTAAATAAGTATCAGAAGCCCTCATAATTTTTGTCGCCCCTCCTTTTTGAAAATAACAATGTATGCAATGAAAATTTATATACAGGGTGTCCCAAGATGAGATTGAAATGTCCAAGATCCACCACCATTAACTTTTGAACGTCTATAGGTAAAGTGACTATGCCCTATTCGGTGAGACCACTTTCAACGCTATTTGAGTTTTGTGTAAAAAGTCAATGACAAAATTGTAGGTTGGTTGGTTGGTTGGTGGGGTTTTACAGTGCAAGGGCCCTGTTCGGCCATTCCGCGCAAGACACAAGGTATTATGATTTAACTTTGATAGTTAGATGCTCTTCATTAGGTTTATATCGAGCAGGAACAGAAATATATTTTTGTGGGGCACATCTCCAAGAGACAAAATTGTAAAGCACCATCGATTCATTATAAACAGACATCTTATGCACACAAATGCCAAGCCTCTCTTGGATTGAATTCCAAGACTTGAAGTTGCCCATACCAGAGACCCATACCTAGTTTATATGATAGGCAATCAAGCTTAACCCTCCAAAATACTTATTTATACAAAAACTCTTACCCATATTGTGTGATTTCTATAAAAATATAAAAATGACTTTTTTTAACTGACATGAGGCATACTTTCGTCTATTTTTCAGTTTCAATACTTCAAAATCATAATCTATTCAAAATAATTAAATTATTTCAATCATAAATCTTAGGTGTGGGCCAGTGTTATTCTTAGGATTAGCAAACCAAAACTCAGTCTATAATTTTAACAAAAACGAAATTAATGATAGGCGTTTTGTAATCTGAAATATACCTCTGAATGCAGTTAAAATATAAATTTATTAAAACCTAAAATCACACAGAAATAAATACCATTGCTACTTTTTAGAATGTGGTTGACGTCCACGTAAATTTTTCATTGGATGAGTAGTCTTTATGATCCCATAAAATTGTAAAATAAGAATGAGTGCGATAATCAGGACAACTAATAAAAAAGATGATACTATAATCATAGCAATAACACGCAGCGGGTTTCTATTGCACCAACTTGATGCAGGTGCTTCCTCTCCTGTTGAAGGCTCGGGTACTCTTATAACTTCATCATGCTGTTGCGAGGGAGGGAGAGGATTGTTCATTACAGGTGGTCTGGGTACAGCAATGACCTCCATCTCAAACTCGTCACCGGAAGGAGAATTTGATGCAATGTCATCAGTGGATGGAATGACACCGGGATTATCATCAGATGGACTACCGCCTGGGGTAAGAATGTTTTCGCCATGCACAACTGGAGGATCTTGGGAAGAAATTGTTTGTGTCGATCCTGGTTCTTGGGATCCTGGACGATGGTCTTCTGTACTTTGAGAAGACTTGCTGGTCGTCGGGAGGGACCCTCGCCCTGATTCTTCATTGCTACGACTGTTATCCGTTCTTGACCTGGAAGACTGGCTGGGATTTTGGGTCTGTAAAGACCCTAGATCGGAATCATTGCTGGTTTGATTTCCTTTACCCTTTTCCGAAGATTCACCGGAATTCGGTGTTTGTGGCGACAACAACTCCGATTCAGAAGTATCCGTTTCGGAACATTCGCCCGAGTTGGGTGCGTCAAGGGATGGTTTATCCGACTCTTTGTCTTTACTTCTTTGATCATCCGACGATTCCTTGCTGGATAAATCACCTGGGATTCTCCTTGAATCTTCTTCTTCATCGGTTCCAAATGAATCCGCGGAGGAGCTTACCTGGAGTAACTCTTTGACAGAATCTAGGGTATCTTTCTCTTCATCGGGAACCGTATCGAGGGTGCCCTCATCCTCTTTATCCCGAACGGGCTCGAGGGTGCCCTGATCCTCTTTATCCCGAACGGGCTCGAGGGTGCCCTGATCCTCTTTATCCTGAACGGGCTCGAGGGTGCCCTGATCCTCTTTATCCTGAACGGGCTCGAGGGTGCCCTGATCCTCTTTATCCTGAACGGGCTCGAGGGTGCCCTGATCCTCTTTATCCTGAACGGGCTCGAGGGTGCCCTGATCCTCTTTATCCTGAACGGGCTCGAGGGTGCCCTGATCCTCTTTATCCTGAACGGGCTCGAGGGTGCCCTGATCCTCTTTATCTTGAACTGGCTCGAGGGTGCTCCGATCCTCTTTATCCTGAACGGGCTCGAGGGTGCCCCGATCCTCTTTATCCTGAACGGGCTCGAGGGTGCCCCGATCCTCTTTATCCTGAACGGGCTCGAGGGTGTCCTGATCCTCTTTATCTTGAACTGGCTCGAGGGTGCTCCGATCCTCTTTATCCTGAACGGGCTCGAGGGTGCCCTGATCCTCTTTATCCTGAACGGGCTCGAGGGTGCCCTGATGCTCTTTATCCTGAACGGGCTCGAGGGTGCCCCGATCCTCTTTATCCTGAACGGGCTCGAGGGTGCCCCGATCCTCTTTATCCTGAACGGGCTCGAGGGTGCCCAGATGCTCTTTATCCTGAACGGACTCGTGGGTGCCCCGATGCTCTTTATCCTGAACGGGCTCGAGGGTGCCCTGATGCTCTTTATCCTGAACGGGCTCGAGGGTTCCCTGATGCTTTTTATCCTGAACGGGCTCGAGGGTGTCCTGATGCTCTTTATCCTGAACGGGCTCGAGGGTGCTCTGATCCTCTTTATCCTGAACGGGCTCGAGGGTGCCCTGCTCTCTATCCTGAGTGGGCTCGAGGGTGCCCTGCTCTCTATCCTGAGCGGGCTCGAGGGTGCCCTGATGCTCATGCTCTTTATCCGGAACGGTCACTTGGGTGTCATGCTCTTTATCCGGCCTGGAGTCGAGGGTGTCCCTCTCATCCTCCGGCACGAGGTCAAGCGTGTCTTGCTCGGGTTCGGGATTGAGGATGTCAAGCTCGTCATTCGGCACGGGTTCGAGGGGGTGCCGCTCGTTATCCGGCAGATTTGGAATTCCGGCGAAAGGATTGGGTTGCGGAGGGTTTTGCTCGGATGCTTCGTCCATCAACTTGCCTGTTGGAATCCCTTTTGCGTCCAATATCCTAATTTATTAGAGTAAAAAGATTATTTGTAAATGGTATTCAAAATTTGCTCAACTATTCGAATTTTTTTGAGATTTTTACATGTTTTAAGTTTTAACTAATAACTTTAAGCGACTAGTATCATAAGTTGAGACTGAATCCTGCATAGCGTAAAAAAATGAATTCAAACTATTCGACATTGAACTGTACAAACATGTTTTATAAAATTTTTATACACTTTAAACCGAAAAACTGATTTATCAAGAAAATTGGATCGAATAAACATTTCAAATGTTAAAAAATAAACACGAATACAGAATACTTATCATACACGAAAAAAAGCAGATGCCCGTCTCAAGAACACTTTTGTAGTTTAGTTTAACCGGAAATGCTAACTTATAAAGCAAAGGTAAGAAAAATGATTTCACTTCTTTTACCATCATCATTATTTCCTGACTATAGCCGGCTTATTAATAGATTATTTTCTGGGGCCAGGGGGGACTAGTTTTATTACGTGCAGCCAACTACGCTAGCAGTCTGCGCACTGTACCTGGCGCTGAGTTCGATTATGGGCCTGGCCCTGGGTACAGTGACTAGAAGGGGATAGTGTGTTTATTGCCATAGAACCGCGTACAAATTTCTGTTTCCGTAAAGGAGGAAACCACCAGAGGGCGATGGGATCCCGTTGTTCAGTGTTTACTATCGTGTTTACATTGAAATCGCATTGTGAGTTCGAATACGAGTGAGTCCGAAAACTTTTTGATACTTTGATGGAGGTTTAAGCATTTGTTTGTTTTTCTCTGGACAAGTAAATTTGCGCCATAAAAAAAGAATCAACCAACCAACCTGGACAAGTAAATAATTTAATCTTTTATATTCTATTAGAGAATTTGAAAGAGTTAACTTTTTGCAGAAAATGGATGGTGCTAGCTTTTTAGTCATCTCGATGCCATCAACTTTTTTTCTCCCTTTCTAAAGCATTTTTATTGCGGTCGCGAGTAGCAGTAGAGAGAGAAGGTTGGTTCACCCGTGACGTCACTGCATGGACAGGGGGTTCTCTGCCAATGGCAATGCTCGTACAGCCCCTGTCCATGCAGTGACGTCATGGACGAGCCAACCTTCACTGTCTACTAACCTTGGGTCGCGACACTACTTCTTCTAGCCACTATACCCTGGGTGTATTTTCCCTCTCTTTGTGTCAGTAAAAATTCTGTTTGTTTCTGTCTCAGCGGATCCTTGAGATCATGGACACAAACTGGAGATTGTATGTGACAAATCCCAACCCAAGATTATTTTCCTTCGGGAATTAGGTTTAGGTTATTAATCAGGTTTACTTTGCAGAGTACTAAAACAGAAGGTCCACGGGCTTAGGCCTATAATGGAAATAGGAAAAAAATGGGTATGTCTTGTGATATAATTTGTTGAAAATAGCGTTTTGGACCCTCTGTTAGGCTTTTACTCTTTGTTTAGATCCCCCTTTAACCCAGGGGGGGCTCATCTGGCTCTCCGATTACTTTCAGCCAGGATGACGTAATCGGCTGGAAGGCGTTGAAGTTTTGACAGGAGTGACCAATCAGGGTTACATAGGGAAATCGCGCAGCTTCTTATAGGTATTTTCTTACGTAGAAGGGAGTAATATAAGACGCGGAAGGGAAAATATAGACCTGTGAACTTGCCTAAGCAACAAATCATATATTTAAATATCAATACTTGTGATCTATATGGGCGCATTCAATTTTTTAACTTCTGATGGGTTAAAACTGATTAAAATTTTTCATTGAATTAAATTATAAGTATCTTGTTTTCCTTCTCATAAGCAACTTGAAGAACAAGTTTATAGCTTACCAAATAGTGGATTAAATACAAACTATGAAATTTAAAACTGATTCCTATGCATAATTACGGAGGTTCATTACTTAAATCAATAGTGATCTATTTGTAACAATATTTTAAAAGTTAAACAAATTCCCACTATCTGTATTTTAGAAAATTCTAAATACAAAGAAAATACCGTTTTTTAAAGCAGTATTTAGTTACAATTCGATACTTTTAGAACACTAAAAATCCTCAAATTGTGAGCTATTTTTGGGTTGTTCTTCTTTTGTATGTTTTGTATAAAATTGATTACGCTACTGATCCCTTTTATTACTAATTTATTAAAATTCAAAGTTAGTTTATTAGGTACTAATTAATCTGATCTCACTGAATTTATTATTCTAATGTATCTTATATTCTGATTATGATTGTAGTAACACTGATCTATCTAAGACATATTGATCAGTGTTAAAACAATGACATAATCAGATGATAATAAATGATCACTTAGATTCTAAGTGATAATTACATGAAGAAAAAATCAAATAATCTGTTGATTTCGAATTCAATTTTGATTAAACATGACAAACATGAAGGAGATAATTTATTGGGTATAAACCTTCACCAACTTGCCGACTCCCACATACGATCGTCAAAAGAAACTCGAACTGAAACGGTTAGTTTTGAAGTTGGATCAGTGTTCCAAATTTACGATAAGATCATTTTATAAGATCTCCAAGGTGAGGTCACATTGATCCTGTTTTAGTGTAAAATTTGAATAGTCTTCAAATTAAAAAATGATACATAATAATAATTAAAAAATATTGCCAAGCTTTAATAATATAATCATTAAGTCTATAAATTGCTTTTAGTATTTTATTTCAACTCTTTTCAGTTTCCATGAAGGGAGCTAGAAATATATTGTCCCTCCCAAATCAAAATTGCTTTTAATCTAAAAGAAATTAATATGTTCCTAAAACCAATCTATGGATTCCCCTTGCCTTTGGGACGATCTACTTCGGTTTCTTACTTCAAATTAACAATAGATATTCATCAACATAAAGCTATAATATCAATTTAATCTAAAACGAAAACCCTTTTAGATTCATATTTTAAATGCTTCAAAACTGAATTGTTGGATCAAAGTTTAAATTTCCCTCTCTCCTGTCAAAAAAATCCCTATTCTATCTGACCCAATCGAAGGAGAAGCTGGGGTATCACGCGAATTACGTAATCGGCTGGAGAGCAGTACGTCACACGAATTTTCATTCCTATGTGAAGAGCCAACCTTATCTTATTCTATTAACCTTGCCTTTAACCATTATGTATTAGGTCAACCGGAAAGTTCTGTCGCTTCATGGAGCGTCTGTATGTCAATGTATTTTTTTAGTACTTTTCCATAAAAGTAAAAGTAAAAAAGTAAAGTAAACCTATCTATCTAAAACCAATTTGGCGAATTTTGGCTCCTTTTTGTTGGTTCCCTTTCTAAATTCTTCGATTAATAATAATTTGTTTACTTCATGTTGCCATCTTTAGAAAACTTATTATAACTAAAATTCAAAGTAATTTAACTATTAATTGGAGTAATATTTAGATTATATGGATGATCTTCAAGGTTTGTAGAGAGATACAGAGCTGTCGTACAGAGCTGTACGAGCATTGCCATTGGCAGAGCACCCTCTTCCCATGTGGTGACGTCACGGATAAGCCAACCTTATCTCTCTACAAACCTTGGATGATCTTATATGTTTCATAAATTGAAACTCCTTTTATGCTACTATTGATGAGAGGCTGTAGAATTCTCACAGAGATCTAGATTCCAATAAATGATTTTTCTTAAAGGAGGGTTAGGTGTAGTGATCCGGCAATTTTGTATGAATGGTTGTGATAGAACTATCCAGATGGTTAAAAAAAAAATTAGATCTAATTTAGATTTTCCCCATGATACTTTAATATACCTTTAATATTTAATTGTTTAAAAAAACTAGCCAGTTGATTGTAATTTAAAAATCTTAATTTTAAGAGTTTTAAGTTGAAAAGAAACGAGGTAACAAGTTATAGATTTAAGGGAAACCTCTATATGGAGATCAATCTAAAAACAAGCCAAAATGCCAAATTGATATTTGATACAGTTACAGTTTATGTTGATCTCACATAATGGAACAGAGGTAAAAAATATAACACATACAGACGCTCCCAAGCGTGACATTATTTTCCGGATAACCTAATATGTGATATGAGAAAGATCGAAACTCTGAAAAAAGGCGGTTTTTTACGCAGGGGATATGCACAAATTATAATAACCTTAAACAATACATTTAGCATTAAGTTAAATAGGGGAAACCGGGACTTGTCAATCAAAATTCTTAATATTCTTTTGAACACATCACTTTTTTTTTACAAAGAACAATATAACTTCCCGCACAAATAATATGCAAGTTTTTTTTTTTTGCTGATTTTCACCCTTTAAAACTCATTTGCGACCCCCCCCCTTTCTATACCAATTCTTGTTTGTCTTGATGATCATCCCTGAAAGTTTGTTGCACCATTTCAGACACACCCTGTATAAAAATAACAGGCTCCCGATCTATTTACAACTATTGGGGAAAAGGCTTAGAGGCAAAAGCAGTAAAGAAATCGAAAGACCTATAAAATTAAACTTAGAGCAGATTAAAATATTTATTTAAAGTGCGATAACAGAAAACACTTATGAAATATAATAAGTTAGATGAAAACAAATCAAATCCATTAAAAGTTAATTATATCAAAATATTTGTAAAAAGCAAATATAAATGCCATTTCTTTAATTTCTCCTAAAAGTTCTACTGATAAGCAGTGTGATTCTTACCAACATTTTATAGGTGGTCTCTAATATAGTAACCAAAGGAACCACGATATAACTTAAAACGAAGATTATAGAAATCAAAAGGAATCCATTGGCAACAAATTTTACAATATTTGTTTCTGGGACCACAATTTGTTGATTCACAGTTCTCCTTTCTTGTCTGTTCTCTCCCTCTGAAGAATCGCTAAATGTGTTTTCCTGTCGGTTCTGATTTGGCCTACGCTCTATGACATTTCCAGATGCCAAGTCTCCTGCTTTAGAAGAATCTGTATCCCGGGAGTTCTTCGGTGTGGGTTCGGGGGAGTTAGTCGGCGTGGTTTCGGGGGAGTTCTTCGACGTGGCTTCGGGGGAGTTCTTGGGAGTGGCTTCGTTGGAGTTTGTCGGCGTGGCTTCGGGGGAGTTCTTGGGAGTGGCTTCGTTGGAGTTTGTCGGCGTGGCTTCGGAGGAGTCTTCAACACTTCCATTTTGAGAGACGTCTGCCACTGAAGAATCGTCAGATAGATCGCCCTCAGATTTGGATTCGGAGGAGTCTTTCTTTTCCTCGGCCAGATTTGGGCATTCAGAGGAGGTATAGTCTTCTGCTCTGTCAGAAGATCCTTTATCAGACATGTTTCTAGCTATGAAGGGATTGGATAGCCTTTTTTAGGAGATTCTGTAGCAGGCACGTCTCTAAAATACAAGAATATAATTACTATAGAATGCATGTTAAATTTACGAACCTACTTTTTAAGCCATTTATTTCAATGTGGGAGGTAATCAATATTTTTGGGGAAAATCCAAAAAGGACTTGTCCCCAAATAATCTAAACCATTTTAAAGGAGATTTTCGGTACTTGCGTATTATGCACAAGGCAGCGATTTTACTTTTCTTAAAGCAAGTTCTTTTTACGTTTTGATTTGATTATGTTCTTATTAAACCATTGACAGTGTCAATTAGATTGTTTGTGTTTTCTTGTAATTTATTTGAAAATATCGCCAAGAGTAACCAATGGCATGCGGATAATATGCAAGTACCAGGTATGCAGAATTAAAATTTGGATCATTAATATCTGAAAATTTAGTTTAAAACTAAAAACGTTGTTAGTTCTATATACACATTTTAAATATATAAATTAAACTATTAGTTTTTATCACATTACCCGAAACATATAACAATTTATCTTATGACTACTTATAGAAGACGGCTGAAAATCACTGTACGAGTATTATTGTTATATTAAAAAAGTATTAAAATTACAAAGGGAAATTTAGAGACAAAATGGAATAAGAGCAGTTCTTATTAAAAGGGGAACAATTATTAAACTCAAAAAATTACAATTACAAGAAAATCTGCGTGAATTACAAAAAATACTTACCGCCCTTGCAATATGATAGAGAAAATTCTGTTAAAGCTGTACAAATTAAGAGACGTGAAGTCAACTTTTAAAAAGCAACGATTGAAAGACTACTAAGATTTCACTTCAGTTTTATCACAGAGAAATATCCTAACAGAGGGTCCACGAGGCTGTTTTCAAATGGGTTACTGATGTGAGGGCGCCACACTAGCTTCTGGAACGTATGCCGGCAGCTTAAAACTCTCGCCAAATTAGAACTCTGCGCAAGCGCAAAAAGATGTTTTCGATCTCTCATAGGCTGCCAGCAAACGATCCAGACTGGATCCAGACGCTAGTAAGTTTAGTGCGATCCCAGCGCCAAAATTCTCCCAACCTGTAACAAATGTCATGCTTTTTCGATTTCCATTATGGCCTATGGCCGTGGACTCTCTGTTCTAGTAAGTTATATTACATCAAAGAATAGAATAAGACAGAAAAAGCACTCCCAAGCAGCACAAACTTCCTAAATTCATCCAATTTTCGTCATGTATGGCCAAATTTAATTTATTTGTAGGTATTAGCTGCGCTACTGGAGGGCTCTCACAGACCGTAATGCTATGATATTATAACTGCAGAGTGGGAAAAGGATTTCAACCTGTAACCTTGTATTATATTTATCCCCCAGATAATTTTGTAAATTTTACCTTTAAAAATAATGTTTCAATGTTGAAACTCATTTTCAGACACTTGCGGTTGGGACAGATCGCCTTTTTTACTACGCAACAGAATAGACGACATTAGTCATGACCTCACTTGCTTGTTTGGAAACGTTAATTCCATCCGTGATTGGTTTCCAGATCCGTACGGAATTAATTCCACTCACGGAACCAATCACAGATGGAATCAACTTTTCCAAACAAGCAAGTGACGTCACACTAATATTGTCGATTAAAAAAACTGTACAAAACTCTCTTCTATGTCGAGGAAGAGTGCGTTTCCAATCCTGCATTTCTATGTGATTTCAAGTCGTCTAGGTGTTGTACTGTTCCATTTCTAAAATTTCTTGCTGTAGCTTTTAATCATCGCGTGTATACAATTTTTTTCTTTCAAAACTTTGGGAGGGGTCTAAACCCTATACTATGAAAACACCCGAACAGAGAGGTTCGAAAACGCTATTCTCAAATGCCATATCTCAAGGTGTTAGGTGTAAGGCAGCACAAGTGTCTGTGATTGACAGAGGGGTAGACATTCACAATTTGGTGATCACAGCTGTGATTGACTATGACGTGTTCATCACTTTTGGAGGGGCATTAGACGATTCGAGATTCTTTTTCTATGCCTGTCATGGCGTGACAAGAGAGTCCTGAGTTTCATGATGCGATCCCAACGCCACCAGGTCACCTATATCACAAGGCATACCCAATTTTTTTTTTCGATTTTCATTATCGCTTATTACCATAGAGATTCCGTTCACTGTGAAAGTAACCACGTCTGCTAATCCGAAGAAAGGTCTTGGGGAGGCCAGGGAAAGTAAAATCGCTCAGGTTAATACATAGCTTTTTACTAATTATTTTTCCCAGCACATATTTTACCAACATCCGTCATTTGAATAGCCAGGGTGACGTCACACGGCGTGGCGGATGGGCACATACCTGGTTACCTAATTTCTCTTGATCAAGTTCAAACGAAAATATAACTACTCTCATTTACTAAATTCGAGTACATTCCGTAACTTGAATAAAATAAATCATCTAAAGCCTCCAAACTTAAACCAAGCTGATTAAACTTTTTGATATTATTTGCACAGTTCATCAGACCACGTAAAAAACAGAAAGCTATGGTCGAAAAAAAGGCAGTGAGAAGAACTACTATACAGAGAAATAAATACCAGGTCATTAATCTGATTTTTGGGGAACCATTCACACGCAATGAAGACAATAATGAGTCTCTTGAGGCCTCGTCTGTACTACATAGTCTCACGAGTAATCCTATTAAAATGTGAACGTAAGGCTAAAAGAGGTTAAGAAAAACGATTGTGGGTACTACGTGTCTCATCGTTAATACGCTCAAGTGTGAACTCTGAATATTACAGTGGAAAGGAAGTGAAAGAAGGCTAAATGAAATTTAAAAAAACCAAGCTTTCTTTGTTCTTGAAGAAACGGAAGAAAATAACATGGCTTTAAAAGTTACTTTACGACGTCACAGTTTTCACTTTGTGTACATTTACTCATGCAATTCTCTCGTTACAATGTTTATTACCTTGGGCTTCAACGTTTCCCGAGTATTGCAAACATAATTAGAGTAATATCCATCACTGAAATTGGAAACTTTTCTCGGAAATTAATGTTCATGTTATTTTTTATTGAAATAAACAGTAATAATAAGTTTAAAATTCGCACAATTTAATAGCTACCTATCAAAAGATTCTTTGAAAATAGATTTTATAGAATACCATTGAATTACTATTGTTTCCTATTTTAGATAAAAAAAAACCTTAACTGTGTATCTAATTTATTTTTTTTAGAGGAACACAATTTTTGGACAGATAGAGCCTTGCATGTGTTACTGCTTTATTTAAATCACTGAATAAAATATATTTTTTTAGTTCATCTTTCATTCACAATATCGCGGAAGCATAGAAATTGAAAGTGAACGTGATTTTGAACTAAAAGTTTTTTATTATCCTAAAAAAATCCCCCGACCAACCGATTCTGAAACTGAAGTGCGTTTTTTAATTCGGTTATTTTTCTAGTTTTTATGAATTTTTAAAAAGTCTATGGACTTTCCGTTTACCCAGTACTTTTATTTCTAAAAATACAGAAAAAAGCCCACAGCCCCAGCACGTGCTAAGATCTTCATGCCGTCCACGTGAAAGAAATCGAGTTTAAACCCTATTAACTTTGATCGCGGCTATCTATTTCCCAGCAAACCTTATCCGGAAGCTGTGAGACGAATAAAATGGGTGGAAAAAGGCATCAATGGTTTGTAGGATCAAGTGGAGTGTTGCAGGAAAATGCTTATAGGCTAACTCTAGTACTCTGTTACACAATGAATGAATTGGGAAAAGCTGTTGAACTTTATTCTTTATTTGTGGATATTATTAAGAGACATAGGAGGACAAAAAAGAGCCGCTTTCTTTATTATTCTTTAATATCATAGAGATCTATAACAGTATATGTTAGAGAGGACATCCCGGATTTTCGTTGAACAAACGAGGCGCTATATTTGTTAAAGCCCTGCTCGATGTTATATCTATGGGGAGGGGTTTCAAAATGGAACAAAAATATGCATTTAAATAATTTTACAGCAGAAGAATCCCTTCAAGGCCGATCAAAATGCAAGTGAACCAAAAAATTACAAAATTTAACACCAAAATCAAATACTTTTTGGGCAGTTTTCTAGGTTTTTCGTTCAGATTTTTTAACCGTAAGATTAACATGGATGTATTTAATGTCAAAAACTATTAGTCTTAAAAAATATGGCGCCTAGTAGGATACCGAGTTTAATATACAATAGATAGAGTCACCGTGATGTCCACTCTAATACTATTAGATCTCTATGGTTAATACTCTTTATTATAATTTCATGGATATGAATGTATTTTACTGTGACCCATTATTACAAGCAATTCAGAATTACAGGGGAAATTTATATTTACAATTCATCTTAACATTTCTAAAATCACTTCTAATCTAAAAAAAAATCGTTACGGGTGCGCATAGCGTTCACCAATCTCCCACTAAATAATCGAGGTAGCCAGAAATTCTACAAGAGTGGAACTATAAGACATTTGTGAAAGCATAGGTATATTATTTATAATGTTTTGTTAAATTGACTCTGAAAGTTTATACCTCTTATAACTAATTCAGTTTCAACTAATAAATATGAATGCAAAATTACTTCAAAATCTTTTTAAGTTACTTCACTTACTCATCAAAGATATTATTCGAGGTTTTGGTAAAATGATTTATTTATGCATTCAATACACTTGAATACAACACTGAGCTACTTTGTTACAATTGGTTAACAATAAAGGGGGCTTCGAATGTTACAAAAATGTCATTGAATCGCTATCGTACTATCCATTCATGCTCAAATCGATTACGATGTAACGCAGCCGACCCTTCAAAACAGGCAATCATCTGCCCCACGGACTTAAAAGTTCACTATCCCTCTCTCTCTCTCTCTAGTTCAGCCGCAAACTAACCGGGGGAAATCAGCCGCAACGTGACACTCCGATCGCCTTTTCAGCTGCGGCAAATCGAGGGAACGTTTTGAGTTGTTAAGAACACGTCAAAAGGAAGGAGAGGGAGATTTTCGGAAGGCAATGAAATTTACCCGCATTATTCATGCTATAAATTCCACCCCAATCCCAGCCGCTTCGAAATGGGCTCAAAAAGGGAACTCAGTAGGAAGAGCAATTCAGACGAACCACTCTAAAACCCCTCGCAGCCATCCTGGGGAAAAAAGGAGTTTTCTAATAAAAGAGGAGTGCGGATCCAAATCTTCTCAAGCCAAATCTCCGGTATACAGATCAAGTTAAAGAGGTTTGGATTTTCCCTTAACATTCCTCCTTGATTCCCCGCCTCCTTTTTTATATTTGGTTTTGCCGTTTATCGAAGGCTTGGATTTCCCGCTGTCGCTTGGGTATGCAGGGAGTATTGGCCCCCAGATGCATTTGAGTGGTCTCGAGATGCGTCTGTGCTTCTGGATTAGTTTTGATGATTTGGATGGATGGATCTTTCTCGTGATTAATACTGGGGAAGTTTTAAGTTTTCAAAACAAAGCTATTTGTTGGGGATTTAGGCTGCTTTTAAGTTTCGTTACCCCCAAAGAGGGGGAGACTGATTTTAGGAAAGGGATTCAATGGTGTATGGGGGTCATATTGTTTTAATTTACAGTCTTGAATGAATTAAAAATATTTTTACTAAAAGAGAAGTACAAGTACAAATATAGGAGTGCATCTACTCTTATGTGCTTATAAACTTGAAAACTCAATCTTACTCTTCAGTGATACGGTATAATCCTCGTTACTTAAAACTTCGATACCTGGAAAAACCTTTATATCTCAAAAAAGTGTTTTCCTACTTAAGTATTCTATATTTTATCTTGCTATCTCGAAAACTCACTTTCTCGAAGAAAAATATTCCGGTTCCTACGATTTTAAGGTACTGAGGTTATACTGTTCAGTATACAAGTGAACGAATGATACTTTAGGATTAACCGGGCGCGGATCTCTCCAATCGGATTACATTGGCAACGTTTAATAATTTATGCAGAAAAATGTAACAAACATCAAAAGAAACACTGCCAATTAAGATATTTTAACGGTGTTTTACATTAATATTTTATTACTTTTCGCAATATTGTATGTAACTCGACGCTTGCACCCGGATAATCCTAAAGTAACAAGTAAATTAATTAATTGAATTAAAAACTATTTTAGATCTTCTTTTCACCCTTTGAAATCTAACTCAAATTTTAAAGCTTAATATCATCCTCTAATAAGTTTTTACAAAATCAATAACAGCATTAAATTCTTCAAGATGTTTAATATTATGCTCTGGGGATAAAAATAATTTAGGCGTCTAGAGTGACGGAAAACACTGTTTCAATATCATGTTCCATATAATTTATATAATTATTACATAATTATATTCTTACGCTGCTAAATCAAATGCTATTTACTGTTTAACTCCATTTAAGTGAAAAATAAAGTACAAAATATGCAAGTTACTTTTTATGTATATGAGGGATTCTTGAGTGAATATATGTGGGGATATGTGTGTCTCTAAACTCTGCAAAAATTCTCACACACCAAAGGAAGTAGCATGTTTTTCTCAAAAATAAATTAAAAAAAACCCATTTTTTATTCACTTGTATAAGCATATTTTTTATAGAATTTATTAAAAATGTTTCAATTGAAGAAATACGTTATAGCACTTTAAACAAACTATTTAGTATTGATTTACTACTTAAATCATAGTTAGGAAATTATTTAAACAAAAAGCTTTACAAGAAATGGGAGGATTATTGCAAAAATTGATAAAGTAAATTAATAAAGTGAAACAAATGATAATTCCATAATTGAATCACTTATTTCAGAAACATGTCAAACGCCAATTTTTTCAAAAATGAGTTTTTGGTGTCATATGATTCTGTAGGGGTAAACGCACATTTTAGTGTAAGAATAATAAAAATAACGGGATTTTAAAATAGTTTTCCAGCATGTTAAATTTCAGCTTTAGTGCAGAAACAAGTCAAACGACGTCGCTTGACTGGTTTCTGCACTTAAATTGCGGGGAATTTCGTTCATGCCGTCTCATCTACCGCTCGTTTATTTGGGACTGCAGTTTGTTATTTAATCGCATACAAAAACTATATGCGATTGAAAAAGTCATTCTTTAGAAGTTAGATACATGAATCCATATTAAAAACCATATTTTTAAAGTGTTTTTTACGAATCTCAAGAAAAGGACGTTTTGGTAGATGTATATTTAAAATTTTCATGCTTGTGGCCATTTATCACATATATGTGTTTGATATTTTGGATCTATGAATCACTTTATTGAAAGTGAACATCAAATCATATACCCCAGATCATAATATTGAACTAATTAACTAATTTTGTAGGCTTTTAAAGCAAAATCGTTTTACTGTCCACAAAGTTACTTCTAAGCAACTATCTAATTGACTTCGAAGATGTCTATATTAACATTTTGAATTGGCTGACCACTATTTTTGAGTCTAGAGCTGAAATCATTTATAAAAATAAGTATTTGTACATCTAATAACCAAAAGAGAAAAAAATAAAAACTATAATAATTTTATGGATTAGTATTAAATATGGAAATGCTATTTTCAACTAATACTCCCACTTTTATTACCAAATCCTTAAAAAAATTAGAGTTAAACTGTGAAAATTGGCCTGAATACTCAGGTTATTGCAGAAACCTGTCAAATGCAAAAATTTCAATATTTTTTTTAGGCAAAGAATAAAAATATTTAAAAAATTCTTTTTGTCTGTAAAATACTCAAATGAGGTCTACTTTGAGAAAAAAATTACTAAACACCTTCACAAAAATGTAGTGAGCTTCTATACAGTTTTTCTCGGTTATCTCAAAACAAGAAAAGTGGCGTTTGACATGTTTCTGAAATAAGTGATTCAATTAATATCACTTACTTTTTCATTAAACTTTAATTACCTACTTTATTTTGTTATTTTATTTCAAAATATAATATTTTATTATACTTGTATGACTATAGAATCGTTTTAAAATCCCGATTATATACTTATGATACCTTTGTAATAAAACATTTTAAGAACCCTTGTTATAAAAAATCAAAAGTAAAAAAAAATCATATTACAATATTTTAAAACAGTAGACGTCTAATGTAACGAGACTGTCTTTTATGAATTACAATTCACTTATTTTTCAAAAGAATTGCGTATTTTTAATGGAAATTTTCATTCTTAACGACTCAATTACTTCGCAATCTCATTGTATTAAAAATTTTATTACCCGTGATTACCTCAAATTTTTGTGATTCATTTCCATAATATTTTAAGATTATAGACTCAAAATGAGTCACGAAATGGATTTATTCATCGACTGCAGATGCATGATTGCATAAAATGGTATTACTAATCTTCTTCCCATGCATTATAGAAACTTTTGTTATTTTTCAATGACGCTAAAAATTACTTGCATATGCTTTATGGCATCATAAAAAAGGAAGAATCTCCATCTTACTTCAAAATAAATTGTGATCTTTCTATTAGTTTAATAAAAGATTGTAATAACGTTTTTGAAAAGTCGTTATCTGATTAATGCTTATTTGGAAACTGATTTCTTTACATTGGGATCTGCTACTTTTTTGTACACTTTGAAACATATAAAAACTTTTTGAAAGAAGCCTAATAATGCGAATATCATACTGCTCATATTGGATCGCATCTCTCCTTTTCCGAAAACAAAGTAAATATCCTCATACATAAGATAATCTTTCATTTCCTTCTTATAAGACATAATAATGTTATCCCCAGACGAGAAAATTTTTCAAAACACCGCAGCCGGGCGCACTATTTGAGATCCCTTTTCCAGGGATCTTTCTTATGCGAAGGCAGATTCAGGAGCATGATAGATGGTATATTGTGACAAACCATCTTGGTAATGATGGATGCATGGAGATACGATCACAGTGTCGCTTTTATATTGTTCTTTTAATACTGTATAGGTGTTGTAGACGATGATATCCTTCCATTTTTTTTCCACCGCTGGCATTTATGTCACAGGAGACGAGCAACGCTTGATGGCGTATCATTTGAGTAATAACTTGGCGCTTTATACCATTAATCTATTAGGTGATTTCTTATGAGCTCACAGGTTTCTTTCATGGGTTTTTTTTATCTGATCTTTGTTGAATCAATGATTGTATATAGAAAAACGATGATGTAGAGAAGTGGTTTTCAAGTTTTTTTCTCTACTCTTTTGAAAATCCGATAGAAGTTTTTGAACCTTTTGTGTTGTTTGCATGTTTTTTTAGTAGTTATTATTTCCCTTTATATACAAAGTAATAAAGTAAATGCATAATAATGTATGCCAATTCATAATTACATTATTCAATACATTATTCATTGTACATTATTCAATAAATTTCACTATTAAACTAATATACTCTCAACCCCTTTTTTATACACCTATTGAAACGTTGGGGTTTGAGTCCATCAGTCAGGAAAACGCTGGTGTAGACTATAGGAATGAATTTAGTTGTTTAAAAATGTATACGTGAAGTACCTACTTTAGTTGATTTGTTGAAAGGAAAAACTTTCTCCCTTTTTCAAGAAAAACTTTTCGAACAGGAATAGTAAGTTTATTCATTTATGGGTTCTGATAAACGTATAACATTTGTTTCACCTTAAATTTCATATTTTATTTAACACACGGTATACTTAGCAGGTACAGTTTTTAAAATTTTGTTTGATTGAAGTGAATACTTAAAAGAGTATCAATTTTAAAGGAATATTGTGGATAGGATTTTGTTTCCTTCTTTACACTTACTCGTATGCTCGTAATTTAGAAACAAACATTGAATTAATTAAACAAAGAACAAATTTGTTTTTTGATATATTTTATTACATGATTCAAAAGAACCTTCATTGGGTGTTTGAATAATTCTTCGGTTGAATTGATCCTTCCATACAATAGCTTCGTGCCACCCAGCTGTATAATATCTAAAAGAGAAAAGAGGTACAAGATAGTTTAAATCACAAGGTTATTTCATGAAAGCATTAAAAAAAAATTCTAGAGGTAAATATCCATTTTCAAAGCATCCTTAATTTTCAATGTGCAAAGAATTCGAACTTGAAATGACAAGCAAATCCTTATATTTAGATCAGTGGTTCCCAAAGTGGGTTCCGTGGAACCCTGGGGTTCCACGAAAAAATTTAGGGGTTCCGCGTGACAAATTTGATTTCCTTAAAGAAAATAAGAACGGTGTTTTTTATATTAAGTTAATCAAAATGCAAATCCTACCAAAAATATGTATTAAATTCTTAAAAATGTGTGTCCGAAATTCGGATTAGGTGTACCAAAACAAGTTAAAACCCTCTTTTTATAGTCAAATTTCCAAAAATTTTCTGGGGGAGGACCCCCAGACCCCCCTGATGGTTCTTTGAACTCGCTTAAGGGCTATTCCATATGAACAGGGACATGATCATTAAAAATAAAAAATAAAATTTTCTAATTATTTTTGTGAATAACTATGCAGTATTGATCTATTTGTGCTTCCATAGTTTAAATTTTGTGTAAGTTAATTTTTATCGGAATCTCAGCATCTAAAAGTCAATATTTCAGAACTGCTTGTTTTAAAGTTTAATCTTCTGATGAAAAAGATATGTTTAATTTTGCAAATTAAAAAAATAATTTATTTGTTTTTACAATTTTTTTGTTAAATATACTCATAAACTTTATAATAAAAATGAAATTAAGAGTTTAAATTTATTTTATCACATTTATATTCATGATTAAAACTGAACGCTTACATCATGTAGCGTGAGTTACGAAAAAATAGGTTATATTAATATTACGGATCTAATAAAGCATTAAAAACTTCCAAATTTTTTATTCTCTTCAATTTTTAGCATCTTAATTCATAATTAAAGTTAAATATAAGTAATATCCAGTTTTAATATGTTATAAAGCAAAAAAACTATTGTAGCGTGAGTTACGGCTTGCGCTAATATACACTACATTATTGCGGTAACTCAGCTGAATTTAAAAATTTAGCTATTTGTTGACTTTTATAAATATAAAAGTAACGTCACATTCTAAGTTAAGGAATTTGTATACCTATTATAAACCGGATTTAGAAAGAAAAATATTTAATAAACACACTACTGTGTTTAACATTTGAAAATGTAGCTCCATTTAAAGATTATATCTAAAATGCATTGCATTTACACTACAACGGGACTTCTTAAAGGTGCGACATTCACATCTCAGATCAGAGACCCAAAATCTACGCAAAACAGAAAAGGTCTCTCATCAAGTGGTAGTATAGCAGTATAATGTTCGAGCAGGAACTTTTCTTCTGGTAAAATGTTCTGGAAAAATGTTTTCCGATATGCTGCAATTCTCCAGAACAAGGGGGATGTTAAAGTTTTTTTTTTTGTTAAAGAATGCAGAAAGAACAATTTTTAAAACTTAAAAAAAAAAAAAATAACTATTAACATGGCCAAATAATTAAAATTTTTACCAAATGCCATAAAAAAAGAGCGAAGAACACGGGTTTAGTATGTTTTCTGAAACTGTGGATTTTTTCGAAAAATACTAATAATTATGAATATTTGATGAAAATTTTCTAATTTTTATAACTGATTTTTCGTTCTATGATGAATAAATGTGCTCAAGTAATATTTTTGGCTGTTTTTTTTTATGATTTTCAACAACTTTTTTTCAATATGTAGCGTGAGTTACGAAGTACTGTAGCGTGAGTTACGAACAGCTTTCTAAATTTTATTTAATTTCTTATTTTCTTAAGTATTCTCAGTAAAATTGTTTGCTATTTTAGAATAAGGGAAGTATATTCGAAAACCTGACAAGCATATAGAATTATTGAAACACTATTTAAGCAGAAAAACAATCCTGAATTTTATACTAATAAATCCATGTCTTTTTCTTGTAGCGTGAGTTACGACTCTATTTTAATTAATATTTAAAAAACTAAAATTTTTAAAAGATTCGCAAAACTTATTTTAAGTTAAGAGCATAAATTTCAATATGCATGATTTTTTTAGAAAGAAAATAATGGTAATTTCTATTTTAAAAAATTACTTGAAATAGTAATTTTGAAAAAAATGTAGCGTGAGTTACGGTGGAATTGCCCTTAATCACAACTTTTTTAGCATTAAGTTGGCTTGTTTCATTCAATATGAGGTATTAAATTTTGAAAAGTCGTTGATTAAAAAGTATTCAGTGTTCCGCGATCATTGGCAACGTATTGGGGGGGGGGGGTCCACGAGCAAAATAGTTTGGGAACCACTGATTTAGATCATGTAGGTCCACGAATTTTCTTGCTGCCACCTCAAAAAAAAAAAAAAAAAGACAAACCAATACAAATGTTTACAGCTGTAAAACCAACCCTGTGACATGGTTTCATAAAAACATCTAAGAGGCATTCGCATCACATTCCCTAAAAACAACCCTCACAAAGCCATGAATTCAAAATGCTTTCAAATCTCCATTTGTATCTTCTCCATCAAGTCTCTACCTACCTCCGAGGCCTTCTGCCACGAATATCACTCGAACGCCATCTTTTATCCAGATCCAACTACATCGCTCCAAAGATGAATTTCAACAGATCCGAAGGGGAGAGGATATAAAACACAATGCCTTCATCCAAAGGAACAACAGCTTTCCAAACTTCCGTTTGTTCTTTCATCTGTTGCGAGCGTCAACTTTTTTCCCCCCATATTTTTGATACAAGCGGAGTCCCTCCATTTACCTTCATGAATAATTCTGCGGATATAACAAGTTACAACAAAACAATGCGTTCTTCCAAACAGAAGAGTAGAGTTTTTGGTTTTCGGGAATGAGATTAGGCAGAGAGCCTGACGTCTACGTCTGAATAACAAATCGTCCTTAAAAGCCATATTTCAGGGTAAAGAATGTTCTTCAGAATGCGATATAAGGAGTGATCATGAGTGGAGAAGTTGTTCTTTTGTTGCGAATTCTTTCAAATGACGATTATTCTTAAGCAAATGCGAGTCTCGGTAAGCAAACATCATCGATAAAAATGTGGCAGAGGAAATATAAGAAATCTTTAGATGTCATTATATACTCTTTTGAAGGATGCATTTTAGACTTTTACCGACACACAATAAATGTTGTAGGCTATGTGAATTTTTATGGACAATTTCAAAATAAATATAACATTGGCCTTTAATTTGACTATCACAAACTTGAAGTCGCTAATACGAGTTTACCTCTGAGTTTTTCTGTTAATATAATGTAATTTTCATGGTTAATATTTCAGAGAAAATTAGTATTGAGTTGTATATTCCACAATAAATTTTTAAATAAATAAAAATAGGAAATACGGTCAAGTAAACCTGATTCTCAAAAATTATAATTTATATTGACCAGTGACACTGTCTGGAATCCAAACTAGTTTAATATTTTATCAGACCAATGTTAGCAGTTTAATTTTTTTCATCTCAAACAAATTGAATATATAAATTTACTATAAAAAAACTGTTAAACTATACAAAAAGTTTAAAAAAAATTACTAACAAGGGTAGGAGTTGTCCTGACTGATTTGCTTTATTCATGTTTTTATGACGTTGTGTTCTTTCGTTGAAAACCCAAACATATCCATTTCACAAATTAACAACTTTAGTTCCCATGTTTCCCAGTTAAAAACTTTTATTTACATATTCAAACTCAACCACTGCATAAAAATACTAAGATCTTTAATAAAAAATAATGGTATTTATAATATTTTTTACTTAAATACAAAGTACTAAAAATTTATGCAAAAAAGAATTACACATACGCATTATTATTAATTTATTTGAAATATTATCCTAACTGCAGCATTCCCCCTAATTCAATATTTAAAACAATCAAACAATACTTTGATTCAACTCTTTTAAAAAATGATTTTGAAGATGAAAATGCCCAAATGGAATTTTTCAAGTGATACTCCAAAGGGTTTTAGAATAAATGTTTCAACCATCCATTTGAGAGCATATAAATAACTAATTTTTTCTAGTCCTCCTGTTCCTCCTTGCATAAAATATTTTGCATAAAACACACACACGCGAAAAAATATCAGGATCTTCTTACTCAATTGATATTTTTCGTGAAGTTTTTTTTTTTTAACTTTTGAGTAAAATAGCTAATAATTTATAAACTAGATTTAATGCTGAACAGATTCTCTGTAGCTGAGATCCAAAAGGGATACATTTTCAAAGAATCTCGCTATTTAAATATTTCAAACATAAAATGCCACTACAATGAATTTCCATCCTATTCGCAAGAAACGCCATAGACACCCTTCATATATAATTCAACACTTTAAAAGCGCTAAATTTACTGTGAAACATAATTTACACCACTTTATACCGCATCATTTATATTGCCAAAAGGAGTATAAAATCTTTATGGCAAGAAGATGAATATCTTTCAGACTTGTGGAAATGGCAGGGAGATGCTGAATTGATTCACTGTCGGAAGAAGCAAAACGATATCGGAAATCACTACTCCGGATGCACTTAATCTTGCTCACTGATTTCATTAATCACTCTGCAGTTTCAAACAACCTCATAACGGTTGTAAGTCCCTGAAAATGGCACGGGCGGCTTGGCATGAGCTATTACCTTTCGTTATGATTGCTACGGTCTCCAGATTATTTTTATACCTAATGTTATTTATTTTATGTTATATCGAACATATAAAAAAATTTAAAAACAGTGTTTAATTGAAGGAAATTAATAACTGTAATGCCAGACTCATAAAAAAAAACTATGGGATATTACTTTTGAGTCCCTATTTCCATTATGTAATGTATATAGTTTTTACTATGCCATTAGAACAAATAAAACTAAATGTGAAAATAATTTGCTTCATTCTGTTATTTATGGAAGAAAAACCTTAATATCTTTTGCATTTGTTGTTCACAGAATTTTTTCTTAATTTAGCTTTTCTTTTAAAAAATTAGGCTTTCTATATTAATGTATTCAAAGAATTTAATATAAGCTCTTTCTTTAAATTAAGAAAAAATTAAAGGAAAGAGCTATCTTCTGATTCTTCTTTTTTTTTTTCATTATTCATGATTTTTCTAAAATAATTTTTATTTAAAAAATATTTTTCCTAAAATCCTGTCTTTATTAAAACTCAAGTTATCGGCTAAATTAGAATTAACGATCGATCAGTAAATCTGTTTTACATTCATTCATATTCGCAATTTTGTCTAACATGTCTCTTATTTTTTATATTTTATTATCTTTACTAAATCTTATGAATAATGGAACAAAGGACTAAAAATTGAAACGCATGCTTATTTGGGCAAAATATGAAAATAAAAGATTTCAAATTAAACTTTTCAGGGATCTTTTACTCTCTATCTGTTTCAATTATAGAAGCAATGAAACTGATTTAAATTTTTAGTACTTAATGGACTTAGGAATTCCCTTACTTCAAAACACGTTTAAAGAAAAAATAAGTATATAAAACAATTCCGAAATCCATATTGTTAAAAGTTATAAAGAGAGCCTCAACAATTATTTAAATCTTATCTAGTTAAAAAAATATCAATCTAAAATCAATTAAAACATGTTTCTTGGTATGGTCAAATCATCAACGAATTAATATTTTTAAAGAGCGTTTTGACAGAAGATAAAAACTACAAATATGACTTACCTAATTTTAAGTGTAGTTAATAGAGAATATTTCTAAATAATTTTTTTTTGTACCTACACTTTTTTAATGAAAAGAATTACCTTAACAAAAAATACAGTAATTTTATGAAAAAAAAAATTCGGTGTAGCTTTACAACTCAACATAAACTCTAGACAGTTTTAACTGAGTCTAATAACTGTCAATTATGATCTGTGCAATATTTTTAGTTATTTTATAGCATAAAAAACCCTTAGATTTGCAACCACAAAGGTGTATTTAAACGACCTTTGCTTTGACAAAAACATCGCTCTTTCCTTAACAAATTATAAAAAAAAGAATAAATAAGGCTAATTTTCTTTTCCATGGAAACTCTGCAGAACTACAGATGACAAGGTCCTCTATTCAAAGAAAATGGTTCCACTTCTTTACAAAAAGACATAAAGCTTGCTTCATTTAACAACGGTTTTTTCCCACTTTGATCTTAGAAAGTCCGTCCTGTGTTTCTGACTTATTTCATCTTACTTTTAATGGCCCCTTAAATATTCTAGAAATCCTTCTGTCAAAAGAACCCTTGGATGTAAAGAGAACGACATCATTTTTTACGACTTAGTTTATATAAAATAAACTTTGTCAATTTTTCGTGTAAGGAATTTAAGTTCATGACGTTTATGAGAAAGTGGAATATTTAAAATACTACCATAATGAACAAAGTTTTAAAAAAGATAATTTTAATTTTCAATAATCTAAAAATATGAAACAGAATGTGATTTTTTTAACTGATTGCATTTTATCAAACCAACTTTGAAGGGATTGCATAAATGGTTTTGTTGGTTAGGAGTGGGAAGACTAAATACACCTTTGCATTAATAAAATTTTTGGTTTAAGGGTTAAAGAATATAAAGATATCAGAGCACTATAAAGATCCTGCGGATTCTCAAATTAACATAACATGTGTTGTGTAGGTTAATAACTAAATGAGTAAAAGTTTATGTAAACTAAAATATTTAAGAATAAAGCAATATAAAATAATATTACTAATAACACAAGCAATAAATATAATTATTATTAATAATAATAACATATTATTTAATTCACTCAATAAGTAATAATGCTCGAATAAAGAAACTTATGTATACTTACAGTTTTTCCTTTCAATATATTTTTGACATTTTACTAGTAGTTTTTAGCATTTACTAATGCTTCCTATTTATAATATTCAAATACAGTTTTGAGATATTATCATCTGTCTAAGTAAAAATAGATTCATAGAAATATGTGTTAACACACATTAACACATTCTCACTTTACCTCCAACTCAATATGCTACATCATAAACTTTTACAAATGTTTCAGATATATTTAATCATTGTTAAATTTATGCATAGTTTTTACTTTAAATTTGATTAGCCTAATGTATAAAATTCAATATGAACACATATCTTTATGAAGTTCCAGACAAAATATCGATTTAATAATTCTCTTTCTCTCAATCACATTTGCTTAAATGCATAGCTGTCTTATTTTGTTTTAATTTCCATCAAAATCTCGAAGCTCAAAGCAAGTATAAAACAAACAGAATTATTGTCTGAATACATTAGAGTTTCTAGAAATTACTTTTCTGACAGTAATTAAACGAATTGAAACTATCTTAATTGAAAGCAAAATTTTCTTCAAAAGGTGATTTCAATAAAAGATCTTCAAAACTTGATTCTCTTTCTTACTGTATCGATTTAAGGGAATTATTATTCTCCCAAGCTCTAAGAAACTCCATTCATACGCTTTGGGCGTATTTATAAACAAACCCCATAAGCAAAAGAACAAAACTAATTACTTAGTAAACTGGAATTCTTTGACTGAAGAAGATAAAAGAAGAAAATAGAGACACATTTAGAAGAAAAAGATTCCATTCCTCTCACACTCTTCCCAACATTTAGATAATTAGTTTAAATAGGGACTCTTTAGATTAAGATAATCCTCATTTCTTATTTTGTATACGGGAAACAGCACAGCGCATTTTTATTCTAATATGCTGTCTGTTTTCCCTCAAACTGTTCAATTGCTCTTTAAAGTTTCTCTCAGAGTCCACTCTCTTATCTCTTCCTCGAGTTTATTCGTTTCTGATGAGAATTCTTGAGATTTAATTAACTTAACTAGACCCAGCTTACTTTGTGGTAGAGAGCTTTAATTCACATGCTTCGAAATTACTGAACGGGAAGGTCTTTTAAGTACAGGTCTGTGAAATGTCGCTGAAAAAACGGATGAGAGAGCTTTGTTAAAAAGTGTTGCAGTCTTGCTTCAAGTGTTCTGAACTCCTTTAGGCACATTTTACGGGAAAAAACTTGCATGCCTTCAAAGGATAAGTACATTGGAAGTTTCTTTATCCATAGAAACACAAAATATCGAATAATACTGAAATTTTTGGAATATTTAAGTGCTCCCTTAAACTTTTTGTGTTTCTATATCTTTGCATTAAGTATTAAGTTACGCGTGAGATTTAATGTGTTAAAATTAAAAATGGCTTGAATTACATACAACTTGATAAACATGTGTATAAAACGATACAAAGATAATTTTTTGTATGCATACCCAAGTTTTAGATTTTAAATAAATACATTTTTAAAAAGATAATTTTATTTTATTACTTATCAGTTTTGTTACACAAATTTTGTGTTTATTTAATATCAATGAGCTGTATGCTTGTTTCCCAACTTACATTTGTCCTTTATATATGTTGCTTTTTTTTAATATTCTGCTTTCATGAAGAACTTCGTCCCCTTTAGCACTTTTAATAATTCCCATCAAAACATTATGGATTGATTGAATTAGCTCTTAGGTGTCTCCCTGACTAACACCCATTTATGCAGTAATTTGATTTTTGCGACTTTTTATAACAGTTAAGTTTTGGCTTGCTTCTTCTAAAGGACGTAGTAAATAAACATGTTTTTATGAATATTTTATACTTATCCTTGTTCCGTTACAAGCGAAGTCAGAAACTCCATTGACTGAGATTATTGAGTGGGCGCACTGCATTCATCCCCATCTAGCTGTTATTCAAATAGAATGACAGCCGAGACGAATTCAATGGAAGAGAGAGAATGCAAATATGGAAATCCAACTAATTCTGCCGCCATCACCCGATTTGGCGACATCCCGCACCGGACAAGGAAACACTTTGAGAATTAATGAGACAACACTTCCAAATATCTAATTAGACATGCTGAGGAAATTCGAAAACCGTAACTTGAGTTGTAATTTCCTCGCCCAGGAATTTCCCTCGCATTGTGTGTGCCAATACTTTGCGCAGATAAGGAAACTAGTTTCGGAATGTGGGAAAAGAGGTTTTGATAGCGCGCACTGGAAGTCATTCAGCGTGCGAATTCCTAATGAGGGGGGGGGGGTCTGGGGGAGAATTTTGTTTTGGCCCTGTGTAGGGGGGGGGGCTTTTGGTGAAAGGCTCGATGGGCTTCAGTTATGCTGGAATGTTAGGATAGAATGGGTGGAAAGTGAGAGAACTGTATTCAGTGAAGAGATATTTCTGATAATATTTGAAATTATGTTTAGAGTTCATGTGTTGCCTTTAAATTTGAAAATAGTCGGATGTTTAAAAAAAAACCTTTAAGAAGTCATTCTTTAAATTAACATTTGTTGAATTCAACCATATAATATCTTGTTTCATAAGTTTAGGTTATCAATGTATAATTCAATCCTGCAAGTTTTCCTAATAATATAAACCTTCACATATTCACAAGAGCTCTCCTTGAAAATGAGTGAGGAATGTAGCTGTGGCCCTACGTTCACCTTAAATAAGTACCTGCGATTTTTTGAATGCTATCTTTTCTTCCGAGATGAGGGATTTTTCTTAGAGTTGCGAGTTTACTTTAAAGAGAACTGTAAAGTGTTTTTTAAACAAGATAATAACTAAACTATCATGATTGAATGCAATTAAATATGAAAGTATTACACGTCAGAATGAATTATAGACGAATTTTAAACTGAAAATGAATTTTACCTTGTTAAAATTTCTAAATAAAAACTAAGTGCTATTGATAAGATTTTTTTACATGTGGGAAGTTCTTACGATGTATCAAAGTACAAGCAGCTTACACTGAAAAATAATAAACAATGGTTTAAAAAACAGAAGAAATAATAACAAGGCTGTTTAATGATCCTTGCAAATACGTAGAAAAAAAATCTGCAACATTTAAATGATATCCATATAACTTTTTTGAAGAATAAAAGCATAAACTGCATCACCCATATTTGCATTTGATATTGCTGATAGAATAGAATCTGTCCAATTTCAGTATTTAATTCATCCGTTGTAACGCTGTATTTACATTGACCTGTATCGTATATATTCATCCCCTCCCAACGGAAAATAAAACTATCTCGCTTTCAAAACGCAGGCTTTATTTTTAAACGTATCCTTCTCTAACCATTCCCCCCTTGTCTGGTATTGATCCTCCGTCACGTCAGCCAATAATATTTACCCGGGCAGCTTAGAAATACGATTTTCGAAGACGCCCAGTCGAAAGCTTATGTTTCCAAGAGAAAAATACACTCCTCTTTTGTTCACTCTCCCTAATCAATATAATAAGACTTTTTATACGCCCTGAAAAAATAAGGTATAAAGGATTTAAAATCTATAGAATTCCAGGGGCCTCATACTGCAGCTCTTTCCCTTTTTTAGAACTGAAGATTGATTCGTATCTGAAAAGAACTTACAGAAAGGGTTTTGCCCGAGTCCCATTGTTAAGAAGAATGATTGATTTTATTATGTTCTTTTATTTATAACCGTGGGCAATGCTTCTGCCTTCACAAAACCACCTTCTCCCCCGGCTCTTTCCGTTCTGGGGGTGAGAGAGAGGTTCCTCTGGAGTTATGAAAGCCGCTTCTTCTTTGGAGAGGGGTGTTGACTGAAGCGGAAGATTTAGAAGGCGGAGAGGGGAAAAAATAAATCTGTAAACATAAGTGCTCTTGAGGACAGGGGAAGAAATATCGACAGCTCATTGTTTCATATTAGTTTCTTGAAATAGCGGCTGAGAGAGTTTGAATCATGCGCACTGGTGCTTTCGGGTTCCGGGTACTTGTGCCGGACAAAGAACTCTCTGATTAACTTTTTCGAGGGGTGGTGCGCGATTTTTGCGCTTATTCAGCCTTGTTTGATAGCACTTTATATTCTTGTCGTGCGTGAAGTTGGTGGTAAAAAAGATTTTTTCAATGTAACTCGATTTATTTTTGATAATGGTTGTAATAATTCAGATTACAATATTAATGACGGTAATTGTTAGAAACTTCTTTTTTCAAGATTTTTTGTGTTTATTTATTTAAAACTAGCTGAAATGCCCGGCCTTGCACGGGTTGAGTGTATAATTTTTTTTTTTAAGTTTTCTCAAGTTACATTTCAATTATTACATTACAATTTATGTTTTTCTTAGCTTAGTCTAGTTTCCTTTTTCCTCAATTTTTTGTTTTGGAATATTTTTGGTACTTCAACTGAATTTTAAGAAGTATAGTTAATTAAAAAATCAATATTTATGAAATACAATTCAACATGTACTTATAAGTGCTGGAAATGAATAAAAACTATCGTTTGAACAGCTCAATGTTATTCATACATTTAAAATTACATTTGGTAACTGTTATAAAAACTATCTATAATAATAAAAGAGCTTTACCACTCACTCACTCAGCAACGCACAGCAAAATCTACCGGGGCTAAAGACTCGAAACTTAGTAGGGTCGAAGACCTTAAGGTGTATACGCGCACTAAGAAGGGATTTTTCAAAATATCTTTTTTCTGACCCACAGGGGGGTTTGGAGCGTTTTCGACGTTTTTGAGCCCAGCGGCGTCCAAAATGACCCCAGATCTTCGTTATTTCGCAGGAAGGTACCTAGCAACAATATCTAGAAAGGCATTTTTCAGATTTTGGATATTCGAATTTTAAGCGTTCTGAAAACTCCAAAACCCCGTTTTTGCTGAGCATAAGCAAAGTTTTACATTTTCAAAGAAAACAATACCGAGAAATCGATATTACGAAGTGAACTGTTGCTAATACCTTCTTAAGAGTATTTCAAAGAAAGTAATTTCTGGATTTTTCGATATTCCATTCTGGAAGGGGTGCACGGAGGTTTGAATATTTATTCCCGTTTTTAGTTCTTGCATTCTAGCATCCACATTATTAATAAGATTGTTATGAAATTTAAGCATATTGTTCCTCATACAACCAGGAAGGTTTGCGAAAAAGAATTTTTAAAATCAATGCATTCCAAGCAGCATTTTTCGGCTCTTTTCTAAATTCTTATGCTTAGCCTTCAATTTTAAATTGGTAACGGTTATTGCTCCTTACAGATGATGCAAAACCTCTATTGTTGGAAATATTTGTTTGAAAATGTTTTATAACAGGTGAATTTTTTAAAACTCTGATAAATAAATAATTTTTGAAGATTAAATAATTTTTTTATGATAACCAAAAACCGTTCCACTGAAAAATTTTATTCTTTTTTCTATTTAATCAAATTTAAGTATTTCCAGCAAAGTTCAAATTAAACAATATTTTATCACAGGAATTTTCAGTGTCGATTCAAATGATGTTTACTTTTATTTCATGTTTGAAATTTCTTTCAATGAATGATTTGGTGATAAATCAGCAAAGGGGGGTTCAGGGGGTCTCCCCCTGATTTAAAAAAAATTATCATTAATAAAAAATGGTTATAAACACTAATTCTAAACCGGTTTTTTAAGATTTTTATAACATCTTAAAAAAGTATAAAAGTATGTAGTATATTAATTTGTTTTGTATTATATAAAAATTTAGCGGGATGAGGGGGAAATAAGTTTTATCTATAGACATTGCTGTTCAATAATATATCTTTACTAGCTGTTACGACCCGGCAAAGCCGGGTCTTACAGCTAGGCTAGCCTTTTATGCGAGCTTCGCTCGTTACTACTTCAAGTTCCTATTAATTATACATTAAATAAGAAGTTTAACTTTAATAATTTATTATTGTTGAATTAGAAACCAACTTCCCTAAAAGTAACTTTTTAACCTTTATTAAGTAAACCAACTTTCTTGAAAGATATTTATTTAAAAGCTATTATATTATTTTAAAATTTTAATTACTTTTATTTATTTATTTTTCTGATTATTGCGAGATGGCATCGAGTCAGTGAGTGACGTGGGCTTTTATATTTTTCTGATGATTATGATTATTATTGCGAGATGGCATCATAGTGTGCGAGCGTTCCGTTCCAGAATCAGTGAGTCAGTGAGTCAGTGAGTCAGTGAGTGACGTGGGCTTTTATATGAGAGATTGTGAAGCGAAGGCGGAGAAATTTGCCTCAAATATACATTTATAGCAATTGCAGAAATGGATGGAGGGAGAAAAGGACAAAAGAGAAAAAAATAATGGGGTTCAGAAGGTTCCCTGACTTTTTTCCTATTTTGAAAAATACTCTTTAAAAACGGGGATGGGGATTTCACACATTAAATCTAAACAGGTGGCATTTTTAAAGGGTTTTTTTACATCTTAACGAAGTGGTATGGCATTAAAAAAGAATCATAGCGGGAAGACTGTTGACTCTATTGCATGTAAACGATAATGCTTATTTATTTTAACACACAGTTTGATAAGCCTTTTATCCCCCGAGCAACGGCGGGCATATCAGCTAGTCATTTTATAAAACTACTATCCTATCAAATTTAATGACTTGAGACAATTAGTGATGATTCTTATACAGTTAGAAGATCAATCAAAAACAAATTGTAACCGAAAACAGATGTTTATTTACATATATATATATACATGAAATATGAAATACATTGAAGAGGGAGATATCTCCCTCGCAACAAATACTTTCGCCTGCACAACCCCTTTTTACAGGGGGGCCGGGCCGCATTCACTCACAAAACCTTTCTTTGTAAGAGAGCCCCGTTCGCATGCACAACCCCTTTTTACAAGGGGGCCGCATACGCAAATCATCAACTTAAATTAAGGCCTGACTATACACAACATTTTTCGTTTTACCACCAGGCGCAAGGATGAACAGATTTTTTGGCGACCCGACTCTGGAACAGGCAACGTACAACTGTCCATGAGAAAAACAGGGATCACTTAGATTGATGCCACACCTTTTGATGGATTGCCCTTGTGCCTTATTTATGGTCATTGCAAATGCCAGTTTGACCGGGAACTGTATCCTCTTAAAAAGGACAGGGAAATCCGTGGGAATCAAGGGTAACCTAGGAATAAAGACATCCTGTCCCTTCTCATTCCCTGTGATGATTGTAGCTTCAATCACGTTTGGATAAAGCCTCTTGATGGTTAACCGGGTTCCGTTGCACAGTTTCGGCGGGTCGATGTTTCGTAGCAGCATGATGACCGAGCCTACTTTCAATTCCAGGTGATGTGGTGGAGTTCCAGAAGGGTTCAGGGAATTTAAAAATTCGGTCGGAAAATTAACTGAGTCCTCATCGTCCAACGCTAAGTCGATTGATTTATACTCAGTCACTTTCCCATGAATCTTCTTTTGTATAAGTGTGTTTAACTCATGGACAGCATCATTTTTAGGAGCTAAGATGGCTCTCTCACACAACCACGCCTGATTTCTGATATTGTTTTGGATGTTGGGATAGATGGCTTCAATCAGTTGTTGATGTGTTTTAACTGTTGTGCAGAAATCCTCTGGAAATGATACTTCCCCGTTCTCGTTGGGAAATGTGGCATCACCTATCGCCAAAAGTTTTTCTGCAAAATTTTTTTCGTCCCCTCCAGTGATTCTCATATTCTTTCTCAGAGTGTACCTGCGAACAAACTTCCAGAAAGGAGACATTTTAAGGCAGGCATTCAATTCGTCGTCCGGCGTCGATTTCGGAATAACGGGAAGAGTTTGACGAAAATCACCGGCAAGAAGTAGAAGAACTCCTCCTAGTAACTTGTCGGTCGATCGTAGATCCCTCAAACTTCTGTCTAGCGCTTCTAGAGACTTCTTATGTGCCATCGTGCACTCATCCCACACGATAATTTTGCAGGTTTGAAGCACTTTGGCTTGGCCGCTAGATTTGCTGATGTTGCAGACGGGATTCTCTTCCCTTCCGACATTCAAAGGCAATTTCAACGCCGAATGCGCAGTACGACCGCCATCCATCAGAGTTGCAGCTATGCCAGATGAAGCAACAGCTACAGCAATATTGCTCCTGGCTCTAACTTCTGCCAGTATCAAATTCATTAGAAACGTTTTTCCAGTTCCTCCTGGAGCATCTAGAAAAATAATGCCTCCCTCTTCGGCGTTGACGCTTTCGATGATACCGTTGAACGCAATTCGCTGTTCCATCGTCAAGAGGGGCTTTCTCGTTTGGACGTACGTTTCTAACTCGACTGTGTCGTAGTGTTTTTCTCGAAGTAACTCCGCATCAATGATGGACGATGTTTTTTTCGATGGAGCCTCCAGTCCCAACTGAGGCAAAGTTTTGTTGCAGATGGTCAGGCATTTTCCTTCAATCAGGACTAAAGCTTCGTTTAGAATTTCGGAGGTTGCTTGAATTTTTTCCTTCAAGACCTTTTCGTGTCTGTGAAGAATGTCCTCGCTCATGCCTTCTCTGTACTTTTCCCACATGGCTTTGGGCTTAGAAGGATTGCACAGTGATAAAATCACGGCAAACAAATCTCTCATTTTTTCTGGAGAGGATGAGAATGACGCTTCAGACATAGCCTTTTCCAAATGTTGATCGTCTTCGAGTAAACCAAGCTTTTCGCAAGTCTCTCGGAAAGTGTTGCAAATTTGACCATCCACAGTCCTGATGTTTTCGAAAGAGGTCGGACCTCGGACTGTGTGCAACAGCATTCTCAGGAAGAAACATTCAGCATTTGATGGATGCACACCATACACTCTCCCTAAGGCATCACTCGACATAATGCCGTCGTCCGATATTTGGACACCCCTTTTCCTTCTACAAAACATCTTCTTTCCAGAATCCCACGTGTAATATCGAGGGACCTCTGAGTAGAGTAGTGTTTTTGCAAAGACATCTGTATCACAAAGGCGAAAAAATGCCGTGAGGGTAGTCTTTGGAGGGTCGGCAGCCATGATTCCAGCGTTTTCTTTAGTGAAATAGACTCTCTGTCCATTTTCTAAATGGACGCTGAGGTGTTGAACAGTGGGATGTCTTTCGTGAATGGGAAAGCTGAAAATTCTCCAAACGGCTTCACTTGTGCTTATGTACCTTCCCAGTTGGTATTGGGAGATTTCATCAGAGGTGTCTGTCAAGCCAAAAGCAGCCATATCGCTTCCCTTGTTAATGTATTTGCAGATATATTTGATTGATTTAATGGAGTTGCAATATTCTACGTTTATATGGGCGTTGAATATTTTAGAGAGCAACGGCGAGTATGGAACGACCCACTTGTTATCGATAATGATTTCCTCACCGCGAACTTTTAATTTCATGGTGAATCCTCCATCGCTGACGTCTGTCCTTCTGTATTTCGGGTATCCGTCCTCGCCGGTTTGAGTTTCTTTTATTAGCTGCCTGGGGTATTGTTTGGAGCATTTTCCATCGTTCATACAGGGAGAGTTCTTATTTAAATTTCCGCACGGGCCATGAATCATGTGCTTTTTGACAATTTGGAAGAGGAGAGGATCCGTTTCTTCGTTTGGAATTTCGGCCGAAATGACGTCATCAATTTGTGTTGGTTTTATCTTATCTTTGAGCCAAATCAAGTTATGGGAATGGGGAAGCCCTCTCTTCTGCCATTCTATGGTGTACATCCAACACCTGACGTCCCCAAACACGCAGCTTTTGGTGAGAAGATGGATTAATTTTTGTTGTTTTTGCCGAAAAATTCTGGCTATGATGTCGTGCCGATCGTTTGATGATTGTCCCCGAGTTAGCTCTTGCAAAATTTCTGGCCAGTTAGGGTTACACGTGAACGTGATAAACAAATCCGGACGACCGTAAGACCTTACGTATGTCATCGCGTCCTGTGCGTACTCATGCATTTGGCGTGGGCTTCCGGTGAAGGTAGCAGGGAGAATGACTGCTTTACCTATATCGTTCACGTTTTTATCCTTCGAAATAGCATCTTTCAGGTGGATGTACTCCTCACTTCGAAGCTTGCTTTGGTTCAGCTTGATGTAGAGGAGGCGTTCTGCTTCAATTTTTGCATAGATATCCACCAGGAATTGCTGGAAAAGATACCTACAGTTCAAAATATGATTGTAGGAATTTCGAATCATCAGCCTAAAAGCGTAAAATTGCTTCATGGTTACTTTTTTACTACTTTTTCCTCCAGTATTTGGATTTGACTGCAGGATATTTAGATTGTAGCCATCCTGCCCTTGTGGAAATATCACCGGATATTGAAGAGAGTCGTATAATCGGTGAGTCTCCGATATTCTCTGCAAAGAACCGCTTCTTTTCTTTAAAATTACGTCTCTCCTGTCGTTCTCTGATCCTTCCGTAATTATGACACCCATATCATCATTTTCCGGATTATTAAATCGCCTCGGATGCTCTCCTTTTGGTCTCTTTTCTGCATTCAACACTAAAACACATTCGTCTGAGGGCATATCTTCCAGAGCAGTTTTGAAGGATTTTATGAGCAGATTATGCTCGTGAAACATCCTTTGTAAGTTGCAAACTACATCGGGTCGCACTCCTGGTATGTAGTTACAACGTGTACTGACTTCGACTTCTTCGTTCCCCACGAAGTATATTTGGAGAAACTTTGGGGGTTCACCTTGTGGAGGAAGAAGCGAACCGGCTCTGTGGTACACTTGACCCTGCACTTTGAACGTCGTTCTGAATCCACCTTGGTCAACGACTGATGAAGCTCCGAACGAAGTCATCTGGAAAGTGGAATTGTACTTTCGCACGTTATTCAGAAAGTGTTTTGAATCAGGTGTGTCTCCCGACATGTAAGAAAGTAAAGGTTCTGGGGGAGATTCGAGATCCGGAAGGCAAACTTTCCCGTTACAGCAACATATTCCAGGGGGTTCAGTTTTGTATTTCATAGCACCACAGTGGTTGCATTCTTGATCCATGTTGCCAATAACGACATCTTTATAATCCTGATATGTTTTCTTAGCATCGTATTTGAAACCTTCTAAGAGGAGAGAAGCTTGCAACTGTGTTATGCGATGTATTTTCGAAGCTTCTCGTTTTTCACTCAGCCGAACTATTCTATCCTCATTGGATTCTGACGCTTTGTGTAACCTCTCATTTTCTCGCATAATTTCAAGACGAATATCTCGTTGCTCTTCGGATTCTAAGGCCCTCGATTTGCTAGCAGTTTTCCTCTTTGACTGAAGACGTATATTACGCTGCTCTTCAGATTCTAAGGCTCTTGAAGAGCATGCAGTTTCACGCATTGATTGAAGACGTAAATCACGCTGCTCTTCAGATTCTAAGGCTCTTGAAGAGCATGCAGTTTCACGCATTGATTGAAGACGTAAATCACGCTGACTTTCTGTCTCGTTAGCACGAAAAAGCCTTGCTTTCTTTGCTCTCGGGTTAGATTGGCCAATTGACTTGCGCTTTTTCTTTGGCATTTTATGAAACTTAAATTGCAGTTATACAGCAGTAAGGAAGAAAAGTGAAAATGTATGAAAAATTATCACTGCAAATAAGCTAGAAGGAAGTGGTTAGTAGCTTTATGCAAGACAAATTTCATAACAAATATGTATCGAAAAATATATCGTTGCAAAGAAGCTAGAAGGAAATAGTTAGAAGCTTAATGCAAGAAAAATTTCATAATAAATATATATCGAAAAATATATCACTGCAAATAAGCTAGAAGGAAATGGTTAATGCAAGAAACATTTCATAATAAATATATATCAAAAAATATATATTGCTGCAAATAAGCTGGAAAGAAATGGTTAAACCTTATCGCAAAGAAATTTTCATAAAAGTGTTTCAAATATTTACGCGAGATGCGTTATTTACTCAAACCAGTTATTGAAATAAGTTGAGTATTCCTAGTATAGGTATATAGCTAGTTTTTCGCATTTTGACTTTCCATAAACCTTAATCTTAAATAAAAAAAATCTTAAGATAAGGAAAATAATATTTGAAAATTAATTACATAAATTTATTTTGGTGTTTCACAACTGATTTAAGTTTTAAATAGACAATTGTAGAGTTTTTCCTATTGAAATATTTAATTTTGAGGTTTTAATCTCATTTGTTACAATAGTGAGTCAAGCGGATCTACTCTAGTAGAGAAATGGAGAAATAAGCGTTTTTGACCATAAAATCGTTAATTACTCGTAAATATTCGATTTTCGAACTTGGGAAAGTTCGTGTTGATAATTCTCGCCTCAGAATACGTCTATATATCGAGTTTTGTGTACGCCTGCGGCGTATTTTGGGAGGAGATGTAACACATACATACACACATAGCCACAAAAGGTTTTAGTTATATACTAGCTGATATGCCCGGCCTTGCACGGGTGTAGTGTATCAATTTATTTTTTAAAAGTTTTCTCAAGTTACATGTCTAATTTTTCTGTAACCGCAATTACCAATCATCCCGATGTTCCCGGTAATTTTTCATATTCCGATGTTCCCGGTAATTTTTCATATCCCGATGTTCCCGGTAATTTTTCATAACCCGATGTTCCTGGTAATTTTTCATGTTCCGGTATTCCCGGTGATCTTATATCCCGGCGTTCCCGGTGTCTTTTTTCATGTTGGTGTTCCCGGCGCCTTTTTCATCCCGGTTCCAACTGTTTATATTTACTCAAACCCATCCAGTTCCTACGTTGCACATTTATAGTTCCCCTAGTAAAATATTTAATTTTAAGGTTTTCATCTCATTAACAATAGTGATTCAAGCAGATCTACTCTAGTAGAAAAATAAGCATTAACAATAGTGAGGCAAGCAAATCTACTCTTGTAGAAAAATAAGCATTTTTAGCCATAAAAATGTTAATTACAGGTTGATATTCGATTTTCGAACTTGAAAAACTTTGTATTTATAATCCTCGTCTCCAGATACTTCTATATACCGAGTTTTGTCCACGCCTGCGGCGTAGTTTGAGAGGAGATGTAATTTTCATATTTTAATCTCATTTGTTACAATAGTGAGTCAAGCGGATCCACTCTAGTAGAGAAATGGAGAAATAAGCGTTTTTGACTATAAAATCGTTAATTACTCGTAAATATTCGATTTTCGAACTTGGAAAAGTTCGTGTTGATAATCCTCGCCTCAGAATACGTCTATATACCGAGTTTTGTGTACGCCTGCGGCGTAGTTTGAGAGGAGATGTGACACATACATACACACATAGCCACAAACGGTTTTAGTTATATATAGATAGATAGATAGGGATATAACTTTTGACCAACAATTCAAAAGCACTAGTATTAAAAATATTAAACTTTTATTATACGCAAGTATTTTTTATAATGTAATTTTAATTTATACTTAATATATTAATAATTTTTTTCTTTTTCTTACAGGATATTCAGGTAATATGAGTTTGTGCATGCACATCACGGGGTAAGAAAAAATTTCATTTATTTTAAAGCAAGAATATTGGAAAAAAAACCTACGAAAAGGGAGTGTGAATAGAAATTCAATCATATTTGAAAAATAATATTTTGTTATTTGAAAAAGGATGAAGATATTTTTCTTGGATGAAAAATTTATAAGTTTTCCTTTTGGATCTTTTTAATCTCAGCTTTCATTAGTAAATACAGGCAAAAGTTCTTTACAATGTTGCTAAAAAGAAACCTCGTATTGAAAGTGCATTCCTTTTGGTAGCTAATTGATTTGGTAAACATATTTGCGTTTAAAACTACAAAAAAACCCTTATGTACTTAGAATTATTTATATAGAAGGTTAAAAGAGAAAAATATTCAGCCTCTAAGAATGCAAAACATTCCCTAGCCGGTAAAGAATTGTCTGTCTGCTTTTGAGACGGAGATTTATATTACTTTCCTAAAGAAACACAGAAGAGCTCTAAATAAACATATTGTTTTCAAGAACACAGTATTTTATCTCCCTTCATCTCTCTCATAGCTTTAAGTCACTTCACGGGCCATTTTATTTGAAATATCCTTTTATTTTACGTTACCATTGATTTACAGTTGTAATTTATTGTTCTTATGCATGCAGAATACTCAGATTTAAAAGTAGAGGTTCACCGTCATATATTTTGTAGCAGGCACACAGTTTTCAAAAATACATAATTTAATACCTCCTTCTTTTGAGTTTAAAGATGGAAGAGCAATATTCTCCTTTTGAGATAAACGTTCTCAAACTGGAACTGTTTAAGTCAAACTGTTCAAGAGTAAATATGGTAAACAGTGATAAAAGGTTATGTTAAAAGATTTATACAATTACCAACTTATTTTAAACTAAGAAATTTCTGTTTTATTTATTAGTGCGCATATTAGAGTGAAACACCATTTTTTAATCGGTAATCTGTGATATTAAAATCAGCACCCCTTCCAAACTCCAGGGCGACTTCTCCTCTGGTCCTCTTCTCCTCCTTCCGACTTCTCCTACACACGACAAGAATAAAGACTGTCTTCAAAACAAGGGAAGCCTTCTTCCCTTTTCAAAACTCCTTTCATACAAAGACACAATTTCAAAGCATCTTTTATGAAAAAAAAATATATACTACCGTTGCGTTATCGTGTAATACTATAAATAAATTATTATCAAAAAAAAATCTAGTTCATTCGATAAATAACTTTATATTTTTAAAAAAAAAAACACCGTGGACATTTTATTTTAACAAAATCCCCCAAAATTACCTGATCTCTTTAGTGACACACACCAAAAACGAACCCTAAATACTGAAAAAACACAACAGCCATCTCAGAACTAAAAGCATTACACACAACACCAAACTACCCCCTCTAGAACAAATTTCCCTGTTCCCCGCTCCCGCAAGAATAAAGACCGACTCCTAAACAAGAGGAAGTTCCACTCAATCTCACTTCATCACAGCCCTCCCCTCAAGACAAGAAGCCTGGGAAAACGCATTGTTTGTTTGCGAAAACCAACTCTCCTTGGGGGTAGCGGTAACGACTGGTGTTTGCAGCCGGCTCAACGGAGAACACAGAAAGCCGATGTAATGGGCTGAAAGAAGGCCCAGGTAATGATTTGTCGAGAGGTTCTTGCCGTAGGTGGGATCGGAAGTCGTGTTGTTAATAATTGGGTAAATGGATTGAATGATATTGAGTTATTGGGGAGAGTGATATGAAGGAGACATGGTGAGGGGTTTGATCTGTATTTATAACTCGTGTGTTTGGAGCGGGGGGTTTTAATAGGATCGAAAATCACTTGTTGAACGCCGTAACTTAAGTAGTACGACTCACTTGCTGTTACTTCGTCATTAAAATTACGTAAACTGTTCAAATTTTCGATTTTCTACCCTCCTTTTTACTTCACGAATCGTGATTTTATCTTTGTATTATAATAGCAGCGACAGGACAATTTGATGATTTCAGCTTTCTAAAGAGTACGTTATTAGTTGTTGATTAGTTAATAGTAATGATTAGTTAATTCACATTCATTTTCCTCTTATTCTTCAGTGAAGAATGTAATTTGAAAGCAATTTTTAAAATGCAGTAAGTTAATGTACTTATGCATAATTTCTTTATATGAATAAGTGAAAACTTTCACACAATGATAAATTCTATTAGCAAAAGAGGACATTTTTACTCAGGGTATAATATAAAGTTCGAAAACTAATTTAAAAGTATAAAACACCCTCTTCCTATATTTACTACAATCATCTTGAACCGTGAGATTACTCTATCCGATAAAATTATACAAACATTTGTAAATCTATTTATGGTTCATTCATGATTCTCTGAATTGTATTTATTTTTATCTTACATTTTTTATCAAAGTTTTATAATTTCAAAGCTGATTGTGATTTAAATAATATTGTAATTTTAGTGTTTATTTCGACAGTTTTTATTTATATTGAAATGAAAACACTAAAATTGAATAAAGTTCAAAATTACAACATCTTTATCTTAAAAATAGTTTATTAGGATCATTTCAATGTCTCTTTACTAGTATAATAATTATAATTATAATATAAGTAATAATGAAAGTAATTCAAATTCCAACACACTTATAAACAGGGCCGGATTATCCAATAGGCAAAGTAGGCAACTGCCTAGGGGCCCATCGTCACCTAGGGGCCCCGTCCCCAGAGGGTGGGTGCCCATATGTTTGAATTCAGGAAGGGGTCCAAGAAAAATGTTTGCAAGTACTAAGTAACTATTTATATTTTTTTCAAGCAGTAACTAGACTATTTTTATGAGGGGTTGGTTCATAACTATTTCAAAGGGGCCCTCACGAGTACTTAATGCAAAAATTCTTGCATAAAATACTGGAATTTCAAGCAAAAAGTGGGCGTCTAAGAGTCCTCCCCAGAAAAAGTTCTGAAATTTTATTCTTAAGAGAAATGTTTTAACTCATTTGGGTGACTTCTAAAATGGATCGCGAGGGGGGGCCTGCACATAGGCCCCCTTTGCCCTTTTGTATGGGCACCCATTCCACCGAGAATTTTTCTTGAAATGTTTCTTTGAGTTAAAATAAAAAAAAAAATTATGCAAGTCCAGACCTAAGCAAGGGGCCCATGAAAAAATCGTCTAAAATGGTTCCACAAACGGACCTCTCGCTCTCAGATTCCTTATAAATTAGCTTAAAATTATCTTTTGCATGCTAGAAATGCAAAAAACAAAAACTAATGTTTTGAAAAAAAATATATTCTTTAATATACTTAGGATTCCTAACTTTTTAATGTTCTTTCTTCCGGTTCCCCACTTTTCCATAGTTTAAACTTTAAAGCACTGGTGGTTCATACAGAACCCCGGTGGTTCACGGTAAAAAAATTTCATTAAAATAGGAAATTTCATAATTTAATTGTAGTCCGCACATCGCGAGCAGTGGTGATGTTTTTTTTCAGTTCCCTGTCAATCCCCTTGAACTGCTGCGAGTAAATCCGGTATCGGACGTTGTTCATGGCCGTGGACTGCATACTATCCCTATACATATTGTTAGAAGAGTAAATTTTTTATTTTTTTGTTCTTTAAATAAATTCTATAATAAAAAATACGTTCATTTTGATTTGTTTTATTTTTTTATTGAATATGGTTTGGTTTAGCTAACGTTTTATAACAAAAAATTATTGAATATGAGCCTTCTTATTATGAAGCTTATCAGCTTTGTTATTGAATAACAAGCTTTCTCACCACTAGCGGATCCAGGGGGGGCTAGGGGGCTTGAGCCCCCCCTCCCAAAAAAAATGAGAAGTTTTACACTAAAAATATGGAATTTTATGCACCACAATGAGTTAAAACCCTGTTATTTTAAGGTCAAATTTTCAAAATTTTTCTGGGGGAGGACCCCCAGACCCCCTTGGTACTTGTGTAGACCCCCTTGTACTTTTATTACAACTGTATTTTATAATAAGTTTGTCAAAACGCAAAAATTTTACCATAAAATCTATGTCCGAAATTCTGATGAGGCAATAGGCATACCAAAACGAGTTGAAAAAGAGTGTTTTTTTTTATTTAAATTTTCTAGGGGAGGACCCCTAGAGCCCCTTAGTATTTGAAACTCTATTATTACAACTGTTTTATATTAAGTTTGTCAAAACACAAAAATTCTACCATAAAATTGATATCCGAAATCGGATGAGGCGTAGCAAAACAAAATGAAAAGTGGGTTTTATTACTTAAATTTAAAAAAAAAAATTCTGGGGGAGGACCCCCAAACCCCCCTTTTAGTGGTTGGAACAGGATAATTCACTACCTTTTCCATATTTAGATAATCAAGAAAATACAATTGGATTATGAAAATTAGCCTTAGCCCCCCCCAAAAAAAAACAAATCCTGGATCCGCCGCTGCATCTCACTGTAGTAAAAGCATAATTATAAATAACATTGCGATGTGGTTTTAAAACATATTTTAGAAAGGAAAGAGTAAGAGAAAAGGGGCCCCCGAGAGTGCATTGCCTAGGGGCCCGGACATGGTTAATCCGGCCCTGCTTATAAACACCCAAGTCATACCTTACACCACAAAAAAAAAACTATATACTCATTCAAAAACATTCTTCAAAAAGAGTTCAATCTTAGAATCAAAGTTCTAACGTTTTAAACTTTCTCTCCTAATGTAAGACCACTTTAAGAAAAGTTTAGAGGCAAAATCCTCGCTATACTTCATGTCCAAACTTCACATCTTTAATTGACAAAGAGGAAGAAAGTTTATCCAGGAAGTGTTTCATACAAAAAAAACTGGACTCATCTCTCTTTTTAAAAAAGCTGGCGAAGGAGTTTAAAGAGTTTAAAGTCTAATAAGGGAATCTAGTCACGGATATGACGTCATGTATCTTGAGTATATCGCCTTTTAGGATGCAAGGGAGGACTTGATGTTCTCAGGAGGCTTTTTAAGGAGGCCCTGAAAAAGAACCAAAGAATTGGGACAATAAGTAAAAGATCACAAAGCTAATATTTTTTGCAAGGTTTTTTTACATTTTAATATAGTCTAATTTTATAAACTTCCTTCGATGGGTCATTCCACGTCAAATCAACACACTTTTTGGCATGACCATCTCGGATTTTCTTGAAATTTGGTACACATGTTCTACTTATAGAAACTCGGAAAAGTACCAACTTTCATAAAAAAATATTAATTGGTTCTGGAATTACAGGTGCGTAAAGTGGTCAAAAATGGACCAAAAATGGACAAACATAAGTTCTTTAAATTGCTCTTGAGGATCTTCTAATTGGGTTATACAAATGAAGTTGGTGTCATTTTAAAGTATTTTAAATGTTCTTTTTAATGGTGTAAAATGTGATTTAAAATTTTGAAAAACAATATATTTTACAAAACAAAATAGAATTAAAAGTTCGATTTCTATCAAATATACCACTTTTAAAATTTTGAAAAAAATTCCAGGAATAGGTAATATTATTCTAAATAATCTGGAAAAATTATAGGATGGGACAAAAGTGGGATCAGTGTCAAAATCTATTTAAACCAAAGTTCGATTTTTCTTATATCCCCTTAAAAATTTTTAAAACTATTTTTTTTTTATTAATTGGATGCGTATTGAGTTGTATTTAACTGTTGTTGACAATTAGGGCCCTTGCACAAACGTGGTGTAGTACGGGCTTCATATTTACAACCTGTATATTAATTCAGGCCATTGGTATTGTAACAATGCACATAAAGTAAATGTGAAGCCCGTGCTACACCACGTTTGTGCAGGGGCCCTAATTGTCAACAACAGTTAAATACAACTCAATACGCATCCAATTAATGAAAGAAAAATAGTTTTAAAAATTTTTAAGGGGATATAAGAAAAGTCGAACTTTGGTTTAAATAGATTTTGACACTGATCCCATTTTTGTCCCATCCTATAATTTTATCAGATTATTTAGAATAATATTACCTATTCCTGGAATTTTTTTCAAAATTTTAAAAGTGGTACATTTGATAGAAATCGAACTTTTAATTCTATTTTGTTTTGTAAAATATATTGTTTTTCACAATTTTAAATCACATTTTACACCATTAAAAAGAACATTTAAAATACTTTAAAATGACACCAACTTCATTTGTATAACCCAATTAGAAGATCCTCAAGAGCAATTTAAAGAACTTATGTTTGTCCATTTTTGGTCCATTTTTGACCACTTTACGCACCTGTAATTCCAGAACCAATTAATATTTTTTTATGAAAGTTGGTACTTTTCCGAGTTTCTATAAGTAGAACATGTGTACCAAATTTCAAGAAAATCCGAGATGGTCATGCCAAAAAGTGTGTTGATTTGACGTGGAATGACCCCGATCATCTTTTAACTTTACAAGCAAAATGTTAGAGAAAGTTTTTAAGAAAACAAATAATGGTAAATTTCACGTTCTACTTTTTAAGTTTAAAAATGATGGTTGAAAATATTTACTGTTTTCATATATTTTAATCATATTAATAATTAGTTTTTCAAACTTTTATTTTTAATGCATTTATTAATAAATTTAGTACTGCTTTAAAAAGTTACGAAAATGTAGTTTCTAGTAGTAGAAACATCAAAATACAATCGATAAGAATATCAAAAACACTTTCATTATTATGTCAATAGTATAAACCATTTTATAGAGCTTTAGAACTTTCTATGTGTGAATCATGGAAAGAATGCATTTAAAATAGGTGTAAAACTAAATTTATTCATTTACTAGCATTCTCTCTTTATATACTTTGAAAGAAAAACTTTTCTGACATCTTATTAAACCTTCTTATACTTTCAGAAGACGTTTTGAAAAGAAACAATTAATATGCTAAGCAAAGTAATGCAATTAAAACTTCACACTACTGTTTGTAATTAATTTTAATGAAATTAGACAAGTTCATTATTTTTACATTCCATATTTTCTTACCTGAGTTCTAAAATTATTTGTCAACTTACAGTTTTAATAATTGTTCAAAAACAATGATGCCCTTCTTTTCAAGTTCAACTTTTAATTTAAATTAAAAGTTGAACTTAAAAGGGAAAAACGTAAAATAAATTAAAATGTTTTGACATTCACTATTCAGTGAATTAATTACTGATATGAGATATAAAATAAGTAAGTGGCCGTCTGAAGAACAAAGAGGTCCATACTTAAAAATTTAAAGAAATTAAATTAGTAATCAAGTAAATTAAATTTTACTAAAAATTAAAAAAAGATCCATCAATAAAATTTTTCACACAGTAAAGTATCTTATAATACTCAATTTTAAGAATGATGGAGTTTAATTGTATGGAATCTTTGGTAAAGTTTTATAGTTTTAAACATTGTGTACTTCTTACCTGTATACCTTCCTATCTAACTTTATACAGTTACCATTATTTAAAGTTTCTTTAGTTTATTTGAAAATTAACCCGGAAGGACGCGCGCTACTTTTTGTTACACGGGCACGCGCGCAGGGCCTCTCAGGCCGTACACACCGTTTTCCGTTCTAAAAGTTCTGTGAATCCAAAAATTTTATCACGGAAAGTTTAAATACATAATTTAATCTTTGAAAGTGCATAATAACTCATTTTGAAGTTGACTGCTTTTTACTAATATATAATATTAGACTATTTCGAAAAGCACCAACACTCAGGAGGACGTGTCCGAAATTATCTTATCTTCAAAGGGGGGCCGATTTCCGTTGTTTATTTAGTGCTGTTTACCTTAAATTTCCTTTTTTGCAAGAAAAATTATAGATTCTAGTTACTTTTGGACACCTCTTTGGTTATAACTCGCTCGAATCCTCCCAATTTTCGAAGCAATTCAATAAAAACAACTACCTAACTCAGAAAATAACATACCCACTCTATTTAAAATTTAGGAGGTGATAGGTGGGAACCTTTTAGGCAGAAACACGGGATTTCAACATTTTTGATTAAAAACTAGAGTTTTTATGAAGGTTTATTCAAGTGACAGGGCCTCTCAGACCCTGCGCGCGTCCTCGCGGGTTAAAACTAAAACTGTATCTGAAACAAGTAAGTCAATGTCCTTTACTTGATTGAAATCAGAATGGAATCCTATTTATATTAATTCAAATTAATGCGAATTATTTGAGGGTTTAGAAACATTGTATTCTCATTTAATAAATAGCTAAATATAATTATTTGATAAAGGGTATGGTTAACTTGTAACTTTTATTACCCTAAAACCTTAAAAAGCATATCGTTATTTAGGAAGATAAACTATTGCGTGTTTGATCAAGCGTTGCGTGATGACACAAGCAGAAATTGTATGGATACCCAATTAACACCAGACCATATATTTAACTGTCAGGCCATTGCTGCTTCTCTTTTTCAGCTTGGCGAGCCATCCTTTATAGCCTCCAGGCTCCAGACCTATAGCGACCCTCGTCTTTAACGATATTGGCTCCATTTAGTTTTTAATTTCTTTTGGACACGACAACAACAACAACTATTGCGTGTGCTCAATCCTAAAATTTCAATAAAGTTGGCGCCTTTCAAATGTTGCCAAGAACTAGAAGTGCTAGAAGTTTTCGCATCTTGAAAGCAGTTATTAGTTAGTAGAATCAGAAAGACCAATCTCATATTTTAGCATGTAGTCAGAGTTTAGCATCAGTATTTTACCTGATTTCATGACGACTATTGTTTACCTCTTAAGTTTGTATACATGAAGAGGGAACTTGTTAAGCTATTGTTATCACTTGTTTATTTATCTCCCACATTCATATCTAAAAAAGTTCTTTTCTCTCTATTCACTGCATCATTTAATTCACTATAGACAGTATAGTATCTAAATGGCTACAATCACCATCTCTTTCTGAAAAGTGTACCGAATACAGCATTATTGTCTCGCTTCTGAATGCATTAGAACAAGCCACATCACAAAACCCGCAGTTATCTGAATACAAAGAATCCCCATCCATTGCTATGGTAATACACTTCTTTAGCTTCTTTGGGAAAGCTGTGATTGCTCTTTCTGCCGATATCTCCAAATGTTTTGCCTCACGGATATTTTTTGTTCGTACCTCTTCTTTTGTATGCCGTTACTAGTATCCCGGCAATGGAATTGGAATCTACGGCTACTCTTTCCTTTTTCTTGCCTCTTGTTTGAATGAAGCGTTCTTCATTGGGTCCCCACAGAGGGGTGGTCGCTACTTTGGGCTTCTTTGATATCACCTGGAGTGCAGCCGTGGAAGTGTTGTTCGGCTGTTTTTCCCCATTAGGCTATTGTCGCCTTTTAATGGAATAAGATATCTCCTGATTGCCTTTTTCATGAAGATGTTAAGGTGCGGAAGGTTGGATTGGGTTTGAAGTACAATAGGAGCTAACGTGTGGAATAAACATTTCTTAAGATACTAAGAGATAATGCTCAAGAATAATGCTACGAAAGAAGTTCTATTTGATTTTATTCTTTTATGCATACTTCTAAAAAAGAGATAAGAATTATTGATTATACTACTTAGTATTTTCAATTCTAATTATTTAATTATAAACTACTAAAAACGGGGTACAGATTGAGATGTTAAAAAATATTTTTGAGCGTGACTTTTTGCTTTTTCCTATTGTTAGAAACCTAGAAGATTTAAAAAGAAATAAGAAGATAAAAATGTACATAAATTTTGTATCATATAATTAAATTAAATTGATTTAATTTTAATTATTTTCTTAGTATTATTGATTATTTTATCTATTAATTTTATTATAAACAAAATACAAATTTCGTTATTCCCGTTTTTCACACCTCTTTGATAACATTTAGAGGATAGTTTACCGGTGTATATTTTTAGTATTGGAATATAATAATTTTCTAGAATTTTAGAAACCTCCTAATCATTATCTTGTTCATCGTGTGTAAGTCTTAAAAATATGAAGTTAATAATATCCAAGTATTGTAAAAGCTATATTTTTAATAGCAAAATATACTGTACGAAATATCAAAATATATAATCTTAACCATGTTTCTCAAAGTTGGAAGATATAGGAAAATAACTCAGGAGGTAATAAATATCTTACCTAAAGGACTGAAGGAATGTTTGCCCAAATTCACTCGCAAAATATGATTCAAAACTATTTGGTACAATTACGGATTATTCTCCCTGAAGTAATGCGAAAAAAATAAAAACAAGCAAGTAGTATCTCGAATACCATAAATTATTCAATTCCACAAATTATTGTAGCGGTATCTGTTTCTGCAACTCCAATAGCTCTAAAGAGAACATTAAGAGATATCAGCCTATAACAGATGAGTTTCGGTACCACAATACTTTATCCGACTTAAACTCTATAAAACGGTGAACAAGACCCCCTCATATATTTACTCCAATCTCCTGTTCCTTACATTTTCGGAAACAGTAATTAATCCATAACTAAACAGGCCTCTTCTCTTCGGCCAGAATGATAACTTTAATGAACGTCCCATACATCCTTCCGCCCGTAGGATAAAATATAGTATCCGGGAAGATTTATATGGGTTGGGACGAGAGCACATTCGGTAGTTATCGGGAACAGTAAATTTCCTTTAAGACTATTGCCTCTCGTTAAGGCTGGACAGCATCTCCAATACATTGGTCTGCCTTATTGCTTTATTGACGGAAGCGAGTGGAACCAATTGTTTCGAATCAATGCTCCCGTCTCTCTGCAACTAAACTCTGCTTCTACACGTGCAATTATTTACGCCTTTATGGGTTTGAGGAATGGAGGGCTATGAAAAGCTTTTTATACAAATTAAATTCCATGTCGATTATTTCTCTTCTTTTGGGGTTTTGTTTTTGGAATGTTTTGTTCGATAAGGAGGTAGTGAGTGTCTAGTTTGTTGTATTGGATGCTTGTGTTTTACAATATGAAAAAGAAAGTCCAATTTTGTTCGTTGAATAAATTGCTCTTGTAACTATTATCTAAAATGCATGTTTTAGAAGTTGTTTGATAACTTATTTTAACTTTACCATTTCAATATGAGGATTTAAAATATATTTATACTTATAGATTAATTTAAACTTTGCTTAAATTATGAACTTATAGTTTTCAATGCATGATACTTATAGTTGATACTATTGTAAGATAGTATAATTTTTTCAGTCTGACACTTAATGTATTACTAATATTATAATTATTTTAATGGGTATCTATTTGTTTGATTTTAATCTTGTATTTTAAAATGATCAAATTTTATGAAATACAAATTTTTATAAATAAGTTTTAACTTTTTCTATTTTGTTAAAATTAAATAATCTGTACTAATCAACTGAAAACTGAATTGATTTATTTTTATAAATGACTAGACCGACGCGACGTGCCGCAAATGAAGATAACAAGTACTCCGGACCGCTTTTGACTTAACAGCACCCTTAAATCATATCACTTCGAGTCTACGTGACCTGTTGCTATTCCGTATGGTGGAATGGTGACATTTTTATAATTAACCATTAGACGATGTTGCCACCGGCGTGTTGAAAAAAATGCTATGTCTGTTAGGAGGAGGTTGGGGAATAGCCTTTTTGTACTTTTTTTTTTTGGTAAATTTGGTTGAATAAGAGATCAGAGCTGTTTATAAATTGTTTATCGATTAATAATGATGATTTAGTGAATTCTGGTCAGAAGTGATGATGAAAGGAATAAGACAAATTAAAATACTTTATTGTTCCAAATTAGTGTTTCTTTTTTTCCATTCATAATCAATGACCGTCAGCATTTACATCATCTCATGCATCTACTTTATTGTACACTAGGGGGCTTCGCCCCCTGCTCGCTATCGCTCGCCAACCCCGGGGAACTGCTGACGCAGTTCCCCTAGGATTGCTTCGCAATCCTGTGCTCGCTACGCTTGCTCGCCATACACTGGTACAGCCTAGCTGAGATTGTGTACAACCTGGATTTCAACCCAGGTTATTGAGCGCTTCGTGAAAACGAACATTGTACATACACTCGCCAAAACGTAAACAAAACACAAAATTACAACAAACCAACCGTTGCCACCGGGAGAAAACAAATACTGCCAAATTCGTAAGCCACGTACGTACGTAAGAGAATTATATATACTAGGGGGCTTCGCCCCCTGCTCGCTATCGCTCGCCAACCCCCTCCCCTAGGATTGCTTCGCAATCCTGTGCTCGCTACGCTCGCTCGCCATACGCTGGTACAGCCTAGCTGAGATTGTGTACTACCTGGATTTGAACCCAGGTTATTGAGCGTTTCGTGATTACGAACATTATACATACACTCACCAAAACGTAAACAAAACACAAAACCACAACAAACCAACCGTTGCCAACGGGTGAAAACAAATACTGCCAAATTCGTAAGCCACGTACGTAAGAGAATTATATATACTAGGGGGCTATCGCCCCCTGCTCGCTATCGCTCGCCAACCCCCTCCCCTAGGATTGCTTCGCAATCCTGTGCTCGCTACGCTCGCTCGCCATACGCTGGTACAGCCTAGCTGAGATTGTGTACTACCTGGATTTGAACCCAGGTTATTGAGCGTTTCGTGATTACGAACATTGTACATACACTCGCCAAAACATAAACAAAACACAAAACCACAACAAACCAACCGTTGGCAACGGGAGAAAACAAATACTGCCAAATTCGTAAGCCACGTAAGAGAATTATATGTATAGATAGATAGACTAGGGGGCTATCGCCCCCTGCTTGCTATCGCTCGCCAACCCGGGAACTGCTGACGCAGTTCCGCTAGGATTGCTTCGCAATCCTGTGCTCGCTACGCTCGCTCGCCATACGCTGGTACTTCCTAGCTGAGATTGTCTACTACCTGGATTTGAACCCAGGTTATTGAGCGTTTCGTGATTACGAACATTGTACATACACTTCTACAGAAGGCGCTCGTCTGATCGCCAAAACGTAAACAAAACCAACCGTTGCCAACCGGAGAAAACAAATACCGCCAAATTCGTGAGCCACGTAAGAGAATTATATATATAGATGTACCAGGTAGCTTTAAGGCTTATTGGCATTTGGAATCTGTGTAAACAGTCATTAAATCAAATTTAAGCCTAAAACTTTTGCGAAATGAAATCATTATATGAAAGTTTTTACCATATATAAGAATGTACGAGGTAGCTTTAAGGCTTATTGACATTTGGAATCTGAAACCAGTTTTTAATCAGAGTTCAAATTTAAGCCTAACTTTTCTCTCAGAATGTGGCTTTAAGAAGTGGTTTACCCCGAGTGTCACCCAGTTTATAGAGTAATCAGAATTTTATATTTGTGTGCGTGTGTTTGTTCATTTTGGCCATCTTGTTGTTCTTTATGAGAAGACTGAGTAGACATCGAACAAGATGGGCTGCAGTATTATGGACTTTATGTTTGAGCAGGTCTCAGATACTGCTCGTAGTTCGGGAGGGTCCGCGGCGCGTGAAACATTGCAAAGCGTAGAACGGCGTGTGGTGTGGCTACAGTGGACAATATGATAAAACTGCTACAGTCTCCGAAAGAAATCGAATGTTTAAAGACAAAAATGGGGAAGCTATGTCCTAGGTTTTATACCTTCTTGCGAAAAGACAACGGCGAATGATCAGTTGTTTTCAGTTTTTAATCAAACGAATCTTTATGGTGACGTGGGCTTTTGTCAATGTCCATAAGATTATTTGGTATTCACGTAGAAGCGGTCTTTTATATTACTTTGATATCTTATTTGATAGGAATTGTACAGTCCAATATTTAAAATTTAAAATTAACCCTTTCGCGGGCCGCTTATTTCTCTTGTGAATTCCTTAGTTTTTGTGTTTCATTATCAAAAATTAATTAAATTAAATAATTAATAATGGAGTTTTAGAAAACTTTTCCCAAACAAAAATTATCCTGAATTTGGAGGGTAGCATGAAATTGAAGTGGAAATTAGTTCAAATCAATTTCTCAACGATACAGCAACGTGGGTTTTAGCACTTCCCACGGGTGCATTTAGTATTTCGTTAGACCATACATACGTAAGTGGAGACTATTCTTCACACGGCATACGAAAAACTGTATGCTATCAAAACTCAGCCATAGGTGGGAGCTTGCTCGTCCCTATGCAGCCCGGGTAAATTGAGGAAGGTTGAGCGAGGGTCTTATCACCCTTTCTCGAAAATAAAAAACTATATGTGATCAGAATTAAGCCATAGGTTGAAGCGTAAGTAGTAATAGTAAGTAAATAGTTAAAATTTTCCTTTCAAAATTTAAAAAAAAAAATTCCGAGATATAGAGTAATATAATTGACGATCTTCAAGAAATTTCCAAAAAATAACGGCAACAGATTTGAAACAGGCCTTTGGTAAGAAAAGGGCGCGAATAAGAGCAGCCAAGAGCGGGAAACCGTCCTTGGCTCCTGTTCTCTGCTCCTTTCTCCAAGTACCTGTTTCGAGTTAGTTCCAAAAAAAACATAAGTGTATAATGCTTCGGTAAATAAACGGCATATCAAAGTTATGGTTCATGTGTGTATGTTGTTGTTTGTGTGTGTTTGTGTGTTGTGTTTGTGTGTTGTGTTTGTGTGTGTGTGTTGTGTATGTGTTGTGTATGTGTTGTGTATGTGTGTGTGTGTGCATGCGTGCTTGCTTGTGTGCGAGCGTGCGTGCGCGTATCACGGGGCAGTTGCCTTTTTTTTTGGCGTTTTATTCTTTAAAAACTTGGATTAGTTTTGGACTTATTAATCATCATTAATCACATTCTCTATCACATCAAAGTCACATTCAAGGTTTACTAGGTTTTCATCTTATCTACTATAAATTTTTATTCAAAAGATTTTCCTTTTATTTTTGACTCTGATATGCCCGGCCTTGCACGGGTGGAGTCTATCAATTTATTTTTTTAATGTTTTCTCAAGTTACATGTCTAATTTTCTGTAACCGTAATTACCAATCATCCCGGTATTCCCGGTAGTTTTTCATATCCAGGTGTTCCCAGTATTTTTTCATATCTTGGTTCTCCCGGTAATTTTTCATATCCCGGTGTTCCCGGTATTTTTTCATATCCCGGTGTTCCCGGTACCTTTTTCATATCCCGTTGTTCTCGGTGCCTTTTCCCTCCCGGTTCCAACTGTGTAAATCTAACCTAACCCATCCAGTTCCGGTGTTGCACATTTAATTCCGACAGTTACCAAATTATCCATTCTTAGTGAAAAAAAAAATCAATTAAAATTATTAAAGATATTTAAAATCCCAAAATTTGTAAATACCCCCTGTTAAATTTTAAAAAAATCCCGCTAAACTACCCCATAGAAACAAATTATAAGGTTAAATAACAATGGACTCTAACCGTCTGACGTCACACGGAACCAACACGTGACCTACTGAGCTTGCGATTGGTTACCACAGATACTGCACTAGTATATCTACTAGTGTAGTATCTGTGGTAACCAATCGCAAGCTCACTTGTAGGTCACGTGTTGGTTCCGTGAAGTCTCGAACCAGATAGGCGGTTAGAGTCCATTGATCTAGTGTTTCTATCATCAACTTTCTAAAAAAAACTTTCCATTATTACTTTAACTAGTCTAATTCTTAATAATTCTTTCTGTTTCAACTTAAAATTTCATGGAAAATGGAGTTTTTAATAAGAAAATACTGTTATAAAGTTTTTTATAATGACAGTTTTATAGTTTTAAAAGTATTTATAACCTTTTTTTAAAAAAAATTAGTCCAGTTTCATCTTTAAATACTTTGTTTTATTATGTTTAAAATTGTTTTTGTTGTATTATTTGCAACAATGCGAGTTAAACAGATCTTCTTTAGTGGAGAAGTAAGGCGATTTTTACAAAAAGGCCTAAAAGGGGGTGAAGGGGTGGTTTTAGGAATTTGAAACTTGTGTCATTGCCTTTCCCCCGTACTCAAACGTATGTGTACCAAGTTTGGTTCGAATCTGATGAGTAGTTTAGGAGAAATTGCGCCACATCTGATCCGGACAAACCCAGGAACCCAGCCAGGCAGGCAGGCAGGGACACCTTGATTATATATAGAGAGATAATAACTGTGAAAGGATTTAGTATAGAAAAATTTAAATGTTAACATTTTTTTTTCAAAAATTTTATTTTGAAGCTAAAAAAACTATTATAGCAATGGAAATTAATCTGCGTTAAATTTATAAAATGTGTAACAGTTTTAGAGTTAAACTTCATTTCTATTGAACCGTTTACCAATAACATTTATTTACGAGAAGATGAAAATCCTGATGTTTATCATTTTTTATTATTTTCTCTTAACGAACTTCTGATTTTGCACTGTTGATTGTAAAAAGTGAACGATGACTATTATATAGAATTTTAAAACTCAATGTTTATACAGAACTATTCATTTTTATGAGGAAATAATGTTTAGATGATAGAAAATTCTAAATAAACATAGATTTTCTAAACTAAAACCCGCCCTATGCTCAACAATTAAGTAAAAAGTGGCAGATTTATATATAAACTTTATTAGTCCATTACTTGTTGACAAAAAAGTAGGAAGATGTAGAAAATCCTTTTACGTAATAATCCTTCAAATCATTTCAGTAATCAGTAATCAGTGCATCACTAATTAATGTGAATATGATTACTATCTCTAAGCTGCCTGATGTAATCACGGAGCCAGTTTAGAATAATTAATTCACGACATCAAGGCTTGACAATAAAATAGCTGTTTAGGCATTTTCAATTTATCATTGTTGCAACACTATTAAATCGTAGTTAATAAAATTTATTCGAGTAAAATTATTATTATCCGTGCCTATAGAGACATTCTCATAGGGGAACTCTTTACTAATAAAATTTTATATTTTAGCTACTTTTCCATTAAAGTTTCAGAATACTGTATTCAATTAAGTAATGGAGTTTCTATCTTTCTAAATCAAGTTTAAATATAATTAATAAAATTGATGTTTAACAGACTTTTCAAAGTATTTTATCTAGGTAGGATTAGCAGTAGCAGTTATTAAACCATTAAAAAAATTTTCTTTTAATTTGAGTGTTATTTGGAAAAAGGTTCAAGATTTTACGGCTTTTTCATTTCAATAAATGTACAGGGTTTTTCAGAAGTTCGTTTCACAGATTTTAATTGTCAAAAAAATATCTTAGGGTCATGGAAGAAAGGTGTACTCATAGGTATGTGACCATACTGAGAGAGTTTACAGTTAGAGGCAAAACAAAGATAGGTAAAAATTAATTCAAACAACTTAAAGGAAACTTCAAATTTTTTTTGCCTAACAAGTGTACTGAAAAAAGTTTCATGAAAATATTTTAAATATTCCATACGATAATAGTAAGATAATTAATTAATTATAAGAAGTTCCTTACTTTCATAGTTCTAAAAATTACGTATCTTCATTCCTTGTTTTTGAGTATTTTGTCATGAAAATTACCATCTCACCCCCGTTATGAGGTACTGTTAACTGGTTCTCCTCCAAAAACCCTAACTTATTTTTCTTGAAAGGTTCTGTTCCCTGTAATGTAAATGCGAAAGTTAATTTATTTATCTGTACTTAATTATTTATGTTTTCTATATTTGCATATTAATCATACAATGGGGAAAATGTTCTGCAATGATTCCACTTCTTATCACCCCTGCAAGCTCATAATAATGAAACTAATGATTTCACATTCTCACAAAGAAGCTTGAAGTTGTTACCAGATTTCAAATTAAAGCTTTTAATAAACGTTGTAATGAGAAAAATGCTTTGTCTACCTATATCAATAAAAATTTAAATAACTACGCTTACTACACATAATAATCTATGTGATGAATTTGTTAATGCAATGCTAAAAAAATTTTTAAAGCCTTAAAAGATGTTTATTTAAACAATCTGTGGTGATGATAACTTAAATATTTGCCCCATCTTCCGCTGAAGAAACTGTCTATTGACATCCTAATAATAGTGAATTAACTAATTCCACTTACATCGTGATTCTACTAGATTCCAAGTATTGGAAAAATGCACTTTGACCTTCAATACCGACTTGAAACAGTAGTACAACCCAACTAGGCAATCTCAACTCAACCAACCGTTATTCGACATCTCCCTCCCCCCGTATTAATTATAAGTCGCGAAGCCTCTCGCATCGACATCTTCCCTCGACGACACCTTAAAAGAGTTCCCCGCGTGTTCCCTCATTACCCTACAATCCATCAAACACGTCCAGGGTAGGATGTCACCGGGCAAAATCGCGGGAAATCGGAAGCCGGAAATTAAAGCCCGACTCTCAATTAGTTCCGCTTCGGTAATGCAGGGTAATAAACCCGGGTAAGGGCAAAGAGCTCAGTGCTCAGCCGATTAGCTTACTCGGCGCAATATACCTGGGCTCTGGGAAAAAGTAATTTAGATTGTAAATTGCCAGGGCCAATATCATCTTGATGGCCAGATAACGTTGGTCTTTTGTGGGAATGATATGTGTGCGCATGGTTGGATGTAATAGTTTTAATCAAAATGATGATGGCGTGGCTTCCGCGGATGATGATGGTTTGGTATCTTTGGCATCTCTGATGGTATTAGGATGGTTTTAATAACGGGATGTTGTAGAAAAATTCCAGTGAAGGTAATTTTATGGAGTGATGATGTGGCAGAACTGCGCAGTTTACCCCTTTCCGGAGTTTAGTGGAGTTACCCAGGTGTCTATCTCTCAGAACTTTTATCTTACAGTTGTTATGGGCTTAATTGCCTGAAAGAAATTCCTATCTTGAATGACTGAGTCAGCGTAACTATATTAGGATATAGGATAGAGATTAGGATATAGGATAGGGATTAGGATATACTAAACATTTATATACATACTATTTCGAAGAAGTATTTTTATTTTTATGCTTAATAAGTGAAAATACATACATTGCAAAATGCTTTATTGAAAAGTTATTGAGTGATACCTAAAAGTTAAGGAGCTATTTACTTTAGATTTTAGAAGTAGGAGGGGATCCTGTATGAGTGATACAATGTGACAAGAAAGAAGGGAGGATAGTTCTAACTTGTGACATCCCATTGTAAAACGTTTTATATTGCAGTTAAAATGTTAAAATAGATATTTCTTTTTTTTAAATTTTATAATATTGTAGTTAAAGAATTAGACATTATCAATAAACGAAAATGGTGAATATAAAAAATGTTAAATTCGGCTGATTTGGGTTAATATTAGGTTCAGAAGTGTGTCATCACAATCGTGGCGGTCGTCACTCACTGAAATGTGACAACTTGTGACCTGGGGGAGGAAAGGGTTATAAAACACCTAAAAATGCGTGGCGTAACTTGTGAATGTTCCCTAAAGTAAACAAGACCTAACACATTTTTTTCTGCACAGTTTTAGGTTATTACTGGATATTCCTTTGTTTGTAAAGAAACCTTAAATTTAGGCTATTATCAATATAAATTGTAGGTAGTTCCAACATCTGTTATCACTTCAAGCTAAAAACGGCCACTACATCCATTCACCACAATTACCTGAAACACTACTTAAAAACTGCAATAACGCTATAATTTAAAAACAAAAAAAAGTTTTGTTCCTCATCCCATTACAGTTACCAAATTCACTCCCACTAAACACCCTCCAAAATATACGGGTTATTGAATATCCATCTTTACGACTACTCGGGAAACATAAAAGAGATCAGTTTACCCCACATAATAAATTCCCTCCATCCCCGCCATAAATCGGGCAGCCTCAAAAGTACATACCCGGCCATCAACGCTATGAATAGCACCTGCCATAATGGCGCAAATACCCCTATAAAAATATGGGCCTTTATTTTTGCCGCCCTAACGGCCAAAAACTATCGATTTCGGGCTAACTACTTTTGCTCGTATCGATCCGCTGTTGGAGATCTCTCTGTTCATCCATTATGCATACCTACGACATGTGGCCGAAACCTTAGTTGTTGATGAGGTCGGTATTACCATCATAATGTATTCATAAGAATGCCCGCACTTTTGCCAGGAGAGGAAAGCAAAGATTGGGGTATTACCGTTAGGAAATCATGAGAGTAGGAAGGAACTTGTGTACTTTGTTGTGTGTTTGGCCAGGAATAGATTTAAGTAGTACATGATTGTGGGGAAGTCATTCAGTCTCTATTGGAATTCATGTTATTTTGAATAAAAAATAGCATTTTAGCATCTAGAATGGATATAGAGGAGGCAGTTTCCTAAAACTAATAAAATGTTTTTAAGAAAATACCTGTAGCATAATATAACGTTTTTGGTTCCGGTATAATCGATGTTCTTACATTAATTCACACTATGTTTTGAATTTAAAGTTTTGTACAAACCATTTTGTTATCATGTTTTATTTTATATGCATTTACTTTTTCTCTTAAGACAATCCCTCAACACAAGATACCGAGCATATTTTTGAAAAAAAAAATTTGTTCTAAGCAAAAATATACATCACTTAAAGATTGAAATTAAACCATTTAGAAAAAATAGAACCTAATTGTTAATAAGTAATTCTCAGTACACTTTATTGTAAAACAGTTTTGTGTTCAAACAGCTTCAATGGTGATATCATTTTAAATTCCAATAGGTTGCAAGTTTAAGGAACATTACAAAGGAAAGAATAATATTTACAGTTTACGTCAAAATCCCTCCATTCATTTTCCAAAAAATGCATCGTTGCATATTTCATTCTAATTCTTAAACACAAAATCGATAAATACCTTACCCTAAAGGGTATTATTTCATCAGCGTAAGTAAACATTATTTATTCTTCGTACAACCCACCGAGAGCAAAAAAACCTCATCAACCTACGCATCATCATAAAAAGATTTCTGAGCAGTATTTAATCACAACAATGCACGCATCCTTGCATCCTACCCAATAAATAAAAACCATCGTCTTTCGAGAGAAAAAATTCACCCGGTTAAATTTTATCAATGTAATAAAAATAGAACATCTCGAGCGACCCTCGTTCCTTATTTAGTTCTATCACCCCCAAGTAATGTTTAAAGTGAACGTTGACAAACGGTAGTTTATTTGTCATTTCCCCCTTTCTGGAAACGTGTCTGAATCGCTTCCGACAAATGAATCGCTTTATCAGATACTCCCAAACTGCCGGACAGTGTCCCTTTAGCGCACGGACCATTTTCCCGCTGAGTGTCAGCTTCCAGGACATGCGACCCAGCTTCTGTCTAAAAGACCGGAGGAATAATGGCAGGCTTTAGCGACACATGACCCCTCTCCGATCCAGCTTCCCATCACCAACAGTTAGTGATCTCTTATTGGCATTGATCGAATGCTTCCAGACTTTTCCTGATTGCTTTCCACTCTGCTTTTCTTTATGCCGTTAACTGAGTTTTTCCATGACACTTTTTTCTGCTTGTTTTTCGCGTCCGGGTTTTCTATTTCTTTCGTTAAGTTTTCCGCTCCGTACCCTTTCTCTCCAGTTTTTTTTTCCTGCCGGAGTTTTCTTTTTTTTCTTCCGTTCCTTCTCCCCGAGGTTTTCACGGTGGCTTAGAGTGTTACGCCCATTGGCAGTTACACGGGTCACAGTTTTTTCGAGTTAATCTGAGATAAGGCTTCCCAGGTGTATCCCGGGGTGAAAAAGTTAAAGCGTGCTAAAAGGGCCACGGGAGAGGGACTTGTAGAACTAAAAATGATTCTTCGATTACAACGAGGCAGTTTGAAAGAGGAAAGCCCTTCGTTCTCATCATGGAGAAAGCTAGAAGTTAAAGTTGGGAAAATGGTCTGAACCACTAAAATTCTCCCCAATCAAAACCTTTCGTAAAATCCAAAAAAAAAATCCCAAGTGTTAAATTCTATCCTATCGTGTGAAAATAGTATTTTAAAGTTCGTTTTTAATTTTGTCATTTTTAAACTTATTTTCCCTCTAAAATCTAATTGAAATACTATTTCACTAAAATCTCGTACATAGTACTGAATATCAAATTTGATTCCTGTTTTATAATTTTTATTTTCAAATAATAAAACCCAGAAGTCAGTATAGTATTGTTTCTTCAATATTCTCTCTACTGAGTTGCGTTTTTGAAAAACGGCACCACTATTGAATAAAATACTTTTCCCAGAAAATAACTTTTAGAATTCTATCCCTTTTCACTCAGTAAAATGTAAACCTCACATACATTTTGGAATCAATACTTGTATATGTATATGTTTCTTCATTCTTTCATGTTTCTAAGTGGTATGCGGAACAAATTCAGTTCTTTTCAAGAAAAAAGATTTGGTTGAAAGGTTTTTCTACTACCTACATTTAGAAAATTACTTCTTCCATTGTAATAAATGTCTAAAAATTGAGTTTATTATGCAAGGTACTGATTAAATGTAATTAGAAGGTTTTATTCACAATTATATTGTATTACGTGATAAGAATATAAATATATTTTTAACAAAATGAGTTTTTTGAAATGAGAGTAGTTTTTTAAGTGTTGGTTTAGGAAGTTTTTATTAAAGTGGCTATCAGGAGTAAGGCTATTAGGGCTTTATAACCATTTTATCACACTTGTAAATTAAAAGTGATTGTATAGAAACTAAATTATTACTTACCTTTTTAAAATATTTATACTTGAGTTATTTTTGACAGTCAATAGCAGAAAATTAAAACCTCTTAAGTTAATTAAACATTAAGGGCATAAATCAAAAGTTTTATTCATTCTTATTTTGAAAAAAAACAGAAAATTATCAAATTAATTAGAGTTTTGGGTTTTTCTAGAAACTATATCGTTCTTTTTTAAACTTATTCAGAATAAAATGTTTTTAAATTTAATTTTCTTAAAGAATTTCTACCATTTTCTTTCGAAATGAAAAGGGAATAAGGCAGACACAATGCACTTAAAGACTTCAATCTACAATGCTCTGAAACTATTTTCAGACAATGGACATCTGGGCAATTCTGTAAAAAGAATTTGAGACTACAAAAGAATTTCTTCCTTTGAATTATTGAATAAATGAGATAAAAGACTATTCCTTTGTTTTAATCAAAGTCCTCTGGTAGTTTTGCTACACAATTACCGTATTCAAACCTAAAGAGAAAGCTACATAAAACTAAATAGGGATCTTGAAAATTTAAATTAATTATAAATCATTAAAACCGCTCAAGATTTTCAGATTTACTATACTTTAAGTAATTATTAATCTTATTTCTTTATAACATTGAAAATATATTTTAACTTATTTTTTAATATTTTAGAAAATTATTTCACTTTACTATTTACTATATCTATGTAACAAGTAATTACCTCATAACTACTATGTAATTTTTAATTTATATCAATATACAAGACCACAAAAAAATACAAAATACAGCGAGCATAATAAAGTAGAATTTACTTTCGTGTACTCAGGAATTCTGAAATTAGAATTCTGGAATTTTTGAATAGCAGTGATGTAGGGGAAATCAGGCTAATACGACATACTCGGGTAAAATGACTTTTTTGATTTTCTTGAAATTTAGCAGAATGACAGCCCGTATCAGGCGATTTTTCTCTTCTTTTATTGCTTCCAAAATGATACAAACAGACGCCATTGTTTGAAAGGCATTTCTTACCTCGTGGTGAACAAAAATAAAAATCGTGTGTGTCAAAATATTTTTTTTGTGTTTTTATAATGAGCTTTCTCTTATACAAATCCTTTCATTTACATAAACTAAGATTCTTGTGTGAATGTGTGTTCAATTAAGAGTATATTTCATGTGGTAGGTAGTTGCTTTTACTTTTTGTTTTACGAGAAATTGAAAATAAATAAAAGTACACCTTTACGGGTAAAATGACATAGTATGTCATTCTGAATCCTCAATTGCTGAAATAGGTCCTATCCCGCATGTTCCACAGGATTTAATCTTAAGCGACGTTAACTCAGAAAAAATGCATACTCTGTTAACTTTAACATCTCCTATGAAAGAAAAAACTAAAATTTTGTTTTATAAGCACATTGCATTTGTATTTTTAAATTAGCTAGTTATCTTTCCCCGAAAAATTAATTATAGATTATGCCAAAGTGCGTAACTACTAATATGGTTATTATTTGGGATCGAATAAAATTGCTTTCGCCAAAGAAATTACTTTTTTTCCTACTAAATATTTACTATGTCATTTTATCCTTATATCGGGTAAAATGACATATTTTCTACTTTTTTAGAAAAGTAAGTTTTTGAAAAAGAAAAAAGAAAGATTATGATATACCCAATTGGGGGGAGTTTGAGCATTAAATAAACATTTCATTGGCTTTGAAAACTACAGGATATCTATTTAATTAGTCTTTTACGGTTGCTTTGAAAAATTGGTATGTCGTATTAGCCTGATCTCCCCTATACAGTCATTTTTTTTTACCAAAAAAAGGATATGATGAAGTATTTTAATTTTATTAGTTCTGTGAATATTAACTTCTTGTAAATTAGTCATGGTCTTATGTACCATATATAATAAAAAATTATGTAACATTTTTGTTTCAATTTTATTTCTGAGAAGTTCAGTTAATATTATTATTCATTGTTATCTTTGAGTTATCTTTGAATTAAAATCATATTTGCAAATATGCATTCACACATGGATAAAGTAGGCCGGTGAGTACCTACTAACTTCGGCCTGATACATTTTTTTTAGTTAAGACTAAAAAAAATTATTTAATGCGGTTTTAATTCTATAAGAAACGAAAGAATTTTCTTTGAAATTAGAAAACTCAGTTTGCACTCTTACTATAAATTAATAAATACAAGTTTTTAATTAATAGAGGTGTGTTTATAAAATTAACAAGACTGACAGAATATGGTTAACAATTTGGTAGCCTTCAAACTATCTGAAGCTTAGTGTGTTCCGAAACCCGAAATAATCTTGAACTCTGATATCCAATTTCGTTAACTTAAATTATTTTCCCCACGAAATGGAACATGTTACTTCATCGTCAGGGCATAGATTCTGATGAAATCCGAAACACATTGATTCGACTGTTTTCACTCCATTTATATAAGGAAGAAATCGATTAGTTTAGAATCTCTTTAAATCCAAGCTCGGGACATGATTTGATAGGATAGTTATAACGGATATACGAGTTTTGAGTGCTAAAGCTTATGGTATAAAAGAGTTATGGGAAGAGATTGCACCTGTCATTGAAAACTAATCCAATAGCCATCTTACTTTCAAAAGTTCAACTTTTCGAAATTGTTTTTCAGTATCTTAATTAAAATAAGTTATTATAGGAATAATGGAAAATAAAGTAAGAGGAGGGTAAAAGACGCACTGCTTGATTTTTCGTTATAAAATGAGAATTTAAAAATAAAATCCTTAAAAATTCATTGAAAAAAAATCATTCATTTTACCTCAAAGAAATTAATTACAAAACGCAAGGAGAAAAAATTCCAAATGTGAATTCTTACCCAACATTAAGGTTATGAAAAACCAATTTTATTTTTATATTCCTCTCAATTATTGTTATACGAGCAAAATGAAAAATAACACGTTTGTTATTGGAAAAAAATTGTGGTAAATTGTAAAAGATGGTTGCAATCAGAAATACATGGCTTGGGGCAATATCATTCATTAGCTGTAACCGATACTAGTGCCTTCGAAGAAATCCTACCCGCATATAGAGAAATTCATAAAAATAGAACATTGAAATTTGAACAAAACCAGCTTGATCCTCTATTTGTTTTAGGGGTTATCTTGCGGATCTCAAGTCACGAAGTTTGATTGCACTAAAATGTAAATACATATTTCATGGAAGCTAGTCAATTTCGTTCTGGTAGTTGGAAGTCGTGATAAGACTAAACCGAAGCTTCGGATATGAAATTCTGAGGAACGAAAAACAAAATGAATGTCGCAGAAGAAAGATGAAAAAACTAGATATACGAAAGCTCACACAATACCAGACGCCCGAAATAAAATTTTAGAGAAGAGCAGAATAAAAAACAACGTGAGCGGAATCCAAGGAAACAAAGTAACTCAAAAAAATTCATCGGAAAAATACAGGGCGATGTATGGAGCATAAATATATTTCTTTCCGAGACGGTTTGTTTTTAAGATTTTTCATTGTTACTTCGTTTTTGGAGGTGAAAAGATGGGGAGCCCATCTATATCAATGTATTTTGACTTATGCAAACATTTTTGCCTTTAATTCAAAAAAGAGAATGCCAGATTTTCTTCTTGGGATAGGAAAACAATACTTGCTTTGTTTTTCTCTTCCAGTTATTGGTTCCGAAAATTACTTTTTCTTTTTGTTTTAAAATTTTAGGGTTTTCTTTGGAGAAAGCACCTATGTTACTGAAATGAAAAAAAAATCAAGGAAGATGCATCCAGAGTACATAAAATGTCTTTTTAAATTATAACCAATGTGTTTTTAATTGTTTGATTTTTCTAACATTTTTTTTTTTAAACTGAGTTTGTACATTTTTTGCTTTTTAACATACATGTATTTAACCAAACTATACGTTTTAGCTTTAAACTATCATGATATTTGAGAAAATTATTGTTCCTCAGTTGAATACCTAACTTTACAGTAAAAATTATATAATTGCATAAATACTGAAAAGAAATGGTAGAGGGTGACTTCTCGTTGTTCCTATTTTCTTGTAAAATCTCCGTATTGTAGCAGGCGAGTTTTGTACCTGTAAAACTACTTTTTCCTTTAGAATACACAGTATTCAGAAAAACAAACTTCAGAATCCTAGTAGGTGATAGTTTTATACGTGTAAAATTACTTTTACCTTTAGTACACAGAATAACAAAGGTAACTTTAACCCTCCTACCCTGTAGAAAAAGTCACATATTCCTCCTCGTAGGGTCTAATAGACCCCATGAGTAAAACTTGGCTATTCCTCAATTAATAGGGTAAATGCATATTAAATTCCAAAGATTTGATACATAATAAAACATATTTCAGCACATATTTATTTTAAACATTCATATATATTGTATTTTTTCACCATTTTAATTCTTATGATACACGTTTCTTTATATTGCGTCTGAAACTTCAGACATGAACAAAAAGTTGTAGTTGAATAATACACCAAAACTTTTACCTATTGTAAAAATGAACGTATTTGAGTAATACTACTAGCATTGGAAATCTAACTAGGCTAATCTAACCAGACCATCTAACTAGACTAAAATCCACGGGAGATATTAAATGTCGAAGTGCGTTTGGGGTCTGACAGACTCCAGAGGTAGAAAGGATAAAAATCTTGAGATTTTTTAAACATAAATCGTACCTTAAAAAAACTGAAACTTGGGGTAAAAACTTACTTGCAGCCAATTTCAACACATTTCCTTAGGATTTCAGTCCATTTTTGAGGCATGGCTTGATTTTTAAATGATTAGAATATTATTTCTTAATAATACATACAGATTTGTTTGCTTAGAAATAGGTAATTTAGAAACTTTGGTACTACTATGTAAAAAAATTAAGACACACCCTTTACGGTTAGGACGATAGTTCAGTAGCTTTAACAGATTAAAAAGAACAAATTAAATATCATTGGGAAGAGAGATGATATTAGTAGTCGTAAATATGATCACTTTTTATTCTCAATTGGTTTCCCTTTATTTAATGTACCTAACTGAGAATTCTTGTAATTTTGGAGGGCAGAAAGGTAGGCGATGTTTTCTGAATTATTCCTTACTAAACGAAATTATTTTGTTCAACAGACCACCGAGATAAGCACATAATAAGCACTTGCAATGAAGATTTACCTTAGAACTTCCTATTAAATAACTACCCGCCCGCTCTCCTCAAATTAACGAGCATCAGGAAATCGAGGTAGAGAGAACCCGACTCCACCAAATCCGATACCATCATAGGATACCATACGATTTCAGTGATCGTCTCCCTTCGCCTATGACGCAACACCCCTCTGAAAAATCTTTCTCGAGCGAAACATTGGCTCTAGCGTTTCGCTGAGTAATCAGCGGTCTCGCCGAGGCAGTGATAGATCCGCTCTATCGTTCTTTCTGCTTTTGCTTTGACAAAGGGAATGTTGGGGAAATTGTCCCTGCACGTTTGATTGGGGCTGCTGGTTTAAGCTAAAGTAAGCCGGTTTTGGAGGGAGGTTTGGTTTAGTTTAGTCTTGGAGTGGGTTTGGCTGATTTGTGCGTATATGAACTGTTTTGTTTTCGTTGGGAGAGAAGCACGCAATTTTGTAATTTTGAACGTAATACTGAGTTTAAAAAAAAGACTTCTGTGGTTTTGCTTGTGTAATTTTCTGTTCCAGGAAGATCTATTCATTTTTTATATGGAACTTATGAAAAAGAGTAAGTAAGGGTACAAAAAAATGTTAGACAGCGAGTTTTAGATTGTAGATTCCATTCCCATCCGTAAAACAGTAACATTTTCTTACATCATTGAAACAATTATGTTAATAAAGTATCGTGCAATATCACCCTTTTTTAATCTTGTGTTCACTTATACTAATGAAAATTTATATTACAACTTCAATTACATTCCTCTCCTTGGTTGGTGTTTTTAATTTTTTTTAATAAATTACAATCTTTGAAAAAATTGAAAATTCTAAAAAAAAATATTAAGCCATGAACAAGGTTTAAAATATTTGAATAATTCTATACTACCATAAAAGTGAATTAAGACAATTAGGAGATATTTCTTGCCAAAATGTGATTTGTTGGGGTTGTATCAAAGCTTTGAATAGAAATTCAAGGTTAAAAAGACAAGAGAGAACTATGAATTCATTATATGGTTTATTTACACAAACTTATATTTTAAATTCTAAGCTTGAAGTTTAAGCGTTTTACCATATTATTTTCTCCTTTTATAATACAAAATAATACAAAAAAGTATTAAGATTATATTAAAAGTAAGATACTACATTTACTCGTTATTTAAAAGAAGGAAATCCTCTGTAAAAAAACTATGTTAGGTAGGTTTAACTGGCATCTTATTATAAAATTTATAATATATCCTTAGAAATGCTCTTCTTTCTTTTGTAGCATCTTATTTCCAGCTGTTTTAGGTATTAACCATGTTATCTTTTTATTATACTTATCATTATTTTGTACTTTCATATTCAACCAATATTATTAATATAAGATTTTATTAACTTGTTATTCAATAAGTTAATGTTTCATCAATAAGTTATTTTAGGGAGAAACGTCTATACTTCATTAGGAAGGTTTTATTTTACTGATCTACTCTTAAGATTTTGGTTATTTTTAGAGAGAAATTTTATTACCTACTACTATTTCAAGTATTACAGTTACTTAATATAATTTTTAAATGTCAGCCCAAATGAAAAACAAAATTCATAGTTATTCAAGTGATAAATCTTTCTTTTCAATAGAATCGCCATAATCATTCTGAAAAAAAACACCTTTAAAAATTTAATTGGTAAAATTCTATGTAAAAAGAAATTACCAAATTTAATCAAACCTTAGACGAAGAAGATATATCTACTATTTTTATCTTCAGATTAATGTAATAATAAATCAAAGGTTAATTTAAAAATTCTTTCGTCAAAAACATGATAAAATTTGATGTTAAAATTATTGTTCTGTTTTCAAATCAAATCCAATTCTTCATCCTAAAATTCTAGCTTCCCTTTTTGAAAATATTTAAAGTTTATTCCTAAGTTTCGTTACATGTACGGTTTTGAAAAACTAGATCCCGTAATTGGATTCCGTGAACTGGCTTATTCTAAATTATTGACGCTCGCAGATATGACAAGATGAAATATGTCTTCCAACTCAACATTTCACACAGAAAATTCTTTAACCTGAAATTGCGCAATATTTTCTAGCTTACCGTAACATAAAATCACACTCGGGCTTGTATTAAAGTAATATTTCACTAAAAATGAGCTCTGTCCCAGAGAAAGACCTGTTCAACCTAGAACCATTTTCAACGAAAACTAAAATTCCAAACCTGTTTTAGAATCGCTTTTCATTTCTATTTCATCCAGCAAAATATATTTTCCCATCTTCTCTGCTCGTGTACTTCATTTTCCATTTCATAAGCATCTAAACCCTGAGTGCAATGAATGCTTTCTCGTCTCTTGGAGTTTTCGTCATCAAAACTTTGTGTTAACTTTATAGATTTTGCCAGTGGCACTCCCTTGACTTTTTTTCATACGTAAAACGTGTCAACCCCAAAAAGTTTTTCTTCCTTGCCATTTCATCTATTGTGTTCCTCAAAAGGCTTGGAAAAATCGATAGTCTTTTCTCTGTACTTCTTTCTATCGTGGTATTTTACTCTTAGGTTCTCCTCTAAAACCACGAATGAGGTGTCATGCTTTTTATTTTTGGTGTCACTTAGACGGATAAAAAGGATTTAAAACAATCTTGAGTAATAGCAGTATTTTAAATCCGTGGATATAGTAGAAATTCCACTTAGGATCCATTGTTTTAGTTTCCTCACACAAACAGTCACTTTATTTTAGTTTTCACCTATAAAAGGGATTTAATGTTCTGAAAAAATGAAAAGGGTTAGAAATTTATTGAATGATTTATTTTTACGAAGGGATTTAGAAGTTTAATACTTTTTATGGAGACATAATTTTTATTTCTTTCTCTTTCTTATCTTTATAATCGTTTTTTTATTCTTACGTTCACATTTTTTTCAAAAATACTAATAAGAGGTGTTACTTTATGATAGGGATATACACTTTTATAAGAATTATTTACATTGAATAGTAAAAACTATTTTAAATTTCTAATTGGTTGCACGAATCTGAAAGATTTAATTAAAATTAATTATTTCCAGCAATTTTTTTTACAAAATAAAACAATCAAAAACAAATTGTCAATCAAAACAATAATGTAATGTCAATCGCATATTTTTCAATGTCAATAAAAAATTTCGATGATTAATGTTATGTAATGATTAATAAAGTAAATAATAGTTAAATTGTTTACTCTAAAAAAATTCATCTTGCTTGTTTTAGCCATCCATCTAAATTGTCATTATTTCTTTCAACATAGAAATAGCACCAATAACCTGGTTAACATTAACATTTACAATCTACATTATAAAAGACAATATAATGCATTGTAATACAGCTTAACAACCACACAACTTGGTCAGAATTGGATACACAAATGTAAGCATAAAGTACAGGACATACAATTTTATTCTTTGTAAATGCAAAGATATATATAAGGAAAGAAATTGAAACTTAACTCTTAATACTCCTTCATTTCAAAACAAATTACATAAAGCTACTTAAATTAAAATAGGTTTCACATTTATTTGAGTAACAGACTCTTAAAATCATAATCCTCACACATTAACCAAACCATCTTCATAAGTTCAAATACTCCTGGAATCCATTGCTCCATCTAATGATAAACTCTATTTCGGTTGCATTAGATTCTATAATGAATGACTCCATTGATTTCTGCAGCTAGTTCTGACATCTATGTATTCCCAGGTGCTGAACGAGCGGTCAGCGCGATGTCCAGACACCTGCAACTGCCCCGAGGCCTACCCCCAGTGCCAGGACGGCGTCCCCGTAGTGATGGACGGCTGTGGCTGCTGTCCGGTCTGTTCCAGACAGCAAGGGGACGTCTGCAACAGCGTTCAGGTCTGCGACTCTACCAGGAAGCTGCAGTGCATCTATGCGGATGTCTACTCTGCTTCTGGTATTTGTAGAGGTAAATATTGGAGAAAAAATTCTTATTAAATGTTTTTTTTTTAATTTATTTCTACCAAAATCTACTGAGATCGTGAATCAAGTTTAGCCTGTAACTTATTGTCCATTTCAATTTTTTTTTTTTTTTTTGGGGGGGGGATTTGCGTTTTTCATTATTAAAAGTATAGGTATAAAAACAATGACTTATTATAAAAAGTAAGTTTAAAAATTTTTATATTAATGCTAAAACATGCTTTATGGCAGTATGACACAGAATTCTGCATTTTGATGTAAATGCGAAAGGGAGGATAATCGTTTTCTAGTGTTAAATTAGTCGCAACATGGCCTGTGTCTTTGTCTCAGTCAGAGGAGAGAGACAAGTATGAAATAATCACAGGTTTAAAAACAGATGAGACACAAATCGCAAAATCGATTTAATATTAATTAAACCGACTTTATCAAAACAATATCTTTTAATTTTATCAAGTCATTTAAATTCCATCAACTTCATATCAGATTAATATCTGGATATATTTTGATAGAATTTAAATAGTGATTTTACATTTTTTATATATTTGTTAATGGGACATCAGTATTAATATTTAAACTGATTACTACTGTTATTACAAAAAATGGTTGAAGAAATTAAAAAGGGAATAGTAAAGGATGTAATATCAGAGAAAAGGAATGGTTTAATATAATGGTTTAGGGTTTAGGGATTAATATCAACATTATCTCTACATAAAACAAACACTCTCATTTAAGTAAGTTAGGATAAATATTAACTCCACATGTTCTCTGAACAGTATTCAAACAATGATGCTTCAGATATAAGAAAGTTGGCAAATATTTCCATCAAGGCATGTTTATTACATCCTTCTAAGGCCCACGATAAGGACCACGATATCACTAAGCCTAGAGGAAGAAGCATATTGATTCTATATTAATATATGACTCGTTTGTATTCTGCTATCATACACTTGCCTCATGAGAATACTTGAGTATCACGTAAACTCTTAATCCCTTTATTAATATATGAGAGTAAGAATAGAAGAAAATAACTTGGTCAAGTATTTCAGATTAAATATGTTAGGAATATACAATATACCTTTTTAATATAACACTTATTAAAGTATAGTTCTCATTTCTCCTAGGAATTATGTAATTTTAGTAAAATAATATCAAAGACTATATCAGTAATGCAATTATTCATAGAAAATTCTGAAGTTATGTAAGAAACATCATTTTCAAACAGTGTTAATTGAAAGAAAGGAAATTCCGTTCTCATATGTTCGAGTAAATTAATGAGAAAAGTAACTGTCGTCAATTAATTAAGCCATTTTAAGCTATTCCTGTTAACAACGATGAAACTGGAAAACTACAATAGAATACCTAATATATCGCGTACACGGAAAATAAAAGTTTCACATTAGATACACCAGATGGGAGAAATGTTATGTACTTGTAAAAAGTCAAATCTTATCACGAAATCTCCAAACAGCGTCTCTGCAAAACCTTAAACTAATCACCAATTTCAGCTTCGGAGCAAATTAATAACACAGAAATTGCCACAACTTCGTTTCCAATATCTCGAGGGGATCGCTGAACCAACAAAAAAAAAAAAATTCGAACCAGCAGTCCGAGTGCGTCACCAGATACTCTTAACAAGATTCCTCGATTCTCGACTCATTAATTAATATTTTACCTGCATATTCGGAAGAATTTAATTAGCGAGGCCAAATTAAGAGACTAAGTGGTGAATTAAGCGAGCATTGAAAGGTTCAGATTCTGTTCGGTGAAAGTTACTTTTGTGTGACAGCAATACCGAGGAGTTACTTAACGAAGTCTGCCGAAGTCAACGGGAAAAACAAAGAAAGTTTTCTAAGAATACCTCACGGGGGTTGGAGCTTCTTATCTCGAGCTTTGATTATTCCGTTTCTTTAAAAGCATCGCGGGTTATTAAGAGTTTATCGAGGGGATTCCAGATACGCCGGGGTTTAGATGTCGACATCTTGTGCTGGGAATAAAAGGTTATAAATTACTTGGGGGAGAGGAATATAGGGGGATTGGGAAAGCGCTTGTGGAGGATTTTGTTTATTGTGGCGGTATGATTACTTGGAATTAATTTAAGTTATATATTTTGAAATGATGTTCAAGTTTGTTTCTGTACGTGTGTTGGCGTAATCAAAATATGTTGTAGAGTAAAAGTAACCCTGAATCTCGAAATTATAAAGTAGAATTTAAATTCAAAAACAACACAAATTACAAAAACTACCTGGGTAGAGAATTGGTTTGCAGGCACTTGAAAATATATAAAAAAGTTATTTTGCCCTTTTTGGTCTTCATAACATTTTTAAACCTATTAATTTCATCAAGGAGTGACTTATCATTGATAACTGAGTATTATTGATTAGGAATAACTTATCAAGGTCATGTATAACTTATGTTTATATAACGCCGGAGAAGCTCGAATTTTTGAATTATGATAGAAGTTTTGACGCCACGATAGACAACTCTTTAAAAAACTGTAGGTACTCTCAAATCGTCCATATTGCATGGATATTTAAAGATCCTACTCCCTTCTACTACAGATGTTGGCGAGAACTCTGATTAGTTAGCCGGAAAGATGTCATTTCTCTTAATATAGCCACTGACCAATCGCTCTGTAAACTCTTTAATTTGGTATTAAGAATTTACTGAGTATGATGAGTTTATATACTTGCAGCACGGAAGATTTCAGTATGAATTTGAAATGTTGGGAGACAAGCTCATACATTTTCGACATCCCAGGCCTTATTAGCATAATTAGACACGGAATGGGACTATTCAGGGTGAAAACATAATTATTTTTTTAAGTTTTGGGATCTTTTTGGAATTTTAGATCTTTATTTCCTTTTATTTTATTTCTCGCGCCGAATAGTAGCAGACCGAATTAGACATGCCTCAAAGATTAAATACTATTTTAGCTCTTTAGGGTATTTTTGTTTCGTTCATTCTTAATTAAAATGACCATTACCGAAACACCTGTAACAGCAATACCGGGAAGTAATTAAGTTTTTATCGGAAATGTCACATTTTTGTTTAAATAAAAGTCGTCGCAGAGGTATATTTTTATGGAAATGTTTTATATACTCAATGCAAGGAATCTTTCTGTGCAAAGTTTGGGTGGACTTGATGAAACACCCTCTATACGGAGGCGACCTATATTACACCCTGGCAGAGGAAACCTGACCAAAAATCGCTCTCACAAATGGTTTGAGATTAAGTCGTATAAGTATTATTTTACTTAAGTATTTTTTTTAATCTAAATTTGTTTCATTTTATAATAGCAGTTCACCATTTTGCTCTCATAACTTAAAATTAATTTCAAATTACAAACTTATATTTTTCGTTTTCTACTCTCTCTTATTTTCTTTTCCACTTTGTCCCTCCATACTTTCCTTCTTAATATTGTATTGCATTTGTAAATATTGTTGTCATACTCACGCAACCCTGTAGTAAACCCATCATCACTGTTCTTCCTTTCAGTGCGTCGCGGGCAAGGGTGCCACGTGGGTCAGACGGACTACCGCGACGGCGACACCTTCAAGCTGGACTGCCGGACGCAGTGCACGTGCCAGAACGGGACGTACGGCTGCGTGTCGCTGTGTCCGCACGAGAACATTCGCCCCTCCGCCAAGTGCCACCATCCGCAGCTGGTCAAGATGCACGGGTCCTGCTGCCGCGAGTGGCTCTGCGAGTCAACGCTCTACGAAGGTGAGCATCAAGTGATAAAAAGGACCGACTAAACGGAATTTTTCACCGCATTAAGTTATACATCTTTCGGTTTCATTAATATAACACCCTTACCTTCTCTACTCTCGTTGCCGTAATCTTTTGGAAACTCCCTAAAACTGTTTACGACTTTTAGCTAAAACCTCGCTTTTCCAAGTATAACCAGATATAGCTAAACCATCTCCGTCGTCAACAAATTTTCCTATGCACTCTAATTTGAACCCAATCGATAAAACTTCAAATAATCTTTTAGAATCATGTAAGTTCTTTATGGAACAAAAGTAACGTCAGAAGCCAGTTTTATTAGTCAGAAAATTTTCAGGCTATCCAAAATTTGAAATGTTTAATATTTTTCTCATTGAATAGATATTGGAGGTATTATGATAACATTTACAAAGAGAGATATCTTTGTTTTCATTCCACTTATCGTACTAAGGTAATCAGTGAAACCAATTTTTTGAAATGAATAATTTATTGCAATTAACAGTAAGTATATTGAATACTTATATTAATAAGAAATCTACCCCTTCAAAATTTATAGGTGGATGTATTTAATACATTTTCTACATTGTTTACATCATTCACGCGAAATAAAATAAACACACATCTAATTTCCTTATCATTCCATAGAAATATTTCTACAAAACTTATTTCTTGAAATATTTTACAGTTTTACTTTTTTCAAGATTTTTTTGTTATTCGACGAAGCACTTAAAAGCAATACTCTGAAGAATATTATTTTATGTGAAAAATTAAACACTTCTGCCTCGAAACACAAGTTTAGAAAAACTCAAAAAAATTTTTAGTTACCTATAAAATATAAGAGTATGGTATCTACATATTTTCTTTAAAAACCAAAGAGTATTTTCGAGCCTGTGTCTATAAAAGAGCGAACATCCTGAATATCGATTTCCGTCCTTATTTTCATGCTATCCTGTCTCCTCCGATCGTATCTGACGTTGAGAAGCACGTACCTAGTAAGTTTAAAGACCTATTTCCTAAATTGCAAACGTTTTGAATGCTAAATGTGGCCACGAATAGCGCATTTGCATGCTAAAAAGGATTGCAACATTTATCTTCCCAGCAATTTTTCTATTTCGGCCATTTGTGTTTATCGGGTAAACAATCTACTCTAAGATATGAAATGTTGAAATGGGTTTGAAGCCTTAATGGCACCTTTTACAAATGCTTCTGCATAAAAGTGAATGTGTAATGCCACTTTCGGTTTGGAGTGAGAGAAAAGAAAACGAGTTTTCATCCGAAGACTGAAAAAAAGTAGGATTGGATGCGGAAAATCGGATGAGTTGTGACTTTACTTAGAAAACGAATTGATTAAAGTGCATTTTCGTTTCTTTGTAAATTATCTTACGAGCAATTATGGAACCAATATTTTATGAAAACGGTTATCGTTACACAGCTTTAATTGTTTTAATTATACCACTTTCTTAAAATTCTACTATTCCAAGTGCTAAGAAAAGAATCCCTGTTTATGATATAATTTAACGTACTTTATCTCTTTATTCAGTCAGAAACGTTTATTATTATAAACACTAACCCTTTGTCGCACCGAATGAAATGTATAGATAAACTTCCACTAAAGTAAGTTATAAAATATTGTAAACTTTAATCTTAACTTAACCTTCAATTTTAATTACACATTTTAAGGTTTTTATAACTTAATCTTATAAATCGGACATTTGTTTCATTATCTTGCATGATAATAGTACTTTATTTAATAAAAGAAGTTTCAAAAATGATTTATCATTATATTTCTACATTATCATCCCTTCTTATATTATTTGGTATCCTGGTGCTCCTTTAAGTTTCATTAAATGAAATTAATCAAAAGTGCAATAAATTAACTTGAACAAGATGTCCCCATCGGAGAATTCGGTCGTCAATATTCACATCTTGCTCAATACATTATGTTATAAATGACCAAACCCAAAAAAATTGCACACAAGGAGGAGAAAATCCATCAGTTACCAAGCTGTCAGGGGTAAGAATGGATTTTGAAAGACACTACTGAATTGAAGTTTTATACATTGTAATATTACTCCTTGCATTATACTACTTAAAATCTTAAACATTTCATAAGCTGATAAATTTTATTTTCTTAATAATCTATAAACATAAAAAACCCTTAACTATATTAATTTATTTTAATTAACTAACTCTATCATTTATAGGTGTTCATGGTGATTAATGTGGTATATCTAAAATTCTCAACAAAGCTGATTTAATAATGTAGAATAAACCTTACTGTATAAAACTGATAAGAGTTTAAATAAATGTCCATCCCCTTTCAAACAATATATCAAATTACCTATGCCACATTTAATATGTAAATGGTATGCCCCTCGTCTTTATAACCTAAGATTTACTAACTAAACAGACAATAGCTTTTGCATCAAGGGCATAAAATAATTAATTATAGAAAATTTATCGTTACGATAACGCTTTTGATTATATATTTATACTGGCTCGGCGAGTAATGAAAATCTGCTATGGCTGATATCTAGCATAGATCTTTCTTTACCTACTGTATAATATAACACCACGCTGTTCTAAGAGGGTAGAATACCTAAAACTACATACTTTATTAAATTCCTTATATCAGCGTCTAGCACTCTGGAAAAAAGACAGTACATTCTTGGGTGATGCTTTGAGGGTGCACTTTTAAGAGAATGCACCGCTATCTGTGTTATTGGACATCAACAGAAGTGAACTTGTGATGGCTTTTTATATCATTTGACTGAATGTGGTAAACATAAGGGTATTGTGTTTGTTATTTCCCCCATAATGTTGATGTTTTTCTAAGTGATGCAACAGTTGTCCATTCAACCTTATTTATAAAACTAACTAGCAAAAATAGCAAAATTACTGTTTTCTGTATGCCAGGGTATCTTTGTTAGACCCGATGTTTTCTCAAAAAGTTATCTTGAGGAAATTCAAAATAGGCATATTGTTTTTTATTCTTCAAAAACTCCCTTATTTGCTCTTGCTTGCTTAAAAAATTAAATAAGTTTAAACCCCGTACCTATTAGTATTTTCATCACAAAAAAACGCAATTTTACCCAAAAAACTTCTTGTCCCAAACCTCCATAACTTACTCTCTCCCTCCACAGACAGAAAGACCCACTGCCAGCACTACACGAGCGAATGGAGTCCGTGCTCGGCTACCTGTGGCATGGGGATCTCCTCCCGTGTCTCCAACGGCAACCCCGAGTGCCAGCTGAAGAACGAGACTCGCCTCTGCATCGTTCGCCCCTGCCCCTCCCCAGACGATATCCCAGAGCCCACCCTCACACACGGGCACCATGTAAGAGTATGTTCGACCCCTTTTTTACTCTCATTAGAACTGTAGATAGATTCTTTTTAGCCTCATAATGTAAAGTCTTACTGTGTGGGGTCCAAGAAACCTCCTTGTTTAACCTTTAAAAGGTAACTTTTTTGAGAATTTTGGGTTGGAACAACGCTCACGAAAAGATGAACTATGTAACTGAGATTACACTCTGTTAAAAATGTAATTAAAAATATGAACAGGTAATGTTTACTTTTTCCATGTACTTTAAGATGAGCAAGCGGTGTTCTGATTTATAAGTGCATGCTTAAAAATCCCACATTTTCATTATTAAATGATGTAGGATATTTAACCATTTTTCGGTACTCCCATAGAAAACAATTGCATTGCATTGGTGTTTCAAAGATCTCATTTTTAAAAATCTAAGTAATTTTAACTCGAAGCTATTTTAAAAGGTTGGTGTGCTTCCCTTTTAACACTTTGAAGGTAATATTATATCATTCTCTTTTTTAAGAAAGTGTTTCTTTAAAATATCACTTTCTTAACAAAACAAAAGTGATTTTAAAGAAACATTCTTCTTATCGCCACATTTTCAGAATTAACTAAAAACATTTAAAACTTCGCCATGCTTTTAACCTTTTACCTGCCGATGTTCCCAAATGGGAACATCACTTTAGGGAATTTTTTCACCACTTAATTTTTCATGCAGGAATTTGATACTTGGTAGTAAGAAACTCAAAGATATGAAGTTATTTTACATGCAAAAGTTTTTCACCTGCATTTTAATCCTTTTTGTGGAATTTATATCAAAATAACAGATTTTTGGCTCTTCCAAAAGTTGCACAAGTTTCAATTTATGATAAATTTAAATAAATTTTGTTTTAAATAATTATGCTGTGTTTAGATAGCTTAAGTACACATCTTTTCAATTGGCTTGGCAGAATAGCTCCATATTTTAATTTTGGAGAGTAATTACCAGTTAAACATATATGTTCCCAAATGGGAACATCGGCGTTTGGGGTATAGGTTTTGAGGGGATTTTTATAACATGTAAAAATTCAAGCTATATCTTATTTTCTTTAATTTTTGAACCTTTTCTGTCTCAAAGGATCTAAACAGGTTAATAATGATGTTTTAAATTTCTAAATCTATAATTTTAATTTTTTTCACCTGATTTATGGAGGAATAATTGCCAAATCTTTGTAGCAGATTCCTACTTTTGTATATTTTTCTAACTCTCTGACCGATTAATTTTCAGTAATTATTATTGTGGGTTATGCAAAGGGCATATTTGGAGTACTTCTGAGGACTTGGGTACTTATTTTGTTCAAGTGCTCTTTTTTACATAAAAGTTTTAGGTATAAATTTGAAGAATTTTGGAAATAATGAAAAGTGTGTACATCTAAAAACAATCTTCTAACTTAAGTTGGATGTAAGAGATATGTTGTTTGGTTTGGAATCTTCCATGAGAAACACAGCTTTAACAAATCAATGGAGATAGTTATGATTATCACTTTTGAAAGCTAATTAAATTTGAATGCAATTCATAGATTTTATGCTAGATATCTGGATAAAACAGTAATTAAAACTAATTTTTCACGCAGAAAGATAACTGTTTAGCTTTGAAACGCATGGGAACTTTCTTTCGTATTTTTTATACCGAAAAATTACCCATTGTGCAATAAAAATGTACGGAAAAGTGTCACGCATGTAATAAATATGTAAATTTTTTCTTATGAAAATCTATAAAATTTTACCCAATCGTCCAACCATGGGAATTAAATATGAAGAAACAGTCCAATATCTTAAAAATGTTCAAAAGTATTGAGTAGAAACCTATTTCAGTAGTTTTACTTGAATTAATTTTGAAATATATGCCTTTTGGAAATCGCCCTAAAAACTTCACTCCAAACGCCGATGTTCCCAAATGGGAACATCCTCAAAATCCTACTTAGGATTTTTTTTCTGCCGAAAAATTTCAAGATTGGTTTTAGTAATGATGAAAGAAGCCATTTAAGCCAAAAATCAGAACCTTTAATTTGAAATTTGAATTGCGGCGTTTAAAAGGTTAAGTTCCCTGAATGCTTGTTTATTAAATAGTTTAATAATTAACGGTATCCATTTCTAGTTAAATAATAATGAAAAAAGCAATAATCTCTGTTGAAAGATATAAAAATTTTTAGAAAATAAAACACATGTTTCTCGCCACATATGAGATAATATTATAACCAATCCTATTCAAAAGCTTGGAAATAAAACCCAGGCTGTTTCTCAAAAGCATGAGGATATTAAAATAAATGGAAAACGTCTTTATAGCTCACGTTATCGGTTTGAAGCCCGTTACATCCTCCATAAATAAGCATTTAACTCCTTCTTTTTTGGACCATATTTGTGGAGTTAATTGAAAACTTGCGTTTCTGAAGCGAAGGATTCATTCATATCCCGAGAACTGAGTTTCGCCCATCCGATAACATCACTTTTTGAAAGAAGACAGGCTCAGCGAACAGCCGGAAGTGATTCTATAACCGCCGAATAAAAGTTTAAGAACCGGCGTTTAGAGCTGCGTAAAATTTTATGCTGGTCGGAGAAATATCTTTATTAATTCACCCGAGCTTTGCTTTTGTGATTTCATAAAACAGCAATAAAAGTTAGCGGCTTTTAAACGAAACTCGCCCCCTTTCCCAGAAAGTGATAAAGATTGCATTCTAAATTAAGTCCGTACGCGCTTTATGTTGAAAAAGCGAGCCCATTACAACAGCTTGGGAACTCGCTTTATATGAAGACGTAGCCTTGGTGCTTTTTTTTTTCCTACCCGCTCATCGTTTCATAAATATGCCGGCAAGAGGCGGAGTTATTAAAATTAAAGCCCTGACACACATGGGGGCTACTTTGAATTAATCAAACTAACAACGCGGAAATTGGAATTCATTTTTTATGAGAAAGATTTTGAGTTATGATACCCCATTGCATTGGGAAAGCAGCCGACGCTCCAAGCTGCTACATATTTTAATTTTCTGGAGATTGAATTCTGCCTCTGGGAATTAATGAGCATAAAAAACAAGTGGCCTTAGAGGGACAGTTTGACACTTGGTTTCTATTTCTGGAATGGTTTTTATTCTATTATTTTTTAGGTGTATGCTATAAATAGATACAAAGAACGAAACTTTACATAATTTTAATAACTTATCATCAGTATGGAAAAAAGCAAAAAAGATAATGATTTGTTTCCTTGATGATAAATTACGCCCCTTTTATGAGTTATTTATTTCAGTATTTCTATAAATGTACTATAATAATAAGTTTATTAAAAATACAAGAAGTACGGGTTGTGTCTTATAAAAGAAATTTATGTAGGTATCTGGTACTTCGAAATATACATTTAAGAATATTAACCTAGTCGCTTTTTAATTATTAATTTTTTATGCATAGGCGTATGCCATAAGCATTCAGTTTTAGTTTATTTGACTATTGAGCTGCATGCTGCTATTTCAAAACTGAAGTGTCCCAGTCTTTGAAATGTTTTTTTCAAAAACTGGAAAAACGAACCTACAGCATTTAATAGAGAGCTTGCAAAACTGAGAAACCACCCATCAGCATAAAATTCTTCAATTGTAATTCACATACCCAAAGTTCTTTCTTACCCCCCCCCCACTTTCCTGTTTACAATATTGTACGCTACTATCCCTTTCAAAATAACAGTTTACTACGTAAATTGCCGATATTCTTCGAGGACAGGTACTACTCATCAGGTTGAATAAGCTTATTTACAACATTTCAGACATATACCTTCCTTTTATGGCAGAAAAGAAATGGGTTCGGGAGATTTTTAGAAGACCAAGGGCTATATTCTGAAAGACAAACACGTAAAAGAAACGAGAATGGTACGGGAACGATGAAAAATCTCTCGACACAAGAGATTTCAAGGTTGTGCGAAAGGAGGCACCAGGAGGAAAAACGACATCTCTAGACCTCCCCTGTCAAATCTATCGTTTCTTCTTCGTGTTTTAAGTTTCTGAATACAGCCACAAAAGAAAGCAACTCGAAAAATATTAACATGAGTAAAACAATCAAATTCAACATCAGAAAATTCACTAATTCAATAAATCCTAACGTCCTTTCTTCTTGCGTTGCAGAAGAACCACCTGTGCCGCGCGACGGTGCGCAGCTCCTTTCCGCTGCGCCTACACGACGGCGGCAACTGCACCAGCGTGGACGCGTTCCAGCCCAAGTTCTGCGGCTTCTGCACCACGCGCCACTGCTGCCGGCCGCGAGTCACCACCGGCAAGAAAGTGCAGTTCCGCTGCGTCGACGAGGACGGCGCCAACCTCATACAGATGGACGTCATGTGGATACTCAAGTGCGACTGCAGCGGACCACCCTGCTAATAATAATGACAGTCGATGCTGACTGACTGATGGTGATTGCGAAGAACACGGCGGTTCATACTGTATCGACTAAATACGACGCCAAATATTCAACTATCGTCAAATTTTTGTTGTTTGTCGTGTATGTTTTAGAGTAACATTCGGGAGGAGATGGACGGAGCACTTAGGGGCCATTCATTAATTACGTAAGGATGATTTTGGTAATTTTTAACCCCCCTACCCCCATGTAAGGGTGCGTAAGATTTTTCAAACCTCTCCTCGCCTATTCTTACGTAATATTCCATTTCGTTTTTCAAAATAACAAAATGTTCGGAAAGGATAAGTTACACTAACACTCTCATTTTGACGTAAATCAAAGATTTTTATTTTTCAACAGATAAGTAATATTCTTGCTGTCAACTACATATTACCATTACATTATTATCTCTAGTCTTTGGAATACCATTTATCAGTAATTATTAACTTGGGAAAATCTTACGTAAGAATGGGTTTGACCCCCCACCCCCCAAGTAAGTGTATGTAGAGATTTTTCCAATCCCCCTCCCCCTCGGGACCCTTACGTTATTAATGAATGGCCCCTTAAACGTCAATGATGACATCTGAAGGCAGTGGAGAAGCGTGAGTAAGAAACACACAGGGGAAGGGATGGAAGCTGATAGTGATTTAGGCAAATTTTATTCGATCGTAAGATTAGTTTTTACTGTTTTATTCCGAATTTGGCAATTCCCCATGATATTGGAAGTTGTTAAGTATGATTTTGTTAATTCTCGGAATTTTTTAAAATGATTGAAAGGATAATATATTTATGAGCGCTTCACCTGTTTGCAACTCATTCTTCATCACTGTCTGGAGGCCAAATTACAATTCGAGGTAATCGAAATCCGTTGAAAAAGGTTATTATCATGGTAGAGCCATTTCATTGCATTTAAGCAATTAGAAATCGTAAACTGGTCTCCAACCACGTCCTTCTAGTGATGTAATCTTGCTATTTTGATCTTGATGGGCATGATTTTAATAATTCGGTTTGTAATTTTTGCGATGTACTATCTTATCTTAAACGTCTAAAACAGCTTGACGAGATTTTTCACGAGATATAGGTTACGGAAAAGTACCAAAAATTCATTGAGGATTCTATCATCATCGCATGAAACTAAATTTTCAGATAATGGATTACCGAAATGACGTGGTTAAGAGACAGTCTAAAACTTAAGATAGCTCTACTTTTACGAAAAGTTTTCAGTGGGTGCTCGAACATGCTTAGAATTTTTTTTCCATCGGATTTAGGTGATCTCGAATATGTTGTAATTTGGGCTCCCTACTTCATTATTGATGTAGGAATGCTCTGAAAATATTCCCATTTATTGTGGTTATTTGGGTCTTGATTATCTTTTACAGATTGCAATCCATGCGAGTTTATTTTTTAGTAAGAGTTACCATGGTTCAGGACCTATAGAGCTAAAAGCTGCTTACGACGGGCAAAAACCAGTCATTAAACAATAAATTAAGTATATGTTAAGAGGGTTTATGAAAGGATATTACTTTTGTTTAGAAAAAAATTCTTTGAGAACAACATGTTAAACTGCTTTGAACTCAATGCTCATGATAGAAAATGGGACATTCTCTGCAGCTATATCAAATGGTTTCTTATACTCATAGGGCTATTAAATGAAAAAAAAAATTAAGGATAAAGATTCTAAAATATCTCAGAGTTAGTTAGTTTGAGGACAGTGGTAAAAATATTACAGATACGATTGCTGACAAGACAGCCGTTCTCCTCACAGTGGCTCAGAATTACAAACTACAAACTTGTTTGGAGTGTAATTTTGCAGTTTGCTCTTAACGAAGCATTAAGGAAATTATTTTCTAACTAAACTTATAGTACTGCCAGCGAAGTAAAATGCGAAATTTCTTCATATACATAAACATTTTATTCCCAAATACTTTTTATCCTGTTTTATACCTGCCTGAGCCCATAAAACCCTAAACCAAACCAATCCTAAAAATATAATTTATTTACCTTCTTTTTCCCAAGCAAACACCTTAAAAAATTCAAATACTTTCTTAGATTCTAATGACTGGTTTTGACTATGATCTGGGAAGCTTTTTGCTAAAATAATTTCATTTATACTGTAATTCTAATAAAGACTACAAATTACATGCAATCTTTAAAAGTAATTGATCTGTAAACATCACTGAACAGAATAAGTCACTTTTTAAACAACAAATTATTATTTATAAAAATGTTGCAATTAAGCTAAAATTTTATAAACGTCGTTGCAAGTATTGCTGCAAAATTTTAAAGTTTAATTTCGTAATATAAAATGAGAAAATATCTCGACCAGTTTGAGAAACCTTCAAAACATAATCAACAACAGTTTTACATCTTCTCTTAGAGGATGTCCTTTAAAAAAATGTTTTTAGTGTGTTTTTCTTCAAAATCATTGTCAGAGAAGCATTGAACGTGTTCGGAAGCATATCACCATGTTTTGTAATATCAAAAACTACCGTCCATTCTCATACAAATATCGTTTTTAGCTGACGTTTTTGTTCACAAGACTGTGAAAGATTTTTTTTAGGAACTTGAAATACAATTAACGAAGCCACACAAGAAGGGACTTGTTAAAAATAAAATAGAGAACAGAAGCAGATATGAAGCGCACCTTTGATTGTATATTTTTAGCTAGACCTACTCGGGTGTATGTGTTCGTATGTTATGTCAATCACAAATGGAGCATTTGTGTCACTCATAAAGAACTATTGACGTTCTCATTGTTACATTTATTTCAATTCTTTTTAATGTGAAACTCATAGAGTATCGAAATGAAGGCAGGGATATTGAGAGAAGATTATTATTTTAAACGGAGCTGAAAACATATCTTTAAAAAAAAATGAACTGTGTGAACGCGTTTTCATAAAATAATGCACGAAATGTTTAAAATACACCTAACCAAATGATAATATCAAAACCCACTGTTAATATACTGATGGTTTTTAAGGATTAGACGATTGTGAACTATTATCGGTATTTTTAATAAAAAAGGAGTAACTTAATAAAATTATATTTCTAAAAAAAACTATCTCATTTGAAATTAATTATTATAGAGGAGTGGGTTATGCATGATATTTTATACTTAGAAAACAATTTAGCAATAACTTGGGGGATATTGAAATGGAAGAAGAAAAAACACATTTTTAATGCTATTTCCATACACATTCAAATGCGTTAAGATTACATTTAAGTTTTTAGGGATAACTTTGATTACCTTTAAGTAATGGAAATGGTGTAGGCACTAGCCTTAAAATAAAAGGTATTTTTATTGATCAATTGTGTGATGAGCTTATTCTGAATAAGAAAACAAACTATTTTTATCTCACTAGTCAAAAACTATATTATATTTTAGTTGAAATTAGAGAAATATAACTTCCCATTCATTAATGAAATAGTCATAAAATTTTCAACGTTTGTTAGTTCATTTAGAAAATCTTCGTTTTGAAATATTTTACTACGAAGGTTAGAATGTTAGACACTAAATGTATACGATAAAGTAAGAAAAACAGACTTTAAACCATTTCGATACACTGTGTGTTTATTGAGGGATAGAATTCTTATTTGTGTGATAGGCACAATGTTATATGAAGAAAAGTTGTACATGTTTACAACATTGATGTTATGCTTGATATAGTTATCCACATATCTTGATACGTTGTGGTTTTTGGAACTACTATTCATGTACAGTTTGGGAACGCCGTACTTCTTTCTGATGTTCTAAACTATAGTAATATACATTTTCTTAGATTGTATAACATTCTTGGAATAAAATAATGCTGTATCTTTAGTTTTTTTTATTTTCTCACAATCAATTTTTTATTCAATAAAAAAAAGAAACTTAATCAAGTAATATTTTTGTAATATATCAAGGAAAAATATTGATATTGTTGTAACTTTTTTTATCATGATGTTAATAGAAAATATTGATTTTATCTTTTGAGAAACGTTTTTTTTTTACCGATATGATGTATGGAATTTAATAGTAACATGTTTTGCTTCCCAATTGAAATTTAAGACAAAGAAAAACGCCTTTGTTTTTTATTAGTATTTGTAAAGATTAAAACCTAGCTGTCGAATTTCAATTTTATCATGACTACCTAAAGCTTGAGGTTGCTTTATTGTTAACATTGCAATGAAGTTAAAGTAATAAAATTTTAGGTTCAATACATAGTTAACTGTAAATTAACTATACAGAGAGGATGGAAATATATAAAAGCGCAATTTTTATTTTAAAAGTTATCGCATTATTGCGCCAATCTTTCCTCCATTATAAACCATAACGTTTATGTGATTCCACTTGAATCCCAAGAAAAAGGATCGGGCACATTTCACGTAAGAAATATCTCTGCTGAAGTAATATAAAAAGAAATAGCGGTTTCTTCTAGTAAAGAATTGGCTACGTATATTCATTTGAACTGTTCTTTTGTTTCTGATCTTGAGGTGAAAAAAAAATGGGAGGATCTGAAATGGCTATTAGAAGAAACGATTACTGCTTGTCTCTAACTGCAATGGGCGTTGCTTCGTCTGCTCTCTAAGGTAAGGACAAAAACACTTAATAATAAAAACAAAGTGATTTGCTGAATCAATTTCTATTGTATAAATTGAGGCGAATAAAACTTCTTGCAAAAAATTTATTCTCGTTTTTTTTAGGGAAAGTTCCCTGGGCAATTATTTATCCACTAATGACTACAGTCGTCCTGTGTTTACAATTATAATCACCTTTTATGCTTTTTCATTTGCCTTCGAGGCATTCCCTTGTAAAGAACAAGTATCTTAACTCAAAAACCGAATTCGTGGCAATTAATGTTTGATGCAAAAAAATATAAAATTTAATTAGGCTCGAAAGGAGAAAAATGGAGGTTATTTGTTTTGAATAATAAAGTTTTTTGCAGAGATTTGCTCATTTCCATTAATAAGTAAATATTTATAGGAAGTTACATTCATTCGTGGAAAAATACTTAATATTCTTGTTTCGAAGTTAAAATTACTTCCATCAATTAAAGTTAATGTCATAAGAGAAACAAGCTTTTATTTTAAGACTATTTAAGTACCGAACTACGCAACTGACTTAATTATTTTAACAATGTTATTACAGCAACTGTTACAAGTTAAAAAGTTAATGTTACCTAGAAGAGAACTGAGAAGTTTTCAGCATCATTTTACGCAATAAGTTTTAAATAGTCCTTATTACAACTGTCCTACTTCGTATTAATACAAAAATAAACACTTCAAAAATACCCTATTTAAGATATGTTTCAAAAATTTTATAATGATCTTTTAACTTAAAATAATTCAATATTCATTGAATGTTTTGAAAAACCTTAATACTATTTTGGCGTGACGTGTGTTAATTTCTACTAAGCTTTCTGCCTTTTAATAAATTTTAGATTGATTTGACGAATCAACATTGACCTGAGGTTTAAATGTTTATCAGATATTTGATCAAATTTATTAATTTGGTCATAATTTCTAGAAAAACTTCAGAGTAAAATAATATTAAATTAAGCACTAACAAAGTTGAGTTTAGGTAGTCTTCTGCAATTTTCCCATACGTAAACTTAATTTAGGATTGAAAATCCCTTACTACCCTAAATAAAAATAATTTTGCATTAAATTGAATGAAAAGCCACGCATGGTAACTTCGTCGTAAAAATTCAATGCCTGAAAGGGGTTTCACGAGGAAAAGTCCCTTTTCAACTTCCTCGAGATTCAAAAGATCCCTCTAGAATAATCAATCACCCCCCTCGTAATCAAGATCCCTCTTTCAAAAATCTACCTTTCAGCCTCGCCAACCAAGGAACTTACCTCATCCCATCAACACGGAATCACGATTCCATCGAAACACCCGATCCATGAGCCTCAAGGACCCTTCTCCCTTCAAATAAATATCGGCAAAACGCCTTCTAGCTCATTCAGCGAGAATTGACGTAACCCTAGATTATGCCTAATTATGGCTAGAGCGGAAACAAGATTTCGTGCCCCAAACAAGAAACTCGCCATGGAACTTTGCCGTTCGATCTACCAATACTTGTGACGTCAAATTACCGGGAACTTCCACTAATTAGAAATATCCGGAGTGGGTAAACCTTAAATGAGATTTAAATTACGGCCCCTGGAGTCATTACTGGATTTGGGAATAATTAGAGGCGATAGCCCGAAGAGTCTTGGGTTACTGATGAATGCTGCCTTTTATCGTCTCCCTCGTGGCCATTTTGAATTCGCTTAGTTGACGTATTTTTGTACCTTCGGGAATTTCCCAGTGGTGCTAACAGATTCGGGGGGGGGGTTGATTTCCGGAGTAACGATGAAGGGGTGGGTTTTGAATTCGCGTGGAAGATCTGCTGTGTCATATGTGGTTTTCAAATTGAGTCGTTTACCGATCGATAAAGTGAAAGTTTCAAAATTATTTCCTTTGATCATTTGAAATATTCCGAATGTATATTTCTAGATTTGTTGAGTAAACTTCTTAGAGTTTTTGCTAGTAGTGCCTACATTAAAGCTTTAGAATTTTTTTTTTTAATTTTAAATTATTTGTAAGATGCAAATAGTATCAATTATTGATTTTAAGTAAAACAATTGATTTTAAGTAAAACAATAATAGCAATTTATAGTTATGATGAGAAACGTTATTTACATATTCCTAATCAGTAAAAGAGTGCTTTTATTTTTCATGTCTAATTTTGGAGGATTGTTATAATTTTTGTTAAGTTTAGTTTTTATGAGAAAAATGAGTTAATTAGCCTTTTAAGTTTCCTTAAATGTTAAACAAAATTATGTGTTTCAAGTAACACCAGACAAAAACACAAAAGAAAGAGTTAAGGAGTTACACTAAGTCATTCGGGGTCATAATGACTCACTTTCTTACTCGCCTCACCGACACTAGTAAAACAAAATAAATACAACCAATACAAAAAATGAGCAATAAGTATTTTTGCTACAGGTCCTCATAGGAATAGCATTGGCAGAAGATCAAAGAAAGATCAAATATTCTTGCCGCCAATACTATTCCTATGGTTCTTAGGACGCAGCTGCATTCAACCTCCCAAACTTATATTAAGCCCCCTCATATTTCAACAATGTAATAGATTTCTATCTAGGACAAATGAGTTCTTGGGCAAACGTAACTTACCTGTTGGGCAAACGTATTCGACATGTCGGGGAGGTGACCTGTCGGGCAGTTGATAGTCGGGATTTTGAACGATTCCTTTTTCTTTTAATACATCCCCTCTAATTTGCTGCCAAAAAGTATATCTTATAACTCTGCTTTCCTCAAACTGAAAATTTTTTTTCCAAAATAACACGAAATCGCTTTTGAATTTACGACTTTATCAAACAAAAATGTATGGGTGCGTGATATTCATAATGCCCCGAATATGTCATCTTAATTCATTTTCTCTGTCAGAGAACATTTGTCTGGTGAAACGGCACGTAAAATGGATACAGAAAACTCCGATATCAACAAACCATAAATTTTATTGACTTCAGATTTCCCTTCTTCCATTTCTGAAACTGCGAGTCCTTATGCCATCTATACGTTTCTTCTCGTCCACATAAACCTAATGTACAGAAATTAATCATTCTGAAACTTCCTTCGTGCCACTTTTTAGTACCTATTGATATTTTTTCCTCAAGGGAGTACAAAAAATATGGGAAAGAAATCGAATTTTTGCAGAAAGCAAATATTTCAAATGAAAAGACATTTCTATCGCAGCAATGTACTGAAAAAACGTCGGTATTGATTCGATACTACTTTTTCGTGAGAGGTTATTTTTCTTCTAGAAGAGTAAATCAGCAGGGTTTTTTTCCATGGAAGCACTTTGGAGATGAGAGTATTTCCATTTAAAGCGAAATCTACTGATATTTTGTTGAACATTTTTGGACTTGTGTTATAAATTTAATTTAAATATATTTTTTCTAATCACTACTAGCAATTCTGTTTCAAAGGTTATTTTCGTATAATGTTCAATAAGAAATTTGTAATAAACGATCAAAAATATTGACGCAAGATTAAATTTGTGTTTCAAAACCCGGAGCAAATAAAAGATTGTTTCTATTGCTCAAAAATCCCAGACTACTAGAGTTTATTACTCAAAACACAAGGTTATTATGATTACGATTAAAGTTTCAATTTTAAGCGACTCTAAAAAGAAAACCACTTTCTAGAATGACCTGACATTTCATCTGAGTATTCTTGGAGCGGGGGGATTTCTTTTTTGGAAAAAGAAGATAAAGCCAAAATTGGTCAATAAGTGACACTGTATTTGTCTTTATCTCTTAAAACCAAACTAAAATCAGGCAAGTTTCATAAATATTAACTATCTTACTTGTTTTTAGTTTGGTTTCAAGGGGTTTTAACGATTACAGTTTTTTCTTGAAAAAATTCATTCTCTTCAGATAAAATATCAAGTCATTCTGAGCAGTAGTTCTTTTTAAGCCTTTTAAAGCTTTCCTTTTAATTACGAGTACATTAATAAATTTTACCTACTACTTTACAATAATAATCTCTAACTTCCTTCTCTTACAAATTTCAATTTTTTTCAATTATTTCTTTCGCAGGTCTTATGTCAAAAAATATAGCCTCTCTTTATTTTAACTTTATGCTAGCTGTATCTTAACGATTTTCTGTTGCTTAAAATAAAACCTTTCTACACTTAAACACTAACAACGAATAAAGTTAGTCTTGACTTTATGATTTGTACAAAAAACAATTTTAAAAAAAAATTCGGTAAATATGCACGGAAAGAGATATGTATCAACAAACAAATAATAGTAAATGAACGGCAAATTTAATCTTTACTTTCGTATCGCCCATGGTAATGTCCTAACCTCAATTTAACAGGGGGAAATGTGTGGGGATTAGGCAGACCTTCACAGCAATTTGAAAGGACTTTACCGGATAAACAGGGCCTAAATAGCTCTCTTGAATTTGAATTCTCTCCAATCAGTTGGGCCAAATGAGACCAGAGTGTAGCTATCCCAATGGCTCTAATGAATGCTTAGGAATGAAAGGAATATTTCGAGGTGATTCCGAAGGCACTTGCAGTGTTGAGCGTTCACTAACTTTCTAAAATAGTTTTATAAATTCCCTCCATGCCCATGTGATTAAGGTTATCTTGAACTCTCAAAAGACCGTTTGCATTATGGTTAGGAGGCTTTATATAGGGCTTCTAACTATTTTAGGTACGTAGATTACGCTTAAAAGTGAGTGCTTAAAGTAGAAGTAAAATATGTTATTTATATTAGGAAAGCGAAGCTCGGAAATTTTGAAACTCTTCATGTACAAATTTATGGACAAAATTAACTTGTATTTTCATTACAAACATAGAGAGATACTATTTATTCCATTTTCCGGAGGATGGATGGCCGTGTTTGGTGCCCGGAAAATGGAATAAATAGTTATTCTTCAGGTCGTGGAAGTTTTCATCAATGTATAGAGAGATACTGTTTAATTAATACTCAATAATGTGATTTGTTTACCCTTATTAATGGAGTTTTGGCTGAAAACACTCTTTTTGCCTAAGGTTGGTTGAAGAAGTTCATTTAATTTGAAATTTTTCATTTTATTTTTAAATTCATTTGCACTGGATACAATTATAAGACTTTATTTTCTTCTTCAAATATTAAGAATAATATAAGAATCATTTACATTATTTTTAAAATATACGTGAGCGATGTTATCTGTGTTGCTTTCTTTTTATAATGGTTGCATAAAAGTACGCAAAGCATTTATTTATTTTTCGGTGAATTTAATCTTTAGAGTGAAATATTTCTTTGTTACATAAAAATGGAAAAGAAAATAACACTGTATAGATATTTTGAAGGAAGAATGGGTAGTTTAAACTTTTTATAGAATAAGTATTGTGCTCTTTTTAAAATTTGGGTATTTTCTCCTTTCCCATATTTTCCATTGTTCTTAAGATAAAAAAATATTTAAAATGGTGAGATCAACTTGATATTGCTTTTTTACAACATTTAAAATTTATTTCAAAGGGTTTAAGAAACCTGAAAAGGGTCAAAGAACCTGTAAAGCACATTTTGTTGATCATAAATCACTAAAAAATGAGGTTCATCCAGCCATCTTCCAAATGAATGTTTACTTAACTAATGAACTAGTATAATACAACCAAAAATATCTATATTGACAAAAGAAGGAAACAAATTCTTCAATTACAGGAATAATTTTGTTTAAAAGAAGAAAACTGGTTTAGGGAAGGAGCTTTGTAAGTTAGTTAAGGCTGGTTTCTGATAGTAGGAGATTTAAATATTTTTCCATTAAAAATCTTTATTTTTGCATTAAAAGTTACAAAAATCTCCATGAATAGTCCTCCCTTATTGTAAAGTTCCTTTAAATTTGCTTTATGTGAATTTTTCCAATGTTTTAAGAAGTAAGCATGTTCCCTAGTATCGATAGATCTAACTTTCTATAAATTATATTAGAAAAATTTAAAATTCAACATTTAATGACCTTTTCAAATATAAATAGAAAAAATACCAAAACTTTTAAATTATATAATGACTTAATAGGGATATTTAATGTTATTCAATCCATCAGAAAGAAAATAGTTTTATTCGATTCCGAAGTACTAGTAAATATTTGGATAGCGGCAGCTAAAATATTAAAGTATCATCAATCACTGTCACGTACAGTATATTCTTTTTGATAAAACTTTTTAAAAGGAAATTTATCATCTGAAATTTCTCATACCTCAAACGCTAAACAAATATAATAATAAAAGTTTTGGCATAAAATTATTTTTCAATTAATATCTCTGGGACGATAAAAAAAGTGTTTCCTTAAAGAACGTATCACTTTTGATAAAATAATTAAGACTTTGCTCTTAAAGAAAGGTAAATGCAACATTAGTAAAATGTTCCAGTCAATTTCATTACACATATTGTTTAGTATATGGGTCGCTAGATCTACTTTTAATTTAATGTTATTTTTGTTGAATCTCTTTTATACACAAAATACACATAAAGTCCGTTTCACGGGGTTTTTTTGGAACCAGCGTTTCCTAGGGTCATGGAAGTAGGGTATAACCCTAGGTAAATGACCATGGAAAATCCATTGAGATTACATACACCACCTATAGCGGCGAATTAAGAAAGTTAAAAACAATACTTAAGAAACTAAAGGAGATAGGACAAAAACTTTAAGGAAAAATTGTTGTCAATATCATTAAGAACGCGCAGTAACAAATTTCATGAAAATATCTTTAACATTCGAGGAGATATTGGCATGTGAAAATAACATTTTTTCCGGTCCCAAAAAAGAAAAAGTTCCCAAATTTGCAAATTTCTTTGATTTTTTTTTAAGTTAAAAATGTTTAATCAATTTTGCTAATATTTCCTCAAATATTAAAGGTATTTTCATTATTTTTTCTGCGTGTTTTTTATGACATTGCCAACAACTTTCTTATTTAAGTTTTGGTTCTATCTACCTAAGTTTTTTAACTAATTTTTATAACCTTACTTTGCCTTGTAAGTCATCGCAATGAATTCTCCATTGTCACTTACCTAGGGGTAGACCTTACTTTCCCTAGGAGACGTTGGTTCCAAATAAAAACCGTGAAACGGACTTTTGAAGCACCCTGATAATTATCGTAACTAGTGCACCTATAAATGCTCTTTATAAGTGTTGAATATATCTTTCTGGTGTAAAAAGCTAACATCTTTCAAAATATTTTACTTATCACATAGAGCCTCGGATGACTACGATGGATGTTTTTTGAGAAGTATATATGTTACGGGCAATGTGATAAATTCAGTGGAATTTATGAATGAAATTTATCACTTTGCCCGCCTCCACTTCGGGCATTATTAATAATGCCCGATTAATCACTTTGCCCATAACATATACAGTTTTAAAATCGGCAGCTACATCTTATAAGTCTGGCTATGGTATACACATATGGGCTGGTATTCTTTCATTTATCATATAAGGAAGGAACTGAAATGAATGAAACTTATCACTTTGCCCGCCTCCACTTCGGGCATTATTAATAATGCCCGATTAATCACTTTGCCCATAACATATACAGTTTTAAAATCGGCAGCTACAGCTTATAAGTCTGCCTATGGTATACACATATGGGCTGGTATTCTTTCTTTATCATATAAGGAAGGAACTAGATTTCTTTTGCCCTAAAGGCATGAAAGGTACAACATAAGCTTTTGAAAGAAGTTGAAGGATGATGTATACATACACATACAATTACACCAATTGGAAAATACATCAGTGATACACCAGAATTTACAAAGTGTTAGGCATTTCTTGAACTCAAAATCGGAGTTGGGGAGCATTAGTGTACTACGCATGAGCTTGCTGAATTTTTAAAGTTTTCATGAAACGAATCAAGAAAGTTCAAAAGTCAAGGTCTTTCCCCATCCCAAAAGAGTGTTATCCTCTCTCTCTTTCTCTCAGCTGTTGAGGAAAGAGCGTCCGCTTCACTTAATTGCTCCTAAAACGGCGATTACCCTTGACACTTATTGTGGCCATCACTCGGCATTGGGCAGCTATCCTAATTAGGGCAACTATTATCCTGTAATAAGTAGTAGGGAGAAGATGCGCCTTTCGTGAATACAGGGTATTAGGGAACACGGCGAAGAAGACGGGGCAACCTGAGTGGCAGCGTTATTTGCATCTTTTCTCAGAGAGCAAAGAAGACACTGCCACGAGACTAATTGGACGCCGAAAGTAAAGTAATTAAGAACACGGTTGATTTCAGAGGGAAGCAATTACACTTTTTGCACGATCTCCTTTGTTCAATCCATCGCTCAATTACCAAGGCCTCTGGATACCCAGGCTTGACGTCATGGTTAGCGTTTGTCTTGCTGTAATTACAGGGGGACTTAGTCCTCTAAATTCTCACGTCATTTTATGGCAGGTAGTTAAGAGCACTAAGCCCTTCCGTGAAGGGAGAAATTACTTAAACTAATTTCGGACTTTGGCCTATTGGAAAGTCTTTTCTATCGCGGGAGGACTTTTGTTGAAAAGTTTGCAACTCTTGATAAAAGGCTTAATACAATCAATTAAAGGGGGTTTGGGAGAATCATTGCCGTCAATTAATGGTTTATTGGGATGTTAATTATATTGTAGAAAGAAGTATTTTTAATTAATGAAGTTTTAAATTGACCTTGAAAGATAGATTATTTTCTTACTAAAAGAGCTGATTGGAATTCTTATTATAAAGACCAAAAATATTGTTTCATGTAATTGGCAAATTAACAAGGATGTATATTGCATAAAATGTAATCCCCCACGAAAACCAATCGAAATTTTTAAAATTACAACATTTGTTCTTTTTTACAAACAAAAGGTAAATATATTGCATAATGTATTGAAAAATAAACACCTACATTGAAAATCCAAGACGGATCGATAAAAATTTCCATATTAGATGAACCCATTTCCCAAGTAAAACTAAAACCTTGGGGGGGAGGGGGGGTTCGCTGTTACCCAAAAGGAATGAATAAACATGAACCATTTTTTCTGTCGCTTGCTTAAAGAAAACAAAATTCTTCTCTGATGAAATACAAACGGTAACACAAAATTTTAAATTGTTATTAAAATTATAAATTAAAGTTTCCTTTATTATAAGCGATTAGTCTATTTTACTTCAACATTCCCAGTGGGAGTGTATCATGCAACAGGATAAATATTTCTACTGTGAGAAAAAGTTAAGAAATTCGGGAGATTGAGAAAGTTCCAATTTTTTTCATTCGAAATCTTAAAAAAAATAGTACTATTTTCTTTTCAAACTTAGATTTAATTTGAAATGTTTCGAGGAAGTTTTGTTGCTTTTCTAAATTGAACATAAAGAACTATTTCACCCTAGAAGTGGACTTAACATTTCCAAAATACTTCTATTTGTGTTTTTTTTTATTCTTGACGTTTTATTCAAACATCTTCACCAGCGTTTCTCTTTAAAAGTTTCTCCCATCCAATTAGGAAACGCATTATTTTTATGGAATAAAGAATGCAAACAGTTTTTGAAATTTTATCTGTTCATAAGTTTATCTTTAGCACTTATTCAGCTTTCAAAATCTAAAAACTTGGGAAAACCTTTTTTGGGAAACCTTTTAATGGTGGCATGTGAAAAGAAATGCTTACTTCTTTAAAAATAAGATACTGTTATTAACACCGAAAACAATAATGAATATATTAGATTTATTCCATCTATATATATATTTTTTTTTCTTTTTTTTTTAATTTAATAAAAGCATTTTATGTTAGGGATAAAACTTTAACAGAGATTGTAAAGATTATCTGTTTTATAAAATATTTAAAAACAACATTATATATTTATTAATTTGGTGAATATGAAATTTCGAATTAAAAAAAGAACGGTTTTATTACTACTAGTTTACTAGTACTGCTATTTATTATTCAAATAGGACTACTTTAAACAGAACATTCTTCTTAAAATCCCATCGTATCTTTTCTCCGTCACTCTCGATGTTTCTTCTCCCACCTTCTTCGTTTGATAAGGTTCGAAAAATATAGGACCTATAAAAATAAAAGACGTAACTTATCGAACATCATTTAATACTACACAACGACTTACTAGATAAAAACAAACGTGTTCCATGTTTCAATCAATACAGTGTCTTTTACCATTTTTTTGCTCTCTATCGTCTCATCCCCGTATCTTCCTAAGCCCATATATGTTATCCAGTAAGCCGTAACTATTTTTCTCCGTACTATTTCTATAGTGCTAACTTTCTATAGCCGAATTTTTCATATTCTGCAAAAACAATGAATGTCAAGAAAGAAGAAACAAGATCTTGAAAGGATTCTCCGGATCTGAGAATAATTCCATCAATAAGCTGAAAACAGCCAATTTAGGACTTAGCTCTACACTAAGAGATCAAAAGGCCAGAAGTGTTTACATTATTCAAACAACAAACTCAGTCTTTTCTTGGGAAAACCCTCGAAGGTTGCCTACAAGATCAGGTCGCAGAAAAAAGGGGTACTCCATCCCCAACGACGCTCCATCCTTGGCGTCGACAGCTGGCGTCGCATCCGTTGTCCGAGACCTGATTACGTTTGCTCCGAGTCTCTGCGGTGACGTCTTTCAATTCGAAAAAAATTTCAATTTAAGTTTCTTTCAGACCTATCCGTTCCTGCCCTGAGAGTAAAAAAGAAAAGAAACACCAAAGAAAAAGCTGAAAGAAATACGAAAAACTCTCTCAGTCTCTCCCGAAATCCTCAACTGTGAGATTTCGGGAAAGAAAATCACACTATGGCGTGTTACATGTTTCGGTATCAAATATCAGGCGTTTTTGTTACACAGATGGCGTGTAGCTCGGGAGATGGGCAGAGCAGGCAATTTCCTTAGTTCTGCAATGTATCGCTCCGGTTCTTTTTTTTTTCCTATCTTTCCTCTCGCAAATAGCATAGATCAAATATTGTCTTCTCACGCTTTTATCGCGTTAAATTTGGAATGAAGTGTTTACTGTGGATGACGTTGCACAATCCTAGAAACAGTCAATACATATGTTGATAAGGGGAAGTACTACAATAAATAGTAAGTAGTACATAATCTAACTTTACACTATAAAAACAATCCCGTAAATCTGGGTTTATTGTGCATGTTATAAAGTAAATCCGTACCTCAACGGTTTTTTATCAATTTCATGTGTGTTTTATTTGTTTTTATATGGTAAAAAAACGTTGTAATTACAGGGATTTAACTCAAGGGGTTTTTCATAACCAAAAAAATGCCATTGTTCAGAAACGTATATTTTTGGGGATTTTCAACAGTGTAGGGTGAAATTATTTTCTATGTCGTATTCATTTTCTTTTCATCTAAAAAATGTTTGCCCTTTATCCATAGAAAAGTGTAGAAATTAAAACTTAAAAACCATGTAGTATGTACTGATTGTGTATGCAAACTACATAAGAAGGATTAAAAACTGATTCACCTGGATTTTTAAATTTTGAATTGGTATATACTTCTATACATTGCAAAGAAAAAATTCCAATAGTAATGTGAGTCACCTACTTTTATTTCCAAATTAATAAAAATTATGTTAGCATACGTTATTATATATTTAATTAACCATTACTCCATTTTAAAATTACCTACACAAACTATGTATTATATATTGAATCTTTACTACATAAATTTCACCACATAATTTTCACTCACTTCACATCACTTTTAAAGACACTTTCAGGCAATTTTAACATCTAGCTACAAATAACTTTAAGATAACGAATAGTTTACCCCTCTCTTAAATTCCAATTGATTAAGAAGCACGCAATTTAAGAGATAATTTATCTAGTAAGAAGGTCCTAGAAGTACTTAACATTCACTGGAACTATTAGATACCCTCGTTAAACGTATTAAGATAGAAACGGGCACTTAATGAACGAACAAATTATTAGGTGGAATGACTAAATTACTACCAGAATTAATCAGCAATTCCGAAAACTTCATTTATTATAGCGTCACACGCATAAGAACATAGTTTAAAGTGTTTGAAACTCTTACTTGTTATGAGATCTTGAGGACAGTGCTTGGGTGATTGGTTTCTTAATATTTAAGATATCAAAATGAAACTCATGAGAGTGTTTTAATGAAATGTCTTTCGAAGACAATTTTATCAGAAAACCTGGGTTTGATATTAAATGCGATTTAAATTTAGTTAGACTCCCTCAGTTATTGAATAGAGGTCTTTATACCTGGTGCTTTATAAAGGTTTTGATTAGGTTTTTTAAACATTTTCTAAATAATATAACATTGCAACGCGTAGTAATAGGTAAATTGATTCAAATGTATTTTAATTATGTATTTGAATATGCTTTTCATTAATTATACTATTTACTTAATACTCCAATAGTTACATATATTTTAAAAATGTGTTTTTTATTCGTTCTAATTTAATTTACTTACCTTACAATACGACACATAATTTTTTTACCTGTATGAAATTCCCCTCCCGGTTTCTTAGAATTTTAATATAAAATCTTTGAATTTTTGCAACGAACATTTGAAATGCAACGTCGTAAGTCTAAAAAGTAGCTACATTTTTCAGTTCAGATACTTTTAGTTTTAATGGAAAGATATAAAGAACGTTTCTTCTTTAGTTTTTTATTCCTTTCATTTAAGGTGTAATTTGGCACTTCCACTTTTTTTATCTACATAAAGCATACCTATAATTTCATTGTGAATGTTTTTCTACAAGAATACTTTCCTACTTAAACTGTTTATACTTATTTTAATAAAAGATTAAGGAAGGAAACCAAAGACAAACAACAAAGACCAAATTGACCTCTCAAAGCTGCAGAGGGAGAAAGAGAGAGAGAGAAAAAGTTGCCAATTTAAGAGCAAAAGTAAACCCCTTTTTCCACCGCAACAGCCAGTTGATCAACCAGTTACCCCTCCCTATTTCTCTTCTTCCCTGAACTTTTTAGATTGTTTGATGTATCCGACCCAAGGGAGACCCGGTCCCGAAGAAATAACATCACAGCCTCCCCACCTAAAGCAAACCCCAGCTCCTTTACCCCTGTGCGAGGTAAAGGAGCCTCCACTTAACGTTGTCTCGGGCGCAAAGAGAGAGAGAGGGAAATACAATACTACAGCTCAGCTCACGTAATCGCGGCTATTTCTTCTTTCGTGTCTAACCACTCTGTTCGCCCTTTTGCTGAGTCAATAGCGGCCCAGGTCTTTGTTCCATTTGTGCGAAAGCTCCTGGAGAAGGAAGCCATGTTTTTCTTTCGGGCTATTCAATTAGTGGCTTCTTCCTTTTGCTATAAGGGCGGACTGCTAAGATTCGGCTACTTGGGATGAATACGTTGACAACTATGTCATTGCAATCTCATGGTTATCAATTCATAAATCTGAGAGACTGAACTGGAACACTCCTTTCAATTTACAATCTTTAAAAATCCCTGGCATTTTTTACTGAAAAAATTTATTCTACTTCGTAATCCATCTTCGTTTATGTACTAATTTGTGTACCTTGAAAATGGTTTACAAAATTTACAACCTTCAAAAAAAAGTAAATACCAGAAATTATCTCACCGATATAAACTTATTATTCAAATAAATAGGTATCTTCCTAGAAAATCGTCGGGCACCCTTAAAATTTTTTAATACAATTTTTAATTTATAAAATTAATGTGTATCTAAATACCAAGGTTAACTCATTAACTGCATTAATGTTAGTGAAAAATATAAACCAGTAACAAAAAACAAGTATTCAATAGATTTTTACATCTTTTGAACCTACTCCAAGAAAAACAAAGAATTCTTGAAAATAAATACAAAGCTGTTGTGAGCTTCGTTGAAAAAAATTCAATTCTAGTGTAATACACTAATACTACTCTAAAGTAATACTCAATGCTAGCGTAATACACAATTTACCACACGAAAACCTGATAAAAGTATTAGCGAGTAAGCATAAGCAAGTTTAAATGAAAAGTCAACTTCCCCTAGTATTCGCAAATATAAAGTTATTTGCTTAACATTTCTCACTAAGTTTCCACATAAATATTGTATTAGACCCGTAAAATCAATATTGCTTACTAATAGCATCCCTTTAATACATCCCAGTTTGACATCCCAAACGCAGAAAAATTTCTAATGGATATCACACTGTTGACAGTGTGTATATAGTAACTCTAAAATGCAGTATAACTTCCTCCAGTAAATATTGTTGTATAGTAAACTGAAGCCGAGTTTCATTAAAGTTAGCCCATACAAGCTAATAACAAATGTTTGATTGTGAATGAAGAAACGTAAGTGACCAAACATAAATAAAATTGGGATGTTATGGCGTTATCAAGGGGTTGAGTGACCATAAATTTATAATCTTAATACATATACATACTTAATAATCTACATAATCTGATACAAAAAATGAATGTATACTAAAAAAAACCTATAACTATTTAGTTAACAAATCAAAATTTCTTTAAGTTAAGGGACTACATTCCTTTTTATTTTCATTGATTTAATATATCAGTTTTTCTTGTCAGAATATGAAACAAATTTTTAAAAATCTAATTTTGGTACTAAATTCTTCCGGGCTTGTTGCAGTAGTCTTGCAGATGTTTTAAAAGTTTTAACCACAAGTTTAGAACTGTTATATCTGCAAGACTAAGGCCAACAAGCCCGGAAGAATTTTGTATTAATTATAACTCCGGCCGTATAAGCCTACACAGTTTTATATATGATACGAAGTATAAGTTAAGTAATCAAGTATGTCGAATGTTTAAAATGAATTATCTCAATTATGTATCAACCAATAACAAAAAATTGAAAAATAAAAATACACTGTATATTAATTTAATTTAAAATAATCTTAGGGTATTATTTCATTGTTACAAAAAGAGTTGAAAAGAGTTGCAGAATACTGGCCGTTTTGTAGATTATAATGCAATTTTGTATATGTTAGTTCTAATCCAGTTCAATAAATCTCTTTCTTAATGTTAATATTAAAATAAATGATAAAATTGAAATACATTTTACGTTTTGGATGATCATAAATCAACTACTTGTTGATTGTATGTGTTAATTATAAAACTAATTTTAGTAAAAACTAATTGATGGAGGAAATAGTATCATCAAATTGTTATCTTTTCTGTTAGAAAGCTCACGGGAGAGCTTTAATGAGAAAAAATGCTTTTATTTAAACCCCCATTTGCACTGTTAAACAACTATTCCACAACCGTCATCACATCTTATCTTTAATTTCTTTTTATCTTTAAAATTCAAACAAGCAATATCAAAGCTATTTTGAAAAATATTTATGAATAATTGATATCATAGAAACAAATACATGGCCAAATTAAATTAATCGAGGGAAAATTCTCTTTTTCATAAAAAGGCTGGGATTTGGGGGAAATTCTTCTTAAACCTTGCTAATTTAATTTATTACTCGAAAAATGGAAATCGATGATTAAATGGTTTTGCCTGAAAGTACTTTTTAAAAGAAACCTCGAGAGACTTAAACTCATTAGTTACTTAATGATGCCAATTAAAGTTCTTGAAAGGGATGTGAGTCAGCCAAAGAACTTATGGTAGTTAATTAATCCCAGAAGCACCCGCAGTCGTTTAAAATCTGAAATAGTTAAGTTCCCAAACGTGTTCAATGAATAAGGCAAACAAACTCCCAAGATGAGATAAATCGAAAAGGAATTATCTCATTAGTAGCGGAACTTCGCAACAATAGAAAATTAAAGCTTTTTTTTCTCTTCTAAACCTTCAACATTGTACAGACTCGGACGTTTTCTCCCACTCTCTATGAAACAAAATACAAGAACCTTTTTTTTTTCTTATACAATAAAAAATACTAAGAATCTGAGGATTTAGCTTGCAGTGATTTTTTTCAGTGCGTTTTATTAAATTTTAATCTTCCTTTGCGTAGTCGACATTAAATTGTTCAATGGTAGTTGGATTGTTTTGTAAATTATTTAGAAATATTAACAGGTTATAAGGAATTCATAAACAATTAATGAGGATTTATATGATTTTATTTATAAGAAAAAATTGTGTTGAAAAACAATACACTTTCATTATTTTAATAAAAGTTATTCTGTAAAAACCTCTAGTACTCTATTTCTAAGTAAACCTCTTATACAGTTGACAGTTATAAATTTTAAATTGTTATTCATGTGATCTTTAGACAGAATGGATTTTCTGGAGAAACAAAAAAAGTAAATTTAAGCCCTTCCTTAGTTAGGTTATTAAGGAATAGGTATTTTAAAATTTTGACATATAAATAAAATTATGTTACAACTCCTTAATTTTTATCTTCAACTAATAACATTCTGCTTAAATATAAATTCAAAAACTTAGTCATCCTTTTTAAAAAAGATATTTAACATTTTCCTACTGTATGCATTTCTTAAATTTCATAAATAAAAAAGCTGGGAAATAATTCAAAAGAAACTGGTTAGATAAAAAAAAACTTTGAGTAAACTGTACTGAAAACTATACTTAAGTTCTTTAAGACAACACACACATGAAAATCGTAATTTATTCCCCCCAAAATATTTTTCTGTATAAAATAAACAAGCTTTTTAATTAAAAATTCATCTTGAAACTCTTCTTTATACACTGTGAGAGATTAAAGTAGCAAATCTTTGCCACCTAGACTAAACTCATTCTTAAACTAAGAGCTCAAATCACTTACAGAAGTCTCCAAAGATTGAGAAATATTTAACACCTTTTACTTAAAAATTTAAACAGCTGTTGTGTTAACCACCGTAAAAGGTATGATGGGCCAAGATTTGTTAGAAGAAACTATGGTATCCTGAAACGAGTTTCTCTTGAATATTTTATAACTAAAATAGATAAGTGAACAGGCACTTTTAAAAGACTAAAGGGATTTGTTGTCCTTGTTTTAATAAAGAAGATACTTTGCCTCTACTTGATATATATTACTTGCAAGGGATTCGATCTTTCATCATGAGAAGATGGCTTTAAATTTCTTACTGTGCATTAATAAGTATTCAGAAATTACATCACAGTTTCCAAGAGTTTTATACCCCTCCCTTTCCCTTGTTACGACATTTCCGGCGCTCATCCAATTTTGTTTTGCTACACTCTATGTAAGAGGCTTCATAATTATAAACGTCAAAATTCCCATTTAAATTTTGCATTGCCATTTTTCTCAAAATCAATATTGGCCTAGGAAAGTTTAAAATTACTTTTCTCATTAATTAAGGGCGTATAATATCACACTCCCATACAAATCAGCCTTTTCTGAAAAGAAACTTAAGGGCACTTTTTACTTAACCGCAAATAAAGTTTCTTATTGTTGTGTGTCTGAGTTCCGATAAATTAATTTTTTACTAAGAACATAATATTATATTTCTACTGAACATAAGAAACTCATAAAAATATACTCTTCTTCCAATTTCGTCGATTTTATTCAAATCTAAGAGTTAGTTTAACGTTTAAAGAATTAAATTCATTTTTATAGCAAGATTTATGCTTGAAAGAAAAAAACAAACTGAACGCAAAACATACGAGTGAAAAATGCATTCAAAATAAATTTCGAGCAATAATTTACACCCTTAAAAAAGTGGCCCTTTTTTTCAAAGTCAAATTCTGAACCTTGACCGAAATTGAATACGTATAAAACATGGCTCCACCACTGAGGGCTCCACTCCTTTCCCCATACCTCGCTGAAAAACACCATTCATTTTCTACTAAAACTTCTGTATAATTTTTTCATCATTGGCTTTCGGGACCATACTCAAAAGTGCAAGGTCATTCGTCACGCTTCAGCCAATGATGAAACACACTGATTGACAGTAATTGCAGCAATCTATCATTCCCCCAGTGGCTTCTGATTACTTTTCTTCACAAATATCAGCCCTCTTTCCCTTGCGAGAACACGAGAATAGGCTCTTATACGTGAAGGATCAATTCAAAATTAAATATTAGGAAGCCCCGGGACGTTGAAAAATTCGGGACTTTATGAATAGGTAGTAGTTTTTGTAAGGAATAGACGTAGGTATTTTTTGGTAACAAGAACAATCCCCCTGGTATACATGAATATATACAGTGAATTTATTTTAACACAATGGAATTTTTGGTTTATGAGGAAATTTTTTATTCACTTTTTTGTGAGCATGCGTAGTAATCCGTGTGTAGTATGTTCTATAAGATGGTTATGATCAAATTCGAATTATACTCAGAATTTTCAGAACAATAAACTATTGATAACTATAACTAAAAAGTTCGACAAGAAAAACTTTAAATATTCTTTTCGGATTTTAATTCCCTCACTCATAATAGGGTATTATATAGCTTTCTAAATAATAAAAAGATATAACTTAAACATTGCTGATTTGTGTTTTGAATTTTTGGGGGGTTATTAAAAGTTTTATGTTAAATAAATTTTGAAAATTTGACTCATAAAATAGTGTTTCAACTCATTTTTGAAAATATTTTATTCTTGTGGGACACATCGCCAACTTGCTATGCTACATGAAGTTGAAATATATCTCTAAACTATACATACTAAGAAGTGTTTACTTAAATTTTTCTCGTTTGGTGGAATGCATAAAAAAAGCGGCACTTCGGTGGGACTTCAATGAAAAAGCGGGACACAGAAAATAACCTTATAAGCTTTTTAATTTTGTAAACTTAAGTATTAACTGCTAGAGTTAAAACTGCTTAATTAACAACTTAACTGAACAACAATAATAAATAATGTTTCATTTTCTTTTACCTACCAAACGAATCTGAAAAATAGGGTAAATACATCACGTATTTTAATACATCAAGGGTTATTAGTGCACTATTGAGGCAATAATTAGGAATGAAAATAATCTTAAGAGTGAAATCTGACGCTTTGAGTTGCAATAGACAATAGATGATATTTATCAATATTGGAGGAAATAGTTTTTTTCTTAAGAGCTCCAATAAAAATGCAAATATACTTTTTATACTGACATTTCAAAGAATTTCAGGAACTCGAATGTCATTTAACTGCTTCGAAACTCTTTTTAAAGTCTGGTTAAATTGAATGAAACCAGAACCCAAGAAAAAAAACCTGTTGACAAGAAATTGCGAACGATGAAAATATCTCCAGGAAATTTTACGATGGCAATTTTTGGCATCGAAACGAAATGCTTCACTATCCCTTTTTATTTTGATATTTTCCTTATTTTCACTGAAAGTAAAAACTGTCACTAGCAAATTTTCTGCCTAAAACAAGAAAAAAAAGTATCAAAGAGAGAAGAAAAAATACTCTAGTGTAGGCTTTCTTCCAACACTCCAAGCCCCCTAAGGCAAAGCTGAAGTGTTGATTTCTTACACTTTTTCACCCCATACGTTATCGAAAGAGATATTTTGACTTTTATTTCTCAACGAACCCATAAAGCTTTGTAGCGACCCTCCCTCTCCGGAATCTTCTGCTTTACCACCCTCAAGATTGCGTGTTACCCTGACATTTATTTCGAAATCTAAAAAGTTGCTTTAGGAACGTGGCTTTTTATTCTTTCACTTTACACTTTAGTATCAATCAGATTAGTCTTTTATAGTTTCCAGTTTGGTGCGGTCATAAAACGTTTGTTGCTTTTATTGAGCGTTTTTACTTAAGAAAACATATCCCCTTGTTCCTTTCTTGCATAAAACTGGTACTAACAACGCTTGTTAAATCTTGGAAATGCACGCTTTGAATCTTACGTTATCGTGAACCTTATTTTAAGCTCAACTTTCCAACTACAGTTTTTATACATGCTATCTTTGGGGCAATATTAGATAATGTTTTAACAATGTTTGCAACTTAAATGGCCTCTATGATCTTAACACACGTAAATCACACTCCAAATAAATGAAGAAGAAATCAGATAAACTTAATTTAAAATAATAATGGAAATTTTCGAAACTTAAAATTATATTTATTGTAACTATTGAAACCCCTCTAAAAAAAGATTTTTTGACTTGTAATATTTTAAGAAACCTTTTTACTTTTAAACAGTTGATTACCAAAAGGAAGGCTCAAGATTCATTTCATTTAACCTACAAAATTTTGAAACTGTGATAAAATGAGTTTATGCTTATTCAGTAAATAAAAATAAAGTAGTTCTTTATTTTAAGTAACGAATAATACAATATGATAGAAATTCTTCATTAAAAGTCTGGTAACGCACAGGTCTGTGTGTGATACTCTTAAACACCTAAATAAATTAAAAATATCATGCACATAGAAACGTTATTCAAAACAAAAGCAAATCGTTCTTTAGTATTAGAATTCTTATTTAAAACTTTTTTTTTTCACACTTTTTTATTTGTTAATTTTTTTATCTAACAACAGTAAAGCACTTTTTTTATTCAAAAACCAATTCTACACACATAAAACTTGCAACCATATCAGTAACGCACAATATCATGTGTTTCCTCCACATAAATACGCAAAATAAAATCTTCTCTGGTACACAGTCACTGTTGAACATCTCAGAAAGTGGAAAAATAGTAGGGTAAGGTAATCTATGGCAGTTATTACTTTTACACCAAAGTTAAAAATAAGAACATAAGTTGTCTGGTACTGTTTATTTCGGCGCAGTCACTTGAGCAATATCGGCATTTACCCACTCCTCGACAACCTATTCCTTCTGCTGACACTCTCTGGCTCTGATGGTGTCATAAATTCGGGTAATGTCGCCTCTTTAACTTGATTGTGTCATAAATCTAAAGCTGATGACGTGTCACTTCGTTAGTTTCACCCAAAGAAAAGCGAGAATGCTTAATTTCGCAGAAAATGGCGTTTTCTTCTGCATCAATAGGTATAATCAATGGGACGTGGATTTCTTTAGTATTAAGAAAATTAAAATTGCTCTTGGAAGTTGAGGGATATAAAATTCTAATGAAAAACAATTAATGCCTGAGTAGTTCCTGATAGAAGGATGCATCTTTCGAGTGTAGAAATTAAAGATCATTTACTTGTGGGAATGTAATAAAAAAGATTCCCTTACTTATAGTTTTTTTTTTTATTTCTTTTTATGTTTTTATTTTTTTTATATTTTTATTATTTAGGTACTTCTTTTGAATGATAATATTCCCCAGCATTTTAACACGTATTGATAAGAAATTTTGATAGTAAATAATTACTAATCACTTACTCAAAGCATTAAATTCGATAAAAAAAAACTGCTTCAACGTCCAAATATTTTATCATAAAACGAAATACGTCAATGTTTTTCTATTTGTGTTTCTCATTTATACAAACTGTTTGAATAAACCATTTACTTTAAAATAAAAGTAAGACAAAACTCATAATTAAGTAATATACTTAGCAATTACCTAACTTGAAATGCTTGAAAATATAATATTCGTGTAAAGAGAGATAGTGATTTATATATTTTAAAAATTATCTCATAATTTAAATTCGTTAATTACAGTTTCTCCTTTACCTTTTCAATGCGAGTTGTCATACTGTTTTTCAATCAGGGGGATAATGGAAGCATAAAATTTGAAATAATATTCAAAAATTTCTATTTATTTTTTCTTCTGCATTACAAATTGTTGAAGTTAATTAACAGCAAAACCACAACAATTATTTATTTATACCCTATATTTTTTTCAATTGATTTATTTTTAAAAATAATGAAATGGGCTAAAACTATTACTACGCTTTTACTAACTTGTTTTATTTTTAATTGTAAAATACTAAGGTGTTAAATTTCTCCAGGGAAATACACGAGAAAAAAGCGAGAAAGTTTAATATTGAAAGTGCAATGTCTCTATCAATAACATCATGAGCTCATGATGGATTTAGTAGCTATAAAAAACTTTAAGACGAAAGAAAAGTTTTAGACAATAAGAACAAGACTAAGGTGGTAAAAATATTTTTATTACATAAGCAAGAATTTTTCAGAGAGTACTTTAAGAAAAAGGTTCTGAACATAATTTTTTATGATTTGAATATTTTTAAGGATTTAAAAAAGAATAGTATTGAAGCGTGTACTTAAATATATTCCTACTCAGCTTCTTAGTAAGTAAAGGTATAAGTATCTTCTATTTCTATCGATAGTAACAATAAGATTGAGACAATTTAACTTGTTATTTATGTCTCATGCCCAATTTTTAAGTCTGATCTAATATTTTGATAATTTCTTGAATAAATTTTTAAGCATATATCCATTAAAATGAAAAAAATTAATCTTACATTAATATGTTTAAGTTTACACTGGGAAACTTCCAATAGGATAATACTTTATTATCACTACCTATTGGGTTCATGTTAAGGTTCATATTTTCCCTAGGACTAAATAAGGGTTTATCTTCAAACTATAGCGTCCAGAAAAAACGCTTCTTTCAATTTAGTCCAAAAAAAGCTAAAAAGTTGGAAAGTCTTGCTTAGGGGTGCTTCTAAAAACAGATTAAAGTTCCTCTTCTCTCTCAGTCCCGTGTACCTTTTAAATGAAATCGAAACAGACTTCGGAAGGAGTCCCTGCTAAAAGCTGGCGGGTGTAATTCCCCTCCTCGAGGAACAGAAGCAGTGGATAAGGCGTTAGCCCACTAAACCGAAGAGGTCGGGAAGTAATCAGGCGCGAAAAACCGCTGAAACTGCGTCAAAGTTCTTCTAAGACTCGTGACGTATGCCTGCTTCATTCCGAGAGAGAAAGAAACAAGGATTGGGGTGGCCAAAAAAACACAAGAAAAGTATCAGGAGGAGGAAAAAATACCCCAGGAATAGAAGATTGCTCCCCAGATCGAGACAAAAGGCAACCAGCGGAACGCATTGCTAACCGATATTCTTCTTTGTCCTCTGCTTATCGCCACTGGATAGGAAGGCGAGAAAGGAAGAAGTAACGAATAGGGCCCATGATTTCGCTTTCTTTCTCCCTGGCGGGTTTTCGTTAAGTTTCGTGGCGAGGGTTTGTTTTGGGTTTGATGTGGATGTGGGAGAAACACTGTTGTTTAATAACTACGAAATGTGTTTCAATGGTACTAATAAGCTCGAGAATATCCAAAAAGGGGAAAATATTATGCGTGAACATCATCTCTTTTAACTTCATTTCATTAACATAATTTTAACTTCTAGCAATAATTCACAATTTTGATGGTAAGTTAGCATCAAACATGGTAAGTTAGTTGAACAAAATTTTTGTACGCTTCAACTTAAGAGAGTACTGCCAGGGAGGATTGAAAATTTTCCAAAATGACCTAATTACAAGGTAAAAGAAAATTGAAGGAAAAGTATTAATCACAAAAAGTGAAAAACCTTCGGTTTGTGAATTGTACAAGTTATAATACCCTGTAAATTTTAAGAAAAAGAAAAATATGAAAAATATGCAACTTCATCAGGGGTTGCAGTGCATCAAGTGATGCAGTGGTTGCATATTTTTCATATTTATTTCTTTTCCTTAAAATTTACATATTATATTCTATTTTTGTGTCAAGTAGCTTTAAGCGCTAATACAACATGGAATTTACTTAAATACAACTTTTGACATTTATGATTTATTGTCTTATAATACCCTGCTGTGTAAAACATAAAATGTCGTTGAATATGTTTGAAATTAAGCGACATAAATGGAAGTTACAGGGTTTTGAAATTTATACTAATACAAGTTATTAAAAAATGCTTATTTTCAATGATAGTTTTAAATACTATTAAAATCGTTGTAAGAGAGAGATTAAAAGTCGTATTCACAGCCATCAGCATTAGTGTTACCCAACAGCTAAAGAAAGAAAAAAAAATAGCTTTTCGCTCACAGATAGGTGGAACCCTTCTTTGACCAAGTATTTAACTCTGACGCTGATGGCTGTGAATATGGCGGTTAGAACACCTTTAATGGGGATCTATTGTTGTCAATGTTTTTAATGAGGAATTACAAAATAAGATTTGAGGGATTAAAAATCAAAGTAAATGGAGTAACTTAAAAAGTAACCGAAGTTTTCAAACAAAAACAGCTAACATATTTAATACCATTTTTGTTCTTAAAGCATGATAAAGTACTCATTGTTTTCAAAGTTTAACACCACCATCTTGCAAAATTAAAATTCTCACATAATCTACCATCAAGTTTTTTTTTAAAAGAAACTCGTCGTTCTTGTTTATCCCAAGACTTACATATATATTCCGTTTCATGATGCCATAAAAATGTTATGTGAAGGAAACTTTTGAAAATATTTACATGTTGAATCCTTGGCTTTGATCTTTTGAGAAGGGGTGGAATCTCTGGAGCTTTGAGCAGAAAAATGCCTCAAGTGTTCTAAGAAATATATTTATATTCAAAAAATAATATTCCACGAGATTTTATGTAAAATAGCAATTTATTTTCTTATAGAAATCCTTATGATATTTGCATGGTTTAGTTAAATTAAATTAAAACTGTTTGCGTGTGAAAGTGGTTACTTATATCTAATTCTAAGTTAATTTTACCTTTATACCCCAACTCCTTAAACTTATGCAAATATAAGCCTACAGGATGTATCATGCTAACTTAAAAATACATTTATTATTATTAGTGTTTAACAAAATAATATTTTTATAAAAACTTTTAAAAAGTCAGGTTTAGTAAATAAGGAAAAGATACACATGACATTTTGGTGCTTCAAATAATCATGATAAATGTGACTATTACATTCTATATGTTCAGAAGCACAAGTTCCAAGTCTTAGTTTATAATCTTCCTATAATATATGTGGTAGACTGATGGTCTGGGGCAAGTAATAAGGGCACTTTTCTAAGCAACGAAGCTTTATTAACTGTTGAACATAACGTAAAAGTTAAAACAAAGCGATGAATAGGATAAAAACGTGAACAGGATAAAAACGCCGGTCCAATTAAAACTGTTGATAGGTAAAACTCCAACTCCACGTGCCGAACGATCACCAAAGACACAGCAGCAATCACGATCCCTACTTCCGAACCAGTACGGCCCTCTGCCGAATACCCAACACCTCTCGCTCAGCCGTCTCTCGAAAACCCGTCGATCGGCCTTCTGCCGGATTCCTCTTCCTTTCTGACTCGTGCCGCGTTGCGTCTCAAACCAGTCCTGACGTATAGCTGACGTGCTACTCGAGCCGTTGCCACACGCCCTTCTAGCTTCTCACTTCCCACAGTTCGGCCATCCTGAAGCAACAGACGTCCTCGGCTGCCATTAAAACAGTTCTGCAACACACACAAAGAGAAAAACATACAATTCTTTACCAAAAACATTAACATCAGACTCATCATTCCCTTCAAAACTCAAAGATTCTTCCTGGACTCCCGACTCTTTAAATTCCATACCTCATGGCCACCCGATCATCAATCATGCCATCTCTGAGGGGTTTTCTCTTTTTCCTGAACCATCGCCATTTGTCTTCCTTATCTTCCCTACTCAGATGTTTAGCCTGTAAAATTCCCACCATAGGTCGTTCTTTCATTACACACTGCCCCTGGGAAAGAGACACCTCCACTTGCGACAAAACGTCGATTCCCAAAATCATGCGAGTGCACAGGTTCTTCACTACATATATATCAACAGGTATCCGCATATCATCAACCAGAATCTCATCTTTAAAATGTCCAGCCGGTTCTACCGTAGTACCCTCAACACCCGTTAGTGACACTCCGTCATGACTCAGCTCCGGCTCACCCAGTTCCTCATAGACCTCCTCTGAAATCAGGGTTAAATCACTCCCTGTATCAATCAAGGCCTCCACCTGTTTGTCTCCCAGTCCCACTCTCTTGCGGAATTTCCTATCGATACTGCACTTAGTCACATTAATTTCTCTGCTTTCACAATTTTTCTCTTTATGCCCGAAAACTCCACAACGTCTACATCGCACGCCCTCTCCTCTGTACCTGCATTCATCCACCCTGTGGCCTTTCTCCAAGCACCTAAAGCAATAATCAGAATCTTCCCGCTGGCCATTACCAAATTTCGCCCTATTCCATGAATTATTCTCTCTGTTATTGCTCTGATAACGAAAATCCGCTCTGATGTTTTGGGGCCTCCACTCATCTCTATTATCTCTGTGAAGAAACTGTCGGGCTATGAAAAACTCGTCCAACTTCGAGACCAGGGTTTCTATTTTAGTTATTGATGGTAATCCGTCACAAAAATGGTTCCTAGCTTCCGCTGGTAATTTACGCCTGATCTGATCCACTATCATCAGCTCCTTCAGATCCTCAAACTCCTCGATGCCCAGACCACCAATCCACTCGTCAAAATAAACTTTCACATTGAACGCAAAATCCCTCCAAGACGTTCTCTCCTCCTTACTAGTGTTAATAAAGCTCATCCTGAATTGTTCCGGTGTGAGTCTAAATCTCCTTAGCAGTATCTTCTTGATGTGATCATAATCATTAGCCTTTTCTTCCGGTTCTCTACTGACAAAGCTCACTATATTTAGAGGTAACAGTCCTATCAAATAAGTGACCCAATCTGCTTTCTTGATTTCTATTCTCTGTGCTTGCCTCTCAAATAATGCGAGATATAGGGAAATGTCGCTTTTCTCGTCAAACCTTGACATCAACTTGGACAGGTCTCTCGCCGGCTCATACGTAGATATGCCTGGCCTACTAGTTTCCGCCTGTACTTTTAATTTCGCCAGTTCAAATTCCCTCTGCTCCCTCTGATTCTGTAGTTGGTCACGCTCACGCTGTAGTTGATCCTGTTCCTCCCGCTCTAATACAACAGTCTTCAATATGTCTTTACAAACATTTTCGTCGTAATTCTTTGAACCCAGAATTACTCCTGCCAAACTTGAGATCGTACACGGATCAGGTAAGCTCATACCCAGTTCAACCACTAATTTCATCAGATCACATTTCCTAGCTCTTGACAAATACGCCATGATCACAAATGCACTCTCCCACAAAGGACAGACGTTTTAAAAAAAATCACTTCAGATTTCGATCCAGGCTTACCGTCACCTCAACTTCCCAGCTGGTTATCCGGTTCCTTCGTCGAGCCCCCACTTTGTGGTAGACTGATGGTCTGGGGCAAGTAATAAGGGCACTTTTCTAAGCAACGAAGCTTTATTAACTGTTGAACATAACGTAAAAGTTAAAACAAAGCGATGAATAGGATAAAAACGTGAACAGGATAAAAACGCCGGTCCAATTAAAACTGTTGATAGGTAAAACTCCAACTCCACGTGCCGAACGATCACCAAAGACACAGCAGCAATCACGATCCCTACTTCCGAACCAGTACGGCCCTCTGCCGAATACCCAACACCTCTCGCTCAGCCGTCTCTCGAAAACCCGTCGATCGGCCTTCTGCCGGATTCCTCTTCCTTTCTGACTCGTGCCGCGTTGCGTCTCAAACCAGTCCTGACGTATAGCTGACGTGCTACTCGAGCCGTTGCCACACGCCCTTCTAGCTTCTCACTTCCCACATATATGACGCGTCAACTCAGGGTTGCTGATGATATATGAATAGCAAGTGCCAATAAGGAAAGGAAGAAATATCTAGAGAAGTAACCATGAAGTTGACAAATTGAAATCCAATTTACATTACAGATATGGTCTCTTCTTTATAATAAAAGTTCCTCACTAAAATTTCGCACCTCAACAAGTGAACGAGAAATTTTCATCAATATAAAGACAGTAAATTTAATTTTGTTACTCAGTAACTTCATTAAAATACATTAGATAATATATTTTATAATATTATAAATATTCTGAAATATTATGTAATATTAGATTGAAAATGAAAATGTTTATGTAAATATTAAGTTCTACTTAATGTTTTTGTTGTCCTCAGAACTTAAAACACTTAATAAATTATAAATTAGAAGGGGATTTAAAGTTATTTATTCATTTCTTAATTAGGAAAATAGGCGTAAAATAGGAAAACTGAATCTGTTTTATATATTGGTTGTTCAGTGGTTTAGATTATCGTTCATAAAATCGCAAAAACATGATTTTTATTAGTGTGCCTAATCCATTATTCTGTGAAACAAAGTTTCCCAAAAGAACAGGCTCTTACATTCCGAAAAGAAAAGCAAAGATAAACCATTTCTTTCGGTTTGAAATGCAGGCAAAGATGATCGCTGACAACTTACTTAGTTCAGTTATTCTTTCTTAAAAAGTTTTCAGAAAGTTTGTTACGAGAAACAAGGGAAATCTTTTCACTTTTACCATCTGTCAAAAAAAAATCACTCTACCATCCATCGACGTGGTTTTCTCATTGGTAGACTGGACAAGAAAATCAATCAAAAAGATGTAAGAGTTCAATTTGAAACAAAAAAAAAACATCTTTTTTGAAAAACTGCATTCCTATTCGAACTTCATACATTCTTTTATACGATTTAAAATATTGAAGAACATCCTAAAATAGCTTTTAATACTTCAACATCTCTTTTAGAAGTGAAATATTGATTGCTACAACCATTATTTTTGAGTCTAGCTAGGTGTTTAAAACATTTTGTTTCCCGGCAGAATAAAGAAATTACTTGGATTGTTGATTTACTTCAATGGACACATTTACATAAAAAAGATTACAGTGAAAAAAACTTAGCAAATAGAATTTCGATGTTTTAATAATTTTTCCATTTATAAAGTTGTATTACCGAGACACATTTGCAGTAACTTATGTGGTACCTACCTAAATATAAGGAATTGAAGACTAATTTTGAATTATATCTAAATGAATATTATTACCAAATCACATCACTAGGATTAAATCTGAAACTTTTCATATTAGTTTTATACTTTTGCAATTGCAATGATTTACCAAGTAGGTAAGTAACTCTTGTATTTTTGCCATCTAAGTTTGATGGAAGTTACAAGGATGAAGTCTTAGACAACTCAAGATTATATTGTATATCTGGAGATTACCTTTTAAGTAAGACAATTTTAAAGTAATACATTTATAAGTAAGACAATTCCTAATCTCAATTGATAAGAAATGAGGTGGACTACTCTTTATTCTTCGAGTTGCTACATTCTTTTATTACATTAAGAAATTCGAATAAAGTAATCATTCAGCTGTAACTAAAAATGAGAACACATTTCTTTGTACATATTAAAGCAACCACGTTAAATCACCACACCAATATCTATTTAAAAAATTAAAAAATATGTACCTAATACTAAATGTAAATTATTTTTGAATTTAATACCTTCACTTTACAGAAGCAGTAAGTGCAACTTATTTCAGTACGGATGTGTTTAACATTAAAATATTTTTTTTTTTTGCAAAATATCGACTTCAAAATTCAGTTCCAACAACGTTTTTCAATGCAATTTAACGTCCCAAAAACTATCTAGACGCCTGAATACCAAAATCAGCTTTTACTCAGAATTCCTATTCCAGACTAAAATTCTCTTCCAAATGAACAGCCTATCGGAGCAGCACACTTTTTGCCACATTCCACTGTGGTCGATCGACTGCAGTAAAAATCCATTAGTTTAAACTCCAGAATAGAATAACAACAATTAATCACCGTGTTTGAAATTTCATCGGACAAAGAAGGTCCATAAAATCTCAATTAAGCTACATGCACAAGAATCGGAATAAAAATAACAGGGTGGTTCCCTCTGCGGTTCGAATACTTGAGGGTGGAAGTACTATTCCAGAAATGACTCTCCCCGGATGTAATGCCGCGTTCCAAGCATTTCTGGCCAGCATAGCGTGAGCAAAAGGTAGTGCGTTCGAAGTTTTTGTTTTCTTTGTTCGCGTTTTCTAAATAACTATTCCATTTTCCTTTATGAATATTTTAGCGGGAGGGGAAGTCATTCGAAACTCATTACTGAAATACGGTGTCGGCGAATAATGCGGATCGAACGGTAAAAAAGGGGCTTCGTTTTAGGAGCCAAATTTGTTTTTTGGCCGTTGAATTTTATATGATCCGGTAAAGTATCGAGCTTTAGGAAGATTTCGGCATTTCTAACTAGAATTGATGTTTATGAACTTTATTATGCTGATAATCGATGAGTGTGTTTGGTTTGATTATTTTCTAGAAAAGTAGGAATTCATTAATAAATGATTGTCTGAACATCTTTATGATTTCTAATTTAGTAACTAGTCAAAAAGGGCGAAATTTTCACCATTCTTATTCTTTACATTTATACATTCCTTTTGTTTGGTTGTTTCATTTTCGTATTTCTTTTATATTGTATTTTGTGCTGTCTCATCTGTACGAATATTTATTTTTAAAAACCAATTATTTCACTTTGAGAAGCCCAAGTCCCCTAAGTATATGTGAACAAAACTGTATTTATTCTATCTTTTGTTTATCAACTATTTATCTTTCTTTGTTAATATTTTTATGTAGGTAGATAGGAACTTAAAGCAATTGATAAAATGATATCATTGAACTAGAAAGTGTCATATTTCCTACAATAAGACGTAGATAAAAATGTAAGGAACGAGAAAGAAAGAAAATAAAGATACTCAAAATAATTTTTAATATAAAGTTAGATTTGCTTTTATAATGGTAATAAATATTTAAAAATTTTGACCATGTAAAATACATTCTAAAATTTTTCCTACATTTCGTCATTTAAAGTACACACTAAGTAAGTCTATTTTTAGTTTTTTGAACCTCAAAGAGGACTAGAGCTTGAATCAAAACATATAGGATTCATATTTATATCTAATAGTATCTTCTCTCACTCAAATCAGTATTAAATAACCTTTTAAACTCGTTTTATTTTTAAAAATATTTAATGATTTTTTTTTAAATTGTAAAGGAAGTCGCAATCGATAAAAAAAATAACTCTGCCCTATAATGGACGCAAGAGAATGAAAACATTAGATATTTTCAAAAAATTCATAAAAAAAAACTAAAATGAAAATAAGAAACTTGCATGTATCCATAAATTTTCCGTTATATAAACAATTTAAAAGGTCACCCCCGCACTAGTGCAATGACACCATGAATAAGTTCAAAATTACCCATTCACATTCCAATCACCAAAAGAGAAAATGAACATCTCTCCAAACACCGAACTGAGCCAAACCAACCAACCAATCGTCACATTTATTTTGCACCGCAAAGTTGGCAACGGAATTATTCATTTCCCGGCATTCATTCAATCATCCGCGCCGCAAACAAGGCAATCGCTTCATTTATAAGTCATGCCACACCTGAGAGGGCCGCTTATTCGATAATATCTCGAGCACCGTTTCATTTTGTTCCCGGGGTACGTGATCCCCTTCCGATGATTTCGCTCTCCGATGGCGCAGTTGCGCACGGATGATTTTCCCGGATTTATTGTCCGGACTTGCATGCCGGACGAGCATTGGGTATGCATCGCAGGAAAAATAAAACCTGTTATTGCAGTTGGGGATTGTGCTGGGAATTGATTGGGATCAGATTGGGTTGTTTGCCGTGCTGGGAAGATGCTTGTAATTTATAATCTTGGGGGGGGGGGTTGACTCTCATACGACAGGCTTAAGGCATTTTTTAAGTACATTAAAAGATTGCGTGACACTCATAACTCTTCTGGTCCTGACTTCCCCAAAGGTTCTACTATATAGGATTTAATAAAAATCTCGGGGGATGTTTGAAATGGTTAAAACTAACTCTGACATACTTAAGTAGATCTTACATCTAAAGCAAAAAAGTTGCTAACGCATTTTTGTAATTAAAACAAAATGTGTACTTTAACGACACTTCATGATATAGAAGAGAAGTTAATATTTTCAAAATAAAATAATGCACAAATGGTACACAATGGTGATGTGGTGTAAAATTAACCTTAAATATATCGCTACCTCAGAACTACAGTGGGACATCTTCCACGCTACCTCAGAGAAACAGTGGGATATCTTCCAATGTGTGGATATGTCCCACTGTTGCTCTGAGGTAGCGTGGAAGATGTCCCACTGTAGTTCTGAGGTAGCGATATGTAGGACCTCTTAAACTATGTATTATTCTATTATTCAGTATAAATTTATTCATACAAAAGTTTCAACATCTAATAGAAAAGATAATTGTTTAGCCTAACTCGGAATTGAAACATTTTTAAAATTTTCGACCGCTTGATACATAATATTCTTTTAAGTTTCAAGACATAAGATACCCCTAAACTTGACTCAAATAGGACAAGCTTAACTAAGATTTTCAAGTATGAATTGTTATTTATCAACTTAAAAATTATCTTTTTAAATTAATCCCACACTTGAAGTGTGGAATCTTACAAATCAACAACTAATTTTAAGAGCATCACCACTTATCACAGCATTTTGAAGTTTACACTAAATTCTCTTGTGAAATTTATTTCAACAAATTAAACATTTTAAAACATCGAAAGATGATAAGGCAATCTTTCAAACCCATCTTCTTGCGGGGATATAACAGAATTCAAAAATAATCCAAGAATATTTCGATAGAAAATTTTCAGAATATGTTATGTTTCCTCTAAAAAGTTTGTTTCACAAGATTGATAAGAAAGAAATAATAAATTCTTCAGTTAAGAGCTGTTACTAAATTGGGCCTGGCTTTTATTAGGAAGATATTATCTTGAAAAGCAGTCTGGTAAATGTCTGGGTTAAAGACTTGATATTACTTTAAATACTAAGTTTTAAAATCTGACAACTTTATTGCAAAGTAAATAATTTTTAGACTACATTTTCCTTATTACATACATTTACGCTACCCTACAATTATAATGGACCAGTAATTTTGCATAAAATCTAACTGCATGTCATTTTTTCCCCATTTCAGTGCTTACACGACACATGGTACGGTTTCTTCTCAAGTTCTGTGTGAAAATGTGATAATATTTTGGGATGAAATAAATATAGAGATTTTTAATGAAGCGGTGTATTTGGTGGTCCCTATTAGTGTCTAAACCTATTGTCAAATTTTGGGAAAATTATCATACCTATAGTTAATTGTTGGGGTTGTTGTGAAGAGCAAGACTTCAGGAACTGGGATAAGAACTGCACGCGTGTGTTGGTTGTCCCTGTAAATGTAAAATAACCTTCTGAAGCATAAGCATCGTAAGAACCTCAAAAAACACTCAAAAAGAGCAAATGTGTGTGATTGAAGCACGTAAAAGACTATCCCTACTTAAACTAGTTTTTTTTTCCTTTAAAAGCATCACACCTTGGTGTCTAGTCCATTATTGAACGAGTATGTTTTCTACTTAGAGTGGTTTACACCACAAAAAAGTAAATTTATTCAACTCCTAAAATATATATCTATTGTAGAATATCACATTTAACCTTTTCAGTTTTGACCACCATAAATGGAAATCTCTGTCTGTGTAGGATTGAAAGGGTTAATTAGTAGGTACCTAATAATAGATGAAGGGATTTTTAGAAAATTTAATGTAGAGGTTTGAGTTTTTTAAAAATTCCAATTGCATGGCAGAACAGTACGATCGAATTTCTTACCCCATATACATGCCGGTATCAGTACTTATACTTGGTGTTACCCAGGGGAAAGTATGGATCGATGCCTTGAAGGTGAATTACTGTCGCCAATGTCATACTAAACACTGGACACGGCCGACCAACTCATGTTCTGTGGCCTGATAAATCTTGAATGAGTTTAATTAAACAACTTTAAATTTCCAAACGTGCATAGTTCAGCACATATTGTATTCGAATAGGAAGAACTTCAATCCAAGAAAAACACGCACCTCCCTTTTACCTCAACATAACTCGCCCCATCTCGAATCAGCTCTAATCTCGTGTATACAAGGAAGATTCCCCCATAAAAGAAGCATCCCAATGATAAGATCCGAGTACATAATTCCTCACCCTATCTTCCCGAACGTATCCCTTGATTACCGTTAATAGACACAGTCCGCAACAACCGGAATAGCGCTGTCTAATGGACGGCAACCACAAAGAGAGCCGGTTTCCACACCATTTCTCGGAATCCCTGGATTAGGGCCGAGATTTTATCCAAGTAATGGATGCTCCGATGGCCAGTGGTCACGCACTAGCGTACACATCGGCAGATAAATTTACGGAGGGTTTTGAAACGAATTGAAGAATCTTGAAGCTTAAAGAATATCGGAGTGGGCGAAACGGGATGATATTTATTGCGGTGCTTTCGAGAGTTCAGACGATAGCTTATGAATTATGATGATGGAAGTACTATGTGTTGTATGAGTTTGAGAGATTTCTATATCTTTTTAGCACAAAAGAAGTATTTTAAATTACTTCATATGTTTTCAAGGGATATGTATTATGTATCCCTTCTTTTCCTTTGTCACGAGTTGTAATATTTAAGTGATCCCGTCCTCCCCATCGTAATGTCAGAATTTGAAACTTAGTATTTTAACGGAATTTAAGGTTTTTAAATTTTATTTAACTATTGCTATTATTACTTTGGAAATAATATATGTTTACTACTAACCGATTGTTTAGAACCAAGGCAAAATAGTTATGTTCACTGAAGTAAATTTTAGTTTAATTTCATGAACATAGAAAAATATCTGGTAAAAAATAACTAAGTTCCTCGAGGATCAAGTAAATTTATTCACCACTCTTTCTTCTTTTCAATAAATATTTTCTAAATTTCACTCATCCGTTTTAATCACATTTCTTAGTCCTTCTCATTATTTACATCTGTCACATGCTCTTTAATTATATTATGTTCACTAGGCCATTGCAAAACATTTTTTTTTTGGAATTTTTTAATCTATAAGCAACACATCATTCTTATATAAGCACTTCCATTATTTGTTAAAAAGAAATCAGGAAGTCAATTATTTGTTTTTGTGAATAATTTAATACGCTGTCCTAACAAAAATGACTTCAATTCCATTTCCTTTAAATTTTTCATTCTATTAAGGAATATTTCTATAATTAAGAATGTATTGATTGATGAAAAAGAAAAAGAGCTATAATCATGCGTGATCGATATAAAAGCAAAAGAAACTGGTAAAAGTGTTAGAAATATCTTAATTAATTTCTCCTTGAGCGTTCAAATTTTTTTTCAGTGCAAGATAAACGATAAAGTAATTTGACTAACAATGAATATCCAGATGTGTTTATTCACAGAACACTTAAAAAGATATTAAATTTCAATATCTGGATCTACGATCTTGCTATCACATGATCAAATATTAATGACACTTAATGCAAGGAAAAGTTCAGTTACATTCGTCTAAGATATAAAAATAAATTTTAACCCTCTGGAGTTTAAAGAAACTACTTGGTATTAATGAAAAGTTTTTTGGCAAAGGAATTCCAAAATTCAATTATCTAACCCTTAATTTTATTTCATTAATGCTTCAAGTACTTTGAGTGTATCAGATTAAAAGCTAGTTTTACAATCACAGTGAAATGTAATTAGGTTCATTGTAAATACTTTTTTCAATTGTACCTATATCTGCTGGAATTTTAACTGTTCCCATGATTTAAGTTTAGTGCAAATACTTCATGTGTGTAATTCTAAAATAAAAATTATACAAATTTCCATATTTATAAAATTTCCGTAATATTTCTTGGGTGTTTTTTGGTTGACGGATTTTTTACGGGATAAACTTTAATACAAAATTTGTCTCATAATTTAATGGGATGCATGGAAGAAAGAGGATCAAAAACAATGGAGGAAGGAGGAGGTATAACCAAAAGCTTAATTTAAAATATTAATTATAGTGCTTTTGCTGGTATTTTTATGGTGGTACTATATGTGATTGAGTTTTCCCTTGAAGTAAAAAAAAGTATAAAAACACTTCTTGGTTAAAAAAAATCATTCTTTATATCTTTATTTATATAACTTATAAACAACCTGAAATCCTCAACTAGTTTTCAGCAGCAGTGAAGTGAAAGAAGGAGGTACGTTACAGTAGCTCAATGTTACAAAATTCCACAGGAAATACACTTCTCTGGTTGTGATCACTTAATCCTCTTATGACACTTGAATAACTGTTTATATTAGTCCTAGAGACATAGGGTCTACTAATATGTAAGTATAATAAACATACTCTATTCATCTAAATACTAAAATAACTTTTATTTTGAAAATGCCCCACACCTCCTTTCTATCTATTATTGTTTTTCTTCTCCTTTTCTTCTAGTATTGTTTCGAAAATCTTTCAAAAGGTAAGAAAAGTATTATTAAATATTTATCTTCTAGTTTACATATTATAATTTGATAAATCCTGCTGCTAAATGATTTGTCAGTTAAAAAATCAATAAAGATGGACAATTATGATACTTGGATAAATAGGTTTGGTAGTTTCTTTAATAATGCGTTTTCTTTACCGTACTAAAAGAATACTGCTGACAACTAGCTACATGAAAAGGCCCTCTTTGCATGAAATCTCAACTTACAGGATGAATGAATGAAATATTAATCATAAGAAAATTAAATGTCTCATTCATATACTACCTTTTAGGGTCTAATTAACCTAGAAACATTTTATTAACAACGATCCTAAGCAATTCCTTAATGTTGCCTCCATTTGCTTGGCCTAAGAAGCATCAGAAGCCAATTCATCTTTCGATCAATGAAAAGTGGGGTAAAATTCAGGGAAGGGAAACAAAAACATGCCCTCTTCAATTTACTTCCCATAACCATTCACAAAACTCCTTCGCATGCTTAATTAGGTAACCAGACCGAACTAACGAAGCGAAGGTCGAGTTCCGCATAACAACATTCATTTCAAAAGCATCCTCACAGACAATGCGTCTGTCTGACCGAGAGCTCTTCATTTATCAAAACTCCGCGTTATTTTTAATTAACATTCGCTTCCTTGTTTCGATCCACCAAAAAGATTTTATCTTCACCGCCACGGCAAATTGGGTCCTCCAAACCTAACCGAAAGAATAATGCTCTGGACAGAACCAATCTAATTAAATCCCTGGTAGCGGCGAATCACTGATGAGAATTCAAAATTAGGCTCGAAACCGCGGCACCGGTCCCTAATCACATGAATGATTGCAAATTGCCGCGCACAAAAAGCGGAGGCGGGAGTCAAATCGAGTTTGATTTTGCCCTGATTTGAATTTCGTCCCGGAAAAGCTTGTCGGCTTAAAAAACTCCTCCCCGTTTTAAAGCAAACCTAATTTGCTCCCATTTTCTCAAAGGAAGTTTTAAAGTGAGTTACAGGAAACTCATCTCGTTCGGCAGCTTTTGGTTTTACGGCCGCAAAACCCGGAGTAATGGGCAAGGGAAATATTTTTACAGGGAGGTAGCCCGAGAAGGTGGAAATCAATGGCATTATCTTCCACTTACCGCGAAAATGTTTAAAACTCGGAGCTCTTCTATCGAGGTACAATGTTGGACAGGGAAATTGTTTGTGACGCATAATGATTTATTTACCCTTCAGCAAAAAATTTTCGTTCCGAGTTGTCTGCTAAACCCCCTCTGTGTCGATCGATGTAGTTGGCCCTTTTTATTTTCCCCATTTATCACTCATAGAATTATCCGAAATGCATTTTTCAAAAGTCTTTCCATCACAATAGAGTGTTACAATGTTACATCAATATTCATTCGCATGCGTTGTTGGTTACCAACACAACCAGCGTTGGCAGCAAAAACATCAAACATTGTCGTGTTTTCAGCAATTTTCTGCCACAATTACCTATGCACATGCTCAGTGAAAAGGTAAAAGGTACTGCAATATCATTTATTAAGAGATAGTATCGGAATTCTTAAAGTAGGTGCCGTGAAAAAAGATTAAGGACGTCTCGAAGAGTCTAGGAAAGTAATTAAACATAAATTTTGACGTCTGTAAATATCTAGTATTCCGTTTCGAGGAAATCTTTTACAAATTCTCCCATTTTTTAAACCCAAGGAGCACAAGTGACGCTGTATAATTTTTGTATACAGGGTGTTTCAGAACTAAATGTAAACAATTATAGAGTGGCTAGAGTGGACCTAGACAAGCATATTTTGAGTAGGGATAGGGGACATAGATGCACCATTAAAGAGATAGGATCTAATGTGATACGATTGCTTAACATAGATTTATCCACTACAGTGTTACGAGTTTAATGTTTAATTTTAAGGTTGCTAAATGAAGTTAATAATTAACATTTTTTCTTGTGACTAATAAACTAAAGTATTCTATGATTTGCGTATTATCAATTGTAATTGTTGGTAATTCACCAAGGATTTTGTGAACCATGAGATCCTACTCGCTCCACGTTACTGTTTCCAACAGGAAAAAGGCCGCTGTTTACATTTATTTACCCTACTGCGCACTCTTACCCTCATTTCCCTTAAGTATGGGTACCTTACTTCCTCGTCAGAGAAATCCCATATTAATCCATCTGAAAAATATATGACTATTAGGGATAGGAGCCTGATTACATTGCAACCCGCCACTACACTTGTGTTTTCGATAGCGTTTCTCGTGAACTTGTAAGTTTGAAACCCCTGGCTTTTTTTTAAGAATTGAAAAAAAAAACTTATATTCTTAAGCTTTTACACTACATTTATAGTCAGAATATATTTTCTTTATTCCATTCATTGAACTGTTAAAAAGTAGGTGAAAAAACCTTTCCCTAATTAAGGATTTTTTTTTTCGAAAAAGAGAGACAGTGGTAGATTTTTAAGTTTGATTTAAATACATTAAAATCTTACAAAAAAGAAATGCCTAATAAAAGTGTATCCTGGAATTGAATTTGAAAGGGATTCAAATAGTACAATATTTAAAACTATAGTTAAAAGTACAAATTAACTACAGAGTATTGAAATAACTTTACCGATACATTTATGCGATTACTTTTATTTCAGAGTATATTAACTGTCATAAAATGTCATGGCATTGAAAAAAAAAACAAAGAATAATTTTATAGAATTCATTTTCATTGTGTGATGAAAATGGGTTTGTTCTAATGGAATTTCAAAACTCATTTGATTCTTTTGTGTTATATGTCACTCATGTGACTGATCACCCATGTCTTGTCAGATTTTCAATATCAAAAATAAATTACTTCTTTGCAAAATAGAATGAACAGTTTTGAAGCAACATTTGTTTCAAATGTCAATATTGCTACATAGAAAAAGAAAAAAAAATTATATTAGAATTTCGAATTTAAAATTATTACTTGCTGTTTACTGTTAAAAAAGAATATATAAAAATATAGTTCAAAAAAATTTTAAGAGGGTGTTATATTAAAAATATTTTCTTGGGAAAACGTCTGTAACAAGGAAAGGAATTAAAGGAATTGAACAAAAAACTTATATCCGCACTGAAAAAGTAGAAATATAAAGTAGGTAAATATAGTGTTTGTATCAGCCACTGAATGAAACATTATACTACGGTATAAATTCATAAATATCTCAATTTTAAGTGGTATGTAAAATTTTAATGTCATTCACACAGTTTGTTCTCATTAAACTGCCTATTGCCTGTTTAGAGTAAAAAACGTTAAAGAATAATTATGGAAGTATGGGGTTAAAATTTTACCAATGCTGTAATCATTCAACGCTAACGATAACTTTTCACATTTTTATTGTTTAAAATTAGTACCTATGTATTTTATGTTATATTATGTGTAAATGTGTAATGTTTTAAGTGCTCAGGAAAAAAAGCACCATAAAGCTCTTGTCTATTTAAGTTTGCTTTATTAATCTTTAACATGCACCTTTTACAACTTTTTATAAAAAAATTATGTTTAAAAATCAGCCCCGAGTAATATTAGGTAGTAAACCTAGAATGTGTGTAATAAGTCCCCAAACATGGTTTCATTAAAAACATTTCTGGTTCCTACCCACCAACTCACTGCATTTTTATCGTGTTACTGAAATAAAAACACTGGTATACAATGTACAAACAAAATTTTATTCTTTTTTTCTGTTCGTAAAATTAAAGACAACTCAAATACGTTTTCAACAATAAAAATATTTAATTTTCAACCTAACGGGCTCAAAACAAACTGGCATTTCAAATACCTTTAAAAATACAAAAACCTTAAATATCACAATCGGCCATTAGTTAAAATGTTTCCCTGTTTGAAATGATCATTACCTGATCACGTCCGTAGTAGATACGGAAATATTTACGTGAAAAAGAGCTTTTCAAAACTGGACCTGGAGATTATCGCTCTGTCCTTCAGGTTATTGTTGGTTGTCATGGACGAAATTAGTTTCCTTTTGGAGTGTTTTGAATATAAAAACGATCGTGCGATGAATTTCAAAAATGCTAGTATTGAATTTGCGCTGCATGTACTTGCTGATGTCTTTATTCTTTCCCAAACAAAAGAAGCTTTTTATGTGTTTTTGGGCAATACGCTAACAGGATTCTGAATGCCTGATGTTAAGCTTGAATAAGTTCTTTTTCTTTTTGTTATCAGTTTATGGTTGTTATACAAGTTTGTAGGATTAATTGGTTTTGATATAGTATTTGATTCTAGATCAAAATTAGTTTATTGTGTTTTATTTGAAGGAACTAATTTGTTCATTTTGTTTGGTTTTGATTTAATTTTTTGCAGTAAAATAGACGAAGAGTTAAAGTTACAATAATTTTCCTATTCACTTTGCAATTATCTCGTTTAAAAAGATGGTATTCAATGGTCACGGATGAATAAAAAGAATTTATATTTTTTCGGGCTGATGCCTACTAACAAATTAGGGCTTTACATACAAATACGCAAAACAATACAATTGCAACCATAATGAAATGAACATTTTAATAAAAAGCACAAATAAATACGAAAAACACAAATTAATAAGAGAAACATTGAAAAGTCTGAAAAAAAAACCATTACATTACACAACCATACACATGCTTCAATAATAAAAGTAACAGGTACTATCTAAATACTAAATGTCAGGGTATTTTTTGTCCTTTTTACTAAAATATTACAGAGAGATAAATAAAAATTATATTTGAGATGGATAAATAGTTACATAACATTACATTCTACTATATTCCTTATGCCTCTGAGATTCACCTGGAGCCCTTAATACCAATATAATCTTCATTGGCTATCAGTTGCATCTTCTGCTTTGAAGGTTGTTTGGACATGGCAATTCTCTGTAGCGTGAATGGAACCTGAAAGTGCTGCAAATCTGTATTCCCACATACGGAAATTATTGTCCTAGTTGGGATTAATGTCGAGTGAACTGAGGCAGGGGCATTCATCAAGCCGAAATACAGATATCGAATCGTTGATTCAATAGAGACAAAGCTCAGATGAGAGTGGATCAACACTCAGTTTCTGTGATTCAATTGATAACACGATTGCCTGTTGTCACGACTAAAGGCGTTTCACATGTGACTAAATTCAACGATTTGATATGAAAACGAAAGAGTTGCTAAAGTTTAAATGAGTTTTAGTTCAAAATGAAGCTGAAAGGATTGAATTATGTTCTTTCTTAAGTTGAATTATTTTCTAAGTATTTTAAATATTGTAATAGATTTATTTATACGAAACTGGAATCATGAAAAATACTGTAAATTTTGACATTTTACAAGTAATAATTGAATCGGCATGAATAAACCAATGTGGAATGTTTTAAAGTAATATCCTTTTTTTTGCATTTTTTATTCTTCCTAATTTGTAATGCAATGGGGAAAATATTTTTTTCAAAAGTTCGTTTCAAGCCTTTATAATTTTAAACAACGTTTTGTAGAGTCATGGAAGTTATGGGTTACTTCAGTAAAAATACTATTCTGAATCTAATGGGACACTTTACAGCATTCCTAACTATGAAATAAGGATGAAAAAAGAAAACAATAATAAAATTAAAGAAAAAGGAGTATAAACTTTAGATAGAAACATGCGCATAATAAATCAAGATAGAAAAATCAACTTCAATAATTGAGGATATGCCGGTGTACTGGCCAAGTGGTTTGACTACATAGCTGAGCCCCCGGAGTTAAAATCCAAGATCCGGTATGGATGTTGGTGATTTCCCCTGAGGAGATTGATGAATGTCCCCCTCTGGTAAAAAAAGGGGGTTGCACAAGCGAATGTTGGAGTGACATGGAAACAGTACCCGCTTCTGCTGTTTAGATTCACAGATGCCAATGGGTAACGGAAATGCATACTACAATCCGCTTGAATTGAATAACAGGATATTATCTTAAAGCATCTGCCATTGGCAATAGAAAATACTCGGGGATTATATTTCCAAATGAAATTTACACGTTTAAAATTTTTTCGGCACTTGAAAAAGGGGCCACTAACAAAATACAGTTTCTTTAAAATTTAAGTTCAACGTCAATACATCGGAAAGGTTTGTAAAATTATAAACGACCTTTCTGTATTTCAAACATTATATTTCACTCCTTTTCTGGTTGAAATTTTTATTTTATCTTAATTTTATTATTTAATATTTGCCTTTCTTATTTCCCCGCTAGGAGTGCTGTAAAATATCCTAATGTCTTATTAAGTCAGTATAATCTCTTATCTCTATAATTCGACAAGACGCTGACTCAATTATATAGTAGACTTCTAAAAATTAGGAGAAACTGAATGTCCTAAAATATCTCTTTACGTTTAGTTTCTATTAATTAAGAGGGACCTAATTACTAGAAACTAATACTTTCCATAAGTTTTTCAGTTGGCTTGAAAAATTAATAACTTCAAAAAGAAAAACTTCTAAGCGTCTGTGTAAATTTTATTTGACTTCAAGACGGCAAGCGGTAAAAAATCAATTTTCCTTTAAAAGAAATTATTATTCCAAGACACGTTTTGCCTCCTCTTGGGCTATAAGAAAAGTTTTCGGTTTCCAGAGAAGAATAAAATAACTGATAAAACGATAGAAGATTCTGTTTCACACGTTTTATTTTCTAACACAATTTATAGATATCATACTCCTAAAATTGTTTACCCACTAAAATATATGCTGGAATAACAAAATCGATCTATTTTTATGAATTTCTGGAAAAAGACCCAACTACACATACAGCTTCAGATATTGAACAACTGATAAATTTTAAAAAAACATCTATAAGGTCTCTCTCTTTTAAGAAACAAACGTGTAGAAAATAAACCTGTATAAATAGAAACGTTTATCATTCAACCATTCAAGATCATTCAACCATTGCTGAATGAGATATTAAGGCTCAAGTTAAGTTAGTTTTGAAAATAAACGTGTAGGTTTTGTAAATAAAATCACAATTTTGGGATTTTGTATTAAAACTCCTATGGAAAACTTGACACTCTGAAAACTGACAAGTGATCGGTTTTGTTGATAAATTTTTCAATGAATTCTTATTTTGACAACTTTTAAATTCTCAAAAAAAAGTAAATTGTATGAATATTCATCACTTGTACTATGTCTGAATAAATAGCATAATCAGAATTCTGTTATATTTAATTACATCCAGCTCTTGGAAAATTACCATGTTTATTTAAATGTTTTTTGAAAGAATTAAATATTTAAGGTTGGTGGTTATTTATAATTCATAAGTCGTAAAATAATTATGTTAAATCACCATAAAATATTCAAAGCTGTTTCACATAATTTTAAAGCAAATAACTTGTTTTGTATTATGTCGAAAAGTATTATAGGTACATGATTTCACCTTTTGTACTTTTCTTCAACTGAAAAAGGTGTGCATGTTATATCATTAGATGTTTATATAAAATAATCTAAAATGTTTTTAAGTTGATGTAGTTCTTATGCAAATGCTCTAGAAATGTTGTGAAAATAGCAGCCTTAGGCCAGTATTATTTTAGATTAATCCTATCTGCTGGCAAAGGATTTCATTATTAATCAAGCAATTCAATCCAACTTATTTTTAACACAAGATAACACTATTCCCCATAATTTATTAAATCTGACATCAGTCTTTATTTCCCTTTTTATGTTGCTTTTAGAAGGTATTAAAGTAAACGAATTTAACTTCAGGTTAAGATTATACAGAATATGATTTTTCATGATTTGTTATGAAAGGCTTTATGAATTTATCATTCCTCAAGCCTTTTTTGATACATCCTTTGAAGTTAATTCCAATTAAATCAATATCCCCTTGAACTCAAAGACTATAAAACATAGGGGAAAGAAGTTACAGGGCCGTAAAAAAGCTATATATTAGAAGAAGACGAAGAAAAATTAAATTTAAAAATGAGGTACTGTTCATCATTACATGATCTCAACTAAGCGTTTTTACGGTCCTGTAACTTGACTAAGAATATAATATCAATGATGGCATTTTCACGGAATGGTGATACCTTAGGGAGGCTTAACATGTAAAAATTTCGGATTTTTAAACTTTGTTACAAAAGATATAGAGGGGTAAAAAGTTTGGATTTTTTTTTTTAAATTTTCCAAAAAATATTTGGAAAATAGAGATCTTTTAGAAATACTACGCCTTCGAAAATTGAAAATTCATCTTTTTTAATGTTCAACTTTTAGACTGATTTTAATTTAAGACCTAGTTAAAGTTAAGACCTATATTTGTACTGTACATTATTAAGGTTGTATCTGTCTTATTAAAATTACTTTTGTTTCATGAATTTAAGTTAAACCAGTTAGGAGTAACGCAAGTTAATGTAAACCCTTACAAACGCAAAAGTCAGCACTTTACGTTTTTTGAATTATCTAATAATATAAGAATCAACACACAAAAATGATTTCGGTTATAAAATGGTCGAACGACCAGATTTCTATTTTTTTTTTCAGAATCACTTGATATAGATTGACCCAAAAGTGTAACTTAAATTGGGTTAACTGAAGAGTAGAAATTGATTCTTTAATTTAACAAATATCTTTAGTACTTGCTCTTTTATATAATGATTCAGGATATTTAAACCACGGCGAGAAAACTATATTACTCTTAATCAGCGACCTTCCCTCTAGAGATATGGAAAAAGCTTATCCCACTTAAGCTCTGACCGATCCAAATGAATAAAGTGGCCACTGTGCCAGACAGCTGAAGGTTAAAAGCTCCTCTGCAGGAAAAACAAACACACGCGATATTTTAGCCCCTGGGAGAAAGGAAATGATACCTGGGAGAAAGCAAACATCACTCTTTTATGGAGCCTGCTGACATGTAAAATGTCGACAATGCCCTCAGAGTCTGAAATTAATATTTATCTTTGGCATTGAGTTTCTGGAAGGACTTTAATTAAACTTGTTTGATATACTGGCATCAGGCGAAAATCAAACTAGGGAATCGTTAAATTTGCTGTCAAACCTTTCATGTTTGCTTTATTTAATGGATTTAGATGAGAATATATATTGCTATTAAAATAAATGTGTTGTAAGAAATTATAAAGCAAATATGTGTTGCTTTTATCACTTGAAGGTTCTTTTGATAAAACAAATTGTTTCTTTTTTTATGAATGAGGTATAAAGTTTGATTTCTGGTTTATAGTGTTTTTGCTGGGGTTTTGGTTGGGTGGCTTCCCACCGTTTTGAGAAGTATTTTTCGTATAAAAAGGATATAAATCAACATTTTATTTAAATTTAACTTTGATACAAATATACTCAAAAAAAATTTAAAATTTTCTTCATATTTCATGAAAGAACAATTAACATCATGGTTAATAGCATAAATGCACTTCTCTTTTACTTAAAATATGCTTTTTTAACTACATTTGATAGTAATTTTGAAACACACACAAGACAAGGAAAATGTTGTAAACAGATAATTATTTAGGCACACCAAAATTTCCAAATCACGTTGAAGTGAAGATCTACTTCCTATATAAGCACAATTTCATATATCTAAAAAATTAGGTAAGAAGAGCGGAGTGTCCCACACGGTGCCTCATACTACCCTACTATTTTTAAAAAATACATATTTTTAGTTTCAGGTATGGAAGAGTATATTTGGATTTATTTTTTCAAAACATTAATACTGTTCTGTAATCTTCGAAATGTGTTCTCTTGAGTATAAAAATCAATAAAAATTGTGCCAAAATGACCATTATTCTTTTTTTTTAAACTTATATAATAGGAAGGTCGTTTATAAGGTTTAGCTCTGTTCACTCCATCTTACTTCACCTCCTCAAATTGAAGAACCCCACTTTCGCCAACAATGTCCACCACAAAATAATGGCCTTCACATGGGAGGGGGGTCTGAACCCCGGGAATAAAACGACCGAATCCTTTCTCCACTTTCCCATTCCACTTGATGGAGACGTATGACTCAGGTGCCGCATAAATCAGACCCCCTAACCGCCCCCCCCCCACCGACCGCTGCATTTAGAAATGATGTATGGCTGTGGCAGAGGCGTTTATCAGTGAATTATTGCGGGGGCTACTTTGCCTCGAAAACCGAGTCATCGGGCGCGATGAAATGAATAATTGCAGGGCACGGGATAGCCAATTGGATGAGAGGGATAGTCGGGCGGTTATCTGTGGGATGATGCTAGAGCTAAATGTGAAAGGCTTTCACTCTAATTGCTTTTATTATTCTTCTATAGTTGTGGACTTCTCTTGTGTAAGCAGCGTTGCTTGTTTAATGTCAGTTGAAGCTATTGAATGGAATTTATTGGAGGAATGATGGATAGAGGTGATGATGGATGGCTGTTTGAGGTTGTTTTATTCAATTGGAATTATTTTTTAATATGCTGATGCTGATATTTGATGATTTTGAAATTTGAGTTTGAAATAGGTGTTTAATATTTTCTTGTTAACTTCTTTCAAAAAGCAAATATTTTTAGGCTTTGAATTTCAATATAAAAATCTATCACTTTAAGTATTGTTAATACGCCGATTTTTATTCTGGTTGAATTAAAATAAATTTGTAAACATTAAATTCTTTTTCTTTTAATATATTCTAAACTTTACCTCAAACCCCCCTTTAATATACCATTAAATCTTCGCACGATATTATATAATTCGAGGGTAAATTTACTTTATATGCTTATGCAGATCTATTATTTTCTCAGTCAAAACATTTTCAACAGTCTTTTCAGTTTCTCAGTCAAAATTTTCACTCAAAATTTTCCTTTTTAACAAAATAAAACTTCAAATATATCGAGAAAAATAAATGAAATAATAGATTTTATGAGAACGAACTGATAAGAGATTTATAAACTCTCTTTTTAAATATTATAGGTCTGGGAATTTGCATCACGTTCAATAAAGAAGGTGTATGAAATTTAAATTTGTGAAGGAATAGCATAAAATAATAAGTATTTCAGAAGTAATAAGATTTAAAGCACTTAAATTTCATAACTCTTATTTCATTTTCACTATATTGATTTAAAAATAAAATTTTTGAATTCATGTTTTGAATATATTCAAAAGTTTCATCACGATTACTAAAGTACATATAAATGATCAAAAAATTACTTAAAGCATTATATATCCACTTTATTTATGGGAATATACAATGGGAACAATACAATAATGGGGATTAATAATTATTACAATAATTATTATTTATTGGGATTAATACAATAATTTTTGGGAATATAGTAGTGTAGAATTATTACTTTCATTCATTTTTCAGTAAAAAAAGCACTTAGAAGCATAGTTAATCTAGATGAAAATGTAAGTAACCATGGACAGTGTCTTTTAAACATGAAAATCAATGTCATTAGAGTTACGAAAGATTTTGAAGCTGAGTCGAAAGTAATTTTGACAATGTAGCTTCTTAAGAAATATATCCGTTAATTTAAGATATGTAATTCTTCCAGTTATAAACAACTATTATACATAAATACGTGACAGGTAACAGAAGTGTATATTCATGGCATTTAAGCTTAAGATATTCATTTCATGATTCCAAAGCACGTATCTTGGGGAAAAACGTGCCGTGAACTAAGTTATGTTTTATCTTGATATCCTTCGAGAGTTTGTACCGTGTAATCCGATATCCCTTTTTAAGCAAGAAAAACCTTTTAGGAAGAAAGGAAGTGAGTCAAGGGAGAAGGTTTTAAAAGCACCGGGGAGTTAAAAAAGTGTGAAGAAGTAAAACTCCAACATTGGTTTAGAAGGATGCTTTTTAAAGTGGGGAATGAAAACACTCAAAACTTTTATATAAAACCATTGAGCGATTGAAAGCACTTCTCGCATCTGATACGTTCAATTCTATTTTTTTTATTATTATTTGATTTTTTTTATCTCTGTTATTTACTATAATACGTGATAAGCTATTTAGATTTTCTTTAAATGAAAATTAAAAATCAATTAACTGAAGTATATACACACATGTTACAATGACAGTGAACACACAAAAGGGGAAAACATACAAAAAAGGGAATAAACAAAAAGGAAAATTTGGAGCCAGTGAAATTTATCTCGTCAATAGCAGCACAATAGCTAATCAACTTGCACACGGCAACAGAATGCGTTATCGTTATATTATTTTTGAAACCTAAATAAAGTTCTCAATCTTTCTAAAGTTTATAAAAATCTAAAGTTTCAATATCTTGATGTCTTGCTATAAAATTATATAAACCATTCTTAAATTCTACTTTATTTGTTAGAATTTTTAAAATTTTCATTGTGAAGTAATCTAAGACAGTAATATCTTTTGTAGATTGGATTTGCAATAACTTTTGTTTTAACCTTAATCAATCTTCAAGAAACAAATATTATCATTCACTCCTCCACTATCACGTTTTAATACCTCGCAATCAAGTAAAATACTATATAGTTCAGAGCCTATGTATGAATAAAAATAGAGTAGTAATAATAAACAAAGGAAATTATGCAACTTTTCCATGTACTTTATACCAGTATATTTGAAACACACATGAAAGGTTATAGATAAATTTAATTAATATTCTAAATTAAAATTTAAAACATATCCAAGCCATTCATACAGTTAGTTCTCTGTTAACTTATGCTAAGTGTTTGTTTGACTCTTTAACCCTCCACCTATATTTAATATTCTAACTAAACACTACTGATCAAAAAGATTCCCTGAAATTATATTTTAATATATGTCTAATAAATAATCCTTACAATATTAAACAAGCATACATTTGTCTAACCTTTATTTCCTCAAGAATGCAAAGCAAAAGTTATTTTTAATGTCCGTCTATTTCTTTTCCTCCATAATAAGTTTATATACCTAAATTCCTCTAACATTACCATATCTCTGGGTCCTGAAACCAACATTGACATTCACGTATTATGGGTACCAATAACAATGAGCTGAAGCGAGCCTTCAGTCGAAAACTACTCCAAATAGATCCAAACACATCTGTGTCTCCAGTCTACCTTCTCTTGGCATTATACACTATCTCCCATCAAGATGAAAGCAGATGTTACCACTTAAACCCTCGATATTTTTCTCGTTGACTTCTTCTAAAATATATACGAGAAAACAAAAAAAAAACAAAGGAGAGTTTTTACCCCTCTCTCTTCTATTTATAAGACTTTTTGGCTTCCTAAAACAGAAGACTCATGATAGTCTTGTTTTCTTGCTCTCCAGTATTTCCATATTTATAAGGATCCGTGCCCCTTCGTCTTTCTTTTCTCCTTTCGCTTTATTTTCAAACAAAAAAATGTTGAGTCTTCCAATGAAGAATGGAGAGGATACCCTTTGTATCCGGTATATTTATAGTAGTAGCTTTCTTTTTTTTACGAAGAAAGAAGATACGCTTGTAGTATATCGGTATCATTTCAAAGTTTGGCTCGTTCAAGAGAAAAATGAAAAGTTCTCAATGCAGGGATTAAGAAGTTTCACGGAAAAAGAAGTTCTTTGAGAAAGTAAAGAAGGTGTTTTAGTTAGTGTTAAACATAAAAACAATAAATAAAACATAAGATTTAGAAAAACGTAAAAAAATATTACTTTTACTGAAAGTATTGTTAAAGTATTATTAAATGTTTAAAGTAAAACGATAATGGTGATTATACAACCTGTTATACACTGTCAATCTAACATCAGAGTATTTTATTAAGAAAAGAGTCGTGAGTTTTAAGATTTTATTCCTTATCTTTCGTCGTTCAATTTGTTTTGATCTTCCTGAAATATAATTCCAAACTATCTGATTTTATACTATGTTGATTTTATACATTAGTTTTAAATAAAATGATTAATTAATGGAGTTTAAGATTGAGAAGGATTTAGATCCCAAGTTGCCCGATGTTTTTCATACATGGTCCAATTTTATTTACTTCTAGTTGCAGTTACCTTGACATACTTAATATGAGCTGTGCTACTATGAGTGGTTTTTTTTTTTTGGTGATTCCCAAAATTGGCAAACTTTTTAAAATAGTTGAAATGAGAAGGAAAATTAATGTGGAGAAATATGAACTTTCAAAAGTATACATTGATGAATGCTAAGATTTTCTGGAATTTTTTTTCGTACAGAGTACGAGTATTAAAGTAGATTAAGGTGGATTTTGTGTAAATATTGTGATAACTTTTACCCAATCTTTTTTTTTAAAACAAAGAAAATAAATTGTCTTAAATGAAATAAAAATGTTTGAGGGTGAACCAAAAAAACAGAACTTCACTTTCCGTTTTTTTGTGATACAAAATGAGCTTTAAATCATACAAGGGAATTTATTTAGCTACTTCATTTTTCCCGCAATTTGGCAAAGCCATTCGGGTCACAACTTCTAAAATTTATTTACTTCCCGTAAAACACTTCACCGATCTGAGTTAACAACTTTTCGTGATACTCAAAAGTGTTAGAAAAAACAAACACATTTTCATTTTTCCCAGGAAAATACTTTTCATTCTAAAACAAACCTTGGACCTTTACATGTGCTCGGTTTATTGTGCGTGATACTCAGCATTTTATTCAGTAATCTCATAAGAGAGAAAATAAATTCCACGCGGGAAAAAAAACAACTCAGTTTTTCTTACCCGAGAGTAAACACTAAATTTCTTTTCCCGCCGTTTCCTTCTGGTACATTTTATTAATGTTTTCTCGCTATCACTTCCAAGTCATTCTTTTAATAAAATGTTACAGAATCATTTTTTCGGCTCGACGTGTTTATAAACGCATATTTGAGTACCTGATTTCATTCTAGAGAGTTCTTTTCATACAAAAGCACCAACCAGCTCAAAAAGTCGCCTTCTTCCACCACCACCAATCAGCTCGAGTGCTTGCTCCAAATTGAATCGCGTTCAAAATCCCAATCCTAAATTTAATTCACCGGCTAAAAAAACCCTCTTTCAGGAAGCGGGGGGTGGGCGATCAAAATCCTCTTTTGAAAAGAGGGGGGCCTTGGAATTTAAACACTCGAGACCTCATATTCGTGTTTAAGCCCGGGCGGCTTGCTGCTGCTTTTTCTTTTCCGTCATGGTTGGAGTGAAAAACCCGCATCGGTTATTTACACAGACGTTAAATAAAACGTGATGCATCTGACACTCAAGTGAAGGGGGTTCCATTGCTCTTAATGGTGACGCATGAACGGAGAAATACCAATTAAGTTTGTTTTAATGGAAGGGGGGGGGGGAATACGGGTTGAATGTCGACGTGAAGGGGAGCGGTTTTTTTAATAACCGTTCAGGTTTACTTTTCGAGTTTTGAATGATTGCTTCTTTTCGAGTGTTAATCATGAATGCCGGCCTCTTGTATTCGGGAGAGCGATTTCAAAAGAGGTATTTTTGGTGGTGCTGAGAGGAGTGGATGAATGAATATGGGTATCTGTATTATTTTTCATGAACTGCTTCATTGTGTGTTTGTGTTTTCAGCGTGAATAACTTTTTGAGCGGAAAGATTGAGTGTATTTCATTACCTGTGATCAAAAATGCTGTACAAAAGAGTTTTGGGTTAATAGGATAGTTATTTTGGATAGTCACTGCCCTAGATTTTATGAAACTTATCAATATTCAATTTTGAAAAACTATTTTGTTTTGTTTTTATTTAATCGAAGCTTAAGCTATGCATTTTTCCTTTCGAAACTTTAGGTAGAACAACATCTAGTTTCAAGTTGAATTTAAAGTAGTCCGTTAATTTTGCTCTTTCGGAGTAATTCCAGAGGTGATTGCTTATAAGACTTGAAACGTTAGTAAAAGAGGTTTATGGTAGAATAGAATTTAGTTTAAAAGTTTCTTTGGTAGAGAGGGAATATTGCGAATAGTTATCTAGTCACTATATAAACTAATCCAGTCATTTTACTAGTTTGTAAATGTGTACAAGCATTTCATTACAACGGCTTTTTAGATTAATTTAGTTAAGCTGTGGGATTTTTAACTTTCTGTTCAAAATGCCTTTAAATTAACATTGACACTTAAAACAAGTTACTGAATTTTTAAATACTTCTTAAGAAGCATGTTTTTCATAAAGACGTATAACTAGTGAAGATGCTATCCCATAGAATAAAAGTATCCAAGTAATCCATTTGACTTCATAGACTAGAAGGATAATCAAATTATTGTTGTTGTCTTTCATAATTTTTATTTTCCTTTCGAAGATAAAGTTCAGCGTCCAAAATCGCTTGAAAATATGTACGGGTATTAAAAATACTTTAATGAATAATTAACCTTTCGCCATCATTGATAAATAATGCGTTGCAAAAGAATAAAATTTAGCTTTTTTGCAACGCAAAAAAAGTATTGGACGATAATGCAATAATTGGCGTCACGTAGTTTTCTCCTAAACAATTACGACACAAACTCAATAAGCATTACGTCACACGTACTACGTATCCAATCCCAGAAAAAATACCTAACCTATCCTTTCAAAGTGTTGAAAACATCTTGAGGCCACGTGATCTCTATTCGGCTAATTGCAATCGTAACTCAGCATCCTCGGCTAATATGTAGATGACGATGGGTAACGGTATATCTCATTAAAATTAATTACGCTTTTTTACGTAACATTAGGGACAACACGAGTCATAACACATTATGGCTTCAAATTTTTATTTAATTAAATTGATTACTTTTAATTACACTACCACTTCAAATGACCCTTTTGAAAGGAGTTAATCACTTCAAAAAGTTTTTTCACTTACCCTCTCAGCAAAATGAAGAAAATGTCAACCTAATCCATGAAAATTCAATTTCTGCTAGCTTTTACTTGTTAATCACTTACTTACGGATTCACTGGAATTAGCCCCAGTAAAAACGCCGAGAGTGTTGATGATCGCCCGTGTATTAAATTCTTGGAAACATGCACATTTTATGTTCTTTTTAAAGAAAATCCGCCGTTCAAATTGATTAGGTAATTAATTAGGGGGGTTTCTTTTCACATTGAATTAGTTTTATGGCGCTTTTGGATCTTGTCATTCGAGAATTATAGCCTTGTGCGGATGATTACGCCATAATGGACGACGTCGTTGGAATGCCCCTAGTGTATCGTTAACGTAGAATGTTAATTTTATTTCAAAACTTTAGGCGCTTAACCTATAACAACCCCTTACCGTTGACTAAAATTGTCATTTTTTTTAATTACCGGCATTGATTTTGTACTCAACACATGTTTGTTTACTTCCAAAGGTGTTTTTTTTCTTTTCTTCAATTCCTATTCTTGTACTTCCCTTGTTGGTGCAAAAATGGTTCTATTAGTGGAAATTATTTGATATGAAGTTTGACGTAACTTTAATATTACATTTTGTAAATATTAAACAAATTATCATTCTGGATTTTGTTGTAACGTTTAAATAAGTTAAGGTTTTCTTTAAAATTTAAACTTTAAAGTATATTTTCTCTCTAAAAAAGTATTAAATACTCATTTTTGTTGTATTTATAACGAATTAAGGGATTCCTATGAACATTTTATGAGAATAAATGCATTACACTTGGCCTCACGATAACGCATCCAGAAATAATTTCACTCCTCGTAACATTTCTTTTAATATGATACATCTATCATCGAAGTTGAATCCCAAAACAACGATATTCTCATTTCAGATCGAGGATAAGATAAATTACATGTAACCCCAAACACAGATGAGCAACAATTCACCAAAATACTCAGAAAGGAATTTATTCCTTCTGCCACTTGAACCTCAGAATTGAGATCCTTTCGCAAATTTCAAATCGATGAAAAAGCAATATCAGTATATATTCAAACGAAACTTAAATCTTTCATTCATCTGTGTTGCAGCAGCATTACGTCGAATTGTTGGAAAGAATTTACGGCGCTTCGAGAGGCTTCTTAAGCGGAGTAACTCTGATAAGCTTGAGTCGCTTGATTATTTTGGAGTCTCTTGATAGCTCCAGCTTTTGTTCAGTTGGATGCTTCCCCAAAGCCTTGTTATTTTGAGCCTTTCTATCGAATCAATATTTTACGCCGGCTCTGGAGTATCACAATAGTATGTGCTCTTTTTTCCTGTTTTTGAAGAAGCCTCTTTCCTGTGCATTGTTAGCAACAACTTGTTTTGTATTCGCTTACAACAGAAAATAATATTTTAAAGGTTTGTTTTCAGGTATGCAGGAATGGTTTTTCGAATTTAAAATTCAAGAAGCGAAGGAGTTCTGAATGTTTGCTTTTCTGAGAAGTGCTGTTACAGAATTTTTTTTTCAGTTCCGCTTTCTGGAAAAGGTCTGGATGTTTGATATTCAAGATTACTTCCATGGAAGGCCCGATGTGTACCCTATTTTGTTATCATAAAGTGTTATCAGATGTAAATTATAATAATTACTTGGCTGAAGCGTTTTCTTTAACGTTTCAGCCAACTGAACTAATAACTGAATATATTTTAGGATAATTCTGAAAAATAATTTCGAATATAAAAAAAAGACTAATTTATTTGAATTCAATACATATACTTCTGGTTAACAAAAAAATGTAATTATTTCTTTCTTTACCACTTTGCTATAAAAGAACGCTGTAACTATACTCATTCATATGGTAAAAAGTGCTTTAAGACAGTGACTACCTTATATTATTTTCTATTCAAAACTGTATTTATTTAATTTTTTAAAAGAAATTTCAAAAATTTAAAAAGTCACATAAATACTATACCCATCATTCTTAGAGTATGAGAAGTAGTAAGTATACTTAACAGTAACATAAGCCATGAGAAAGAGAAAAATGTTATACACTTACAGGTAGATACAATATTAATTTTCAATTATTATTCTATTATTAAAGTATTTACCATTATAATGAGGGCTATCAAATATACTGGGTTCTCTCCAAACACTAGTAACTTTACCTTAACTTGAAATGTGTCAAATTAGAAACACTACGCGAAACAGACTCGCTCGTGCAAGTAGTTCTAAGTATCAAAATGAATAATGATGATAACTTATTCTTCCCTAGAAATACGAGAATCCTAAATCTACTTTATGAAGTCCCCATTACTGAATATGAACTTAGTTCCCACTTGCTGGGCTTCGTGAAATCAGATGCCAGACATCAAATGGCTGATCTACGCTTCTATGGGCGCTTTTCCAACCAGAAATAATAGCATTGATATTTCAGCTAAGGGATGCGAACGCTATTGTTTTCAGTTTACGTTTTAAATCGTTCCTTTCCAAGGGAATAAAAGCTCTTCGTCACATATCGCATAACACAGATTTTGGAACCGTTCGGTAACCTAATACCAGCCGTTTACGTCAGGATCGCAGGAAAAATGGCGGCCTGCTGTGTTTTCCATCTGATGGAGAAGCACATATATCTGACCGTCTTCGAATCCAATTCCCAAACAAGCTTTGTTTTCTTTCCTTTCGGGTTCTAAGCTTTATGTATTTCGGTTGCAGAGGGAAAAAAAATATTCCCGTGACGTGTGATAACTTTAAAAGTATACTTTTCTTTTTGCTCCCTTTCTTCACGGAATTCGTGCGATGTCAGCATTTGTTGTGTTCTAACAGAGGAGGGAAAAACTACTTTTTCTTCGAGAAAAAATGCGATTGGGAAACGAAGCTGTGTGTAGGAGTTATTCTATCTACTCCTTAACTCCGTAACAGAAATAAAATGTTTTATTGTTATAGAGTGATTCGCTATACTCAATATTGAGTTATCAAATATGGATTTTGCGTGATATTTTTACTACTATAGGGAAAATTAATAGTAGGATAGTAGTGTCTCAAAATTTTCATAAATGCTTATGATTAGGTGAAATATTTAAATTTTTGATCTAAGGCTATCATAGAAACACACTTTGTAATTACGCAAGAAAAAGAATGTTTAATTATGTTTAGTTTGAGTATTTCGTGTACTGACTATCGTGTTAGACAAAATCAAAACAAGATAAAATGTTTCAAGTGTATTACTTTTCCCTGACAACACACAGAAGCTAGCCGGCCCGCATTATCTGGCCCCACGTTGGGCGCCAGATAATGCGGGCCGGCTAGCTTCTGTGTGTTGTCAGGGAACTTAGGTATTATAGAAAAAGTTAATGGTAATGATGTAACTGGACACTTTTTATTTCATCGTCCTGTTGTTAAAAGGGGAGAGAATGTAACTACGAAGATAAGACCTGTATTTGACGCATCAGCGAGGGGTAACGGGGATTCTTTAAATGATATTTTGTATAAAGGACCTAATTTAATTGAACTGATTCCCGATGTGATCGATAGATTCAGGATGCAGGAAATTGGTCTTTCAGCAGATATTGAAAAGGCATTCTTGCAAATTGCGATAAACCCGAATCATAGAGATTTTCTAAAATGTTTCCTCCCTGTCAAGGATCAGCAAATGGTCTATCGTCACTGTAGGGTGGTTTTTGGAGTCACATCTAGCCCATTTTTGTTAGGTGCTACCATTTCCCATTTGCTGGACAATATATCTGATGAGTACGGTAATACTGTCCAAAAATTAAAATCCGCGTTTTATGTTGATAATTGTGTGTCTGGAGCTACAAATATTGAGGAAGCAGAAAAATTTATTAAAGAGGCATCGGAAGTTATGGCAAAAGGCTGCTTTAATTTGAGAAATTGGGAGAGTAACGTGAAATCTTCGTTGGTTACGAAAAGTACAGGGATAACCAAAATTCTGGGAATACTATGGGATCTTGATCAGGACACTTTAAAATGTAATTTTGACTTTGATATCTCAGATAATATAGTTTTTACTAAAAGAGGTCTTTTGGCAACAATACAAAAAGTGTTTGATCCAATGGGGTTGTTATGTCCAGCCACCTTACCCCCGAAGTTATGGTTACAAAGATCCTGGAATTTAAAGTTGAATTGGGATGCACCTTTACCTGAGGAATTAATAAAGGAATTTAAGAAGTGGTTGAGTGAGGTTTCTGTGCTGAAAGATGTACAAATTCCTCGCAACGTAGAGTTCAACAGTACAACCGAAATGCATGTTTTTATGGATGCTTGCAAAGATGCTTACGCCGCATGTGTTTTTCTCAGATCAGAGACTTCCAAGGGTATAAGGGTCCAGTTAATGAGGGCAAAATCTCGAGTTGCACCACTTAAGCCGGCAACAATACCTAGATTAGAGCTAATGGCGTGTTGCATTGGAGCCCGATTGGCTCATTCTGTGCTTAAAGCTCTTAATATGCCCAAGATTAAAATCCATTTTTGGAGCGATTCGACCGTTGCTTTGTGGTGGATAAGAAATAATGAAAATTGGTCAGTCTTTGTCTCAAACAGAGTCAAAGAAATAAATAGCATGTTTCCCGAGATAGAATGGAAACATGTACCAGGACGAATGAATCCGGCAGATTTAATTTCTCGCGGATGTTCTCCGGTACAGCTTTTAAAATCTAAGTGGTGGGCAGGCCCTGCTTGGTTACACGAGAAGTCTGATGCATGGCCTAAGACCGAATTGAATATTAGTGAAATCCCTGAAGTTGTTTTGGAAAAGAGGGGGGTGAAAGTTAATAACTTGATTATTTTAGAGGAGGGTTTACCGTGGTATGCTGAAAAATTTTCTAGATACCCTTCGATTCTAAGACTTGTAGCCTGGATTCTCAGGTTTCTCTATAATGGTGGGATATCTTCTGACTCTAGAAAATCAGGAGAATTAACAGTAGAAGAAATAGAGAATGCTGAGATTCAGTTAATTAAGATTGTTCAAGCAAAGTTTCTTCCTACTCAGGTGCCCATCAAAAATCTGAGTACATTTAAAGATGAAAATGGAGTGATTCGAGTAAAAAGCCGTATTACGGAACGCATTGATAAACCAGCGTTCATTTCACCTATATTGTTACCTAGTAATAGTATATTTACAAAAAGATTAGTAGAACATTTTCACCGTGAAAATTGTCATGCTGGAACTCAGATTTTGATGGGCATAATGCGGGAAAAATTTTGGTTAATGAAAGGTAGAAAAACTGTTCGAAGTGTTTTAAATGATTGTATAAAATGCAAGCGTTACAATGCTAAAGCAATGACATCTGATCCTGTATCTTTGCCAGCTGATAGAGTCGAAGACTCTTCTGTATTTGAAATTGTTGGCATCGATCTGGCAGGACCCTTGTTCTTGAAAGGGGGTGAAAAAGCTTGGATTGTTTTGTTTACCTGTGCACTTTTCAGAGCAGTACATTTAGAGTTGGTGACTTCCCTTTCAACCGAGGCCTTTCTATTGACATTTAGAAGGTTCGTAGCCCGAAGAGGTAGACCCAGAGTAGTTTATTCTGATAATGGCACCAATTTCAGAGGAGCTTTTAATTATTTAAATTCGATTGACTGGGACAAAATTTCTAAACAAGCTTCTAGTCAACGAATTGTTTGGAAGTTCAATCCTCCCTCAGCTGCTTGGTGGGGAGGTTGGTGGGAAAGAATCATTAGAACCTTGAAGGAACTATTAAGGAGAACCTTAGGCCGGGCAGTATTAACGTATGAGGAACTATTGACTATTTTAACTGAATGTGAGAAGGTAATAAATTCGCGTCCGCTGACTTATTTGTCAGAAGATGCGCAGGATCTTGCTGTTCTAACTCCCGATATGTTTTTGATAAATAACACAAAAGGGGGGTTCCCAGACTTAGATACAGCAGACTCAAAACATCTAAGTAAACGAATTCGATTTCGGGCACAATTATTAAAAGATCTTAAGGAACGCTTCCGAAAGGAATATTTAGGACAACTAATGCTGAGAACCAAATCGTGCAAGAGTTCCAAAACTGTACGTGTTGGAGATATAGTCCTTGTTGGAGACGATGTGAGAAAACGTATTGACTGGCCATTGGCTCGAGTGATCGATCTTCTTCCGGGAAAGGATGGAATAGTTAGAACAGTTCGATTAAAAACTCAATCTCACATTATTATCCGCCCAATTCAAAGAATATTTCCCTTGGAAATTACGGATAGTGATTATTTTAAGTTATTTTCGAGGGATAAGCCTGAAATTATTGAGAGGGAACAGTGTTTAGAGATTGATTCAGATAGTCAATCACCTCAGGTGTTGAGTCATTCTCGATTTGGTCGGGCTCTGAAGGAGCCAACTAGATTATCTTATAAGTAGATGTAATGAGTTATTCGTTTTATAATATAATTGCATTTGCATTCATTTCAAGAGTGAATAAGATGCTGTTTAACTAGACACATCACTCTTATGTTATTTCTAATTGAGTAAATTGTTATGTCAGGATGTATTGGTGTTATTCAGCGATTATGCTTACAATTGATGTACTCTAAACAAATGAATATGATATTATAAGTGTTTTATTGTGATTCTGCCAAAAGTGTTTACTATTTTAAGTATGTATTTACAGAAATTAGTAGTTTCGAGTTACTTAATGACTCGAAAGGGGGGAGTGATGTAAGGGAACACCCTAAAAGATGGCGCTTCACCTTAAGTGTTGCGGGGGTGTTGAACTCGCCTCCCTGTTTTTATGGGGTTTTTTTTCAGGCCTCTCTGCGAGGGGTCGGGGAGAAGGTTTGTTTTTATATTTTACTTGCTTCTCTTTTTTTGTACATATTGTATACTAGTTTCTGTCTGTCACTGCACCGTTCGTTTCCATGGAATAAAGACGTATCTTGCTGAAGCTCCTTCAACTACTCTTTTGGAGTATTATTACTTTTCCCTGACAACACACAGAAGCTAGCCGGCCCGCATTAAAGTGCTTAGCATAATCGCTTTTTCAACAAGTTGTAATAATTTTGATATCGTGTGAAAGTTATAAATAAATACATCCTTGAGCATCCTTCACACTTTAATAAATATTGATTGCACTTAATAAAAATGTAGTTCAAAATCTGTTTTGAATCTCAATAATAAATTTGACTTATATGATATAGAATTAAAAAAAAAAACAAGTTTCAAAACCGACCATCAGTAGCCTACCATAACATTAAATCTTAAATCCAACAGAACTCTACCGCCCCTTTTGAATCGCAGCCCCCTCCATAATCCACTCGCACTTTCGAACACCCTCTTGACGTCTGCCGAACAAGGATATTCAAATTTAAATGAGGGTTAGAGCACCCTCGGCAAGTGAACCGAGGTCCATCACGGAGCTACTTGGTGACAAGTAAATTTATTTACCCTCCAGTTTGCATCGTAGCCACTCCTACGGCTTTCATATGCAAAGAGCCGAGGGAGAGCCTAAGCCGATTTAGACGGTAAGGCAATACTAACTAATAAAGGGACTTTACATAAATTCCCGGGACCTTTCGATTGAAAGGTGGAAATGTATACGTTTATTTCTAAGCTGGGTATACTTTATTTGAACTCTGTCAAGGCTCAAGATAAAATTGAAACTATACGTTACTCTGATTTATTTTTATTTCTATCCCTGTTTTTATTTGATTGTCCTAACAAATGAATCGAATTTATTCTTAAATTTTCAATAAACTTTACGTCTACTATATTCTTATTAACTTAGTTTATTTTTGAGGATCCAACTGATAAAAACAAGTAACATTACACTTTTAGGAGGTGTTACTACCTTTAAAAGAAATAACAATCACGAGGTTTGTTTAACTTGTTTACTTAGCATAGAACTGCATAAGACACATATAGAGTGTATTTTTTAGGCTCTAATACATTGTGACGTTTCTAGTAGCACTTTGAGATCCATTTCCTGTTTTAGTTAAATCTATTTTCCTTTAAAGTTCACTTCTTTTTAATTTGTATTCAGGTGAATATAGTTTTGTTACCTTGTTTTTTTATCTTTATCAGTCAAACCGTTTTAACTACTATATGCTATGGAATTATTAAAAGTTAACGTTTCTTTAAGTTTAAAATTAGTTTTATCAGAACAAAAGTAATTGATATTTTCATAGAGTGACTCATATAGAAAAATGTTTGTATAAAAGTCGCAGTAACATGATTCTTAAAGAATACTGTTAATTTTATGCACCGATATTTTCTTGTTTTTCCACCAAAATAGTTCTAAACGACAAACAAGTATGGCCCTTTATGCTGAAAAATAGTGTTCTGAGGAAAATATACAATACTGTTGAAGAAGCTCTATAAATATCTAAAACATAAATTTAAAAACATTGAAGACTATATTTTGGAAGCGATAAACTTATATTAAATTCTTATATTTCGTCATGAAAAAATATAGTTTTTTAAAGGGACGATGCCAAAAAAATTATCTCTGATTGTATATCATAAAATTTGGTTAGATATTTAATGATTCGAGGTATGGATTTTAATAAATTTGCAGGAAAAATCCATTAATTATTTTCTACTTAATATGATCCTATTAAAATTGAAATTTTTTTTACCAGCTTAACGAGATCATTATACAAAAATCCATTAACTTTTAATTCACATGCCTTCCTTGTTAAAACGAAATAATTATTAAAGTTTTGGCTTTAGTGGAGCGATGCTACACAATCATTAAACCCTTTGATCATTGAATTTATTTTCTGAAATAATTAAGAGATTGATGAAAATGAAATAAAAAAGAAACGAAAGTAGATACTAAATATAAAAGAAACTGATGAAACCTTATCTGGTGTGTTTGTGGCTCACAAGTAAGGTGGTGCATTTGCTGTATTTGGATATGCTACAGGTGTTGATGTTATCTCTTATCTATGGTTTAACCTTGTGTGCTTTGTGTAAATCGAAGTCACTTTCAACCATTGAACTGAATGATTTAATTTGGAAGGAAGTTATAATTCTTTTGCCTAGAATTTAGAATAGAGGTACCGAAAATGCAAGAACATATTGAGAATGCAATCAAACAGTAAATAAAATATCTAAAATCATACCATTCAACTTTTTCTGAAGGAGTAACAAAATTAGTTCGATTTAGTGTTTCATTCGATATTAAAGTCAATGGATATTTTTCTTCAGTACCCACTGTACTCTCAAACGGGTAAATAAAACTGGAATTAACATTGCAAAGAAGCCTTACAAATTATTCACGACTCATTGGTTAAAATATTTGTGATATACTAGTGAAAAGAGTTATTTCCATGAAGAAAAATGATTTTTCCCATGATTTTAAACTGTTTTTGCCTGAAACTTAATGAATTCAGTGCTTAAAACGCCATTTAAAAGTGAATTGCATTTATTGTAAATTTTTGGTAGTATCTTTTTGGTTTCAGTACCTTTAAATAATTTGGAAAATTCAAATAATAAAGTTGTAAAGTTTTCGCATTCCTTTAAATATTTATTTCCTTTACTTTTTTTCTGAAATAGTTGATAGTAACAAAAGCAGTTTATATGGATTTCTTAGGTCAAAGATAATTTTTATTTTACGTACCTAAATTACAAAAAAATAAGAATCTTTATAAAATATCTACCATTGTTTTACATAGATTGACTAAATAAGTTAAATCACTTTAATAGTTTTAACTTCTTTTTTAAAAACTACTTTTCTGGTATTAGAGGTTTCGTTATCAATTGCTTGGTACCTAATTAGTAGTACATACTATAGAATATAATGGATATATTGCTTACACCTTCTCACAGCATTACCTTTTCATTCCATGCAGCCTTTATTACAAGATGTTAAGTATATAATTTATTTGAAAGTAAATATTTCTTAAGTATGAAATTTCTGATCATCCACAGGAGAGAATCAATCCTCTTTTTTTAAAAAAGTTTTTAAAAAATTGAAACTTAAATTGTCATAACCTCTTTTTAAACGTTTTGTTTGGATCTTTTCAGCATTAACCATAACTCCAAACATAAATAATTCACATCATACCAGACATAACTCCGCTCTCTTCTCTTAACAGACTCTGCCCTATCAACAAATGAGCTGCGACACGGAAAGCAGCGGAAAAGCCTTCTCAACTCATCTCACCTTCCAACTCGGGGTAAAGTCGGACGCTAACGACAAGCGACACTCTCTCAAAGTTCTTGGCCCCGGGACAGTCCGTGTCAAACCGAATCGCTTGCTATTGCCAATTCGCTTTGACTAACCCATTAACTAAACTAGCTGCCGCGGAAATAAAAGGAGAAAGACCAAAAACGAAATCGACGTTTTCCAGAAGAGTAAATTCCTCTGGCACCTGAGGAAGACGCGAGGAGAGAAACGTCTACTCGTGTTTACCAGACGCTTGCAGTTGTGACGAAGTCTCCACTGGATTTAGGGAAATGGATTTCATGTTTCGTTAATTCTGGGTGAACTAGATTGAGGATGAAATGTGAGGAAAATGGATGTTGGAAGGATTCCTTTTTTTGATCGTGACTAAGTGAAGTAGCCCTTTGAATGATAGGTCTCCCATTCAAAATCCCTTTTTCAAAGATAAAATATGAATGCATTTTACATGATTTTAGTAAATCTTGGAATACATGTGGGACTTCCCCTCTCTAGTACTTACTCCCCCTTTAAAATGTAAATATTTCCGTTCATTTATAAAGAAGATGATTGATACAACAGCGTGAAAATATTTTGTACTGCTAATCACTGAGTTAGACCAAATTTTTACTCTCATAACCCCGAAATTTTTCTCATTTTTTTATTTTGTACCTTTTTTAAACAATAGGTACTTAAAGTACAGAGTAATATTGTTTATACAGACTAACTGTAACCAAAGACAGTTCGAAAAATCGTAAATCCGGATAATCAGTGAAACAAATAATGAAATAAACAGACTTTTCATTTATTGTGATTTGTTTACTGTCTTTTGATTCAAGCACATGTGATATCTACAAAAATCAAAAATGTCTACAAATCTAAATCTGTTAATCAAGGTATCTAGATAAATGAAGGTTTTACTGTATTTAGAAATACTTTCGTTCTTCTTTATTGTTTTAAACTATTATTTTTCATAAATTGATAACTTAAAATTAATTTATGGTATCGTCAAATAACACACATTATTTTATTATTTGCGTTTAAAAAATTCACTTAGAAACTTCCTGGTGTGTAAAAAGGGATATACTTATTATCAACTAAGCAAATAAACTTATTGTGTTTGCCATCTATTTCGTAATAAAATTTTACATTTAATCAGTTATACTACTCTCTCTTTAATGAATAATATAAGCTTACTGTCATAAATAAGTTCATAAATTACACGTACTCTAAGTAAATGGATGTTTATCAGTATAAATCTAAAAAAGGATTTATGACTTTTGGGAAAGGAAAAAATCTTTTATACATTAAAAACAAGAGCTATAAACATGTTTTTACTATCATCCATAATGTCACTTCAGGGATATTCAACGTCAGAGTGCTCTAATCATAATGATTATTTGGTCTTTTGACCACACCCATGCCTTGAAACACAAGAAAACCTTCTTGTCTAATAAAATTATAAGAAGGGAAGAAATAAGAGCCATAAAGGGAAGTTCTTGCAGTTTGAAGTTTGTTAGACGAAGCATATAAATCATTAGGGGAAATACATGTTCTCAGAAGCTTATTCTGGTTTTTCCTAGATACTTCTTGAGTGTGTGTGTGAATGTAGTTAAAGAGTACATTGCCCATAATCTAAAGTTGCAGTGAATGAATGTGATTAAAGGATAATTGCTCGAAGCATTTAACCCATTTCTTTGATACCGTAATCAGGAACATGGTAACACTTTAGAATCTTATACTTGAGTGTGACTCTAAAATTTTCAACTAAATAACAACAGGAAACTTATCTCAAAGATAGTTAGAAATTTGCACTCCTTTTTAAAAAAACACAAAACGTTAAAACATATTTTTTACCGTTGCTAGTAATGCAATAAATTTTTTTGTACTGTTAACGAATAAGACACGGAACAAATATTAGTAATTTTACCCTATCTTTTGAATTTCTTCGTCTGATATTAAATTCGTTATTACATTTCTAACACTTCCTTGTGTGTTGTTGTTTCAAAGTTTAAATTAGTTTCCCTAGTGTGTGACACCCTAATAGTAGGCTTAAAAATATTACTTTGGTTAATACAAAATAGGATTTCAAATAGGAAAGTATTTTACCTTTAATATCCCAAGAGATCCAACACGAAAAAAATTTCTTCAAACATTCCTCAAAATAAATTCTTTCAAAATATCAAATACAACCTAAAATTCTCAAAGAAAACATATGCTTGCAAGGAAAGCAAGAAAACTAGAACAGTTCATCAGATTAATCTAATCTTTCCAGATTCCATCTTCTTTGGGAAAAGTCGGAAAGAAATATATTCGCACGTACTCTTTCCAGCAAAGGCTTCTCATGCACACTTTTTCACCATCTAACTCCCCATTCTGTTTGGTAGCTCCGTAGTAATTACACAGATAAGCTTTCACTTTTTAACTCTCTTTTTACGCGAGTTCTTTCCCCCAGAATATTTTTTTTGCTCCTCACTTCCAAAGCAATGAACAGAAGAAGAGGATCGTCATGAACCCTCGTACGATAAGGTGTATTACTTCAATCGATCTGTTTACATTTTCCCATTAAATTTCCCTTTTCCGAGGTTAATACCACTCGCGGAGTTTTAGCCGGTTCCTTGTAATCTGAAAGACCCGGGAAATGTAAAGTAAGCGCAGCTTTGAAAGCAATTTAGGCGCACAGTTCGAATCACAGATGTGTTCTCCTAATGCCCCCCGAAAAAACGAGGCTCTGTTACGCCAGTTAATTTAAAGTAGGGAACGATTTATCTTCTTCGGAGCAATATCAAACGCTTCAGATTTATGTTTCTTTTCTTTCTGTTTGGGGAAGATTTCGTATCTGCAATTCGTTAGCAACCAAAAATTTATTTGTTTCACTTGTTTATTCCCAGTATGCAAGTACCATATAAAACACTTCATAATTTGGAAGTTATTTTACCTCATAATCTATTGCATCAACCGAAAGATTAAAGTAATAGTTCGTGTGTCCTTGATGTTAAACACGACGGTAATTGCAATTGTTTATCAGTTCACTTGTAAAGGAAATGAATACTGAATATCAGATATATGTAGTAAGACTAGAATACCCAACTGTTAATGACCCAAGAACTCCCTTGTAATTATGATCGAAGCTCAGGTGACGCAAACACCTGTTATAGTAAGCTAATCAGCACGGAATACCAGACTAATGTAGTGAATAGAACACTGTAGGTTCGGAATGAGCATGTAAATCAACCCATTATATAAGGAGTATATCTTGTCAATATCAAACAACCAATTAATTTATTACCTTATTAAAAAAAATTTATATTATATACCACATTATTTTTTGTAACAGAAATTTGTTTGTAATGTATTAAAATTTTTATCAACAGAATTGGTTCGGAAGCCTAATAAAACACAAATTAAATATATTTGAAATCAAATCCATTTGTGATAAGAAAGCATAGGCAAATTTGCAAAATTTTATTATTTTGTACCACATTCAATTCAATGTTCTTGGCGTATAAATTATGTGTTAAGTTTGTTTCTGTGTTGGAAAGGGCACTAAAGCATTTATTTGTAACGTTTGTTTCTTTGTATAGTTTCTACTCTAAAGGAGAAACACGTTCTACAGGTGTAGGAGCTTCACTGCATAACTTCCTGTTGAGCTCTTAGTTTTCCCCTAATGCCTTTTTAAATTTAAACAATATTACCATCAGACAAGTATAAAAGAAGCATTTTAACGTTTGAAATATATGTGACATGGAATAGTTTTCATGTGTAGGATATGAAATAGTCAAAATACATATGGCAGTACTACGCTTCGAGGACTGTAAAAATTATTGAAATAGGTAAGTACCAGAAGTTTATCTTCTTCACTCCTTTACTTAATACCAGTTTTTCTATGAAAAGGAATATACATATTAACTTTTATTTATCAAATGTATCCCACTAAATGTACTGAAAAAATGGTAAACATGACTATGTAACTACTTATTGTTTTATATTATTTTATAGCAATAAAAATATTTAATTAAAACCCCGCCTTAATATAAGGGTTAACCAAAAGTCTTTCCCCCATTATAAAAATCAAGAATTAAAAAAATTAAAACAGATAAAAGTACGCCGCGCCGCTAGTTTGTTGCATCCTTCTAGGAAAGTCTGTAATTGATTTTAGCCGTGGCACCATCTATTTAAAATTTTGTAAACTATTTATTTTCGAAAAATTGTGTGAGAATATTTTTTTAGTTTCCCAGCAGGTTGAAACAAACGGCTCATTTTATCTGCTTAAGTTTTCTTTGTTATTGAATTTAAAATATGGGGGTAACTATGGGGGTATAAGACTTTTAGCTTATCTTGTATATCTAATTAACTTAGCTAATACTTTATTTGAAAAACTCATCAACAAAAATGCTTATATATAAACTTTATTTTTTTAGAAATCGATTTCCTCCCAGTAATTTGTTTTTTAATAGCAGTATTTAGCCTGTTTCAGTTAAAACAGTCCAGATGCATTCCTTGTAAAATTTATGTTTTAGAGAAATTTACTTCCACAAATTTGTCTCTGCATTTGATTTTTAAGGTAGGATATGGTAAAAACCATGAAACGAAAGAAATCTAGTGTTCAACTTACTTCAATAGGTATCGATTATCAATCATAACAGAGTATCATCATCGGAAGCTTCGCCTTTATCGCGCATCACAATAGCAGAGACAGCGAACCATGCACAAGATATTCTGCTTTTCTCCCTTTTCTTGCACTGATCTAGAACCTATAATGCACATACGCTCTTTTGCCTCTTCGAAAATTTTGTAGCATATTTTCTTTGAAGAAAAGAGATGTCATCGTTCCTTGTTGCCCTGAATAAATTTCTATAAAGCATACGATTGGAACTGGAAAATAAGTTGTATCTCATTCTTTTATAGAATATACTTTAAAACTTGGCCACTATCTGGAAAGAACATAGAAAGGATATTTTGGGTAAAAGACATTTTGCTGAATAAAAGCCTTAGGTTACTAACGAAAACGTAAAAACTATTAAAATATTTATGAATCCAGATTTCAACAGGTCGTTTAAATACTTACTCTTTTTATGGTAACCTATGATAATGTGTATGGAAATGGTAAGGAATAATAACTAAAAATAACTCAATAGCGAAAAATAATTTCACTCTTTTGAAAAAGGGTATAAAACTAAATATTTTAAAGGTTATTAGTTAAAAGTTATATTTTGTAGTGTTAGTTAAATATATCTTTCTCTATTCTAAAAAAAAAGATTATGGTGATCGGTTTCCAGAGAAAAACTTTTTAATTGCTGATCCGCATAACACATTTTTAGTATCAAACTGTTCAGAAAATCTTTTGAGAATATGCAGTAAGCCATTAGAATTTCTAAAAAAAAATCTCAATTTTAAAATATTTCCATTTTTTTATGTAACGGATACGGTCGCAGTTACAAAGCAAGTACCAACTGTGAAACAACTTATTATGCAACCACCAATCACAACGATCAATTGACGCCATATTTTATGATGAAACAAATTTTTTCACGTTTTAAAAAGTATTTTCTAAATTAAATATCATTCTAAGACTATTAAAAGTACTCTAAAAAACTTGCAGATATTCTATTTCATACTAAAATTTCACACAATTTGTCTGAAATTTATAATTATTAGTCTGATAATCGAAATAAATTGCTAACAATGAGTGTCATGTAGGTTCTTATTGGTTGTAGTTATCTTATTCTTTCTAATGGCTTTAAAAGTATTGTTAAACAAGTCTGGGCTTAAACGAAAATGTGAATGATAAAACACTGGGTACAATATTGTATTTAAAAGATTAATTGGTGTACTTTTTTCCAGAATGTTGATTAACAATAGTTATTAATAGACATGCTGGATATTTTTTAAGGAAAACATTTTGATTAAATTATTGATAAGTTATAGTAAATAAATAATCAAACTTTTAAGAGAGTGTTATTCAACGTATTTTTGAAAAGTGGGTGGAAGTTTCTTCTGCTAATTGTTTTTATTGTTTTATAAAGTGAGTCAAGTTCAGTGAGCAGGGTTTTGTGAGGATCTATTCAAAAGGTCCTGGCTAAGCAGTTTACGTGGGTTGGTGAGCGATAGCGAGCAAGGGACAGTAGCTCCCTAGTATATTTAAAAATAACAATATTTTTGGTTATAAAAACTAACTTAAGCCATTTTTCTGTTTTAAACTGTAAAGACTGCAAGGAAATTTTTAAAAATCTACATGCAACAAAAATATTGGGTAGACTCCAGGAAAAAAGGCTTTTTACTAAAAGCTTTTCTTTTATTGTAATAAAGTATAAATAATGCACTAAGCAGCCAAACGTAAAACATAATAAATCGCTCACAACGAGTCTCCTTCTGATACGCAGTAGTACTATTTCTTTAATGTGCCTTCGATCTGTATCCCGCAGAGTGGTGAATCGACGCACTCACGGGATTACGTCAGGAAATTTGCATTTCCTGATCCCTTACATGCATAAAAAAGGAAATTCATTTTAATACTTTATACTAATATTATTTTATACTTTTAAGTGTTTCTTGTAATAAGGTGTAGCTACAGTTTTCACTCATTTAATAATTTTCTTTAGCCTATTCAAAAAATTCACACACTGAAGGGCAGCCTCGTCATTTATAAATACATGCACAGGAATTGAGAGTCATTAATATCCATTTTTATCTATTCATTTCGAAATGCATCTTTCATCTTAATCCTACTTAAGTTCAACTTTAAACAAACGATTTTCAAAACTCAAACCTTCATATTTAAATATATGCTATCTGTACAAGATAAAAATAATTAAAAAGAAAACTTCATAAATGATCAATCTACAATATAATAAAATGTTTTAATACCACATTGAAATGTGTTACATTTTCTATGTTTCATTATCATCCTATTTCATGCCTATATTTTTTAATGAAAAGAGAGGTGTGTATTTTAACCTTTATACTAGCATCTAAAACACTTTGATCTTTGCATTTCAAAAATAAAATTCCCAAAAAAGCAATCAAATAAAAAACATTCATTTTGATTAAAATATAATGTAACAGACTTGAAAGAAAAATCTAAACTTTATTTGCTTTTACAAACATAATTAAACATTTCTTCTCTCTCAAAACAAGATTATAAATTATTCATTGGTTACCCTTTTTAAACTGGAAAAATAAATTGGGTTTTTCTTTATTTACACAAATAATTTGAAAAGCTAATTCAGGTTTAATATAATTTTTGGGTTCATAAAATCTTTTTAAAGATATTTTTTCAAAGTTTCAAAAGTTATCAAGCATCAGAGGGTAGGTACTTTAAAAATATTTTTTTTCTCTCTATATTTATAATTTTACCTACAGTGAGATAGTGAAAATATCTTTTAATATGAATTATAGTCTCTAATATAAACATTAAAACTTTTATTAACTATTTTTTATACTTATATATTTTGATATTATTTTTTATAATAAATTTCTTTGGTGTTAAATTCTTTCGCATAAATTTCAACAAAAATAAATTTTTAGTTGAATCATTAAAAATAAGATTTTAATCTCAGGTAACGGCTAATGATTGATAATTATTTTTAAACATATTACAGTTTTTCAAGGTGTAAGTTTTATTTATTACTCAAAATTTCCTTACATTAATCTGAATCCTGAAGATGAAACAATATAAAAAGCATCTCATCAACCCTCATCTAGAAAGATCCAGAATGAATTAAAATATGGCTCTATTCCTTAATTCTAGTAAAGTACCTATAACAATAAGAAATGTATTTAATCTGGTAATGTTTTTAGAAATTTAGTTTCGTCTTCAAAAGGTGATAAATAAATTTTCAGTTTAAATGTTCCTTATAAATATTTCAGTAAATACATTTTAAAAAAACAACAAAGGGATAAATTCATAATATTTCTTCAATTTATTCTCCAAGTGATACATTCAAGGTTTTAAAAAGCACTAGATCCCACTAAATCCTTTTATAGGATTTATCTATAAGAGAATTTAAGGAATATAGAACTATTCTTGTAAATAATACTCCGACTCGGGATATTTAATCGGATTACTGGAAAATGGATTAATGCAAAGCTTAATTAGTCCTGGAAATTCTAAGCTCGGAGAGTTCTGAGAAGTGAATAAATAGTTTGGACGCAGCCTGGCTCTTCTTACTGATAAGCGGTATTTGGAGGTCCTCCTTTAGAGAAGTGGCTTTTCAGGAATTTCTGCTGTAATGATTGCTCGCTCCTAGTCTTGAAGTATTGGAGTTAATATGTCTTTCAGTACAACACTAAATAGCATAAAGGAATGTTATTTTCCAGTTTATTATAATTACAAATTTATCTTTAGATCAAAACGTATGCTGTGTTTTAGGTAGTTTTAAAATAACTATAAAAGTATTTTTATGTAATAATACGTATTATGAAAACATAAAAGATTGATTAACTCGTAGCAGGGGACGTGAGGTCGCACAACATTTTTTTCACCTAGCCCCTACCACATGTTTGGCCCAATCGAACTGATTATTTGATAAAGTCAAAACATATGTTTTCTATTAAAAAATAAATATTCAAAGAACACTGTACTGAAATATCAGAATCTTATCTTAACTAGAAGATTTAAAAAATATATAATTGTTGCGTGGTCTCTGAAGACCTCATGTCCCCTGGTATGTTCCATTTTTTCACCTCCCCTATTAGGGTTTTAACAACAGAAAATGTATAATTACATGCTCAATGTTTTTCCTCTTTAATGTAATATCTTCATAACTGATAATAACTTGCAAATGCAAAGGAAAGCTCAACAATAAATAAAGCTGTTTTTATCTTATAAAAACTGCAAAGTGCAAACTGTAAAGTGTTATTTTGGATTATCAAGTACAAACGGAAACATTGAACATTTTGATGCCTTCCTGAAAATGTTTGTAAGAAAAAACAAAGTATTTATAATAAATAATTGTAAGTTATATAGGTGGGGTGGGGTGAGGCAAATAAAAGTGGCCCTGAGAACAGAGTTCCAGGTTACAAAGAAACACAGCAAAGGAAAGGAAATATTAGTTCTATAATATAGCTATAACTTCTATATCACTTATCTTCCCCACCCTGTATAATAAAATAAAATTGCACAGTAATTGCTAAGTAAGTAATGAAATTGCTTTCTTTCTTTGAGAAAAATACCTTCTGAATTAAAAATGTTACTTTTAATTACCTTTATTCGTTAAAAACATAAGCATGAAATTTAATAATTTTATATCATTACTTAAAAGAGTCAGTTGTGTTAGTATTTTTCATTATTATTTTCCACGTGTAGACAAAGCTATTAAAAACCAATAGAGAACTTTAATACATATTAAAAACTACCGGTAATCTAGGGACACTCTATAGAAATTGTACCACTTGCATTATATAAGGCTGAAATACTAGTTAAGTAACTAAAACTATAGTAGTTAAATGGCTCAAAAGCTTCCGCTGACCCAATGTTAAGCTGTGCTGAGCAAAGTCTGCAGGAACGGTAAACATTAACTAGTTTTAAATATCTATGGCGAGAAATTGAAACCTTTAAAGCACATTCCCTGTTCAGGAGGTTTAAGGCCTTTGATTCTCCTTATCAAGGAGACAGTCTAAAAGGGTATGGACTGGGATTCACGAATTAATTATTTTAAATTAAACATAAAACTCTTGTAGTTCTAATATTTTTTGCTAAACTAAAATTGTCCAGTTGGTACATCAAATTGTCCATCAAATAAAGCATTTATGTAAAAACCGTGTTTCAGAATTTAATATCTTCTCAATGTACATTTAAATATGTAAGATTTTAAAGTATAATTTTATTCTTTCCTGTTGTATGAAGCACAAGGTTCTCCAAGAGTATAATTTTCTTTAGAAGACTGAAGTAAATTTTTATCGTTAAGGAAATTGTTCAACCAGTATACTATTATTCCAGATAAAAAATAATTTCGGAGACACCTGGTTATAAAATTACCTAAATAAAAAAGTAGTGTTGTAAGTATAAAATAAATAAGTTTAAAATTCTCATTATTCTAACAAATATAGTGATTCTTTCCATTTTATAGGGCGTCTTGGTGCATGGAATTTCCGACATTTCCTGAATGTTCAATCCCAGCGAGACCACTTTCTGATATTAAAAGTCAAAGAACGGGATAATTTTCTAATTCCCCTCCAAAAGCACCGCTCTCACCCGCGATATGAGATTGCACCCCAACCCTGTGCTAATTTTTACCCCAGCAAAGTGCTCGAGTCCGCATTAGCGTAAATAGACTTTCGAATGCATGTAGGACTTTCAGAGGCGGCAGCATCCCCGTAATTGCGCCGAACAGGTGCTTCAGTCATTTTCGTTGGCCAAAGAGAATTTTGAGAGCCTCGGATGCAAATCTGGTAGGAGAGGGATTAGATGACGCCCCTGATTTCTACCGTTTGAGGGGGGGAAAGGGGTGGTCTTTCGTTGAAATGCGATAGGGGGAGTGATTTATAATTTGGGGATGATGATAGCTAGTTTTGGTTGAAGAGGCTCTGTAGGATATGTTAGTTTGAGGTGGAATATTCGAGATATTGAAGGGTTTTATTGAATAGCTCAACGATTTTTCACACTTTTACTTTTACGGATTGATGCAGAAATAGTTTTAGGTAATTTGAAAACGTTTTATAAATTCTGGTCCCATTCCGGTAATTAATAATGCGATATATTTTGTAATGATAAATAATCACATTAAAGCTCTTATTAAAAAGATATCTAAAAAAAAAATAAATGACCACATCCCTCAAACAACATCTTTTCTACAAGATTTTTCTTAAACCACTTGCACTAGCTTGACCTTGTAAAAATATACACGTCAGCTTAAATTAAACGTTTAAAACGAATTAAAATTGCATACATTTACGAAATGTAATGGGTCTCTTTGTATAGTTTAACATAAATTAAATATTGGCCTATCATTTCATTTTTTTAAATAAAAGTATAGTTAGCGGAAAAAGGCTTAAATATTTTGCATCATTTTACACCTTTTTAAAGCGAAAAAGTGTTTTAGTAATTATAAATTAATTTATTAATTGTAAATTTATGTACAATTGGAAAAATTTTGTACATAACAATATTTCATTTCATATTCCTTTATTAATTTTTTTCATAAACTGTAAATAATATTTCCATAAAATGTTTCTATTTTAAAAAACAAAAAGATAATGGAAATTATATGTAGTAGTTAAGTGCATTCTTTATTCCAAATAAAGCTATTCAAAAATAAAAACCTATAGTAACAAGTTACAATAATTGCGATTCTTTTCTAAATAGGGAAATTATTTTATTTGATCACTGACCATATTTCATTGAACACTACCATTTTTTTTTTTCGCTTTATGGTTTTGCTGAATGATTTAGTTAAAATCTTTGACAGGCAGAGTGAAAATAATTTCTTTCGAACAAGTATTTAACCGTTTTCTCCCTTTTAATTTTGTTAGCTTACTGATAATGCGACAATAATCTAAAAAAGGGACTTCAATATTTGCTAAGAGAAACGAACTGTGAAACGATAATTGCTTTTACACCTGTTTACGCAACGTTAAACCACCTATTTGAGTGCATTAATAATGAAAACGTTCAAAATTTATTAGTTTTGTTGAATCAAAAAACTACTAAATGAATTATAGAAGTAATAAAATTTTTTCCCCATGTTTGATCATATATTTTATGATAATCCTCTAACAAAAATATTTCTTTGCTGAAATGAAACTATTTTAATGATTTTTTGTAAATATACTTACTGCACTTTGTGACTAGACTATTCGGTTCAACTACTTTAATTTATTCAATTTTATTCATTAAAATTAATAATACGATTAAATGTTTCTGTTTATGAGCTTTGAAGCATAGTATACCATGATAAAAAGTGAAATGCTCTAACTAAACTAAATATAAATAAATTAATATTATACTCCAATAGACCTATTATTTCAAGGTAAAAGAAAATGTTTCATGTATAAGGAAATCTTAAAAATAGTATCCAGCCCAAAACCAAATCCCATCAGTTGTTTCCATACGTCAGAAATATTTTTAGGGGGGGTAGAGTTAAAAGAGTAAAATATGAGCAATTTATGAGATAGACAAAAAGTGCTTCTAAAATATATTTTAAAATTTTATTCCTAATTCATTTTTATTACAAAAAAAATATTTTAATAGATATTCTATAATACTTCAGTTCTTGAGCAATATACAGACTGTTTTTATACTTCGTTTGGAAAGAAAAAATTAGTACGAGACAAGTCAAATTCAATTTTATTAAATTAAATCACAAGAATTGTTTGAATTAAATTGGGTAGTCTCTTAGTACAATAGGCCCGAAAATATTTCCGAATTACAAACTACAGCTAATTCACTTAAAATCAATTTCTGATTTGAATCGTTAATAACATTTGTTGACAAACCAGAAGCTTGGATATATATTTCACAGAAAATTTAATTTACATAAATATGCGCGCTATAAAAATATGTACATTCTTATGTCATTAAACAAGACTTGGGACATCGTCTCTCCTGGTTTCAGCAGATTAAATTAAGCAGTCTTCCCAAGTGAGATTATTAAATCTGAAAACATAGATAATTATCAGATTCTCATGTGCTCGAGCAAGAGTATTGGAGCTTAACCTGCCTTACTTTGCGTCAGAAAGACAAATTATGTCGTCAATGCTTACAATAGCTTATCTTCTTTAATCTTCCCTAAACAGACTTGTTTGTTTAAAGCTTCCTATCGCTCCAATGGGTCATTATGAATGTTATATCTGCATAATTATAGGTTTATTATCACGATGAACGTGATTTATTTGCAATTTCTTCTATGCAACTTCTTACATCACACTTATTTAATCAAGCCCCACCTAATAAAAACCTTTTAAATTAAAAAAAAACTCCTATCGGAGTGTTTGTTGTACTTTGTTATTTGCACAATTCAAACGATCCTTAATTCAATATACAGGAGTAGTAGTAGTATAATATGTTGACTTCTGGAATAAAATGGTTCCCGTAAATTGACATGTTGACTTTTGGCATAAAAATTTTTTACCCTGATGACTCATTACTCGCTTTTTCTCGTAATGAGTCATCAGGCTAAAAAATTTTTAAGGCAAAAGTCAACTTGTCAATTCACGGGAACCATTTTATTCCAGAAGTCAGCATATTATACTATGGTTAAATTTATTTCTTGTTACCTGTCTAATACTCCTAGAATCTTTCTTTATCCAACTGTAAGACAACCCTGCTTATTTCCAAAACGATGATCCGTCGCACGTTTTAGTCTGTAAGATATTCTCGTAGCGAATATTTTTATGTGCACATATTCGCTACTCGAATATCCTACAGGCTTTGAGCTTTTCAGAAAATTACTTATTCTGCCTGAAGACATTTACTTTAAAACTTTTATGTTTTCTAATTTCTAGAGATGTAAAATTTAAGAATCACAGAATACAATTTTTTACAAGTTAATAATGATAAAGAAAGCAAACAGACACTAATATTGTTCAAAAATCATCCTTTATTTTCAAAACTGAAACAAGTTACACAAGGAAAGAAGTCATCATTTTATTGAAAAATGTCCAAAAGCTAAACAGTTAATATTATCCTTCAAGTACATTTTATCATAATAGCTAGATAAACTGCATTTGTTTTGTAATGTAGTGGAAATAACATGTTTTTTTGATGTTATATTAGTCTGTTTATGTCTCAGTAATTTATTCTTTTTCAAAACTTGTAAATAGAGTTTATGTTTCAAACTGGATTTTAGTACATTTTTTTTAATTCCCTTTGCCGTTCGTTTATTCTCTTTACCAAAAATGTAGGAATACATTTTCGGTCTCAGAGCGATAAACTCTTCTATCGGTATTCCGCGGGTTTCATCTTTTAGACAACCCAACTTAGCTTTGTTTTTTGTTGAAAATAAATAATGATCCTTTTCATAATTTGAAAAGTCGAAAATACCTTTATCTTTAAATTTTTTGGAGAAATCTACATAAACATCTTTAGTAAATATTTGTAAGCACAAAGAGTCGGTATCAGTGTATATTAAACTTATTTTATCCTTGTAAATTGGCTTAAAAATATCATAGTAAAGATGGAACATATACAGTTTGCTAAGTTCCAAAACCGCAAAACCTACATATATGGGCTGGTTCAAGTACAAATTGGATTTTAAGATTTTGAACATCACGCTTGATTTATTTATTATCGAAAAATATTCTAATCCTGAATTAGATAAATAATTTTTACATTGTTTTTCATCAAGTGCTATCTTAACATTTACATGTTTTCGCGTATTCATGCAGGTCCTCCCAAAGAAAGCATTGTTTAGCAATTTAAAAAAGTCCTTATCAAATGAATTTTTTGCTTTCTTTCTATGGTCATTGTTAAAGTCAATGTATGGCTTCAGCCAAGAAGATTGCTTGAACTTTAAAATTCTATGTATTTTTTCTAGTTTTAAACCATGTTTAAGGTAAAACTTTAAATTTAAGTAATGAACTACATACTTTTTTTTATCATAAAAGGTATTTAAAAGTTTGATATTTTTTTCATTATGCTTTAAATTTAAAGATTTTAAAATAGTTTTTTGTAACGGAGACAATTTTTTAAAGGGGATAAATTCATGATTTGGAGCTAGAGTACAGGTAGTGAGTGAATCCATACTTTGCCTTCATATGCATGACGATACTTTTGCTTATACTTTGCCAACAAGAAAATATATGGACTGCAAGCTTGCTTTCACCGGTATATATACATTCAGAGTGTTGATCTTTTTGTGTCATTCTAAGTATATAGACCATAAACACTTCTTGGAAGATCTGTATATTTAGCACATTTGGATTCCCTCTAATTCAACATAAAATAACTTTTACACTCCTGGTTACATTTTGATGCTACTTGATGTAAATCAGGAGATTCCGATAATTTTTCAAAAAATGTTTTGACTACACATTCATTATGCCTGACATGGTTTGGGATTAAATCTAACTTTTTTGAACGGGTAATTCGATGTAAAAAATACAAGCAAAATTTGCCACAAGTTTGAGAAGTAAAACTTTGGTAAAGACTTGTACTCCATTCAACACTTTTACTATTCCTTTTTATGAAACTTAATATATTTTTGTTTGAGGGAGGCGTCCCATAACTACAAAAGTAGTAACAAATATTATTTTTAAAATTGATTGCAATCCAATGACTACCAGGTTTATGATGGGGGTCTAAATTTACAATAAATGATTTGTTTTTATTTTTTCGCCTTGGCAGCTGATCAGACGCAAATACCCCACCAAAATTTTTCTTCAATACCTTATCTTTTAAAGAATATTTCCAGAGTGATATAGTATCCATTAATAGTCAGTAAAAATTGCTCTGGATTTATCAATTTCAATTGTAGATCTATATTCGGAGTACACCAGAAGGTTTATGGTTTCTCTTAATGCCTTGGAAAATTTTAAATCAATAGATAAGTTGGATGATGGCATGATGCTTATATGATTTTCACTAGCAGAGTAATCAGGAGTTAAATCAAAAACGAAAAAGGCTAACCCATTTTTAAATTCGGAATGTGTAATATTCACCAAATGTTCATGGTAATAAGATTTTAATTCAGTAAATAAACAATAATATGTTCTACTGTAACAATTATTTTCAAAATCTGGAGTGTAAGGTTTAGAAGGTATCATTTTATTGTCTTTTAGCAGGCAAATGTAATTTAAGCCTAAATTTTGAAAGAAAAAGGGATTATCTTTATAAGAACCATTAAAGCTCTTATTGGTAACAAAGGAGATAATAACTCGAGTAGGAAGTTGGCCAATAAAAGCATTCGGAATAGTTAATGATTGTAAACCACTAGCCAGTGTAAAAGATTTAACATCAATTTTACGAAGGTTTAATTTTATTAAACCAATGTCTAACGCTTTTTGGTGAGCAATAAAAATACTCGGATTCACAAGAACTTTACGCAATAACAAGCTTGCACTTTTAATTTGAAATTTGTATCCATCCGTGGTTGACATCAGAACAAAGGAATCCTTAGATCTTTCCAATTTGATTCTAACACTTACTCCATTTATCAATAGCTTATCTTGATTTGCTAAATCAATGTGCAATGGTCCCAGTAAATCTATTAGCTGACTATTTTTAGTTCTTTCAAATCTTTTATGAAGACCATTATTTTTTTTATCTGTTGTAAGCGTGGGGTCGTATGTATCATAATTTTTTTCAGTATCTTTATAAAACAAACCGGATGATAGAAATTTTGATTGGGAGGATTTATCATAGAATAAATGAGCTTCAATTATACTTCTATAAGCATAATTTACTTGAGAAGATATTTGTTTATCGTTCAGGAAAACTGAACATTGAGAAAAGCAAGAATTTAAAGGGTAGTTGATTGTAGTTACTGCGTCTGAATCTTCTAAAGGATTGCCATTTGCTTTTACTATTCGAGCTGTTAAATGTAGAAACGTGTGAGCGAAATCCAAATAGTTTTGTCCATTTCCTTCTATATAAAATTCAATAGGAGAATTGTCATCAGTAATTGTAGCAATAGGGTGAACCTCCAAAAGCGAAGATTCATCAATAGCCAATTGTGTTGGTGGAACAGAAAATAAATCTAGTTCAGACTTCAATGTTGGTGTGGACCTTTCATCCATTATTTTGAAAAAATGTCCTTAGTTTGTTTTTCCTTGAATATAGTCCGGGCTTTCTTATGATTAGAATGATTCGAACACTGTTTGCGCTTGCGTTTTATACCCGAACCCGACTGTAACTTGTGTATGACATCATCTTTTAACTTTCTTCCTACGTCAGAAAAATGATGTTTGGCTGATTCTTTGAAAGGTCTTCCAGATGCTACATCGTTTACAACTTTTTTACCAGTGCTAAATAAGTGTTTTCCTACATATTTGGCAGCATCAAAGATAAAGGGTGAGATTTTTCGAAATATATCTCCGAATAAACCATATCCTCTCTGATGAGCAACCCCCTTAAAATAATCCCCTCCACCTGCTTGATTACAATAATAATTAATACAATCAGAGGTTTTAAGTTCCATTTTGTAACAGATTGTGTTGTCTCTTGATTGTTACTCATTAACTTCCACGACAGAAATGAGTAAATTAACAAAAGTTTTTTTATTTAAAGTAAATCTTATCGTTGGCGAAAAGAAAGTATTAAAAAGGTTTTCCCTGAATTAAATATCATTCGCGCACCATTGCTTGCTCGCAATTCTACATTTATTGTTTCGATGTAATTAGATTTAAGTGAGAAATACAATGGATTGTTGTACACTCGTACAATTTGATCATCTTTTTCACCTCCTAGTGGTATAATTCGCAAAAGTGAAGCAGAAGTTTCTCCGATTCTATGAGGTTCAATTATGTCTGAGTAAACGAAAATTTCTGTAATTCCAGCGTTTAATTCAATTGGATAATTACTTATATGCTCACCCTCCATAAATGAGCTTTCATTAAAACCTAATAGCTGTTGTATCCCAATTCCAAATACCACATTAGTTTGTTTTGGGACTAATAACTTAACTCTCTTATCCGACAGCAGTATGAATTTTATGCCCCTGAAAGCATCGAATAATTCCGCAGTTGTAGAGTATTGACCAATTGGTAATGTTAAATTCTCTGTTACTTTTACCATTTGTACTGTTCCTTCTTTAAATGCTCTCCTTTTTAAAAGGAAATATTCCTTAGAAGATACCTTTTTTTCATCATCCTTAACATTAAAAAAGATTTGAGTTTTTTGAAGAAGCAAGTCATTTAGAGGCGAGTTTAATGCGTTCAAAAGGTAAGGAGCATGCTGAGAAGAAATGTGAATTTCATAGCCCTCAGGAATTTGTAAAAATACGGTATCTGGCTGAGACCTGGGTTGCACAAATTTCAACTTATCAGTTTTTGCTATAAGTTGAATATTTTCATTGATATCTCCAAACAAAGTTAAAGATTTGCTTTCAGGATTTGTCGATTGAAGAGGAATGTATATAGTTTCATCTTTAGATTTACGTTTATCAATGAGGTAAAAAAATTGACATTCTAAATCGTCCGTTGTATTTCGGAATTTAAATGATGCTGTGTTTGTTATTTTCATACTTCTCAATGGTTGATGTAAGATATATAATAACTTATCACACTTTTCTGAATCAATATAAAGTTCAAACTCATCACGCCATACTTGGATTGTAACATTTTCCCCTCTTTCAACAAAATTTACACCATTTGTCTGTGTTATTCGTTGAATATTGTTGTTTAAATCGGTAAATAAAGATCCAGATCCTTCCGAAATAGGAGTTAGAGGAATCTCATGTTTTACAATGTTATCGTATTCAGTAATTTCTTTCATTTGCGATAACGTATAGCTATTGTTTGAAAGAGTTATGTTAAAATAACTTCTAGGAATTATTGCTTCCACCAAACCAACCTCCCATTCACCTCTTAGCATTATAGGTGTTGATAGTTTTGTTGTAAAATGGGATTGTGTATTGCTAGGAAATACTTCCATACATGCATTGCTTGGTAAGGTTACATAAAATTCCGATTTTACTTCAGCCATGATGCTTTAATCCACGAGTTGAAATTTTCGTCAAAACCAGTCCACTTTACAAAATATTCCTTTTTAGAACCACTACCTCGGCTTCTTAGTATTTTTTCAACACTCCAGAGACTGTCCGAAGTTTTAGAAACTAGCTGCAGCTCTTCTTGATAAAACCTTCCTTCTATGACCCCTCCTTGGATGTCACGCAATTTATAGGTTGGTGGATCAGAGGGGTAACGCTCATGAACAACAAACACTTCCTCAGTCCAACCAGGAAAATACCCTCTTTGGAACGTTTTTCTGACTTTTGATATTCGGACAAAATCATTTATTTCATATTTATATATTAAAGGATGACTGCTTTTTCCATATAATTTATGAAATATTTTTGAATGATATATAGGGCTCACCTTAGATGGAGCCATTCCTATACTTCTATGAACGGAATCGTTATAACTCTTAATTACCTGATCTAAAACGTCGATATATTTGTAAGAGTTACGATAAGTAAATATGCGATATAATTTATTCTTTAAAGTTCTATGAAACCGTTCGACAACGCTTGCTTTTGTTTGACTTTGAGTTAAATAGTGGTTTACATTGTTTTGCTTAAAAAATTGTTTAGTTGCTTTGTTGTAAAATTCACTACCTTTATCAGTTTGAAGATTCTTTGGTGTTGCTGTTTTAAAAATTTCTTTGAAAGCGTTTATAACAGTCTGGGGTTTCTTATTTTTTAAAGGAACTGCAAAAGCAAATTTCGAAAACACATCAATAACTGTTAAAAGGTGGCAGTAGTTGTTATTAAACTTTGATAAATGTCTCATATCAACTAAATCAGCTTGAAATAATTCTTTCACTCCAAAAGCTAATGTCTTTCTTCTAGAATATCGTATTCTTACAGGTTTATGAAGAGTATATACATCTTGAGTCATTAACCAATCCTTAGTTTTATTTGATGGAACTCCTGTCGCTTGAGATAATCTCTCAACACCTCCAAATGATCCAGCATTCTTTGTGCTGTAATATGCTTTATTCAAAAGCTCTTTCCATTGATCATTGTCTTTAACATTTTTCACTCTCTCCATTTTTCCCATTTTGAGGCTTCTATAATAGAAGGGTTTCCAACATTATTATTTTCCTGTAATTTAGAAGATTCTGCAATTTCTTTCCATGTGGACCAATTCGATCTAGTAGTTGGTGTTTTCGTAGGTGTATTAGATACTGAGTTGAGCAAATGTTTGTGAACATTTTTATTACCAATCCACTCTTTTGGAACATTTAGGAAATAAATTGCATTCAAAAAAGTCTCGGATCCAATAGGAGCAGAATCTGAGTTCTTTACATTTTTCATTAGGTAACTAAAGAGGTCGACAATATTACTATGATTTACTGTTCTTCCATTTACAACAAGTTCAAATTCTTTATTAAATGTGTACCCCAAGTTTTTCATTCTTTCTAGAATAGGGTTAATATATATTCTTTTTGACTTAGGAACGGCTTGTTCTAAATATTTTCTAATTGTGAGTTCTTCATCTGTACTTGCTTCATATTTTTTATCCAAGTCATTATTTGATAATTCTGCTTTTTTAAAATCTCCTAAAGAATTATCAGAATTTTTTTCAGGGGGGGATGGATGCATAACTTTTTGATACTTCGGAATAAGACGTGACAAAAGTTTTACTCGAAAAGGATCTGGTATTTCATTTTTCTGAAGTAAATCACTTATACTATCTTCTAATCGAACTTCAGGTTTAGTTAACTGATAGTATTCAGACACAAGTTCAGGAGGTACTAGTGCCATTTTTTTCGCCATTATGAAAAGCTTATCTTATTCAATAGACTTAAAACAGCAGGAAGAATAAGTGGTAAGAACCCTCCTGTTTGCTTGGATATTAATTTCTTCTTTCTTACTAGAGAGGTTTTTCGATCAGCGAGTATTCGAATTAATCGCTTGTGTGGATTAAGTTTTTTTAAAGGGACAGATGGTATATTTCCCAATAGCAAATTTTTACAAATTTCACAAAGAGATTTTATTTGTTCATTCGTGGCAGTCTTTAAAATAGCGCTTCTTTGTTGGGGAGGTGATGTTGAGAGTAAATGAAACAAGTGGGAATGACGCTTCAATTTATTCATTTTTGCAATGGTAGAAATACCCAATTGACGAATCCACGATCAGGAAAAACTGATTGTCGGAGTCTCTGCTCATCAGACGTCTTAGGATGAACATCAACTAGTAAATAAGAATACGGCTCCGCCGTCGCCTTTTTATATGCATCCAGAAAATACTTTCCCTTACCAGGGAATGCTTGTCGGGCAAAACATGAAGCTTGGGAAAGATCTCTATTATTTCTGAATAGAATAAGGTAGTGTGCATTCAAACTTATGTCTCGAAACTGTCTTATCCGGGGAAACAGATTTTGAGTAATCAATATAATACTAAAATTTTTGTGATGTGAGCCTGCAGTAAACATATCTGCAACAGCATTTGTAATGGAATTCATCTGATCATCTATTACTATCAAATCAGCGTTTTCGTTTTCATCTGGAAGACCTTGCTTAAACTCTATATTTCTTTCTTGAAGAAACCATGGTTGCCATATCGAGTAACACCAAATTACTTTTTTCATAGTAAAATTGTAAGCCTGCTTCTTTATTATTTCTTTAACCAATTCAGTTTTACCTGATTGAGATGGTCCAGAAACAATTAAAGAACTTGGATGATGAAATTTTAATATAAAAGATGAACAGTCTTGATCCATGTCGAATATGAACCACTGAATAAAATTTTTCATAAATGTAATAATTTATAAATGATATTTTATAAACACCTGTAATAAAAAAAAGACTCCATCTAGTGTCTCAAACATGATTTAACAGTCCTGTTAACATGTAATATAAAAAATATTAAATTTCCTTAACCATTATTCACTGCTATTGCTGAATAATCGAGCTCAAGCTTTAGACGTACTGTTATCATAGAAGTATGGGAAAGTAATCGAAAAGGATGTTACATCGCCTACCAGTTTTAAGTAAAAGAGACCGTTTCTCAGATAGGGCAGCCGCACAGGAAACTCGTTTTTAGAAAATAAGATAAGGCTACTATAAAGACTTCATGCTGAAGGAAAACTTCAGAATCAGGAGTGCAGTCAGATCATTCACTACTCTCGAGGAGTACTCGAGATAGAATTGAAATGAGGCTGTCACTCCAAAGTTCTCAGTTTCTATAGCCCGATTCATCAAGATACAAATGCCCGAGTTGATTTACGGAGTAATACCTACGTTAAAATACGTAAGTCAAAATTCCGCGCTCGGGATGAAATTCTTGAGAGGATTTTCGGACTGATGATTCTCAATTCCTGAACACTCAAGATAGAAATGCCTGAGTTGATTTACGGAATAATACTTACGCTTAAGTACGTAAGTCAAAATTCCGCGCTCGGGATGAAATTCTTGTGGTGATTTCGGGAGGCTGATGATTCTCAATTCCTGAATACTCAAGATAGAAATGCCCGAGTTGATTTACGGAATAATACTTACGCTTAAGTACGTAAGTTAAAATTCCGCGCTCGGGATGAAATTCTTGTGGTGATATCGGGGCTGATGATTCTCAATTCCTGAATACTCAAGATAGAAATGCCCGAGTTGATTTACGGAATAATACTTACGCTAAAGTATGTAAGACAAAATTCCGCGCTCGGGATGAAATTCTTGTGGGGATTTTTTCAGGCTAATTCTTTATTTCCAATCCATACTCAAGATCTAAAATACTCGAGTTAATATCGGAATGATACTCCAAAAAATCATGTGAGTTTAATTTCTGAGCTCGAGATGAAAAGCTTGAGGTGGTTTCGGACTGATCTTCAAAGCCTGTAGGATATTCGAGTAGCGAATATGTGCACATAAAAATATTCGCTACGAGAATATCTTACAGACTAAAACGTGCGACGGATCATCGTTTTGGAAATAAGCAGGGTTGTCTTACAGTTGGATAAAGAAAGGTTCTAGGAGTATTAGACAGGTAACAAGAAATAAATTTAACCATAGTATAATATGCTGACTTCTGGAATAAAATGGTTCCCGTGAATTGACAAGTTGACTTTTGCCTTAAAAATTTTTTTACCCTGATGACTCATTACGAGAAAAAGCGAGTAATGAGTCATCAGGGTAAAAAATTTTTATGCCAAAAGTCAACATGTCAATTTACGGGAACCATTTTATTCCAGAAGTCAACATATTATACTACTTACAGGTAGTTTTCAAACTTTGAGATTAATAGAAGGGGAGACTGTTGTACCTTATGACAAAATTCAGAGTTTAATTTTTCTAAGACAGATAAAATCACATTTCGACCATTTAAAGTGTCCTACCTATCTATAGCCACAACCTTAGTAAATAGGGTGATATTTTTTATTAGCTAAAATTTTAAAAATTGAACTTTTAATCATTTTTAATAACTTGAAAAAAAATTGCGTTCATAGGTACAACAACCTGTTCTCCCTACGGACGGACCCAGTTGCACTTATGGACACCCTTTAAAAGTGAAGTTATAATTGAAAAAAAAAAGTTTAAAATAAAGATTTTTTGTTATTCATGTATTACCTTTTAATGAACAATTCCTCGCATGTAATAAATCAGCAATCGATTTTTTGAAAAGTTAAGTACTTTTAGATCTTAAATGATCATTTAATGGAACTTGATTTATACATGACTACTACAATAAGTAAGTGCAGTATAATTTATTTTTGAACTTTATTTTGTTTTACTTTTTTTTTGTTTATAATTAGAGAGCACTATCAACTTATATAAATATCTTATTATTCAAAATTAGTAATTATATTAGTAAATAGTAATTATTTAATATTAGTAATTATATTCAATTACTATTCAATTACAGACTATTTAGCGTGAATTGAAAGCTTTTAATTCTCTTCAATAACATTTTTCATTCGTCAAGTTTAGAGGTTATTTGGTTTTGTGTTTAGCATGTTTGAGGAGAATAAATTTTAAAATTTACATAATTTATAAATTTAATTACGAGGTTCTATTCCCATTAAATCCTCTGTGTGTTGCCGAGGTTCAAGTTCCTAAATAAGATACGACGGTATGAACATTTGAAATAACAGTGATATGAGAGCTATTCAGCTGGAGAGTATATTTATACTCGAAATTTTATAGAACGGGTACTTGATCATTCTACAAAGTTCATGGACAATCAGTTAAAATTCAAACATGCAAATTTGATGAACAAAAAAGTGGGAGATTTATAATGAATTCTGTGTCAAATTGGACACATTTATTAAATATTTAAATTATCATGTAACTGTACTGCAGCTAAAGGGTGCCATAGTTTCTCATCTACAGTTATAATAATCACTTTAAGTGCCTAAATAAATCTCTTCGATTAATACTCAAACTACTTTAAATGTTATTTCATACAGCTATCTTTATGAATAATCGTGTTTTGAATAGTTCCCTAAGCGCTATTGTGACAAACCCCAATTAACGATTACATTGAGCAAATTAGGAACACCATTACTTGCTCTTTAATATTCTATGGTGAATAAAATAATCTTCAACAAAAACTTTTGATTAATTGAAAACCCACTAAAATATTATTTATGCGGTGCATTTTAATACGCTGATTGTGAACCGGATAACTGCTATTAGTAATTAGTAAGAGGTTGTAATTTATCAAGTCTGCATAAACTTGGCAGAATACCAATAACCCAGCCAAAACGAAAACAAAATATTTATACAGTCAAATCGTTTCTCCAGCAAAGCAGAGTTAATAATCTCATACCGCACATTATCACAAAGTGGGAGCGAAATAAGACTATACCATAGGAGAGGAAAGAGTTTATGTTGCGCCTCAGACATTTATCGAACAATTCATTGTGGTGTTTTCACCAATTACCGACAAGGGACTACCCAATAAATACACATTAATGTCGGAGTTCATAAATTTTCCAGTTCCTTTTTCCCAATTATTATGATACTTGAGAAGAAGTTAGTACCATTTAAATCTGTTTTTATTCATCTTATATAAATGAAGGAGTGACCATTTATTTCATTCAAAATGTTTCAATGATTCGTCCCTTAACTGCTAGTAATAAATATTTTTGGTGGCATTAACGACACTCAAAATGGCAATTACACAGCTGCACTGTTGGGGTTTCTATAAAATAAGTATATTCTGAGTGAATGCAGAAACTAATTTAAGAATCTTTGATTAAAAGTTTCGTAAAACTAATACATAACGACTAGTTCACTTTCTATTTACATAATTACAATGTTTATAAAGATTTTCCCCCTTGAGGTTCCCTCATTTGAATGTTTTGATAAGTTTAACAAATTCAACAATATGAAATTTGGTATTAAAATTATTTTAAAAGGACGGAATCATCTTTTAAACTCAGATGTTTCAATAAGTTCAAATTAAGTTAATTTAATATCAAGAAAACAATACCGTGGTTTAATTGGGAATGAAGTATATTTTGATACCTTAAGTATAAATATAACTTTTAACTCTAGAATTATGCTATGTAAATTAAAATTGCTTTTATCTCTTGACTAATAACTACAATCAATCATTTTAGTTAAATGTTTTTTTAGTCGAGTCGTATCGCTCACATATAAAAAATTGAATAAAAAAATTAGTGCAACAGATATTGCATTCTAGAACATATAGCAGGTCTCTTTAATTCGATTTCATCTCTCAATTAGAGATATTTTCATAACATCATCTTTTATAAAATTTAAAGCCATTCACTTAGGCATCAACACTTGGAAAAAAATCCTGCTCCTGTTAGATCCCTGATAGGACTGTTAAAGTAACATAATGCGGTGCCCAGAATTTCATTAGCATACAGCTGGATGTTTCATTACTCTTTTAACTTCGTAATTTAAAACGACTTGTGACTCTTCTTTCGGTAACAATGGAAAAGAAAATGAGGAAAAAGGAAAACAGGCTCTTTAAATACAAACCCTGTGAATTTTATTCGCCCTAAATCAACTTGTTTTTAACCCACTTTTCTTACCAGTTAACTTTGGAGATATCCGTTTTGAAAGTGGCTTGAGAAACCCCGTTTAAGATTCTTTCCTCTATTTTAATGTAAATTTTTGTGAAAAAGCCTGAGATTTAATAGTTCAGAATTTCAACTCCTTTATTGTGATTTTTCTTTCCTATTGTATAAGTAGGTTAAGTAAAAAATATGATTAATTCTTCTTCTTCTCTAGCACTACAGCCCAGAGTGGACAAAGGCTTTCACAAGAACATCTTTGTTTGGCGTCCGTTTTCCAATTCGTTACCCTTCAGTACCTTAAAGTTATCTTCCACACAATCAGACCGTCTCAGTTTCGGCCGACCCCTTGATATATTTGTTTGTAGTTAAAAATTTATTGGTTTATTGGTTTGTAGTTAAAAAATTTTAGATGTCACAGATGAGGGGTATACATGCGACAAATATTGCCAGCGGATCTCAAATGACAAAGCTTGATAGTTTTTAAGATATTTGAATCCTTAAAAAGTCTGGTAGAGCTCGAAATTGTACCGGTGCCTCCAAAAACCATCTTCATTAACATGCACCCAAAATCCTTCTGAGGACTTTCTGTTCAAAAATAACCTGTTGATTTGACTGGGCTTTCGTTTGAGTCCACGTTTCACATCCATAAGTTAGAACAGGTCTGATTATTGTTTTGTACAGTATGATTTTTGTACATCTCTTAATTATACATTCATTATGATTCCTTATTCCTTTTCTACATTATTTTTACTTTTTTTATATAAATAATATATACAAATCACTGACCCTTAAATTAAAGGAAAAATAAGTTAAATCTTAAAAATTTATATTCAATAGTATTTTCTAGAATTTGGTTTCTCTCTATATTAAAAAAAAGTAACAGTGACCGCGGCCGCCGCCGCCGCCGCCGCTGCCGCCGCCGCTGCTTTTGAAAATTTTATTTTTGAACACTTTGAACTCTCACTACGCAAAAACTATTCCACGGAAATTTGTGAAATTTTAAACATTTCTATTCAAGTGTATGAGGATCGTTTTCGTTCTAAAAGCTAATAGATGAGATAATTATTTCTAGAGTTATTTAATGTCAAAGTCGAAAATTATTTTTTTCTGCTGCGAGTTCGCCCCCAGCAAAATCTATTAGCAGCAGAAATATGATTTTTTGCAGACACATACTCTTAGATGTGCAGTTTTGCACCACGTCGCCCTTTTTTCGAATTTCGAATTAGTTTTGGAGTAATTAAGTTTTAAAGTTTCGAAAATTTTGACGATTTTTCTGTTTTTTCGTTATAAAAGCAAAACTAATCACAGTAGAACTATGATATTTTAAAGACACATAGAAATAATTTTTATAAAAATATTGGCTTTTTGTTTTTTCAAAAATTCTAATTAGTTTTAGAATTATTAAGATTCAAAGTTTCAATTTTTTCTTCTCTTTCTCGCCGTTCACTAGAGAAACAGACGAGTTTTATGCGTGTTTTATTGATGAGTCTGATTTCTTTTATTTTCAACAATGCTTTTTTCTACAAAGTGGTTGATGGTTATTAGTAGACTTGCTGAATATTTTTTTAACATTTCAATTAAATTATTCGGAGAAAAGGCTTCTGCTGGATTGTTGAGAAGAACTGCGAAGCAGTTTAGAGGGTTGGTGAGCGATAGCTCACTATGGGTGATTTCTTTTATTTTCAATTTAAGTTAGGAAAGTAATATTTCAGCAATAGTTTTTTTCGGGATGATTTGGATTAAATTATTTATCAGCAAGAGTGATAAGTAGTTTCGGTTGTAAAGGAGCATTAATTAAGCCGACCAGCGGGGTGATTGGTAAGATGGAACAAGCGAGCTTTGCTCGCTGAGATCGCGAAGCGATCTAAAAAGAACTGCGAAGTAGTTCCGGGGGTTGGTGAGCGATAGCGAGCAGGGGGCAGGCCCCCTAGTGGAAGAAAAAAAAAACATTATTTATGATGATGAGTCGAGTTTCCTGAATAGGTGAGATGCAACTAGCAAGCTGATTTCAATATATTTAGAATGCAAAATAAAGCATAAAAAGGGGTAAGTAAAAATATAAGATAAAGAAAAAAATTTGACTTCTAGGATTAAATTTTTACTTAACAATTAATATACTTCACCCTTTCAAATTAAGAAAAATGAATGATGGAGTATTTTTCCAATATTTGTCTCGCAATAAATAGTCAAGAAAGAAAAATAATTGTGTAAAAGAAATATAAAAATTAATAAAAGTATATTAAGATACCAGAAATTTTGACAAAAAGAAAATATTCCTACACCATGAATTTTCTCAAAATTACATATTTTTTTTTCTAAGAATGATTCATTAAAAAGTTATTTAGGAAGGTGAATTTTACATTTTTCTTAAAAGAACAGCAATAAAAAATTTCCATTTACAAAGTTTTCTTTGGGGAAAAAAATCACAGCAGGGGGTTTAAATAAAGTTTTGCATCTTTCCAATCACACTAATTCAAATATTTACCATTAGTTTTCAATTTTTCGTCGTCTTAAAGAATACAGCTTCCGTTTTTAAAACAAGAACTCCTTTTTGGGGATAAAACACTCAAAAGAAGAGATATTCTTTCTTTACCTTCTTTAAAGGTACAAGGTTAGATGAAAAATGCACTTCTCAAGAATTGAATTGCCTTAAGATTAGATTTTTATCCCTCCGTATTACAACGTGGAATTTGTTGTTTTAATTCCTGGCAAGAGCATCCTGCGAGTCTTTTTTTTTACATCCTGTGCATAATACTCGCTAGTTTTGTCACGCTCCAGGGGATAATGTGGGAGTCTCTATACTACTTTCTTTACTCACCTGATATCCCTAGAGATGCATGTTAAGAAACGCGCGTGTTCTCTTGAATAAGTTTTTAGACGGAGTAGTGATATCTGACTCTTGAAATTTTGATAGAAATTTCGATGTTATTGAGTAAACTTTAAACCATTTAGTTAAGTAAATAAATCGAAACTTTAGTTAGTTTTTACAGTAATTTTTATTTTGTTTCAGATTTATTTGACGCTAATAGTTTATTTTAAATTTTTTTTAAATTAAAATGAAAGCTAATAAAGTTATTAAATTATAGTTTATTGTGTAAAATAGTCCCAATTTTAAATTTAGAAGAAAAAACAAATAAAAACTTATGTCATTTTAATAAATTCAATATGAGTTGTTTCTTAAAAAATGTAGAAAAAAATGTAATTAAAAATGTAATAAAAAAGTTTTGAATTTTTTTTTTCAAATATTTTAAGTAATTAGGGTCATAAGTGTTTATTTATTTTAATACTTATTTAAAAATTAAATAATTAACTATTAGTGTATTTAATAGCTTCAATGTAAACGTAAATTCTATACAAAATTCAAACCGTAATATAATTTAAAATGACTTGTAAAATTAAGAATCACAAAACTATAAATTTCTGTTTTGGATTAGACAATACTAACTATATAAAAACAATAGATTTGAACTTTAAATATTCTTTTTACATTTAATAGTGTATCACTTGAAACAAAAAACAATATACCATATATTTCCGAATATGTACGAATTTTTCTTCCTAAAATTTACTAACCCATTAAAGACGATACGTTGACTCAGTTTCATAATTGTGATACTCGTATTTATCATACTTATACTTATCATATGACACACTAGCATCATAACGTTATATTTTAATATTATCTTCGTCAGTAGCGCCTATAATGTCTTCGCTTCTCCCAAAACTTTTGATGTAAACAAAGATAAGCTATTTCTTTAGTTCAGACTATTTATTTTATCAAATTTTAATCAGACTACTAAATTTAACTCACTTTTACGAAATAGCTGTTCGCAAAAGCTAAGTTTTCCCATAGAAAAAAACTCTTATTAATACAGTTGCTAACCTATAAACCTAAAGAAAAATGCAAATAAGCACAAGACTTATCCTGTCACAAATATTTCTAATCCTTAATACCTCCCACAATCATAACTCTTAAAAAAATCACAAGAGTTACTTTACATACTCATCAAAAATCCCGAATCCTCCATCCACCACATACGACAAAAAAGCTTCCTAATGAGCAAAGAGACCCAAAGCCGCACTTTCGCAGCAGGGTCCACCCCTCGAAGCTAATTAAAGTGGTCGAAATTCGAACGAAAAGGTACATAAATCGCCCAGAAGAATAAGAAGAAAAACAATCCTCCCCTTGATCCCGCAAAACAATGAAGCGACTTAATGAAATCCCGAATCGCATCCGGATTCTCCTTTTTCTCCAAGAAAAATTAAAACAGAACGCTTCCTTGGCGACAACACCACCTTACATGATCCTTTCCCTAATTGGTACCATTAAAACGCAGCGGGCTGAAGGGCACGAACCCAGGGCAATTAAGGCGGACCGTAGGTAATAGCCGATAATTAACAAAGTGGAAATTTTTGTTTCTAGGGATGTTTTGGGGACTTTTTTCCGACCTCCAGGGTGACTTTTGTCTCTGATGGTTTCTACAAGAAACTAACAAGCCGGCATTGAAGCCATCGATCCAGTTTGTTAAAATTTTAGCGGCGCTTCCTTGGGGATTCGCAAAAAAAACTCGGAAGCGACATTTAACTATTCTCAAAATACTTTCGTTGTCATTTAAATCAGGTTTGAGCTTGTTAGACTGCACGTATTTCCTATTTTGCGCAACGTTTTTAACTCAAAAGGAGCCATAAATAAGCCTCTCTGAAAGTATTTGACTTTATCTGCGGAAGTCTGAACGAGTTTCCAAAATTGGAATTGTTCGTTCGAACTTTCAAAGAATTTGCTGATCGATTTGAGAGACTCAGGCTCTCATAATTTGGAACAAAGGACGTGTGACATGGACACTTGATATGCCGTCACTCTCATCCTAGAGCAAAAACAAAAAAGGGTAAAAATGTGATTGAACGTAAGCTAATTGTGTTTCATTTTTTGCTGTCTCGAAACCGATTCTCTAATCTCACTGGCATAGCTTCGTTTTTCTGATGTCTTTGGTACATGTTTCGTCGGAACTCAAGAAGACGGAATTTTTCTGAGACATAATCAACTTCACGGTCTATTTGGGAGCTGTTATTAACTTAATTCCTTTTTCACAGAGAAATAGAATTGAATTGCATCAACTCCCCTCGTCTTTCTATTAAAAGCAACCCCTAAAAAAGACTTCTAATACCCTTATCACTCTTTATTTTTTATATGACCTGCCACTCTTTTACGTGATTTAGTTACTTTTTCTGTACTAAAGAACCGGCATCATGTTTGTTAATAATTTTGTTAGTAGATGGAGCCACAGTAAAACGGCCAGGTGGCGCTACTGTTGATTTATCTGTATATATATCTTGTTATGTTGATTTTTGTTCAAGTTTGATTCAGTTTGTTTAAAATGTAACGTGTGAAACTCGGAATAAACGAGGTGTTTTTACCTTTGGTTTTTTCTCTGGAGTCCCCCTGCACAGGCCAGTATTTGAAGATGTGGTTAGTGAGTTGCAACTAGGTTAGCTTGAGTTTAAGGTTAGTAAACATTTTTTTGGTGTCAGAAGTGGGGTCGAGTTGATTTAGTTGTGACTTGTTTGTTGTGTTTAGTATAGTTGGATTGAAATTATTGGTATTGAATTAGAGTTGACTTGTTGTTTGAATTGCTGGTGAAATTTGTGTATTGGTAATTGTTGTGCAGTGTTTATAGGTTATTGCATTAGTTTGTAGCGGGTTCGTGTAGTGGGGATCAGGATTGATTTTGAATTGTGTTTACGGGGAATTCTGGTTAGTTGAGTAGTTTGTTTTAGTGACTTTTGTGTTGTATAGTTCATAGTGTTGTTTTGTGTAGTTGACTTGGATTAGTTTTCGTTAGGCTTCGGGTTATTTCGTATAGAACTTGGATTAGTCTTCGTGTAGTAAGTATTTGGGTTAGGCTTCGTATAGAACTTGGATTAGTCTTCGTGTAGTACTTGGGTTAGTCTTCAAGTTGTTGTTTAGTCTTCAAGAAGTTGCGGTTTAGACTTTTGTGTTGGTATGGTTCAGACGTTGAGTTAGTGCGTTGAGACTTCGTGTTGGGTAGGTTAGGTTTCGTCGTAGTATTGGACTTTAAGGTGTGCTTGTTGTAGCTGAGGTGATCAGATAGTATTAGAGGTTTGTGTTTCAAGTTGTTGGTTGAAGTAGTGACCTTTATAATTATGGCTACTTCCATAAATTTTTTGAGAAGAGACGAATTGATAAGGTTAGCTTTGGAGTTAGGGATAACGTTAGAAGCTAACAAAATGATCGAGATAAGAAACGAAATTTTGGAAAGTGATGTGCTTAAAAAATGTACTGAGGGTCTTGAGAGTATTATTGAATCGGTAAAGCAGCTTGTGGAGGATGAAAGGAAAGAAAAGGCTGATGAAAGGAAAGAAAAGGCTGATAAAATAGCTTTGGAAAAGAGTAGATTGGAGATCGAGAAACTGAAAGCTTCTCCGATCAATCCTGAGGTTGAGAAATTAAGGCTGCAACAGATAGAAAAGGAATTGGAGCTGGAGACACTACGTAGGGACAAACCACTGTTATCAAACCAGGGACCGGTGGTAGATGTGCTAGAAAATTTGATTAAAAGTGTTAGAACACTTAGCATTCCCGTACCAGCAAAAGCAGAGTCGTTTCATTTGTTTTTTCAATCCCTTGAGAAAGCATTTGAAATTAAAAATGTGCCCAACGATCTCAAATCTGAAATTCTTCTTAACGTTTTAGGTGAAAGGGCTAATCATGTGATGACTCACATAAGTGCGGAAGATTTAAAGGATTATGATAAATTGAAATCTCTAGTGCTTAAAGAATTTCAAACAACACCGCAAGACTGCATAAATCACTTTCGCAAGGTAGTTAAGTCCCCTTCAGAAAGTTACGTGCAGTTTGCCTCAAGATTGGGGGCAATCTTTGATTATTATTGTCAACTGAGAGGAGTTAAGACTTTTGATTCTCTATGCGATTTGATTGTCTCGGATAGAATATTCATGTCTTTAGACAAAGACTTAACTAGTCATATCGGAACTAAACAAGGAGAGTCATTTTTTAAACCACAAGAAATGGCACGTGAATGTGATATATTTTTGTCTACTAAGCGATCAAGGATCGACAATGATTGCAATACAAGGGGTTCAAATGTTAAAGCTAGGTGGGAAGAAACTAAACCTAGAAACCCTAATTTTCGGTATAACAAGAATGTATCAAATGTGTATGTATCGGGTATAAAAGTGCATAGTTGTATCTTGTGTAAAACAAATCAAAATCACTTGCTGAATTGCTGTCCTACTTTTAAGGCTTTGTCAGCATACGAGCGATTTGAAGTTGTTAGGCAGAACAAGCTGTGTTTTAAGTGTTTGTCTGCTGAGTGTTACGTAAAAAAATGTAATGCAAAAAATTGCTTTTGTGGGAAACCACATAATAACTTGCTTCATTTTCCAAAGACAAACAAAACTTATCTAAAGGGTGAGGGTAACAAACCAAATGTTGACACGAGTGAAACAACTCAGTGTAATTCCTCAGTTTCCAAATCAACCAAGATACCATCAGTGTTGTTACTAACTTGTACTGTATATGCTAGCGGAGTAGATAAACCAAATTTAAATAAAATGGTACGTATTTTGGGTGATAACGGTTCAGAGAGAAGTTGGTGTACTAAATCCTTAGTTAACACCTTAAATCTAAAATCTATTAGAGAAGAGAGGTTAACTGTGTTTTCCTTTGGCTCAACAAAGCCATCTGAAAAATTGTACGATGTAGTGGAGTTGAAACTAACTAGTAGGTATAACTCGAATCAATTTATTTGGGTTGAAGTTTTGGTGGCTGAAACAATTACTGCTGCACACGTTTCTCTTCCTAATGCGGAAGTGCAAAAAATTGTGCAGTCCAAGGGTTTGGATTTGGCTGATTGCTGTGACAGCAATATTGAGGTACTAATTGGAGCCGATGTATTTTGGCAGATTGTTGAATCTTCTTTTGGTAAAATAAATCAAACCTTAACTTGTGTACCAACCATTTTCGGGGTTGCGTTACAAGGAAATCTTAAGGCTCAGGATCATAAAGTTAATATGCCAGGGTTCACAAATTGTTTTGTAGCTCCTACAGATGTTCAAGTATTGTGGGAATTGGATAGCTTGGGAATCAAAGAAAAGGAAGGTATGAATATTGCTGAAAAAACTATAACCGATGAGTTTGAGAAAAATTTGAAATTCGTGGATGGGAGGTACGAGACGGATTTGTTGTGGAGGTTACCTCCTGAGGAATTGGGAAATAATTACCAGTTGGCTAAAAGGCAATTCGATGAGTTAGAAAAGGGGTTTTCAAAAAATAATTGGATTGCGGATGAGTATGCAGAAATAATAAATAGCCAAAATTTAAGTGGAATTATTGAAGAATGTGGCAGAGATGAGCAGGAGTATTTTATGCCACACAGAGCGGTAGTGAGAGAGGACAAGGAGACAACTAAAGTTCGGATAGTCTTCAATTGTAGTTCCAAGTCTAAGAATAATCTTTCACTAAACGAGTGCTTGGAAACAGGCCCAAACTTAAATCCCAATATCCTAGATGTGATTTTAAGTTTCAGAAGTCACAAGGTCGTATTCAATGGTGATATAGAGAAAGCATTCCTGATGATAAGAATTTCGGAAAAGGATAGGAAGTTTCTGAAATTTCTTTGGTTCGCGGATAATCCTAGTAGAGATTACAAATTTATGAGAATGAACAGATTACCGTTTGGTTGTAAAAGTTCACCTTTCATTTTGAGTGCCACGATAAAATATCATATTAGAAAATTTGAGAAGAGTAAGCCGCAAGCATTCAAAATGTTAGATACATCGCTTTACGTAGATGATTTATTTTTTGGTGGGAATACTGTTAGCGAGGCGTTTGAGTTGTCATCCGATGCTGCTGAAATCCTAAACCAAGGTGGATTCAATTTAAGGAAATTGAGATCCAATAGTAGCGAGTTAGAAAAATTATGGATCGAAAATGGACTTTGTAAAGGTGAGACCAAAGGAGTTAAACCTTTAAAGGTCTTAGGGTTAAATTGGAACCCTTTAGAAGACGAGTTATCGTTAGAGTTAAACGATTTAAGCGATTCCTGGAAAACTTTGAGGCCTAGTAAAAGAAGTGTTTTACAGACGGCAGCAAAAATCTTTGATCCTCTTGGATTAATTGCACCATTTTTGATACGGGTAAAATTGTTGTTACAGGAAATTTGGGAGAAAGCATGTGAGTGGGACGAGGATTTGCCAGAGGACTTATGGCAAAGGTGGATCAATTGGTGTGGAGAAATCGAGAAATTGGTAAACATAAAGATCCCAAGAAATTGCTTCCTGGATTGTAAGGATGTGCAAATAGAGGTAAATGTGTTTTGCGACGCTTCTCCAAACGCTTATGGAGCAGTCGTATATTTTAGATATGCTGAAGTAAGCGGCAATTACAAGGTGTCCTTTATAATGTCAAAAAGTAGAGTAGCACCCCTAAAGAAGTTGACATTGCCAAGGTTGGAACTTATGGCCATGGTGATAGGTGCTAGAGTAGGTAGTTACCTTAAGAATGTTTTCAAGGATAAAATAGGTAGAATAGTGTTCTGGAGTGATTCGTGTATCGCGTTACATTGGGTAAAGGGGAGTGCAAAGCGATGGAAAGAGTTTGTGTCGAATAGAGTAGTTGAAGTACAGGAAAGAACAAGTCCTAGTGACTGGTACTATTGCCCTTCGAGTGATAACCCTGCCGATCTGCTGACTAGAGGGTTGGCAGCGGAAAAACTGATAAATTGTGACAAATGGTGGGAAGGCCCAATTTGGTTAAGAAATGAATGTCAGGGTTGGCCTGAACAGAAGATTAGTGGGTTATCAAGTGTAGACAGCGAGGAGGTGGTAAGAGAGAGAAAAAAGGAATCTGTTAATACCTTTTTAGTTAAATTGGAGTCAGATGATAACCTTTGGGACCGATTTTCAGACTGGAATAGACTAAAAAGAGTAGTTGCTTGGTGGTTGAGGTTCATCGGAAATACGAGGGGAAACAAGATCTCAACTCCTTTTTTGCAGTGGTGTGAATTAAGACACGCGCATGATGTTATTATTAAAGTAGTTCAAAGGAGTACTTACAAAGATGAAATAGATGCCTTAGAGAGATCTAAAGTAGTAACGAAAAGTTCATTAAATTCGTTGAACCCGTTTTTGGACAGTAAAGGTTTATTACGGGTTGGAGGACGATTACGGAATGCAAATTTGGAAGAGACTGTAAAACATCAGCTCATATTGCCAAAAAACCACCCTGTTACAGTGTTGTTGATTAAATTTTACCATCATGATTACAAGCATGCAGGGATACAGTTAATTAATTCTGCTATGAAACAGAAGTATTGGATTATGGGGGCAAAATCAGCAATACGTAAAGAACTAAGAAAATGTGTTATTTGTGCCCGATTTTCCTCTGAGCTCTCAAAACAGATTATGGCAGACTTGCCTTCTGCGAGAGTAAACCCAGGAAGAGCGTTTCTTAGGATCGGTACTGATTATGCAGGACCATTTCTAATCACCCCTCGGCGTGGTAGAGGAATCAAGCCAGTAAAAATGTACGTATGTGTATACGTTTGTTTCACTACGAAAGCGGTACATTTTGAATTGGCAAGTGATCTTACTGCGCAAGCGTGTATAGCGGCTCTTAAGAGATTCATAGCCAGGCGAGGGAAGCCAATTGAAATATTTAGTGATTGCGGCACGAACTTTGTTGGTGCGAAAAACTACCTTCAAGCCAGTGAAGTAGAGGCAATTGGCAGTTATGTGGGTAATGAAGAAATAAAATGGTCAATGATCGTGCCGTCAGCCCCCCATTTTGGTGGCTTATGGGAGGCTGCTGTAAAATCTATGAAACACCATTTAAGGCGTGTGATTGGATCTCAGATCCTCACACAAGAAGAATTTTACACATGTTTAACCGAGATAGAGGCAATACTTAACTCGAGACCGTTGGTGGCTGCCTCGGAGGACCCAGGTGACTTTTCCATCATATCACCTGGTCACTTCCTCATAGGCACAGAAATGAAGAGAATTCCCGAACCTGATGAGCAGAAATTAACCTTACGTGAGAGGTGGAAGTTAATTTCACAGATTTCCCAGTCGTTTTGGAAGTCATGGTCCAAAGACTACTTAACACAGTTGCAAGTGCGAACAAAGTGGAAGTATCCAAGTGTTGATTTGAAGGTAAACGATCTAGTATTAATCAAAGAGGATAACTTGCCACCACTGAAGTGGAGACTGGCAAGAGTGATTAATACCTTTAAAGGAACGGACAATAAAGTGAGAACTGTGACTTTGAGAACGGCTACAGGAGAATTTAAAAGACCAATTCACAAATTGGTCAGACTTCCAGTGGATGATTAATTTGTTTTATTTTTAGTTGTGAGATATTGTTATATCTAATTGATTTATTTACTTTCAGCTAATTCTTGATTTCAGCTGTATGACGGAGTCATGGGGGCCGAATGTTAATAATTTTGTTAGTAGATGGAGCCACAGTAAAACGGCCAGGTGGCGCTACTGTTGATTTATCTGTATATATATCTTGTTATGTTGATTTTTGTTCAAGTTTGATTCAGTTTGTTTAAAATGTAACGTGTGAAACTCGGAATAAACGAGGTGTTTTTACCTTTGGTTTTTTCTCTGGAGTCCCCCTGCACAGGCCAGTATTTGAAGATGTGGTTAGTGAGTTGCAACTAGGTTAGCTTGAGTTTAAGGTTAGTAAACAATGTTCGTTCAAAGAATAAACTACCATGCATGTGATCCTACGATATTCCATAAAAAGACAGCTTACAATCTTGTGAGATTTATATATTTTTCCTCTTTAGCATTTAAAAAAATTGATATGATATTATTTGAAAATTTTAGATTTAAATTATACTCGTTTATTTGGTATTTTTAAAGTTTCGTAAAAAAAAAGTTTTACTACAATTTCTAATTATGTAGATGTTAGGTATGGTAAAAGTGATAAACCAGGGATTTTTAAAAATGCCCGAAATCAGGCGGGAGATGTGATAAATTCAATGACATTTATAAATTTAATAATAAAGAAATAGAAAATTTAGTAACAAATAAACAGTTTTTATCACTTTACCCGAAATACATTATAATAATGCCAGGATTATAGATACTAAGGATAATTTTGTAGCATGAAATTCCTAAAGTCATAAACATTTTCACAACAAATTGGTGATAGTTTTTTAACTGTCGAGCTCATGGATGAGGTTATTCCACTAGGTTTTGACGCTTTCGAAGCTCTTGATTCCCTAATTTCAGTCGATTACTATTTTTTGTACCAAAAATTAGTTTTACTCAAGCATTTTAATTTTTGTTAGTGAAGGTAAAGCTTTTCCATAAGGTAAAAATTACATAGGCAGTGATGGCTCTATAATTACCTAAATTTATCATGAATGATTTACAGTCGAAATTAAAAGTGGACAAAGTTTATACGGCTCAAAGGGTTTTAGTCATTTATTTGCCCCTTTCTTACCTACTCTAAATTATCAGACCAAGCTCTTCTTAAGTGAGAGGCTCACTTTTACTAACATAACCAATTTATCAATAAAGGGGAATGCAAAGTGAAAGAGCTTTTAATTTCCACACCGTCTTTCTTAAAAATTTTCCTCGTAAACTGATGCCTACTCGTATCTTTTATATACGAGGGACAATAATATCCAGTATATTATTGTCTCCGTGGTTATAAGTTCATAAGTCTTTTTTTCCCAAAAAAGTTTAGCACGTTTTTTTTCATCAATTACGATAGACTTTTTAATTAAATAAACAGGTTAAGGGATAAAAAAAAATCCTAAAGTATATCCGGATATGAAAATTTCTTAGGTACTCTATTGAAGGGTTTGTTTATCTATTAATACACATGCAGGTTTTAAGAAACCTCTTATTTACCAAGCTTGTATGCCGCTTTTTAACAAAAAACTCTTACTTACAGAAAACTTACAGAAACTTACAGAAAAGTATTTTTATAAGATTATAAGCATTTATTCTAGCGGTTCTAATATCAAATAAGAAGGAAGGGGTTATATATAAACTATTGTGAAAGTTAATAACATTATTTCCTATAAAGATAAAAATAACGAGCAAAGTGTCAGATTAATCATAGAGGAGGTAGAGTAAAAAGATTAGCTTAACCCTTGCCATTAATGTCTTGCCTAACGGTTTGTCAATGTATGTAGAAACTAGCCGGGTCTTACGGTCATTGCCAGTTCCGACATGCAGTTCGGTCACAGTTACGCAAAGAAGGAAATCTTTTACATCCCACCACTGCCGATTCAAATCCCCCTCAAATCCGCGACTTCTGATGCTAATAAAACTCGGAAAGAAAGAGGAAGAATTCAAAAGAGCAGAAGCGGAGAGGAGAAAAATCTTTGGAACGGAGAATCTAAAATACCTTTCACTTTTCACGAGAAATTCTTTTTTCTAGGGAAGACATAACCGTGATTTATGGAAGTCTAAATGGAACTCCAGCTGCCCTGCAAAAAAGAGAATGGGAATGAAAAATCCGGCCATTCAAAAATTCCTCTCCCTTTCAAGTCGTCATCAGCATATATTTATTTATAAGGAGCATCGACTGCGTCTTCTCGCGTTACATATTTATGAAATTCTCTTTTTCCAAATTAATTTCATGGCTTGGTTTTCGTTCGGGGATTTTCCGGAAAAATGAGTGTTTTATATATATTTTGCATGGGTTTCTAACGTGGAGACCTTGGCAGGATTACCACCCGAATTTATTTCCAATCTCAGTTTTGAAATATTATACCGTTCTCTTATGTATAAATTTGTTTTATTTGTGTTAAGTTGATGCGTCGTATGTTTAAAAATTTGTTTTGTGAATATTTCATGTCAGGAATCGGGATGGGTTTTAAGACATTCAGTTTATGGTAATATATATCGGGATTTTACCAAACATTATTTATAATATGAAATCAAAGAAAAATTCCGTTCGGAAAATACTTTCAAAAAGACTAAAGTTTTATGCCAACTTTGTTTCTTAATTATATGGTTAGGCAATTTGTTATATATCGAACAAAATGACAAAGCAATTGGTTGTGTATAGAAATTTAAAGATTAAGTATCACATTTTGTGGAAACTATAAGTACAGATTTCAAAAATGTAACATAATTTCTTTATTTGCAATTTTGTTAAGAATTCCAAAAACATATTGCTGTTTAAAGTTCAAGCATATAAAGACATAAGTTCTAGGTATAACTAGGAAATAAAAGAAAATATTTTTAATTATTTTTGGGACTTTTTCTCTATTAAGATTACTACTTTTACTTAGATATGAATGGCTATCTAAGCATATCTTTCCTATATTGTATATTGGAAAAAGAAAGAAACGAACTATAAAGCAAGAGTTATAGAAATTGTGTAACGATTGTAACTTGTTTATGACTGAACAAATTTAGTTTTTCCAATAACAACTAAAAACTGAAACAAATTATGGTAGGTACATATCCGGGTAAAAATTTCACTAATCGGACTTACAATTACATACAAAAATCAACTAAAGGTAACGCTTCTAAACTATTATTTTTTGTTTTTCAGTTTTATAATACTGTTTCTTTTTAGCGTTTTATCAGAAACTTAACGCTTTCTCCCGGCTAATCCACAAGTACCAAAATTATTAGTAGTATTTTAAATACAGTTATATTTAATTAATAAATTATATTGTATTCTATAGATCAGGGGTTCGAAAACGTTTGAACTTAACTACCTACTTTTCATAAACAGAATTTGATGCGACCGACATCATCTTCAATTATAAGGTATTGAATTTTTTCGGACACTAACTTGACTAACAAAATTAACATTTTAATGGGTTTTTTCCCTCACTTTGCTTATTATTTAAATGACCGACACCCGAAACGACTAGATGGAACAGGCGGTCGTAGGAAGGGGGAGGACAGACTACTTGTGACTCAAATGTGGCCTATATGAGCACCAGCCATAGTTTCAACCACAGAGAAATATCCTAACAGAGGGTCCACGAGGCTGTTTTCAAATGGGTTACTGATGTGAGGGCGCCACATTAGCTTCTGCAACGTATGCCGGCAGCTTAAAACTCTCGCCAAATTAGAACTCTGCGCAAGCGCAAAAAAATGTTTTCGATCTCTCATAGGCAGTCAGCGAACAATCCAGACTGGATCCAGACGCTAGTGAGTTTAGTGCGATCCCAGCGCCAAAATTCTCCCAACCTGTAACAAATGTCATGCTTTTTCGATTTCTATTATGGCCTATGGCCGTGGACTCTCTGTTCTAGTACTCTGTGGTTTAAGGGGATACAGTACCCTAAAAATCATCAAAATATCAAAAATATTTTTAGTGGCTTAATCCATACCATGGATCCTTCTAAATGTGTCTTCAAAATTTCAAAGCTCTATCTTAATAATTTATAGAGTTATATCCTTTTTTCTGATGCGAGTCCGGGGTCTAAACAGAAGGAACGCTAACTTTAAGTTGAATTTTCTCCATGTTGTATTTTTGTGCATTTACAATTCTTTGAATCCCTAAGGCTTTTTGTGTAAATGAAATATAAGTCTGAAAATTTGTATATATGTTCTGAAATATATGTATTATAGAACTGTGCATGGGTTTAGCTCTAACAAGGTTAGATTGTTTTAAAAATAACATTAAAGTCCAAAATGTTGAATTTTTTAGGTTTTTTTTGGTTTTTAGTAGATAAAAATTTCTACAAAATAAAGTAATAATACTAAAAATAAATCCATGCACAGTTTTACGTAGTATGATATAACAAATCTAAAAATGAAAAAAAATTATAAAAATATGCACAATTAAAAATGCCTTAGGGATTTAAAAAATGGTCAAAAATTTTAAAAAAATTGATTTTTTTAAATTCTGGGTTTCAAAATCCAACTTTTTTTCAGGGGAAAGGTTCTACTTTATAAGCCCACATAATATGCAATTAAAGTCAAAACAATAATATTAAAAATAAAAAAAAAATATTCTAAGGGTACTGTATCCCCTTCAACCACCATAATACAAATATAACAAAACAGAATGTAGTACTCGCATAAAAAAAGAAAGACTGTTATAATTTTGAAAAAAAAACAAGCAATGGTGATTAAATAACATAGATTTAAAATACTGCAACAAAATTTAACATTTCCCTTCCTCATGAACGTGAAAATCAAAAAAAAGATTTATTTAAACATAAATTCAAAATATAGACCCGAGACCAACCAAAAATTGACTACAGACCCATCTTTGGGTGACGACCCCACAGTTTGGGAACCTCTACTATAGATTATTTTAAAATTTAGAGCCTTCTAAATTGTTTTCCAACATAATTTTATTAATTAATTTATGAACTTAATTTAATTAATTTATTAACTTAATTAATTAAACTTTAATTTCTTTAATCGAAAACTTAACCATCCAAAGTGTAACATTGCTAGTATTTATCAAAGCTTTTTTAGACAATCTGTGGCATTTCTCGTGAAATTATAATCTCCCGCTCAGTTCTTTCCAAAAAGAGTCGCTAAATCTACTAATCTCACAGAGCCATGAATCATTTCTTCGTGTCAGCTCATTTTTCAACTGCATATAATGATAGTCCCACTTTTTCTCAACCTTTTGTTTATTTGTCTTTTCTCCAGAGTTGCCACCTGACTGCATAATTCATAACCATAGTCTCTCTTCCTGTTCTGACGTCAACTAAATAAATAAATGAAACCGCTCACCTTCTAAATTACAGGTTGAGTGGCTACAGTGTTGAGCTAGAAAAACTAGAACAAGACGACACTGGGGGAATAAGCAAAGTGCAGCTTAAAATTGCAACTTGGTGAGAAAAAAAAACTTTTAGCATAAGCCTCTAAGGCAAACACACTTTGGGTTAATATATTCAGAATATTTGTAGGAGCAATGTTAGAAAGAGTTAATGGGATTACGGATTGTATTACGTACAAGGTTACTTTTTTGAATTATTGATAATAATCTTTAAATATTTACTTAGGACATTTCACAGTAAACATGTTTATTATGCATTAAATAATGTTATGATATTTTATTCAAAGTGAATTTAGTGGAGTTGTATTGTGTCACTTTAAATAAATGTTAATTTAGGTGATAAATTAGATACGTGAATTTTTTTTTAAATTAAAGTTATATAAACTTACTAATTATACAGTCATTGTAAGTTTATAATTATTAGTTATCTTTCAAGAGAATAACCATAGCATGATATTTACTCCCCTGTTTCATTAAGCAATTCGTTTTGGAAGATATTTTTAGTCCAGAGTTCAAAACGGTACATAAATAATTCCTCCCATATATTATTATAACATATAACTTAGATAAACTGACAAATTCAGTAATTTAGTTACAGATAGGAAATGCTTAAGATAGTTACTTTAATAAAAGATGCAAGGTGGAAAACTTGGAAAATGGGAGAGTGTTATACATATTTTCCACATGGGGACATTTCCCACATTTTAATTTTTTTTTTCGTTAATTATATAAATTGGATTTTAAATTTAAGAACTATAAATATACCTATATCTTGGCAATATATTTTTGAAAATTCAAACAAAATAAAAATAAAACATTCAGAGCTTTTTTTAAGTTGCAGTTATCAAGTGTCGGACACATTTGAATTGTATGTAAGGATTTAATAAGCATTATGCTTTTTAAATTCCTAACTGAATGAAAAAGTTCATTTATTTATAAAAATAATTAAATTTTAATTTAATTTTAAAAAATATATACGTTTGGTGAGCATTTATGTTATTTAGTTTAGTCTCCCGGTAACATGTAATATTAAACATCTTAAAAAAATTATCTATAATCTTTTGTCTAATAGTAATTGAATTAAATTTCCAGATTAGAACACTTTTCGTTATTTTTAAGGTAATTTTTTAAATTCTAAGGTACAACCACCACATGGTTTAAGCTAAAAGATAGGTCAACCTATACATTATTTTCTTGCAAAAGAACCTTTTAAAATCTTCAATTTTATTACAAAATATATTAATTTGAGTAATTTTCAAAGGCATATAAAAAATTAAAGTTGGATAAGTATTTACTTTAGAGTCATTAAAATTTATTTCCCTCACAAAAGCATCTATTAATTTCTCTTATGTAGTCTGTCTTACAAAAGTGTCATCTTTTCGTAAAAGCTCTTACCATTTATAAATTTAAAAAGGGTAGTTGAAGAATATAGATTACTAGAAACTGTCAATTCCCAAGGTACAGCATCCCTCTTGTATGTTCACATACAAATTAACCTTCTTAAATTTTAAAAGGGGACGTTTCTCAAATACTGCCCAATATTTAATTACTGCAGAGTGCTTTTCAATAAAAAATACCAATCAACAGATAAACCCAAGGAAGTAGAAATAAATTATTCAATTCCTCGCAGAACAAAACAATAAGATATCCATAACAGTAACACAGCTACGTGACTAAGGGTACGAAGCGTACGTTTCAGACGTGATAATCCTTCTCCGCTCTGCAGAACTGCACGTAGTGAGTAAAGCAAAACTTCTCTTCTTCATTCCTCTGAAAGTCAGTCCCACAACTGCGCAAAGGATCCCTCCAGGAAATCAACGTTTCCAGCCCCATTTCTCAGGGCGATTCTCTCCTTGAGTTTGTTCCTAACATGGGAACAATTAGCCTGATTGTCGACCGAGGGGATGTGTTCTATTCGTCTGGAACAGTGTCTAGTGTAAGATGGGGAGAGATATTGATTGCTCCTTTAAAAATCTTCCGCGAGATTTTTAGCTTTATTCTTTCGTCGTTCTGGGTGGGTTCAAGTATATTAATTTTAAAATTTAATTTGTGTTACAAAAATAAGAATTTTCCATGTTCAGAAGTTTTGGTATCCTATTTCTCTGTACAGTTATAATGTTTAGGAGGGTATATAAAATATTTTAGATTATATACCAATTAAATTTTTGGTAGCATGTAAAGGTAATGATTTTGGTAATAAATAAGTAAATATATAAAATTAGCATAGATTATACGGGTGAAACTCATAATTTCAAATGAATTTTGATTATATTATTTTTTATTCCTGGAAATATGGAACGGGGAATTTTTTGTAATACTATTAAAAGTCTTCATACAATGAAGATTTTGTCCGTGCTGTATGAAACAGAAATCCATTATTTAATTCAACTTTATAAAAGCAGTTGTTATAAATTACCTTCATTTAGAAGAAATGAAAGCAACACTTTGAAAGTTTTCTACGGTTTTCCTAGAAATAAAACCTTAAATTATAAGATAATTTAAGAAACCTTTTATAAAAGGAACATATTTCTAAAAAGAAACTAGTGATAAAAATGTATCCGAATTTTTTCAAACAATGTAGTAAAACATTCAATGAAGTTAATTTAATTTTGAAGTTTGAAGTTTAATTGTTATTTACCTGAATTTCTATTTGATAACAACTTATATTAAGTTTCCGAAAAATTCAAGGTAGGCCCAGTCCTATCCACATCAAACTAACGAGATCCTACTGTATCTCTTTGGAGTTAAAAAAAATCTATAAATATCAACTTGGGAAAAAAAAGTATTCAGTACATTCATTCAACCTTCGGAAATAAGGTTTATGAATATCAAACGGTGTATTATTTTAACCTTCCCTGCCAAATTAAAAAGTGCAACAACCTCCTTTGCCTTTCTGTTTGATCACTTAACCTTAAAAACACTCTCTAATGAGTTACAGGCGTTCCTTTAAAACCACCTTTGGGAGGCATCCGAAGAGGCGTGCTTCCCGCTGATAAATTGCTGGCTTACAAGAATCTCTTCACTTTTCGAAGATATATTCTTAAAAGCGCAATACAAACAGGAAGTGGATGAAGCCGCAGGGAACACGTGGAAATGCTCGGGAGCGATTTAAAAAGAGAGAAAGTACATTTGTGTCTAAACACTGTCAAAGAAAACTTTATGGCGATTTCTCTTCGTTTATTTTTAGCTCGATGCCCGAAAAAGAGAAATAAAGGAGTCTCGTTGCATTACTTTGCTCCTCCCTTTGTTACGGGGCTTAGCAAACTATCTTTGGGGATTATGGGGAAGAATAGGCTGCAGAAAAGGCTGGATTACTTTTATGTTCCAGTAACTTTTGTAAAAACGCAACTGAAAACGACTTTCACAATCTGAAAATTCTCTTGAGTAAAAATCAGAGTTTAGGCTCCATATCATTTTTAAAAAAATTCCTTGTGTTGATTCTTTTTGAAAAATCATATCTATATTTTATTTCTCAATCTTTATTTCTTCATTGAATATCCGAATAGGTTTTTTCTTGTTTTTATTGCTTTATTACCTTATATTAGAAATATGAAATATATCAGTATTGTGCATCAATATATCATCAAGAAAATAAATACACATATTTTTCAATATATCATCATAATATAGACTAAATATGTGTACTACTATCATTATAAACCTTCTGTTTAATAATGCATTAATTTGAGAAAAATACCAAAATAAGTCAAAAACTTTGTTTTGAAAGATTAATTTTTTAAGTTATGTTTGTTTTAATAACAAGCATTCAGAAACAAATTTCAAAACGTTAAAAATTTACTTAAAAGGAGAAAAATAATAGATAACTATGTATACTTAAGGAAGAATCCTTCAGCATAGTGATCATCTAGTTCAGCAGATCATCTAGTTTCCTTTACCTTTACATACAGGTATTGTACATAATGCATTGGCAACCATTTAATGTTCTTCTTTTCAAACTTAAAAAGAGGATGCTTAATGAAATCTAATTAATAACGCAATTTTACTAATTATCGAAACTTAAATTAATTACAAATCTAAAAAACATATTCCATTTCATAGCCATTCCTTTATATTTTAAAACTATTCTCCTTTATAATAGATTTTAAGGCATAAAAATTTTAGAAAAAACTGTTTACTCAGTTTCACTCTTCCACAAGAAAATTAAGAAAAATTAAGGAAGTTATGATTACTCGCCATGATCACCTCAACTTATTACAATACATGGGCGTAGCCAGGGGGAGGCAGGGGGGGGGCAGCTGCCCCCCCCTAAATTTATCTTAACTCTTCAGAAATTTTCCCCCAAAATAATTTTTTCTGTAAAATTGAAAAACATTTTTAAAATTTTTTTTCTGAAATTTTTTTTAAAGAATATGTGCCTAAAAAACGAGCTTATATGTGAGATGTGGCGGAAGAATTCAAGCAGAATTCATTTCATTCAGCATTTTTAGTTCCCCAAACGACCGGGCCAGTCAAAATATTCGACAAATTCAAAGATACGAGATAAGATACAACCCCAGTTGACCACCTCCCGCGGAGTGGAAATCTATTGAACGGCTAGAAATGGGAAGAGTTGACGAACAGCCCCAAGATAAGATAAGGGTAAAGTAAACTCGTTACTGGTCACACCTGTTGTTCACGTACAGGAGCCAGCGGGGGGTGAACGCTACCTCTTTCCTATGTTGTCCTCTACTGTCCTAATTGGAGAAGAAATAGGGGTTAGGGGGAAATGCTCTTCCCAAACCACAAAATCCAATTATACGTACACCTCTGCCTTTGACAATGGATTGGGGTGTGAAAGGGAAGGGTATCATAAATCTTCAGCACTCAACGACTCAAACAAGCCGAAGCGTTCGTTTCGCGCCAACCAGTTTTTCGGAATCGTACAAAGGGGAAACAACAAACACCCCAATAAAATGAATCCCTTCCAGATGTGTAAACCAGATGTGTCCACTTCGGTTGCAATGTTGTTTTAAGATACTACAGTGGGGGTGACAGGTTTACGTTAACAGAGAATGGGGTGGGGTGGGTACAGAAATTTGGTTAATGAATGGTGAGACGCGTGAAGGATTTATGGGAAGGTTTTTGGTCCGCCTCGAGGCTTACTTCCTGTTTTCAAAGGGGGTGGTGTTGTGATAACAAACATTTCAGCGATTTCAGGTTTCTTGACCAAAGAATTCGGGGATGGAAAGGACGTCCAATTAAATAGTTCCATTGCCACCACTCAAAGGGGGTCATAAATAAATCGAAGATAAAGGATTCCCAACGCTTCTTGAGCTCTTCATCAGCTATTGGTTCATTTTACGAAGACCAAAACCAATCCTGTGTATTAGGGGGTTAGTTAAGTTTTCACTCCCTTTCATTGAAAGTGTTCACGAGACCGCTTCCATATAAGCTCTGTTTTGCTTCTCAATTGGCAGTTAAAAGAGTTTAGCCTTGAACAGAGAGATACCTTCTTAATTTGTAAGTTCAAAAATACAGATTGGAGCATCGTTTTCTAGTAAGTTCTTATTTGTTTTACGTATTTTATTGTAATAATCAATAAATTTCATAAAAATAATTGGATATTCATACTTGCCAACTTTTAAGAATTGTCCGTAAAGTGTACAGATTTTCGTTTAATTTACAATCTTACTGATAGATCGGAAATTTTTGCGGATATTGCGTTTCTTTCTCACTTCAAAATCATATTCCTCTGCTAATCGATGTCCATCTGGTTATCGAAATTTTGGTCTTTTTATTAAATTAATTTTAGACTTAAAAGTTCATTTAAATCAAAATTCTACCTAAAAATGTTTGTCCAAATTTGGGTTTTACGTGTACTAAACTCAGTTTAAAACCCTTTTCTTAGGGTGAAAAATTTCCAAAAATTTTCTGAGGGATAGATAATTTAAAAGAATTTTAGATAATATACTATTGTTTCTCTTTATATATTTTTGGGCATTATTGCTCAAGATGCAAAAATTATTTCATCATTATATATAAAACCAGTTTTTACTATCTGATTTTTTTTAAATCCAAACTTTACCACCTAGTATAATAAACTTTACCACCTATATAGTAACACTGGATCTTAAAATCATCTCGAAAATAAAGGGAATTTATGAATGAAATTTATCAATTTGCCCGCCTCCACTCTGGACATTATTAATAATACCCAATTAATCACTTTACCCGTAACATATATATTTCGATTATTGGCAGCAGCAAAATCGCCCCCCCCCCAAAACCGAGGCTCTGGATCCGCCACTGTTACAAGAGGTGGTTCTGTTCTGGCCAAAGAGTCTAAAAATGAGCTAAAACACTACTTAAAGGTGCAAATTTTAAAAAGTTTTCTGGGGGAGAACCCCCAGAACCCCCCTCCCATTTTTCTTAGAGCACACATTAATTACACTATTATTTACGTTAAGTGTGCAAAGTGCAAAAGCTCAAACCCTTCGTATAATTACTCTAAAATTTAACGTGTAAAAGTACTCCCCATGGGGGTACCTCAGACCATGTCATGGGGCAAAGATAAGTATCCTTGCCTTGCCCCCCCCTAACATGGAACCTGGCTACGCCCATGTTACAATAAATCATCTTTTCTTCTTAATAGTTATAAATATTTCAATAAATTTACATCATAAACAGGAATTAGCACATCCAAGACTTTTCAAACAGTTGATGTAACAAAGTCATCCAAATTCTCCCTTCTCGCATACTTCGCGCCAATCCAATCCAATCTTCTTAGAATAATTTCACAACGGAAAAAAAAACAGTCACGTGGCCTCCCCATTAATCTTAGCGTGACAGGGTTTTTCTCTTTGAGAAGCTCACTCCCTCTAAAAAGAGAACGTTTGCCTTTCAATTTATATTCGCATTCTATTCTCCGAATTACCGAGAAAATTACTTAGGAAAGTTTTCTTTCCCGCCACACACATGCGAGCGATAAAATGGCGTCGGTAGCGGTGGACGTAAATCTCACCTTACAAATGACTCTCGGTCGATACTTAAACCTTAAAAAACGAGGGCGGCTCCTTCTTTTTGGAGCTTTCAAAGGCTTAAAAAAAATTTAAAAGGGAACTGGATAAATGTATGGTAAGGTGTGTAATGTGTTAAATTTATTCAATCTCGTTGCGCTTCACCTTTTTATCTCTTTTTTTTTTCTTTTAAAACTCGAGCCAGGAATATACTGAGAAAAAAAAGAGCATATAAAGTGAGAGCTTTCATCTTTTTTGGAATGCGTTAAATTAAATATTGGGTAAGAGAAGTCATAATGTTTACGATTTATGACGGAAGATCTCATTTCGTTTGATTTTACTTCTGTAAATGAGTTTCTTGGATTTGTATGATGACAGTAATATTATGAAGACAAAAGGCGGTTCAAATCATTTTCTTATCTGTTGTTCATTTGATATTCCACTTTATTGCACTGAATGAGTATTTTCTTCAAATAGAGCTTCTCTTGAGAGTTCATTTTGGCAGTTAAATGAGACAGTTTCATGTGACTAAAATATACGTTTAAAGGTGCCTAATTTGCTCAACTAAACTGTTTGTATTGATTTATTTTATTTTTCAAACCTTTTAGTTTTAAAAAATATAAAATTTAAGAGCACAATTATGTTACTTGAGGATACCTTAAGTATTTCAGGAACGAGTGTGAAGGAGTTTTCTAATGTTTTTTTATATTTTATAATTTAAATGTAAATTATCACCTGACTGAATTCAATAAATTTCTATATTATTTTGATTTAAGTTAAATAAAATACCTACAAAGTTTTTTAAAGCGTCTTAAGTTTGGTTCTATTTGAGTTTCATACGGCAATTTATTGAATAGAATAACAGATTAATAATCGAAATATTTTTTTATATATTTCATTATAATGGGGTTGGTACAAAATACAATTTATTTTTCCGGAAATTATAATATTTATTGAGATTAACTTTTGCTGTTGTGGGAAATTTCTTAAGAAGATAAGACTACTTAATACATACATTTGTCGAACATTTAAAAGATTACCTCTTGGAAAATATCGTTAATTTGCTCATGTAATTTGTTCATCAAAGATTTCTAACAAAACTTTTTCTATAATCCTCAAAAAACAATAAATAGGCCTTCGCCATTGAAAATCCTCATGGTCAATGGCGGTTTTAGAAAAAAGCTTTTTTTTTTTCATTTTACGATACAATAATAATTTTCTAAAGTTTATTCTAAAGGTTATTAAAAAGAAGTTATTTTTTTTTTCTTTAGCTGATTGTTAACACCGACATTGATGCTGTTTAAGTGTTAACTGTTCATCTCCGGTCCTTCTTTTTCTAAATTAATATTTTTATATATCTCTTAAATAGAAAGTAAATTAAATATTCAGTTCTACTCCGAAAATTGACCTTAAGCGACACAACTTATTCTACTTTAATATCCAATGAAATGACAAACAAATATTGCGCACATATTATAATTTTGTGTTGTGTAGGTACTCACAAAAATCTTTCTAAACATGTGTTACAACAAATGAATTGATAGTATCCCAAAGTGTTTCAGAGATTCTGTGATATAGGATATGAAAAACTCCCCACCTCTCTTTCGTTCCAAGAATAGAAATTCCCCTTGACATAATTCCCAGCCTGTTCTGCTCTTGTAGAATGTCCATTAGAGCAATAATTTCGGATTAACCCCATCAGAAAAAAAGCACCTGAAAAGAACCATAAAGTGCACATCAGCCTATCCCTCTGAATAATGCATTATATCCCATGAAGAATGACTAGAAATAAAACCCAATTTTCTACCGAGAGAGTTTCTTAAGTTACCCAACCTCGCAATTCATCAAAAGCTATTAATTACAGATCACAACATCGAACGCCAGCAGTGGCGTTCCTAGTACCACAAGCAGTGTCGGCAAAACTGCTTTGCGAGGCCCTAATGATTTAACGAATTATTGTAAAATAATTAACATTTTTTGTAGTAAATAGTATTAATTGCTTAATTAATCAATGACTTAATTAATTTAGTTATAAAATCTAGTACTTTAGGATAAACAGAGAGCAAATGGCAATTTTACTCACAAATCTCGTAAAATTAAACTATTAATTACAGAAATAAATAATTAAACTGATTTTAATTTTTATTCATTTCTAAATTAATATAAATATCTTAGTCCAGGCAATCTGTGATTTAACGTGATTTTTTTTTTCAAATTACTTTGAGTTGCATAGAAATAGAACAACCCCATAAATTTCAAGGAAAAAAAAAACATTTTAAATAGACGTCTAAATTTCTAAGGGGGATGGGAGTCCTCCCCCAGAAATGTTTTTAAATGTTCCTCTTTAAACTAGTGTTCTTATATCATTTTGGGAAACACCCGAAGGGAACCGCTTCTTGAAAACGGCAAAATTTTCAAGGGGAAAACTCTGTTAACCAGCGTTCAAAATTGGAGTGTTTTGCTGGTCCGGGACAACTAAAAAACGGCTCGGACCAGTGGAATTAGAAAATCACTGGTCCGCCGGACCAGTGAATTTTTTGATTGAACCCTAAATGTGGAGATATGGGTTAGGGGAGCCCCTGGCGAAAAAGAAACACATGATTGAATATGTATTAATTTTTAACATTATATACTATTTGGTACTCACATTCAGTGCAATAGTTACTTTATAATATTTAAACCGGTCTTTTTTAATTTCTCGGACCAGTGATTTTTGTTGCGGACCATTAAGATTGGCAAAGCACTGGTCCGCAGGACCAGTGAGTTTTTCCCCCAATTTCTAACGCCGCTGTTAACAGATGTCTAAGTTTTGGAGGGGAGTCTGGGGGTTCTCCCCCAGGAAAATTTTTGAAATTTTATCCTAAAAAGTATTGTTTTTACTCTTTCTGAGACTCTTTGGGTGAATTTACACAAAGAGGATTTTTCCTTATAAGTTGCAGAATTTTCAAGGGAAAAACAATTTAAAAATTGATGTCAAAATTATGGCCCTGAACTGTGAAGCCATGATACCCTCAAAAAACTATAACTTATTCTTCTTCACTATGAATTACTTAAATTTCATTTTTCCAAATGATAGTCACTGTCAAAAAATACCAAAACACTGTTAACAGACGCCGAGGTTCTCCCCCAGGAAAATTTTTGAAATTTGACCCTAAATTTGACCTCTTTGAGCCATTTTATGCCGTGTATTTTTTAGTTTTCTGTGGGAAGATCCTTGATCAGCTACTGCATTTGGGGGGGGGGGGGTAATTACTCCGTAAACTTATCCATTTTCTACAAATTTTCATATTTAAGAAACTTTAATCGTTCTTGTCCTCTCGGGTGTAATTTAAAGACTATGGTTTAAGGCTTAAGTAATGGTTTTTGACCCTGAAAATCAAATTCAAGGTAATTTATTTTGCTTTTTATGCACATTTTGAGGGTACCCTGTATCTTTAAAAGTTGATGTGACAGAGACAAAAACTACAGTTACTTTTGGATTCAGGGGCTAAACGCTAGTGATTTAAAAATAAGTCACAGTTCAAAGACAACAAAATTGCTATTCCCCAGTGTAATCTAATGAAAATATTTAAACTAAAACTCTTTACCATTACTTTTCTATCACATAATAAATACTTTTAATTATAATACTTTTATATACGACAATGGCATTCTTCCGATATTGTTCGCCCTGTGTAATAGTAGCTTTTTATTTTTGTATGAAGTTTTCTTCCCTCCTTTTTCAGAAAGGGGCCGCAATCGCGGCTAGCGGAGATGACTGTGTCCATCTGCACCCCCACATAACCCCTAGTTTAGAAGTTAGATTTTTGAAAGCGAGGGTTTATTTTGGTTAAGAGCTCATTTAAAAATGTTTAGAGAGAAGATTTTCTGGAACGTGCTGCGCATCCACACTTAAATTATAGGGGGTTGCTCGAATACCCCGCAGTAAGACCCCCTGTATATCGTACTAAAAGAGGCCTCAAGCTTGGACTCTAAAAAGGCCTCGCGCTTGAGCTCCAAAAAAAACCTTCGCACCTGGGCTCCACAAAAAGCCTCGCGCACGGGCTCCAGAAACATGAAGACATGAAAAAACGTTATTGAACAGACATTATATCTACGTGGTTAAACAATAGTTTAAATTCTTGCGAGGCCCTTAAAGTGCGAGGCCGTCGGCGGGGGCCGACGTCGCCGACGCCTAGTTACGCCTCTGAACGCCAGCGATGATGAAAATGGCTTCTCTCGTTTAACACGGCGCCATTTTTAACCTCCCGCGTCGTCACGCTGTTCGATTCATTTTTTTTCTTTCTTATCCTCCTTTTTCCCGCCTTTTTCTCCCCTTTCGTAAGGGTAATGAAGATGGGTAATGCCGCCGTGATGAATAGCGCATTAGAGAAATTAGAATTTGCCCCGGCGGCCGATAAATTTGCATCTGCAGGTGTGGGGATGTATGCACGGGCAGAGTCTCCCCTGAGTGTCGGTCCCTTATCATCACCGGGTGGGTGTTCTTGCGTGTTCTTTTCTTTGTTCTTTCTTGTTAGCACCTGAATAATGGATTCCTTGTTGCGTTCTAATTGGGAAGGAAGAAGTTCGGAAGTCAGGTCGAGAAGTTTGGAAACTTTCCTGGATAATCTGGAGTCATAAAGAATGTGGGTTTGTTGATGACTCCGCAATGGTTCTTTTGGCATATCTGTGAAACTGGAAAACAGTTTGAAAAACTGAACAGAATTGACTGAGGTATTTTAGAAGCGTTGTCTTTGTTCTAACCCTTATTGGTATACGTTTATGTAGTCTCAGGGAAAGAAAGAAAAGAAATTTGAAATCTCTTAAGAAATTTGACCCTAAATATGTAATTTTTGGTCAACCCAAGGGGTCACTCCTGTCTCTACGTCTGTCTCAGAAGAGCAATTCTTACGGTCAAATCTACCTATAGCCTCTGGTCCAGTGATTCTCAACTGACTATAAAGGATTCGTGAGAAAGGTTAAGTTAGGAATATATGATTAACATGAGGCATTTTGTTAACCTACAAATTAGACATCTTATTAAAAGCACATATTTTAATAAGAAATGTATTAAAGGAACCTTTTCTTGATTATAAAATTCGACTGATACAGATTCAGGAAATGATTGGACTGATTACCAAAAATCCATATTTAAAGAAAAAACCTACAAAAATTATTGCGGTTGAAGTCTTTGTATCATTGAAAACTCCATTATTACACTCAGAGTCTCATTTGTTTTGCCAAAAATGTATGGGTTCCTGAAAACATGGGGGAGAGCGTTTTCTTAAGGGTATTTTAGCCTGCCAACCCCGATATCCAAGGGAGGTAAACCCTTAAATACTCCAAAATTATCCAACCTATTTTGAGAACTTATAGAGTGTACAAGATTATTTTCGAACATCCAGACTATATATTAAAAGGTAGATTCATAGTTTTTAATCACTGGATTGCAGTCAATTCTCAGTATTATTAGTAAGTAACTAAAAATATTGGACGATTTCTTGTTTTAAAATAAAACTTAAGAATATTTGCTTTGCTTTTGTATTTTTGATTTTAGATAATTCTTTGAAGTTATTCTATTCATTTTCAAATTATCTACTAGAAGTGATATAAAATGTATAACGCCCATTTTAGGGAAAAATTTGAAAATACTTTTTTGAGAAATACTCCAAAACCTCTTTTTTGATAGTTTTTAAATTACCTCTATTTAATCGTAAGTCAACAAGTAAATATATATTAATTGTAGTGGCTATGCAATTTTCTATTATCGTGCAAAATTTCTGTTAAAAAATTGTTTCAAAGAGTAGGATTTTCAAAAATTTATCGGAGGAAATCCCCAAACCCCCTTTTTTATAAAACTTTTAAACAAAACATGTTATTTCTTCTAGTGGAAAAATAAATAAATAAAATATTTTTTTTTTTTGGTTATAATATTATAACTAAAATATCGAATAAAATTTTCCGCACTCTTCTCTGACCACACACGTAAAGAAATGTTATGCAAGCCTCTTTTGAGCGACTTTTAACATCGGGTTGTCTACTTCTACTTAAAAGAAATATTATTATAAAGTGTGTGTAACTTGTGTCCCCGGTCGAATTTTTCTGGATCCGCCTCTGTCAGCTATTGAATTTAAATATTTATTTTTCCCTTCGAAAGGTTATCATCTGAAGTTGAAAAATGACGCATGTAAAATCCAGAAATTTCAGAAAAATTGAATCAAGTGTTCATTAAATACAAAAAGAGATGACTTGAGGGAAGAATCTTCAAGTAATGTAATATCTTCAAATATGTTCAGGGAATGTTTGAGGTTCCGGCTCTCAAATTCTAAATTTTATAGCCAAAATAAATTTGAACGTTGCGCTCTTGCACTTTTCTGGCATTCCCCTTTCTTTTTCATAAAACTCTATTTACCATAGCTAGACTGCAATTAGATGCTTTTTATAGCATACAGTTTTTAATATACCGTTTGTTTTACTGGAAAAATGGCTTTATTTATGTTTTTAAAAAAATACGGGAATTGTCCATTATATGAGTGACAAAATAAATTTCTTCAACCAGACTTTTTTATTGAACAACTCAGCACATTACCTTTCAGAAAGAATTAAATGGTGCAAAAAATATCCCAGTTGTCGAAAATAATTTTGTCGAAGAGAAGTTTCTACGACTACTGAATTGCCTCAACTGGTGTAGAAATAAAAAATTGCTCAATGGCTCCGCCGGCGCTCCGCATTGCAAAAGTCGTGCTGCCACCTATTGATGTACAAGTATAATAAAACATAAACAACAATTTAGGATTTCAGTTCAGTTGACGTGTTAGTTTTAAGTAATAAATAAAAGGTAACTCTTGCAATTAATAATACTAAATAATAATAATAATAATACATAGGAACTATTAGTATTATTCAACAAAATTTTTTTATTTTAGAAATCTTGATGTTTCTATCCTATTATGTTTTTATAGAAAAAGATGAAAGATGATTGGGATAGAAATTTCTTATTATCACATAAATATTCTTTAGGTGCAAGAACAGGAAAGGATCTCTAGGAGTAAAAAATGTGGATATAAAACAGCTTCCAGATGGATGATAAATCATACCAAAAATAACATATTTATTAAATCGGACAAGAATTTCCGATAATCAGACTGAAACTTCTCTAGGTGAAAGAACAGGGAGAAGTTACAAGGAGGCACATTGAGACTAAGGATTGGATGATGGTCAAACACAGCTCCCGCTGAATTAATTTTAATTTATAATGAAATATAAAAAATAATCCGCGATTAAGCAAAAACAAGCGTTAAAACTTTATTTGAGAATTCACTACCCCTCTAATCATAAATTAACACAGAAGTATAAAACTGCCTTAATTTTATCAAAATTAACTAAATTAACTGACTCTTGAATTTAATTTTGACTTTTTATTACCAATAAAAATTTTTTATACGTTTGTATGTATCGAAATCACTTATAATTTTGTTGGAAGAATTTCAGAATGCGACACTTTTGAAGAGAAACATTTTATAAAATCAATATCAACCGTTCATATCAATTTTCTCAAGCATCATCCCCATAGTAACTACTGAAAATACAAAATAAACAGAGGCGCCTTTATAAATTTTTAATAGAAATTCAAAAACAACTTTAGTGTTGGTGGGGGTAACTGTGGTTGGAAAACAATAGTAATTTATCATTAGTCTCAGTTAGAATGAAACAAGAGTAACCCATTTGGTTTTGCTTTCATCCCTGCAATAAAATGCCTTTGGCACAATCGAAAATATTTCAAAGGAAAACCTCGAAAAAGGATTTCAATAACTGTATGTTTTTTCTCTTTAAAATAAGTGCCATATTTTTAAATAGTAAGGGATATCTTCGACAAAGCGCACTAATTATCATAAACGTACTAATAGTGGTTTTCCATATCCTCACACATATATCAGTTTCTTTACAAACCGAAACTATATCACCTATGATCAGAGCCAATGTTGTTTATATAATAACATGTCTAGTGCACAGATTTCTTTCATGTTTAATCATTCCACGCTTTCTGGATATATCTAGGTGCATATCTCATTTAATCACGGCATACCACGTGAAATTGCAAAAACGAAAATGCACCCCAGTTTGGATCACATTGACATTTCTTGCGTATGCTTACATCTTCACCATAAATGTTTTTTATTTAGATAGAAATAGTATCATAAAATTATCGATGTTTGGTTACAAACCGTCTACAGGGGCTTTGAAAATGTCTCTAGCCATTTTTATTGCTTGCGAACACCTTTTATTTATGGTATTACCTGTTTTTTCATTCGCCATGTACTACGAAACGACATGTCATCGACTTCAAGACCTGATTCGAAAAACAAGACTCTCTTTAGAAAGCTCCATCGATCCTGACTACAAATCCTTGCTAAAATGGTACCTCCTCATACAAGATCTATTCGATAAAATTGATTCTAACATGAGCATCTTGATATTCACATTATCTCTCTACAATGCAAGCGGAATTTTCTTCGGTATCACCTCTTTATTGCATCCAAGTGACTATTCTGACGTATTGTCGCGTTCCGTCACTTGGGCTTTGTGCACAGCCGCTCTCTTGCAGTTCCTAGGTGTGACGTCATCAGCTGTGAAAGTACATGAAGAATCAACAGCTCTCTACAGCACCGCTCACAAACTATCTATCCAGTCAGAAGTCTCTAACTCTCAGAGGAAATTTTTTTCCATCGTGGAAAAGGATCTGGCTCTTACTGTCTGGAAGATTGTGCCTATAAAACGAAGCTTCGTGCTCGGTTTCATAGGAACAATATTTACTTATTGTATTTTACTAGGAGATTTGAATGTTTAACATGGAAATTAGTAATTACAAAACACGTGGAATTCTATAGAACTACCCCAGATAGCAATATTTAGGGTTTTATAAACCTTGTTGTAACCTTACGGCGCAACTTATTTAAAGATTTTGTAAGGTTGTTAGCGACAACCTTTAACCTTATGAAAAAGTAAAAACAACCTGGGCTAAGTTAACCCCTGTAAGGTTAGCGGTAACTTTACGGGAAAACTTTAAAATAAGGTTAAAAACTGAGGTGGCGTATTTAGAGAATGTTTTTCTATGGTTTTTTTCTTGAGTTTTTTTGTTCATTTTTTCTACAATCTACCTAACGTAGTATTATTACGGAAAGGTTTTTTGGGAAACCCAATGGCAATGAAAAGCGAAGGTTTACAGTAAGGTTGTATGCTATCTGGGACGTATAACCTAGAAATAACTTTTAGTTTATAATAAATAGGGAGAAAAGGTTTCACTTTTCTGTTCATGTCATTCCATTTTGCCCCTGCCCATGTCATTTCATCAGAAAAGGTTATTCACATTTTTAATATTAATTCCACACAGTGGAGTAGATAAAGATACTGATCAATCATAAGAAATATAATAATTTTTAAATGTGATACTTTTGAAAAGAAACCTTTTATAAATCAGTAAAATCAATACCATCATCACCACAGTGACAACTTCAAATACAAGATAAACAGGCATCTTTATATTGTTTTAATACAAGTTCAAAAACAACTTTACTTTATTAATTTTGTGGAGGGGAACTGAGAGGTTGAAATCTATAATAATTTTATCATTAGCCTCCAGGGGCGCAGCCACGGGGGGGGGGTCCGGACACCCCCCCCAGAGGCTGGGTCCCGGTTCCCGAGTGCAAACCGTTCCTAATGAAATTTTTCCCTTTCAAGAAATTATTATTAACGTCTGATTAACCTAATATTTTAGCCTTGGGCTGTGTCCAAGGGAATGTTGGGGGTTCAAACCATCTCCCCTCCCGAAATTTTGACGTCAATGACCCTCTTCGGGTGAAAACCCGAAGTCTGAAAATGTGTGTTTCGGTCTGAATATGAGTTAAAACAGGAGTCTGAATATGAGCTAGTAACAAAGGGCTAAATTAAAAACTTTTCTTGGGGAGGACTCCCAGCCACCTTAAGAAATGTTCACGTCTACATAACTTTTATTTTCCTTGAAAATTATGCGGCCTACAATGAGTGGGTTTTGGGTGCAACCCAAAGGGTCTTAAAATGGGTTTTAAGTTCTTATTGTTCAATTTTAATGTTAAAAATTTATGGGTGAGTACCCCCCCCAAGCCCCCTCCAAAATTTTGATGCATGTTTATTAACTGTTTTCTTTTAAATGAAAATGGTTTTATAAGAGCGATCTTCTTTTGAGGTAACTAATGGGTCTTAAATGTGTTAAAAATTTACTTTTACAGGACAAAAATTTCAATTTTTGGGAGGAGGATCCCCAAGGCCCACTCAAAAATCTGTCTTCTATTTATTTTTTTCTTGGAAATTCTGTGGCTTACAAGGAGCGGGGCCCTCTGCTTTTGTAATCCAAAATATCTTAAAAATAGCTGAAATACTACTTTTAAGAGGCAAATTTCTGAAATAATTTCTGGGGAGGGCCCCAGACTCCCTTCTTACTTGGGGCGGACGTTGCCGCACAAAAAATCCCATTAAGTGCACCTCTAAGTATTATATTTGCCCGAAATATCCCAGGCGTCTTTGGAGGAGGAGTAATTTTGGTAGGATTTGTCGATAGCAGGGCCGTACCCAAGGTGGGGTTTAGGGGCTCAACCCCTCCTGAAATTTTGACATAAAGTTAATGCTGTCATTTCCTTGAAAATTATGTCCAATGTCCTCAACGGGTCGGGGAGGGGTCCTCAACGGGTATAACCCAAAGGGTATCAAAATGAGTTAAAACACTACTTTTAAGGAAAAAATTCCAAACATTTTCTGGGGGAGGACCCCCAGGCCCCCCATCGAAATTTTGAAATATATTATGTACTGTTTTCCTTGAAAATTGTGCGACTTACAGGCTCTTTACTCTTTAGATGTACTCCAAGGACATAAAGTATATATCACTACTTTGGGGGTACATTTGTAAATGTACCTAGATAATGTGTAAGTACCTAGTAAATGTGTTCTAGATAGAACCCCCAACCCTCTTCAAAATATTGCCTTCTATTTTACTGTATATTGTTTTCTCCAGAAAATTCTGCCACTTACAATGCGCAATTTACTATACTCTTTGGAATCTAGGTCTCAAAATAAGTTAAAACACTATTTTGAGGGGAAAATTTCCAAACTTTTTCTGGGGGAGGACCCCCAGACCTCCAATTTTACTAGGAATTTACATATTGTTTATATTCATACTATTTTAAATTTACTGGACCAAAATTAAAAGTAATTGTGCAAGTCGTCTAAAATATCTCTATAATAAGAGTAAATCTAATATTACTCTTAATTAGGATGTACTTCAGAAAAAATGTTGAGTCAAAACCCCCTCCGAAACAAAAGCATAACGATCCTGGTCGATAGACTTGGACCCCCCTAGAAGAAATTTCTGGCTGCGCCACTGCTAGCCTCATTTAATGAAGCCAGAGTAAAGAATGTGGTTTAGCATTCATGCCTGCAATATGTCGTTGCCACAATCCAAAATATATCTAAGGAAAACCTCGAAAAAGGATGTCAATGACTATATGTTTTTTCTCTTTAAAATAAGGGCCGTTTATTTAAATAATTAGGGATATCTTCAACGACTCTCACTAATAATAATAAACATACCATACTAATAGCGGTTTTCCATATCCTCATAGACATCTGTTTCTTTACAAAGCTATTACTTTATCATCTAAAAACAGAGCCAATGTTGTTTATATAATTAATTATAATATATGTTACATAATTATTGAATTTTGATGAAACTTATAAAGTTTCGAACAACTGACATACTGCTCTACCCCATGCAATAAGTATTTTCAATTAATTATAACTCCTTCAATTTTACAGGCAATTGCAGGTTTTTTTTTCACCTTAAAAATTTTGTCAATCATTAGGATAAATACATAGTAGTAAAAAATTTATTTAAAAACTCAATTCAATTTTCAAATAAACATGTAACATTTGCAAAAGGATAAAAAATTGTTTATTTAACTTTTTTCAAAATTACTTGTACATAAACTAGATTCAGAGGAATTTCCATTGTCATTCCAAACATCTTCAGGTATTTTTGAAAGGTCAGCACATTTGAAATAATGAATAGAAAGGTCATTGAAAATATCTTGATACTTAAACTGATTGCTGAGAGGAACCTCAGTGCAAAAATCAATAGCACGATACACAAAATATGCTTGTTTAATGAATTTTCTTTTAGTTAAACTAAAATTATAGCTAGTTAAACTATTACCAACAATTATCACAGATTGAAGATTTTTTTTACACCAATTTGCTGATAGTAAATTGTCATACAAGGGAAGATCACAATGAGGCATAAAAAAGAGAGTATCACCAGTCACTGTGCGTTTGGCTTTTTCATTTATTTCAAGTACATCTAAACCCAGATTAGTCAAAATGAAGATCTCCTGTTCACTGAATACGGGATCATAAATTTGTATATTTTCAGTTTTCCACTCATCCTTTAATAAAATAAGGAAGGCTAACTGATAAAGTGCAATATGACATGATGTAAATTTACCCAATCCATAACAAACAATATGCAAAGTTCTAAATTGTGGGATGGGAGTGTTTTCATCTTTACTATCAGTTTCTGCATTAACAGCATTTTCCGACACTGATGAAGTTTGAGATGAATATATATCAGCAAGATCTTTTTTAAAACTTGAATAAAACTCTGAAAGTCTTATTTCACTTTGAATTTCTTCCAGTTTTTTATTAATTAAGAAATTTATGGATTCACTGTCTTGAGATGCTTTTATTTCATGATCAATATGGTTGAGACCAAGTTTCCTGTATTTTCCTCTTTTTCTCTGCTTTTTTTGAGTCGACACAATAGTAAAACCACCATCCTCCATCTTCTCAGCCAACTACAAATTGAATAAACTATATTTTAGTAAATGATTATTAATACAGTGGATTCCCCTTAATAGGAACAAGATGGAACCAGGGCATTTTGTTTTAATTAAGCAGATTTTCTAACAAGCAAAGTGTTAAATATAAAGTAAATAAAATGGTACTTTAGGACTATCCAGGCACAAATATCTCCAAACCCCCATATGAATATTTAATTATTTTGTCAGATTTAGGATCAAATGCAATGCTTGATCCTAAAGTACAAATAAAACTTACAGAAATGTTTACCAACATTTTCAGTTATAATTTACTATAAGAGAAAACCGTACACTCAAAATAATATAAAGCACTGAATAAAAAAATAAGAAAACTTAATAAAATATTTAGTTGCAATATTGAATATTAGGTCATCTTTTCAAACATGTGCTTTAGCATGGTTTTGATGATCATCAAAATGATATTATCAATGACCATATATATATTACCATGATATTTATCAAAAATTTTAATTATTTTAAAAAAACTATCTGTGTTTGGCATGCGTTTCTATATTATCCAAATCTGTATGTACTTACACTGGAGTTACTTTCAAGCAACACTTTCGGCAATAAAGCAATATTATATAATAAACTACTTAGTAAGGGTGGAATGACATGTTACATTCTCAAGCATTGATTCACAAATCTAGTATGATACAGCAATTATTATGCATAAAGACATTAAACATCAAGAACCAACACTTAAAAGGCAGCATACGTTTCTTGAAAAGCATTATGCCAGTTAATCAAATACGTAAGTAAATAATTACTAATTCATACAATGTTGAAATACCTAATATTTCCCTACTGCCAATATTATTGAATATCACCATACTATTAATAATTAGGGCAATTCCATGGGACACAGAGTTGAAATCAAAAACTCATTTTAACCCTATATTTTAAAATATGGTTACATTTAATTGAAAAAGGTTTGGGAATATTGTTACAGTTCTGCAACAGTCAAAAATAATTTTTGGTTCTATGAGAAAAATCTTCCAAAATGTATGGTTTTTCTAATTTTTTCAGCAAAAATTAAGTGAAATTCAAAGCTCTGTGTAACTTTAAATAGTAGAATATGTTTAATATTTATACATACATTCTAAGGAGTTTTCAATAAATAAACAGGTAACATAATTTATTTTACAGATTGTTTTAAAAAAAAATTAGTAGAGCTTTTACAGAAGATAGTTTAGAAATGTAGGTCACAAAACTAATGTGAGTCACAAAACTAGGTAACGTGAGTCACACATTTAATCGCAACTTAACTTATGTTAATTATAATCATATTAGATTTGTTATATGATTCTTGAAAGCCTCAAATTTTCTGAATATTTTGTTTTGATGTATTTATTAATTTTTATAATATTTTATAAGAGGAGAAAATTGAGCTTTTCCTACAATTAAAAAAAAACAATGTTTTTTTTTGGGTAACGTGAGTCACACTGTAAAAACACTGCTGTGCTTTTTGTTATCAATATTTTTAACTGATGGAAGATTTATTTTGTTTTATGGGGCTGATTTATTTAATATGTCTTTTACTTTTTAATGATAAAAATGAAATATTTTCAGGTACAATTCCGTTAGAGTCCCCGCTAAATACTATCGCCAATATCCAAATTGTTAAATATATCCAAATATCAACAAATTTTTCTGACTTTTATTAATAAACTGAACAGTTATTGATCTAATTAAACATTTTAATACAGGAGTTTGAAATTATTCATGAATATTTCTACTTTTTGTTGTCTAAAAGAACATGGCGATACTTAGTGGGGCCTCTAACGGAATTGAACCTATTTTCATTACATAAATAGCAATTAGGATATCAAAATATGTGTCAGAATGTAACGTGGGTCACATTAAACAAACCAGTTAAGTTTCCCAGCAGTCAATACTTTTCAAGAAAAGATTACTACCAAGTATATATTATTTTTTAAGAAATAAACTATTCCCCGTAATTCTCCCGAATGGAATATTCCCCGTATAAAGAGACATGACATAGTACATGCTATAATATCATTTTCATTCATAAACCTTCTTAAATTGATTTTATGTTTTAAAAATCATAGTAAAAAGTTAAGTCTTGCAGAGATCAGAATTAAACAGCTTTTTTGATTCATTGAAAATTTATAGTGAAAAGAATAATTTCTTACTTTTAATAGAAATTATAGTTATATCTCAATTTTACAAACACGTTTGGTCACTTCTTGTTTGTTTTTGTTTGGAAAATGGGAAATTTATTTCGGTTCAGTTCTTTTCCTAAATGTTTTTATAAATTAATTAAAAAAGATTAATTAGAAATAATTCTATACCTAATGCCTAACTAAAGAAATATTACCATTATCTTTCTAACTAATTTCACTAAATTACTATTCACTATTTTTGAAATGGAAAGGAAGGGTGAAAAAGGGACTTGTACATTTGAGTCGGCATCAATAAAATATCAAAACAAAATTTTGGTTCACGTGTACAAATATAAACATAGCATACGACAAAATCAGTCGGATCACGAAATTATAAAACTAAATGCACTAAATGTAAAATTTTAAGTAAAAAATAAAAATTTGTTTCTATATCTTTCTCGTTCTTAAGTTTATAATTGGAAGGAAAGTTCAATTTTGCATTTGCACAGAACAATATGGTAAACATTAGATTTGTCTTTCAATACCATACCTAACCTTTTTTTTAACGTTTCAAACAATCATTTCTAAGTTGATCTAAATAAAACGATGATAAACCTACGATATGAATAATATAAAATTTTTTAAAAATGAACTTTTATAGATCAGTGTGTTGTATTTCTTGTTTTAAATTTGTCTTCATTTGGCTGCCCAATAGGTTTTATTGCTCATCCAACATTGTCATACCTGTTTCTTATTACTTTTTAGATTGCTAAGAAGGGTTAATATGAAACTCGGTGTTTTTTAACTATGTGTGAAAGTTGTTTGGTTACAATATAATTAATTACCCAATTTTTCAATGAATATGAATAAGTGTGAACAAGGGGCATAAAAATAAATGTGTAGCTATTCATAAACCTTTAAAATTATATTTTAAAACTGTAACGGTTAAAAAATAGATATTTGTGTCCTTATATATAGTATTCTCTAAATATGTTTTTCTATCTTATGATATGTTTCTTAATTAACAAACTTGTTTCGTAGAATGAACAAGATATCCCCATTGATATTCACTTGAACAAGTTGCTTGGTTTGTAAAGTTATTTTGATTATTATTCTCTGATAGCTTTTTCGTGATTCCATATCTTTGTCTTATTATTATTATTTTTTAAATTTATTTAGATTGGCTCATAAGTCGTAGAGTATGCCCAAGAGACTGGCAGAAAAATGTTCTTACTGTGCGACAAAATATCAACAATGCTATTCAAGACATGCCTGCTGTTGAAGAGATTGCAAATCTCTTAGCTGGAACTTGTAAGTTTTGTGGTTCACTTTCTTGTGTTATTTACATGTTCTGCCTCAAATGAAGCCTTGTGAATCATTAAAAGCAAAGAAAGAGGGGGCAGACTGTAAGGGCCTAAGAAAACCCTGTGTTTGAATCAGGGTTGTTACGTTTAAAACACTTGTTTTAAACACGTTTAAAACAAAGCAAAAAAAAAAAAAAAAAAACATTGTTTAAAACACATGTAATTTTTTAGCAATTATTTTTCTATGAACAGATGGCATTAGTATATAAAACTTAGTATTTACTTCGAACTGTTTTATTTGATTTCTAATATTAAAGCTGAAGTTGTTGACATAGTAACATATTTCCAAAACAATCATTTTGCTTCAGCTAAGCTTCATGAAAAAGGTGCTCAAGATGCCGTCTGATATCAGGGGCAGAGTTTCTGTGCTAGGGTCAAGTTTAGGAGTAAAACATGCCTTGATACCAGAGGAAGCCTCCATAGAAAACTTCTGAACAATTTAGTTAACCAATTCCAAATGAAATTAAATGAAAAGAAGGGTTCTGAAATTTTAGAAGTAGATATAGCGTATAGAAATTTTATTAAAATTACATTGTAAACATTTGCAGTATGTTTTGAGGAGGCAAACACACTACATTGTGATCATTTTTCTCTATTATTCAATAAATTAATCTCAATGTCATGAGCCAACAATAGTGAAATTTTATCATTATTTTTGGCCCCAAGAGATCAGACAAGATAATTTTTTTGGCCCTTTGCATGTAAAGATGCCATAATTTGGCCTACATTGCATTTAAAATGTATTAAGTAAACAGTCTAAATAAAATAGAATATGGTAAATGTTATATTAATAAAACTTAGCCTTTCTTTTAGAACACCAAATTTAGTTTATCAATTTTTTAGTTTTAATAATTTTGCAGTTTATAATATTTCTGCTATTTTAATAATTTTCCTGGAATATTACATTTATATATGTGCTTGTTTTTCTAGATATAAATTATTTCCATTGTCAGCGTATTGTTGAGCTTTTAAAAGAAACAGAATCATCAACAAAGAATATATTTGGACGGTATTCTTCTCAAAGAATGAAGGATTGGTTAGAAATAAACAAGCTTTATGAAAAAGAAAACATATACTTAGGTGATTATTTTTAATTTCAGTTAACATTTTATATGATTATCCCTTATTTATCTCAATAAGTCACCATGTTGTTTTAGTGCCTAAGAATTTAATTATTGCAAACTAACCTAGTAATATATAAAACAATACAGTTAAATTCAACACATTTAGACTCGTGTATTTAAAATGTATAGAAATTAAGAAGTTAGTAAAATACTAAATGCTTTAAATTTAATTTTGCTTTTTATAAAATATTCAGTTATGTTTGATACGATTATTACCATGAGTTTTAATGATAAAATATCTGTTTGTTTTATTTTCAGCTGAAGCAGCTCAACTTCTTGTTAGAAATATTGTTTATGAACTTCCATCTTTAAAAAGACAATTAGCAAAGGTCAAACAGGCTCAAGAGGCAAGTTTAATAGTATTTTGAAATCCTAATAATAATGGATTCCTTTAACTTGATTTTGTTGTTGTTGTTGCAAATCTCCTTTGTTTAGCAACGCTAAAGTCAAGGATTAGGATTAATTTACAATTAAAATTTTTCAAATTTCTACAAATCTAAATATTTATTTCTTTAATTTTCTTTTTGTATTTAAACAGTTGATTGACAATAAAAACATAAATAATTTTCTTGCGTAACTAGAGTTCTACATTTTTAAGTGGTTCTAAAAAGTTATCCTCTTGCAAAAAAAAAATATCCTGTTGGACTTAGCTATTGATAAGGTAACTTATATATTAAGGATATTTTGCAAAAAAGTCTAATGCCTTTTATAAAAGCCAATATAAATTTAGAAATTGTTTTCTATTTGTAAATTTTATTTAATGATATTTTATTATTTCTTTGGTGTTTTTAGGAAAGTATAAAAAAAGAAGCAGATTATGCAAAAAATGAGCATTTGATGAGGGAAAATTACATCACTTCCTGTAAACAAATTGGTATTGAAGTAAGAAGATATAACCTTTTTATTTTTAACTCTAATTATCTTAATCACTTTTTTTTTAACTCTTTCTTTAGTCTAAGGTGCAATGAATACTTCTTCTAATAGAAAATCTGAAAAATGTGAAAAAAAAATTTATAGATTTTACTATTTTTAAGGAATTGCTTGTAATTTTTAAACAATGATAAAAGTTTTATCTTTTAATGCACAAAACATTTTGTTAATGTTTTTATAAGTTATATCTTTGTTATAAATTGCTTAAATAAAAAATACTTCTAGGGTAAAAATGTAAAGAAAGAAATGTTAGAATTACTGGATGAGCTACCTACTATACTTAATGCCCTTGCTGTATCTGCTAAAGATCTTACATGTGTTAGGAACTATTACTTATCCTTCCTTGAGTTCACATTGAAAAGGTGAGTTAACATGAAACAAATACTCTTACACCTCAACAATAATCCATATTTTACAAGAATAAAATTTTGGTTTTTTTGCTTCTTCTCAAGATATTTATCTTCTGTTGAATACTTTCTTGACTTCTTTAGCCATTTTTATACTCTTGAAATAACTATAAAGTCCTATTATAGGACTTAATATCTTCATCTTTGGATTAAATTCAAAGATTAGAATAGAACCTTACAATTTAAGTATAAGGATCTATGTTAATATTTCATACCTTTATTATAAGAAGTAATATAATTTTTCTCTAATTTCTGATTTATTAATTTATAAAGTAAAAATTAACACAACCTTTTATTGCTTGAAATTAAATTATTTGAAATTAAATATTCATTTTTAAAAAACTTGTCTGTCTTTTTGCAGACCTTTTAAAATTAAACACTTTTTTATAGGGATATGGATAGTTCTTGCCTTCCAATGTTGAAGTATGTTGTTGAAAAAGGCAATACCACTACTTATGAGTATAGAACTGGTGTACCTCCTGAAATCATTGAAATGACAACCCCAATATTCCCTATGGATGTTGACTGTGCAAGCACAGAGGCTGCTGATGATCAGGTATAATCTTGAAAATTTCATTGCTTTTAAATTAATTTGCAAGTATCTGCATTTCAATTAGAAATTCTGAGGTATTTTTTGAAAGAACAAAAATAATTTTTACTGTAAAGAAAGTGAGTGATATTATCAAATCAAATCAAATTTATTTTCAAAAAGTCACATAAAAAAAAACATACACACAAGAAAAATAATAATAAACATTGATATTTGGCTATCCCAAAGGAGCAATTGCTCGTCCATGGGCAAATGGCATATCTAGTATATTTAAGTCAGGTAAAAAAAAAAAAACAGTGGAAGAATTGGAGAAGAATTTATTTCTTTTTACTTAGAAAGTAAAAAAATAATAAAAACGAGAATGGCTTGGCTGGCAATTAAATTTATATAATAGGAAGAGTAAGGGAACATAGATTGCATGTTAATCTGACAAATTAAATTAGGGTTTCAACATTATTTTGGTCTAGAATAAAAGCAATACAAAGTTTTTTAAATAATCTGATATTAGATTCTGTTTGAATTTGGCTTGGTAATTTGTTAAATAAAATAACAGAAAGATATTGAAAATGTTTTTTGTATATTTCTTTACGAGGGGTAGGCACTAAGAAATAATTTTGACTGCGGAGAGTGTATGAAGTGTTAGAGTTTATAGTTGCCCATGATGGGAATTTTTTTAAAAAGAGTAGACTATTTAACATAAATAACTGATGCACATTTAAAAGATGATTATTCTCAGGAAAATAACGTAAAAATTTCTTTTGTAAGTTAATTTATGGTAAAATATTGGAGGTGTAGTCTCCACCCCAGATTATTATACCGTATTGTATTCGAGATTATTATTAGATTATTAGATTTGAAAACTGAAAATTTAAAACCTAGCCATGAATTAGTAGAAATATATTTAAATTTATAAGTATTATTAGTAGAATATTTTTATTTTACTGATCATTGTATAAATCTTTTGAGTTGTTGACCTTTATGATCATTGCATATGCATAAAGATCTGCTTTAAAGGACATTTTTAAAACAAAACTCTAAATACAAATTGTTCTTTGAGGGAAAAGGTTTTGACTTTCTATAAATATTACTTAAAATTTTATTAATTTAATTAAATTTGCAGATTGACTTTGGAGATTTCGGAGCCCCTTCAGAATCGGGAGATGATAGAAGTTCTAGTTCTCCAAATGGAGATTTTGTACATGTTGACAAAGTTAGTATATCTTTCTCAATTGTCTAATACCTAAATAAAACTATAATTTAGACTGGCATATCTAAATTCTAATAGCTTAGTTGCATTAAATATATGGAAATACTTTGTGCAAGCTGAAGGGAAAACCAATGCATAGCAAACAATAGAGATCCTTGGTATCTCCGAAACAGCTGTACACCAGCTTTAACCTTCATTTTATTTGTGCATATTAAATGTTGGTTTTCACATCAAACTTAGTTGCACTACCTATAATCAGTTTTTAAGTTTTTTAATTCCCCTTTTCAAAGTAAAGGTAATATGTTTTAGTTACTTAAAAAAAGATAAAAATTTCTTACCTATGCTTTTTATTAAGGAAGTGAAAATGAGGTTCAGGTGTCTAAATTCTAAGTAACTGATTGAATTCAAATTATCTGAACTTTTCTACTGAATGACTAAAAAATTCTCAGCAAAACTCTGAATTGTAAGAATTTTTTTTATTCCATCTGTTTTTATCTAATAAGTAGATAGTAAGTTTTTATATTTATTTTTAATTTTGTTTATTTTTCATGCTAATTTCTCAACCCATTTACTTTTAAAGGATGAGTGCAAAATGGACAATGGGGATCAAATTGACTTTGGTGATTCAGATATCAATTGGGATATCTCTGTTGAAACATCTAGTGCTAGCATGCTTCAATCTCTTGACAGCAATGGAGGTAAAAGATTCAGTGTTACCTTCCATTTAAATAGTGTAATTTTCATTAATATTTCATTATCTGTCTTGAGTTCTATTACTTCAAAATAGCTTGATATTCTATTATTTCTAAATACTCTGAAACCGGTTTTGCCTTTTAGTAATCTTTAAAGTCTCTTACTCTCTACACACACTCTCCTTAAACTAACTTACGTTTAAAAAAGTTTTCATTAATGTTTTAAATTACTTCACCTCAATATAAATATAACTAATAGGTATTGAAGTTTATTAAAATGATGGGTAACAAAATATAAGTTATTGTTTTTTAGGGGCTGATGGGAAAGTGGCTCGAGGTACAGATGCAGTGTCTGTATTAGAAAATGAATCTACTCGAAATGTCTTTTATAATGACTTGTTAGAAGTATGTATGATAATTTATAATTGAGAAGTATTTTTTTTTCTCTTACCTTTGATATAAGCAATTCATAATGAATGTAAATATTTATTGTTTCCTTTCATTTTAAGTATTTACTCTAGCCATCATTATGATTTGAGTAAAGATTAGATAATGGAGAGTAAGAACAAATAGAGGAATTTATGAAATCTACAAGAAATTGGATATTGTCACAGAGGTAAAGAGAATCCTCCAAATTCTAGGCCATGTTAAGAGAATGGAACCTAGTAGAACTAGAAGACTCCTAAAAGAAAACCTGAGCATATCTAGACCAAGAATTAGATGGTTAGATCAGGTTGAAGAGAATTTAAAGAGTTCAGGGAATTACTATTTGGAAAAAGGTTTCTAGTCAGGTAGAATGGAGAAAGGTCTTAATGGAGGCCAGGGCCTTTCATGATGATGATGAAAGATGAGATAATGTACAACCAAGTTGATTATGAAATATTGTAACATTTACACAAATTTTAACTCGTACCTCTTTATTTTAGTTGGAAGCCTTTTTAGAACAAAGACTACTCGAAGCAGAATCTTCTGGAAGTGATGTTTTGTCCTCCAGTCTTTTTCACAATGCTCCTCCCTTGCTTCAAATGCAGTCTACTGACACTCTGAAGGATATGTTGAGCTCTGTCAAGTCACTTTCTTCCCAACTGATGACAACTAAGCTGAAGCACTTATACCTGATTAAGAGTTCCCCAAGGTACATTTTCTTACTTACTTGTGTCAATACAATGATAGGGGGAGCTAATTTAGAGCCAAAGTCTCAAAAAACTTTTTGAAAATAATATCTCTGAGGATAAAAAAAAGATTGTTTCTTATTAGGTATGTGGATAGACTAGTCCAAACCTTGAAAAGCAAGCTCGAGACTGCTGATAAAATGGTTGAATCCCAAAAAGTTGTTAAAGCCAAGTATCATGAGGCTGTAGAGGAGCAAAGAACTTTGGAACCTCAAATTAAGTTGATTGTTGAAAAAACGAAGATTCTTCTTTCTGAGGTTTGTAAATTTATTTGGTTTGATTTAAAAAGCAATTTCATTCTGATTTCTCTATTTTTTATTCTTAATACATGTGTTTTTTATTTACAGGTTGAAAAAGATATATCAAAACGCTACAAAAACAGACGTGTTAATATTATGGGTGGTGCTAGTGCATTGCAACAAATGCATATTTAAACTTTAAGTACTTTAAAAGCATCTAATACATAGAAATATTTATCTATAGTTTCTGTTTGTAACCATTATTTTATGTGAGATAATAAAGTTTATATGATTTACTTTAATATGAATCTTTTTGGATGACACTTATTAAGTTTTGCAAAGTTAATGTTAATTTGTTAACTTTTTTGTTTGTCAGTTATGTCTAAAAAGTTAAGTGGGTTTTCTTCATAAATATTTTATTAAATTTCTTTGTTGGTAAAAAAATAACAAAATTTTATTTCTATAATTCCATGATTTGATAAAAAGGTCCTGCACAATTTTGTTTTAATATTAAATTCCTTATATTTCTGTTTTCTTCTGTGAAGAATAATCATTCGTCGTATGGTTTTGTATCCTTCAAATAAATTCAACTTTAATGTATTGTGTTTAGTTTCTTCTATACCATTGCTTTATTCTTTATAAGAAAATGTTTTAAAATGTTCCTTATTTATTAAGATTACCATTGAATTTAATGGAAAATTTGGGACGGCTAGGATAAAAGGGTTAAATAATGTTTATTGCCTACATCCTACATTTTTCAACTTGGATAACACAGTAAAAGACTCTGAAAATTCGTTCATTTTTAAAAAATTTAAAAAAAAAGTTATTTTTATTAAGTTTTTGTAATAAAATTACTAAACTTCAGGTATACTAAACTATTTTAGGTTGAATCAAACCAACTATCTTTCTTTCAAATTTGGGAAATTGGACTATAATTGACACCAAGGCTTTATCCATCTTTTCTATATTTAAAGGTTGAGAAAACCACTGAATATCCATTCCGTATATTTATCCATTCTAATTTAAAGACTGTTAAGTACCTTTGGACATTAATCCTGTTTTAATTTTTATAAGACAAATAAAATCACATTTAACCATTTACCCACTCTGTATTCATCAAAATTTTAGTAGGTTGTCTAACACCCCCTAAACTATGGTAAGAGGATGATTAACTCGTGCAAAATTAATGAAACCTCTTGAGGGGTGTTTATAAGAATAAAAAAAAGTCTAAAATATCACATAAATTTAAGAAAATACAACTCTTAACTAGTTTCTTTTCAAAACCTTAAAAAGCTCTCAATTTAAAGCAAGTTTTATTCCATATGCAACAATTTCATGCTATTATTCTTTCATACTTAATTTTTTACCCGAAGGTACTTTGCTCAAAGACAGTAAAATATGGACATAATTGTGATAATTATTACTATTTTGATGAGTAGAGTCTGGGAGGCCTCTCTCAGAAAAAATGTAAATATTAGCTTGCCCCCCAAAAAAATGGATTTTTAGACTACTTGAAGGGGTTCTCATGGGGCCAGTCTCTCAGTAGAACCACAAGTAGATCATTGTAACGTAGAATAATTCTACAAAGTATTTTGACACCTACAAACTGATCTTCGGCAGTTATGATATACTAGCAAAAGTTTAGTTATAAAATTTATCTTTCAATATATCTTCTTCAATTCTAAAAAAAACATATTTTCATTAGTATTTTTCGGACAACATCTGAAGCCCTCGCAGACACGAAGCCATAGGGGGGGGGGGGGGGCAAAACCCCATCTAGCAGCTTTACTTGCCCCTTCCCTAGAAAATTTTCACAAAATGAGAAACTGACACCTCTGGGAGGAACCCAAAAGTTTTCAAAATAAGTTAAAGCGCTACTTTCTAGAAAAAAATTTTGGTGGAGAACCCCTTTATCCCCTCCGAAATTTAACGTCTGTACACTGTTTCCTTTCCCTTAACAATTACGCCGTCTACAAGGAACGAACCTTTTTGAGTGAAAGGCCTTAAAATGAGTTCAACTACTTTTTGGGTCAAATTCCAAAACTTTTTCTAAGGAAGAGCCCCCTCATTCCCTCCTCAAAAGTTTACGCCCGTATGCTGTTTACTTTCCCTCGAAATTCGTGCGGTTTACAAATTACAAGGAATGGTCCTCTAGTGTATTACAAAATACCTAATCATGTGAGTTAAAACTAATTTTTAGGGCCAAATTTCAACATAAAGCTTAAGTAGTTTTAGAAGGACCTGCTGTTCCTTCCAACAATGTGAACTAACTTTAAGATTCTTTCAACAAGTCAATAAAACAACTTCTTATCCAAAAGGATTTTCAGACCAACACAAGATTTATTTCTCTACCATAGTTAGAAGCTAAAGTTAAGGAGATTCTCACATGATCTAAAATGCCCCATTCGTTTTCAAAGAAAAAAACCGTTTGTGTGTTCTGTGGAATAATGTTCTGTGTTTGTGTGTGGAATAACCCGTTTCCATTAAAATTCCTAAAAATCTTCATACAGCATTTTGCAATATGATATTCCCCTCCCCTTGCTGGATTTAAACATGCAACATTGTATTGCAACATACTATAAAAGGTTCATGAGAATATTCAGAAAATGTATTTCTTTCAGTTTATCGATGCGTAACAAAACAATTTGAGTATTCTCGGTCGTAAACGGAGGACCTATTTAGAATAAAGAAAAAAAATAATAATGTAAACAATTTAATTTAGTTTTCTGCTTCACTATACAAATGCGAATGAAATTTACAAATGTTTGTCTCATCTGCCATGAGCCTTAAATGTATATCTGAAGTTTGGAAACATTTTTTTTCTCATTGTTGAATTTTGATAATTTCTTTCTTAAAAATTGGTTGTGATTGAAAATAACTTCTAAAATATTTCCTTGTTATCTAGGGATTACGTAAAATTAAATTACTGTTTACGGAAGTAAAGGCAATTTTCAAAAAGAGGCTTTCTTATAAAATAGTTTTCAGGTGAATGCTTTTCTAATCATTAAATTTTATACATTTTAACTTAAGTCTTCAATGTTGTACCAGGGCATCAACCTGGTGCATCGTTCGTCTTCATTTTTTTAGAAAAAATAAAGTAGGAAAACTCATCTTCAAGTAGTTAGCTAGCTCCCTTGTTTAGAGAATAGTTCTCATTGTGAAAAAAAATGTTAGCCTCCATTATTCCTCAATCTATTTAATATAACATCACTATTTTTATAAGTTTTTGTTTACCATCTAGAATGTTTTTAAGACTACAATAAACAACTATCTTTTTATTACTTCAGATTGCTGCATAAAATTTTCTGCTGTGATAGAGCATATTTACGAGCAAAGTGTAAGAGATAAACCGAGTTTTATTAATAATGTCCGAAATGAGGCGGGCAATGTGATAAATTTAATGGCATTTATCAATGAGTATCTATCACATTGCCTGTAACAGTTTTGAAATTGAATGGTAATTACGAATGTAATTTAACAAATTTTAACAATATGTTATTAACAACATACTTTTTTACTTTTCGGGTAAAAATTGAAATTACCAATTATTCTGTGTAGTGCATTGCATTTTTAATTTTTTTTTTCAGGCTATCCTATAATAAACAAAGTCCAAGGTATTTTATACTTATCATGTTAAATCTCCTAAGTTTTTCTAACTATGGCGATACTCCTTTTTCTGAAAATAGTACAAAAAAGTTATTTTTGAAAATTAAATCTCAGCTAAAATAAGTTAAATTGGTTTGATAATTAATGGAATGGTTTGTAGTCCAGGAATTTAAAGAAAGATTTCAAAGTTGTCAAAGTGCAGAAAAATTGGACACTACATTTTTTTAAATGCGAATAAATCCTTTGTAGATTTACCCGTAACGAGATTTCCTAACAACCGTTTTAAAGATTATAATTTTTCGTAGAAAACAGGTCTTATTGTCCCTAAATTTTCTACGCCTTCTTACAGCTTTAGAAAAATGCTATATTAGACTGACCATATGCTCAAAATTATTTCTAAAATCCCTCAAGGAAAACAAGATTGTATACGTCATTAAAAGGGCAATCTTTTACTTTCAACAAATGATTTGATTTAATTGTATACATTTTTCAATTTAGTGTCTTCGAATTTCCTAGACTAGTTTTCTATAATGCGAAATTCCTCACTTGCTTTTGCTTGCTTCTTCTTGCTACAATTATTCTTAGAAATAATGGAAAGGCAAATAGACATAATGTGGGAGATTGAACGGTTGAATAAGTGAGTGAATGAAAATTAGTGACATATGCTACTCCCAACAAAAGAGATTGGAAGAAAAGTAAAGGAAACAACAAGAAAGAATGTGAGTAGAGAGAGTAGGAGTATGATTTATTGGTTCCTTTTTTTTAATTTGATTAACTGTACTAATCAATATCAAAACAAAAACTTTCTGTTATGCTATGATTATGAAGAATAAAATAAGTAGACATCCAAAAGCTAGGATAGTAGACAACAATTTTATTGTCAAAATCAAATAGCCAGGACTTATCGGTCAAGTTCGCCAAACACCATTTACAAGAGGAACCCTCGAATGAGTAGAGGAAAAGTTCCTTTTACATATAGGTTTTATGTCAGTGTATTCCTTCTTATATCCAGTCAAGAACCTTTTTTGAAGGTGCACTTTAAAAGACTCATTAAAATTCACATCGCGTTTTGCGACATTCTTCTGAACGCAGGCTTTAGGGCAATAGGTAAGAGGAAAAGAGAAGAGAGCGGTGTTTTCTTATCAATTGATTCCTCCAAAATAATCCTCGATGCTCCTGAAATCTCTGTGTGGCATTTATGAACCGTTACGATTCCAGGAGATCGATGAAAAACCCATAGAGCTTCTTCTTTGTTCTAGATTTGTTTTTATATTTCACTCGACAACTGTGGTGTCTTGCGGTTGAATTGAGTGATGGAGAGAGGATTTCACGAATGATCAGTGATTCGCGATGCTTAATCCAGTCAGTAGGTGAAAAAATATCCGCACAGGGTGTGAAGATTTCATCTCGTGGAATCTTTCGCTTATTTGAATGTGGATTTTGATGAATTCTCAAAATAAACTTAAGAGGGAAATTTGTGAGGATCATAAATCTAATCTTTTTTTGACAATTTTGCGATATGATTTATATTGGTTTTCTTTACATTTTCTCGTAAAGGGAGTTTTAAGATTTTTCAATTTTTTTCAACGTTCTTTTTATTTTTTTATACAGAAGACTTATCACCTGTCATAGTATGAGAAATGTAGGCCAACAATAATAGGTTACAATAATAAAAATTTCAAGATACAAAAAAATGAAGAATTAAAAGAAATACATAAACGTGACATAATTATAAATTAATGAATACATGAAAATAAAATATAAACAATAAATTAATTTTGATACAGTTTTTTTAGCTTATATACGTATTATTATTTTATATAGCAAACAAACTTATTTCATCATTGGGATCTTATCTGAGAAGTTTTAATTTTACTACCATTTAAACAAAAGTTATATTTCCTTAAATAAACAAGGTAATCTTAAATTAATATTTCTAAAGAAAAGTTTGATTTTAATGATTCTCAGAATTAATTAAAAATATTGAACTTCAAAACTTGTCTCATTGTTTTCTTTTTTGTAGTAAATAAAATAATTAAACGTAAACGTACTCAAAATTGAATAGCACATGAGACTGGAATAATTTTCTGAGGGAGAATAAGTTTTCCTTTTATACAAAAATAATTAACATTACAAAAAAATTTGGGTGGTTTATGAAATAAACTCTCTCTCTTGGACATTTTTCCTCATATCTTAAATGTCTACGTCTAGGCTTAGATGCTGCAGTTCGATGTCAAAAAAAAAAAATAAAATTAATAGGTATTGGTCTTAAAGTATGAAAAACCCGTTTTTTTAGAGGGGAGTATTTGAAAATACTCCAGAGAAAGACCCCTGAAACCCTCTATTGTCGTGGTTTTTAATGTTTTTGAAACTTTATTATTGAAATACAATTTCCCCTTAGTTAGACACCAGCTTGAAAGCCATATTTCTAAGATTTCATCATTGAGAAGAGTTCCCTAATTGGGATTTAATAGTTAAGTGTCTCAAAAATATTCGTAAAAATAATTCATCAATTAATGTGTCGACATGTTCCTGAGATCAATTCCTGTCTAACACACTTTTTTATACTCTCCAAAAATATCGCCTCCAAATTGAAATGACTTCCCTGGTTGTTATTATTAGTATTTTGCTGATCACCTGTGAAGAATTAAAACTTTTAATTCAAACATCAATCAACAAACCACTGTGATTGAAGTTGCTTCACTGCAAGTTTAGAATTGCGGCAGGAAAGTACAAAAAACATGTAAATGTTGTTTCACTTCTATATTACCTTTGTAGCAGAAAAGCAGAATAAAAGGGAAGTTTTTAGAATCGTCATTATTGAATTTTTAAAACACGAGCTTAGCCATGTATTGCATTTTGTTAATAACGATTATATTATTTAGTATTGAAAGCTTATTTATTTTTGTAAACTTCCAAAATACACAACACAGATTTTATTGCTTGTTAATCGGGTGAATCTTTCTGAAATTAAAAGTTCAAATTGCATTTATAATTTCATTTACATATAAGTAATATATTGCTGCGTATGATACCTACATTGAACAAGCAAATGAACTATGCTTTAAATTTTGTAAAAACTATTATACAATTAAATTTTATAAATGCAAAATGTAAATTGGAATACAAAAAATGCTTTCCTATTTACTATAAAGGAACCAACTCTATCAATTGGAATTTATCTAAGTTTACCTAATATGCATTTTGAAAAAAAAATACCTTCAATTTTTACTGAAAACAAGGGATCCCAAACCACGACCAGTGGGTCATATCCGTCCTGTTGAACCTGTATTAGATTATTTTCTAAAAACAATAAGATATTTACAGATCTTTTTTTATTTTAGACAGAGTTTTATACCTTTAATTTTTTGTCATCTTTTTAAATCACCTGAGTTTCAAGCTCCTTAGTTTCAGTGTTATATCTTGCTAATACTATCTTTTCAATCTATAAGGGCACTTCCAGAACAAAAAAAAAAATATTTTTTAAAATAAAAAAATCATTTTATTGCTGATTAAATTCATTGGATATTTTTATTATTAAAACTATGAATCTACCTAGTAAGTTGAATAGGTTTTATTAGGTACATCCATTCCACCCTCCATCTAAAAGTTACAGCGATCGACTCTTGACCCAACAAGATGCTTTCGCGGGATATGTAAAATAGATGTGGTAGGGAAAATTCAGGATCTTCCCCACCTTATTTTCCACTCTTCCCTCCATACTCGTTAACTGCATTCAGCTGATAGTGACTACAATTTGAGAAAACTGTGACTGTAAACGACCATAATTTCGCACTTAAAGTTAAACAATCCAAAAACAACTTTTATTATAGGTAAAACAAAAAACGAAACGATTCCAATTCTAAATCAAGCATAATTGATTACTTGTCAGAAATCTCGCATTTATAACCGCAACGGCAAGCAACCGATCCAAATTATGTTAAACGAACCTTATCTTCTATCTGTGGAAACATTTCTTACGATGCGCCACTTCTTTTAATAACGCCCAGTTTTTCCAAGAGCTTCCTTCACTGTTTCAACGAATTGATCTCTTTGTGTCTACAGATAACGTCCATCAGATCTGCATAAAAAAGGCGATGCCGATAACCTTGGCATTGAGGACGTTTTGGGGAGATTCCAGCGAAAACAAAATGGAGGGGAATTGGGTCTGAAAAATGGAGCACGCCCATCACAAGTGTCCCATGCTTGAATTGCGCTGCAGCGGCCGTTCCTGGCCGTAACTGGGCACCACCAAGTCAGGCATGAACTGCTGCTGATGGGAGTAAATAATTGCGGAGTGCTTCTGGATAAGAGAAAAAGCGGATTGCAATTTTAATGAAATTGCTTAGGGGAAAAAAGAAAGCTGTGATTCTCTTTCTCTTATCAATTTTCTGAAGATGGAGAAGATTTCTTTCTTGTCATTTGGAGGAAGCTTTTGTTTTGTGGGGAGTTTTTTAATTGAGGGAGGAGAATGCAAAAGGAAACCTGCAAGGGGATTTCATTAGGCCATGGAACTCGTTTTATATTGTTTCAGTTTAATTTTCTTGAACAACTTTTTTTCTACTAAATTGTTGGTTGATAACTGTATCTCCTTTACATATATTCTAATAGTCAATGAATTGATGTGTCCTTTTGTGCTGTACACTTAAAACCGTGTATTTACTATATAAATATTTTTAATCTTATCTTTATTCTTGATATAGACTACAATAAAAAAAATCACTACAAATGATTGAAATTAAAACTTTTTTTATTTTAGAAAATTGAAAATTTTCTACGTGATTGTTTTTAGTCTCCTATTTTGTATGTATCTCTTCTCTCCATTCTAAAAAAAGTTTTTGGTGAACGGTTTCCAAATAATAATATTTTAATTACTGAATTTTAAAATATTTAAATTTTTTACATTACGGATAAGGTCGCAGTTACAAAGCAAGTATTGACAAACAACTTTTGCAACCAATCACAACAACCAATTAAAGCCATATTTTATGATGAAATTTTTTTTCCGTTTTAAAAAAGTACTTCCTAAATTAAATTACATCATTCAAAGACTGATAAAAGTAGATTATAAATACTTACAAATATACTATTTCTTACTAAAATTTCACACATTTTGTATGAAAATTATAATTTTTAGTCTGATAATCGAAATTAACTGTAAACATAGAGCATTTTCAATCACATGACTCGGCCTAACAACGGCCTTAGCAACGTTGTTTTTGCCCGCCAGTGACATCATGTGCGAATGATTCTATTGGATGCTTCTAGTTCCCGCCCCTAACAACAGCCCTAGCAATGTTGTTTTTGTCCTCCAAGTGACGTCATGTGCGAATGCTCTATAGCGTGAGTGTCATGCAGTTTTTGTCTCTTATTATTTTCAATGGCTTAAAAGGTACCTATTGTTTAACAAGTCTGGGTTTAAACAAAAATGTGAATGATAAAACACTAGGTATACCTACTAACGAGTTACAATATTGAATTTAAAAGATTCATTGGTGTACGTTTTTTTCCATAATGTTAGTTTATTAACAACAGTTATTAATAGACGTGCTGGATATTTTTTAAGGAAAACCTTTTGATTAAATTATTTTGATAAGTGAGAGTTAATAAATATTCAAAACTTATAAGAGAGTGTTATTAATGGAGATGACCTGTGATGTATATGTTTGGAAAATTGGTTGACGTTTTATCTGCTGATTTTTTTATTAACATGTTTTATAAAGTGAGTTAAGTTCAGTGAGCTGGGTTTTGGGAAGATTGAGAATCAATCCAAAAGGTCCTGTGTAAGCAGTTTACGGGGGTTGGTGAGCAATAGCAAGATGGGGAAGGTGGCTCCCTAGTATTACAGGAAATGGGGAATATTAATACACGTTATACTTTTATTCTCCATCATTTAAAAGGTAACAAAATTTGGTTATAGAGCCATAAAAATATGCTTTCATATGCTTATTAACAAAAACTAGATTGAAATTCTACAGTTGGGTTTTAGATATTATTGAGAGAATGTATATAATATGTATAATTAAGTTGTGAAACATTTTTAATCTTTCAGGGGAAACGAAAAATTATTTCAACGCTGCTGTTATTTGTTTTAAAATTTTTGAATATCAAAGGTAATTTCTGTCGATCGTGAATAGAAACACATGTGCTACAACAGTATCAATTTGTACATATCCAAAATTTTCAATAAATATGAAAAGAAAATGAAAAAAAAATTAAAAGAAAAAGAAAAAAATAATATGAAACCAGAATGATTCATAGTACATAAAAGAAATACGTAAGAAAATAATGGATGTGAAACAATCCAATTAGTTTTTAAAACTATTCCAAGCAATTTAATTTTAGGTTATCAAACTATTTTAACAGCTTTTTATGTTGAATTCAATACGAGTCCCATGTTTAAATGTAATTGCATCTTACTATTTTCTATGTTCAAATGTATAAAAAAAATATTTTACTTTAATAGCTTTATATTCTTCTTAAATTCAAGATAAAAGTTTTAAACTGTTTAATTTTCGATCTCCTTATCTCTGTTACTTTTAATTTTTAAATCTTTTACCTATCCGTCTTATTGTTTTTTATCGTATGGTACTTTTTATACCATAATAACAATACTTTTTATCCTCGTTTCCATAAAAGAATTTTTGAAAACATTTTTTTTCTATCCAATCCCATAAATTATTCAACAATTTACCTTTTGAGTTTCAATTTTGCATTTATTTAAACTTTATTTACTTATTTATGATTAACAATAATATTTTAAATGCAACCATTATTCCAACTTAATATAAATTTTCAATACCTTGCGATGTCATTTTCTTACATGTCCTTTAATTTAATTTATAGCATTGTTATATTATTTTAATTTTTTTTTGTTCATTTAATGTACTTATTTATAAAAATTGTTCGTAGTAATTTTATTAATTGTATTTTTAAATTATATAATAAGAATGTAAATTTTCGTTCACCTATAATGGTTTTCCCCAAGGAGAATTATAATTATATTTTTTTATAGTATAGTAATAATAAATTTATTGATTAACAGAAATAAAGTTTACCTCACAGAGAATAGAGCTTCTTCCATTAAAATTTCACTGAATTATATTTTAATGGACTTTATGTTAAAAATTTCAAAGTAAAATTATTACAATTAAAATACAAATAAGTATTTAAAAGAAAAACCATTTTGAAAATTCAACACAAATAAAACTTTTATAAAACAGTTTTAAACTTTTTTTTCTTTGTTATCCAAATAACAGGTATGATTCTAAGGAATCGCGTAATTTTTTTACTCTAAAAGGCTTATTATTGCTAATTAATCCTTAAGAATAAAAGTCCTATCCCATTTAAGTTTTAGAAGTAAAAAAATATATTTTCGACAATGATCAATTGAGTTAATGTTTCATTTAACTTTTCATGTTTTCTTCTTCATGACCCCCCAGATACGCTCCCATAGCAACGGCATACCCACCCCCGACGGGCCCCTGTCCGCTAATTCCAAAGATCATGTCCGAATTACACTGATCTTCGTGTAACACGGAAGATATTCCGATCGCATGCCGCATATAAAAGTCCTGCGCTATAATAAATTAGCCTGTTAGCTCACACGACGGAAGAATAGGTCAAACAAGGAGCGGGGGAAAAAAGATGAGACTAATTCGCAAAAAGAGGGGGGAAACAATGATTCGCGGCGCTCCGAATATTAACCGGAAGAAAGAAAAAACTTTACAAACAAAAATTCATATTCGAAAAACAACTGTAGCAGCAGCGGGTGTTTCGCGCCCTCCCATTGGAGCTCCGGTGTCACGTGGACCGGAGTCATCACTACTATTGAGGTACGAGATGGAAAACTGACAGAACTCACCTGTGCTACCAAGGGAACGGCGTGTCTGGCTTGAGCGGGAAAAGTAGTTGTTGTTTGAAAGACCGATTGTTGGCAGAGATTTTGCATCAATTCTCTTTTTGGACTTATTATACTTTAGAAGGTGAGTGCTACATTTTCTCTTCATTTGTGTTTGTGGATATTCTTCCGGCTGAGGGTTTGTTATTGTTGCTTTCTGAGAGAAATGTTTCTACCTTTGTACCCCTTAGAACTTTTCAGGTTCTTTTTTTTTTAAGTATCATTAAGATTTTGGTTTTTCTCAATCAAAATTTTAATTAGTGGTCCAGTGTTGAGCGACCACTCTGTGCTGCATTCTTGAGAGAAAAATCATTAATGAATCATGATGAAATCATTGAAATATTGGAAAAACTACTGGATACCTTTTCACGTCATTACCTTTATAAATATTCAATACATTTAAATCATATTTAAAGAATGTTATTCTCAATATATGATTAATTCCTTAGATTAAATTTAGGTAGGAAAATGTTTTCTTAATACTCTTACTCTGTCAATTTTTAGTGTTTTAAAAATGAAGCAAAAGATCCTTGATAAGTTAAAAATTAACAAGTTTTTTTTTACAGTTTTATATTCAATAGGCTTCCTAAAAATAAAGTATTATAAATTACTCTTAAATATTCAAATTATCCCATTGAAATCTTAATTTGTTGATTTTTCCTATGTTTATGCTATTAACATTAAATATTAAAAAAGTTGTAAACACTTCAAATTCATAAAACTACGAGCTCTACAAAATGTCAAATTTGTTACATTTCCTTTTACAATTTTTTTAAAACTTGGATTGTTTCAAAGTTATAGTTTTTTATATTAAATTAAGGTAATGCGATAGTCTTTCACCTCAACAAATTATTGGTACAAGCAAGGTCTTATGAAATAGCAGTACATGTCAAATAATATGGAACTCATGCTAAATCAATTTTATCTTAAATAAAATATTTCTCATTTTACATCAGTTTGATAATTTTAAAGAAAGATAAAAAGCTACTTTTTATACTCTTTTAAAATAACTTGAAGCTAAATAATTATATAAGATAAAAATGCTGCTTTATATCCAATTTATTATGTATTTTATGTTGTTTACTTTAGTATAAAAATTCCAAAATTTAATCTGATACAATGCATTGATATTGTTTTAAAATTCAGAGAAAATCTATAAGATTAACTTTTAATAAATAAAACAAAATACTGAATTGTTATTGAGTTTTAATGTAATTAATTTTTAATAAAATTTAATTTAATTTAATTTAATTTAATTGTACCTATTCATTCTTTTTGTATTAAAATAATACGTTCTCAACTGCATTTTAAGAATTTTCATTACTAAAAATATAGGTTTTTTTTACTCATTAAAGTTTTTTGTCATAAAATTCTATTCTTAAATGTGCAACTTATTTAATTTTTTACATGTTAATTTTAAAATTTAGGGTGAAATAATTTTAAAAGTAGAAAAATATGTTTTTAAATTAGCATAAAAGAGTTCATATTGATTCTGAAAATAGCAAGACTATGGATTTCAAATCCTTAAATGAAATCTTTAAAAGTTACCCATTTAACGAAAGGCTCAGAACATCTCATCTTTCGACCAAGTTCAAGGAAAGAAAACATCCTTTTCTATCTCAAAACCACTTCTTCTTCAAAACACAGTTAAAGAAGTCAGCCATCCATGATGTTTTTATTTTTTATGAATTAAAAAGTACTGGAAGTCTTTAAATTCCTCATTTCTTTTTTTACTCTATGGATCAGAATGGGGAAAGGTTAAAATTCAGATTGAAAGGCAGTTACTAACCTATATGGCATTCAAAGTATCGTCTTTACAATTATGGGACAGCTTCAGCATCTGAGCAAACAAACACACGGATTGTAAATACCATCTAAATAGCACTCAGCAGTTTTCTCAAACATTGGACATTTATGGATTTGGTATATCCCGTTAAAACTTTTATAAGATCGTTGAACTCTTACGGTGAAACTTGACAGCATTCCCTTCTGAGACCCCATGTACTGAAGTCACTTTGTCTGTCTGACATTGCCAGTTGACATGCATTCTTTCGGCATCTGTCTGCGAAGAGCCGAACTTCATAATTCTACTTTTTGAACAATGGATCACGATAAGAATGCCATGCTGTGGCAAATTGTTAAAAAGTTTTCAGTTTTTTTATTTCGGAATTTTGTTCTTTTATTTGAGATTTCAGTGTCAGAGGCAATGCACTAAAAATAATATGCTAGTTCTCTTTTAATGCCCCCTGATTTTAAAGTTTCGAATTCATTAAATTGCTCAATCTAAATTGTTAAATTTTACTTGATAGTAAATTCATAGATATTGTTCAGAATTAAGCATTGATAATTAGATTCTAGATATTTTTCTCTAACCAAGGCTTATGTTCATCGGGAAAGTAAAAAGCGTTATTTTGTATTAGAATAATTAATAGATAAATTCTACAGAAGTAATTGAGTTTTAAGAAAGATTAACATTTCCTGATGGGAATTGGGGTGTTTAAGATAAATGAATCAACCTTGTTGTGCTCCAAGCATGTTGTTAGTCAGTTGTTATTTGTATTCGTATAAAAATATCGAGTAACTTCTGAAACTTTTTATGTATGCAGTGCATACCCTTTATTTTGTATGAAATGATTTATCAATAATTCAGTTTCTAGAAGAAACTCTTATCTTACCTTAATTTTCTAAAACAAAAATTGATAAGAGAAGACTGTTAAATTAAAAGCTTTTGATGTGTCGTGTAATACCAGGTTAGAATTGTAAGATTTAAAACACTAATATAAAAATTTAATTTTTACTGTTTTTTTAAGATAGCATATTTAATTTTGTACATATTCGTTGAATTTATTTCATTAGTTAATTATCTTCAGTAAATAGTAATTATTTTTATGAAATATTGTAGGGGGAATCTCAGAGCAGAGTTCTTTTTATTTTCAGAAATAGAGGTTATTAAGAAAAATCCTTCTATATAGAGACTGTAGGGACCTGGATATCATTGTAAACAGTTTGCTGTATATTTCGGGTTTAGACCTCACATTTATCACGGATAAATATCGTTATATTGCATAGGTTTAATTTATTTCTAAAAAAATACTACTAGATGAAAAATGTTCAATGAAACATTTCCTAAAGTGTTCCACTATACGACTAAACTAAAAAAAGGAAGAACAATATTCCTTAAGGTTAAAAATTTTAATAAACGCATTTGGCACACATACATAAATCTAACAATAGCCAGTGAGGTAGGTAATCATGAATACTCTATTGCTCTTTTATTAGGTTACCAGACGTGAGCACTCCATGAACTTTTATCTCTAAGGGACGGGGTAGAACATTAATATTCGTTTCGAATATTTCAGATCGCATTGAGGCAGATTCGTGGAATGTTGTTGCATGAAAGACTCCACGTGATGTATGTCAATCGGTGATGGGTCATCACTGTCCGTAGGAAACGAGATAATCTTTAGGACAAGGTTCAGTGATCAACTATAAACGAACGGGGTTCACATTTGGGGAGATTCGGGAGCCTTTTGAATGTTTGGCTGGAAAGGGCGTAGACGGGATTTTTCATCTCATGCAAATGAGATGAAAACTTCAGTGAAACCAAGTTCACGCACGTGTTACTCTTAAAAGCCTGAATTGAATGTGATATTCCCATAATAATAGGGTGCATTAGTGTTTATTCGTCTTTTCACTTTGAACTTATAGTATTTGAAGATTATCACGGAAATCTAAGTTTTTTAATTTAGTACGTTTGATTATATTATTCATGAAAGAACATAAAGAAACAAATTATATTCTTGAAATTTATTTAGGTCTATTATTATGTTTTTTTTCCTCTTAGGATTTGAAAATTTTAAAAATCAGATAACTTATATGTAAAACTCTAAAAATCTTAACAATCCTTGCAACACATATATTTTATTTATGTTCTTTTCTCTCTTCCTCCTTTCACCATCCTTCTCTGATAACAGATAATTTAGATTTAATAAATAGATTTTTAATAAATAGATTAATAAATAGATTTATTCAATAAGCTTCTTCACAACACATGCTTCAACTTACCACCTCACTTCATTCCTTTCATCAGTTCACAAACCTGCACAACTAATTTCAATATGTGTGTCATCTTTTATTCACTACACCAAGGACAATTATAACACGGATATTCTGCTACTAAAACCTATCTGAAAGGTTTGTTACCATCTAGCTGTTGGAACAATCAACAAACAAGCAGTGCAATCTCCCCATCCTTCCTAACCATCACCGATCATCCATATACTAATCGATCTAATTACTACAAGCACAAAGCATAATTTCTCCAGCCTCGTTAAGAGACAGACAATGCAGCCTTTGTCTCCTACAGACAAAACACACCTTCATATGCCTCCCTCCACTGCTCGTTTTCCTAATTAGCTCTGTCTCATATAAATCTTTAATTAGTCCCGTTTATATCGGAAGTTCCGACAAAAGCCATCGTCACCTTGGCCTTCATCGGATATGGAACCAATTGTGTATGGGAAGTCCTGACAAACCACTTCCATAGTCAAATGTGTTCTTGTTTCTTTGCTCCGATACAAAGACGTGTGGGAGCTGGTTGGCTCGACAAGTCGGACCTGGAAGTGCAGGTCTTTGGCCATGGGCCATTGCGCACGCAGGTTTCAGGAACGATCTGTCGTTTTGGCGATTAACTCTTCTTACTGAAGAATCCGGTCCGAAAAAAAGAAGGTTGGCATTTATCGAGGCTTACGGTGTGTTCCTGGATTTTGATCAAGGCGGGATGCCTTGTTTTTATTTCTGCTGGTCTGGTATTCCGTGTTCCGTCTAGCCTTTACAGACATGCTCTGCCTCAGTAACCTTCTATGGGGGCCCGCATAAGTCGACAAGATCTTCATTGTCTCATTTTGCGTGTGAGGCTGATTACTTACAAATACGTAACTAGAGTAACAATGAAAATAAAAACCAAATTACTCCATATTAGGAAATAATTTATCGCATCCCTATGAACAGGAAGATTTTTAACTTCTAATTTAGTTTACTCTTTTGTGAAATTAGTGATTTTGTAACACTTTTTTTATATTTTAGCACCACCGAATAAATTTAAACAAGATATTTAAAGTTTTATATTCCTAAACTGATGAAAAGAAAACTTAATCTCCATAAAAATAATTATCTAATTTATTTTTCTCTTTTAAATTTTTAACAATGAATGTGAAAGATAAATTAGTAGGTTTAAGATAGAATGATTCTTTTTTCAATGAAATAGGATGAATATTTTTTTTTTCATTTGTTCGTATAATTTTACCACTATTTACTAATATTAAGTTAAAGGAAATTTGAAAATTATAACTAAATCATTAAAGAATGCATCTGTATTTATTGATAGTTGTAATTTTATTTGAATTAAATAAGCTGTATGCCTTTTACAAAAATATTTACAGAATTATTTGTTTACATATAATAAAATATAAGGTATTAACTAATAATAAATAATAAAGGTTATATGGTATTACATAAAATAAATATAAGGTATAACTAACAAAACTTTACTTAATAATTTTCATACATTTTCTTGAATTATTTATAAATTACATTATTTCCTTAAGTTTTATCATATTATCAATTTTATGTACCCCTATTCTGTACATTTTTTGTTCTTCCTAATTAAACCTTTTTTAGCTTTTAAAGGTCAAATTATAATAGTAAAAATCATCACTTATACCATTAATCTTATTAATTTTGTAGTTAAATAACTTTTACTCTGTTCCCATATTAGGCGTGTTTTTTGCTAGTTTTATATGGAATAACTTAATAATCTTCGTAAAAATTTTACATGAAATAGCTTAATAGCTTTATATGAAATAATTTGATAGTTTTGTGCATGAAATAGTCTAATAGTTTTATATGAAAAAAAAGTGTCACGAACTAACTGTCATCACTTAAAAAAAGTTCAAAGACACACACTATCTAGAACTTAATTACTCTTAAATGTCCCATAACACACCGTGCGTGATAAGAAGACTTTCTTCTTCCGAAACTTGATCTCAAAGGCCAGTTTTCATTTTTCGAGGGCATCAACAGAATGTCATTAACAAAGTGCGAAAGTAGTAAAAAGAAGCTAGACCACTTTGAGGTTCATTACCGGCATTCCCCAACCATGTCTTGCTCTGTTTTGACCATTGACCCCGTAATGGTGAAACAACGGTCATCAGATTTCATTTTAGCAAACATAGTTTTCCATTAAAAAATACTCTGATGACTTCTTTAAGATCTATGTAAGATAATAAATAGATGTAACTTCTTACGGTGCAGATTTTACTGTCAATTTTTTTTTTTAATAGGGTGACAAATGTACAATTCTCTGAACCATGATTTTTTTCATTAATTTAGTTTTGCTATTCTCAAACTTAATTTCCCCTTTTAATTCATCAAAATGAATTCAACTAAATCACTTTTAAATGTTTTATGTTATTCTAAAATTAATTTTAGAATAGTCAACATTTAAAATGGCTCGATTAAAAATATGCGAACGTTAAATTAAGAGTTTCGTTTCTCTTAAACTTCACATATGGAATAAAAGCATCTTGTATAGTGATTACTGATAGTATACTGTTAAAAATTATTAAATTTATTTTTCTCATAGAAATATATTGAATAAAGGAAGAACTACTTACTGAGATAAAAAACATTACTTACTCTTAAAGTACATCAAAATATATAAGAGTTAAATTTAAAAGGGGATACTACTTTTTCATTGACTAAATTCTTTTCAATGTACAAATTCCTATCAGTCTACCTTCTCCTACTTTTTCCTTTTTTTCTTCAGCATTTTTTTTCGGACTGCACAGAAAAAAAATCCAATTCAATTTATCTATATTTGATCCTTATAACATTGTACTAATTTTTATACCAAATTGTGTCATTCAGAAAGAGCTTCGTTTTAGGTACACAATCTCTGGTATAAAAAGTTTCATGAGGCTAAATAAAATCTAACCGTGTCAATAACCCTTCCGATTACAAGCGACATAAGCTACCAAACACGACATTTAATACCAAGTCACGTGCTGTTCGATAAATAAATTCCGATCCCCGCCTTCGACTCCCCGCTTTTGTGTTCGACGCCCCCACGAGAATGACCTCCGTCCGTCTTCACGAGCCGTGACCAGAGAGAGCAGCAAAAACAGCCGCTGTGTCCACCCTCCGAAACTAGACGCATTGTCCGAAAGTCGCGAGCGTCCAGTGTCGCGAGCACAAAAAAAATATCCCCTTTCACAATGGGAACGATTCCATGACTCTCTTCTTCACTGACATCCTGCTTAAAAATTAATCATTGAGGGGCTATTTTTTTATTTTCCACCGAGTAGTATATGGTCAACTTTTCTTCTCCGCTGAATGCATTCTGGTTTAGGGTTTCGTCGTTAGTTTCAGTTTCAGAACTTGATTGATAGCAGAGAAGATATTTCTTACCTGAAAAAGTACTCTTTTTTTTAGAGTTGTTGTTGTTTTAGTTGAATTAACTGACATCAAAAACGCTATCAAAACAGAGATGAAGGTATGACTTCCAACCTATAATTTACTCTATTTTGATAAGTGATATGTTTGACATATATTTTAAGGTAGTGTTTTATAAGTCCTTGGATATCCTTTCTTTATAATCGTATTTGTTTTCAAAGTTCTGTACTATATCATCAATATTGGTTGTTAAGTGAAATTTCAGACTTAAAATGTATGACAACTATACTTTGCTCTAACAACATAGGTCTCTCCTGAGATAATGATATATTATAATCTAACTTACATGAAATAACATGTTCGTAAATTCCCTTAATATTTTATTCAATACAGTCGTGACAGCCTCCACTAGTATTTTCTTAAATATTTGTATATTATTTCTTCTTGTCCATAGTTGAGGCTCACTTTCTCATCAAAATAAAATTTAAACTTAGAGTTATATGTAATTGTATTTTCCTGTAAGATTTTTTTTATGTTCCCTCACTATACAATCCGTTTTTCTGCACTTATATAAGTACCTTCGGATATTTTTTGTTCAATTCTATTTTCAGTTTAAAAAATATAGTCCCATATATTTTTTCAGTTGTGGAATATAGTTTGGTTTGGTTATTTTGTTTTATGGCGCAAAGTTATGGAATATAAATCAATAGCTTGAGTTTAACATCATAAAAAGATCTTAATGTCTTGTCTGTATTTTAAAGAAAATCAAACTGAATTATCCCAAAACAAAACAAAAAATTCATTAAAAGTTCCACACCTAGTCTAAGTAGGAAAAATGAGACACTTATCAAAAAAGCTTCTTATATAGCACCATCATTTATAATAAATAATATGCCAATTTTTTAATCAATTAAAAATAAATAAATAAATTATTCTGATTATAAAACATTCTCATAATATCTTCCTTCTGTGCCAGTTCAATTATTTGTTTAAATAAAAATATTTCGTTCTTCACTAACATATTAACAGTAAACAGACTACTTTCTCTTGAAATAATCTAGACTTCACATTTCCTTTGGAGTCAATAAGGAAAGCTGCTTGTACACTGAACTTCGTAATAACGTGGATGCAAAAGAGGTTTGAATTAACACAATTACCACCCAAAGAAGGATACTTCAATTCCGAACAATAGGACAGGAACCAGTTTTAAAAGGAAAATGAATGCTAAGAAAGTTAAGACACACAGCTCCGCACGCTATTCCTCTAAGGAAGACGTGAAACTGAAAACATGAATAGGCAGACTAAATTTGGTTTGAAATCAACTAGTTTCTAAAATGTAGTCTTGCTTTGTAGATGTATGTATTAGATATTAAAACTCATCTTACTGATTTTAGTATATTTTAAATTGGGAGTCATGAACATAATGCTTCTAAACAAGCTGGTTTGCCTTCTTATTTATCATAATTAATAAAGTTGTATAAAAAACTTTTTCATGCTATAATTTTTCTTAGGTTATTTGCATTTTTAAATCTCCTTAATAAAAAGACTAAATCTGTACAGATAAATTTAATACTTGTGTTAACACTACTGAAATAATTCAGAAATGTCTGATATAGATGCTAATTAGTTGAAAATGAATAACTTCAAGACTGTTATATACATTAAGACTGTTATAACTAAAACTCTGATCATAAAAGGATCATATCAATCCAGAGATTACAAAATTTGATAGGAGAGAATTATAATGAAGTAAAAGAATTCAAAGTGGAACCTTTTTTTAGAGAGAATGAATTAACTTCAAAACTGCCATACATTTATTATACTAAACGGAAAATCAATGGTAAAAGAGGTTATTCTTTGTGTTTTGATTTTATTTTTCCATCCAAATTTAAGATTGTAGTAAGGATCAAATTTTCCAGAGATTACTGAATATCAAGGGGGAAATTATAATTAAGTAAATAAAATGATATTCAAAATTAAATAAATTTTCGATAGAGAAAAGGAGAATGCTAAGTAAATGTTGTACTTTTTCAATTACTTTTCCCGAGGAAAGCATACGCTGTACCTGTATTACTGAAATAGGTTTTGTTGAGCAATAGTCCTTTTCAACTATCTTGCCCAACCAATGCCCGTTCGGTCGTTTTGAAGTTTTTCAGTCACGAAGGGATAGTTAAACTTCCAGCTGAGGCGATATCCTGTATCGAAATTTACGATCTTGGTCAGAAATGGCCTTGACACCGGCCGAGCCGGAAGTAGAACGGTAGCGTTGTCTTTTTGAACTCCAGGTAAAACATTGGTTCTCTCTAACCCGATCACTCAACGCGAAGAATTAGCCCCCGGAGAACATAAAGTCCGGTCAATTAAAAGTTCGAGAAAACTCGTTGGGTGCTAAAAATAATTGAGATGTTTCCTTTTGATCGAGATGAAGCAAGAGCGGGAATTGGGTTGGAAACATTATTTTGGACGTGTACGACCTTAAAAACAATGTGGAAACAAGATGTAGAGATAAGGTTTTTTAGCGATTTTTTGTTGTTGGGTTCTTAAAAACTCATCAATAACTTTTTGAGTTTGCCCTGGATAGATTTCATCGGGCAAGCATCATTGAATCTGGGAAGGAATAACATTGTAAGCTCATTAACCCGAGATGAGTTTCTTATTGTTTTTTTTTTTTTTTTTAATTTCTCTCACTTATAAAGATTACTAATCTGAAGAAAATACTACCAGACGAATAAGATTTTTTATATTTCAAAATAGAATACTACTGATATGCAATTAACCTAAAATATTTCGTATTCAAAACAAAATTTCTTCAAAATGTTTTTAAATCCTCAGGAAATGTTTACTTTTTTCTATTTTCTGTTTTAGTAAACCATTTTCATAATACAGGTCTATTTGATTTTTTAAAATTCATAATTCGAATAATATTTACTTTTGTTAAGTGAACCGTAAGTGTTTGCTGCATGATCTGTGACATCCTTATTATTACGTCACAATGTAAAGAAATATACATATTTCTTTTCAATTTTAAAAATAATACTCATTATAAAGTGAATAATAAAGTAGTGTGCAGTCTACTACAATATTTTAATGTTTATTTTGGAATTCTTTAATATTTTTATAAGGATTCGTCGTAGGGAAATGATAAAGTTAAAAAGATTTGTTTTAAAAATAAAAAATTCTGTTTCACTTTAAAAAATCAAAATCAAAACACATTGCTTATGCTTATTCAAGTTTCCTTATTTTAGTGTTTAGAATTCAGGTATTAATATAAAGCTGAAGCAAGAGTCATTATCTGCAGATATTCCATAGTATTTCCAAATAGAATTCATTTCATATTATTTACACATGTTATTGTTGAATCAATAACACACGGATATTTTTAAAATTGATAAGTTATCACAAAGTTTGTTTACAAAAGAGTTCTTTTTGGAGACAGGTTTACTTTTTATCCTTAACTCATCAGTCTTAGAATGTCTACTTAGGATTAATACCTTGTCATTTAACTGCAGGACTTTGTTGCTTACGAAGCAATCTTCAAACCTGGTGTAATACTCAGTAATATAATCTCCAAATACGATTTCCAATCTTAAAAGCGACAGTAGTGATAAAAATAAGAAATAATAAGCTATCTACAAATGCCTTTTTGTATGCTAGTCTTTTTATTTAGAGATTTAGACAATGTTTTCATAACTAAAACAATTTATAACTTATCATTATACTATTCTAATTTGATTAAAAGAAAAAAAATGTTTTGCTAGCAAATAGGTTGATCTAGAGATATTTTTTTAATTGAGTAACTGAGTTTCAAAACATTTTAAATGACCAAAAAAGGGAGTTATTGGTACCTCCATTGGATAGCTTCTTGCTCCCTAGTGGAAAAAATAGAACTTTTTATTGTACTAGTAGTACTTTGAGAAATATATTCCATTTCTTTTTAGTTTTCTTTTTTGAAAAAAAATTACTGTTTGTTTCTTAAAACAACAAAATATGCATTTAGCAGTCTCAGGAATTAGGCAATAATCTTTGCCTTTATTAACACAAATATTTTACGAAAGAGTTATTCTTATTTACTTTTGCCATAGACCTTGGACTTTTGCATATCTTTTATTTACATTCGAGAATAGTTTGAATCTAAATCATGGTACATTATCAAAAGTATGCCCAGGAAAGATGATTGTTATCACAAAATATATTTATATCATGATATTTACAAATATAATCAATAAATTTATTTTTTAAATTGACTTCTTTTTGAAGACTTCTAGACGATGCATGGTAAAATCGATGAAAAGGGAATATTTTGATGCCCATGGATGGATGCTAATCCGATTTTTAAAGTCCTTTCGTCGGCTTACAAGAGAAAGTCACTATGTCACTTTTGCAGAATCTTTTGAAAGCGGTAGAACGGTACCAACGAATGATCAGTGCTGGTAAACTTGCATGGCATAGAAGAAACAGATCTGATATCACCAAATTTGACTTAACCTCGTATTGAGTAGTTCGCAGTTATAGTGCCTTTCTAGTACTTTTCTGGACATACCTTGCAAGTTAAGTGCCCTAGAATGTCTTTTTGCCATGTGTGTCTGTATAAGCATCCCACTAACCTACCGCACTGGCTTATACTAGATTCTTCATGTTCTTTTCTCTTGCAGACCTTCCCCGCCACCATCATGTCCGACACCAACGGCTACAGCAACGGCTGCACGAACGGGCACTCGGAGCCGGTGGGGCAGCACTGGCGCGTGGGGCTGCTCAACTCGCAGTGCCGCTACCTGACGGCCGAGAGCTTCGGCTTCAAGGTGAACGCCAACGGCGTCGGCCTCAAGAAGAAGCAGCTGTGGACGCTGGAGCCGTTCGGCGACGACGACTCCGTCTGCCTGCGCAGCCACCTCGACCGCTACCTGAGCGTCGACCACTTCGGAAACGTCACCTGCGAGAGCGAGGAGAAGACGGAGGGCGCCAAGTTCTTCGTGGCCGTCGCCAACGACGGCACGGGGCGCTGGGCGCTCAGGAACTCCGTCAGGGGGTACTTTCTGGGGGCCGCCAACGACAAGCTGCTCTGCTCCGCAAAGGTGAGTTTTGACACCTAGGCTTATGATGCTTTCTTATGCGCGTCCAGTTAATGCTAGATAAGAATTAATCTTGGTTGGGCTTCTAAACTTTATACAGAGTGTCCTAAAATGATTGAGACAAAGTTTAATAGAAGGTAGGGCTAGGGCATGTCAAAAGGATTCAAATTTGCACTGCAACTCATGCTTGCAAACAGCAGGGAAAATTATTAGAAATATTAATAGCTCAGGCAGGAGAAGGCGTAAAGTTTACTTCTGGATCAACTGCTCTGTACGAGGTTATGCATATCCTATCGGGTTTTTTTTTGCGCCGTTTTGCCGTTTTTAAAAGATTTTACAAAAGAGCTAGTTCCTTTCTTTCTTTAAGCTGTGATAGATCATACCATTTGAAATAATTGCATGAGTGGATCAAAATTTTCATCATTATAAAAAATGCAAGTGTTATAGCAGCTGACCATGGATTGGGGGATATTTGCAGCAAAGCAAACAATAATATTGCAACGAGATCTATTTAAGACTCGACAGGTTATTCATACACAACACCTTTAAGTGCACCCCCAAAGAAAGAATTAGATTCCCCCTCCTCTAACACCACTAACCACCTAGTTCTAACACCACTTAGCAGCGTATGCTGACATATGCTATGAGATGCTATGCAATTTTAAACCCTTTTTTGAAATGCCCTACCACCCCTTAAAGTTAGCACTGCTCATTATAGGACACCCTAGGTATGCAATAGAAATGTAGTCATTCCATCCTTCCATTTCATCTTGAACACTTGTATTAGAATAGATTCTCCCTATCCGTTCTGTTTTGGAATCTGGCAATGTTTTGAAAGCTGGTGTCCTGTACGTGACATCACTATTTGATTCTTTTTGATAATACTTATAAGAAAATGCTTTTTAACTTCTGTCATTGATTGTGATTGACCGTATGGTTATATCTTTGATTATCTTCTCCTCAGGTCCCAGGGCCAGCCGAACTGTGGACCGTCCACCTGGCCGCGCGTCCCCAAGTGAACATCCGCAGCGTGGGCCGCCGGCGCTACGCCCGCCTCTCCACCGACCCCGAGGCCATCCACATCGACGCCAACACCCCCTGGGGCGAGGACACCCTCTTCACCCTCGAGTTCCACGACGGCAAGTACGCCATCCACACCTGCAACAGCCGCTACCTGCGCTTCGACGGCTCCCTCAGCGAGACCCTCACCCCAGAGACCCTCTTCACCCTCGAGTTCCACTCGGGCTACCTGGCGCTCAGGGACTCTGTGGGTAGGTACCTCGCCCCCTTGGGCAGCCGGGCCGTGCTCAAGACCCGCTCGCAGACCGTCACCAAGGACGAGCTCTTCTTCCTGGAGGATTCCGTGCCGCAGGCCGCCTTCGTCGCTTTCAACGGGAAATACGTGTCCGTCAAGCAGGGTATGTACTACCCCATTCCGTTCATGTTTGGTACTCAAATAAAGTACACAGCTTCTAATTCGTATGCGCCAAAAAATACTTGCTGAAACTGAAACATTTGTGATTTTGGATTATATTTTTGAATCGTAAGACTTTTGTTTCGGTATCTCTCCGAAGCTTGATTCTCCTAAACCTTGATGGGAAATTTAAATGACATAGCTGCCAACCAGGAGGATTATAGGGTTCAAACCATTCCAGTCCGAAGTATTGACGATGTTTTGGACTTTAAATTTCTATGACGTAGCATGGAGGGCGATCTGTTCCAAAACTCCCAACTATTCAAGAATGAGTAAAAACACCGTTTTTCAAAGATTTCTCCCGACACCCCCCTGTTGTTGTAACATAGAACCCAATGTTACCCTTGAAATTTAAATACGACACTTTTCTAATACTATATTTTTACTTTCTTTAAAAATACATTTTAATATATTATGTGTATAAAATAAGTGTATAAAATTAATATTTGGACACCCCTTTCCAAGACAAAAGTCTAGTTGGTATAGGACCTTTTACCAGCAATGGGGATCAAAATTATATTATTTTACGAACTTAATGTTTATTATTGAGTCATTGAGTAAATTTCCGAAGAGTCTCTTTTTATAGACTAGAATCGGTACATTTTCTTCATCCATGAACAAATTTATTTCGTTAAGAACTCTGTCTTTACTTTTATTTATTTGTCTTCAACAGATACATTTTTATAATGTAGCTAATATATTGTATATGACCTAGTTTTTCATACTTAAAAATACAAACACGCAACAACACTTAAAGCACTTATTCCCAAAGCCCATAACTCCTTTCCTCCTTCTCCATCTATTTATATTGAGTTGTGACAGTGAGTGGCAAGAACGGTCTGCGTGCCCACCAGTCCGATTAATCGACTGCTGTTTGTGTATCAATCTCTCTGAAGAAAAAACACCTCAAAATAGAAAAGGCATTTGATAAGCGAATTAAGCATAAATGCCGCGATACAAAAAAAAATCGAAAATCTTCCACGATTTCTTTGTTGCTGTCATTGTCGCTGACCTGGTCTGGCATACGTCGCTGACTTCCACGGTTCCGGATGGTCGAATTCTGGAATTACCTCGCGCATCCCACAAGTGCAAATTTTTTTTTTTGTCGTTTTCTTTGTGTGTATTCTTGGTGTCGAGGAGTGATGTCAGCTGTCGGAGGACACATTAGTTTAAGCTCATTACTTTCCAACCGATTAACTGCTTTCTGCAGTGATCTCCAACCGATCCGTTTTATTGGGCTGTGCTTCTCGTTTTCCTTTTTTTTCTTTCGTCGGGGGAGTCGGTTGTCTCACCGCTCGGTGTGTGTGTTCTTCGTTTTGACCTGGTGTCGAGGCATGACAATGAAATCTTAATTGCGCTTCGTGGATCTCTTGGGTGACATCCCTCATCGTTCGAATTAAATCGGGGTCGGCATTGTCACATAAAAACGATCTTGGATGTTTAATTTGAAAAGGGAGAAATAAGTTGCTCCCAATCGATTAATAGGTAGTAGTATCTAATGGTTTTCTTTTGATGAATGATGGACTTCGTCGGAATGAATGTCCAGATTTGATATAGTGCTATGAAAGAGATGTCATTTTATTTTTGTTTAGTAGAACCAGTATTTGTTTTTAAGGTTACAAACACATTCTGGCCCGTTATCTTTTTCTAGCCTGGTAAAATCATTCACTAAAACTTACTGTTACTACTGTTCTTTAGGTATATTCTACTGCAGAAGAAAGTTTTAAGATATCTTTGGAAGTATTGAAAGAGCATCCTTTTATTATAAGCTTTTAATTGCTCAAGAATTCAATTATGCAGATCCTTTCTCATTCCTTTATTTTACTTTATTTCTGTAAAATTTCATGGTACCCCTTTAATGTTTGCTGTTTTTCATTGGATTACGTATCCTTCAAATGTTACACCATGCAATCCATGAGTGAAGTTTTTATGAGAGCTTATTATGGACAACACGGAACAGTCTGAACTTCCAAGCTTTGTAAAAATTTTATGCTGTTTTTAAATTTATTAAAAATTAAGTGCACTTCTTATAATTGAATCATATTTCAAATATTTAATCATGGGTCTTGACTATAGCTTAATCATCAGCGTGTTGAGTCTACAGTTCCCATATAAAGGAGTTTATTGTGCACAATATCTTTCTTCGAACACAGTAACGCAACAAATCCCTCGAAACAGACAATTTTAGCTCCTCTTTCGAAAAAAAATCACAGCTCATCGCCTAATAAAGCTGACGGCATTAAAATTTTAAACCCCGTTCCAGCATCTTTCCATCACGGTCCTGACCCTACCCGACTCGTAACCCAGTTGTCACTCGGTCTCGCTCTCCGAGACAAATCTGCTGAAGGGAATACATGCTTATCGTGAGATGCTCATCTTATGGATTATGGAAAAACAAGAGAGAAAGCAGAGCCGTTTAATAGTGTAACCGGCTTGTTAAGCTGGGGATCTTCCCCATCGCCTGACCCATTTCACAGGCTGGTAGAGACAACGGGACGAAAGTTGAGAAATGAGTCATTTGGGGGATGGGAACGGAAGGATGATTGTTTTAACCTCTGGTAAACTTGCCTTCGAAAACACGATTTAGTTAATTGTGTTGGGGTTTCTGTTTTGTATAACTTTTTAAAATATTACGGAAAAAATTTCATTATGGTATATTGTTACAATACCTATTTTCGCGTATTTCTATCTAAATTTTTTTAACTATTTTCTTTTTCTGTTGACCTTCATTTTTATTTCTATATCGGATTACATTAAGTTTTTTGAATAATTCAATTCGTTTCTTAAGGAGATTATTTGGTTATCAGTACCGATATATTTTAGGAAATTTCTTCCTTGATTCCTCATTTCTATGGGATATTCATTCCCTTTAGGTTATAAATCCATAAACGATAAAAAAAAATGTTTTTGTAATTTGGGGTAGATAAATTAATAAATATGAAGCTTTCTGTGTCCTAAATACTTGAAGTTAATAAAACGAATAAGATAAATTCATTTTATATGTTCTTGTTAATTTCTTTAAGAGTTTTTCATACTCGAATGATTGATTGGCGATAATTTTTACACAATGCTTAAGTAGGGAAACTAAGTTTAACAATTTTTGACACAGATCACTGATGTTAACTAACAGTTAATCTTAAGTTTCCTTTGGTTTTGTTTCTTATTTTATCTCAAAATTCGTCATTTCGAATTTTTCTCAAACTGACAAACGTCGATTGATTTACTCTTCCGTTGCAATTCAAACGTTGGCTTATTCTTTTCTGACCTGATTCAAAGAGACTTGGAAATTACTGAAAAGAAATATATAATTGTTTATGAGGCGCCGCAAATGAGAGAGATAATCATCTCAAGGCATCATTCCTTCTACAATGGGATGCATTCATCTAACGTCACTATTGTCCGAACACTGGAGGAAAGGACACATCATACAGTGGATCTGCTATAACCTGATAACACGAATCTTTTGAATGCATTGCAAATTAGGCAAGGTTTTGCTACTAGGATTCATTATTATATTCGTCCTCCAAACGTTTCACACTTTTTGGAACAAAAATGTTGAGACTGAAAATTGTTGTGTTGTGACATTTTATTTTAAATATTGCCTCTTATGAAAACTTCAATATTATTTTCAGTTCCACGAGATAGAGTGTGAATAAAATTTAGTTCAATAATTTCGCAAAAATTTTAAGTAGTTGAAACATTTTTATGTAACAATATTTAAATATTTGCTTTACTTAGTGCACCTGATCCTGATACAATGATAATGAAGGTCCTTTAAAGTTACTTGGTTCCAGTTTTGAAGAGTATTATTTCATAAAAAGACAAATATCTAATGAAATGTTTTACTATTGAAAACTATATGGTACTGATAATTTCATTTCATTACAAGAATGTGGATTAGAGAAAAATAACATCAATGCATCTTTACCACAAGTGTTTTTAACTTCTTATATCACATATAGTCCTTTAAAAAATTACCTAATAGTCCTTACATTTCCTTTCCTTCATTGTTACCCCTGAGTAAAAATAGACATATTTTTTCCATTACTATTCTTGCTAATGAAGCATCTTAAAAAGACATTCGCCTGTTCTAGGGACTCTTCTCTTCTCACAATTACTCATATCTTTCTATTTAAAACTTCCATCTGTGATAGTTTCTATAAATGAGCGTTTCTCTCTGATATGCAGATTAAAATAAACCTCTCCTAACAATACCTCGTTTAATGTAGTGTAATAGGTTCAATACCGGTAAAGCCTCTCCTGTAGCCAGCCGGCAACACCTTGCACAAACGAGGTTCACTGACCGCGTAAACCGTTTTCAGTGCAAAGTGGGTTGCAACAAAGAACGGCAGTTCTCTCCAAACGACAAAGGAATAGGTACACCTCACAGAAAGAACGTTTTTCGTACTCAAAAACTTATCATTTTCTTCCTCGGTATTGTTCGGGCAGTCTGAAATTCGGTCGGGTAAAGAAATTACCTCTAATGGGCATTTCGAAGTGGTGAGCAATGCTGGAGAGGAATCATTAAGAGACTGGTGCAGTGGAGTTTTCTTTGTTGAGGAGACCCTTCGGAAAGGGTGTTGCCACCGGCTTATGAGATGGGTGGCGGTGCTGTATCGTTTGGGAGTAACGTTTCCGGGTTTGCGTAGGTGGGCTATTATAATCGTTCGTGTGTAAGCAAATTTCGCTGACCAAGAAAATGGGATGTTTTCTAATAATGTGGTTTTGAGATTTAACTGTAACATTCAAAGCATTTTGGGGAGAACCTACGCAAAGTTACATAAATACTTTTTTTACTCTTTCTTGTCCGCTTTAACTACTATGTTTCAATTTGTTTAAAATGAAATTGGGATGTAAAGAGAAGTTTCCATCATAGAGAAAAGGTTATCTTTATTATTACAAGGCCTCATCCAATCAAATTTTAAGTATTTAAATGCTGCTTGGAGTTTTATTTCGGTAAAGGGGGAAAGTTTTAGTCGCTCTTGTCATTACATTTTCAGAGTTAAATTTAACAGGTTTCTTTATCTTTAAAAAAAAAAACGAATTCTTTTGAAAATGTGGGTAGTTTATTTATGATGTAATTCGTAATTCCCTACATTCCTCTGTCTAGAAAACGACCACCATTATCAGCTCTAGTTAAGGAAAATGAAACTTTATATTGGCACTGTGAAAAATTTGTTTTAGTAAAGAAATTATTCCTAATAGGATGCATTTTGCTTTAATCTTCTCAATTCAAAAATGTTTTTAATATTTAACTCTTTTAATATCATCATGTTAAAAACCTGCTTAAATAAATTCCCAAAAAGAAGCAGAATCTGTAGATTTAACTCAATGTGATCACTTCACCATGTAAATAATACGAAATTTAATATTGTGTTTTTCAAAAATCTGATTAAACAGATGCATAATCATCATCAGAATAAAAGTTCACGTATCAATTTGAAAGATACATAATAATTTCTGAGGGAACATATTTTCCCACATAGGCTGCAAAAATTCTCTACCCACCTCACAGAGAACTCCCGATTAAAAAATATTCGAAAAAAGCCCTCGCAGTGGTCAGTGTCCCGATCACTGGACCCTGACGCCGAGGAAGTGACGTAAAGTTCCAAAGAATGTGCTCCGGAAACGGCGATCCGTGCCTTTGTAGCGGTTTCTTTCATCCTTTCCGTGAAACTACTCTTTATTACCATCGTTTTTTGTCCTCCCAAAAAAGTGATTCGCCTAATGTCGAGGATTTCAATGCACGCATGATTCTGGAAACTCGTACACACACAGGTGGACTCTCCTAGTCTCTCAATTTGTTTCGTGATTAAAGTAAACAAAGATTTCTGATATCGTGGTTTAGCTTTTGAGAATTCTTGTTTTCTTTTTGCTAAAGGGGTAGTTTTGGGAAAGATTTTTTCAGCTTATTATTGCATAAGGTTCTAATTCCATATAATTTTGAAAATAATCAAGAAGTATTGATTAACATTTTCCTCATCAAATTTCATCATTTACTTTCTGAGGCACATCTACTGTCTGTTCATCATACTTTTATAAAGATTTTTTCCTTGTATTTGAAAGAAATTAATCAAAGATCTCTCAAAAAGTGGATAAACTATAAGAAATATGTTCAATGGTAATTAATTCTTTCTATAATACTGATTTATTATTTAATTTTGAGCCCCAGACCAAATTAAATTTTCAACTTGTAGTATTTTATCAGAATAATTTTATTGCAAATTCATAAAATCTAAAATATTGCGTTTGAAAAGACATAGTGTATCCAAAACAATACTCTAAATTTTCATTGATTTTCAAATATTCAACATTTGTCATTCAGAGAAGAGCTCTTTTTGTGTTAAAACAATAGATGCATGCGTTAGTGCCAGAAGATTTCAATAACTTTAGATTATAAATCATCAATGACATTACAAAGGAGACTTACCACATAGATGTTCAGCATATTACTGAAATATAGAATAATTCATAAAATTGCTTGCGTAATACATTTGACGAGACACCTTTTCTTAGTTTATTAAAAAATTAGATATAAATTTGAAAATTATAAAAACATCTTCGTTACTTTAAAAAGGGTAGATGAAGAAATGAGCTATTCTCATTTCGTCATAACTTCTATATTTTATTGATATCTTTATAAATTTGTAATTTAATGCATCACTTAAGTAAAAAAAAATGTTAATTGCCTACATATAGTAGAATACTTAGACTTAGTAATAGAATTAGACTTGGGTAAACAGGATTAATTAGACCTAGAATTCATCAGAAGAACTTATTACCATAAAATTTTAAACTTATACTAATGTAATTTTCCACCTTTGACAGCTTTTACAAACAGTCCAGGACTGATTTATCTTTATCACGCTACGTCAAATGGTTGCGGATTCCAACACCTTTTAGACCATCTCACGACAGTCGGAAACGCGGATAACCTGACCCATAAATCACGCCCCATGCGAAAAATAAAGTTATAAAATGTGGGAGACTGCGTTGGCCGGGTGACCACGCTCTTCCGATTTCTCTACAAAATAAAAACATCGCTTTATTTATTGCCAACTTTTCTGACAGGTGGAGTCAATACGGAAGTCTCATACAGAGTCGTGATTGTCAGTGCTCTCATGCCATATAGCCATTTGTGCCCTCGATGTAAGACGGATTTCAGCTGGGGAAATATAAGACTTCCTTAAATTTTTTGGTATCGACAGGTGTCAGGATTTTATAATTGTTTCCACACATCATTCTTAAGAAATCCACTAACCCATACATCTCAAGGTTGGATAAGCCTGTGGTTTATAGCTTGGGATAAAATTTACCTAAACAAATTAAGTTTTCAGACAATCAGTGAGAGGTCAATTAACAAAAAAATTTCCATTTTTTTTAATTACAGTTAAAATTTTCGCACCTAGTTTTGCTTTCCCTGCGATGCACAATAGGAAATCGCAGGAAAACAAACATCCTACGTCCAGATAAAATGAGCCGCGTTCGTTTTTGGAGTTAATCTACCAGCCATATCAACAAAATGATAGTTTTAATCCTTTAATAATAAATAATGACACTAATAGTTTTAGTTGATAAACTAAGTTGGTATGATTAACTTTAAATTCTGTTCTGATTTATGAGTCTTTCTTATTCAGGTCTTTAGGTTAGACAAAAGATGGATTAACATTTATCTATTCTCCCCAAGAATCCTCAAAGCATATATTTAACTCCGTTTCATCTTTTGTGTAGGATCCTTCATTTGCACTACAATGGCCACATCTCGTACAAATTACCAATCCTTTCATAGCAATAATTAGGTTATGAATGTGAAAGAAGGAAAACACAAAAAACAGTTTCCAATGCGCCTTTAATACGTCAAACTATTCGTGAGAGATAATCTTCCGTATTTTAGGGATTTAGTTTTCTAGGGTTAGGAAATAGACACACTTATCTTTTTGTCCATTGTCTATTTAATGACACACGATCCAATTCTTTTTAATAATAACCTGACGTTTCAGTATATTCTTCACTCACCTTTATTCTGAATTGTTTTTCATTCTACTATCATAATACATAACAAAGTTGTTTTGTTATTGTCATTAAAATGCCTTGAAAAAAATCCATCGTTGTTTTTTTATATTGAAATTGGTTTCAATTGAAATTCGTTTCAATTTACATAATAATCTGTAAAAATCCCTAATTACGTGCTAATAATTTATTATTTAAAATTTTCTAGTATCTTAGTCCAATCCAATACATTTTACATTTCTTTCTTGTTCATAGCTGAAAAGAACATTTTTCTTGATTTCTAAAACAAAATTTCCAATTTGAGAAATGTTATGCAATTAAAATTACATAATTTAACATCTAAATAATTAAGAGTAAGGAAATGGACAAATCTTCCTAAAAGCAATTGTTTCTGCCTCTTTAAACCAATAACACATTCTGGAAAATGATTATTAACCTAGAAAATAAGCAAGCACACAACTTTCAAATTATGGGAATATTCTCTAAAAAAATTATTTACATTATCTAAGTGACCGGTCTATTATGAGGTTACAAACTGGTTGGTTTTCTCATCATTAGTAGAACTTGCAGTACAATAAGAATTCGTAGAAAGCTTCTACTAATTGCTGATCGGAGTTTAGTGCTTGTTAAATGCTACTTATTTTGGATGTGGTGATTAGAAGAACATATGGAGACGAAACGCTTCATTTAATATCCCGTTCTTTGTTGATGTGGAAAAAAATACCGTCTGAAACCACAATACGGAAGTGCAGGAAAACGATAAAGGAGAATTCACCATGCACAACTTTAATAAATAAAAAAAAATCAAGAATATACCTATTTGCATTTGAGAGTGTTTTTAGAAATTTTCAAATTTAGATTTCAGTGGAGTCGTCTTTTCGTATTAGTTTGTTGTTTCATTCAAAACGTTATGAAAATTTGTATTTTTTTTTTCGTTTAGAAAGTAATTTTTCATTAAAATATCAGCAAATATAAGCATATTTTTTACTAAGCACTAAAAGGATAATACTGCAATAAAATTAAAATAAATAATTTATCCTTGTTTTCTGCATTACAAAACCATGAAGCACAGAATCTACCGATTATTTTTTAAAAATAAAAGGGGAGTATTATTGAAATACTTTCTCAGTGGGATAAATTAAGCTTTTTATTTAACCAAGTAGATTCAGTATTTATATTCTTTTTTTTATGCATGTTTACTTACATTTCAACAAGATATGCTAAAGTTTAACAACAGGAAAGGTGAGACTACATTTTGGTAATGAAATTATTGTCATAGTAGTAGGTACTATTTGTTTTTGAAAACATCATTAGATATCATTACACAGTATAAATTAGATAACACAGATATTTGTTTCTCAAAATTATTTCTAAGGAGCGAATCTACTGACTCATTTCTATTAATTTCTCTTTTTTGAGTTTCTGTAAAAATAACTATTTTTTAGTTTTTACAGAAATCTTAAATCATGATTTTTCTGCAACAAAACATCAAAGAAGGCTTTGTAAAATTCTATATTTTGACATTGGGTCAATACAATAGCGGAATATTTGGACAACGAGATATCAGCTCTCTTCAAAAAGAAGAATAAAGCAATATCAAATGAGTCCTCAATCCGAAATACAGCTTTTGAATAATGACTCCCTGCTTCATCTTACGGATATTTTCTAAATCTTTCGTCACAGTTCTTCGCCGCTATTAGCATATTCCCAGCAGGACTGTTTCACCCCAAATAGATGGACGTTCGGAAAAACAGGTGCTTTGCGTGCCGGTATTCCGTTCCTTGATTATGCCCCTTGTTTCACCCCGAAGATTCATTGTCAGGAAGTGAAAGGAATAACTGGAAACCACCAGACCTTGGCGTCCGTCCATCGCTTCGTACCCAGAAGACGGGGGAGGGGCGGGATCAGAATGGAACACAACACCCCGGTCTTTAACGAAGGAGATATTAAATAATATATAGAGTTCCACTGTTTCCCTTCTTTTTGTCCAGTCTCCCGTGACGGAACGTTTTAAGAATTTCATTAAATTATCTACCTGTCCTGGTGTAATCTATCATGTTACTACATTTATTATCTTCTTTAGAAAAACTCAGTTCTGTGGGGGTTTTGAAAATAAATTTTTATTGAAACATTTATATGTTGTTAATTTAATATTAGTCAATATTGGAGTGTATTATTCCATATTAGAGTGTGCTTATAGGAGGGGGATTGGTTTATATAATACAGTAGGGAGAGAAGTTTAGGTTTAACTAGATATTAAGTGATGTATTGGAAGAACTAATTTAAATTAGTTTTTAAAACTTTTAAAGGGTTCGAGACACAAAAGGTGTATTTCAAAAAATATGTAAATACTAGTTCTTAAAAACTATCCGTCTTTTTCTTTTTATGTTAATATCTGGTTTCTATCTTTACTAGAATCAGAGATATAACGTTTCGTTTTGGGCTGTTTTGAATAACTGGAAAAATTAAATGTTTCTCTATTAGGTTTTCACTATTTTTTTATATTTAAAATACTTTTATTATTTTTAAAACTAATAAAAATGTATCTTTAAAATTAAGAAAGTGTGTTTTTTAAACATGAAACTTTTTTAATTTTACTCAGCAAATAAGAAAAAAAAATACTTACTTGTAAAAGTATCACTAAAAAGCATTAAATATTTTTTTTTTAATATTTTTCATTTAAATACTTCTATTTTTAATTAATTAATATTTTTTAAATTTAATATTTATAAAATTCATATATACTCGTATTTCTGTTCGACTCAGTGGAAGAGAAAAGAAAAATTTGAAAATTGATTAATGATAGGTATTTTGAATTTTATTACTTTTAAACAGCTTCACCAAAAAGAAATGTTTTAATGTCTTAAAAATTTTGGGTCATGACTTTGATAGTTAATGATTAATCTTCGCAAAAAGTTTATAAATTCTAAACTTTTTAATAAAAATGTCCGAAATGTCTCATGAACCCCCTCAAATCTTCTTTTTCTATTGAAATAGCTATACTGAATTGTTAATTGAGTTTTTCCAATGTTATGGAAGTGCTTATAAAATATTGTATATAAATCTACCTAAATTGCATCTTGCATTTAAATTATATGAAATGTTTCCTATTATTTCCCCATGTAGAAAAGTCGGGTTTTTTACATGCTTGGTTTTCATTTACCGAATTATCCATTATCGGAAACTTTTAATTTAATTCTAAAATAAATTAAATTTCCCCTTAAGCAACGCTTTTTTACTGTACTTATAAAAGGAATGGTTGCGTGAAATTCTCAAAAACACCTAACATACTTTTTTCTAGTTAGTTTAGTCTTTCACAATTGATAGTGTTGACACTCTCCCGGCTTGCTTAGAGTGTCTATGGTGTTGACTGCTTTGTTGTGTTTCTCGCTCAAATATTACAAGAAATAACAAACACCGAAAAAAACATGTTTCGAAAACTGTGTTTTCTCACGAAATTTACATAGAACTATCTACTCTTTTGTTTATGACTTTCGTAAAAAAATCCTTTGTGTTGCAAAAATCCATAAATAGTCAGCCATGAAAGTGGAACAAATTATGGGAGTGCCTCTCAGCAGGATTCACTTTCACGAATTAACGCACTACCATAGAAGTCAGTAGTTGAGATAAACTTTTTAAAGTCAAAGACCTGTTTTCCGGGTCATTTAATTCTACTCACCGCTGTTTTGATTTGCATTTAGTAAGAGGGTTCTTTTATTTGAGGTTTTGTTTGCTAATGATACTAAACCGATTAATTTTCTTTATGATTTAAATTATCAGTAGAAAATTTCGTAAAGTTTCTGTTTGTTTCTTTTGTTTTATCTTGCTTGAACTGAAACTCGCATTAATCTTTTTATCCCGTGGAACTGTTTATTGTCTTAGTACGAGTTTTACTTCAGATGTAAGAAAACTTTCATTAATATTTTCATTAATTAATGTCTCTCTTTTTTAAGTGACATAAAATCGAAAACAAACAAACAAATGACAAATTTAAACTAAACTAATGTATGAGTATTGAGTAATCGTTTTAAAGCATGAAAATTCTTCTTTCTTTAAAAATTAAACTAACAAGTTTTAAAATGGAGAATTTAAGATGTTCAATAATTCTCGTGAATGTTATATTTTTCTTAAAGAATAAAATAAGCTCAAATTGTTACATGCAATCCTCTCGAATGCTCCGACACAATAGAAGAAGTTTATAAAAGTAAAGATAGATAACTTCATCTAAAAAAAAATGCAATTTTTTATTATAATTTTTTCCTAAAAAAAGAAACACAAGTAAGAATATAACCGTGAACCTGATTTGCATTTTCAAAATAGTAGTATCTCCGTAGTTTCATTAACCTGATTCCAAGGACGCGTGAACATAGAAATCCGTATCTTTAGAAAGTGCTACTCTCGCAACTATTGTGTATGAGTTTTTATTCTCAAGCGTGGAACATGCAGAAAAAAAAACGAACATTCTCTTCCTCCTGAGAAAAGGTCAACGATTGGATCAAATGAAGTGCACTCGACCAGAGACATCGATGTTTTTAAGATTGAATTCGTTGGTACGTTTTGTTGTACCTCCTCCGCAGTAATTATACAAACGAGATGAAAGCATTTTACGTCTAGGGAGAATCACAGACCCACATCCAAAACCCTATATTTGATCTGTCTGGGCTTTGATTTGATGTCTGTAGTTATTGGATATTTACTACACACTGTAATTTTGTTTAATTTTATTATGCACTAATGCACGGGTTTTTGATGTTTGATAGATTAATTTAAAGGACTCTCCCGTTTTTATATCTCACACAAAATAGTTTAAATAGTAGTATTAATATTTATTTGACAATATTTGTTTCATTTATTACTTTCCTGTACTTACGTATTTAACGTTAAGAATATTTCATAATGTATAGGAAAATTTATACATTTAGAAAGTTTAATGGATTTGTTTTAGATTTTTATGCAAATTTTCCCCTAATAATAAAAATATCTGTTTATAATTATTGATTTTTAATTACATAATTTATATTTATTTCAAACTTATTTCATATAAACGTCACCTAAAATAATAAAACTATATCATTCTTCTCTCTGAAGAAGCTTAATTTTAAAAAGTCATTTGTTTAGAGGTTCTCAATAATAGGTAATGTTTGACATCATGATGAAATCTACTTCCGTGAGTATATAAAATAGTTTTTAATGTAGTGCATTAGAATTTCCCCTTTTCATCATACAAATGCAAGTAACATATAAAATATTGTTCGTTCTAATTCATTTTGCTCTTATTCTTCACGCTTTTTCCCTTAATCGAAACACAACTGAGAAAAACTCCGAAGTATATGTAGCAGTCTCTCACATTAAAAATCGATCAAAAGCCATATTCTTCGACCCATTTACTAAAGGCGGTAACGAATGCATCTGCTTTGGTGATTTGAAGAAAAAGATGTGTGAAAAGAACTTTTGTATGAATAAATGCAGAAAATCTAGCTTGCGTAGAGCAATAACCTTCATTGTTTTTATCTTTCCGAGAATAGATAGAGATGCCCGTACAAAATCGTGAGAAAAAAAGGCGAAAATACTACGAATCCAGTCACGAATCTTTCCGGAGTTTCACGATTTTATTTTCGGTCATTTAAATTGTGTTATTCTCATACTTTTATTAGAAATTTCTTGTGGGGTGTGGGAGAGAGGTTTTGTACCTTCTCTTGAGAATATTTGCAGAGGGATGGTTTAATTTAAGTCGTTTCTAGAAAATGTTTGCTTCGTTGAGTTTGAGATGCTTCTTTGAACTTAGCTTTAACGATTGTTTGAGTTTTTATTGTTTTTACGAAGTAAAATTATTTTTACTTGAAAAGAAGTAAATATTATACAAAGTGGAATAACAAAACTCGTGAGAAAATACTTTTCTCATACGAATTTTCTGTTCTTGTAAAACAGTAAAATACAGTTAACCTGTTTAGTAGAACCTTGAAAGAGCGACCCCTTTTGAGACCTACAAGTCGTTTTAATGAAAGAACGTCATATATTTCGATAAAACAATCCGTATTTCTATTACCGGTTATTGTAACACATGGATCACTAAAACGGGAGTTCGTCTCTACATAAAATTTTTAAGAACCGAAAAGTTTTTTTTAATTGTGATTTTTATTTGTTTGTTTGCTTTTGGGATGTAAATATAGATTGATGTATTAAAAATTGTATATTTAACGCTTTTTCTTTCACTTAGTTCTTATTAAAAGTAAAACATCCCTTATTGAAGAATATTTTAGGTATTGATATTGTTACAAGTCTCTCAACTTATAATGTGACTTATGATTTTTAACTAATCATGGTAGAACTATCGCAGTATTTCGATTGAGAATGATGTCCACCACATCTTATTACAAATAATGTGCATTGTATGTACATTGTATACATACATACATATATAACATTGAGTTCATAAACTATGACCATATTTTTTAATAATTCATTTGTATCATGGACGTCTTCACAAACAAAAAAACAATTGTTAGAAAAACTGCCTGGAGATTTGCGGGTTCCTCCCCCCACAGAAATTTATAAAAAAAAATATGTTTTAGGACATGACTCTATTGTACAGATTATGATAAGGGTCCCCACATTAGGGAAACTCATTTTTAACTTTCAGCATTTGTTTCGTTTACCACTAAAGAGTTGGATGTGAGATTCTCTTTTGTAAATGTAAATTACTACTTGATAATAATATTTATAAGTCGTGTTCTTGACTTTTCTTTCTAATTTGATCTGAATATTGTGATATTTTAATCCCTCCTTAACCGGATATAATTTAAATTTCTTTGTCACAACTCTACCTTACAATCAAGCTGATTCATCGCTTTTAAGAGCGGATCTTAAAGACAATAAAAGGTGCACGCAAAAAGTCATTTTCCTTTTTTGAGTCTCATGTTATGATGCTTTGGGTCACGAAATAACAGTTATTGAGTAACTAGAACATCAACATTTCGCAAAAACTTGAATTGTTAGATGGAACAGCGATAAAAACCCGCCGCATAATGCATATGATTGTAATCTTCTTCAGGGAATCTTCTATCTCATAAATGTAGTCTTGTTATCCCCGCTTCAAAAGAAAATTCCTCAATTTTTTTTATACACCGGACGGTGGTTTATAAAATGAAAAGGGGTTTATAAGTTTGAAAAAAAAACACATTTTTACTTATCAAAATTTAAAAAAATTTTCGTTCAGTCCCAAGTATAATTACCGTAAATAATATTGTTATTAAATTTCAGTATGTTAATATTAATTTTATAATAAATATATAATAAATTCTATTAAATTAAAATTGTGTGGTCTTAAAAACAAGTAGTAGTATTTACATCGCTATTATTCAAAACTTCTGTGAAGATATACGTAACGTAAATATTGGGTTATATGTTAAAGCATAAAAATATAAATTACATTATAAAATTTAGAAAGAAAAACAATACCACCTTAAACTTTTTTTATTGTTCCATAACATTGTAATTAATAGTATTTGAATATGAGGAAACAATAAAAAGGTAGAATTAAGTTTATACATCTTTAGTAAATTGAGATACTATCGCAAAATTTCTTTTTTGATTATTGTATCGACATCAAGACAGCCTCATAACACGAAATTTCACAGTATACAGCTTAATATAGGAGTAGTCATAAAAAGCAATTGCAAGATTTTCCTAGACTGACCAGGCCAAGGTCAATAAAAACCAGTAAAAATGTCTTTATTTCAGAATTGAAGGGCTTGGTGGATGAAGGGGTTATGTAACATTTTTTGAAAATACTATCTAATTCAATGGATGAAAGAGTTAGGGGACATCCATAAATTACGTGAGGTGTTTTTTCAAAAATCTGGACCCCCCCCTCCCCCCTTAGTGAGATTTTGCTGGACCCCCCTCCCCCCACGTGAGATTTACCTACAATTTTTTTTTAAAAATTTCCTTTCTCATACTTAAAAAACAAAGAAAATCGTATAATTTCTAAATTAAAAAGTTGACGTGAGATTTTAATCGACCCCCCTCCCCCCTTGGTGAGATTTTTTCGAACCCCTTTTTGACCTCACGTAATTTATGGATGTCCCCTTATGGGCAGATGTGTTACGTAGCAAAATCTGAATACTTCAAAACAGGCTAGAAAAGAAACGAAGATATGAAGAAGATGAAGGGGCTATGTAACATTAAACACTATGCAAAAATAAAACTTTGAACCTAAATTACTCGAAACTAGGGTTTTGTAACATAACCCCTTCATCTCCCAAGCCCTTCAATTATTTTATTAGCATTGTCAGAAATACAGAAATTTTAAATAGTGGGGGAAGGACTTTTGTAAAGAGATTGAATTAGAATTAGTAAGAATTTTTTCCAAACAACTCTTCATTGAAAGAGACGTAACTTAATCTCAAACATTAGGGACGTTGGAAAAGTATTCTTCACTGGATCAAATCCCAAATTTGCATAGTAGCAGAAAAAGGACTCTCATTCTAAGCCTGGAAAATATGAAGGCCTAAAATAGGGTGAAATTGGGGTTGAAGAAGGGTTAAATTGATATTTCAACACCTATTGAAAAGTTACATATCTTGTTACTTCGGGTTTTGTTTTATAGATCTACACGCTGTTCCTTTCGTTCCTGATGAGTCGCTTGAAACCATCAATTACTCAAAAGCAGCTCTAATGACCACCAATCAAGGCCGCGCTGATTGTTGCCAAAAAGCGCTTGACAAATCCCCTCCCTCAAAACAAAAACCAACCTACACCAACAAATCCAGAGCTTGACGAATAATACCATCTCCAAGACATCCATTGTTCCTCACCTCCTCGGCCATTAACATCCATCCGTCTCTTCTGAGATGCCTTTCACACCTTGTTACATTGACCTTGCTTCCGAAAAGCAGGGCGATTGTTTCAAGATTCCTCGCTTCTAATCTGATGTCTATCTCTTCTGAGGGATTTTTCCTTTGAGAAGACAGAGCACCCCGCCTCGGATTCTGTAAGTGCACGCGAGCACGTGCTTCCGTTTCTTTGTCGCGTGTGGGGATGTTGTTGTGATTGTTTTCTGCTCCAGAGAAGCGGCCTTCGGTTGACATCTTCGACGAGGGAATGTCAACCCTTTACCTGTGTTGCTTTTTCAATCGCCTCTCTTGTAGATGGGACGATATTGGGCCGAGATGTAGTTATAGTTTGACTACATGTGAGAACACCCTTTTCGATGGGCGTAGGCTATCGTGTTTTTTTTTAAGCATGGTAACTTAGTCACCAGCGGAAACACTGAAATGGGGTTTGTGACCTTTGTCAAATGTCCTTATAGTTGAATATTGGAGCTTATTTTGTGCATTTCAAAATTACTTGTCACGCAAATTTCTTGTCATTATGGACGTTCTAATAATTTCCTGGATTCAATGTCACTTTTTTGCTTTTCCACTTTAAAACAAGCCATATTTGATTAGAGATGTAGTTGTGGTGAAAAAAAGCACTTATTTTGTACTTTTCTTGAGGGTTCAAAGTTAACTTAGAGACGATATTCTGGGTATCTAGTGTTATCATTAACGATATTCCTCCTAGTATTTTAATTTTCAATTTTAAAATACAGATGGAATGAGTGGAGGAGGAAAAGGGGATGGTTGGAAAAGAGTAGAAAACTTGGAAGTGGTGAGAAAAGTGGAGAAAAATTACTCGAAGGTGTTTCTCTAATTCATAATCAAAATTCTAAATTCCCACATTTTTAATATATGTTTTAATACAAAAATATATTTAAAAACAAACGTCGTCCCCTTTTTTAAGATTATGTATTAAAAATCGTGGTTTTCCCCATACTATGATATGCATTATATTATAATATCATTCGTTCATATTTTATCACCTAAACTTATGCTGTTTGTATCATGTTGAAAAAGTTGTATTATTTTTTTAATATCACGCTAATATTTTACAAACAGATACATACTTTTTATTGTTAGGAGATATTTTCACCACCTTTTTTATCAATTTAAAAATATTCGCAAATTTTTAAAATGTGGGATCTTATCAGATTCTAAATTTTTTTGTTGTTCCTTATAAAAATTAAGATAAACAGCAAGCATTCTAACCATTTCTTCTTATTTCAGGAGTTGATGTAACAGCAAACCAAGATGAAGTATCCGACCATGAGATCTTCCAACTGGAATACGATATCCCTAGCAAACGGTGGTGCATCCGAACCATGCAAGACAAATACTGGAGTCTACAAAGCAGCTCAGGCATACAAGCCAATGCCGATAAAGGGTAAGTGTATATAGTTAAAATTTAAATCTAATGTATAAGCCTGCCGCTGGAAACACAACTTTCAACTTTCAAATACGATTTCTGTGATTCTCCAGTTTTCATATAGTTTTAAATGCGTAAGTGAAATTGTATGACCAATTATCAAAACAAATAGAAATAAAGAAATAAAACACAGCTAAATAAACAGAAAGGGAACAACGTTGGAGTAGAACACATTAGACTCAGAAGTTCCTTTGTTATTTCATGTCTTTTGTCAATAACATGCCGCTTTACGAAAGTATATTTTGATAGTGGACTAGACCTCTTTTTTCTTCATTAAGTTTTCTTGGCTTCGTCTCTAAAATGAGAGGGGTTCATGATGTTTTCATAGAGGAATATAAGAATGTATTATACTAATTTTCTCTGAAAGGAACTAAATTGCTTAAATAACAAGAGGAAAAATAACATCTTAAATATTTTTTAAATCTTTACAGATTGACCGCCTAAACATAATATCCCTACTCTTCGTGAACGTTAGTATAATATTACCAAATTAAGAATTTTTTAGTTGAATTTTATAAAATCATGATAATTTTTCCATGGGTTGTAAGGAATGATAGTCACTTTTTTACTGAAGAAAATATAACTTTCTTTTCCTTTTCATAAATAACCACTTTATATTTGCATGATTATTTTCACTAAAAGAACTCGTAACTGCAAATAATATAGTAAAAAATTTTTTTTCAAACCTTTTTAACCCATCATATTGAGTATCACTTATTATATTTCTCGGATCCTGGGAAAATCTGGCTTATTTTACCCTTCAGTAGTACTAAATTATCCCAGCTTTAAAACTAAAAAAAAATATACGTATCTCCATCACAAAAACTAAAAACTCGTGATAGCCTGCTCTGTGTTCCACCTCACCAACAAGAGAAACACAGATTGACAACTGCGATGCATCAATTAAAAAACACGAAGCCAGCGTCTTTTTCCCGTCAGTATTCTATCCCACCATCGTTGACAGCTTCTATTGAGGTTGTCTGTAGAAAAGGGCGGCGACATCACTCGCCAGTCCTTTCTGAGCAGCACTTAGAACGTCGGAAGTAGGACCGCGGTGGGGCTATCTTTAGGACAGGCTGATGGGTCTATCGAAGCGTGGTTGGAGCATTCACCTCCCCCGTTATGTGGGAATGACACCCATTATTTTAACGCCTTGCAGGACGCGAGGAGATTTTTTTTTGGAAGTGAAGTTTCTGTGTTTCTGCGCTAATTGTTTCCCAGTCGAAAAAGTTGTTGCGATATAAGCATAGACGAGATGTAAAAAAGTTGTAAAAAGTTGCACGAGGAGAATCATAGGGCTCTTCACTCTGTTACACTGCGTACAAAAAAGTTTTACTCAATCAAAATCTTCAGCTGAGAAACCTCACTCCACGGTGTCTCCAAACTCATAACCAATCATCAGGATGATCCGGGTAAAAGCATTATTTCCTCAGAAACACATTGTCATGCCATTAGAATTTTCCTCTTTATCATTTGGTGTACTATTGCCAACGCCAAATCCTGCATTGTAGATTAAAATATTATTGAAGATATGCGCGCCAAATAGACAGCCCACTGTACTGTAAACGCCAAGCATTCCACTCCCCCACATCCTCGGTACAAATTACTGGTACATTTACCTAGTGCTTCACTCATAGTAATGGTAATTACCATGAGTTCTTCATTATTTTAACAATCACTCTCTCCACACCTCACAACCACCAAGATCTAGTAAATAGACAGTACTATGTCACGAATCGACGTTGTGATAGGGTAATCTTCAACTTCAGATCGCTTAAAATCCAATGGAAAAGTTTCCGTGCATGCTCGACCGGGCTCAGATACAATTTCCAATGGATTTAGCTGATCTCGAATTGCATTTTAACCATCATAGTCTAACGGCTCTTCGTTCCAGGTCCGCCAACAGCCTGTTCGGCCTGGAGTGGCAAGACGATGGCAGTGTGAGCTTCGTGGCCAACAACGGGAAGCTGGTGGTTGCCAAAAAGAGCGGCCACCTGTATGCCAACGGAGAGTCCTCTGACCAGGACGAGGCCAGGTTCTACTTCTACCTCATCAACCGCCCCAGCCTGGTACTCAAGTGCGAGCAAGGCTTCGTCGGCTACAAGAGCAACTCCAACCCCAAGCTGGAGTGCAACAAGGCCGCTTACGAGACCATCGTGGTGGAGAGAGACGAGAAGGGACTGTGCTTTTTCAAAGGTGGGTGTAGCTTGTTTTGGAAATAACTAATTCGGAAGAACGTAGTTCCAATAAACATACTAATTTGCGTTATTGGTATCAAAAGAACCTTACTATTCTAATTTTCTACACCAGTCGGCTTTACAGGAGAAAGGCAATAGGTTGATGCTTCAAGTGCTCAACTACTTTGCACGAGTTTACGCCAAATCTGGCGAGATCGGATGATTTTCTTTTGCGTCATGTAATAGACGACATTAGTCAATACGTCACTTGCTTGTTTGGAAACGTTGATTCCATCCGTGATTGGTTCCGTACGGATTTACTTCCAATCACGGAACCAATCACGGATAGAATCAACGTTTCCAAACAAGCAAGTGACGTCACACTAATGTCGTCTATTTCACCAGCACACTGATCGCTTTAAGCTTGGCGAGATTTTTGGAATCCGCTCATTCGTTGGCGTCGATCTACCGCTTACAAAGGATCCTCCAAAAGTAACTTGGTGCCTTTCTCCTGTAAGCCCACGATATAATCTTTAGTGAGTTTTAGTTTAAAACTGTATCTTCTCAAAATGTGACAACTTGTGGCATTGGGGGGGAGGGAAAGTTGTTACCTTCCTTGGAAACTGCAAAAATATTTAGTAACTGGCCTTCAATAAACCGATTCAAGTGTAAAAAAGTGTTTTCGATAGTTGATGAGATAAGTTATATTTCTTTTTCCATCAATCGATCTTTAACTTCCTTCTACAATTATTTTTAAAAGAATAAAACCGGTAGATTTCTTTTGAAATTTATTCATCCCCATCATCGTGGAACCAACGTTAAATATAAGCATATGCGACATAAAATAATGGGGAATGATGGTCCCTACTTCTAGAACTTCCTTTCTCACGCCTGTTTGGCCGAAACGTACGCATTTGTGTGCTAAACGCTGGGAGTTTCGTGTAATTGTGACAGAATATAATTCACCCTTGTTGCGACACCACCTAGACCCTGAATTATAAAGTTCTTTATTGGCAAACACGTCATTTGTATGAATGGGAATCACAATTTCGAATGTCGGTCTGCGACGAAAGCTTCGGCGTGATACGTTGAATCGTTTCCTGTTCCTCTTTTCAAGAATGTATCATTATCACGACCGATTCCTCTTAATTAAGCATGTTTTCAGGCTTAATCGTGTTTAAAGTTATGCAACAATCCAACTCTCTCAGTTATCTTTCCACAATAGTTTATCCTGTCATTCGAAAGTCGCTTTCTGTGATGGGCGCGAAAGACTATTCGACCAGTAGAATCTTCTTCCTTTTATTTGTTCTAGCTAAAAGAAAAAATGTAAATTCTAAAAATATCGGGTATACAGCTAAAGAAATATTCTAAAATATACCCCATGAGGCTATGTTAATTAAAGTATTTTCGCTCAACTTTGTAATTTCCGTTTTTTCAGAATTCTATGTGTTAAAAACCAGTGGCATAAAAATTTCAGCAATGATACTTTGGTTAACAATTTATAAAAAAAAAATGTTCAAAGACTGAACTGAAGTTTGTTGCAAGAAATCATAATGAATAGGCATTTTATAATTAGTTTCTTGGTCATCTAAGTGAGAAGAAAAGCGTCATTTCTATGAAATTTATTTGCTCTCCGCACCGGAATCGCACTTGAAAACTTTTGTTTTCCGGATTTCTTCTTAATATTTATCGGGCCTTTCCTTTTATAGTTACTACTCTTAACAAAACTCAAACACGCTTCTCTGTCACATTTGATTAAATAGCTGTTGTTCTCTACAGGTGCGAATGGAAAATACTGGAATGTGTGTGAGGATGGCACCATCACTGTCGATTCCGATGTGAGGCACGGCTTCTTCATTGAACTGAGGGAACCATCCAAGCTCTGCATCAAGACATCTCACGGTAGCTACGTCATGGCGGAAAAGAACGGCACTTTCAAGGTCAACGGTGCCAGCTACGACACTGCCACATGGTGGGAGTACTGAGAAGCTCCCTGATTACCTATGTTTCACACCATCCAGGAGAATAGGGTTCCCAGAAACTTCAAGAACTGAAGAAGTGATTGCACAGGGTCAAATTCTTATGTATCAATTTGAGTCATGTTATCAGTTGATATTTCACTGTCGTTCTTCAGTATACTAAGAGTTAGATTTTCAAAAGAAAAACTATCTTCAAAAAGTTAATTTTTTGTTTTAGGAATAAAATATTCACTAATAAAATCAAACTGATGAGGAAAGGCTGCAAGACGTGGAAACTCTGTTCATAAACTTTCGATCACTTAAGTTCGAATCTCATTTTCTTAAGATTCCTTTTGGTACAGAGAATTTGCGTACAAAATCTACGCATATAAATTCTCAAAGCTATGAGAACATTTTATTCAAAATCCTTCATATTTAAAGTAAATGCATGTTTACTGTTGGGAATTGGTCACAGGCATGTATCGTCTGTATTACATAATGTAGATATATTTTTAAATCCAAAACAGGTTTACCGCTATTATATAGTTATTGTATTTTTGTAAGCTTTTAGGAAGGATTCATGTTGCTTTCTTACAGATAATTTGAAAAAGCAACTTGCTTGTGATATATTTGTATTCTTCTACGGTTCTACGTATCAATACCATTATTAAGTAATTTCTGCAAGTTCATGTAACCAATTAGATTTTTTTATACCATGTATATTTTGCTATTTTGTCATTTTTTGTGAATTTCGATTGCTGAGCAATACTGTGTTAGTAATTTAGTGCTTGTCTCCTTAGGTGTTTTTTTTTACTTAGACTCAATGTACTAAAACTCTGTACAGTTCCTTAAAATATCTTTATATTTGCAACACTTTTATATTGTGCTTAGTATGAGAGTTCCATCAAAAAGGAATAGTTTATATGTATCTGTGTACTTATATTTTTGTTACTTTTAAAATTATCTTTTTTCAATTTTTCGTTTTGAATTTGGCCTTAAAGGGATTCAAAATCGATTAATTAATTTTAGTGTTGGAATAAAATGCAATAAGTACAAGGTCATTTTGTACTACCATGTTTTGTATTTAAATATTAAATAAAAGTATTTCGTATACCTTGTTTCAACTAATAATTTTTCCAGATATTAACTCACGCTTGTGTAAAATATGAATACGAATTTGTGAATTTAACGCCTTACAATACAAACATAAATACTTTTTTAACTAAATTAATGATAATTCTTTGAAAGTAGAAAATTTATAAAATTTGGCTGTTCTTTTGAGAATGGAATAGACGGTTTACTCTGTGCAATAAAACCAATAATGCGTTCGACTTTTGGAAATATAATGATATGAACTCTGTAAACTGTAAAGACTCTGAATACCCCCTCTAGACACTTAAGAAATGTAATTTTATCAGCTCAACACATAAAATGGGTTTTTAATAGCTATTTTCGGAGCGTTTGATCAAAGTAAATCAAAAGTCATGTTTATGACACCAATTGGCTTTTTATCGGAGATTGTGAGATGGTGAATATCTTTAAAGCCACATATCCTATAACTAGATAATTTAGGAACAATCTCGGGGAGTATTTCCAAGAGTATAAAAAGGGGTTTAACAAAGTAATCAGATCAAAGTTTGATAGTCTGCGCTTGCAATTGCGGACACCTGCTGGACGATTTTTAGATAAATTCTAGACTTTGAATATAACTAAAAGAGCTAACAAACCTTTCAATTGTACTTTCGTAAAAGTCTATTTCATGTTTTCATGGGTATTTCTTTAAGAATTAAGACTGAAATTACATATTATTTTGACATTTTCATAAATTTTACATTTTCAATCTTGCCTAGTGTAATTAAATACTTTACTCATATGAAGCAAAAAAGCTGTCTGGTGACAAGCTTTGTCACAAATGGTTTTAACTCAAATAGTTTTAAATGCTTACGATTAGAAATATCACCAAAAACTGCAAACCAACCAATTACGTTGTTCAGTTATATTGATAAGAGTAATAAAAATTTGTGGATATTTGAAAAACGGGCGTGAAAAACAGCCTTTAACAATAACGGGACATAGATAACGAAATCGTAACTTTTTTTATAAATAGGGTAAGTTACTTTGATTCTAAGGTTTTTTTTCTTTTGAGCCCCATAAGAATGTAGCATTTAAATGCTTGAATTACTTCCCTTTCGTAGAGAACTCAATGCATATCAGAAATTTAAAAAAACAGTCCAAAAGTTAATTTAAATATTTATCCACCTTATGTTCTTTAATTTACAAAAAATGGTAAAACTTGTTTATTCAAATATTATTATGATGTCAATTTTGATAATTTTAAATACATTACAATAACCACACATAACGTCATGAATTGAGAAATCATGTTGATTGAATCAGTCGTTCGCCTATTCCTGATTTTAAAGAAATATAAATACTTTAAGATTAGAAAATAATTTTAAAATTATAAGAATATATAAGGGTGTTACAGATAAACTTCTAGGAAGGAAGGGTAGGGGCACACCTAGATGCATAGACCTTGCCTAGACGACTCAGAATCACCAGGGAAGGGAGGGGTCGGAATTACACCCCTAACGCCCACAAAGTTCTGTAACTTAATTTGCGCCCCCCCCAAGTCGCAATTAAAAATGCGAATGGCCCACCTCACAAAAGCAGGTTGTGCCCCTGAACAGTTGTATTTTCTGCCAGGCAAGAAAAGGACCGCCAATGAAGTGTGATGCTGCCATCTAGTAGTAAAAGGATTAAGCAGAAATAGAAGTTTGAATTATTCAACACTACATCGAAATACTAATACAAAAAATTTCTATAAAGTCAACTCACAGTTGAACTCGTCTACTATGTAAATAATATACATTAAAAACTGTAATATAATGCCTAAAAATTCTCTTTTGTTTTGACAAAATACATTAAATAAATATTTTGTCATCATAGCAGAATTTGTGAAACAACTAATCTTCAAAATTATCCGTTACCATAGTAACTAGTAAAAACTCATGATTTGTTTGTTTATAAAGTGGATCGAACAGTCCTCTATTTATTTGATAAACCCCCAAATTCAAAAGACGAAATCGAAAGGAATGATTCGGAAGATGAATCTGAATCGGATGGGGAAACAGGTATGAAACAGAACAATCCTGGCGGAATAGATGTGGATCAATTAATCGCCGAATTTAAAAAAGATTCAGAACAAAGGGAGTTTGCAACCAGAAGGGAGAGGGAAATCAGAGAGAAGAGAATTCACGCAGCTGCAAAGGCTGAATTAGATAAAAGGGAACAGCTTTAGAAAAGGTCCGCTTACTGCCATGTTTAACCACAGCTCCGACAACAACATGATTAAGTGTTGTCAGTATAGAGGACTAATCGTACTATTAGATCTCTAACAATATTATACTAATTACTATTATTTCAGGATCTAATAATAATAATATTAACAATTAGATCTCATTGGTTGTCCGTCATAATTTGAGCTGTGGTTAAACATGGTGGAAAGCGGACCTTTTCTGAAGTTGGACCGATGAGGGAATCTAGAACCTTTGCATGTTTTTCAAATTTATAAGCAATATCCCAAAAAGAGATGTCACTCTGCTCCAAGCAAGAACTTCTGTTCTATGATTGAACCTTTGAACTCTCATTGAAGTACTAGCTTTAAACTCTTATCCTAATTGATGCAACAAGTTACATCCCTACTTCACACGTTTCTAACTCTCTAATAGATATGGGACCAGCCAGGTTTTACAATTTAAAAAGCGGGACATTTCACTTATTATTTAAACTTTGCATTCAGTTTAAAAATTTTAGAGTATTAACTTTAAACTGTCAAGTAGGGGGTCTCAGGGGTCCTCCCCCCAGAAAATTTTGTAAATTTTACTCTTTAAAATAATGTTTCAACTCATTTTCAGGTAATTGGGATGAACTGACTTTTTGATATTAAACAGAAATTTGAAGGGGGGAAAACTGTACAAAACTAATCGCCAAAACTTCAAGGGGGGGGTTGAACCTTATAAGAGCACTTTAAATGCACACCCTACCTATTGTAATTAGACAATTTTTTTTTTGAATTTTGAAATAAAGCTAATAAATGAGTAATAATTCAGCTTACCAATTAAGCTGCCTCATGCGCCACATAGGTGTAAAGACATTTGACTCAAGTAAGTAAGTCTACCAATTAATTTTGATTTTTTGGAAGATTACCCCCATAAAATAGAAAAAAACTTAGGTTTTTCTTTACATTTTTCTCATTTGATGAAACTTAGTCACAAAATTGGGAGTTTGGTGGGACTTTAATGAAACAGCAGGACAGAAAGGTCAAAAGCAGGACTTCTGGTCACCCTATAGAAGAGTTAAATTAGTCTAAATTGTATCAATCAATTGTATACATTCAAGGGTTACTGCTTTTAAAGGGTAGCCTGTGAAATCCGTTTTTTTAACTGCATAAAAAACAAGTCCAGCTACATAACATCTTTTATTAAAAATCCAATTATCCCATCATATCTAAGCGCAATTACATAGTATTTACATTCGACATTTTTTGCCTGTGTGGCTACGATCAAGTAACATTTACAAACAGCTGTAGTTCAAATATTCACAACTGTCATAATTTTTAACATTTTTATCATGAAAAATTATCTTTTTGAACGAACTACTACAAATTAATAAGGAAAAATCTCTCACAACTGCTATGGTGTTGATCTGTGTCTGTTCAATGGTCAAAAAACTGCCATTGCTCCTCAAATCAGTCATAGTGATGAGTTGCATGAAGGTCTCTAAAATGTATCAATATAATATGTACAAAGAAGAAAGTTTAGTTAGTTAGTATATTCCTTTTAACTTGCATGGTTTTTCTTTTAAAATAAAATTTTTATTCATTTTTGTTTGGTATATTTTTTATGTGTACTGTACACTAAAAATTGCTTTAAACGGTAACTGATGAAATATTAAAAACTAATTTTCAAATTTGAGAAATTTTACCTCATGAACATAGTCAGTATTACCTCATTAGTCAGTATTATTTCTTCAGAAAATTAAAGCAACTCTAACTGTTTTCATACTGACAATTCTTTCTTAATTTTTTTTTTAATTTTAAAAAATGTGTTTTTAAGATAGATTATCCACTTCAAACATTGTAGATGTAGTATCATATATTTATTTTGTTTCAGAAACAAGATGAATGAATACATTTATGTTCTTTTCATGGAAATAAGATGATAAAAATTTCCATTCATTGTTAAAGTTCAGGCCATTGAGAGAAATAGTAAGTCAAACTTTTCGAGAATTTTTATAGTAAATCTTAGGTACTTTTCTGTTCTTCTATAAATAGTTTCTCTAATATATCACTCTATCAGGAATACAGTTATTGATGCTTTATCACAGTACCCAACAATCCTCTAAATGGCTTCCTTACAATAAGCAATAGTGTCATAGTAGCAGGGGCGTAACCAGACTTTTGTTTCGGGGGGGGGTTTGACTCAAATATTTTCTGAGGTACCTCCTTACGGGTACTTTTATACTGGATTGAAATTTTGCTGCACTAAATTTCAAAATTGTATAAACAATATGAATTCGAAGTAAAAGGGGGGTCTGGGGGTCCTCCCCCAGAAACTTTTTGGAAATTTTCCCCTCAAAAGAGTGTTTTAGCTCATTTCTGAGACCCTTTAGATTACACCCATAGAGCACCACTCATTGTAAGCGGCCGAATTTTCAAGGTAAAAAGAAGGTATATTGTAATAAATGGCGAAATGTTAAGGGGGTTTTTAGGTTCCTACTCCTGAAAATTTTTTGAATTTTTCCCCTAAAAGTGCATTTTAACTCATTTTGAGACACTTTAGGTTACATTAAAGAGGACCAATCCTTGTAAATCACACAAGTTTGAAGGAAAAACCGTATACTTAATAGATTTCAAAATTTCGAGGGGGTTTGGGGGTCCTCCCCCAGAAAAATTTTGGAAATTTTACCCTTAAAAGTAGGTTTTGACTCATTTTGAGACCCTTTGGGTTATTCCTGAAGAGGATATCGCTCCTTGTGAGACATAATTTTCAAGAAAAATAGCAGTATAAAAATTGATGTCAAAATTTCGGGGGGGGGGGGGGGTTGAACCCCTAAACCCCCCCCCTTGGATACGGCCCTGCATAGTAGCAATGTTATTGTATTTGTATTATGCATTTTTACAGTTTTATTAATTTGGCTATTGTTCTAGTGTCTGATTTTGATAACAGTGATGAAGATATTGCTAGTCTTTTGGCTGATGATGAGGATGATATATTTGCTAAAAAACCATTCAGCACTTCACCAGAAAAGAAAACAACTAAAAGTGGTAAGCTAATGTAGCACTTATTAAAATTGATCTTTAAAAGTGAATAAAATAAAATTTCTTGAAAATATATTTATATCCTGGTTAAATTTTATTTAAACCTTGTTCTTTCACAGGATCAAAATTCAGAGGCTGATATATTTCTTATAACCTGTAACAGATTGTTATAAAAATTCTATTTGAATTTTTAACTTTCATGAGGGATCATAAATCTTCTGAATATTAGTCATCCTCCCTTTTTTTATTTCAAAAGCGACCCCCCAAAGACATATTTCCTAATATAAACCAAGAATATGGTTTATCTTCAAAACATTTACCTTAAATTCAAAATCTGTACATGGGTTGATATTGAATTATCCATTCTATAGTTCAATCTTTTAAAATTGCTGAATTAGTAATAATATTTTGTTTTAGTATGAGGATATGTTCAAACTTCATTTACATTGATGTACCCCAAAACCCGTTTTTACAGGCCCAATTTTTAAAAACATTTCAGCAAGAGAACTCCGGAACCCCCTTTGAAGTCTTTTTGTCTTGAAATTCAAAAGGAACATTAAAATGAAAGTCCAGTTAGGGCAATAGCCACATTAAAATACCACACATAAATTATACTGCCACATATGGTTTTAGTGTTTAGCTTAAGTAGTAAGTAGGTAGTAGTTTTGCTTGAATATTTTCCGATTTAAGATTCTTTCTCTTAATTTTTTTTAAACTTTTTAAATGAAAACAAATTTCTTAAAACTTATTGATTGGTTGTGACATTTAACACATTTAATAATTTAGTTTTAACGACATTTAATACATGCCTCTTTTACAAGATTAATAGATCTGATTATAACCTTTGGTTTAGTACTTTGTAAATCACTAATCCCCCCTCAATAACTTTAGTATTTCCAAAAACTCTTGGCTTATATTAAGAAATATATGGTAATATTAATTAATTTTTTTAATTAATAAATTTTTTTCCTTGTAACATGCAGTGTCTCATAGTATGATGCTTAGTTTAAAATAGCTAAACCTGTTGATTTTTAACAAATAAAATCCTCTTATCCATAAGAGGCAATCCAAAAACTGCATCCTAGTTTACTCTGTGATAAATTTTAAATGTATAAAATTCCTTTTATTATTTCAGTTTCAAATATTTCATCTAAAAAATCAACAAGTCTTCCTAAGCAAGAAACTCTAAAGCAAGAATCTTTTGAAAAAGCTTCACTTAAGTCTAGTCCAATAAAGAAACATGGGGTGTCCAAAACTGCTTCTAAAGAATTGTCAGACACTGATGATGATGATGATGATGCCCTCAATGATCTTTTATCTGATTCAAGCATGCCATCCTTCCTGAGGGACACCAAAAAGTCACCATCAAAGGAGAGTGCAGTAAAACCAAATGAATCCCTTGGAAATGAATCAGGATATTTAGATGAATTGGGTTTCTCCAAGTTGTCATCTGATTCTGTGCTGAAAAATCAAAGGAGGAGTAGCATAATATCTGCATTTGGAGATGGGGAACATTCTGAAGATAATGATATTTTAAAATCATTAGGATCAAATGAAATTAGTCATGCTTCCCCAAAGAGAAAAGGATCTTTTTTTGATGATTTTTTAAAGACTTTATCTCCCAAACAGTCACCAAAAAAGTCTATGCCTCCTGCACCTACTCAATCACCAAAACAAAATGAAAAAGATGAAGGTTTGTTTTTAGCTTCTTAATTTCTTAAAGAGTTTTGTTTTAGAGAATGGATTCTTGATAGCTTGATTAAGACTAATTGTAAAGCATAGTACAAAGTTTAGTTTTCATGTATAATGAAGTTATAATTCAAAATATCATATTTTGCTTTCAAAAATTCTTGTTTTTTACTTTAATGTATTGTAGTGGGTAAATACATTTTTACCAAACCAATAATAAACCTAAAATTTTAATATATTTTAACAAGGAAAGTAATTAAGTTAAAATTAGGAATAACCTTGTTAAATAAATCTTGTTTGAATTTTATAATACAAAAAGGTTTAGCTGTTTTAATTTACTAAATATTGCAAAATTTGTTCAAAAGCAAATTTACAAAGTATTAAAATATTTCCTATTTCAATAAATATTTGGAACAATTCCATTAACTGTCCCCTTTAAATACCGCTTAGATGATACCTCAAAAATTGAAAACTTACTTATTAAAATACACTGTTCTTATGAAAATAACAATAAAAATTGGAGATATTTCTGTTCTTTGGCTCCCAAAATAACTTTAACTAACAATTATTAAGAGGACAGATAACGGAATTGAACGAAATATTCTTGCTAGGAAATAGTTTTTTTCTACAATAAATAATGGTTAAGTTTGTTATAAGTGAAAGTCTAAGGTTTTATAATAGTGACTCTTTAAAATGTATAAAAATTTCAAATCTATCACAAGAAGTGATATTGAATCATGATTGTAAAAATAAATTTTAACATTAAATGTGTATAATAATAGTTTAAAATATTCCCAAAATTTAGGGTAAAATATTCCCTGCACTGTTTATTTATTATAGGTCATATAATTTGGCACTTTCTTATCTTTTGATGGCTAAAAAACCTACCTAAATCTTCTTCTTCAAAAAAATTTCAGTTCCCCTTGATGATGACATTTTGGGAACAATTGCATCTAAATCCAAAACAAAGTAGGTAAATCAACAATTGTTCTTTTTTAAATAAAGCTTTAACTATAGCTTCGACCTTTGGTTAAAAATAATTTTGATTCTTTTGAAGTTTATTTCAAATTCAGTGATTTATTTTGTTTTTATTTGTGATTTAAAAATAATTTTTTATCATGGTTAATTAACTTTAACTATTTGAACTTTCAGCAAACAATCTCTAAGGCAATCTACTCCAGAAAACAAAAGAGAAACTTTAACTAAGCAAGTCAGTTTTAAAGACCTTCCAGAAACATCTCCAATGCATGAAAGTTCTGTTAAAGAAAGGAAGGTAGCATCTGTTAGAAAGGAATCTGAGCTTGAAATAAAAGCAACAAATAAAATTACATCCCAGCCCAGGCGATCAGAAAAAATGGGAGCTGAAGAAAGTAATGAAACAGATTGGCTATCATTTTTCAAAGAAAGTCCAAAGGAAACTTACAAACCTCCAGAAGCCGATAGCAAATTGAAATCCTCTCTTTCTGAAGAAAGTTTTGTTCCCAATGACTTTAAGGCAAATGCAAGTAGGAGAAGAAGCTCTAGTGCTGATTGGTTAGGGCTAAGTGAATCTACTCTCACCAATAATAAGGCTGGTGGGGAAATGAAAAGAATAATAAAAGATGTAGACATTGGCCCGGACATTCTACCAACTAGACCCCACACCACGGACAGCTCAATTAGTTCTAAGCCAAAAAGAAGAATAGCTGATGATCTGAGTTGGCTTGGTGAAGATTCTAAATCTGACAGTGTGGATAGAAGAAAGAAAATACCAGAAGCAGAGTATTCTTCAAAAGATCCTATTTATTTGTCAGGAGAAAATGTGTCTTTAGAAGAAAAAGAGTTGAAGTTAGAATCAAAAAAGCAAATAGCTCTTCCTTCCAAAGCATCGTTGAAAAGAGAAATCCCAACTAATACTGCTAAACCTCTCTTGAAATCAGCTGTGAATACTATTCCTCAAAATACTTCTGAATTCAATGTCCAGGGAATAGAAAAACCCTCAAGGAAATCAAATTTTTCTCAGATGCATGAAAGTACTAATGACATAATGCCTAAAGCTGTTTACTTAGAAGAAAAATCTCAAATCATTGGTGGAACTAATGATTATGCTTTACAAGCAATAGTAAGTACAGGATGATTATAACGTAACATTTTCTATATGACCTCCTTTGCACATAATGACACTTTAGCATATGGAAAATGGTGATTAGCAATGAAGATTATGTGTAGGTGAAGGGGACAGGGAACATTTTTGAAACATCATAAATGTTTGCCTCTATTTGCTTTTTTTCTGTCATTATTGATTTTTTCCACTTTTTTAAGCCTTTTTTGAACCACTGACTAATTTCCAATGCTGGACTCTATAGCCGTTTCCACTTACACTAGGGGGACACCACTTAAAAAAGGGGTGTTGAACTATGAAGAAATGACAAACAATTATACCTTAGCTAATCACACAACCTATGTTAAACAATTAATGTTATATAGGGTACCCCCAGACTAATATTTAGCTTATAAACCAGTTATTCTTAAATATTTTGTTTTGTTCTTTCTTGATTAGCAATTTCCTGTGTTTTTTTAGATCAATAATCATGTGTTAGAAAGAGAACAGCTTATGAAGTCAACAGAAACCATGAAACAGATGTATGAAGAGAGGATAAAGGCCATTGAAAGTTTACATAAGTAAAACATTTTTATTGGGTATTTTTTTATTTTATTCAGAAAAATAAATGCTTGGTTTATTTGAATTTTATGACACTAACCATAAATCACAGCATATAAGGGCCAAACAAAAAAAAGGAATGCACATGTTATGGTAATGTTTTAAACTGATTTACTGATGCATGATATTCATCAGTTTCTCAATCTAGATTTAAAAAAGTAATTATTTCTCTGTTAGGCATATTAAATATTTTAGAAAGTTAGTTGTAGACTAAATCTGTTACTTGAAATACACTATATAAATTAAATTTTTCATTTTCTGTTATTCAGGGATCAACTCAACTCACTGGAAGAATCTTTGAAATCTAATGAAGCAAAGTAAGTTGTTTTCCCATTCTTTTTTAGCCTATTTATGAAAATCATTAGTGAAAAACATTTTTTTTCAGGTTAAAGCTGGAAATAGATAATATAACTAAAACCTATGAAGAAAAAATATATAAGTTGAAGGAAGAAAAAAATCTTATTAAAAAAGATAAAAAAGAAAAACTAGAGCTAACAGATAAACAAAATTTGAGTGAGATTCGTAGACTTAAAGACCTACACAGGTTTGTAAAATTTAAAAATACTTTTAGTATAAAACTTATTTTTCCTAATATATAAAGTTATTTTAAATATTTTCTTCCATTTTAATAAATAAATTTCCTTCAATTTTATAACTATTAGTATTTGATCATTGAGACAAAAATATTTTAACTTGCTAAATAAAATAATAATCTACCAGCTATCGATTTTTAAACCCATTAATGTTTATAAAAGAAACCTAAAAAGCAAGAAAAGTTTTTGTGTATTATCAGTAACTTTATATTGAAAAGAGTGGTCTAGTGGCTCTCCCCCAGAAACTGTACTAATTTTTAGTTTAAATACATACTATATTACAATAATTTTCAAAGTACTCAAATTTTTATGATTTAAGCAGTACTGGAGAAAATATTTGATTTGGGGGATCGCCTTTTGTACCAGAAACTAAACATTCCGGGGTATGGTCTAAATATTTTGGTGATGGCATTCTGCCCTCAATCTCAGCATTAGCTTCAACCTATTCTTAATTAAATCAGTTCAACTCTGGTTACTGATAGCTTCCATTGAAACTTGGCACCTTTGAAAAAATATTAATTACCAGTAATTCAAAACGGCTTCTAAAATATTCTTTTGTTTATCAGCCAATCAATAGAATCAATGAAAAGAGATCATGATGATGCTATATCCAGATTACAACGACTTAAAGAACAGGAAATTGAAGCTATTTTAAGTACTCAGTCACATTCCAGGTATCTAATAGTTATTTGTGTATTCACAGTAGTAAAGTAAAAGTTAATTTTTTTTATATTTCAAAACAGTCCTGGAATACCATATTATGAAAAATCCTAAATTTTTTAAAAAATTATGATCTTATGAAACATAAATAAAATTGTACCAAATTATTACTTAAATATACTTAAATTTTCTTTTAAGCTTTGTAAGGAATTCTATACCATATTTTACTTTAAGTATTTCATACTTATTGAATTTTAGGTCATTTATACTAAATAAAGTAAATTTATAGTGTACACTCAACTGACTTTTAACATTATTTTAGGTCTTTGCAACATTTAGCTGAACAATTAGAATCTAGAACAGCTGAATTAGCTTCTCTGCAAAGCAAAGTAGATGACCGAAATCAAACTACATTGAGAGAGAAGCAGTTACTTCTAGAAGCCAAAGAAAGGGATTTGAAAAGTACATTTGATCATTTGTTTAAGATTTCCAACTCAATAAAATCTTATTCACTAATTTAGATTTAATAATTTTCTGTTAAAACCTTAATATCTTAATTGAACTTCATATTTCTATTTTAAAATAAAGCTTATTTATGAGTTCACTTGATACAGAATATCTTTATATTTAAATTGCTAATGTAGTAACGAGGTTAATTCATCTTAGTAAAAAAGAAAATGTTTTAGATGGGGGGAAACAAATTTAAAATATGTAGTTCACCTGTTATGCTGTTTTCTTTTTTGTTTGCTTACTTTTACTGATATAATTTTCTTTGTGCACAAATTTATAACTCTAACTTAATACTAATTAACTTAAGACTTAATACTAATTAAAACCGAATAAAATTCACTGTTAAAACATTAAAATACTATTTAATGTTGACTGTGAACCACCACTAAAACACTATTCAAACATTTAATTTTATAAATACCTGCATAAAATATAAAACCATTTTTTGTACACGAAAAATTTCAGACTTGGAAATCAGACTTCAAAGACAATTGGCTGATGGTGATGAAGAAAGGAGTAGGTTGCAGCAGTTAATTTTGAGATTAGAAAATCGCCTTCAAAAGAATACAACAGAATCTGAAGAAGTGTGTATTCCTTCCTATCCAGAGAATAAACTTATTATAACTATTACAAACCACTTTTTAAAACATGATCCCATTATATTTAATGGTGTATTCAATTTCTTTGCTCTAATTGTTGAATTTTTTTTTCATTTATGAAACAGATTTGTTTTTTAGTACTTGTTGTAATCTAAAGTACATTAATAATGCCTGTGTGACTTTACTGATTTATTAAAGTATTGTAAAAAGTTTTGCGTTACTTTAATGAATTGGGGAGTTACTGTTTGAAATATTAATAGGAGCGATGGGATGTTCAACAACTCAAAGCTCGTTTGTTAGTTCAACAGAAGTATTTTGATGAGGAATATAAACTGAAGATGGAGCAAGTGGAAAGAGAAAAGGAAAAAATACATTTATCCAAGGTGTTTTTTTTTATATGTTCATAAATACTGCTATAGTTATTGTATACCTTAACTATCATACATTTTAAATAAAATAGTGAGTATTGATTTTTTTTTAAATGAAATTTTTCTTGAATACTTGCTTTTGTTCATTCCTGATTAGTTTGGTACTCTTTAACATTTATTTTACAAGTTATGTTTTAGAATACAACTGGTAATAAAGGGAATTAAAAGTTTTTTCTTTATAATTAAAAGATTATAGTGAATTTGCATGTTTGAAAACTATTTTTAAAATTCATTTTTCTGAAAAATGTTACTTTGTTTTGTAAGATGTGAGGAATTACTTTGAAAAAACACTTTTTAGGACACAATTCTGCATGAACAGAAAACTGTGCTCCAACAGTTAGCTCAGGAAAGACAACAATTGATGCAAGAGAAGACAGAAATCAATTTATTATCTAAAAAGATAAAGGAAGAGGAAACAAAATTTCATGTTAAGAAACTAAAAGTAAGTTAGCGTCTACTCTAGTAAAATTATTTGGTACCTCTGTATTGACCGTGCTGCTGAAAATGCATAGCCAAAGCCCATTAAATGTGGAATTTTAACTTGGAATTTAGATAACTTAAATGCTAATTTTTTAACTAAGCTTTTGTTTTAAGAAATTCTTATTCATTATTATATCAATATTATTTACAGGAAGAAAGCTTCATAGAGAGACAAAAGGTATTTATTCAACAAGAAGAAAGTAGACTACAATGTGAGAAATCAAATCTCAAACAGGAAGCTGACCAGCTAGAGCGAGAACGGGATGCACTTCTAATTGAAAAACAGTTACTTAAGGAAGAGAAAATGAAGTTCAATGATTTAAGCTTTAAGATCAGAAGAAAAGAAAATGAAGTTGAAGCTTTAGCTATGGTAACAATATAATACATACTATATGGCCAACTAAATATTTTAAAGAAATATTATTTCACTGAAATATTTTGCACCTGAAAAAGTTACAATGAACATTCTGCAATGCTCTCACTTTTTCATTTTAAATTAAATTTGCCCAATGGGCAATACCACTATTTTTGTTTTATTTTTTTATTTGGTTCAGATTGCATAAACATAAATATACCTTCAAAAATTTTTGCTCTGCGATGCATACTTTTTTTAAAATTAAATTCAAAGTTTGCAGGTTTTTTTGCGCGAGAAATCAAAATTTTGGCGGGGAAAAGTTGTGACGTACTTCCATCCTATACAAACCATTCGCATTGCCACCGACTGGCGAAACTAAGAAATCATTGTTATGCAGATTTTGATATTTTAAAACACTAGTAGAAATAAAAATATAACAGTATTTTAAGAATGAGAATTTAAGAATATTTTACAGACAAACTTAACATTTAATTAAATTAAATTCCTTAGATATATAAAAAGAGACGAAACTTACATAAAGTGATCCTTTTATTCTTATTTATTTTCATTTTACTAGTGTTTTAAAAAACACTTTTGGAGCCATTCTAATTAACAAGAGGCAAAATCTGCATAACAATGACTTCTTCCATAAATAAATAAAACACAAATCGGGATGAAAAACCAAGAAAACTGCACGAAAGGTATGTAACTTTGGTGTTATAAGATATATTTTTTGGTCCTTTTTGCATTTCCGTCGGTCTTTAAGGGATATTTCAGCTGGGAAACTTTTTAAATTCATTTTTGTGCCTTTTTGATAGAAACAAAGAATATCGACAACCCAACAGTAAACAAAGACAAGCCCAAGCAGCCAAATTGTTTGTATAGGATGGAAGTACGTCACAATCGCATCAGCCAATGGGAGAACGATTTGAGTACGGCTCAAATTCCGCGCTTTCAAATCTTAAATAATTAAGAAAATAATTTTTTTTGGTTGTTTTCATGCAGAAAATCGAATTCAGAACAGTTTTCTTCATAGGGTAACGATATTTATTATTCATATTTAAAAAATAGTGGTATTGCCCATTGCAATTCCTATTTCATTTCTAACACCTAAGTACAAGTACTGGTGTTAGAAAATTCTATAATTATACACCAATAGTCTATAGCAAAGGTTCTCAAACTGTGGGTTGCGACCCACTGGTGTGTCGCCAGTCAGTTTTTGTGACAAGATTTTGAATTTAAGAATTTCCATAGGAAATGATGTTCTAATTGCAATTAATCCCAGATTACCAAAAAAAAACAAGTTAAAATGCTGGTTTTAGTAATCAAATTTCAAAAATTTCTCTGGGGGAGGACCCCCTGACCCCCTTCTGATTGTGGAGTTCATTGTTGTTCCCACATTCAAACAATTTGATAAGCTTAGGTTCAAATATTTCTTTTTAAATTTCTAAGAAGTTAATAGTATAATCTCCAATGCTTGCATATAAATTATTATTGCAACAAAATAGTTGATGACCAAACCCCACACCCATATAGCTGAAGTCTTGTAGAGGTATGGGAAAATTAACTGAAAATGAGGTGGGTCGCTTTAGAGTTTGTCTATAAAAAGTGGGTCGTGATGTTGGAAAGTTTGAGAACCCCTGGTCTATAGTCATACACCAAAGACTGTATGAATAATATATCATACAGTCTTCTCTCATATATTCTAGTTGAATTATGTAATTAGTGTTTCATGCAGTATGAGTTATTAAGGCTTTTTGATTTTGTTAAGACAAAATAAAGACTACATTAGATTGGGGGCCTATTTATTTGTTTCAATGTTAATTTTAATTTTTAAGACTGCCACTGAAGAAAGAGAAAGAGCTCAAGTAGAACGTGCAACTGCTGATAAAATCAAGTCTGAACATCAGTTTAGAATGCAACAGATAACACAAAAAATGCAAGCTCTTATGGAAAAGGAGCATCACATTCTAGAAGTAAGAAAAAAAACAGATTGCTAATAAGACTACATATATTTATTTATTTTTAAAACAACAAGTAATTAATTTGGATAAGAACTAAAATATTGGTGTTTGCCATCTTTTCAGTAAAAATGCAATTGATTCCCTTTCATGTTTAACTTAACTTTTTACTTATAAATTCATAGTTGTTTAAAAATATTATGTAAATATATTAAGTACTACATTAATATGTTTCATGGCTCATTGATTGCATAATTTGGGATTTTCTTTTTAATTCACCATATTTTTGTTTATTCCCAGGAAAAAGAAAAGTTGGCAGAAGAAAAATTTGTATTAGATAATCAGAAAAATTCTGTGTTGTGCAACAAATGTAAACTTTCCTTGGGGTCTCCTGTTAATGGTAAGTATTTTACAGAAGCATTTAAAAATCAAACTGATTAATAATTATCACTATTATTATTTAATAAAGAAACTATAGTTAAGCAAATTATCTCTATTCAATGTATGGATTGCTTTTTCAGCAATATCCTTAACATCAAATTTTCAATTAGTGTCTATTCTTTCATTTATTTTCTCATTTTTATTGAATCGTACTCACTTTCAGATTATTTACTTTTAACCATGTCTACAACTTTAAAAAAAGCTATAAAACAGATCTGGATTATCATTTCTTAGGTATTATTCTATTCTTAAGACTAAATGAGGGGGTTTGTTTTGACTTTTTTAATAAAAATTACAGACAGATCACCACCTGCTATTCAGAGTAGATAACACAGATAGCTCTAAATATAGCCATTGAGGATTTCATAAATGTCTACTAATATGAGATGTTAGTATGACTACAAGTACCTGTTAATGGGAGGTACCACTATTGAATTAAGTCACACAACATTATGTAGGTCAACTCTGAATTTCCAAAATTAGGTATCAAATTAACAACAAACTTATTGACTTTTTACTTGGATTCTTAAGTGGAAAACAAACATGATCATGTATATAAACTCTGAATTAATTATTGCATGATTTTAGGAGATATCTTAGAAACGGTCAGCTACTATTCAGCACAAGAAATAAAATTCCTAGATCATTTTTCCAAAAACTAAAAAAAATGTATGGTTTTGCACCGAAACGGGCCTGCACTGAGTAGTACCATTGCATCTTAGAAACTATTTTCAAAGTTGATTAAGTTTATGATTGTGTTTTAAGTACCTATATATTCTTAGATTAAGATTTTAAACTTAATTTTTAATTTCTTCAAATCTTTAGCCCCACCTCCTGCAATCAACAGTATTCCTTTCAATGCTGCTTCTGCACCAGCTAACCATCAACAAAACATCCGTACACCTCTGTCAGAATTTCCAGGAGTAAATGGAGTTTCAAACCTTGTTTTATCACCCCAAATAGATCCAAGTCTTATTGTATGGTACATTACAGCAAAAAATGTATGTAAATTATTTTATATATTTTTATAATGTAATACTATCTCTTATTTTACCCTCTACCATTAAATAATCTAACTAGAGTAATATTCTAAAAAAAAAAAACCATAAATTTTTAGCTACAAATTATCTCAAGAAATTTTAGAACCAACATATTAAGGTTTATTATTAAAACCTCACATTCCAAAACAGTCTACAGGGTGATTCAAAACTCTTGAGCAAAAATTCCAATGGGTGTAGCTACCCAATGACAATTCATAATCCTAGTAAAGGGATAGAAATAAAACTACAATGCCAGATATCATGTTTTAACTTATGCAGGGTATTTTAGATTAATGTTTCATAACTTCTAGTAGGAGTAGGGCTCACCTAGACGAATCACATAGGAATGGGGTGGTTGGAAATACACCCTAAAGAACTACAGGTTTTTATAAGTAGGCATGGAAGGTTGTAGAATTGCCAGTGGAAATTAAAATGTAACGTTTTAAAATTGAATTAAAACCAGCAAAATTGTTCGATTCCTGCATTTATTACATAGAAACCAATTTAAGAGCTGAAATTTTAATAAATGCTTAACCAGACCTAACCTAAGATAACTACCTTAAAAGCTCATAGTAGGTCATGACTTATTTTAAGCCTAAGAAATGAGAAATTACCACTGAAATGTCAGCTTTTTAATTGGTTTTATGTAATAAATGCTTGAATTGCAAAATTTTGCTGGTTTTAATCCAATCTCAAAAGGGTACATGTAAGTTTTTACTGGGCCTACAATCTCCCATGCCCACTCATAAAAACCCCTAGTTCATTAGGGGTGCTTTTCCAACCCCCCATTCATACATGATTCTGAGTCCTCTAGGTGTACTCTACGCTTCCTAGAAATTCTGAAACACCCTGTATACTGTATATACAAACTGTATAGTTTTTAGCCTTAAGGGATTGTATTTAAAATGTGACCATAACAAATTTATTGTCACACTCCCTAAATGACAAAAAACTTTACTCAGTTTTTATAAATCAGTTAAAATATGATACACATGACAGTGGAATTTCATTTTACCTCAATCATTTGCTCACTATAACTCATTTTTTATGGTAGCAAGAAACAATTCAACATAGTTTATTGCACTATAAGTTAAAATTTAATTTTTTTACTGCTTTCATATAGCTCATCAAATAATGCAACAAGTAATTTTCTGTATTGATTTATTTTTTACAGGATAGAGAGTACTTGCAGCGTGAGCTGTCTTTTTTGAAATCTCTAAAGGATTCTAAGAAGTGATCATTTGAAATACCTAGTCCTTTCTGATTTATGTTGCATACAACTTTTTTAGAGTTTAAAATATCTGTGATATATATTCATATGTTTTTTTGTTAAAAGAATAACTAAAAATAAAATGCATTTCTAGTCATCTATATTTCTTCTTTATCAATCTGAAAAAAAAAATACAATTTTGAGAATTGGTTAACTTAAATACTGCTTCCTTGGAAAATACTGAAACATCTTAAAAACTCTAGTTTGGAGAACACACATTTAGAGAGGTGGTTGTAGATCTTTCACATAATATATACCCTAACTTTGTTTAGATCAATGAAAACTTAAAAATTTTTTAGTTGTTCTATTGACATTCCAAAGTAACAATATAAGACTAATTTTACTGTATCCTTTTTCTCTTCAAAAAGGGAATTTTCAGCAATTCTTTAAGTTTTAATTTGAGCATAATTAATAGGTTCTTATTTTTAACAACTAAATTATACAAAATAGTAGGAATATTTTTTAAATCAAATTTTAAGCTAAATAAGAGAAGAATATGAGCAAGTTAAAATATTGCTTTTGCATACAGCTGTAGTTAAAACATTCCTGACCGTTCTGCATCATTGGTTAATTGGGTGCGCTGTAAGTTTTTTAAGAAAATACCTTGAGAATGAGAATTTTTTTAAATCTGTAAAGGTATGGATTTTGGAGCATTCTGGATAAAAGGTTTGTTACTCAAATAGTTTTCCCAAGGGTTTGAGTTGAAGTTAGAGCTATGCTACATTATAGTTTGGATTTTCTTAAAGACTTTAATATCTTTAATTTTAATAAAAGTTTTCTTTCAAACTAGCTTTTAAAATAAAAATTAAAGAAATTTAAATTTAATTATGACTTATTCTACTCTAAAGAAGCATTTTATTTTGAAGGACCGAGTGGTCAGAGCATCTGACTGCAAAGCCGTACCTCTGGGGTTCGAATCCCTGTTTGGCACTGATGTTAGTTTCTGTCCTTGTGTGATGAATGAATGTGCCCCCCCCTGTCTGTAAAAAGGGGTTGTGCGAGCGAATGTGTGAGTGGCGCGGGTAGAGTACCTCACCTCCGTAGCTCTGGTCCACAGGTGCTCGCTGGGTAGGGCAATTCAGTGGTCAAGGATAAATCCATTATCCACCCATTGGAAAAAAAATTTTGAAGGTAAACCTTAACTAATTTGAATAATTTTCAATTTTAAATCTTGAGACAAGTAGGAAATTTTTAAATTAGATAGGATTTAATTTCTATTGTTGACAAGTTTTGTTCAGTTTCTCCAAGACAATGCTAAAAACTCAGAGGCAGAACATTTAGATACTTTTATTGAAGGAAATATTTGTATTTGAACATTTATTAAATATCAATTTCAATGATTAAGTATTTTCTTCATTTAAAAATAATCAAAAGCAAATCAAGTATACAAATATTATGCTTATGCAACACAATTTTAAAAACATTTATAAATAACTTATAAACATCTAATATATTATCAACATCTTGTATCATAACTCAAATTTTAGAATAACACATAGTTTAAACTGCTTCAGTAAGGAATCGATTTGGATAAAATCTGAGACCTTCAATGGAATCATCCCTACATGCAAAGCTTTCTTTTTCCAGATATAGCAGCCTTTCTTTAGCAATAACAAGAGATGCTTTGGAAAAAACCGACAGCTCATCAGCTGTTAAAGAACCCTTTTCTAGAAGCAGTTCATTCACCTTGCTAGCTTCAGAGGCTGTGTCATAAGAATCTAACCGAAGAACCATCACTCCACTGTCAAATTTGTGAAGTTTGATTGGGAGATTCAACTTTTCCAACATCAAACAGGCATTTAATAAATCTTCAGGTGATAGCAGCTCAACACCTCTGGCTCTATTTACCCGACAGTACACCTCAGTTAAGGACAATATACCTCCTGCGTCTTGCAAGGGCTTCATCAAAGCCTCAGACAACTGCTTGGCTAATTCAGTGTGGAATGCACTACCAGAACCATATTCTGACTTCGTGACGGGATCACTGATGCCAAGACTCAATAAATAGGATTTGAATTGAATGGTTTCATCTTCACTCTCATCACTTTGTTTTTCTTTTAGTTTTTGGGACACCATTTTTGACAGATTTACCATTTCTTTCGCCATTTTCATCAAGCATTTCAGGTCTTCGAAAGCTTCTGATATAGTTCCATCAGTTGCTTCATTGCGATCACGAATTTGTCTTTCTATACCAACAATTCCAGCTCGATACTGTTTGCCTTTTGGGTATGAAGCCGAATGGTCTTCCCATGCTTTTTTCTGAAGAGCATCTGATAAAGCAGAGAAAAATTCTTTGTCTCCACCACCTCGGAAAGAGAACTTCACATAATTGAAAGGGCTGTACTTGACTGGTCCTGGTTTCTTATCCTCTTCTAGAATTGCACTCAGATGAGCTATTATTTTGGCACTTTTTGTCCAGGTGGCACTTTCCTTTTCAATGAGAACAATGTGAGATAAATTCAATATCATATCAGTATTAGGGTTTACATCATCTTTCCAACGAAGTCTATGACTTGTGAGGGTCAAAGTTCCTGATTCAAAAAGGGTCTTCTTATTCCCGTCATACAACTTAACAGTACCTTGTTGAAGAATTTCCGTCTCTCCCCTTTGAGTGTTATCCTCCCACCACTGAAAACGATCCATAACAAAAAGATTTTGAAATTTTATTTTAAGTAACAAGGAATCAACAAAAACCTTCAAGTGGGGAAATATACCATCAAGTTTGGATCTGAAAAGATAAAAAATATCTAAATAAATCTGATATTTTAAGTAAAACATAAGCAATATTAACATCTAAGAAATTAGATAAACGGGATCTAACTATACAACAAGAATCTTCTTAAGGGCTCTAGTTAAGATTTTAGCTTACGGCAGAAAAACTGAATTTTTAAACATTCTTCAAAATGGTAGGTCCATGCAAAACGTTTTTAGTAAATTTATGTGGTTATTGAATATGTATTAATCTTTTAATAACAAAAAAGGGCCCAACAACTTAATGCATTTTTATTTTAATCATATTTTTCTTAAAATGTACCATAGTACATTTAAAAATAACCCTTAACCTGATAGCCCCTATACTTTATAAGGGGACATCCTTAAATTACGTGGTGTTTTTTCCAAAATCTGGCCCCTCCCCCCTTGGTGAGATTTTGCTGAACCCCCCTCCCCCCCACGTGAGATTTACCTACAACTTTTAAACGTAACCTCAACGTAATACCGCATAATTTTGAATGGGAAAAGCCAACGGTTCGCTCAAACTGATACATCACCACAGTATCTTATCTGTGTGTATTCCTTTCTCATACTTAAAAAAAAGAAAATAGTATAATTTCTAACTTAAAAAGTTGATGTGAGATTTTAATCGACCCCCCCCCTTGGTGAGATTTTTCCAAACCCCTCCCCCCTTTTTCACCTCACATAATTTATGAATGTTCCCTAACTTATATTTAGTTAAAATCTGAATATTGTGTATATATTGTGTATGCATTTTTACACAGCCTCTAAAATATTGAATAGAATAATTTATTTTAGGTGGAGTTTAGTAGGGATATGAGACCAGACAATCGGAAGATAACTTTAACACTTATACTTAAAACAAAAGAACGAATTAAGTACAACATCGGAAAATGTAACAGGAGAAATTCTTGAATTTTAAACAGAAGTAGTAATAAAAAAACATTTACTTACAACTTGAACGACGAAAGAGTCTGTTTGTTGTGTTTTGTTGTCAAACAAAGCAAGCAACGCGCATGCTCCGATCGTTCATGAAAAGTTTGGTTGGTTGGTTCATCAAAAGTAGTCAAATCGGTTGGTTGGTTGGCTGGATAGTTATTGCATACTAATTTAAACACACGGGTGTACTCTGGTGGTAACTTTTAGCATTGACGCAAGTAGGAATTCAAACTCTTGCTTTTCGGAAACAATGATTGCGCATGTTTTTGAGATTGTTGAATAAAATTTAAACAAAGGGTACATTCGTAAAATCGAACTCGTTTAACCAGTTAAACGAATTATGCGAACTGAGCGTTCCTAAAGTCACCGGTTATTTCCATGAGGATAACTCGCCGTTCCTAAATTCGCTGTAACCGAAAAAAGTTCGTAACTCAAATAACTCAAAATTTCTCAGAGGGTTGCCAATTTGGCCTTTTTAAGGCCAAATTCGAGAAATTTGGCTTTTTTTCAAACTCGTTTGGCTTCGAAATTTTCGTTTGGCTTTTTTTGTTAAATCCTGAAAATTTGACCCCAAGTTTTCCCCATTTTTCTCTGTAGTTCATAGGCATTAGTAGTTCAAAATAACGTTTCTATTAATTTTCTGAGAAACGTTTTGGTACTTTGGTTCCTAATTCCCTTTGTGAGGGCTTCAAGTGAATTTCAGATTCAGAACAAGCATGGAAATTTTTAATTTTTAATAAATATTTTCATTTTTTTGAGCTCAGAGAACGTTTGATTACAGTCTTATTACCACCCCATGTTTAATAGGCGCGTTTAGCATTTTTGTTTTGAAATTTCAACTTGTATTTAATATAAATTAATAATGAAAACTCAAAAACTTTTCTGGATTTAAAAGAGTGTTTAGGGCATCTGGATTCTCGAAAAAAAAAAACAGATTGCAACATGGGCAAACATTTCACAATGTCTTGGTGATCCATTTCTTTTTGAAAACACAAAACAGAATCACGCGATGTCACTTTTAAGCTGAAGGGAAAAGCCCGCCAAGCCAACGCCAAGCAAGCAACTTAACAGAAAAAAGTTATGGTCGTTCGTATAATCTCAGTTTAACTCATGAAACGGAGGTCACGTGACCATACTTTTTTCGGTTTTCACCGTTTAACTGGTTAAACGAGTTCGATTTTACGAATGTACCCAAAGAGAGGCCTTCGGAAAACTTAATGAGCAATTTTAAAATATTAACCTATTTCAAAGTTTTTTTGGTTGGGATTTTCTTTGCATTGCTATTAACCTGTGCTAATAAGACAAGATACGACGTCATATCCGATGAAAACTTAATTATTTCATTCCACAGTACGCGCACGAATGAGCAAGGGATATATTTTTAACATCTTAAAGAGCAAAAATATGCAAAAGCAATGTTCAAGTTTTCCGAAAACCTTTTTAGCGCAAATCAGTAGGTATATGATTTCATACCTTTTCTCTCGCAATTTTCTTCAAAAGTATGGGTCGTAGAGGTAGGAGGTATATGTGGAATTTTATTTATTCCATGCAATAAGGCAGTGTTTCTCAACCGGGGGTACGCCGAGAGCTATTAAGGGGTAAGCCACGAATTATTTATTTTCAACTTTCAATGATTTTCAAGTTTTTCAACTTTATATTTAACTTTTGAGGAAGACCGAAAATTCGCTGAATGTGTTTCTCCAACCTTTAATATCAAAGGATGGTGCCAATTTACCAATGGCAGCTAACATTAGAGGCGTATAAAAGAGGGGGGATATATAATTTGATTTAGAACACGATTTCATTTAGAATAGGTTGAGGCCAGTGCTGAGAATGGGAGGACATCATACCAAAAAAATATTGTGTTTCTAACAAAACAAAAAAAAATGGCCAAGGCCCCCCCAAAAACAAAATTTTAGCTACATCACTGGTTAAAGAATAGAAAATTTCATTTTGAAATTGTTTAATAATATAACATTGAAAATGAGTTTGACCGTGTTTTAAAAGGTCAAATTTCAAAAATTTTCTGGGGGAGGACCCCCAGACCCCCCTGTTTAGTGAAAAGTTACAAGCAAATCACAAAAACTTGGTACAAAGGTTAATTTATTGATTTAAAACCACTGAACTGGGACTTTAAAGAAAAATATTATTTTTGGGGTAGTTAATCATAATTTTGTGCTAACCTTCTGAGGAGGAATCCTAAATCTCTAGGTCATCGTCCCCTCAATTTTCAGGAGCCGACGACGCCAACTGCATACTAGTGGTACGCAGGGGAATATCTGTACATTAATAATCCATAAATCTAAAAGGGACAGACAGCTTTCCAACAAGTGTGTTCATGTTAGTTTTTTTTTCATTTTTAGAAATTAAATTACTTTCACATACCCGCAGTTTTTGAAAAGGAAGAAGTAAATCCTGAATATTTAGGCAATAAACTAGGAGTTTTGTGGAGTATCGAGAATTTTTGGCGCAAGTTTAAAACTTCTGATGGTTGGCGAGATTTGGCTTTTTGACGTCACTTTTAGCATTGTATTAGGGTTGCTTTATAGCTAAAAAATCAATGCCAACTTGGCGCATCAGCAGTTCTGAACTTGCGCTGAATTTTTAAGTAGTAATGAGTGTAAAATAATGCAATAATTTTTTTTCACTGATTTCAACTCTATTTTACGAAATTATTAAAACACATTGTTAATTTACTATAACACTATTTATTTAAGCAAAACTTCAAGAATAGGACATTTTATAGGAAATATACACACAGAATTTGAAAGTATATCAAATATGGGTACTTTAAGATTAGATGGGTGCAAATATCCCCAATCGATCGACCAATATTGGCAACATTTTATTCTTTACACATAAAAATACAACAAAAATTAGAAGAACCGCTGCTAGTTGAATGTTAATGGTTTAGTTTTAGTTAATGGTTTTTTTATTTTGATATTTTATTATTTTTGGCAATTTAGCATAAAATTCTACGATTGGGCCCATCTAATTCTAAAAGTACCTAAATATATCAAATAATAATTATTTAAGTTGCGCTTTAAGAATTAAACTTTTAGGCACAAAAATTTCAAATGCAAGTTAGCAGGAACTTTAAAGTTGTGTCTGAGGACCTGCATTTCGTTTTTGTCCAACCATCGCATTTTGAAAAAATTTCTAGCGTTGTTCAAACAACTCATAAAAACAAAACTTTAAAATAACAAGTAAATAATGGGCTATCATATGTTCTGTAACTAAATCCTTAGGTATATTTCAGATTGGTAGCGTCCCCTAATATAAAACATGGTCAAGCAACAATTACTTTTATTTCACTGTTCCTCATTGGGATTACTACTGACATTTCCCAGAGTCCCAATAATAATGCCATAAGTCAGTAAACTGCCAATAATAGAAATAAAAAGAGATCTGTTAAAATCATACATCCTCCACAAGGTCAACCTTTTATAAGGATTTTGGTTCTGAAATAAAAGAGCTTTCAAATCCTTATGCTGAGAAGGGATATGCCCTGGCAGAGACATCGCTGCATTTTGAGATTGTAGAGCAGCGTCTGATGCTAAAGTGGCTGCTACAATTATTCTCAAAAGGACTAAAAGGTTGCTGGTTGCCGTTGTTAAGCAGTCGGAAATTTCATTGTAACTGAGTTGAGGAGTAAAGGCATATGTATAGCCTGTCCAGAACACGCCAGTCATTATGTTGAAAGTTATGGAGAAAACGCTGAAGCAGTACATATCATCCAATAACATTAAAATATCAGTGGATTCTCTATGAATTTCAATCAGTGCTTTGCTGTCCCTTTCTGAAGAAATAATTTTCATTCGGGCTTTTATACACTGAAAACAGTTAGCTAAGATTTCACACAGACTACAGTAGTACACGCAAATGTTGAATAAGAACAGGTATGTCATCCGGAAGTACACTCCTTGTATGAACTTAGAAAAAGTAGAGTAAGATAAAAAGCTGTTAGGTGGACCTTCATCGTTCAATTGAGTCACGACTCCTGTTTCTTCAATCAACATAAAATACGAAACACTCTCTACCGACAGAACTAAAGTAAACAGAAACCATTGAAAGTACACTAAACGTTTAGTTCTTTTTAAGAAGGTGTGGGTGCGTAGCTGATTCGAAATTCGTGAGAGCCTACTGAATAACACCGGGAGTCGTCGACGGTCCCTGTACAACGATACAAAAACTAAACAAGTGAAAATTATGCTGATTAAGTTTGTGAGTGGCGCTTTCTTTTCTGAAGAAGTGACCAAAGTCAGAGACTCGTCAAAAATCATTGACATGATTAAAAGTGCTATGGGGTACTTTGGAAACTTTGATAGGACACGCCAGAATTTTTCGGAACTAAAATCAATGTATTCAATTCCAAGTACTTGAAACCAGATCAAAAGAGGCATGAATACCTTCTGTAGATCTTTAAAATCACCATTAGTATAAGAAAAACTGTCTCTTTCCTTATCCACAACCATCTTTAAGCACTTCACCCGCTAGTGGTAGTAAAATTATTCCTTCCAATATCCCTCAAGAAAATTCTTTGTGCTACCTATCCAACCACAATATCTTGATTACAAATATTAACATTGCCATTTTCTGGTAACATGGTACCAAAAAATACTGAAGTTGTTTAACCATCCACATTGCACAATGCAGATAAAATTACTACATGGTTCTAATATCTTTGGAAATGAATTCATGTTTTTAGGTGTAAAGATAGCTGCAATTCTGGTTTCATTAACACAGAAATGGGAATGCTTTTCATTTTCTCCAAACGTAAAATTATGTTCTATGTTCTATTAAGTATTAGTACAAGGAACACTTGTGAAATTTGTTCCCTTGAATTTTGATATCATCTAATATCCCGATATAAAAGTGAGAAGTTTAATATAACATCATGAGAAGTAACAATTCGAGGATCATTTTCAGTAATAATAATAAATTGACTATCATCTTTTATTTGTAATTTAGTGAAAATATCGATAAAAAAAATGAAAAATATACATTAAACGTGTTTTTCAAAATTATACATTTTCTGGGAATTCCCTTTAATTAATAAATTGATGTCAAGAGTTCATTTAATAAACTTTGTAAGGCATTAAATTAAAAATAACTAAATATCAACTATACAATTATAATAGTCTCCGTAGTACCTACATATCTTTTATGATAAACCTAGATAGATCAGTGGAGCTGTACACTATCTCTCTATATATAATGAAGGTGTCCCTGGGTTCCTGGGTTCCTGGGTTCCTGCCTGCCTGGGTTTGTCCGGAACAGATTTGGCTCAATTTCTCCAAAACTACCCGTCCGAATCGAACCAAACTTGGTACACATACGTATGGGGACGGGGGAAAGACAATGACATCATTTCCAAATTTCTAAAACCACCCCTTCACCCCCTTTTAGGCCTTTTTGTAAAAATCGCCTTACTTCTCCACTAAAGAAGATCTGTTTAACTCGCATTGTTGCAAATAATACAACAAAAACAATTTTAAACATAAAACAAAGTATTTAAAGATAAAACTTGGCTAAAATTGTTTTAAATGTTTTAAAAAGGTTATTAATAATTAAAAAAATTAAAAACGACCCTTATAAAAAACTTTATAACAGTATTTTCTTATTAAAAACTTCATTTTCCATGAAACTTTAAGTTGAAATAGAAAGTTTTAAGAATTAGACTGGTTAAAGTAAAGATTACATCATGCAGTTTTTTTAGAAAGTTGATGATAGAAACACTAGATCAATTTGTTATTTAACCTTATAATTTGTTTCTTTGGTGTAGTTTAACGGGATTTTTTTTTTTCCAATTTAAACAGGGGGTATTTACAAATTTTGGGATTTCAAAAGTCTGTAATAATTTTAATGGATTTTTTTCACTTATCTCTCTATATATAATGAAGGTGTCCCTGGGTTCCTGGGTTCCTGCCTGCCTGGGTTTGTCCGGAACAGATTTGGCTCAATTTCTCCAAAACTACCCGTCCGAATCGAACCAAACTTGGTACACATACGTATGGGGACGGGGGAAAGACAATGACATCATTTCCAAATTTCTAAAACCACCCCTTCACCCCCTTTTAGGCCTTTTTGTAAAAATCGCCTTACTTCTCCACTAAAGAAGATCTGTTTAACTCGCATTGTTGCAAATAATACAACAAAAACAATTTTAAACATAAAACAAAGTATTTAAAGATAAAACTTGGCTAAAATTGTTTTAAATGTTTTAAAAAGGTTATTAATAATTAAAAAAATTAAAAACGACCCTTATAAAAAACTTTATAACAGTATTTTCTTATTAAAAACTTCATTTTCCATGAAACTTTAAGTTGAAATAGAAAGTTTTAAGAATTAGACTGGTTAAAGTAAAGATTACATCATGCAGTTTTTTTAGAAAGTTGATGATAGAAACACTAGATCAATTTGTTATTTAACCTTATAATTTGTTTCTTTGGTGTAGTTTAACGGGATTTTTTTTTTCCAATTTAAACAGGGGGTATTTACAAATTTTGGGATTTCAAAAGTCTGTAATAATTTTAATGGATTTTTTTCACTTAGAATGGATAATTGGGTAACTGTCGTAATTAAATGTGCAACACCGGAACTGGATGGTTAGGTTAGATTTACACAGTTGGAACCGGGAGGGAAAAGGCACAGGGAGCACGGTGATGAAAATGCACCGGGAACACCGAGATGAAAAGGCACCGGGGACACCAAGATGAAAAAGGCACCGGGATATGAAAAAATACTGGGAACACCGGGATATGAAAAAATACTGGGAACACCGGGATATGAAAAACTACCAGGATGATTGGTAATTATGGTTACAGAAAATTAGGCATGTAACTTGAGAAAATTTTAATAAATTGATACACTCCACCCGTGCAAGGCCGGGCATATCAGCTAGTATTTAATAAAATTAAGTTTAATTTTGATATCTATCTATCTATCTATATATAACTAAAACTGTTTGTGGCTATGTATGTATGTGTAACATCTCCTCCCAAAATACGCCGCAGGCGTACATAAAACTCGGTATATAGACGTATCTCGAGGCGGGAACGACGACCATCAACTTTTCCAAGTTCGAAAATCGAATATTTACGAGTAATTAACGATTTTATGGTCAAAAACGCTTATTTCTCCATTTCTCTACCAGAGTAGATCCGCTTGACTCACTATTGTAACAAATGAGATTAAAACATGAAAATTACATTTCCTTTCAAACTACGCCGCAGGCATGGACAAAACTCGGTATATAGACGTATCTAGAGACGAGGAATATAAATACAAAGTTTTTCAAGTTCGAAAATCGAATATTAACCTGTAATTTAACATTTTTATGGTTAAAAATGCTTATTTTTCTACAAGAGTAGATCTGCTTGACTCACTATTGTTAATGCTTATTTTTCTACTAGAGTAGATATGCTTGACTCACTATTGTTATGAGAGGAAAACCTTAAAATTAAATATTTTACTAGGGGAAACTATAAATGTGCAACATAGGATTTGGATGGGTTTGGGTAAATATAAACAGTTGGAACCGGGATGAAAAAGTCGCCGGGAACACCAACATGAAAAAAGACACCGGGAACGCAAGGATATTAAAAATTACCTGGAATACCGGGATATTAAAAATTACCGGAAATACCGGGATCTGAAAAATTATCGGGAACACCGGGATAAGAAAAACTACCGGGAACACCGGGATGATTGGTAATTGAGGTTTCAGAAAAATTAAGACATGTAACTTGAGAAAACTTTAAAAAAATAAATTGATACACTACACCCGTGCAAGGCCGGGCATATCAGCTAGTATATAACTAAAACCGTATGTGGCTGGGTATGTGGGTATGTGTTGCATCTCCTCCCAAAATACGCCGCAGGCGTACACAAAACTCGGTATATAGACGTATTCTGAGGCGAGGATTATCAACACGAACTTTTCCAAGTTCGAAAATCGAATATTTACGAGAAATTAACGATTTTATGGTCAAAAACGCTTATTTCTCCATTTCTCTACTAGAGTAGACCTGCTTGACTCACTATTGTAACAAATGAGATTAAAACATGAAAATTACATCTCCTCTCAAACTACGCCGCAGGCGTGGACAAAACTCGGTATATAGACGTATCTGTAGACGAGGATTATCAATACAAAGTTTTCCAAGTTCGAAAATCGAATATTTACGAGAAATTAACGATTTTATGGTCAAAAACGCTTATTTCTCCATTTCTCTACTAGAGTAGACCTGCTTGACTCACTATTGTAACAAATGAGATTAAAACATGAAAATTACATCTCCTCTCAAACTACGCCGCAGGCGTGGACAAAACTCGGTATATAGACGTATCTGTAGACGAGGATTATCAATACAAAGTTTTCCAAGTTCGAAAATCGAATATTTACGAGAAATTAACGATTTTATGGTCAAAAACGCTTATTTCTCCATTTCTCTACTAGAGTAGACCTGCTTGACTCACTATTGTAACAAATGAGATTAAAACATGAAAATTACATCTCCTCTCAAACTACGCCGCAGGCGTGGACAAAACTCGGTATATAGACGTATCTGTAGACGAGGATTATCAATACAAAGTTTTCCAAGTTCGAAAATCGAATATTTACGAGAAATTAACGATTTTATGGTCAAAAACGCTTATTTCTCCATTTCTCTACTAGAGTAGACCTGCTTGACTCACTATTGTAACAAATGAGATTAAAACATGAAAATTACATCTCCTCTCAAACTACGCCGCAGGCGTGGACAAAACTCGGTATATAGACGTATCTGTAGACGAGGATTATCAATACAAAGTTTTCCAAGTTCGAAAATCGAATATTTACGAGAAATTAACGATTTTATGGTCAAAAACGCTTATTTCTCCATTTCTCTACTAGAGTAGACCTGCTTGACTCACTATTGTAACAAATGAGATTAAAACATGAAAATTACATCTCCTCTCAAACTACGCCGCAGGCGTGGGCAAAACTCGGTATATAGACGTATCTTGAGACGTGGATTATAAATACAAAGTTTTCCAAGTTCGAAAATCGAAAATTAACCTGTAATTAACATTTCCATGAGTTAAAAATGCTTATTTCTCTACAAGAGTAGATCTGCTTGACTCACTATTGTTAATGCTTATTTTTCAACTAGAGTAGATCTGCTTGACTCACTATTGTTAATGAGATGAAAACCTTAAAATTAAATATTTTACTAGGGAAAAATATAAATGTGCAACATAGGAACTGGATGGGTTTGAGTAAATATAAACAATTGGAATCGGGATAAAAAGACGCCGGGAACACCAACACGAAAAAAGACAACGGGAACGTCGGGATATTAAAAATTACCGGGAATACCGGAACATGAAAAACTACCGGGAAAACCGGGATACGAAAAACTACCGGGAACACCGGGATTTAAAAAACTACCGAGAACCTCGGGATGATTGGTAATTGAGGTTACAGAAAAATTAGACATGTAAAACTTGAGAAAACTTTTAAAAAATAAATTGATACACTACACCCGTGCAAGGCCGGGCATATCAGCTAGTATATAACTAAAACCGTATGTGGCTGGGTATGTGGGTATGTGTTGCATCTCCTCCCAAAATACGCCGCAGGCGTACACAAAACTCGGTATATATACGTATTCTGAGGCGAGGATTATCAACACGAACTTTTCCAAGTTCGAAAATCGAATATTTACGAGTAATTAACGATTTTATGGTCAAAAACGCTTATTTCTCCATTTCTCTACTAGAGTAGACCTGCTTGACTCACTATTGTTAATAAGATGAAATCCTCAAAATTAAATATTTTAATGGGGAAAAACTCGATAATTGTCTATTTAAAAATTATATCTGTTGAGAAAACACCAAAATAAATTTTTGCAATTAATTTTTAAAAATTATTTCCCTTATTTTAAGATTTTCTTATGAATAAGTCGAAATAGCGAAAAACTAGCTGTATACTAGAAATACTCAACTTATTTCAATGACTGGTTTGAGTAAATAACGCATCTCACGTAAATATTTGAAACATTTTTATTATGAAAATTTCCTTGCATTAAGCTTCTAACCATTTCTTTCTAGCTTATTTGCAGTGATATATTTTTCAATATATATTTATTATGAAATGTTTCTTGCATTAAGCTTCTAACCATTTCTTTCTAGCTTATTTGCAGTGATATATTTTTCGATATATATTTATTACGAAATGTTTCTTGCATTAAGCTTCTAACTATTTCCTTCTAGCTTATTTGCAATGATTATTTTTCGATACATATTTGTTATGAAATTTTTCTTGCATTAAGCTTCTAACTATTTCCTTCTAGCTTAATTGCAGTGATAAATTTTTTCATACATTTTCACTTTTCTTCCTCATTGCTGTATAACTGCAATTTAAGTTTCATAAAATGCCAAAGAAAAAACGCAAGTCAATTGGCCAAGCTGATCCGAGAGCAAAGAAAGCAAAGCTTTTGCGTGCTAACGAAACAGAAAGTCAGCGTGATTTACGTCTTCAATCAATGCGTGAAACTGCATGCTCTTCCAGGGCCTTAGAATCTGAAGAGCAGCGTGAACTCCGCCTTCAATCAAAACGTGAAACTGCATGCTCTTCAAGGGCCTTAGAATCTGACGAGCAGCGTGAACTCCGCCTTCAGTCAATGCGTGAAACTGCAGAAACTTCAAGGGCCTTAGAATCCGAAGAGAAACGAGATATTCGTCTTGAAATTAAGCGAGAAAATGAGAGGGTACAACGAGCGTCAGAATCCAATGAGGATAGAAGAGTTCGGCTCAGTGAAAAACGAGAAGCTTCAAAAATGCATCGCATAACACATTTGCAAACTTCTCTCCTCTTAGAAGGTTTCAATTACGATGCCAAGAAAACATATCATGATTATAACGATGTCGTCATTGGCAACATGGACAAAGAATGTACCCACTGTGGTGCTATGAAATACAAAACCGAACCTCCTGGGATGTGTTGCTGTAGCGGGAAAGTTAGCCTTCCGGCTCTCGAATCTCCCCCAGAACCTTTACTTTCCTACATGTCGGGAGACACGCCTGATTCAAAGCACTTTCTGAATAACGTGCGAAAGTATAATTCCACTTTCCAGATGACTTCGTTCGGAGCTTCATCAGTCGTTGACCAAGGTGGATTCAGAACGACGTTCAAAGTGCAGGGTCAAGTCTACCACAGAGCCGGTTCGCTTCTTCCTCCACAAGGTGAACCCCCAAAGTTTCTCCAAATATACTTCGTGGGGAACGAAGAAGTCGAAGTCAGTACACGTTGTAACTACATACCAGGAGTGCGACCCGATGTAGTTTGCAACTTACAAAGGATGTTTCACGAGCATAATCTGCTCATAAAATCCTTCAAAACTTCTCTGGAAGATATGCCCTCAGACGAATGTGTTTTAGTGTTGAATGCAGAAAAGAGACCAAAAGGAGAGCATCCGAGGCGATTTAATAATCCGGAAAATGATGATATGGGTGTCATAATTACGGAAGGATCAGAGAACGACAGGAGAGACGTAATTCTAAAGAAAAGAAGCGGTTCTTTGCAGAGAATATCGGAGACTCACCGATTATACGACTCTCTTCAATATCCGGTGATATTTCCACAAGGGCAGGATGGCTACAATCTAAATATCCTGCAGTCAAATCCAAATACTGGAGGAAAAAGTAGTAAAAAAGTAAGCATGAAGCAATTTTACGCTTTTAGGCTGATGATTCGAAACTCCTACAATCATATTTTGAACTGTAGGTATCTTTTCCAGCAATTCCTGGTGGATATCTATGCAAAAATTGAAGCAGAACGCCTCCTCTACATCAAGCTGAACCAAAGCAAGCTTCGAAGTGAGGAGTACATCCACCTGAAAGATGCTATTTCGAAGGATAAAAACGTGAACGATATAGGTAAAGCAGTCATTCTCCCTGCTACCTTCACCGGAAGCCCACGCCAAATGCATGAGTACGCACAGGACGCGATGACATACGTAAGGTCTTACGGTCGGCCGGATTTGTTTATCACGTTCACGTGTAACCCTAACTGGCCAGAAATTTTGCAAGAGCTAACTCGGGGACAAACATCAAACGATCGGCACGACATTATAGCCAGAATATTTAGGCAAAAACAGCAAAAATTAATACATATTCTCACCAAGAGCTGCGTGTTTGGGGAAGTCAGGTGTTGGATGTACACCATAGAATGGCAGAAGAGAGGGCTTCCTCATTCCCATAACTTGATTTGGCTCAAAGATAAGATAACACCAACACAAATTGATAATGTCATTTCGGCCGAAATTCCAGATCAAGAAACGGACCCTCTTCTCTACGACATTATCAAAAAGCACATGATTCACGGCCCGTGTGGAAATTTAAATAAGAACTCTCCCTGTATGAACGATGGAAAATGCTCCAAACAATACCCCAGGCAGCTAATAAAAGAAACTCAAACCGGCGAGGACGGGTACCCGAAATACAGAAGAAGAGACATCAGCGATGGTGGACTCACCGCGAAAATAAAAGTTCGCGGTGAAGAAATCGAAGTCGATAACAAGTGGGTCGTTCCATACTCGCCGTTGCTCTCTAAAATATTCAACGCCCATATAAACGTAGAATATTGCAACTCCATTAAATCAATCAAATATATCTGCAAATACATTAACAAGGGAAGCGATATGGCTGCTTTTGGCTTGACAGACACCTCTGATGAAATCTCCCAATACCAACTGGGAAGGTACATAAGCACAAGTGAAGCCGTTTGGAGAATTTTCAGCTTTCCCATTCATGAGAGACATCCCGCTGTTCAACATCTCAGCGTTCATTTAGAAAATGGACAGAGAGTCTATTTCACTGAAGAAAACGCTGGAATCATGGCTGCCGACCCTCCAAAGACTACCCTCACGGCATTTTTTCGCCTTTGTGAAACAGATGTCTTTGCAAAGACACTACTCTACTCAGAGGTCCCTCGATATTACACTTGGGATTCTGGAAAGAAGATGTTTTGTAGAAGGAAAAGGGGTGTCCAAGTATCGGACGACGGCATTATGTCGAGTGATGCCTTAGGGAGAGTGTATGGTGTGCATCCATCAAATGCTGAATGTTTCTTCCTGAGAATGCTGTTGCACACAGTCCGAGGTCCGACCTCTTTCGAAAACATCAGGACTGTGGATGGTCAAATTTGCAACACTTTCCGAGAGACTTGCGAAAAGCTTGGTTTACTCGAAGACGATCAACATTTGGAAAAGGCTATGTCTGAAGCGTCACTCTCATCCTCTCCAGAAAAAATGAGAGATTTGTTTGCCGTGATTTTATCACTGTGCAATCCTTCTAAGCCCAAAGCCATGTGGGAAAAGTACAGAGAAGGCATGAGCGAGGACATTCTTCACAGACACGAAAAGGTCTTGAAGGGAAAAATTCAAGCAACCTCCGAAATTCTAAACGAAGCTTTAGTCCTGATTGAAGGAAAATGCCTGACCATCTGCAACAAAACTTTGCCTCAGTTGGGACTGGAGGCTCCATTGAAAAAAACATCGTCCATCATTGATGCGGAGTTACTTCGAGAAAAACACTACGACACAGTCGAGTTAGAAACGTACGTCCAAACGAGAAAGCCCCTCTTGACGATGGAACAGCGAATTGCGTTCGACGGTATCATCGAAAGCGTCAACGCCGAAGAGGGAGGCATTATTTTTCTAGATGCTCCAGGAGGAACTGGAAAAACGTTTCTAATGAATTTGATACTGGCAGAAGTTAGAGCCAGGAGCAATATTGCTGTAGCTGTTGCTTCATCTGGCATAGCTGCAACTCTGATGGATGGCGGTCGTACTGCGCATTCGGCGTTGAAATTGCCTTTGAATGTCGGAAGGGAAGAGAATCCCGTCTGCAACATCAGCAAATCTAGCGGCCAAGCCAAAGTGCTTTAAACCTGCAAAATTATCGTGTGGGATGAGTGCACGATGGCACATAAGAAGTCTCTAGAAGCGCTAGACAGAAGTTTGAGGGATCTACGATCGACCGACAAGTTACTAGGAGGAGTTCTTCTACTTCTTGCCGGTGATTTTCGTCAAACTCTTCCCGTTATTCCGAAATCGACGCCGGCCGACGAATTGAATGCCTGCCTTAAAATGTCTCCTTTCTGGACGTTTGTTCGCAGGTACACCCTGAGAAAGAATATGAGAATCACTGGAGGGGACGAAAAAAATTTTGCAGAAAAACTTTTGGCGATAGGTGATGCCACATTTCCCAACGAGAACGGGGAAGTATCATTTCCAGAGGATTTCTGCACAACAGTTAAAACACATCAACAACTGATTGAAGCCATCTATCCCAACATCCAAAATAATATCAGAAATCAGGCGTGGTTGTGTGAGAGAGCCATCTTAGCTCCTAAAAATGATGCTGTCCATGAGTTAAACACACTTATACAGAAGAAGATTCATGGGAAAGTGACTGAGTATAAATCAATCGACTTAGCGTTGGACGATGAGGACTCAGTTAATTTTCCGACCGAATTTTTAAATTCCCTGAACCCTTCTGGAACTCCACCACATCACCTGGAATTGAAAGTAGGCTCGGTCATCATGCTGCTACGAAACATCGACCCGCCGAAACTGTGCAACGGAACCCGGTTAACCATCAAGAGGCTTTATCCAAACGTGATTGAAGCTACAATCATCACAGGGAATGAGAAGGGACAGGATGTCTTTATTCCTAGGTTACCCTTGATTCCCACGGATTTCCCTGTCCTTTTTAAGAGGATACAGTTCCCGGTCAAACTGGCATTTGCAATGACCATAAATAAGGCACAAGGGCAATCCATCAAAAGGTGTGGCATCAATCTAAGTGATCCCTGTTTTTCTCACGGACAGTTGTACGTTGCCTGTTCCAGAGTCGGGTCTCCAAAAAATCTGTTCATCCTTGCTCCTGGTGGTAAAACGAAAAATGTTGTGTATAGTCAGGCCTTAATTTAAGTTGATGGTTTGCGTATGTGGCCCACCTATAAAAAGGTGCTGTGCATGCGAATGTAGCCCCCCTTTAAAAAGGGGTTGTGCATGCAAATGTGACATCCCTATAGAGAAAGGATGTGAATGCGAATGTGCCCCCCTGTAAAAAGGGGATGTGCAGGCGTATGCGGCCCCCCTGTAAAAAGGGGTTGTGCAGGCGAAAGTATGTGTTGCGAGGGAGATATCTCCCTCTTCAATGGATTTCATATTTCATGTATATATGTAAATAAACATCTGTTTTCGGTTACAATTTGTTTTTGATTGATCTTCTAACTGTATAAGAATCATCACTAATTGTCTCAAGTCATTAAATTTGATAGGATAGTAGTTTCATAAAATGATAGTTTTTATAACAGTTACCAAATGTAATTTTAAATGTATGAATAACATTGAGCTCTTCAAACGATAGTTTTTATTCATTTCCAGCACTTATAAGTACATGTTGAATTGTATTTCATAAACATTTATTTTTTAATTAACTATACTTCTTAAAATTCAGTTGAAGTACCAAAAATATTCCAAAACAAAAAATTGAGGAAAAAGGAAACTAGACTAAGCTAAGAAAAACATAAATTGTAATGTAATAATTGAAATGTAACTTGAGAAAACTTAAAAAAAAATTATACATTCCACCCGTGCAAGGCCGGGCATTTCAGCTAGTATATAACTAAAACTGTTTGTGGCTATGTATGTGGGTATGTGTTACATCTCCTCCCAAACTACGCCGCAGGCGTACACAAAACTCGGTATATATACGTATTCTGAGGCGAGGATTATCAACACGAACTTTTCCAAGTTCGAAAATCGAATATTTACGAGTAATTAACGATTTTATGGTCAAAAACGCTTATTTCTCCATTTCTCTACTAGAGTAGACCTGCTTGACTCACTATTGTAATAAATGAGATTAAAACATGAAAATTACATCTCCTCTCAAACTACGCCGCAGGCGAGGACGAAACTCGGTATATAGACGTATCTGGAGAAGAGGATTATCAATACAAAGTTTTCCAAATTCGAAAATCGAATATTAACCTGTAATTAACGTTTTTATGGCTAAAAATGCTAATTTCTCTACTAGAGTAGATCTGCTTGACTCACTATTGTTAATGCTTATTTTTCTACTAGAGTAGATCTGCTTGACTCACTATTGTTATGAGAGGAAAACCTTAAAATTAAATATTTTACTAGGGGAAACTATAAATGTGCAACGTAGGAACTGGATGGGTTTGGGGAAATATAAACAGTTGGAACCGGGATGAAAAAGGCGCCGGGAACACCAACATGAAAAAAGACACCGGGAACGCCGGGATATTAAAAATTACCGGGAATACCGGAACATGAAAAATTACTGGGAACATCGCGATATGAAAAATTACCGGGAACACCGGGATAAGAAAAACTACCGGGAACATCGGGATGATTGGTAATTGAGGTTACAGAAAAATTAGACATGTAACTTGAGAAAACTTTAAAAATAAATAGATACACTACACCCGTGCAAGGCCGGGCATATCAGCTAGTCTATATATTACTAAAACCTTTTGTGGCTATGTATGTGTGTGGGTATGTGTTACATCTCCTCCCAAAATACGCCGCAGGCGTACACAAAACTCGGTATATAGACGTATTCTAAGGCGAGGATTATCAACACGAACTTTTCCAAGTTCGAAAATCGAATATTTACGAGAAATTAACGATTTTGTGGTCAAAAACGCTTATTTCTCCATTTCTCTACTAGAGTAGATCCGCTTGACTCACTATTGTAACAAATGAGATTAAAACATGAAAATGCATATCCTCTGAAAATACGCCGCAGGCGTGGATAAAACTCGGTATATAGACGTATCTGGAGACGTGGGTTATAAATACAAAGTTTTCCAAGTTCGAAAATCGAATATTAACCTTTAATTTAACATTTTTATGGTTAAAAATGCTTATTTTTCTACAACAGTAGATCTGCTTGACTCACTATTGTTAATGCTTATTTTTCTACTAGAGTAGATCTGCTTGACTCACTATTGTTAATGAGATGAAAACCTTAAAATTAAATATTTTACTAGGGGAAACTATAAATGTGCAATGTAGGAACTGGATGGATTTGAGTAAATATAAACAGTTGGAACCGGGATGAAAAAGGCGCCGGGAACACCAACATGAAAAAAGACACCGGGAACGCCGGGATATAAAAAATTACCAAGAATACTGGAACATGAAAAATTACCGGGAACATTGGGCTATGAAAAATTACCGGGAACACCGGGATAAGAAAAACTACCGGGAACACCGGGATATGAAAAACTACCGGGAACATCGGGATGATTGGTAATTGAGGTTACAGAAAAATTAGACATGTAACTTGAGAAAACTTTTAAAAAATAAATTTATACACTACACCCGTGCAAGGCCGGGCATATCAGCTAGTATATAACTAAAACCTTTTGTGGCTGTGTGTGTGGGTATGTGTTACATCTCCTCCCAAATTACGCCACAGGCGTACACAAAACTCGGTATATAGACGTATTCTGAGGCGAGGATTATCAACACGAACTTTTCCAAGTTCGAAAATCGAATATTTACGAGTAATTAACGATTTTATGGTCAAAAACGCTTATTTCTCCATTTCTCTACTAGAGTAGATCCGCTTGAATCCCTATTGTAACAAATGGGATTAAAACCTCAAAATTACATCTCCTCTCAAATTACGCCGCAGGCGTGGCCAAAACTCGGTATATAGACGTATCTGGAGACGAGGATTCTAAATACAAAGTTTTCCAAGTTCGAAAATCGAATATTAACCTGTAATTTAACATTTTTATGGTTAAAAATGCTTATTTTTCTACAAGAGTAGATCTGCTTGACTCACTATTGTTAATGCTTATTTTTCTACTAGAGTAGATATGCTTGACTCACTATTGTTATGAGAGGAAAACCTTAAAATTAAATATTTTACTAGGGGAAACGATAAATGTTCAACATAGGGGGATGGGTTTGGGTAAATATAAACAGTTGGAACCGGGATGAAAAAGACGCCGGGAACACCAACATGAAAAAAGACGCCTGGATATTAAAAATTACCGGGAACACCGGGATACGAAAAATTACCGGAAATACAGGGATATGAAAAATTACCGGGGACATCGGGATGATTAGTAATTGAGATTAAAGAAAAATTAGACATGTAATTTGAGAAAACTTTAAAAAAATTAATTGATACACTCCACCCGTGCAAGGCCGGGCATATCAGCTAGTATTTTTATAAAAATAGTTGCTTCTATCTTCTGTACAAAACAATTCCACGCAATATGTTTTTTAATTGTGAAATGAGTAATTAAAATTATGGTAGCATATTTGCTATTATGGGCGTAACCCTATTAACCTTGGGCGTAACCGTAAGTAGAGTAAATCCATGCATGGGGGTCTTGGTAGCATATTAGCTATCATAAAATATTTTAAAAAAAACTTTGTATTGGGAAAGTGTTTGACTATATAATATATTCGTTTGTTCATTTTTATACGAAAAAAAGTGCGTTTTTTCCTAAATTTAATTAATTTTTATTTTTTTTAAAGTACTCAATTTTACACAAAATATCAAATAATTTTATTAAAAATTAAATATAAAGTTATAATGTGATACTAAATAAACAATTCCATACATACATTATAAAGAAAATACTTTTATTACATTGAAAACATCCGTTTTACGACTTTGAAAGTTGCAACGCCACCTTTTTTATAATAGAAATTTCATACAGAGGCTAATTTGAGGAGTAAATAAATTTGAGAGTCCTCAAAATATTTCTAATATGTGCCTAGATAAAACTCTCGGTATTCATTACTTTGTATGCAAAATTAATAAGGAAAACAATTTTTTTTGGGGGGGGGGGGGTGTTGCATAAAAACTGAATAAATACTGGTTTAATATATATATATATATATGTTAAAACCTATAAAACAGGAATACTTTTAAATATATAAATAAGTTAAGTTTTTTAGGTCATTCTACCCAGAAACATAACTATTTTCCGAAAAATTTAAAATCTTTGAAATCTATCAATCTGTTTGGCATTAGAGGGTTAATAAAACAATTACTAAAAATAACTTCTCGTTATTTGTAATTTATTTATTATTTATACATTTTTCTGCGAATGTATCATTTTAATTATGTCAAATGAATTGAAAAAAGACGAGACAAACGTAAGATCACACACATGGCTTTACTCCACAATGTTAACCATACAAAACAGATATTCCGATCACAAAGTTGAGACAACGATGGCTTAGCAATTCATGTTTCAGATTCTCCTTCGAAAGCTTTGATGATAATACTGTTTGCAACTTCTAAAGACTTACGCCAAGCTTCTTCAGCAGTTTTGTTCATGACACTGGGACCTAAAGCTTCTTTGAGATAACCTATCAGTACTGTGCCTAGATTCTGTAATAAAAATTAAAATATTTTAATATAATGCATTAAAGTAATAAGTAATGAATTAGTTAGAATGAATTAAAATGTATTACATTAATTTTAAACGTAAAATTCAGTAAAGAAAGTGGAAAAAATACCATCATTTTAACTTCTCCATCCAAGTTACAAGTGTAGTTTCATTTAAAGCCCTGGATGAAGACGCTACTTAACTTAACGTAGCTTCATTCAGGGCTTTAGTTTCATTTGAATTGTTGAATATTCTTGTTATAGACTTTTTCAATCAATAGTTTAAATTTTTTTGTGTACAGGCTATATATAACACAATACTTCACAAACACTTTATTTAAAATTTAATAATACGGTAAACACTTCAGCTTTTAAGAAGTAATAAAAAAAACAATAATCTTGGCTTATCACAGTCATCACTAATCATTTAGCTCTATAATTTGCTTTTGTCATGCGCAATTTAAACGTGGATAAAGCTTATGCACCTTTAAACTCTCAAACGTTAACAAAACAAGTAAAAATTGTATGTTGCAGATCTAAAATTGAGTTGTATTACATAGGTGCTGGTACTGCTAGAGCCGCTTAATGGTTGATTTACTAAAATTAAAATAATTTTTCTAGCCTCTTTAAATTTGTGGCACGTTAACTTACTATACCACTCATCTGACAGGAGTTTTGCATATTCTTACCAGAAAATGCTGAGAGGAGATGTTTCTGGGCTTGTGGCTAACTCCCACTTTGTTTAAGATTTGTACCAGACATTCGACATCATTCAAGTTGTCGACGATGGAATTCAGTGCATACATGACTGACATGGCATGAGCCAAGAGCTTGCCATTCTTGTGAAGTTCAGACTTTGGGACGTTTGCGAAACCTTTGAAAAGACGCTGGTATTCTGGATGGTCGGTGAAGAACCTAAAACAATAAACTCTCATTTAATTCAGCATAAATAAAATATTTCTGCAGCTTTTATTGATTTTTTCATCCCCTCTTTGTCTTTAAAATTCGACAATAATAATTTCCCCACTGTCGCATTTTAAAGACGACCCCTTGAAATAAAAAAACGGTTTTTAATAATGAGTTAAAACCGGGGTTCTCAAACTTTTGAACATCACGACCCACTTTTTATGAACAAAATCTAACGCGACCCACCTCATCTTCAGTCACTTTAGCTTCATTTGTGTGGGGTTTAGTCACCAACTATTTTGTTACAATAGTAAATTACATGCATGTATTAGAGGTTAAATTGATTTTTTGAGTAATTAAAAGGAAGGATTTGAACCTCTTCGTATCAAATTATTTAATTGAGGGAGCAACAATGAGCTCCACAATATAAAGGGGGGTCTGAGAGTAATTAAAATTTAGTTAAGCAAATTTTTGGGTTTCGAAATTTTGCACTCTGGCTTATAAAATGCCTTTGAAGGATCCATTAGACTTTAAACGTAGAACAGATACTTACAGTAGAAAGTAAAGGGTTTTTTATCTCTTCCCAGGTCAAAATTTTATGCTGGAACTAGCAAACAAATATGCTAGATTTTGCTAGTTTTTGCTATGTATGCTAGATATTTATGCTAGGTTATGCTTTTTTATGCTTGCCAGCATGGGATGCTATGGAGAGCTAGGTAGCTTGATCTGCTATTTTATGCTTTTTTATGCTTTCCAGCATGTGATGCTATGTAGCTAGCTTACGAAATAATAGCATGACATGCTAGGTAACAAGTATGCAATGCTTTTTAGCAAACCAAGCTATCTTCATAGCATGGAGAGCTAGGTAGCTTGATCAGCTATTTTATGCTTTTTTATGCTTGCCAGCATGTGATGCTATGTAGCTAGCTTACGAAAAAATAGCATGACATGCTAGGTAACAAGTATGCAATGCTTTTTAGCAAACCAAGCTAACTTCATAGCATGGAGAGCTAGGTAGCTTGATCAGCTATTTTATGCTTTTTTATGCTTTCCAGCATGTGATGCTATGTAGCTAGCTTACGAAAAAATAGCATGACATGCTAGGTAACAAGTATGCAATGCTTTTTAGCAAACCAAGCTATCTTCATAGCATGGAGAGCTAGGTAGCTTGATCAGCTATTTTATGCTTTTTTATGCTTGCCAGCATGTGATGCTATGTAGCTAGCTTACGAAAAAATAGCATGGCATGCTAGGTAACAAGTATGCAATGCTTTTTAGCAAACCAAGCTATCTTCATAGCACGGAGAGCTAGGTACCTTGATGTGCTATGTTATGCTTTTTTATGCTTTCCACCATGGGATGCTATGTACCTAGCTTACCCCCAACAATAGCATGGCATGCTTGGTAACAAGCATCCAATGCTTTTAAGCTGTAAAAGCTACTTTCATAGCATGGAGAGCTAGGTCGAAGGAATATCGGATGGCAGAGGCAGTCACGTGACTTTCGAGCCTGTTGTAGAGAAGCTTTTCCAGCCGATTTTTGATACAGCCATCTAGCGGGAAAATTAAGAGTTATTTGTATGGATTTATTTAATTATTTTTAAAAGAGAATATTTAAAAAAAAACTTTTTTAGTAAACCTATTTTTTTGTTTAAACGTAGTTTAAACTAAGGGTTTTTTTTTTAAATTTTTTCAGAATAAGTCATTTTAGCAGTGATAATAGTAGTAGCAGTATAATTGAGTTGTAAATGTGACATTTATTTCAGGGGTTAATTATAATTGATTAGTGTATTTCAATTAGTTAAATAAAATTATATTAATTTGTTTAAAAACATTTTCTCTAAAAATAAAGAAATTTTGATATCAATTCCAAAACATACTGGATAATTCGATATACCTGTATGAAAATTTTTGGAAATATTGATGCATACCTATGTAAAAACTTACACAAATTTGTTTCGGACAATATAATCTGCCTTATAATATATTGCAATAAACTGTGCAAATGTATATACTCGATCGGTATTTTTAGAGCTAACATAAGAGGCGAAAACCGTAGTGTTTGGCGGGAACAAACCCCTCGTGGTGCGTTAAGCCTAACACATATGCTAATTTTAACGCTGAATAGCTACGGATCTATTATGACCACAGCTTAGTGATTTATATTTTATGAAAGCATTTAAAGTGGGCTTCGAACAGTATGACATACTAAGAAGTGGTGTAAAAATTGCGTGATCCAGACAATTAAATTCATTGTTTGGTTTTCCAAGACGGTTTTTCACAGATTTCTTTAGAAATAACTGTCGAAAAGCTTAGCAGTAACCAGATTCTTGAAGAACTCTTAAAATCCTTTAAGAACCATGTTAGAAAGACCGGAAAAAAGAACCAGGGGTGTTAGATTAAAATTTTGGAAATATTGATACCAATGTAAAAACATACCGATGTGTTTCAGACAATCTAATCTGGCTTAATGTATTGCAATAAACTGTGTAAATGTATACTCGATCGGTGTTTTAGAGCTAAGTGATGAAAACCGTAGTGTTTGGCGAGAAAGGACCCCTCGTGGTGCGTTAAGCCTAACACATGCTAATTTTAACGCTGAATAGCTGCGGATCTATTATGATCACAGCTTAGTGATTTATATTTTATGAAAGCATTTAAAGTGGAAATTCGAACAGTATGAATCACTAACAAACAGTGTAAAAATTGCGTGATCCAGAGACAATTCAATTCATTGTTTCGTTTTCCAAGACGGTTTTTCGCATATTTCTTTACAAATAATTGTCAGAAAGCTTAGCAGTAACCAGATTCTTGAAGAACTCTTAAAGACCTTTAAGAACCGTGTTAGAAGAAAGACCGGGAAAAAGAATCAGGGGTGCTAGGATTAGAAAATTAGAACGAGCACATGGACCCGAAACCTCTAAATATGGGTACTACCCCTTAGTGTGTTCGATGGTTCAAAAGGGAATTTTGAGGAAGTAAAAATACGAAAATTTTAGACCTTTAGCTTTAAAACTCCGGGCGTGACGCCCATATTCAGTTTTTCAATAAAACCGGAAAGACTCCCGAAATATGGGACCCACCCCCTCATACTTTACATATTCTTAATCTACTAATCAAAGGGAATACCGTAATGTAAAACACTTGGGGGTTCATTCATATTTTTCCCCTTTCCCCCTTTTTCATATACCTCCAAAAAATGCAATGGATTCTTACAAAGACAAGTAAACCACTTTTGTGTTTGAAAATTCCTGGATGACGTCAGAATCACCATAGCAACCCGAATTTCTGGAAAAAGCTTACCACATTACTTAACTACAAAAATAAAAATTGAAAAAAATTCAAACTTATTATTAAATACCAATTATTGGGCTTTTTCGGACTTGTGTTTTTTTACTCAAAATACCGTTTTCTTTTTCGACTTTAAAAAACCCTAAATATGTAACAAATCGCTTGAAAATTTGAAAAGATGTATATTTTGAAGTACTCTTTAAGATTATATCAAAGAAAAATATATGAAAAGTATTTATTGGGTTAAAAACGAGAAAAATGCATTATTTCGACAGTGAAATGCCTGTAAATAATATATTTTCCCCACAATAAAATAAGATACATGCATGCATTAGTGTATAAATTAAAGCGAAAATAATGTCATAATGTGAACTATTAATGAAGTTAAATAAGAATAAAGCAGAGCGAGGGTAAATGAGAACCTAAAATTACGAGCGAGAGATCCCCACTGAGCGGAGATACCCCACGCATTAACCAACAGAATGGATGGGCGATAAAGTTTATTCTTGTCATTCGTTATACCTTCACAGCTATCTAAAACTATGAAAATTTACATTTTCATCAAGATTCCTTTTGAAAGCTTGATGATTTTTCCAATCGAGCATAATTTTTATTTTATAAAATGAGCCACACGTAGTTTTGGAATTTATTGGATTTTACTACTTTCTGAAATGGCAATGCCTAGTTTGTTTACCATTACGTCACCATCACGAAGAAGAAGAAATGGCGGAATGGCGCCGCATCGCGTGGCGTCCTTATTTCCAGTAAGTTAAATGCTTGATATATTTTATTTAGATAAGTTATTTATTTAGTTTATTTTTCCACCATTTAAATGCGTAGATACATATATGTTGTCTAATAAGATTTGGTGGATTAGCCGGCGGGCTGTTAAGACGATGTCCTACTACTTTATCATCTTACAATGAACAAAATAAGTATTTAAAAGAGTACATAGTAACTTTTAATCTTTCTATATTTTGACTGATGCCAGTAGCGGCTCTTCCATAGGAGGAACCCTCAGTGAAAATGAACTGAGTTGATATATGAAAATTAAAAAATATATTTCAAACTGTACAAACTTTTAATTGAGATATTTTAATGGTGTTTTATTTTGATCTTAATTGTTTTTAGCAATTTAGTTTAAAACTGACCACCTTCCACCTGACTAGTCCACCTTCTTCCTGACTAGTCCTAAAGTATTAGAAACATCATAATCAAATTTTTTAGGGTTTTTCGTGCGTTTCGAATATTTTTCTTTCTATTATAGATTATGTAACTGAGAAAAAGGCTAGTAATTAAAAGCTGTATATGTGTGTATTTTTTTTTATCAAAATACAAAAAGATATATGAACTAGAGTAAGTCTTCCTGTTTTTTTTTTTGTTTGTGAATTAAAAGGCTACTTTGTTGAATAAGTGAAAAGTCAGTACCTATAATTGATCACCTATAATTTTATTTTAAGCCATTAATATAAATAATTATAATTGGGATTTAATTGTAAGATTTTTCTCTTAATTCTTATTTTCAGTTAATATTCATTTTTATATCTGAATTTGAGTATGATACTTGATACCACTAGCTTCATTAAATTTAAACAAACTTTTAAAACCCTAATTTACTACTGTGGTGGATTCAAACACAATACCCTTATTCTAGCCTGGCCACGAGAGGAGCTTGGAACTTTCATGTTTCGGAGTTGGCAGCGAGAACAGTATAAAAAGGAGTTGCTTCAATGTTAATAACAAACAATTTATTCAACATTAAAAATAAAAGGTAGGAGCTAAAATTGCAAAAGGCAAGTAAAAAATAAACATTGAAGCAACTCCTTTTTATACTGTTCTCGCTGCCAACTCCGAAACATGAAAGTTCCAAGCTCCTCTCGTGGCCAGGCTAGAATAAGGGTATTGTGTTTGAATCCACCACACTACCAACAAAGCTTTTTTTTACAATTCAGCCCCCCCCCATCAAAATGGTAATATATTCATAACTATTGAATCAACTTTTGTCTTCTACCTTCAGGCCCACCTCCCCTGTATGAATCTGGCTGCTCACGATGACTCTTCAATATTTCCTACAACTGGACACTAGGCCAGCACTAATGCCCTGGATAGGCGTTGATAAAAGTAAGTAACTCGTCTTGAGTGTTTTTATAATTAGTTATTTTATTAGAAATTGGGGTTCTGGGTGAAATTTGTTTTAAAAATTTACCTTATCAACCTTATTTATTTTCATATTCATGTAATTTGAGTATGCTACCACTACATTCTTAATTAAATTTAAACAAACTTTTTAACGGTTAAAACCGTTTCACAACACAACGCGATAACTGTATAAGATTATGAATGAGATGGCCCAGGAATTCCTGCCCGAAAGATTTACAAAACCCTAATTTACTACCAACAAAGTTTTTTTACAATTCAGCCCCCCCATCAAAATGGTAATATTCATAACTATTGAATTAACTTTTGTCTTCTACCTTCAGGCCCACCTCCCCTGTATGAATCTGTCTGCTCACGATGACTCTTCAATATTTCCTAAACTGGACACTAGGCCAGCACTAATGCCCTGGATAGGCGTTGATTAAAGTAAGTAACTTGTCTTGAGTGTTTTTATAATTAGTTATTTTATTAGAAATTGGGGTTCTGGGTGAAATTTGTTTAAAAATTTACCTTATCAACCTTATTTATTTTCATATTCATGTAATTTGAGTATGCTACCACTACCTTCTTAATTAAATTTAAACAAACTTTTTAATGGTTAAAACCGTTTCACAACACAACACGATAACTGTATGAGATTATGAATGAGATGGTCCAGGAATACCTGCCCGAAAGATTTACAAAACCCTAATTTATTACAAACAAAGTTTTTTTTTACAATTCAGCCCCCCTTCAAAATTGTAATATTCATAACTATTGAATTAACTTTTGTCTTCTACCTTCAGGCCCACCTCCCCTCTATGAAACTGGCTGCTCACGATGTCCCAACAGGAAAATGAAAAGCCCTGGATAGGCGTTGATTAAAGTATGTAACTTGTCTCAGAGTTTTTATAATTAGGGGTTTTTTTATTAAAAAGGTTGTTTCTGGTTTCCCCCAGGAAATTTGTTTCAAAATTTGACCCTCAAAATGAAAAATGTTAACTACCACAATTTAAAGAAATTAATTAGTTGTATGTTTTAAAAATGGCTTGTAAAATTATTTGCATTAAAATTTTTAAACTTTATTTTTATACTTAGTATACATTTAGCATCTATACAATTGCCTGCAATTTCAAAAACAAGTCTATATTACTACCATATTGACCCTTGATTATGAAAATGCTGTAAATAGCAAGGGTTTGGAATCAATAATTTCATAAACTAATCAAGAATTAAAATCCTATACTTTTTTTTACCTGTTATCAACTTTTTAAAATGTTTAGATGATTTTTACCAAAAGCTTGTTTTTATATTTTTAGTTTTGTTTTCCAATCCAATTTTTTTCTTATTCTACAAAAATATCAATGATTTATTTTTTATCACTTATTATTTATTGTTTTAAAGAAATAAACATTACTTTAATGGGTAAGAGTGATTTAACTAATCAATAAACTCAAAGATTGATTTCAATTTTTACACAAAAAATATCATGATTTTTTCAGTAATGTATCAAATTATAATCATTGTCTTGATTTATTTAGTAATGTATCAAATGTAACCATATTTATGATTGCAAAAAATAATTATTGATATCAAAATTTGGTAAGTATAGTAAGTGAAAGAAGGATAAAAATTTTAATAACTAATAGTACAATTATTCATTCACCCTTTCAGAATGGGCATCTCACCGATGAGATGGCAGTGAACTTCTTCCCTTGATTAGTTAATTAATTATATTAAAAAATTATTATATCACACAGAAATTATAATATCAATACATTTTTGACCACTTTCAGAATATACAGAACTGTTAATTCATTTAAATAAAAAAAAATTAGCTTTACATTAAAAGTGGGTTTTTGTGTTTCCCCAGGATTTTTTTTGAAATTTGACTCTTAAATATTCTAATTTTTAAGCCTCAACTAATGTTTTTTGAATAAATACACTTTTTTTTACCAGAAATTAAATATTTCAGGGGAACACATTTAAATATTCCTTGGGATGGGCCCAGGAATTTATGATTCCTTCCTGGAAGAATTAACAAAACCCTGATTTATTTATAAATTTTTTACATTTCTGCACACCGTCTAAATAATAAGGTTTGTAACCATTTAATTAACTTTTGTCGCAGGCCCACCTCCACTGCATTGGGATGGCTTCTGATGTGCCCCCCTGCCTGTCGTCCAGTTCATTTGCTCGAAAAGCCACGGATGGACATTGGATAAAGTAAAGTAAGTAACTTTTGTCATTAGTGTTTGTAAATTATAATTAGCTTTACATTAAAACTGGGTTTCTGTGTTTCCCCAGGATTGTTTTTGAAATTTGACTTAAATATTCTAATTTTTAAGCCTCAACTAATGTTGTTTTTTGAATAAATACACCTTTTTTTTTTTACCAGAAATTAAATATTTCAGGGGAACACATTTAAATATTCCTTGGGATGGGCCCAGGAATTTATGATTCCTTCCTGGAAGAATTAACAAAACCCTGATTTATTTATAATTTTTTTACATTTCTGCACACCGTCTAAATAATAAGGTTTGTAACCATTTAATTAACTTTTGTCGCAGGCCCACCTCCACTGCATTGGGATGGCTTCTGATGTGCCCCCCTGCCTGTCGTCCAGTTCATTTGCTCGAAAAGCCACGGATGGACATTGGATAAAGTAAAGTAAGTAACTTTTGTCATTAGTGTTTGTAAATTATAATTAGCTTTACATTAAAACTGGGTTTCTGTGTTTCCCCAGGATTGTTTTTGAAATTTGACTTAAATATTCTAATTTTTAAGCCTCAACTAATGTTGTTTTTTGAATAAATACACCTTTTTTTTTTTACCAGAAATTAAATATTTCAGGGGAACACATTTAAATATTCCTTGGGATGGGCCCAGGAATTTATGATTCCTTCCTGGAAGAATTAACAAAACCCTGATTTATTTATAAATTTTTTACATTTCTGCACACCGTCTAAATAATAAGGTTTGTAACCATTTAATTAACTTTTGTCGCAGGCCCACCTCCACTGCATTGGGATGGCTTCTGATGTGCCCCCCTGCCTGTCGTCCAGTTCATTTGCTCGAAAAGCCATGGATGGACATTGGATAAAGTAAAGTAAGTAACTTTTGTCATTAGTGTTTGTAAATTATAATTAGCTTTACATTAAAACTGGGTTTCTGTGTTTCCCCAGGATTGTTTTTGAAATTTGACTTAAATATTCTAATTTTTAAGCCTCAACTAATGTTGTTTTTTGAATAAATACACCTTTTTTTTTACCAGAAATTAAATATTTCAGGGGAACACATTTAAATATTCATTGGGATGGGTCCCCAGGAATTTGATTCCTCCCTGGAAGGATTAACATAACCCTGATTTATTTATAAATTTTTTACTTTTCAGCACAGTGTCTAAATAATAAGGTTTGTAACCATTTAATTAACTTTTGTCGCAGGCCCACCTCCACTGCGGCTTCTGATGTGCCCCCCCCTGCCTGTCGTCCAGTTCATTTGCTCAAAAAGCCACGGATGGACATTGGATAAAGTAAAGTAGGTAACTTTTGTCACAAGTGTTTGTAAATTATAATTAGCTTTACATTAAAACTGGGTTTCTGTGTTTCCCCAGGATTGTTTTTGAAATTTGACTTAAATATTCTAATTTTTAAGCCTCAACTAATGTTGTTTTTTGAATAAATACACCTTTTTTTTTTACCAGAAATTAAATATTTCAGGGGAACACATTTAAATATTCATTGGGATGGGTCCCCAGGAATTTGATTCCTCCCTGGAAGGATTAACATAACCCTGATTTATTTATAAATTTTTTACTTTTCAGCACAGTGTCTAAATAATAAGGTTTGTAACCATTTAATTAACTTTTGTCGCAGGCCCACCTCCACTGCGGCTTCTGATGTGCCCCCCCTGCCTGTCGTCCAGTTCATTTGCTCAAAAAGCCACGGATGGACATTGGATAAAGTAAAGTAGGTAACTTTTGTCACAAGTGTTTGTAAATTATAATTAGCTTTATATTAAAAAGCAGGGTTGGCACGGTTTAACCCATTTGGTTTTTTATGAAAACACAGAATTTTTTTTTTAGTTAAACTTTTGGGTTTAAAGTCATTTATTGATTATCTTTTGAACAAAATATATTAAATGCTTCTGACATTAATGCTGTAAAGCTATGCAATTTTTTGAAACAAGGCAATTGAAATTTTCTTAGAAAGACTCCTGGTTTTAATTTATTAAGAACTAGATATTTGAATGCATAATAAAAACCAATTTTTTTTAATCAATTAAGCACCAAATTTTTAAATATGCATTATAAGAACTAGTTGTTTTTTAATGCTCTAAAAAGACTTGTTTTTTTATTAAAAACCCATTTGGTTTTTTAATTCATTAAGAGCAGATATTTGAATGCATAATAAAAACCAACTGGCTTTTTTAATCAATTAAGCATTGGGTTTTTAAATATGAATTATAAAAAAAGTTGGTTTTTTAACGCGCTAAAAAGACTGACTCCCTTGGGTTTTTTTTTATAAAAAACCCTTTTGTTTTTTTTTAATTCATTAAGAACTAGATATTTGAATGCATAATAAAAACCAATTGTTTTTTTAATCAACTAAGTACCAGATTTTTAAATTTCCATTATAAGAACCACTTGGAATGCTCTAAAAAGACTCCCTTGGTTTTTTTTATAAAAAAACCTATTTGGTTTTTTAATTCGTTAAGAACTGGATATTTGAATGCATAATAAAAACCAATTTTTTTTAATCAATTAAGCACCGGATTTTTAAATATAATAATTATAATATGCATTTATATAAAAACCAGTTGGTTTTTTAATGCTCTAAAAAGACTCCCTTGGTTTTTTTTATGGTTTATATATAATTTGAACTTTTTTAACTGAATAAAATTAATTTTAATTAATAAATTAAGTCACTTAGTTAAGAGCTGAATTGATTAACTATTTATATTTAATGCATTCATAAATGAAAACAACCAGAAATATTTGTATTTATGTGTTAAGGAAAAATTTTTGTAAAAAAAACCAGTTTAGACCAAATGAACAAAAAAAACCATTCCCCCCCAACCGTGTTAAAAAGAGCGTTTCTGTGTTTCCCCAGGAATTTTTTTTTGGAAATTTCACTCCTAAGGTAACCGACTGGGTTAGGAAGCATTTTTTTAAAAATATGAACTAAATAAATAATTGTTTTTTTCTGAGAGCTAATATTCTAAAACTGAAAATCCTGCAAAGTGTGTTTATTAAATTTTTTTTTTTAATATTTAGAAATTTGAATAAAAATAAGGCCAAAATTTAAACTTCTGCCAACAACTACAGAAAATGTTCTTTTATTAAATACAAATGAACTTTTTGAAGGATTTTAAGCTTAAGACAGAAATGTGTTGGTAACTAAAAAAATCTGGGATTTTGAAATAGAAATGAAGTACTGGTGTTTGAAATTAAATTATAATTCAATTTAATTAAGTGCATTTTCATTAATCATTTATAGTCATATTTTGTTATTTATTGTTCTATTTCTATTTAAGATCAAATGAGAAGAAAATTGATGAAATATGAAAAGGACCTGCCTGAGATGAAAAAAAAAAAAACAAGATGCAAGATGTTTTGAAATGTTGAAGCTCTAAAAATAAATATTTTTAAATGTTAAACTTTATTCTTTTTTTATTTAAAAAAAATAAATTTATTTAAATGGTTGAAAAAAAGTTAATAGAATAATAAAAAATTAGAACAACTGCAGGTAATAATGGTAATATACATGCTCTTTTAGAAAAAACTGAAATTAAAACTGAAGATTTAGAAAAGTATTGCTATAGCCAGCACTATAATAGGCTATGTAAAAAATAAAGGCAACTCATGGCAAAAAAGTAATGCTAAAATAATATAAAAATAACAGCAACTGATGCTAGAAAAATAATGCTAGAATAATATACAAATAAACAGCATCTGATGCTAGAAAAATAATACTAGAATAGCAAATATTTTCCAGCAACATAAGCTAGATTTTGCATGCTAGCATAGCATGCGTTTTCTAGCAACACAAGCTAGATTTTGCATGCTAGCATGGCATGCATTTTCTAGCAACACAAGCTACATTTATATGCTAGATTAGCAATCTTTTTCTAGCAACACTTGCTAGGACGGCAAACTTTTTCCAGCCATACATGCTAGAATAGTGGTCATTTTCCAGCAATACATGCTAGATTAGCAATAATTTTCCAGCATCACACACTAGAATGGTGGTAATTTTCTAGCAAAATATGCTAGAATAGCTGTTCTTTTCTAGCAACACATGCTAGAATAGCGGTCATTTCCAGCAACACATGCTAAAACAGTGGTCATTTTCCAGCAACACATGCTAGAATAGTGATAATTTTCTAGCAATACAAGCTGGATTTTTTATGCTAATTAGCATAAAAAGTGGGCCAATACACAGATAACCATGCTAGGTGATTATGCTGGAACTAGCAAACAATTATGCTAGTTTAAGCTATTTTCCTAGCTTAACATAGCATACTATGCTTGTCTAGCAAAGAAATTCTAGCATAAATTTTGACTTTTCTAGCAAACCCATGCTAGAATAGTGATCATTTTCCAGCAACACATGCTGGAATACCAAATATTTTCTAGCAACGCATGCTAGAATAGTGATCATTTTCTAGCAATACAAGCTAGATTTTTTATGCTAGTTAGCATAAAAAGTGGGCCAATACACACATAACCATGCTAGGTGTTTATGCTGGAACTAGCAAACAATTATGCTAGTTTAAGCTATTTTTCCTAGCTTAAACATAGCATATTATGCTTGTCTAGCAAAGAAATTCTAGCATAAATTTTGACCTGGGTTGTTACTCAATAGCCGTAATGGAAAAATATGCAAATGAAAACGGATGTGAAGATAAAGAGAAGAGAGTAGGTACCATTGATCGTGTTCACGGATGCGAAGACAATATCTTTTAACGAATTCTACTAGTTCTTCTCTCTAAAAAAAATGGTCATTGTAGCCAGCATAGGTGGGAAATTCGGATTTTTTTTTGAGGGGGGGGGGAATTGGATAATCCGGATTCCAGTAAATCTAGTTTAATACAAAGGAACTTTGAAAGAAAATATAAAATATGAAGTTGGCAATCAAATGAAACATGTACTATGTTGAGAATTAAAAATTTTTTGAAGACTTCATTTTTATCATCACTTATTTCTTCCTTATATTCTCAAAGAATTAGTGGCAATATTTCACTGACAACATCCATCCTACATGAATATAAACTTTTTTTTGTGAAAATATTTTGTAGTTTTCAACAAAAAAAAAATTCACTCTTCACTTCACCAATTTTTTTATTTTATCAGTCCGGTTTTGAAGTCTGACTATGGTCTTAAAACCAAAGATTAAGATAAACACTCCAAAAGTTCATGGAAAAACAAGAATACTGTTCATAACAAAAAATTACAAATAAATTTACTTGAACATTGAAAAATGAAAGGACATTTAGAGTCAAAAACCTGTCACAATTTTAGTTATTCCTGAGCTAGACCACGCCACTTTCAAAGTGAATGAGATTTTCTCACCATTTAACATTAACTTTATGTCAACGCAGCAGCAGGGACGTCTTTAACGAGGCCCATATAAAAATGGTGACAGCTTTTACGTAAATCACTCCCGCTTGAGAACCGAGGCAGCGTTCAACTTACCAAGGGACGTATTTTTTTTTCTCCACGCCGGCTGCGCTAAATCTAATAATTAAGTGTGCAACTCTGCAAACATTCTGAGTGAGTCAACCACTCTTCGCTGCAAACATAAGTACAGTGGAAAAAGATGGACCGAAAATAATCTTTGATCGGGAAAATTGTTTTCGCCGACGATGCATGTTCCGGGATTAAGAAACTGCGGCGGAGAAAAATAAAACAGAAAAAAAATCCCAGCAAGTTAAAAACGCGAGTTGCGTTGCCTCTTGCACGAGTCCACCATGTTTGTTTTTCATTTCAGTCTTTTAAATCCCTCAAGACGATTATGAATGATTCCCGATCGCACTGAAAGGAAATTTAAGAAAAACATTAAGCCAGCCCCTTCTTTAAGAAGAGGATTCTTCCTTTTGATGTAATGGGGATTTAGAGCCCATCCGGAAGGGAGGGGAGAACTTGCCGAGTGGTTTAGGGATCTTGTTCTAGAAGGAATGAAACATTCTTCTTCCGTCCCATGGGGATCCAAAAGTTTCGAGAATGGTATTCCAGACTTCTTTTGCAAATTTTGAACGATGCATGCATGGGCTTATTCTTTGATCCGCGGTATTTGCTAAGATTTACCAAGTGAAAGAAATTGAATAGAACTGCTAGTGTAAAAGTCAAATTTTATAGCTCTGAAAGAAAAGTTCTTTGTTCGTAAAAAAAGATATTTTTTTCCATGAAGTTAACTCCATTCATTTAACTTAAGATCTTCGGAGGGATATATTTTTTCTTCCTTGAGAGTTCCGAAATTTATCTTTGTATAAATTAATTACTATATTAAATAATACAAACTAATAAAATACCCCTCTAAATTATTCTTAACCGTTCGTAATAAATGCATACAGATTAGAAAATCTAAAGAAAATTGGCGATTGACGAAAACTTTGAAGAGTTTCCATAAATTGCAAACCATTTATATCAAACAAATGCCGCAAAACCCCTGTATAATTTACGTTTAATTAATGCATCTCCACTTCGCAGATATTAAATTCCAGAAAGGTTTTAATTAAGTGACAAATCCGGTACATAGACTAGTCAAAAATAAATGCTTCTGTTAACATAACATATTAAATAACTATATGCTTTGATGTGTAGTTTTTATTTAAAAAAAACAATAAGACCATGGGTGAAACAAAGAGCTAAACTTTTATCTTTTTACAGATAATATCAATTTTATTCATGAGTTGAAACTTTTCGGTTACATTAACCAAAGCGTACAAATGCATTTAAAAAATTCTAATGAGCCCATTTTTAATCCCAAGCAGATAGCTCACTAGAAACTGACCTCGAAAAAGGATCTGCAGGACCAGACTGCGTAATGTTGTCCTTGGCGGTCAACACTTCATCACATATACAACGATAAACTTGACAACTGCGTTTTTATTATGTTATTCAATGGGCTATTTCGCTTTCAGCGCCTCTTCGGCTTCAAGTGAACTTGTTCAAATGGTGTTGAACAGGAAATTTCAAGGAAGCGTAGTTGAGCTCATCAATGGCTCTTCAGAATACCGTAAGCGCAACAGGACGTTAGGTTTGAGCAACAGAAGAATAGAAATGTGAAAATTACAAGCAAATAGTTTTTAAGCTCCTGTAATTTTTAGGAGTTAACAAACACTTTTAATATGAGAACTTTAAAAGGAGGTTCAACATATTTACGGAAGGCACAACAGTAGTATTTTAACTACAGTTTGACAATTTCTAACCATTAGAAATTAAAGGAAATAAGAAGAAAAATATTAATATTACTTGGATGAAATATGGAATTATTTGGTCATTTGAACAGGATAAAAAGGGAAAATATATATTCACTTCTACAAAGTTGAATCACCTCACGAATCAAATCAATTTAAAATCTGATGTGGTAATGGTTTAATTTTTTTTATTCAGAAACATTCCTTTCTTTAAATAAGTACAGATAAAAAGGATAAGAACGACTGAACCCAAAATAACTGCAACCCTGTCCTCATAATAATGATTGTGCCAGATAATTTTCTATCAATCTGAAAGTAAATAAACATTGACTTCATTCGATAAAACAATTGCTTTTCTATTTTATTTGATAATACATATCATAAAGTTTGACTTATCGATTTCTAAAAAAGTAAATCAAAAATACTTCTAAGTTGAATGATAGGACAAAAAAATACACAATTACTGAAATATATATTTTACTTTTAAGAAATGAGAAAGATGGAATAATAAAAGGCATTCGACATCCCTATAGACTTATTTTGCTATTAAAATTTAAAAAATTCGAATTTACAACGAGTCAAGCTTCATTCCAAATTCATTCCAAAAAGATTCTTATTTATCTCAATCTAACTGATATAAAACCAAGTCCATGATGATTCATGAGCTTACTGAAATGTTATTGATGCAAAAACGTTAATATTACTAGAAATAAGAGAGAATGTTACAATAATTGTCAATAAAAGTGAAATTTTATAGCTAAAAAAGGTTATACTTGAAAATAATAGGTAAAAACCGGTACTTCTTTTATCAGCGTCATTCATCGTTTAATTCAATACCTCTATTTTAAAATTTTGAATAAAAACTTCTGCCTTCAAAATACTCCTACTAAAAATGCATATTATCCCCAAACTATTTAAATTAAATTCCTCCTTCAAAGTTTCGTTAATTTTCTGGTTGATAACTTGGATCTTCAAGTCCACCAATAAAAAGTTCTCCCGGAACTAGTTACGGCAGAGGAAATCAAGATGTCATTTCGATCTGAACGAAATGCAATGATGCCGAAAATTTTATTACGAATCTCATTAGGTACTAACTTGATGACCCAATCTAAAATCGTTCAGTAGTTTTTAAATGACTACTAGATTTTTTTTCTGAAAAGATTTAAATTTTTTTTTGTGGTTATCGCGAAAAAAAAATGCTTCCGGCCCCACTATGCTGCTGGTTTAAAATGATAGCGATTCAGAAAAGTCATTTGATAATCATCGTTTAATTTAAAGTAGACGGTTGTGTGTTTAAGCCCAGATGAAAAGTCTTCATTAGTCTTAGGAGAATTTTGAAAAAACTTATTTTGTTAAAATTGTTAAATCGAAATCATTTTAATAATATTTTTTAATCTTTTAAGATCTATAAATTTAAATTTTATAAGACTATATGGATTATAAAACATAAAATAGATAAGAATTAAACCCACACAAATAAGTAAGAGTTGGGAGAACCTTTATTATTTTTTAAAAACTTTTAAAGTACAAAAAATACAAAGGATATTCCAAAGATCTTTAACAACTACTATTACAAGTTTAAGAAATTCGTATAAATAGATTAATTTTATAAAACAAAGGGTTTAAATGATGTATGGAAAATTCAAATTGACTTTGACTACAAAACTTAAGTTTGTAAAAATTTCAAAATAATTATGAACTAAACCGTAACATTTAGTTGAAAGAGCATATGGCTGCAAATTATGATAATTTAGTGTGATCTAGTCGGTATATCTTATTAGAAAATTCAGTATTCTTTGATGCGTTGATTGGACTGGTTATTCTTTAAATTTGTAAAAGTAGATAAAACTTTTATGCAATTTACTTTCAAAACAACTCATAAACAACTCTCACTTTATCAAAACACAATTCGAAATCAAGTTCTGTATCTATGTAATAGTAGAGCATTAAAAGCAATGATTTATTTTTAAATCGAACTATAATGATCCTCTATTTCTTTCCTCCATGAAAATTTCAAAACACAAGCCCATTTAACCACGCGATCTAAACATTAAATGTACATCAAAACTGTTATAATGAGCTTACACATGGAAATATGATTCTATGTGAAATGAAGTAAGTTCATTAGAAAGAAGGCTACCTTTATTAAATCTTGCAGATTTATCTAAGAAATTGTCAGTAATTAGTGAAAGTGGGGATTTGTACCAGGATAAAAAAGGAAAACATTTTCGGTTTTACCAAATGAATGCATCCCGTTTTTTCTTATTCAAAATACTTTTTATACCTTGTTTACCAAATTGAGACTTACTTTTTTACAGAATTATTGATTTTGTTTTCACTTAGTATAGATAATTTTTAAGATAAATATTTGAAAAATTAATTAAACTAAGAACTTTTTTATTTAGAGATATCCTGAACAAATTTACTATAGTAAAATTTTTAATACCTTAATTTCATTTTTAAGGTAACTATTTTAAGAATGCAATAATTTTTATTGACTAAGGAAAAGTTTACCTGATATGGAAAATTGATAATTTCGCTTATACCTACAGATAGACATAGAAGTTCTTAAGATGTATAAGAAATTGAACAGATGATTGATAAAATTACTATTTCTTTTCAAATTTAAAAAATACGTTCAAGTGACTAAATAACACAAACTTAAATGCTTACTAATGTTAATAACTTTAATAAAATAGTAATTAAAGTAATAATTATAATACTTTAATGAAAGAAATTAAGAATTCATGATATAGTATATCAAATATTCATTATAACGGCACTGACGAATCAAAATGATAAAAATAGAGGTGTTTTTTCAATTACTTTTTATTATTAAATCTATTCAAACCATCTTATTGTTAGAATTTAGAATCAAAAGATTGGATTGATAAAAATCTAAAAATTCCTACACTAGACTGATTATTAAAGACGATATATTTTGGAGTTTGTTGGTTGACAGAAGAAGCATGCGTAAGTTCGGAAGGAATAGAGAGGGAATGGTTATTTATTTACAGAGTCCTAATTCTGCCATTACTTATATTTTATTAAATTCTATAAATAAAAGAGAATAATCCCTTAAAAGAAAATAATAAAGACATATTAAATTATTTCATAATTTATTTTTCTCCATCTCATTCACAAAAATAATACAAAGATAAATTTAAAAGTAACCATGATGTAACGTATGGAATTTAATCTCGGTAATTAAACTCTTGAAGATTGGAGAAAATATTAATTTCCCTATTCAGTATTCAAAAATGGTTTGAAACTAACTTTTGTATTGCACATTGAAAAACATACCTTGTGATGTGGAAAAACTGGATGAAAGCAGATAGAACTGCCCGTTGAATTATAATAAGATATGATCAAGAAGTATATCATAAGTTTGAAACGTCCTTATATACCTACATAAAATATAAAATATGTTTACGCGGCTGAAATTTTATAATAGAAACTTGTATTGATTATCCGTTTTTTCAAGAGGAAATTATAATTTTCTTTCAAATGATATGAAACATATTTCTTAAAAAGAAAAGAGGAAAAGGTACTTAAACTCTTTCTTCTGTTAAGTATTTTAATATTTTTTTTCCATTAGTATTAGTTATTATTTATTATTCCATTAGTTATTACTAAACTAAATAAATGGAACCTGTATATGCGAAATTCTTTGATTAGTGGAACAAAAGTGTCGTTCTCGCTCCCTAATTAGGGGAAAAATTTTTCTTATGGAGGAATTTCTGGACCTGTTTAAGTGGAATTAAAAGTTTCTATAAAGAATTGCAAAACAGTAATAATCTTTAGTGCTATACAAAAATGCATGCTAAAACGTTGAAAATCAACACATCAGTAATTTCGGACTCGAAGCCCCCTACAAAAGTGTAGAGAAAGTTAATAAAATTGATTGATTTTTATTTTTCCTTTGTACTGGTTTTCTCAATAAACTTTGAAGTAAAGAATTAATTTCGTTTTATTTTATAATTTTCTTTTTAACTTTTTAATTTTTACATGGATAAATGGAACAAAACAACAAACCTGTCTGTGTCTATAGGTGAAATATCGGAAAGCGGAATACCTGGATACTGGATATGGGCAATTAAAACATCCCTTCCCAGCTATTCCACTTATTTTAATTTAAATTAAATTTCAATTTTCATCTTCTTCAAACAAATTTATCAAACGTCTAAAAATTTTCGATGAATATCCTCAAAATAGTTTTATAATTTTACCAAAATAGTTTATTTTTCTTACACAGATGTCAGAATTCTCAACCTATAGTAAATTAATTTTTTCAATGGAGCATATAGAAATTTATTTCGGGAGGGGCCCAAATATCATCTAAAAAAATTAGTCATTATCATGTCTAAAGCAGGATTTTTTGCACCGTAGGAAAGGACCCAAAATTATTCCTCACCCTCTTCCATGCATATTTAATAGTTCAAATGTACCTTTTAAATACATTTTATGGAAGAATATGCACCTCAAGGAACTTAAATTTGACTAGAAAAAACAGGGTTTGACTAGTTTGGGTACACCTAGTCCGAATATTGGATAAACATTTTTAGGAATTTAATACATTTATAGGTAAGATTTGCATTTTGGTGAACTTAGCATTAAAAAAATTGTTAATAATAAAGTTCCAAGTACAAAATGGGGGTCCTCCCCCTGAAAATTAACAATATTTGACCCAAAAACATGGTTTGAACTTGTTTGGTACACCTGGTCTGAATTTCGGGGGGGGGGGCGCTTGGATGATATTACCAATTGAGTATTAAAAAATTGATATATCAGTGTACCATTGTAGAGCTGACTTTTCTTAAGAGAAAATTAATAAAAACTAAGCTAAGAATTTGAAAATAAAGTTTTTCATATTTTTAAACGAATAAATGAATTTTGGACACAACAGATTACGAAAGTCATTTCAATTTTGGAAACATTTGCAAAGAGATTTCTACATTTTAAGAAAGTATTGAATACTACTTAGTTTCTAAATTTTTCCGACTATCTCCATCTCTTAGTATAAGAATAGAGAAAGACCTGTCCCCTTATACCATTCCTCTCGAGTTATAAGCGTTTTATTTGCTTCCTCCCGTATAATTCATTTTTCCCCTTCGGTCTTTTGTAACTTCATCTTTCTGAAGTTGCAACTTTTACCGTACAATGCATCTTAAATTACTTTTATTTATAAGGCGAATTTTATTTTCTCTCCAAAAACTTTTTCGTTCTTCGTCAAGTAGCTTCGGAAGCTTATTAACATTTTTCACATTTGCTCCCTTCTTAAAGGGGAAAAAGATGATTAAAAAACTTAAACTAAAAAAAAACTTGATTTCCTAAATTTTCCTGGGAAAATATTTGATGGATATGGATACCTAAAAATGGTTAGTGAGGAAGAAAACTTTTTAACAAAAAAATTTTACTTTCATTACATCACATATAATTTTTTTAAAATTAGGAATTTAAAAATGAAAAAAGAAGAAATTGCTCCTTAATATGTGTGTATTTCATTCTATTAAACTCTTATACCAGGTAAGTGGGTTCCGTTCAAAATCCCGACAGTCAGAATCCCGACAGATCAGGTTCCCGACGACGAAATCCCGACAGGGTCAGAATCCCGACAGATCAAAATCCCGACTGGGTCAAAATCCCGACAGATCAAAATCCCGACTGGGTCAGTATCCCGACTGGGTCAGAATCCCGACAGGGTCAAAATCCCGACAGGTCAAAATCCCAACAGGGTCAGAATCCCGACAAGTCAAAATCCCGACAGGGTCAGAATCCCGACAGGTCAAAATCCCGACAGGTCGAAATCCCGACAGGTCAAAATCCCGACAGGGTCAGAATCCCGACAGGTCGAAATCCCGACAGGGTCAGAATCCCGACATGGTCAGATTCCCGACAGGGTCAAAATCCCGACAGGTCAAAATCCCGACAGTGTAATGTCACTCTTGAGCAGTGAGAGCATGAATTATTGAATTTTTTTTGAAATTTTAAATTTTTTAAAATTGATTAAAAAATGGTTTAACACTACACTCCTGCTCGTGCAAGACTTTTTTCTAGGCAGCTTTTCAGTGCTGACTACAGATGTTTCTTCAATACTGTGGTTTGAAAGATTTTAAATTGATAAAAAATGGTTTAATACTACACTCCTGCGCGTGCAAGACTTTTTTCTGGGCTGTTTTTCAGAGCTGATTACAGATATTTCATCAAAACTGACGATTGAAAGATTTTAAAATTTTAAACCAATTTTAATCAATTTTAAAAAATTTAAAACTTTAAAATCTTTTAAATGTCAGTTTTGATGAAATATCTGTAATCAGCGCTGAAAAACTGACCAGAAAATTGTCTTGCACCCGCAGGTGTGTAGTATTAAACCGTTTTTTAATCAATTTTAAAAAATTTTAAATTTTAAAATCTTTCAAACGTCAGTTTTGATGAAATATCTGTAATCAACACTGAAAAAAAGCCCAGAAAAAAGTCCGACAGGGTCAAAATCCCGACAGGGTCTGAATCCCGACAGGTCGAAATCCCGACAGGGTCAAAATCCCGACAGGTCAAAATCCCGACAGTGTAATGTCACTCTTGAGCCGTGAGAGCATGAATTATTGAATTTTTTTGAAATTTTAAATTTTTTAAAATTGATTAAAAACTGGTTTAATACTACACTCCTGCGCGTGCAAGACTTTTTTCTGGGGTTTTTTCAGTGCTGATTACAGATATTTCATCAAAACTGACGTTTGAAAGATTTTTTTTAAATTTTTTAAAATTGATTAAAAAATGGTTTAATACTACACTCCTGCTCGTGCAAGACTTTTTTCTAGGCAGCTTTTCAGTGCTGACTACAGATGTTTCTTCAATACTGTGGTTTGAAAGATTTTAAATTTTTTTAAATTGATAAAAAATGGTTTAATACTACACTCCTGCGCGTGCAAGACTTTTTTCTGGGCTGTTTTTCAGAGCTGATTACAGATATTTCATCAAAACTGACGATTGAAAGATTTTAAAATTTTAAACCAATTTTAATCAATTTTAAAAAATTTAAAATTTTAAAATCTTTTAAATGTCAGTTTTGATGAAATATCTGTAATCAGCGCTGAAAAACTGACCAGAAAATTGTCTTGCACCCGCAGGTGTGTAGTATTAAACCGTTTTTTAATCAATTTTAAAAAATTTTAAATTTTAAAATCTTTCAAACGTCAGTTTTGATGAAATATCTGTAATCAACACTGAAAAAAAGCCCAGAAAAAAGTCTTGCACGCGCAGGAGTGTAGTATTAAACCATTTTTTAATCAATTTTAAAAAATGTAAAATTTTAAATCTTTCAAACCACAGTATTGAAAACATCTGTAGTCAGCACTGAAAAGCTGCCCAGAAAAAAGTCTTGCACGCGCAGGAGTGTAGTATTAAACCAGTTTTTAATCAATTTTAAAAAATTTAAAATTTCAAAAAAATTCAATAATTTATGCTCTCACGACTCAAGAGTGACATTACACTGTCGGGATATTGACCTGTCGGGATTTTGACCCTGTCGGGATTTCGACCTTTCGGGATTTTGACCTGTCGGGATTATGACCTGTCGGGATTTCGACCTGTCGGGATTATGACTCTGTCGGGATTTTGACCCTGTCGGGATTTTGAACTGTCGGGATTCTGACCCTGTCGGGATTATGAACTGTCGGGATTTCGACCGTCGGGAACCTGATCTGTCGGGATTCTGAGTGTCGGGATTTTGACCCACACCCCAAGTAAGTATTTCTCTATTCTAAAAAACGTTTTTGGTGAACAGTTTCCAGAGAGAAACTTTTTAATTACTGATCCGAATGACACATTTCTGGTACCAAAATGCTCGGATTCTTTTGAGGATTTGCAGTAAAACACACACACTGTTGGATTTTTTTTTTTTTAAATTCACAATTTTAAAATATTTCCATTTTTTTAGATTACGAATATGATCGCCGTTACAAATCAAGTACTGCCAAACAACTTATTATTCTACATCCAATCACAACGACCAATTGAATTGTCACCATATTTTATGATGAAACAATTTTTTTCACGTTTTAAAAATTTTATTAACAATAGCTGTTATTATAGACGTGCTGGGTATTTTTTAAGGAAAACATTTTGATTAAACTATTGATAAGTTAGGGTAAGTAAATATTCAAACTTTTAAAAGAGTGTTATTCAAGGAGATAACCTGTGTCGTATTTTTGAAAATTTGGTTAACGTTTCTTCTGCTAATTGTTTTTTAATTTTTTTATTGTTTTATAAAGTGAGTTAAGTTCAGTGAGCTAGATTTTGTGAGGATTGCAAAGCCATCTAAAAGGTCTTGTGTAAGCAGTTTACGGATGTTAAAATGGCAAAACGTAGTTTTTGGAAATAAAATATCTCCAAATAAACTTTATTCTAGTTAAATGTAAATAAAATTAGTAAAACTTAATTATTTTTGAAAGTTCAAGGAAGAAATTTTTAGAATATAAAATTTAACTCTATAGTGAATTATTTTTTTTCTATATAATTATCAAAAGCAATTTTTAATTGATAAAGTTCAAACGATCTAGTAAATTTAACAGTTTTTTAAGTTTATTTATTAAAGGGTTTTGTCATATTTTAAGTATGTATTTTACCGTCTTTCTTTCTGTCCATTAAGCAATAATGTGTCTTCATAATAAGCATACTTCACAAAAGTGGAATATTTTGTAGGATGATGTTAAAAGTGGTATTAAAATCGTTTAGAAACACGTAACAAGTTTATTTTTATTGAAGAGAAGGATTCATTAGCCTTCTTTTAGCGTAAAAAAATTCGTTTGTTTCTTCACAGCACCTTTTTAAATAAGATTATTTTATTGCTAATAGTTATGAAGGATTTAAAGACAAATTAAAATTGTAAGGCTTGATTAAGATGAATTTCCGATTAGAAAGAATATTTTTATTTTTGTAAAAGTTAAGAGCAATATAAGTTAGAAAGACCGGAATGCAACGTAAGGCCGTTTCGTAGAACAAACAATTTGATAGATTGATATTTTTATAGAAAATATATGTAAAGAAAAAAGCTTTTCTTTTATTTAGTCAACTTAAATGGGACCAATCCAGGATTTTCAACTTAACCCCCATTTTTGTGAAAAATTTTCACGGCATTTTAATTTTTGTTGAAAAATTGTAACAGTTTTTTTTTTAAATTTACGAGACATTTTTTATAGCTATTTTTAATGGAAACTATAAATTAATAAAAGCAGCACCGCGTTACAATCTATATTTAAGCAGATTTTTATAGAAGAAATTATTGTGAGCTGCCGATTTTTGGCAATATTATTGACAAGATGTCGATTTTTTAGAAAATTTTTTGTGAAGGTGCAGTTTTTTGTAAGTACATTTTTTTCGTGAAGGTGCCGATAAACGGTACCAAAATTGAAAACTGAAAAACCAAACTGAGAAAAATCTCATTTTTAAAAAAATTACAGAAAACACTGATAAAAAGTGTTTAAAATAATTATTTTCGATAAACTCGAAACAATTTAATAAAAAGTGTAGGAATTTTGAATTTGTTTATTGAATTCAATACAATTTATTTAATAGATTTTCGTATTATACTTTAAGTTAAAAACTTGAATTTGGTCAGAGCGAACTGACAAAACTACAAAACTATAAGTACGAAAAACCCAAAGAAAGAAACTTAAATAAACCGGGAGAACATCAATCATGGAAAAATATCTTACTTTAAGAAAAGCTTTATCCCATTGTTACGGGTATCGGAGCGCACAATTTTCCACGTACTTTGCACGAGATCTTTCTGACGAGGGGTGATCCCAGTTGCGGGGTCGGGAACATCGTAACCCGCTGGTGTCCAGAACCAGAAAACTTTGCTCAAAACAAAACCCATTGGAGCCGCCGGAAACAACCGCCTGTTCTGGAGATGGCCGAAATTTTCCGCTCTTCTCCCGGCGCGGCGGTCAAGTCCGTAAACAAGTTGGCTGGAAATGGGTTGCGATTTGGCGCCACTTATCGCTTAATAATCAATCATCGAAAACTCCCGCGCATATTCATTATTTCGTCGAAAAGTATTCGGATATTCGATAAATATTCTCGCATTCATACATTTTAAAAAGTTATTCAATTAAAAAAAAAGAACAATTTTAAGATTTTAGTAGATAGATTTTTAATGAGTTTATTTTTAACTCAGAGAAATTAATTATTCCATCACTTGCTTTAGAGAGAATCGGACATTGAACATTTTTTTTGTCATAAATTTTATCGCAGCAAAAATGTGGAAAGTTAGACATAAAACGCCATTATTAATTAGTAATTAATCGCTATTAGTCTACTCTATTTGTTATTAATTGAAAACGTTGGGAAATTATAGTATATACTACACATACACATAATCCGGCTCTGTTGGTATTTTTTACTATACCTTTAAAAACTATTTAGAATTAATTTAAAATGTGTGTTAAAAACCCATTTTCTAGGTAGGGAGAGATTTAAATAAAAAAGCCTCCAAGCTTCAGCCTCCCCTGAAACCCCTGTTTCTAAATTAAAATAACTGTAAAATTGCTATTTGCAGCCTATTGCTATTTTTGCCGTCCTGTGTTACAATTTTCTTGTAGTCACTCTTTTTTTAGAGGGGGATAGATGGATTTTTTTTAAAAACTGTTTTTTTAAAAATAGTTCCACTAGAAAAATTTTCAAAATTTTACTTAAATACTGTTACTTATTACTGTTACTGTTTCAATGGATTTTTTGATAAACCTATTACATTTTAACAATTAATTATTTTCGAAATCATAAGGTAGGGATTTTTTTTGTATTTATAACATGTAAATTTGCTTGTGCAATCTATATTTTTTTCTTCCATCTTAAATTTTGACTTTGCAAAAGTATAGCCACAATGTATAAAAAGTTTGACAGTTCCCTAATATATTTTGAAGAATTTTTAAGCAACATTTCATCATAAACTTCGTTTGCCTTGGCTTGTACTAACCTTTTGGGGAGGGCGAATGTTGTAGTGAATCAATAATAGTTCTTTATTTTTCGGTTAGATGGTAGCACTACCATAAAAGAGGCTCCCTTCAAAATTCAAATTCTGTGTACAGATGGCAGCACCACAGTGATGAAGTCTAGAAGTAACATTCGGAATGGTTTCGATTTGCTGCATTTTATTCCAAAAATTTTGTTGAAAAATTATAAAATTGAAGAGATGATGAGCGATACAGTATCAAAAGGGCCATTTGAAAATTTGAAATATTTCAAACATTATGGAAGTGCAATAGAGTATTTTCAATCACATGACTCTGCCTAACAACGGCCTTAGCAACGTTGTTTATTCGCCAAGTGACGTCATGTATGAATGCTGCTATTGGATACTTCTATGTCCCGCCCCTAACAACAGCCTTAGCAACGTTGATTTTGTCCTCCAAGTGACGTCATTTGCGAATGCTCTATGGAAGTGGATCCTCGCTCAATTTTGTCAAACGTCAAACTGATTTTAACTGTATCCGCATAAAGTGGTAGAAAAAATCCAAATAAACAAAAACTAAGGGAGCGATAGCGAAACAGTTTTGGTTTTTTGATGGTTGAGTATTTGTGATGGGCTTGTTAACGATTTTGAAAAAGATGAAACAAAAAGAAAAGGAAATGCGTCTTCTTATGCTGTATCCTTTTGTGAATGTGCTGATGATCATGTGTTTCCCATTTTTATATTGTTAGGCACAGTATTGAAAACATCTGTCAATCTGGAGGTTTCTCACTTTTGCTCCTATATTAATTAGGAATTTAAATATGTTATTTAATTTTACCATTATTTACAATTTTTAAATTCGCTTACGATAATTAATACATTTTTTTATGAGTTTTAAATTAATTCTTAAACTCTAGTTAGGTTTGGTTGGGCTTTTAAATTTACCGTTTACGGCCATACCTTCTTAAGATTCTGTAAATATTTGAAGTTACTTGCATATTATCCGCATATCATTGGCGTGTTTGGTGACGTTTTCGTAAACAAAGCCAAAAATAAAATGTAATCTAATTTGCTAAACACATTGACATTTGATAAACTAATTGTTGACATGCAGATAGTATGTAAGTATACCATTTGAATTTATTGTTTATTAAAAAATATGAGAGAAATAATTTATGACTTGAGAACTATATAGAGTCAGCGCAGTTTCGTTGCCAAGGCAAATAAATTATAAGTGTAGTACCATGGACGAGCTATGAGCTCTTTTGGTACTCATAACTATATTTTTTTTTGTATGTGTCTGTGTTTGTCTCCCCATTTTTGTCTTTTGTTCTTCATGTATCTTTGTGTTAATAAATTCTAATAATTCTAATGTGAAAAAAAATAATTCTAATGTGAACTCTTATAAATGTGAGTGTTATTTTGTTATTGACCATTTTTATAATTGATTTTGACGCTCACATATTTTTCATGTATTTTGTAACCTACACCATGTGTCTGTTTCTTAATTAAATTCTAGAGGATTAGACAATGCTGGAAAAACAACAATTTTGAAGAAATTTAATGGTGAAGACATCAGTGTTATTTCACCTACTCTTGGATTCAACATTAAAACGTTGGAGCATAGAGGGTAAGTATGTACACAGGGTGCATATATGGGGCCTTGAAAGTCCTGAAATTTCAAGTTTGATTATTGATTTTGAAGGCCTGGAAAGAAATTTTTTTATTCTAAAACATGGAAAATCCTTGTATTTAAATTTTTAAAAGACCTTAAAGTTATTTCAGGGTTTATTCTGATTATGTAAAGTCCTGAAATCCTATCATGGTCTGGAATTTCAGTTAAAGATTTGCCTGCAAAGTTGGGTTTGTGCATTTCTGTCTCTTTTTGTTGGCTCTGTGTTCGGGGGGAGGCTTTATAAATAATTTTGATCCTCCCCCAAAACAAAAGTCTTGTTATGAGCCTCCAACTTATAGCCATCTGAAATACAAAGTTAACTAGCAAATATAAGAGCAGTCCTCTATCATTCTATCAAGTATGTCCCTGAGCCAAAATACTTATCCCGCCATGATATAGGTAATCCTTTTTCTCATCAACCCTTCTTGATGGTGTTGTTTTAGCATTCAGATTAGGAAACAGTTCTTGTCAAATTCAGTTTATACAATCATTAAACAGGGACTTTTCTGCTAAGAATAATCCTTAATATATTTGTAACTTATTTACAGATCTTCAAACTTGATATATTTTAAAACTTTCAGGTTTAAACTGAATATGTGGGATGTAGGAGGACAAAAATCTTTAAGGTCATACTGGCGTAATTACTTTGAAAGCACTGATGGTCTCATATGGGTTGTTGACAGTGCTGACCGACGCAGATTACAAGATTGTAGAGATGAGTTACACACGCTGTTGCTGGAGGAGGTAAAATAAAATATTAGTGCTATTAATACTGTTTGTATTTGGCTTCTAGTTCACGTTTTGCGGTGTAATTTCTCTATCCTGAACTTTCAATTACTACTTAAATTGTGGTTTATAATTAAAATTAATAAGTTTATTTATGCACTGATCACACTACAATTTAGTTAACTTCAAGAACTGATACACTTGCTTTTTTGAGTGTTAAATTATCTCATGGGACCATTTACAAGGTTCCCTTTTAAATCCTTTTACACATCCCTAGTTTCAGTAGCATTTTGGTTTAGGTTTGCTAGACACATTGTGAACATGAAATTTAAAATAAAATGCCAAAGTATTGTTTTCTTTACGATCTTCACCAACTTTTCTGAAAATCGTAAATTTCTTTTTATCAATATTCATAAAAAACAACTTAAAGTCCACATCCATTCACCTGAAATTCAAATATCTTAATACTACTTTTTTCTGACTGTGTCCCTATGTTGTTGGTTACATTATGCATTGGTATATGATTTTCAGTGAGCTTATGTGACCTGCAAAAAGTAAGGAACATACAAGGCAAACATGTATGTTTCATCAGCTCAAGTTACTTGTGAATAAGGTGTTTAAAAAAAAAACAGGCTCTTTACACAGCATTTTTTACTACAGCTGTAGACATTCAAATTTTAAGTACATGTTATTTAAGGGACACCCTATGTTCTACTGCCGAGCTTTAAATAAACTACAGCTTTTTTAAAGTTGAACTTCAATTTGTTATGAGTATAATTGGATGATTTATTGTTAAAAATTATTTCAGGCGGAATTTTCTTTGATTGATGTTAAAGAGCTCAATTGCTGTTTGAATAAAAACTAGTTTAGATAAAGATATTTTATCACCATTTCATATGTTACCATTCAAATCTAGATCAAATGCATGTTTTACCTTTAGTTTTAATACTTATAATGACTGATATTTTATTTTGTATAGAATTTTAGTTCTAGTATTTAGGCAATGCAATAATAATTACATCACCTAAATATACTCAGAATGATTAACTTAACCTCAAATGTTTGCAGAGACTTTCTGGTGCCACATTGCTAGTTTTTGCAAATAAACAAGATTTACCTGGAGCTTTGACTGCTGAGGACATCAAAGAAGTACATTTTTTAGTTATTTATCTTTTTATAGTTTTCTTAGTTATGTTTCTTGTACTGGTTTGAATTGAAATACCTGTATTTCATAAAGTTTACTACATTTACAGCTTCTGGAATTGGAGTTGATAAAAACTCATCATTGGCGCATAGTTCCATGCAGTGCTGTTACTGGCGAAAATCTTCTGCTTGGTATAGACTGGGTTCTTGATGATATTGCTGCAAGAATTTTTACTTTGGACTGATGTTCTATGTAGACTCAAAGTATTTATTATCCAAACACTCCCTATCTGTGATGTCACTCTTAACATTTATATTGTAAGAAGTGATTGACCTTTTCCATGTTTAAACTTTTTTTTTTGAAGTCTTTATTCTGGATTTTATTTTAATATTAATCTTAGCCTTTGTTTTATCATTGAACATAGTGTGCAGATTTAATCAAAATTCTTTAAAAATATATAACATTAAAAGTATATATTTTTTAACATCTGGTCACATTGTTTGCTTTTTTTAAAAAAAATTAGGTTTTTTTGTAATTCAATAGCAAATTTCTTCCTGAAAACATTTGCAATTTTAATATGAGTATAAAATTTGAGTCGTAATTTACTGTACATTTATGCTTTCTAAGTTTATTCATTTAGTTATAAATCACTTTTTTATGTCTTTGGTCATTTTGTTTTTCTTACTCAAGAATCCCAAACATGTAAAATAAAATTGGTTCATTGAAACTTCTGTTTAACATGCTGTTCTATTTAATTTATGTTTCAACCAATTTTAACTTAAATATTTGTTGCAACTTTTAACTTAAACTGTTTTGAAGGTCATTGTTAGACAACTGCCCTTGTAGTTATAGAAACTTAAATATGTTTTTAAATCATATTTGAGGTATATTGTAACCTGTAATTGGTCAGGTATATTAAATATTGTTAATTGTAAAATACAATATTTGAGATGCACATTGTTGTATATTAATCCTTTATAGAATTAGTGATTAGTTTTTTTGTAGCATTTATTTAGCAAAAAATCTAAACATCTTCACATAGAATCCATTTATTAAGATGTAATTCTTAAATTTTAACTAAAATATATTTTTACTATAGTAATTAATAAAAAGTAAATTTAACGGTAATATTGAACTAAAATATTTTCAAAGGAACTATACTAGACTGCAACATTACTTGACACTAAAGAAACAAAATAAAGAAAGTAGTTCCCATTGGGGTGTCTGAATTTTTTAGTGAAAATAAGATATATATAGTGTCATTTTTATCATGATTTGTGTACTGAAACTCCTCCTAGCAACCCAACAAGCTTTCTGTTTACTCAGTTTTTCCTTCCGTGTAGTGACATAACACGGTCAAGAAACTTTGCCCACAGTCTAGAATAACAATATTTTCTATCCATTCTTCCAAAGCAACACTAAAATGTGTTGCACTAATTTTCTTGTATATGTTAACCAAAGTTTATACAAAAAAATGCTATTCATATTACTTAAATTTTTATTTCCAAAATCTATCTCGGATGTTTTTTTTTGTTACATTAAATGTAACAATTTTGATGCCTGTTCTAATTTTCAAATTTGTGTGATAAGCAGTAAATTTCTTTTTAAAAAACCTGATTGTTTCTATGTATCTATATATCCTACTAATTGTTTCGACATAAAAAAGCATCTCCCTAAGCTGTTTCCCTAACTATTTTGACAATTCGTGGTTTGCTTTGCTTATTACCTGGATTTTCAATTTTCCAGATTGTGTTTGATCTCAGTAAGTCTGGATAAACAAGGTTTTACTGTAGTAAGAATAATTTTCTAATAGAAACTAAGTTTCCTAAATATACAAAAGAAAAGATATCTATATAAGTAATTATAATTTTAATATTTTTTCATTTCATGTAATAAATGTAAAAAATTATAATAAAAATAATTGATATTATATACAAAACACTTCGCAGGATTTCAGTAAGTAAAGAAATAATAGCAAGACTTATTTAACTAAATATTCACTCACAAAAGCAGTAATGAATTATGCATAATTGGATATATACTCATAATAATTTTAAATTCATTCAGAACAACTTTTTTTTTATGAAATTTATGACGGATATCCAATTCCAACATAATGGCCAATATGCTCTTCAGCAGTTAAGCTGTTAACTAATATTTCAGCCAAATCATACTTGGAAATACTTCTACCAACTGCTGCTTCATTTTTGATGACGTAATTCCCTTTAGCTGGTTCATCTAAACAAAAGAAATGTATTATGTATGCATATTCACAGTACAAGGTATACAGGGCAAGTCTGCCCAAACTCTATGTAAAAATATTCCTGTCATAGAGCAGATAAAATTTTCCCAAAGAACTATACTTCTATGATTTTTATTTTTCGCAAAATGTGATGTCTGAATCCGATAAAAATTATTTCATTCCACGGTGTGTGCATGCATGCAAAAAAGATATACTTATCAACTTACAATGCAAACATATCCAAATAACCACGTTCACATTTTTCATAATCCTTTTTTAACATCCAGATGAGATGTCATACCTTTTCTGTCACAACTTTCTTGAAAACTATGAGTTATAGAGGTATAGCATTTTTCTGGACATTTTTATGTACTCCATGCAAAGAATGTGGCAGAGAAGAATTTGAGTGTACTTTTTGAAACACCCTACATATTTGATATATAATAGAAACCAAAGAATGTTTTTTTAAAAACGTGCAAAACCTAACTATATTCAATAGGTAAAAGATAAAAACTATATGTGAAAAATATTATAACCCTTTCTTAATTACTGTAACATTTTTACTAACTTTATACCATCAGATTTAATAGAATTTCATAAACTTAATCATTTATATGTATTTAAAACAATTATTTGTTTACTGTGTGAGAAAACAGTAATTTTTAGAGAATTTTTTGCTTTCATGAGAAGCTTTCTTATTCAAAAGAGTTCATGGGTGAAAGTTTCCCATCTATCTGGAGACCAAAATTTGTCCTCCTAGTAGTTTTCTTCAGGACAATGAGAAATGAGGAAAAATTAACCCACAGGTAATTAGGAAATAAAAAAATCATTGATTTAATTAAAAAACAGTTTAATCCAATTCTGCCCTGAAAAAGTTTCTGACTTTCACACATAAAAAGGTTGTTAAGCATTGAAGAATAACTTTATTCACCTGCAATGTGAGGAGGCAGAACAGCAACCCATTCACGATCACTTTCTTTTAGTGCATTCAACATACGCTCATGATCTTCGGTAACTGGTATGTAAGGTTTTGGAACCTTCTCTCGTTCCCAAAACAGAAATGCTGAATTAAAAAAAAAATAATGGTCTTTAAGAAGCCATGTATACTTTTTTTTATCTTAACTAATCAATTTCATAAAAATAAAACTTAAGACTACCCTTTATTGCAGAATAAGTTATTTGATTAAGTTTTAAGTAAAACACCTGTCAGATAGGATATTTAATATTAAACATGAGAAAGGCTATTTTCACACGATCCGTTAAAACCTACAATTCCGAGTGTGACGTCTGAGTCAATTTCCTTAGCAGAGTTTATTGCGCATGCTTGTGGACTTGATTTTTGCTGTATTTTAAAAAATTTAATAAAATAATAACTGGGGATAGAACCCACGAACTGCCGCATGCTACGCAAGTATCTTACCACTGCTCCAGCGGGCACTCAGAAACTTCAAAACTTATTATAACATGCACCTTATTATAATACACTTTCATACGTCACACTCGGAATTGTGGGTTTTAACGGATTGTATTTTCACAAGGTATTCTATGTAAATAAAAACTTAACAGGAAAATTATATTCACTCTGGATATGAACTTAACATACTATAATCAAAAAACAACTTTTTATCTTGGTTCTAGAGATAAAGAATTCTCAATGTATCTTCTTTAAAAAAAGATGATTATATTTGATGTAATAACACTTTAATTCATGAAAATTCAACAAAAAATATTAATAAGAAAGCTTAGGGAAAAATTCTTTAAAAAAAGTTAATATTTAAGTAACTTAAATGACAATTTTCATTGAAATATAAAAAAAAAAATCTTACAAGAAATACAACATGATACTCTTTTAACATTGTGCTTCTTCATAGCTTCTAAAATATTTTTGGTTCCATCAGACATCACAGTGGTAGGACCTGTTTTAAAAGAGGTAAAAATGGGCTTTAAACAAGATTGTTTTGGAAAAAATTTAAAAGAAAATAGTTTTTTTATGAAATAAATAAGATTTTATCTTCCTAGAAATATAGTTTAATTAGTAAATAAAGTTTGTATTTTTTTCATTAATAAAAGCAGAAATGACGAAAGATTCAGAAAATGAGATGGAAGACCTGGAGAACCAGGATTCAGAAAAAAAGAACAAAAGGAAAATAATTAAAACACAAAGATAACCAATAACCAAATAAAATCATCAAAATAAAACATTGGATAAAAAAAATTCTTTCGGAAGTAAAAACAAACAAACAAGAAACAATAAGTTAAACATCGATATCCGGAAGAAGGCATAAGCGGCTTTTTGGAAAGCAAGCAATAAGCCTCTAATATCCTCAATTACCAAAGTAGAAATTAATCATAAAAATAATGTTATTACACAAATTAAGAGGTATGAAGGGATACCAACCTTCTTACTTACCTACTTTATAAATTTTAATAAATGCACTAGATAGTAAGGAAAAAAATTGTATTTTATCATTTATCAAAATTAAGAACTTTATTATTTACAAATTATTATAAACAACCATGTAATAAATTTATCCCATATTTTAAATATCTTAAACTTAAGTAAATAATACTGTAAAATGGGGTGAATCAAAACACTTTTCAACTATCAATGTAAAAATAAGTAATATGAAATTTTTTTGTTTGGAATGCTGTATTTCTTTTTAATAATTTTAATGATGTTCCGATTCACCCCTCAGAATAATTATAAAATTTAACCATATTGAAGTATTAAAATTTTATTTCACTATTTTCATTACTGTGGAATAAAATACCCTTAAAAAATCACTAACAAGTGGAAGGAATGCTTCTTTAGGATTTTTAACAGTACTATTCATTGAATGAATAGCTTTTACAGTGGGGTGTCAAAAAGTTTGAAGTGATTTGTGAATGGTCTCAAAAGAGTTTTAAGGGTATTCTCCCTTTCTCTTTATATTCATCATAAAAATCCTAGTTAAAATTTTAACTTCTTTAAAAATTTATTTCAAACTTATATAAATTGGAGATTTAGCAACTGAGAAGGATCATAACTACCAAGCTGACTCTACCACCAAAACTGATTTCAATACTTAATTTAATTATGTTATGCTAGTTAACATGAACAAGATGTTAATAACTTACTTAAATCATTTCTTGTCCCCAACACAATGATGACACCATCTTGATTCTGAACAGCTTTATCAACATCATCTTTTGTTAAAACATTGCCCTCAATGACACTTGCAGGTGAAGCATTTCCAAGTTTTGCCTTGTCTCTAACAAATGCAGTTACTTCGTAACCTATTGAAACAAGATTTTTAAAATTACAGATTAATATTTAAAAATGAAAGACTTAGAAATATTAAATTTCTTTCAAATGAAATACAAATACAAATACAAAACTGACGACCAGCTACAGGCTCATAGCAAAACAGTTTCAAATCTGTGTAAAAGAATAAGTGGAATCACTTAGGACCAATGTTTTTGTTTAACTTAGACAGGTTTGATGTTATTTCTTTCCACTTATCAGGGATAATTCTACTTAGACAGGTTTGATGTTATTTCTTTCCACTTATCAGGGATAATTCTACTTAGACATGTATGTTTCTATTTTGTTTCACTTATCCAGGTAATCTCTCGCATTTCCCTAACCATAAATCTTCTAGCATGCAATGTCATTGTGTGTACAGAAACCTTCAATCTAATCATTGCTTCTATAAATCAGTTTCTATACCAAGGGTTCGCAACTGGCAGACTGTGTTCCACATCCGGTCTGTGTTAAGTTATTTCCTGGACTACCAAAACATTTCATTTCAAATTAAAAATTTATTAATATTAATACATTTAGATACACTGGTAATTTATTGTTTGATCACATCCATCATTGTTAGAAATTTAACATTTCTTGTAACCTGTAGATTTTTTAACTTCTGGGGGATCTAAAATCTAATGAATGTAGTCTCCAATCTTTCAATAGTTCAACGACCTCCTGATTTAAAGCTTTATTTAGAATTAGAATCTCCACTTGAATAGAATTTGAGGGCTATATTCTATAAAATATATAAGCATTCTCCTGAATTATTTAGTTATGTAAAAATATGTGAATCTGAAAATAAACATTTAAAAGCAATAAGTACTTTTTTCTGGACCTCAATAAAAATGTTCAAAATTATTTGGATCCTATGCAAAATACTTGCTAACCCCTGACTCCCAGTTTATCTAAACACACATATCATATAACAAGATATTCAAGGTCAAGAAATTTTACTTTAAAAGGTTTTTGGTGCTCTATGGATCAAGATTGACACTTTCGTTCCACTTATCCACTGTGCTTACCTGTTCATGTCAGTGGCAAAACACTAAGATTTTTTCATTTAAGAATTACCATTTGTTTAGAACAAAACTTCCAATTACTTTATTTTTTAATGAAGGAAAATTATAAAACTTATTAAAATTAGCTATATCTTAGTCCTCATAACATAATTCATTATTAGTTTTTTTTTATTTAGAAAACTAATGGAAAGTTTAGAGTATCCTTAAAACAAAAAAAACAAGGGGGATACTTTAGGGAGTACCTAGGTCCTTATACCCTTCAAACTCCAGTAAAACCAGCCTTAACTGTGTGAAGCCATGAGCAGAGCTGTTACAGAACATGTGACTGGAAATCAAAGTCAGCTGATGCAAAGCCCCATGTTTCTCCAGGTTACCTTGGTCCTCATTTTATCAACCCCAGAGGGATGAAAGGCTGAGTCTGCTTCGCCCAGCCTGGGAACAGAACTCGGGCCTGTGGGATGGCAGCAAGATGCACTACTACTATGGCACTGGGCTTCATATCCTTATATATATTACATAACTAGTCGCATCTAGAAGTTTTAAACTTTAGGTTACAGGGGAGAAAATCAGTGCTTCAAAAGCTGGTTGCTCAGGTTTTACTTATCTTGATAATAGAGACATGTTTATATTAAGAAAATGCTGTTTCATAATAAATTATTGCCCACCTTACCTTAAATAATTTTACACCTTCTCATATTATGCTCTGGGAATATATTCAGGACATAATTAAAATAATCTGCACTTACATATTAGTCCATCGTCCATGCTAATGAATCAGAAAATATAACCAAATCCCCTAAACTGTACCACTTAATCTGTTGGTTGAATGGCTAATATGTAGTATAATTACAAAACAATCTACTCAAAAAGAACAAACAACAACTTTATTCAAATCTTGTAATAACAAATATTTTGTGACTTATAGGTACTTTAATATTGTTTAAAAAACATACAAAATAGATCGTGGCACAAACCCCTGCAATAAGAAAATCTATTCTCCTATATACTTAGGAGGGCGCTTTTCTTTAAAGGCTTTTAACCCTTCAACACGATCTTTCGTTCCAATAGTCTGAGTATAATATGCCTGTTCAAAGGCCAATCCAGTATTCAGATCAACATCTAGTCCTCTATTTATGGCTGACTTCGCAAGCCGAAGAGCAATAGGTCCTTGAAATGCTATTTCTTTTGCCAGTTCTAAGGCTTTTTTAAAAGCACCATTTCCATCTGTATTTTGCTGCACTGCATGATTGACAAGTCTGATTTCCTGAGCCTCAAGACCATTAATGACACGAGCACTAAAAATGAGTTCTTTGGCAATTGCAGGGCCGACAATACGAGAAAGTCGTTGAGTGCCTCCTCCCCCTGGGATGATGGCTAACCTAGTTTCCACCAGTCCCATCTTGGCACTTGAAGCTGCAACTCTTAAATCACAGGCCAGGGAAATTTCAAGTCCTCCCCCAAGAGCAAACCCGTCAATAGCAGCGATAGTAGGGATGGGCAGTTCGTGCAAATCGGTGGCGGACTGCCGAATCTTCGCCACAAAAGGTCCTACTTCGGATTCCGGCATAAGAGCTCGTTCTTTCAAATCCGCTCCAGCGCAAAAGACTCCTTTAACTAAACTGTGAAGAACGAGTACGCTGGTTGTTTTACTGTACTTTAAACGTTCCATAACCTCAGCAAACGAGGCAACCATTTGTTTACTGAGGGCATTTTTTGCCTCCGGTCTGTTGAAACCTACGGTAACAATTCCTTTATAATCACCGGAGAGCTCTTCAACCACCAATAACTTTTGTTCTGCGGTACTTAAACATCGAAAGGTGTTTTTAAAAGGAAAATATAAGGCGCGAGAACAAGCTAATTTGAGCATTTTGAAATTTCTTCACACCCAAAATAAAGAGGAATACGAAAATCGTCAATGCAAACAATCAAGATACTGTTTGTTTACACGTGACGATGTAGTCGCCTGCTGCCCTCTATTACAACATATAAAAGACAAAGTAATTAATTATTAGTGACATTCTCACCTTTTTTTATAGCTGCTTCTAATGTAGCCAACCCTGTGCTACCAGAGGCACCAAATATAACCACTTTCTTTAAGGAACTCATGATGAAATGACAACTGACAAGACAACGAATGTGACGAACAGAAACTAAAAATAAGTAAACAATTAAAAAAAGCAGTTACAGTCAAAGTCAAATACACTTTTGTTTGGATACTAGTTAATAATTATCATCAAAATTATTCCAATTGTCTTTAACTAACTGTCTTCCCAAATAAATTTTTTTGAATCAGAATCTTACATTTCATAATTCGTTTTGTTTTGAAATAAACTAACAAAATTTAAATTAGGTTTTTTTTCGGCACTTCTGAAACTACTGAAACTGTAACGTGATAAGCTGACGACTTTTGTTTTCATTTTTGCATTACTCAAAATCCAGATGTGAAAGTGATGACTGATCGCCCAATTAAACAATAATATCTTTGTAAGTAAAACTGTCACTATTCTAATGTTCGTAACTGCTAAGAAATTTTAATCCCTTAATGTCTGTGATGTATTTCTGACATTGTAGAAGCTTGCAGGAAATCATTTCAGATGAATCATTGGTGTTTGCTTTAGGTTATTTGATGTGATTCATAAATTCCAATTTTAAAATGAATTTTATTTCTTTCCCGAAGCAAACGTCACTATAATAAATGCTGTGATTATACGATTTAGTAATATTTAGTGTTCTAAAGGCTTTCTATCTAACTTTTTCGTAAGAATATTTTGGTAATAGTTAATTTCTTCTGTGCCTGAAAAGCAGATGGGACAAAAAAATACCTAATACACTGAAAAGCAAGTTTTGGGGATATACTAACTGTGTTTTGAATGTAGACAAACATGGGCAGATTTAGGTAGGGAACCAACCGACCTATATGTAATTTATCAATATGGAAATATGGATTTAACAACAAAAAATAAAAATCCCTCAAAAAGTAAGGGGGCTTTTCCCCTTTGTGACCCCCATAAATCCACCCATGTAAGACAAACGCTACTTAGCGTCATCAGCAGATTTATCTGGAATATTTTACCTTTAATGAAAAGATATGTGGTTGGATGTGTTATAGTTCATTGCAACATCGTTTTTTTAACATTATTAATAAGTTTTGTGAAAGTAGGAATTAATAATGATGTTATATTCTGGTGTACTTAAATCCTATGATATAGCTTAAACTCTTTTGTAAAATTTATTTTCATCAACTCATATTAATTTCTTAGAAACCGAATAACATCTGTATGAAAATTTGGGTTTTCCTAGAACTGTCAACTTGTGGGAGAAAAGAAAACTATTAATAGGTAAGTATGATTTTGTTTGCATTGCTTAATGGTAACAGTGTAGTGTAATAAACTAAGGGTACCTCAGCTCACTTAATTATGCAATAGGTTTAAGTTTGTTCATAAAATCTGATCACTCTTATACACATTTTGGACTTTTTAAAAATGCAGAGAATTCTGTTTACTACTAATGCTGCCACCACATATGTCCATAATTCTACTACTACCTGACTAAAACCAGCTGTTAAGAAGGATTTTGCCAATCAAAGTCTGTGATTCCTTCTTAGACTGATGATTAACTGCTGGTCAAGTGAGGTAGTAAAGAATATGACTGTTAAACCTTTATCACTTTTTTAAAATTGTCTTCAAAAAACCTCCCTCCTTGTATGCATTCTAAACTTAATATGTAGTAAAAGTTCATTGGTTAATAATACTGTTAATTTCAGATCAATCAAGGCATGAATCCTGCAAGAAGATCCAGTAGGTTATGCTTAGAATTCTACCTCTTCATATTACAACTCTTTAAAAGAATTGCATTATTATAGTATTTTTCCATTAAAATGGGGCAACTTGGTGGGTTTTTTAGGAGTTTCCAAATGTTGAGCTCTGATGCATGATATTACAACATTTACTAAATATATGATAACTCTGAACTATTCTGAGTGTGGTACTTAAATTTTGTACTCCTGAAAAATTTTCAATTTTTGGCTACTAACTAGATGAGAAAAGGCCTATCCTTAGAATGGAAAAGTATTGTACTCTAATAGTATAGTTTTGTATAACCTGTATTATATTTGCTCAAAAGTTGCTGGAAATAAAGGCACTGGTTATTTTCCACAAAAGTAACAACTCAACTCTACTCTAATCTCTGTATTTCTGAAAAATTACAAGTTAAATTAAAGCATAATACTGAAAAGTATCTGCTTGGAATCGAACTGGGGACCATTAGATTACTAGATGCACACTTTACCACTAGGCCAACGGTGCTGATGCCAGGATTGATCAATAACATAATTTTAATGTTATAAAATGCGTAATAAACTGCTATTACTGCGCATGCTTCAACTGTCGTGGAAATAACCACATCGGAAAATGAATGAAATTATTTAATTTCTATTGTAGTATAAGCTTTTACATTTGCTTAAAGGTTCATTTTACAATTATAAAAGTAATTTTCAATAGTTTATTCATATATTTTAACTTTTCAGGCTCTCCTGATCTTTCAACGGGTAAATTTTTAAGGAATTTGTTTACTGTTTTTGTAGTTATATGAACTATTTAATGTTTATTGCATGTTTAAAATTATAATTTTACTAACTATAATTTCACACAATATTATTGTTTTTCCATGAAAACTGAGTGCTGTGAGTAAATACATAATTTTTGAAAAGTGTAAAAAAATTAAATAAATCTGTCACATTCCTGTTCTTTAAAAATGGTTTCAGGTGGTCCAAGGCGACAAAAAGGTTACAAACAAGAGAATCCACCTGATTATCAATATGGGCAGTATGCTCCAGCTCCTCAACTTTTTAATGACACAAGCAGTGGGTTTGTCCCTCCCTATCCTCCAAACCCAGGAATGGGTTAGTAACTATCTTTTTCATTTTAAATAATATGTCTCTATTTGTTCTATTTGCTATATAATTTTAATAATGTTTCTATCTATAGCTGGGTAGATTACTATTACATTTTAAGAAACTTTCAATTGCCCACCGCTATAAAAAAACTTAAGCACTTCTGTGCAGACAAAGCTTATAGAACACCCACAGATAACGTTTTTTTTTTTTTATCTTCGACACACATTTGTACAGGCTATCAGTATAAGGGAAAATAACATTTTTTAAAGTTAATATTACATGGGCAAAGCAAGGCCTAGTGTGCAGCGCTACACATTTGAATGACCTAAACCAGGGCACAAGCAGTGCGCTTGCATGCTAGTCATTTTATAAAAAACTATTAAAATTTTTAATCTTAGGATTTTTTTTTCACTTTTTTGTATTATTTATGATTTTAGGGATGGGCCCTCCAGGCTGGGACCAAGGATATACTCAATCTAACTTCCCTGGACAACAATTGTTATCAGATCCAATGGCTTCAATGGCTATGCAGTATGGGCAAAATCTTGCTGGTCAAGGAAAACAAATGGTCGAAGAAAAGGTAATTTATATTGATTTTATTCATTTATGGATAGCACAGGTTTTTTTCTTTATTTAGCAGCTTAGTTTAATAGGTAGAGAAAAAAAGAAATTCCAGAAAAAAATCAGCAAAAATTAAAACCATCATCATTTTTTCCCCCTCCCTCTTTCTTTGATATTCTACCTTCTACATTTTGAACTATCAACTTCATGATGCTAAGTAGTTTCAAAGTAGTATTGATTAAAGTAGTAAAAGGAGTTATGTATTTCTTTTTTGTATGTATACTTATTGACTTACTAATTTTTTTCCATGTAACTATCTATTTTTAGATACAGTTTAACTGTGTAGCATTATTTAAATGTGTTCAATCATAACTGGCCCTGTTTTTAATGTTACTGATTAAGATTCTTTCGTAATGCTTTGTAAATGTTTAAACTTTGCTAGAAATTAATTTCTTGATATTTTAAAACTATGTTTATGTTATACCTTATACCTACTTATATTTTTTCAGCTGGAAAAATATGTTTCTATTTCTAAAGTGAAGTATTATTTTGCTGTTGATACAGGATATGTAACGAAAAAATTGGGTTTGCTGTTCTTTCCATTTACACATAAGGTAAAGATTTAACTTTCCGATTCATCATTGTTTACAAGTTCACTTTTTCTATGAATACTTATTAGTGCAATTTGGATAATTGAAAGCTGAAGTAAATGCCAAAAAAAGCTTGAATTACCCAAACTCCAAAATGAAAAAGTAAAATAAAATTAATGCAAAGTTCAAAAGACTATGAGAAACCTTTGAATTATCCATAGATTTGAATTAAAGACATTAGAGTAATTAAAGTTGCACTGTATTTTAAATTTAGCTAATGTTTTACTAAAGGTAAGACAAACTGAAATTTTTTTATTGTGCATTTACCGGAAAAGGTGTATATCCTTTGGGGTATTTTTTTACATCAAACTAGCAGTGCGCACTGTACGAAGGCAGTATTAAAGCATGCAAAGGCAAACTAAAGTTTTAGAAACTTGTAATCTGTTATGTACTACATATGTTGTAGATAATATTAGGTGTATCAAGATATGAAATTACAAAGTTTTATGTAATTAACCTTTGCATTTAAATAAAAATCCATAAATTTGTATCGTAAGTTTTTGTGAATTTTACTTGTTATATATTTACTAAAATATTTAAATATTTCAGGAATGGGCAGTTCGTTTCAACAACCAGAATGAACCTGTTCCTCCAAGATATGATGTCAATGCTCCAGACTTATATATTCCTAGTATGTACTAAAACTTGGAAGCTTTAAAATAATTACTTAAAAGGGTTAAATATGTTACCTTTATTATGCAGTTTTTCTTTCTCTGGTTTATTTCAATTCTTATATAAAAGATTCTGCTAAAACTCTTACATCAATTATTTAAGAACCCAAAATTAACTCTTTCTGTTAGTCGATATTTAGCCAGGTGGATATTCCTATTAATTCCCTTCAAGTTTCTTCTTGCCCACAAAAGTACAGAATGCTGACATTTGTCCTGTATTAGCTATTTTCCCAATCTGCTAATATTTTTTATTTCTATTCTGTAAGGGAAACTGTCAACTAGATATGAAAGGTTTTGTCACAAAATCACTAATTGCTGCATATTTTCTTAATTTTGGGGTGTTCCTTGTTATCTTGAAAATATGTCATCTTAAAATTTATATATTTTGAATATTGAGAGAGTAATGTTCTTGTCTTTCTTTAATCAACATGGTTATTCTGTTTTAAATAAGTTTATTGTTTTCAGCCATGGCATTTGTTACATACATTCTTATTGCTGGATACATTTTTGGATCTCAAAACAGGTATGTTGGGATGTTATTTTTTCAATGGTTTAATGAAATTTTGAAACTAGTTCTGTAAAATCTAGTTAAGAATCAACTGCTATATTATACAAGGTTAAACATTTTTCATAAAGCTTACTCTAAATTAAGTTTTAATATAATGCACTTACTAAGTATTACATTTACAGATTATGTTAAAATATAGGAATCTAAAAACATAGTTTAAAAGTATGTAGAGAAATAGTATAGTATACAAAGACATACATAGTGTGGAGCATGAGGCTGGACTAGTAGATGTATCCAGAGACTGGAGAGCTATTCTGGCTCAATTTAGGCTGGGCCCGCACGAGTGACTAAAGTCACGGCGACCAGGATTACTAGTATCAAAAATATCACTAGAAAACAATAGAGCATTTTCAATCACATGACTTTACCTAACAACGGCCTTAGCAACGTTGTTTTTATCCTCCAGTGATGTCATGTGCGAATGCTTCTATTGGATGCTTCTATTTCCCGCCCCTAACAACAGCCTTAGCAACGTTGTTTTTGTCTTTGTCACCGTGACAAAAGTCGCCCGTGCGCGCTCGCCCTTACAGTTCACTTTTATATGATTTTGTTCACTACTTTTTCCAATTTTTAAAAATTTTCTTTTGTTCATAAATAATCCCTTGGAACCAGTCTTATTGACTAATAAATATTGATTTCTATATTATAAGGCAGAAACCCCTGGTTTTTATATTTAGGGTCAAATTTTAATTAAGTTTTTATTTTGCAATAATGAACATAGGTTTTTTAAAAATTATTGTTATTGAAGTGGTCTCACTTTAAGACATGTATGGTATTTTTTAAGTTAGTTAATAATGAAATAACTGATGTTTGAGATGATTGAATATTTATTGCATTTTAATGATTATAAATTTTATGTGTTTACAGATTTAGTCCAGAACAACTGGGAATGCTTGCCAGTTTTGCTATGGGATGGTCATTGGTTGAAATTGCTCTAATATTTCTGGCTCTCTATTTGTCTAATGCATCATCTTTTATAAAAGTTTTTGATCTGATTGCTTTTTGTAGCTATAAATATGTTTGGTAAGTATAAAAACTCTAAATATTTAAATAAGGAAAACAATTCAGACCTTTTGTTGTTTGAGCCTCTTTTTTAAAGGTTTTTTTTTTAACTTTCAATGTACAAACTATATTAGAGTTTGAATGGAAATTTATTCCAAGCAATGTGAAGTGTTAAAACTATGAAAAACTAAATTTTTCAGTACAAAAAAAAATCTCCACAGTACAAAACTTGATATACCTGGCTTATCTATTTATTGCTACTGCAATTGTAGAAATGAACGCAATTAGATATCATGCTTTAGATTGGAATTTCCGCCTCTTCCTTGGAGAATTTGGATGAATTAAGCATCCTGTATTGAAACCAAAATGTGATGATTAAGATTTTTATTTACTCCGCCTCTTCCTTGGAGAATTTGGATGAATTAAGCATCCTGTATTGAAACCAAAATGTGATGATTAAGTGATTGATGATGTGATTTAAGATGTGATTGATGTTCTGGATTTTTTTTAAAGGATTTTATAATTTAGAGCAATATAAAAAACAACTAAACAGTATAAAAAATTGTTTAAAGTTCAGAGTTTTAATAAAATATTTAAGCATATTAAAATAAAGTTAATATTTAACACTATTCAAAATTTGTGTTGTGATAAAAAAAATCACAAAACTTATACAAACTTATCACAAAACTTATGATAAGCACTGTATAAATAAAATAATTTAAAAAATTAAGCTCAATCTGGTCTATGATGGTGCCTCCTATATCTATCATATAATAAGAGTATGTTTTTAATATCAAAGAAAATAATAATTCTAAATATCTTCTCTTAATCTTTTAATTTTTACATATATATTGTACTGTTATAAGTATTTTATAAACATTTCTTATAAATTATTTAAATTAAATGTTGCTTAAATTCAATTTGTCTTTCAGTATGGTTGCTGTATTGCTGGCATTTATTGGCTTCAAATCCCTTGGCTATTATGTAGCTTTTGGCTATTGTAGCTTGTCACTTGGAACCTTTTTAGTAAGTTTGATTTTGATACATTATAATCAATATATACAAGGCATATATTTCAATATATGCCTTGTATATTCCACCTGCCAGCAAACCAAGTCTGTCTTGTTTAGACATTGCCCAAAAGACTATCTTGATCGGCGACTTGAACGCCCACTCTGTGAGATGGGGATATGGGGATTATAATGCTGCAGGATTGGAGGTTGAGGACCTTTTGGGTTCTTGTCCACTTGATCTTATTTATAACCCTGAGGACCCTCCAACTTATATACACTACAATGGTAGTAGTAGCACTCCAGATCTTCTCTGTGTGTCTTCCGATATGAGTATGCATACTAAACGAAGAGTTATTGAAGACCCTGGTTCGGGACATAGACAGGTTGTCGCATCTATAAGCCTACCCCGTTTCAGAGGTTATGTTAAAGAACACTGCTTCTCATCATGGAATTTTAAAAAGGCCAATTGGAAGAGATTCGAAAAACTAACTGACGAAAAACTTCATGTACGGAACTTTGACTTCAGCTGCCACCCTAGTAAACTCATCTCTAAAATCAATAAAGAGATCTTAGCTTGTGCAAAACTTTGCATCCCAAGGGGAAAAGTTAAAAAATTCAAGTCCTTTTGGTCTGAGGATCTAAAAGAACAAAAAGAAAAACGTGATCGCTTAAGAAATAAGGCTGCTCTTACTAAGAGACCAATTGATGTTACATGTTGGAGAAGACAGGCGGCTACTTTTAAGAGAGCTGTTCTGGAAGCCAAGAGAAAATCATTCGATAGTTTTATATCTAATATAAACTATAAAGAGGATAGCCTAAAAACATATAAATTTCTGTCTCATTTGCAGAATAAAAAGCCATCTACTAGAAAGGAGCCAATGACTTACAGGGGCAGAGTCTTAACTACATACAAAGATATAGCTAATGCCTTTGGTCAGACTTACGCCGAAATCCAAAGAAAGGGTTCATATGCCCGATCAATGTCAAAACTCTTGAAGAAAAGGTGGAGAAATTCGCTTAAAACAAAACTTGATGGCGCTGACCTTAACGATATTTTTAGTGTGTCATTCAGTTGCCAAGAATTAAACACAGCCTTAAATAGTCTAGTAATGAAGAAATCACCGGGCGAGGATCTTATCCACGGAGAGTTCCTAAAATATATGGGGGTAAGGGCCAAGGAGACTATCCTTGGGGTCTTTAACCGTATTTGGGAGATAGGTTGTCTCCCTTCAATTTGGAAGAGAGCTACCATCATACCTATCTTGAAGAAAGATAAAGATGTGAGGCAAATTGAGAGTTACCGACCAATTTCGCTGACAAGCATAATGGGGAAAACTATGGAAAGGCTTGTTATAAACAGGTTAAACTGGTTCCTCGAGGAAAATGGCTTGATAGCCACTCAACAGGCTGGCTTTCGCATGAACCGATCAACGAATGAACAGGTTGCCCTCTTTAGTCAATCAGTGAAAGACGCACTGGACAGCAGAAATATTCTTACTGCAGTCTACATCGATTTCAGAAATGCGTATGACTTGGTATGGAGAGAGCGTCTACTCCAAAAACTCCTGGATTTTGGTATTGGAGGTAGAATGTTTCAATGGATAAAATCTTTCCTTGACCAACGCCTTTGCAGGGTGAAATATGGCAACAAGTTTTCTAGATCGTATAAACTCCAGACGGGTTTACCCCAGGGAGCAGTTAGCAGCTGTGTTATGTTCAATATGTATATTAATGACTTGGTCTCCTGCATGGAATCAATAGATGGTATTAATTGCCTACTTTTTGCAGATGACCTGATTATCTGGACGCAGGCACCAAAAAAGAATGCAAATGTTCTAATTGAGAAAAGATTGAATAACGCGTTGGAAGCTCTTTCAACTTGGTGCACGGAAAATAATATGATCGTTAACCTTGATAAAACTGCTGTCCAGTCCTTTTCATTAACCCACCAGACTTTTTGCCCCAACTTAATTTATCGTAACACCACACTCAAAACTACAAACGAATTCAAATACCTGGGAGTAATTTTTGACAACAAACTAAACTGGAAGCCCCACATTGAGGCATTGTCCGAGCGAGTACTCAACAGAATTAACGTTCTGAAGCGTTTGGCAGGATCGCTCTGGGGATGTGCCAGATCGACTCTTAACTTAACCTACAAAACTTTTATCCTGCCCCTGATTACCTATTGCTGCGAACCACTAATTACATGCAGTGAGAGCTCTCTTAAAAAATTAGAAATCATACAAAACAAGGCCCTGAGAGTTGTAACCGGAGCGGTTAAGTCAACCCCGATAGAGGCTATGTTATTATTAACAAAAAACAGACCTATTCAATCCATCATTGAAGAACGAGCTTTGCTCTTATTTGAAAAACTCATACGAAGTGAAAGCTCTTACTGGGTCAACTACCAACCAAAAGTAAGAAACTTAAAAACACAAATTGGTTTTATTCAAAAGGTTCAGTCTGTAAGAGAAAATTTAGAATTTTGCGATGTAGTACAGAAAAATATAAAACCACAGAACCCTATTGAGTCTGGAGGGATTGTAACTGGTCTAGAACTTAAAGATGTTGTTGTGAAGAGTCAAACAGCCCCTGAAATTTTGAAATCCCTTGCATTGGAAACAATTCATACGGATTACCCAGAACAAAATTGGCTACATGTATATACAGATGGCTCCTATTCTAACTCGAACATGACAGCAGGTTCTGGAGTTTTTTCCGATCTTTTTTCATTCTATGCATCTGCCGGAAAATATAGAACAGCCTTTGATGGTGAGGTAAATGCCTTATTGATTGCATTAAAGCAACTGTTGGCGATTCACAATAAGTTTGAAAGAGTTGTTCTACTCTCAGACTCCCAGGCTGCAATTCAAGCTGTTGACTCACCGGGAAAAGCATTATCTGATACGGTTCTGAAATGTCGGGAGCTCATCACGCTTTTGGTACAGAAGGAAAAAAGTGTGGTCATACAGTGGATTCCCAGCCATTGTGGCATTTACGGTAACGAGCAGGCTGACTTCCTCGCTCGAAAGGGAACGCAGTTAGTCCAACCAAACTGCTCTGGCCTATCCTACCACTCCATAAAACTATACATAAAAAACATAATGAAATTAAGAACCTATTCTTGGCTTCAGGAAAATATAAAGAATAAGAATTGGAGTGAGGTGGAGCTTGTGGCAATACCAGACAAGCCTCGTCGAGATGCTGTAGCCCTCTTTCGTCTCCTGGTAGGCCACGACTGCCTGGGCGAACACTTGTATCGACTACACATTTATGACCATCCTGACTGTAGAATATGTGACGCAAAGGAACCAATGAACAGAAGGCATCTTCATCGCTGCAAGATGCTCCACACTCTTAAGTCCGAGACCGCAAGATATTGGCGTGCGAGAGAGCTTATGGGAAGATGACCTCGGTCTCTTTGTTTAATTCACCTTTTGGTGTTTTGTGTTTTCATTGTTATCTTTATGTATTCCCTGCCATTGGAAATAAAAAAAAAAAAAAAAAAAAAAATTTTGATACATTATGCTATTGTTTTGATTTATTACTAGTTTGAAAGATTACTATTTTAAGTTATTTTTTGTTTTGAAGAATAATTTTAAATACATGTTCTTTTGTGTTTTAGATCAGAACTTTACGAGTACTTGTCTTGCCAAAGACTTCAGATCCTTATACTTCAAATACCCGACATAACTCTTATCTTTTGTTGGGTATCAGTGTAGCTCAACCTGTTCTTATGTATGTTTTGACTAAACACTTGATGCCAAATGGTTCCGTTGATGAAATAAAAGTATAAATGTATTTTTGTGTTTTTGAAAAAATGTATTTATTTGTAAGTTCAAAAGTGAATCTTACCTGCTGTTACTGTATGCAGGCAACTGAGTATGCTGATATAAATCTAAGGTCAGGTGGGGGAAAGTAGGTATAATTTTTATCCCAAAAAGTCCCTAAAATTTATCAATTAAGTTTATTTTAAGAAAACATTTGATGCTTTTTATATACATTTGGTTCAAATAATTTATAAATGAACTATAACCATATAATTTTCATGGGTTTTTCCCCCTGCAGTGATGCATTTACAGGACATGTGTTTACAAGCAACTCACTGTGCCTCCAGCTGACCCTATTTAAATTTTTTTTTCTAAAGTAAGAACATAATAGTTCTTGATTTCTCATTAAAATTGTGAGATTCATTGCAGTAATATGAATGAAAATTTTAAATATCTGACTGTTAGTTTTAATGATTGATTTTTAAAATTTAATTTCTTTCAAAAGTACTTAAAATGACTAAAATAATCTTTCTAAAGAAGGTGTTTTATGATAAACAGTGTTAAAATTGCCACTTTCTTTTTTAATTTTATCTAAATATCTTAGAAAGAATTATTTCATCCAATAAAAAATATTTTATAATGCATTGACAGATAAATATGCTAGTGAAAAGTTTGTATATTCGATCTCTAAGTTGTAAACTGTAAAGAAATTTTTACATTTGTGAATAAAATCTCAATGAGTACTTAAATGTGTATTAATATCAGTTTTAATGCCATTTTTAAGTGAAACTTAGATGTATCTCCTATTGATGTTCTGGATACAGACACAGACTGCAACGAGTTGGTAGATCAAAATAGACCTGATTCTCCTACTGGAAATATTGCAGCAATAATAGTCTACCAATTAGTTACATGCTAATTCAGTTGGAAGACGGTTCTAAAAATTATTTTATTTTGAATCCTTCTCTTTGGAAGTCAAATTCTGTTGGTTAGCCAGTGCTTAGTAATTCCTTTAACTTGCAAGAGCTTATTAAAAATCCACATTTTCTGCTTTCTTTTGATAATTTTTGGTTTTCAAATGAATATTATGCTAATGGTTTAAACTTATAGTTGTTGATTCAAGGAGGCGCACTCCAGAAAGCGCCAGTTTAAGCTCCTTTATAGCACAGGGAAGCATTTTCCCTAGATTGTTTAATCTTTTTTTTTTTTTTTTTTACCTTTCTCTCTTTTCCACATTTTGGTTAACAGGGCCCTTTTGCCAGGTTATTCAAAATATTTTGGCCAGTTTTAAAATAAAGTTTTGGTTTTTCTTACTTTTATTAAAGTAAATTCCAAAAAAAAAAAAAAAAAAATTGCAAATCCTTGTATAGTATAGTATAGTTTTTTTATTGAAACAGCGAGCCTCATTTGTATTGACAGAAACCTTTCTTCACCCAGCTTCCCCTTTAGCAAACTATTGTGACTTTTGTTGTATGCTAACCACATGCAAAAGCTAGAGGTCAAATTCCAAAAAATCTATTCTGAGGGAGAGCAACCTGATCCCCACCCAACACAGTGTTACACATTGTCTATAAAACATTTTACGCTGTTCAAAGATAATTACAAGGTTTTGATAGCAATCAATCATTGGTTGAAACATTGTTTCGCTTTTATTGTTTATCAAGCTTTGGGGGATGAGAGATTTTATAGAAAATAATCAACATTTTGTCTATTTGCATCTAAAGGTATATGTGATCAGCTAAAGTGCCCTCCCATTGAAGCTTGTTGGCCTGTAAACTCATTAACCTAAAAAGTTTACGATTGAACTTAACAAAAAAAAATTTAATTTATCTTATTAGGGGGCCATTTACAAATTACGTCGTACGTTTAGGGGAAGGGGTCCTGTCCTGTATGAGTGACAGAAAGAGTGATCAAGCTTTGTGACATCACACCTAAAAACTGCTTTTTCCTTGCTCTCATGTTTTAAAAGAGATTTCTTCCACAGTTTGGTTTGATTAAGCAATAAAATAGTTTCTAATTCCCACATTGAAGTTTTAAAAGTGTGACATTAGAATAGAGTCACTGAAATATGTCCACAAGAGACACAGGGTGAGGGGGTTAAATCCCTGAAAATTGTGAGACTTATTTTGTTATTAGCTGTTATCCAATATAAAATAATATACATCCAGAATAAACCTAGCCCGCTCCAAAGCAGGAACCTTATGCTTATTAGTTTTATTATCTTGTATCTCAGGAGAGGATTGATAAGGTTCGATTTTTTTTCCCATCAGTAAAAGATAATAGGTAGAAGCATATGTGTGTGTAAGTTTTGAAAGTGGATTAAAAGCGTTAGTTCTTCCCGATAGATTAGATTTCAAATTCTAAAGACAAAAATCTAACTACACAATGGCTAAGCTGCTATTATTAGTCTTTTGGACATTATTGGGATTTTTTATTTCCGAAGCCTCTTTGAATGGTATGTACTACTTGTCTATTTATATCAGTGGATTGTATAGTACCCCTATTTTCGTAAAAAAGACTCAAGCACTAAAGTTTTTAGTTTTCAAATCTGTGAGATATGCAATGGAGGAATTCTAATATGTATTTATTTTAATCAGTGGCGTAGCCAGAAAAAAAAAATTTCGGAGGGGGATATTGGGTATTTTTAGTGGTTTTCTATGGTCAAAAAAATTTCCAAATTTCGGGGGGGGGGTGTATCCCCAAAAATCCCCCCCTCTGGCTACGCGCCTGATTTTAATACACATTTCAATATAAGGGTGTCTATTTACAATCCGCGGGTCAAAAGTTCTGATGACTATCCAACAAAATGTCCTTCGTACTCGTATATGATTGATTTTGATAAATTACTTAATTTTTAAGGGGACAGTTGAAGATAGTTTTATAGATTTTTGCTACTCTTAAATTCATTTAAAGGTTTAATATGAAATTTGATTTACCATCATTAAATGTATTTTTAAAATTGCCGGATTTTGGAACGGTGGAAACGGATTTTGGAATGATAAAAACCAATTTTAGAATAATTTAAAATTTTTACTAGCATTTTCAGGTTCTTTCTGCGACAAAAACTAATTGGAATGTACGTAAGAGTTACAACATAATATGAACATTTTGCTAATCGTTATTTCTGAGTCAAGTTTAAGTAGCAATTTTTTTCTCAATTAAAGCAAACAAGGCAATTTTGCTGAATTTGAATCCTTTTCATGTTACGTAATCTAAAAGCTTCACTCCAACTGAGAAGATTACAGTAGCAGGTTTTCTTTTCATACTGGTAATCTCTGATATTAATGTTTGTTTTGGCGAAAAGCATGACAATATCACATGCTTCCTGCAAGTTCTGTATTCATTTAAAAATAAATCGGAAGTATTTAAACTTTTGAAACGGATTTAAATATATTTTCATATCTTTTATAAGATATTACTTATTTTACTTTTATAAGACAAAAACTATTTTTTTAACAACGGTAGTTTAGTAACCAAGAAAGGATAATAAATTTGTGATAGATATTTCAAAATAAATTATCAGATGAATTATCCATTCTTATATTCTTATAATCCTTCCATTCTTATATTCTTATAACTAGCTGATATGCCCGGCCTTGCACGGGTGGAGTGTATCAATTTATTAAAATTTTCTCAAGTTACATGCCTAATTTTCTGTAACCATAATTACCAATCATCCTGGTAGGTTTTCATATCCCGGTGTTCCCAGTATTTTTTCATATCCCGGTGCCTTTTTCATCTTGGTGTCCCCGGTGCCTTTTCATCTCGGTGTTCCCGGTGCATTTTCATCACCGTGCTCCCTGTGCCTTTTCCCTCCCGGTTCCAACTGTGTAAATCTAACCTAACCATCCAGTTCCGGTGTTGCACATTTAATTACGACAGTTACCCAATTATCCATTCTAAGTGAAAAAAAATCCATTAAAATTATTACAGACTTTTGAAATCCCAAAATTTGTAAATACCCCCTGTTTAAATTGAAAAAAAAAATCCCGTTAAACTACACCAAAGAAACAAATTATAAGGTTAAATAACAAATTGATCTAGTGTTTCTATCATCAACTTTCTAAAAAAACTGCATGATGTAATCTTTACTTTAACCAGTCTAATTCTTAAAACTTTCTATTTCAACTTAAAGTTTCATGGAAAATGAAGTTTTTAATAAGAAAATACTGTTATAAAGTTTTTTATAAGGGTCGTTTTTAATTTTTTAAATTATTAATAACCTTTTTAAAACATTTAAAACAATTTTAGCCAAGTTTTATCTTTAAATACTTTGTTTTATGTTTAAAATTGTTTTTGTTGTATTATTTGCAACAATGCGAGTTAAACAGATCTTCTTTAGTGGAGAAGTAAGGCGATTTTTACAAAAAGGCCTAAAAGGGGGTGAAGGGGTGGTTTTAGAAATTTGGAAATGATGTCATTGTCTTTCCCCCGTCCCCATACGTATGTGTACCAAGTTTGGTTCGATTCGGACGGGTAGTTTTGGAGAAATTGAGCCAAATCTGTTCCGGACAAACCCAGGAACCCAGGCAGGAACCCAGGGACACCTTCATTATATATAGAGAGATTATCCATTCTTATAATTTACTAGCTGATATGCCCGGCCTTGCACGGGTGGAGTGTATCAATTTATTAAAATTTTCTCAAGTTACATGCCTAATTTTCTGTAACCATAATTACCAATCATCCCAGTATTTTTTCATATCCCGGTGTTCCCAGTATTTTTTCATATCCCGGTGTTCCCAGTATTTTTTCATATCCCGGTGCCTTTTCATCTTGGTGTCCCCGGTGCCTTTTCATCTCGGTGTTCCCGGTGCATTTTCATCACCGTGCTCCCTGTGCCTTTTCCCTCCCGGTTCCAACTGTGTAAATCTAACCTAACCATCCAGTTCCGGTGTTGCACATTTAATTACGACAGTTACCCAATTATCCATTCTAAGTGAAAAAAATCCATTAAAATTATTACAGACTTTTGAAATCCCAAAATTTGTAAATACCCCCTGTTTAAATTGAAAAAAAAATCCCGTTAAACTACACCAAAGAAACAAATTATAAGGTTAAATAACAAATTGATCTAGTGTTTCTATCATCAACTTTCTAAAAAAACTGCATGATGTAATCTTTACTTTAACCAGTCTAATTCTTAAAACTTTCTATTTCAACTTAAAGTTTCATGGAAAATGAAGTTTTTAATAAGAAAATACTGTTATAAAGTTTTTTATAAGGGCCGTTTTTAATTTTTTAAATTATTAATAACCTTTTTAAAACATTTAAAACAATTTTAGCCAAGTTTTATCTTTAAATACTTTGTTTTATGTTTAAAATTGTTTTTGTTGTATTATTTTTGCAACAATGCGAGTTAAACAGATCTTCTTTAGTGGAGAAGTAAGGCGATTTTTACAAAAAGGTCTAAAAGGGGGTGAAGGGGTGGTTTTAGAAATTTGGAAATGATGTCATTGTCTTTCCCCCGTCCCCATACGTATGTGTACCAAGTTTGGTTCGATTCGGACGGGTAGTTTTGGAGAAATTGAGCCAAATCTGTTCCGGACAAACCCAGGCAGGAACCCAGCCAGGCAGGCAGGCAGGCAGGGACACCTTCATTATATACTAGCTGATATGCCCGGCCTTGCACGGGTGTAGTGTATCAATTTATTTTTTAAAAGTTTTCTCAAGTTACATGTCTAATTTTTCTGTAACCTCCAATCATCCCGATGTTCCCGGTAGTTTTTCTTATCCCGGTGTTCCCGGTAATTTTTCACATCCCGGGGTTCCCGGTAATTTTTAATATCCCGGCGTTCCCGGTGTCTTTTTTCATGTTGGTGTTCCCGGCGCCTTTTTCATCCCGATTAAAACTGATTATATTTACCCAAACCCATCCAGTTCCTATGTTGCACATTTAAAGTTTCCCCTAGTAAAGTATTTTAATTTTAAGGTTTTCATCTCATTAACAATAGTGAGTCAAGCAGATCTACTCTTAGTAGAAAAATAAGCATTAACAATAGTGAATCAAGCAGACCTACTCTAGTAGAAAAATAAGCATTTTTAGCCATAAAAATGTTAATTACAGGTTAATATTCGATTTTCGAACTTGGGAAAATTTTGTATTAATAATCCTCGTCTCCAGATACGTCTATATACCGAGTTTCGTCCTCGCCTGCGGCGTAGTTTGAGAGGAGATGAAATTTTGAGGTTTTAATCTCATTTACTGCAATAGTGAGTCAAGCAGGTTTACTCTAGTAGAGAAATGGAGAAATAAGCGTTTTTGACCATAAAATCGTTAATTTCTCGTAAATATTCGATTTTCGAACTTGGAAAAGTTCGTGTTGATAATCCTCGCCTCAGAATACGTCTATATACCGAGTTTTGTGTACGCCTGCGGCGTATTTTGGGAGGAGATGTAATACATACCCACTTACCCACAAACGGTTTTAGTTATATATAGATAGATAGAGAGATAAACTAAATTTTTCACGTATCAACTATTTTCATGAATAGATTCAAAAAAACTTTTAATTGCTGTTTTATGGAAAATGTTTATAATCTGGTGATCATGGGTGACAGGTGTCCCTAAGATATTTCATTTGTTTAATGTTTAATTATAAAATAATGAACTATAGTTGAAAATGCAAAATATATGGAAATTTAACTGATGTAAGGTACAATGAAAGATAAACACCTTATATTGAATTATTTGTAGAATGAACATTGAACTATTCATTGAATTTTAACTTGAAACACAAGTTTGGTGTCATTTTTATTTATTGAACATTCAGTCTTTAAAATAAGAATTGAATGGATGTGGATCAGTCAAAAGTAATTTTGAAACAATTTTTCTTTCAGAAAATTTATGCCGACCACAAAAAATCGATTTATATCAACAACCTGTTGGAACTTTACATGTAATAGTTCCAGATTTGTACACTGACTGCACGATCGAACTCTATCCACAATTTGGTTTCTCTGTCGTATTGAGTATTTTTCAATATAATGTACCTGCTACTCATTTACTATCGGTAAGTAATAAAACATTCACAATAAATTAATAATATTCCAATTAATTAAACCAAGAAAAATAACGGTTTTATTTTCATGTGTTCGTCATTATTAATAAGCTCATTAACTTGCTCATTCAACAGACAAACTTTTAAAAAAAACCCGACCAATTATTCATCCAAAGAATACAATGTACAAGCATATGCCTACTCTTACTTGGTGAAAACTTCTACAAAATACGGAAATTTTATCGTTTACTTTAGAACAGGCGTCACCCATGGGCGCCCATACATAAGCCCCCCCCCCTTGCACCGGTAAAGTTGCATAAAATTTTCCTTTGACTATATAATAAATCGTTTTTTTTTTTTTTTTTTTTTTTTTTTTTGCAGCTTGGCGTAGGAGAAGTCACCCAAATGTCTTAGATGTCTCCAAATGTTTTAGAAGTCACCCAAATGAATTAAAACACTACTTTTAAGAATAAAAAGGAAAAAACTTTTTCAAGAGGGGACTCTTTATAAAATACTGGAGTTTCAAGCAAATAGATTGTGTCTAAGAGACTCTTAGACACAATCTATTTGCTTGAAACTCCAGTATTTTATACAAAAGTTTTGCTTTAGTACTCGTGTCCGTGAGGGGCCCCTTTGAAATAACTTCTTAGAACCAACCCCCCCCCCCCCTTTAAAAAACAAACATGTCCAGTTACGGGCTTGACTGTCTGTCTAACTTGCAAAACTTTTTCTTGGGCACCCTCCTGAATTCAAACTTATGGGCGCCCATGACATCCCAGGAATTTTTTTTGAGGTATATATTTGTATTTTGGGGGGCTACAAATCATTGACTTAAAAGCTTAATAGTTGATCTAATTAACTAATTTAATTTAAAACTACTAAAAAATAGCACATTTATTACTTATAGACTGAAAATACATTTAGAATCAAGAAAGGGAGAGGTAGGCCATGTTCGAACTGTTTGAAAGTGCTCAACCTATATTTAGAACGCAACGTTTAAATATAAAAACTATAGAATTTATAATTGAATTTAGGAAACAAGACTTTATATTTGGAATTACCTTATTAGATGTCACAATATAATGCAATCCAGAAATTTTACTTTAAAAACTATCATGACTGAACTTAGATCCAAATAAAAAAAAAGAGAAGAAATTTTGCTTCCCATTTTTCAAAGCAGACAAATTTCGAAAACTAAAAAGCATAACGTCCCACAGATTTAAAAATTCAGACAAAGATGGTATTAATACTGCTAACAATTGGCATTTTTGTAAGATTTTTAAAATTAAATGATATATGAGTTGTTCTAATGTTCCCTCTCTTCCATAGTAGTAATTAAGTTATATACTACATTATTTAAGTAAAAGTTTAAATATAAACTATTTATCAACAAAAATAAACAATTAGTGAGAATTAATGTTATGAATTAAGTTATGATTAAGTTAAATTACGTTTACGTTAGTGAAAATTTAAGGACATTTAATGTTTTTATCTTTCCCTTCTGCATTTATAACTCCTGATAGAAGAATAACTTAAATCCCCCAACTCAATACCTTCCTAAGATATACTTACCTATGCAGTAAACTACAGAATGGTTTTTAAAATAAAAAATGTCTAAGCAATATGAAAAAACACTAAAATAATACAAGTTGTCTATTTTTTTTTTACATAGACATGCTTATAAGGGGTGTGTTCTACGTTTCGCCCACAAATAAATTTCCATCCCCCCTTTCTTCTTTTTCTTCCTTCCCTATGGGGATATTTGTGGGCGAAATGGAGTAGCTGCGATAAAAACCAATCTTGTTAAGAATCGATTCTCAACAAGGAATGAATTTACCCAAAATTACCAAACTTCCTTAATATCACTCCAAAGTATACAGTGTTTGTACTTTTTCGGACCGCCTCACTTTGAAAAACACTCCTGCAGTCTCGGTTTGTCCAATTCTCTCGACTGGTCACTTCTGAGGGACCTTGTTTTCCTGGACGACAAAAAACCAAAACTTCCTCAAAATCACTCCAAAGTACATCTTGTGTGTACTTTTTCGGACCGCCTCACTTTTAAAAACACTCCTGCAGTCTCGGTTTGTCCAGTTCTCTCGACTGGTCACTTCTGAGGGACCTTGTCTTCCTGGACCACAAAAAAACAAAACTTCCTCAAAATCACTCCAAAGTACATCTTGTGTGTACTTTTTCGGACCGCCTCACTTTGAAAAACACTCCTGCAGTCTCGGTTTGTCCAATTCTCTCGACTGGTCACTTCTGAGGGACCTTGTTTTCCTGGACCACAAAAAAACAAAACTTCCTCAAAATCACTCCAAAGTACATCTTGTGTGTACTTTTTCGGACCGCCTCACTTTGAAAAACACTCCTGCAGTCTCGGTTTGTCCAATTCTCTCTACTGGTCACTTCTGAGGGACCTTGTCTTCCTGGACCACAAAAAACCAAAACTTCCTCAAAATCACTCCAAAGTACATCTTGTGTGTACTTTTTCGGACCGCCTCACTTTGAAAAACACTCCTGCAGTCTCGGTTTGTCCAATTCTCTCGACTGGTCACTTCTGAGGGACCTTGTTTTCCTGGACAACAAAAAACCAAAACTTCTTCAAAATCACTCCAAAGTACATCTTGTGTGTACTTTTTCGGACCGCCTCACTTTGAAAAACACTCCTGCAGTCTCGGTTTGTCCAATTCTCTCGACTGGTCACTTCTGAGGGACCTTGTTTTCCTGGACCACAAAAAACCAAAACTTCCTCAAAATCACTCCAAAGTACATCTTGTGTGTACTTTTTTGGACCGCCTCACTTTGAAAAACACTCCTGCAGTCTCGGTTTGTCCAATTCTCTCGACTGGTCACTTCTGAGGGACCTTGTCTTCCTGGACCACAAAAAACCAAAACTTCCTCAAAATCACTCCAAAGTACATCTTGTGTGTACTTTTTCGGACCGCCTCACTTTTAAAAACACTCCTGCAGTCTCGGTTTGTCCAGTTCTCTCGTCTGGTCACTTCTGAGGGACCTTGTCTTCCTGGACCACAAAAAAACAAAACTTCCTCAAAATCACTCCAAAGTACATCTTGTGTGTACTTTTTCGGACCGCCTCACTTTGAAAAACACTCCTGCAGTCTCGGTTTGTCCAATTCTCTCGACTGGTCACTTCTGAGGGACCTTGTCTTCCTGGACCACAAAAAACCAAAACTTCCTCAAAATCACTCCAAAGTACATCTTGTGTGTACTTTTTCGGACCGCCTCACTTTGAAACACACTCCTGCAGTCTCGGTTTGTCCAATTCTCTCGACTGGTCACTTCTGAGGGACCTTGTTTTCCTGGACAACAAAAAACCAAAACTTCTTCAAAATCACTCCAAAGTACATCTTGTGTGTACTTTTTCGGACCGCCTCACTTTGAAAAACACTCCTGCAGTCTCGGTTTGTCCAATTCTCTCGACTGGTCACTTCTGAGGGACCTTGTTTTCCTGGACCACATAAAAACAAAAATTCCTCAAAATCACTCCAAAGTACATCTTGTGTGTACTTTTTCGGACCGCATCACTTTGAAAAACACTCCGGCAGTCTCGGTTTGTCCAATTCTCTCGACTGGTCACTTCTGAGGGGAAAAAATGGCTAATGGTGAAAAAACGATGGTTTTTCGTAAATTTCTCTGGAACCAAGCAAGGTAGAGCTTCGAGGTTACTAAATTCGAATTTTCGGTACCAAATTACTCCAGAAAAGTATTACTGCTCTATCCGGAGCGTCCTGGAAAAGGAGCTAATGGTCCGGGAGCGTTTTGGCGGGAAAAAGTAGAAATTTTAATTTTTACATACCCCCTAATGCGATACATGGTTCGATTCTTTAGTTTTATGGTGCACACATACCGAAATTTCAGAAGCCTGGAGCAAGCGGTTCGAGTGCCATCCGGGAAAAACGGAGTTTTTGGAATATTGGTTTTTCAGGAATAACTCCCAAAATAATTATCACACACCTTAATGATTTACATATTCGTAATCTGTGAAAAATTCCCGATTTATCTATGTTAGACACTTGAGGTGGGGCCGAATTGTTCTCCGAAACTCTCCTGACACGACTTGCCCCAAAAAATAGAGTGTTTGGCATTAAATGTAAGTAAGCCCCATTCTTGTTTTAAAAATCCTGGATGACGTAAAAATCACCGTGGATTCCCGTAATTCTGGAAAAACTTCGCCATAACAATTAGTTACTAGAAAAAAAAATAATAAAAAAATTAATATTAATATTTTCGGATTTATAAGCTTTCTTTGGACTTGTGTTTTTTCGTCGAAATCTGAACTTTTTTTTTCCAAGTCCAATTACTGCCTGAATTACGAACCGATTTTCACCAAAATTGAATATGAGGTATATGGTAGGATATATTTTAAGATTTTAAGGTCAAAAATTCGATATAGTTTTTCGATTTTGATAAAAATCGCGACTTTAGTGCGACTTACGCTCGAGTCCAGGGACCCTAATTTTGGTCCTATATTCACTAAATTCCTGATTCTGCAAGCTTATGGAAATGAAATGAAAGGTATAAGGTCGCCGACCCGATGAAAATTCATTTAATTGGTTTTTGAGCGATTCTCTACTGCACTTTGGAAAGGCCCCTATCACGTAATTCCTGGTTCCCGGCTTAAAAAATTCGATATGTTGCACGGACTTTTTTACTAGAATTCTTTGTCAAAATTCCTTGGAAAGCCATATTATTATTATTAAATATTTTTTAAGAAAACCTCTGTTTCTCAATAGTGTACTGCAGTACGCAAAACAGTTATATAAGTATTATATTTCTTAGTTACCTGGACGGGTTTGTTCCCCCCTTGGTAGCAAAACGGTTTTTTTTCCTAATAACTGTATTATGCTGCTGTTTACCATAGTGAAATAAAAATTATTATTATTATTGTGTGGGATTTAGTATTTTATAAAACTTTCCTGAGTGTCTAAAGAAACAGGGATACTTATACTATATCCCCCCAATTAATTTCTAAATTTATTTCTTTAATTTGCATTGTAACAATCGTAAACTGACAAATTTTCCTTCTCCTCAATGGTTTTTAATAGGATATATGGCTATTATGTTTAATAAATTGTCCATCAGTGAGGACAGCTAATAAGGCATGTAATAATATATGGCAAAGTTTTTCCAGAATTACGGGAATCCACGGTGATTTTTACGTCATCCAGGACTTTTAGAACAAGAATGGGGCTTACTTACATTTAATGCCAAGCACTCCATTTTTTGGGGCAAGCGTGTCAGGAAAGTTTCGGAAAAAAAATTCGACCCCACCTCAAGTGTCTTACATGGATAAATCGGGAATTTTTCACAGATAACGAATATGTAAATCATGAAGGTGTGGGATAATTATTTTGGGAGGTTTTCCTGAAAAGCTGATATTCCCAAAACTCCGCTTTTCCCGGGTTACACCCGAACCGCTTGCTCCAGTCTTCTGAAATTTCGGTATGTGTGTGCACCCTAAAACTAAGGAATCGAATAATGTATCGCATTAGGGGGTATGTAAAAATTAAAATTCCTACTTTTTTCCCGCCAAAACGCTCCCGGACCATTTTGGCACCTTTTCCAGGACGCTCCGGATAGTGCAGTAACACTTTTCTGGAGTAATTTGGTACCGAAAATTCGAATTTTGTAACCTCGAAGCTCTACCTTGCTGGGTTCCAGAGAAGTTTACGAAAAACCATCGTTTTTTCACCATTAGCCATTTTTTCCCCTCAGAAGTGACCAGTCGAGAAAATTGGACAAATCGACACTGCAGGAGTGTTTTTCAAAGTGAGGCGGTCCGAAAAAATACGCACATGGTATACTTTGGAGAGATTTTGAGGAAGTTTGGTAATTTTGAGTCAATTCATTCCTTGTTGAGAATCGATTCTTAACAAGAAATTCCGTTTGGCGTCAATTATACACCCTTTTGATTATATTTATAGTTATCTTTCACCAAGAAAAGTGAGCGAAACCCAAGAGGTTCTATTGCTAAGTATATTGTATTTTACAAAATCCAAAAATATTTATTTTTGACTGAGATATGGCAAAAGAAAAAAATATAAATTATTGCGCTAAAAACCTCTAAATTTACTGGGCTATTAATCAGTATTATTTTTAAATTGCAACCTTTATGTTGCTAAGGTCATCATAAAAAGGTGTTGAATGATCTATCAGTACTCTTATCATTAAAGAGACCTAATTAATTTTATAAGTAGCCAAAAATTGATACCAAATTTTTTATGTTTCGTATACAAAAAGTGAACTACATAAAATCAGTGGACAAAATTTACAAAAACTTTTTCGAAACCTTTTCTTCGACATTGGATAATCCATTTCAGCAAAGCGTAAAATTCAATTCCTATTATTTCCGAACCGATTCTTTGGATTTTTACAACGATTCTTTAAGAGGAGAATCGATTTGAAAACGGAAGAGAGGTAGGGGAATTTAGGGAAAAACAGAGGCACTGGTGTTGGGGATTTTAGGGAATATATTATGGACGGGGGGATGGAACTTATTTTGTGGGCGAAACGTGGGTGCACCCTTATAAGGTACATAAGATATTAGATGATGTTTTTGTAGCAGTTCAATGGAATAGTCAATATTGAAAGCGATACTGAAGATTCATTGAGAAAAAATCATCTTTTTTATGTAAAAATTATTGAAAAATTAAATTTAGGAAAAACTAAGGAGAATATTTCATGGCACCTAATAAAAACAATCAGTATTAACAGGAAAACTATTTTACAGCTTCAAAAAAGGCCAAATTTGACTTTTACGTACCATTTCTATCTCCCTACCCCAGGGGTCTGCAACCTTTTGAAGTGGAAGAGCCAAAAGTAACAATTTACAAAATTTCCCAGTTTTTAAAGAGCCGCAAAAAATTTTCGTTTCAATATTATATAGTATTTGCAGGGTGGTCCTTAATTCATGGTACAAACTTCTAGGGGTGTTAGAGTACACCTAGACGAACAAGAATTGGTGTAGGAAGGGGGTCGCAGATACGCCGTTAAAGAGCTAGGACCTAATGTAGTGCGAGTGCGTTTCAAAAGGCCGTTTTTAGAAGGCCCGTGTGACGAAACAAATCATAATAAAATGAAAAACATTATTGCATGAGGCACAGGAATATCCGTACTACTTAAATCCTCAATGTGATAGAAATTGGACCACTTGCTAAACCGTGGGGTGAGTTTTAAAACGTGCAATATTCATCTTTTAGCCAAAGAATGGAGTTCCCTTAATGGTACTTAGAAAAATGATGATCGGGGAAGGAATTTTCAATGATCATACAGTTCCAATGATCAATGTATGATCATTGAAAATTCCTTCCCCGATCATCATTTTTCTAAGTACCATTACACTAATGTAAGGGAACTCCATTCTTTGGCTAAAAGATGAATATTGCACGTTTTAAAACTCACCCCACGGTTTAGCAAGTGGTCCAATTTCTATCACATTGAGGATTTAAGTCGTACGGATATTCCTGTGCCTCATGCAATAATGTTTTTCATTTTATTATGATTTGTTTCGTCACACGGGCCTTCTAAAAACGGCCTTTTGAAACGCACTCGCACTACATTAGGTCCTAGATCTTTAACGGCGTATCTGCGACCCCCCTTCCTACACCAATTCTTGTTCGTCTAGGTGTACTCTAACACCCCTAGAAATTTGTACCATGAATTAAGGACCACCCTGTATATGTATATGATTTTTATTTAAACTTTAAATACGGAATAATATAAAATATATATGAAAAGTAGTAAATAATACTGTTATAAACAGAAAAGGGGGGTCTAGGGGTCCTCCCCCAGAAAAATTTTAGAAATTTGACCCAAAAAGTAGGGATTTAACTCGTTTTGGTCCGAGCCCACGGGGGGGGATGCAATTGACCAGTCCCCCCCAACTTGCTTTTGAGTTCTGTGAACTTGCCACTTTACAAGTCTTTGGTTTTCAAATCCAGCAATTGCATTTGAAGCGATCCAGCATCCATTTCAAATGGCTCAATGTTGATCTCATTTGTATTTGTGTTAAGAGGATTTACTATGAACGCGAGAGAACTTTAGTTTGTTTTGAATTGCTTGAATGTCTCTGCGAATCCATCCTTTATATTTTTTAAGCTATGCGGAAAAAATTTGTGTCAATAGTTCAATAGTTGCATCGGTCTCATCGCGATATTGCTTCAGATTTTTAAAATGAAGTAATTTACCGATCTCCATATCTTCAACGAAAAAAAAGTTACTTTTTCTTTTTTAAATAAACTACTTCTTCAAGCAAGGCGTAGGCTGGGCCCTTTCCTAGCAGTTTTAGATTTAGTTAATGTGTTTTATTGTGGTATCTACCACGAAGTTGAATTTTTGCAGCCTTTTGTCTTCCAATACTGGATAATCAGTGCTTTTTTAAATTGTGGAATGTTTTTATTTCACACAAGCGATTTGTAATTAAAGATTACGAAAATACTAAACTATTGGAAAAATTAGGTATTTAAAAATATATTTTCTTATTTTTAAGGGTTTTGATAGTAAATTATTAATTTTTTCGTTTCGAACTGGAGAGCCGCAACTTTACATCAAAAGAGCCGCATGCGGCTCGCGAGCCGGAGGTTGCCGACCCCTGCCCTACCCCCAGCGCGTTTTCAACGCAGGCAGTTACTTTAGTGCATTACACATTTAATTTCACCTTGATATCAGCACTGTTTTTTAATAAGACTAATGATTTGATAAAACTTTCATTTTTCTACAGGTCGAAGATTCTGATGGTTATAAAATATCACTGTTGGGCCAGGGATTGTTTGCAAACAACGAAAAATCCATCATTTCAGAGAGAAAAATGAAAATTCGCTACTTTGTGGATAAGAGATACATCCCCTACGTATCTCCTGTACAGACAACTCCTTCAACGATCAATGAAACTGAAACTGAATTAGATGATAACTCTACTGAATTTGAATTGAATAATACCGTTGTGACGATAATGAATGAAACGTCTCATTCTTCAACGGGATTTGGGTTCTTTTTTTTCACCTACACACAAGTAGGAAGTATGGGAAACACATCTATCTATTTAAAAGATTTACCTAGAATCTTGAATCAGTTCTGTTAAATATTCACCGCAGTTAAGTTTTAATGTTTTTTTTTTATTATTTTAGATGCACCTTGTGGAAAATCGGAATTTACTTGTCAAAATGGAAAATGTCTTCCAGAATTCTATGTCTGCAGTGGTCATAATCGCTGTGGTGACAACAGTGATAATAAGAAATGTGGTATATGATCTCGTTCGTTTAAAAAGCCCATTTCGCTATTTAATATTACTATTCACCATTTATTAACATTTAAAAAATGGAAAAAAGATTTTTGATATTAGTTTTTACAAGTACTTTTATCTTTATTAATTAATGTGAGAAAGAAATTTAAATGATTTACATTCCATCTACTTCATTCGCGTTAAATTAGGGAATATTTTTTGTTTACAAACAGGTGTTATGTTTCAAGGTTTGAACTTTCTCTTTGTTACGTTGTGTGACTTAATTTGCAAATGACTTCGTGTAAAATACATCTTTTATTTAAACAAAATTAGCTGTTCAAAATCTGGGATTATAGTCACTTACGTCATTTGTTTCTGATATGTTAACTATAATTCACTGATTTTCAACATTTACTTTCTATTTATATATTTCAAAAACACAACAATTATGTCATAAACTTCTCGTTTTAGGACCCCGACCAACAGTGGTTGCAAAAAAAGTTGCTCCATCACCTCTTTCCAACCAAACAGTTATTCTTATCTGTACTGGGGTTTTGGTAATTGCTCTATTCATCACAGGCTACATAATAATTTTTGTCGGAAAATACAGGAAAGTGGAGAACACAAACAACTCAACCCCGCCTCTCCAGTCAGTGTCGTCTAATGTAGATGTACCCCCTGACCAGCCGTCTCGGGTCCCAGAAGAGGCGTCAGCATCTATGTGCTCTAGGGTGCAGCATTTCTTCCGACAACAGAAGGAAGATAAAGTCGAGGAAAACCTGCAAACACTGCCATCCGAGAGGTTCGAAGTTCCATCCATGTACCCCAATCTACGACCCACTGCCCCCGAATACGCACAAACCCATGGCCGTGAAAATCGGGGCTTTAGGGGTGAAAGGGAGTAGTTTCTTCTTTTTTTCAAAGGGAATACAAATGGATGTTTTTGATAAAGTGTTGAATAATGCATGAATTTGCTATTTTAGCTAAAATAAACTAAGAATAGTCTGAATGCGTATTTTATTTCTTAGACGTTGAAATGAATGTCATTCCACATAAGAAAGGAGAGAACTTTTACAAGTAACATACACCAGAATGAGTTTTTTTATTGTACTAGGGGGGCTGCCCCCTGCTCGCTATCGCTCACCATCGCTCGCTATCGCTTTAGCGAGCAGAGCTCGCTTGTTCATCTCAACAATCCCGCACAACCATCTTCTCGGCTTAATTAAGCCTCTTGTAATACCGAAAACACCTATGTCTTGCTTATAAAACTGCTCTCTTGCTTATAATTTAATTCGAATCATTCCCCTAAATTAACAACAAAAAAGTTGCTGAAATATATTCCTTTTCTAGCTTATCAATAATTTAATCGAAATATTAAAAAAGTATTTATCAAGTCTACTAATAATCAACAACCATTTCATTTTGTAGAAAAAAAATTGTTGAAAAGAAAAGAAATCAGACTCATCATAAAACTCGTCTGTTTCTCTAGTGAACGGCCACAGAAAGAGAAGAAAAAATTAAAACTTTGAATCTTAATAATTCCAAAACTAATTGGAATTTTTTGACAAACAAAACGCCAATCTGTTTATAAAAAATAATTGTGCGTTTAAAATTTCATAGTTCTACTGCAATAATGAAATATCTTTAAATCTTTTGTAATGAAAAAACCGAAAAACCGTCAAAAATTTCGAAACTTTAAAACTTAATTACTCCAAAACTAATTCTAAATTCTAAAAAAGGGCGACGAGACGAGGTGCAAAACTTCATATCTAAGAGAATGCGGCTGCAAAAAATCATATTTCGGCTGCGAATAGATTTTGCTGGGGGCGAACTCGTAGCAGAAAAAATAATATTCGACTTTGACATTAAATAACTCCAGAACTAATTATCTCAATTATTAGATATTGGAACGAAAAGGACCCTCATACATTTGTCTACAAACGGTCAAAATTTCATAAATTTCCGTTCAATAGTTTTTGCGTAGTGACAGTTCAAAATTGTCAAAGTGAAGATTTTCTGAAACAGCGGCGGCGGCGGCGACTGTTACTTTTTTTTAATATAGAGAGAAAAGTAACAGTTTTAGAAATTTCGCCTCGAGTTTCTGATTTAAATTATTATTGGTTTAAAAAAAACTGTTTATTATACACTGCAAAAGAGTCCTTATAATCTAAAACTAAAATATTTAAAAATTGTGTTGCCTGTAAATTTCGAGTCTTTATCAACCTTGCACCTTTTACAAAGTGAAAGGTTTTTTCGACTAGATTCACTTATCATTTGGGGGCCTTTTATTAACGTGATGTTACAGATACCAAAATTGTTTGCAGTATTTTAAGAATCTTTTCAAATCTAGGATATTTAGAGCATTTTAAATTTGTTGTAAATTTAATTGATTTTAGTGCACATAATTTCGTTGGGTTACTACAGGAGAAAGGCACTTTTGGTGAATCTTTTGAAAGCGGTATAACTGCTCCAACGAACAAGCGCAATCATCTGACATCTAATACATAAATCAAAATCTCGCCAAGCTGGAAAGCGATCAGTTTGTTTAAAGTTGCTTGGTGTGAATAACGATAGTGCCTATTCTCCTGTAAGCCGACGATTTGAATGTTCTGAAGTCAATAAAAAAAATTAATCTTTATTTTTTAAAACATCACAATCGCGCACTTTTAATCCACATTAAAAAACACAGTAATGCAATCAACCACTAAGCATTTAAAACCAGTTAAAAAAAATAAAACTTAGTTTAATATTCCTTTCCTTTTTTAGTAAATCTTTCCTCTTCAATATTTGAATGCTCTTTTCTTTTCCTGCTCCGACCAGACCTTGCAATGTTATCCCCATCGTCTGTTTTAGAGTCATCTGCTTCTACGTTAGATCCACTCGCATCGTCTATTTCTTCCGTGGGCTCAGCACATTCTATCTCGCCTTTCTCCTCACTTGTACTCTCCAAAGAAACTTCTTCCGGTCGGTCTATTTTCTCTTCCGTCAAGCTCACTTCTTTGACATTCCCCTCTATTTCTTCTTTTTTCGAATCCTCATCCTGAGACTGACTCACTGGATCTGCTTTACTTCGATCTTCACCATCACCATCTCCTATGTTATCCACTACCTTATCAGGATCATCAACCGCTTTAGTGCACTGATCCTGATTGCTAGACGCTTCTACAACCTCTACGCCCGGATCTAATACTCTTTTCTCTCGGTCTTCTTCCTCCATTCTTATGGTTTCCGAAAATTCGGCCTGGATCCACTCGTCCAAGATCTCCGCAAAAGTCTTTTGTTTGACCTCTTCATCGGGGAGTATAGGGGACGCGTCACCAGACGTGTTGTCCAGAGACTGATTGGGGTGACACAACGCCAGCACTGCCCTGCGCAACGACAATCTCTTCTTTGACGAAGGAGACCCTGAAGGGTCACTTTCAACTAACAGGGATCTCTGGGAAAAAGGAGTGTCTGGTCGTTGTGGAACTAGGCTCAATGGCACCAGCACATCGACCGGGCTACCTCGGTTGGGGATAGGGACAAAGTCTGGGGACTGTATCTCTTGAGGGGAGTTGTTACCTGGAGAGGCAATTCCTTTGGGAGATTCTGTACTGTCGGATGATCCGAGCTCTATGTTGACGTGTTCTCGAAGTCGAGCGTAGTCCATTTTGGGTTCTGATTCGCTTCGGTCGACGTTTCCAGAGTCCATGGCTGAAGATTCACTCGAGGTATCGATTTCGGGGTGACGAGAAATGTACAAACCTATCAAAAAAAAAAAAACTTTTAGTATCTACAAAAGTTAAAATAATAAGCTCAAGGTATATCTATAGTAATAAACCCTACTTTGGTTTGAAAATTCAGAATTAAAAACTTAAAAATTGTTGAAAAAATTAATATTTTCCCACATTTCTATTATTTTAAGGGGCCGTTCAAATATTACGTGAGCAAGTTTTAGGGTCATCTTTGACCTCCATCCCCACTTGTCAGCCAAAATAGGCAACCACAACCCCCCTCTCATAATTACGTAACAAAACTTCCCCCCTTTGTCCTTTTTTTTGTCCAAATTCTTTAGTAATGCTTTGATTTCTGAAATTGTTCTCCATTAACATTTAACCTATCGTTAAAATTTTCCCTGTGACAAATGCTTAAAATATTTTTCCTAGTTCAGTTTATTTTGTAAAATTTATTTTTGATTGAAATTTGAAATTATTTATTAAAGAAACAAGAGATTTTTGAAAATGCAGTGTTTGTAAAATCTTACATAAGCATCATTCATATTTCCCCTACCTCCCTTGTCAAGGAAAAATAAGCAAATAGCAAACCCCCTCCCCCCTTTGATGCTTATGTAATATTTGAACGGCTCCTAAGCGCGAGCTTAATGAACCCGTCAAAAATATGTTTTACAACTTTACCACGCAACCAACCATTATTAGACCATTAGACATTATAATTTAAAAATGAACTGAATGTTTATCCTTCGACGAATCAATGTTTATATTTTAAGAATGTCTATTCCGCTTATTTTTTTCTTTTGCCAGAATATAGCTAATTATTAGTCTAAATCACCATAAAGAGACCCCAATAAAATTAAACCTAAAAAAATAAAACCTCCATGACAGCACACCATCTTCCAAAACCAACCTTTTTGAAGTTGGTTTTTCCGCATACTGTCAATTATGAAGGAAAAGTAGTTTTACAGAAAAATTTCAGCACATAGGAAAAAACAACTTCACTCCACCACGTAGTTTACAAGTGGTAAACAAGGTTTTTTGAAGCCGTGGTCTTTTCATTGTGTTTTTCCCTGTCATATTTTCGGCCATGGACATGTTTAAGCCACTAAAGCTTAATTTTATAAACTTAAAGTTGCATCACCGTATTAAAATTTCGGGTGGCCTTAAATCTTGAGTAATGTGGTTTTAAGTTTATAATCTAAGCTTACACGGCTAGAGTCAGTATCTCTATAGATGGATTTTATGGTATTGGAACTGAAATTGTTGTATTATTGTTATATTATATTTTATATTATTGTATTATTAGTATTGTTATTAGTATTATTAGGTGTATTATAGTTAAATTATTGTATTATTCTTAAACGCAAATAAATACAGTGAACTAATTTATTCAGTCATCAAGCTACTGTTAACTACAGCTTCAGCTATACTAGACAGAAACTTAATTTGACCCTATGACGTCACTAACAAAGTAGTTCCCATCGCGGTTTCTAAATTTTGAGTGAAATGAAGGACGTGAATTTAAAAATATTATTTTGTTAAACCCATGTATATAGAGTGGTTTTCAATCACGATTTCTCCTTCCGCATTTGTGACGTACTGGGTTCAAGAAACGTTGCTGTCGAGTATAATACTAAGGTACGTCGAACCGCACTTATTTCAGCGGACCAAATCGTAATAGTGCGGAAAACTTGCCTACCCATAACAGTAACTCATGTGTGAAATTTAAGCCCTATCAAATAATATCTTCTGTTCTGTCTTTTTGCCTAAAGTTTTGACTTTTTACCAAAAAATTGCTATTTTGCAGTATTTCTTACCGTTCCGTGACCTCCTGATGAACAGAATTTTTTCAGGTGGTGTGGTAGAGGTCTAGGGGGACTTTTCCGTCAACCCCATCCTCATACCCCCCATTCCCTCTACGCGAGCCGGGGTTTTGTGGGCGGGCGCGCTGCTCAAAATGTTGGCTTTCCCTCTAAACTCCAGCCCTGCGCCCGCCTTCGTTGCCCGTTTTCTACATCAAAACCTCACGTAAACCAATTATTTTCATAAAAGTGACCCAGAACCCACTGTTGAGAGGTATCTTTCCATCATCCATGGATTTAAAATTATTTTTTAAAATTTTCATTTACCTTAGCTCCTTTTTCACAAAACAAGCATTTTTATTACAATCTACTTTTTTTACAAACTGAAATTTCCAGGAGGATGTCTATGGTGGAGGATTTGCGTCTAACTAGTGCTGTTATACAGTCTGATTTTGTCTAAGGCAACTCTTTTCTTGATTTAAGAAAGTATCTGACGAAGTTGTTCCGAGCAAGAGGCACCACTCAGTGGCATAGCCAGAAAAAAAATCTGAAGGGGAATAGTGTAATTTCGGGGGAATTCGGGGTAATTTCAGTGTTTTCTATTTAAAAAAAAAGAAAGTTCTGATTATCGAAGGATATTACTCCCTTTCACTACGCCCCTGGAACCACACACCTTTCTGGAAGCTCTAGTAACTAACTGTGCCCTTTTCTCCACTGTAACGGTGTGTGGTGGGAACTTCGAGAACTCCCACTCGACAAATATTCTGTGTGAGCTAATGTATCAGTTCCTAAGAACTGGTGGAAACGTTATCTGAACACTTTCCTAATCTATCCTTTTAAAATAGCGTTTAGTTTTGAAATGCTAAGAACATTATTATGCCTAAGTTGTGAACACTTACAACCAATTGCTTGTCCTCTTGCCAAGAAAATCTTATTAAGGGCGTTTTTTTCTAACAAATTTCCTCTCATAAGGCGTTATGCCTAGCAAGATATTTTCTGGTAATGCAAAAATGGCATTTTAATGCATTTGTCAACTACTTCGGGATACTGAACAGGTAAATATCAGGTACGTATGACAGCATCAAAGAGATGCCGCGAACCATCTTTGATAAACTTCTGGAGTACGATATTGAACTATAGTGGAAAGTATACAGTAAGGAGCAAGTACATGGCATAGACGGGGCAGGGCCCAGAACCTCCGTCGGTTGTTGAGGTACACTTGTGGAGCTAGATGAGATATTTTGGAATTCATGGATATGGAAATTAATGAAAATATGTTTGTTGATTTTACCTCTTTTCTATTTTGCCAATCCACATGTAGTGATCGAGATATCACTCTGAAATTTCATCTGGTGTGTGATCATGAACTAATTTACCTACTTCCTAAGTGTGTGCTATTGTCCCCATACCCTATATTTCGACGCATATAAGGGGTGCACTATGCTTGAGCTAAACAGAGAATAGAATGATATCTCTCAAATTTATCTGATTAGTTTTTAAAGGAATGGTCGTTTCACAAATCACTTACCACAATTTTCAGGGGGGGGGGGGTTATACTCGTTCCTCCATCCATGGCACATTTATATTTAAAATAATATTTATACTACAATAAGAATAGGAATCAATCTTAAATCAAGGAAGGAGAATACTGACAAAATCTGACTGCTTATAACAGCACTAGTTAGACGCAATGCATCCACCATTGACATCTTCCTGGCTATTCCAGTTGGTAAATATTTTTTTTTCTTCCAATGGCAGGTTTGAACAGGTGTAACAGAGATTATTAACCAACAGACATGCCGTAATAAAGCAGATTGTAATAAAAATGCTTGTTTTGTGAAAAAGGAGTTAAGGTAAATAAAAATTTTAAAAAATAATTATAAATCCATGGATGATGGAAAGATACCTCTCAACAGTGGGTTCTGGGTCACTTTTATGAAAATAATTGGTTTACGTGAGGTTTTGATGTAGAAAACGGGCAGCGAAGGCGGACGCAGGGCTGGAGTTTGGAGGGAAAGCCAACATTTTGAGCAGCGCGCCCGCCCACAAAACCCCGGCTCGGGTAGAGGGAATGGGGGGTATGAGGATGGGGTTGACGGAAAAGTCCCCCTAGACCCCTACCACACCACCTGAAAAAATTCTGTTCATCAGGAGGTCACGGAACGGTAAGAAATACGGCAAAATAGCAATTTTTTGGTAAAAAGTCAAAACTTTAGGCAAAAAGACAGAACAGAAGATATTATTTGATAGGGCTTAAATTTCACACACGAGTTACTGTTATGGGTAGGCAAGTTTTCCGCACTATTACGATTTGGTACGCTGAAATAAGTGCGGTTCGACGTACCTTAGTATAGTACCAAATCTTAATTAAAAAAAACACCTCCTAAATATTTACTCACGCATGTAAAGCATGGCAACTGTCATGAAACCGACTGCAATGATGATGCGATTAATTCTATCTTCGATGGTCATTTCTACCATTTCGGGTCCTGACCGCACTTCCTCCACTCCTTCGTCTCTGAACAAGTCGATTCGTCGAGCAGAGTGATAGAAGCGAAAAAAGTCTTCTTGAGACACTCCCCCCCGCTCAAGCTGCGACATCGTGTCATCCAATACTTCCTTGGAGTGGTACCTCTCTGTAAAAAAAATCAACATTCAAATCCAATTTATCATCTGTTATCCCTAGTTAGTGGTGGCTATATAGTGGCGTATATAGAAATTTATTTCGGGAGGGGCCCAAAATTATTCAGCCCCTTCCACACATATTTAATAGGTTCGATGTAGCATTTTAATACAACTCAACCAGGGGTGTATACAAGGGAATTAGGTGATTATTAGGCCCTATAAAACTTAATTTAACAAAAGTTGTGGGTCCTCCCCCAGAAATTTTTTTGAAATTTGACTCAAAAAACAGGGTTTAACTAGATTTTGTACACTTAATCCGAATTTTGGATTTACATTTTTACATAGGATTTGCATTTTGATGAACTTATATTAAAAAAATATGTGCAATAGAGTTCCAAGTGTAAATAGGGATCTGGTTGTCCTTCCCCAGAAAATTTTTGGAAAACTACTCTAAAAACAGGGTTTCAACTTGTTTTTTGTGTACTTTTAAATTGAATTTTGGAGAGACATTTATAGGCAGGATGTGGATTTTGATAACCTTATTATGATAAAGATGTTAACAATAAGTTCCAAGTACAAAAGGGGGGTTTGGGGGTCCTCCCAAAGAAATTTTTTTGTAATTTGATCCTAAAAAACAGGATTTTAACTTGTTTTGGTACACCTAGTCAGAATTTCGGGGGGGGGAGGACCCCCTCGCCCCCCCCCCCTTATACAGGGTGTTTCAAAAGTCCGTTTCACGGCATTTATTTGGAACTAACTTCTCCTAGGGTTCTGGAAGTAAGGTCTACCCCTAGGTAAGTGACCCTGAAGAATTCATTAAGACTTACAGCGCCCATAGCGGCGAAATAAAAATGTTAAAAAAATAATTAAGGAACTAAAGGAGATAGAGCAAATATCTCAGTGAGAGTATTGTTGCCACTGTTATAAAAGGAACTCACTGAAAAAAATTTCATGAAAATATCGTGAATATTCACGGTGATATTAGCATGGGAAAATAGCACTTTTTCAGGCATCAAAAGAGAAAAAGTTAAAAAATTTGGAAGTTTTTTTGATTTTTTGATTAAAATTTTTCTTCATTTAACTAAAAAGATACAAAACTACATAATAACTCTGAAAAACTTGCTAATTTTTTAACTTTTTCTCTTTTGATGCCTGAAAAAGTGCTATTTTCACATGCTAATATCTCCATGAATATTCACGATATTTTCATGAATTTTTTTTGATTTGAATGAATTTGTTTGAAGTGTTTTCCTAAAACAGTGGCAACAATACACTCACTGAGATGTTTGCTCTATCTCCTTTAGTTTCTTAATTTTTTTAACTTTTTTCGCCGCTAGGGGCGCTGTAAGTCTTAATGAATTCTTCAGGGTCACTTACCTAGGGGTAGACCTTACTTCCAGGACCCTAGGAGACGTTGGTTCCAAATAAAAGCCATGAAACGGACTTTGAAACACCCTGTATACGCTATTGGTGGCGGCTCGTTCATAGAAGCAAGTGAACCTAGTGAAAAACGTAAATATAAAAAATCAAATATGTAAAATATCAAATTAAATATAAGGGATCCAGTGGCGGATCCAGAGACTTGGTTTGGGGGGGGTGATTTTACCTACATGCGCATTCGACATTACAATCAATTTTCACTTTTACATTCAATTCGTAAGAGGAAGACACATAAAATATATTTGGTGGAAAGTTCCACTTTCTACTGATTTAATTGTAAACCATTAAATGCATGATTAAAATAATTCATTTTCCCTTTTTAAAATGGAACTTCTACTTAAATGCATAAAGTATACACTAATATATAACAAGACAGACCAAAATAAAGAAAAATTAGAGAAACAGAAAAGTCACTAAAAGTAAATATACCGCAAAGCCACGAATGCCTTTTTGCTGTTTATAATTATTTCTTTTAGCTTTTTCACAATTTAAAATTTAGTAAACCGGATTAAATCATTAGAACCTTGAAATGATAAGTAATAATGACATTGAAAGCTGCCCTGTTAAGTTCTCAAAATAATAATAAAAACTTAATAAATGTACATACAAAATATTAAATCTATTACTAAATGATAAAAACAATTTTCTTTTGTATATGTATTCCGAATTTAGCAACCAAGAAGAAAATTTAAAATAGCAATTTCTCTTAATAATTAATACAGTGATATACTTGAGTTTAAAAAATTATAAAACATCGAAACATAGTTTAAAAAAAAGAAAAGTTGCAGAAAATGGCAAAACTACCTCAGCTTTATCTTCAAAAAAATCATTTCTTGGCTTTTTCTTAAAAAACGAAAGCTGAGTTCCACTGTTCGTTTCTGAGCACGACCATGTTCACTATTTCCGGAATCCATTTTTTGAGATAGTAAAACGCCAAATTTTAATAAACAGCAAATCAGTGTAAAAAAACGAGGCAAGTATATCAAACGTTGGAAAGAAAATCAACTAAATTTTTTACTAGTACAGCTTGGCCACGGGGGGCCCATCTGACACTGCTGCCAGTGACGTCACTGGCAGCGGAAGTGACGAGCCAAAGCTTACACTGGCCAATCAGGCTTGTTAAGGCGGAGCGTAAAGTTTCCATGCCACCAGTATCTTTCCCTTATCCCGCTCAAACTGAAAGTGATTGGTTGTTCAAACAGTTAGGAGGCGTTACAAATGACGTCACTGGCAGCGGAAACGAGACGTCACGAGCTTTTTCCATGTCTATGTGAAGAGCCAACCTTATATTCTATAAACCTTGCAGCTTGGCATATGTACGACATGCTCCGCCCACAAGTTTTGACTATTCCACTGCCAACAAATAGCTGTTATCCCCTCCCAATATGGGATTGCCAATCGCTCTGAAAAAGTTTTGATTGGCCCTTAAATAGATGTTGAAAAACAGTGAGATTAGAAAATATACAAACAAGCCGCCCGCTCTGGTTTTTGTGTGCAATTATACCAGTAATCAGCCTCGATATGGTTCAATTCACCCCGATACAGATTTCTAACACCGGCTGAAATTTCCGGTGACCAAAGAGTACCGAACCCCACTCTGTCAACCCTTTTATCAGGGCTCGGGAAGGGAGCCCTCTGAAAAGTGATCGATGCATTGAAGTTATCATTTAACGAGTTGCTACTATTGCCGAAAAGGGGCACTGCGAGAAACCGGAAAAAATACTCGCTCAGATGGTGACAGCGGTTTCTCAGTAGAGATTATTCACAAGTCAAGTTTATCGCTATGTTATCGGAGATGTGATTTTCTGCCGGAAATTCGGCGAGGTCACTTTGTTGGGGGGGGTGATCACCCCAATCACCCCCCCCGTGGATCCGCCACTGAAGGGATCTCATTCTCAATTTTCTTTTTTAATATTGAAAATTATCTTTGTACCCTCTCCTTCCTCCTGTCAGTGAGAAGTATTTAGTGCCGGAAATTTTAATCGAAGAAATTATTTTCGCCTTTCTTTATATTCTCATGTGCAACCGAAAAAACTACTGGAATCCGAAGAAACCCCGACTGGTTGTGGGAGAAAATTTGAGTGTATACGTTTGTGCCGCAGCTTACTTTCCTGAAAAAGGGAGTCTTTCTTAAGAAACATTAGTATCGTGTTCCTAATTTTTAACATTGAAACTAAAAACTTATTACGTTATTGAAATTAGTTCCGAAAAAGTCCGATATGGTAATAAAAATATTATTGTTAACTTGCTTGTTTTAAACTAATTCTATAAAAAAATATAACAATAGAAATTATGTTGTACTGCCTTTTGCCTCCCTCAAAAATGCGCCCGTGCAGATCTCACCTGATCTATAGGCTGTCATCATGGCGGTTCTCCACATATTTTCATCTCTGTGCCGGTATGGATGGTTGGGGTTGATTACATTAGTTCCCAATTGCGGTACCCTCATCGCCAGGCGCACCAATTTGTATTCCTGTCTAGGCTGTTGAGGTTCTTCCCGTGGCTCGACAGCTTTCACTTGTTCATTCGGAGTTTCCTGGTCCATCGGGTTTATGTGTTCGGGTTCTACAGCTGGAGCTTGCCAACTGGGAAAGAAATTCGATGGCTCCTCGTCAACGTCCATTGGTCTCGTTGATTCTGGGACTTGATTGATATTGATTCTTGATTCATGTTGAAAAAGGCCATAACTTTGAGAAGGATGAGGCTCTTGTTCCGTGTCCATTCTGTGGGGTGTAGCAGTCTCGGGAATGTTTCTGTCCTCCAGACCTGGAGGCAGAATAGTTTGAGATAATTAGCATCGACTGCAATTGTTCCAAAACTTAAGATGGGCAATAGACGACATTAGTGTGACGTCACTTGCTTGTTTGGAAACGTTGATTCTATCCGTGATTGGAGGTAAATCCGTACCAAGCCGTACGGAACCAATCACGGATGGAATCTACGTTTCCAAACAAGCAAGTGACGTTTTGACTAATGTCGTCTATTCAAAACATTGTTTACTTATTTATTAAAACGAAACTATAGGCAGATACTGTTTATCGACTCGCTTCGGGTATGATAATCTTGGTCTATATAATAACATTTCTTCCGCATTGATTTGGGGTTATCCTTTGAATGCATTATGCTGTTATACCATACAATGTCGAAAGATACTTCAAGTTTACTTAAAATGCAGTTTTAAAAAATTTAGATAGTTACTTATTCTCTAAACTCTAATCGATAAAAAGCAAACAAAGGAATTTTCATCAAAATTTAGGGTTTAATATTAATTTTTTAAAAGAAAATCCTCACTTTTCATGGAACTAAAACCATAACTAATAATTAATTGAGTAATATGAATGAAAAGCGCATTTAAATAATAAAAAAATCTTACTTAATCCTGTAAACATTCTGTTCAACTGGAGGATTGAAGGCAAGTAATAAGGGTATGCAGTGTTTGATGACGTATGAGTAAAAGGACCATGTCCCATTTCACCTGCAAGCTCCTCTAAAGAGACAAAATACACATTTAAATTGTTGAAATATTCGTAAAATACTAAACACACAAATGTTGAATAAGAACAGCTTTAGAAAAGGTCTGCTTACAGCCATGTTTAACCACAACTCCGAAAACAACATGATTAAGTGTTGTCAGTATATAGATCTAATCTTACAATTAGATCTTTTAAAATATTATATTAATTACTATTATTTTAGGGGGGTCTAATAATAATAATATTAACAATTAGATCTCAATGGTTGTCTTTCATAAATTCAGCTGAGGTTAAACATGGCGGAAAGCGGACCTTTTCTAAAGCTGTATCATTTAGGCTTACAATTTGTATCAGGGGATTTAACTTAGTCTGAAATGACGCTTTTCCCCGATTAAATCTTCTAAAATATAATACACCAGATAATAAAACTGGTGTTTGAAAATTTAATCGCGTTTAAAACTTTCATCGGTAGTATCATATATTTAAAATAAAGTAATTTATGTTAAATTATGTTAATTAAAGTAATTAATCTTATGAATTTGAGAAAAATAACTCACCTGCTAAAACGTTGGGGTTTATTTGTCTAGTCCCTTCCTGTTGACTTACACTTCCGAAACATTCCAGATTGTGTGAAAAATCAATTTCCATTCCCTCGGCGAAACGGTTCATTTGTTCCAATACTCTGGATCTTTCATTTTCTCTAGAAGATCTGTGCACAGTTGTTAAAGCCCTCGTTTTAGGTCTTGCACCCCCGTGAATGCATGTCTCGGTGCAAACATGACTTGGATTCGAAAGGTCTGATGACGCTTGTGATCCTCCAGAAATGCAAACATTACTTGGATTAGAAGGGTCTGGTGAAGCTTGGGAAACCTCAGAATTTTTTTGCACTTCACTGCTAGTCTTTGATGCTAGGCTAGAAAAGTCAGAATTTTCTGCCAAAAATTCACAAGAACTCGTTGGCTGATCGGTAGCTATAACTTCAAGGAATCTTCCAGATGAATCCGCTTCAGTTGGTGGTTCATCTGGATGAGAAGAGACTGTATCTTCAACCTGTTGCATCTCAGGAGATGAATCAGGCTCAGGAAAATTTCCCTCTGACATATTTGAGTACCTGAAAATGTATTATGAGTTAAACGATCGAACCATGTCATTAAGAACAACTTATATGAACTAAGGAAAATTTCTTGCGAACGACGGTGTTAAAAATTGCTCCCTTATAAGGCTTAAACAATCTAACTTCCACGATTTTAAACTTGACAATGAGGAGGAAATTTTCCTTTTCTACTAAGAAGGAAAAAACTTTAATTATAAAAAGTATTTTGGCATAATTATAAATCTTGAAAGCGAATCAACAAATCTAACCGGTGGACTTAAGGTCACGCCCCTTATAAAGAACTAATGCATCGCAGTTTACAGCGGGACCGGCAATAATAGAAATCATCGGAAGGGGGTGAAGCCTTTCCCCAAAAACATGATCATAAAACATCCTTCATAGCAACAAATCCCTTCCGGTAATACAGAAAAGGGAAACTTCCCAGTCCCTTTTTGAGACTTTCAATAGCAGAAGCAATTGTATCCCAATTGTCGTTTCTTGGCTGATCTCGTACAATTAGTGAAGTCTAGAAGACCGAGAAATCTCAATCAATTGTTATGCCAGATAAACAATCTTGATAAAATAAAAACGGACCCCAAACGTTTACGTCAACTATCGCACACTTGATTAAAACCCAATACTGAACTCGTATTCAAGCATAAGGTAAAAAAATAATGTTATAACTATAACTACAAAGCGGTTTTTTGCATCTTCTTCAATGCAGGAAGCAGTTTAAAGTATTTAAGTTGGCTCATCATATAGTACTTCGCTAATGGGTTAGGGTTAGAAAAAATAAGGATGCAAGCCATATTACTCTGGTTCAAAAAAAATCAGCACGTTTGAAAATACCGTAAAAACCGGGAAAAAAATCGGAATAAAAAATAGTCTTCAGTCTCGGCATCCAGAGGTCACGGTTTTTTTAAGACAATAAAAATTTTGTTAGTAGATGGAGCCAACAAAATTCACGGGGTTCTGTGTTCAATTCATCTGGAATCGAACGCGGAATCAGTATAATATCAGATCACGGAACCGTAAATAATATACCACATCCAAGATGTATTCAAAATCGTTTCCTACGGAAGTATGTGTTCGATATCGGCCATGAAGGGATTTACGGAGGGACCTGGGGGTATCAATTTCAGGATATTTCTCTCTCTCTTTTTTTTTTGAAGTAAAACATGTTTTCAATGTAATCAGTTTATCAATCATTCTTTTCAATACAGTTTGTAAGTCATTCTGCTGGACATCATTTGCGGGTTATTTTTGAAATTGAACACGGAAACCCGTGAATTATGTTCATCCATCTATATTAACATAATTTTGAACTAAATTTTTTTATCGTCTTAAAAATACCAGTGACCTCAGGATGCTATGATGACCGAAGACCGCTTTTTATTCCAATTTTTTCCCATGTTTTTATGGAATTTTCAAAAGTCTTTTGAATTTTTACCCCCCCCCTGTGCTAAAGTATACTTCACGGTCACGGTGAAAAATCTCACCTAACGTGCACGAATCTTGCAATTGGAAATGAGCACTCCATCAGAGTTCTCGTCTCCGTCCAACGTGTACTGCTTCTGCCCCCTATCGGAAAGCCTTACAAGTAATTATACGCTGATACAACAAAATTCTGCTAACACTAGATTTCCATTACTTTCGGAATATATTAATGTGATGTCTGAGGACTGTTTTTGGTAATTAGTAGCTGTTCTAGATTTTTTGGAACTATTTAACAGACCAAAAAAGTGTAAAAGTAATCGGAATACGGTTCAAATCTCTTAACAATATGGTGGAAGAGTGCTGCGAAGTTTGAAATCTCTCTTATTTGATGCTCGTTTGAAATCTCTCGTGACGATTTTCTAGCTATTTATGCATTAAATTTTTACTTCGGGCGGTTCTAATGATATACTTTGGCACTATTTCAATAATTAAAGGAGAAAAATCCAAATTAAATTCATTTAAATAAGTAGACATTGAAATTTCGAAATGAGTACCACGTTAAAACTGGTTAAAACACATTGTGGATAGTTTGCACAGCGCCATCTATCGATTCAGCCATTCAGCTATGCCTCAACTCAACTCAACTAAACCATTCCATTCCATTTGATTTGATATTAGATTGTTTATGTTTATGAGATGACCGACCGGTTTTTCAATGTTCGTGGCGAATCTTGTCTAATCCAAACGCTTATGGTTTTATATTAATATAAAAGTATACAAATTATTAACATTGCTTTTCCAAATGAATACTAAAGTTTTTCAATGTTTTTCAAGAGTGTACAACTCTTATTTACGAACTATTAACCTTGCAAAAGTTATGAATCTTCATCGTTCAAATTATATTTTAAATATATCGCGTTCTATGAGTTCTCAAGGTACTCAACCACAAGGATCTCAAAGTACTCAACCACAAGGTTCTCAAAGTACTCAACCACAAGGTTCTGAAGGTACTCAACCGCAAGGTTCTCAAGGAACTCAAACCCCAGGTCTTTGGAGTTGGATTTGTATGTTGTGAGATAAATAATGCTTTTAACAGTGGCAAATCCAGGAATACTTTTTGGAGGGGGATACTGGAATTTCGGGGAGGGATATGGGGTTAATATAGGTAATTTCTTGGTCTGAATCATTTCTCTGGGGCCATCCATAAATGATGTCCACACTTTTTTTCAACATTTTTGACCCCCTCCCTCCCCTATGTCACACTTCACCGTATCCCCTCCCCCCTTTGTTATGTCACGCACTGCTACCAATAATAAGTTTAGAATAAGGTTGGTAAGAATTTGGGACCCGATTTTTTTATTGAAGTTTAAGTGCACCCCACCTTATAAGTTCAAAGTGAACTCTTATTTCGTTGGTATGGGTATGAATCTTATAATGTCATTTAAGCTACATTTTCCAGAAAAAAATTGTTATTTAGTTTTATTTTTGATTTTCAATGTGTGATGTCACAATTTTTGAAACCTCCTCCTTCCCCTCTAAGCGTGACGTCATTTATGGACGGCCCCACTTGGGAAAGTTTCTGACTTTTGGGGGTATATCCCCATATCCATCCTCTGGCCATGCCACTGTTTATTAATATTGCGCTTAGAAGCGAAATATTTTGGTCTCACCATGCACATGCGTCAAAAGAAAGATGTTAAAATAAGTTTTAAAGTTTATGAAAAAGGTTCCATTCTGTTAAGTAATTGTCCTGCTATACATCTTTAAGGTGTTTTAAACCATAGATATGCAAATATTGCTCAATTTTTAGGGTTTCTGTTGATATAATAGTTATATTTCAGTACATTTTAGTTTGCAATTTTTGACATTATTTCTAAAATTTGGTGTCTAAAACAGCTTGGGGATATTTAGAAGGATCATGAGCGTTGACAGGATTTCTTTTTGGAGGTGTCTTTTTTTTCTGTGTCAACAGATTATGCTACCAATTTATGCAAGTTAGTTTTATTGTGAATCTTACCTGCAAATACAATATCTTTATTTGATACTAGCACTAAAGTGCTATACCCGGCATTGTCCGGGGGTATAAATTTAAAACCAATTGCAATTTGCCCTACTATAGACAGGCTTTGCCTGTACAAAAGCCCATTTCGTTCAAATTAAAACCTTAAAGCCCTGTCCAGGCAAAGAATAGGAATAAGAATATAAAAAAAAATTGCTAAAAATAATAAATTGAATTTAAAAGCTTTAAGAAAGAAAACCCAAGCATGTCTGGGAAAAAAACTTACTAACACATTTCAGACAGCACATTCCTATTTTATATTATAGATTAGTTGGATAATCTCAGATTCCCAAGTAGTAATAATAGTTTTTTTTATTAATTTCTTGTAGATGCAGTAGTTACAGAAAAGTTTGTTCAAAAGTAAGTAGAAATATTCTAATGACTTATTAATAATTTGTTCATTTAAAAAATAATTAGTTTGTTTTTGTGTGTAATTATGTACAAAGTATTATGTAAATAAAATAACTTTTTTACTTTAAATTTGTTTTACCTAAACATAATGCTCGAAATGAGGTGGATAATGTGATAAATTCAATGGTATTTATCACTTTGCCTGAAATATGCAGGCATTATTAAAAATTCCTGGATTTATCACATTGCCTTGCCTGTAACATATATATTTATATTTTGCTTTGTTAGTTACAAGCTATGTGTCTTGATTTAAAGGTAGCTTTTTTAGAATAGAATTTGTATGAAATTGCTCTTTTTTTGTCTATTTCAGAGTAAATTTTACTTTCATCCGAGCTAATGGAGAGAGAGTCGATGTCTCAGGAGATGTTGGAGAGACTGTCATGGCAGTTGCTGGGGAAAATGATTTGGATGTTGAAGGTCAGTTAAGTTTTTACATATATAATTAGTAGGCTGGTTTTCAGTTTCATCATTCTTTTAAAGTAACCTTTTTAACTCCAGTTCATAGTAACACCCTGAAGGAGTTACATAATTAACTTAACAGGTTATATTACGATGCTTTTCAAAAGTCCTGGGGGGTTCACTACTTTTATTTGGAACTAACTCCTCTTAGGGTCATGGTCATGGAAGTAAGTGTACCCTAAGGTAATCGGGGCCGCGTGAGAACGAACGCTACACTCAGCGACTGGTTTCTTCGGGGCCAGAAACTTGCTTTCGTGACGTCACTCTAGATAGTGAAGGTTTTGTCCGTTTTACATTATGCCTATATGAAAGTTGATTTTAAAACCTTAACTTTGTGATCACATCTGTGAAGTTTAATGTTCTTAACCAAAAAAAAATTAATTATTACATACTTTAAAGATATTAGTTTGCTAAAAATTAAGAAATTAAGTATATTTATTTTATATCAAACAATTTTGCAATTAACTTGGGGGGGGGCTTATTTCTGTCTTCAAAGATTCACAACACAACACTTTTCATAATCTTAATTTAATTTAAACCAATTAATTTAATTAATATAAACCAATGCATTTAATTAAATGCATTGGTTTGCATGAAAATTCTTCAGGATTAGGTTGAAAAAAGATTTTTTATTGAAAAATACAGTTAATTTAACTTAGGATTAAAAGAAAAAACAGGCATATTTTTGTTAAGCTGCTCATTCACTAATTACTACCAATATATTATCTGGTATCCGATGTAAAAATAGATAGTTGCAATCAAGCTAAAAGTACATTTTAGAGGATATTTGTGTTCTTTAACTAGATGGTAATAACATACAGAGGCTAATTATTCAAATAATTAACCTAACTTTTTCATATTCATAGTGATATGTTCTTGTTTATAACTATTTATATAGTAACTTTAAGTTCCCCGATAAATAGCTTGAAGCTAGTTATTTTATAAATTGATTCACTGAAATTAATATAACTGAAACTTTTGTTTTAGGGCGAGCGCGCACGGGCGACTTTTGTCACGGTGACAAAGAAAAAAGCAACGTTGCTAAGGCTGTTGTTAGGGGCGGGACATAGAAGTATCCAATAGCAGCATTCGCACATGACATCACTGGAGGATAAAAACAACGTTGCTAAGGCCGTTGTTAGGTAAAGTCATGTGATTGAAAATGCTCTATTGTTTTCTAATGATATTTTTGATACTAGTAATCCTGGTCGCCGTGACTTTAGTCACTCGTGCGCGCCCGGCCTTAAAGTCTAATAAAAGTCACCAAGTATTTTGATAGATTTTCATTAAAAGCTAGGTTACAATTAAATAACTAGATTTAAATTAATTTACGGCCAATTTCTTCAAGGTTAAGTATTTTATAGCAAGGTAATATTAACACAAGATTATATAGAGTAACGCATTTTTATTTACACACATTTTACAACATGCACAATACATATACAAATTCAAAATTTACATATCAGCTAAGTTAAAGTGGGCAGTTTTCTTTTTGATTAGGTTTTCTTTTATTGTTTTGAATTTTTACATATAGTTGTTTATAAAAATATTGGCTATGCTCACCATACACAGCAACAATCCCACAAAGCGTGCTTCGCTTCGCTAGCCTGAGCAATGGCGATTCTCGAATCTTTCCCCTCTTCCCTGCAAAAATCAGTCCACTGTAGTGTGACATCACAAGAGAATTTAATGGGTTGTTTCAGGCCCCTAGAAAACTTGTTTTCTGAGCGCAGCGTTCGTTCTCCCACGGCCCTGAGGTAAGTGACCATACTGAATCGATTGAGATGGCTTGCAGCACCCTTAGCAGCAAAATAAAAGAGTTGAAGAATAATTAAAAACTAAAGGTAAAACATAAACTTCAGTCAACAAATTGTTTGCAATACCTTAAAAAACACACCGAAAATAACATAAATATTCAAGGATAATTAATATATTAACATTCAAAGTAAGCACTTTTTTGAACCTTAAAAAAGAAGCTGTTAAAAATTTAGAATAATATATTTTGCTATGTGTTTTCTTTTGTTTGAATTCAAATTCATTGAAATCTGTCATCACAACATTGGAAACTTTTCTATATTATTTGTGGAAGGCTCCTTTTTTGATGTTTGGAAAAGTACTAGCTTTGTTCATTAATATCTCCTTGAATATTTAAGATATATTCATAAAACTGTATTCTGTGTGTGTTGTTATATTTCCAAACAACTTGTAAATGAAGTTTCAATTAATTTTTTAACTTTCTTGTTTTACTGCTGAAGTACTTACTCTAAGCCATCTCAGTGGATTCAACATGGTCATTACCTAAGTGGTACACCTTACTTCCATGACTAAAATAAGTTGATTACAAATTAAAGCAGTGAAACGAATTTTTAAAACACTGTTAATTATGGTTTGGCATTCAAGTTATATCAAATTCAGAATTATAGGACATGCATGGCAGCATCTTCTTAACCACTGTCCCTTTTTACTGGTCAATAGTTTGGTGGTAGTGTAACTTTACATTTAACATCAGACTTGATTTGACACTCTTTACACCGATGTGGCGCATGAGGCCGCAAGCCTGGTTCTCCACTCCTGCCTGCTCCCCTGGCAGCTCCCCAGCTGGGCCAACCCAGGGAGTTTCTCTCTAAAAAAATTTAACATCAGGTCAAGCATTAATTTTTTCCATTAAAATTAGCTTAATCTAATGAATCTCTGGCCTTCTTTTTAACTGAAGAAGGGTTTTCTATTATGGCCGCTCAGTGTCCTGGAAAATTTAAGGGCAGTCCTGGGTGGAACCAGGAAACAAGTATTGAGTAGATTATGCTATTTACACATTTGAAAATGTGCCACAGATGTTGTGTATAGATGGTTTTTGGGTGTTATGTAATATAATAACCTGTGTAATAATATTACTCTTCATATTCACTAATTAGCCTTTTAAAAAATATAATATTAAAATGTCTATCAAAGATTTAATGAAATAAAAAATTTTTGAAAAGTATTTTCTCAAACTGTTTAATTTTTAACTATTTAAGGCATCTTCAGAATAACCAATAGTTTATCTTACATAATATAATATAGTTAATAGTTAGTTCTACAATCTGTAATTGTTTGAAAAAAAATCATGTAGTTTTTATCATACAATGTTTCTAAAGCTGTAATATTTAAATTTTTGTACCTGATTTAATGCAAAAATCTTTATAAAATGTTTTTCTTCATATATTATTTCAAATCCTGTATTCAGAATATTTCCTAAAATAAAAATATTAGATAATATTCCTGAAATTCTTTTTCATAGGAGCCTGTAGTGGAGCACTAGCTTGTACTACTTGCCATGTATATATAGATGAAAAGACTGAAAGCATAGTACAAGAAGCCTCTACTAAGTATGATAGACTTTTTATATCCTTTGATAACTGCCTAAAATTACTCTTATTGTCTTTGTGGGGTGAGAAAGTAGTTGTAATGTTAGGTTTAATGCAGTGTTCCCTTCAATGAAATTGAATGTAACTGACTTTAGTGTTAATCCCCTTACCAGTTTTACAGAAGGGTGCTCATATTATTTAACTAACTTTAATAATTTTTTAAGTTTTTGCTTCACTACATGAGTTGATAAACAATTAAAACCTAATTTTTGTAGCTCAAAAACATTACTTAATCTTAGTTCTAGAAGTAAAGTAATATTTTATTATTTTATTTATTTTTGTGTACAAATTTAATGTTTGGCTGATAGTTTAAAAGTCAAACTTTTTTCTTTAATATTTAAAATAATCTGCAAATTTACTGAGTTTTATTTACTATATGTCTTTTATTTTGTAGAGAAGATGACTTGTTAGATACTGCCCCCTTCCTGAAGCCAAATTCAAGACTAAGTATGCTTAGTTTTTTTATAGAAAATGTTTTACTTAAGCTTATTCTTAAGCTATTTAATTCTGTCCTAGGTTTTACACTTGCACTTTTTTTTCAGTGAATAGCAATAAGTTAACTGTTTTCTTTGTTAACATAAGTTTCATTAAAAGTTTGTTCATTACATTAGATAAGGTTTATACAGTCTATTAAAATTTTTAAAAGAATCGTTCATAGTACTATTTAAAATAACAAAGATATAAGTATATTTTTTACTTTAAATAGTGCTGTGGTACTGAGCCCCACATTTTTATTTTTGCTACAGCAAGCATCTGAGCCGTGCTACTTAATGTTCTCTTGAAAAACACTCTTATGGATGACACTCCAGCTTGCCCTTCGATTTGAAATTCGTAGTGCTAAATAAACATTGTTGTGGTATAAAGGCATATGAATTAATATTAAAAAACACAACTCAATGACTCTTTATGTTTTTGGATATGTTTTAAATATTTTAAAAACCTTCTCTAATGTAATGATAAATTTCTTTTTTACTGTTATGTATGCTAGCATAAATTCTTAATTTATAACTATTCTTAACTCTAAGAAAACCTCTTAAACCTTATACTCTCCTTGCACTATGAAAGATCTAAATAACCAACCTCTTAATTTCTTATGCCTGTATAAAAAATACCTAAAATACATAACACAAGAATTCTCAATATTTTGAGTTATTTACCCTAATGAAAAAATAATAAAATACCAGATAAAGAGATCAGGTCATCCAAGGGTTTATTGGGTTCAACCTCCCTCTAATTCAAGGCACCTTTTGTACTGTTTATTTATCAAAATAATGAAAGCTTCCATGGCCTAAAAAGGTACTATTCATTAATGCATTTTCTTGGATTGTTGATCCTGGTTTTGAGACATTAAATTCATATGTTTTGCCCTCAGATTTGGAGGGTATCCTTAGTGGCAAAAACTACTTATAAATAAACAAAATTAAACAAATAACTAACAAATAGGAATATGCTCCAAGTAAACACGAGATAGGGAAACAAAAGTTTTTCTTTTGATTAAATTCAGTGACATACCAAGGAAGTGGTCCACCCTAGTTTCATCATTTTTATTTTCTGAGGGGTTCCTCATGTCCTAAAATGAGTCAGTTAAAACTCTTTTATGAATGAAATCTCCATTTGAAATTAATTATCTTGAGAAGGACATCCCAGTTGTAAGGGTACGCTGTCTCGAGGCATTCCTAGACCTCCTACATGTCCTGAGATTCCTTAATTTCCTGAAGTTTTTAAATGTTAAATTTTCATAGTAATATAGTTAATAGCCTTTTGAACTAACTACATGTTTTAAGAACATAAGTAATCATTGTGGTAATAATCAATAAAAAACCTGATATTATTTATCTATCTAAAAAGGTGTCCTGAAATTTCATTGTGGTTTATACAAGGTCTGCATTCCAAATCAAGATAATGATTCAATTACAGTTTAAAATACTAAAAAAAAAAGATTACTAAAAACTTAATTACTTTAAATATTACTAAAATCATTACAATCTAAAAGGGAATCCCCATTGTGAACACAGCTGTTGTATTTATAGCATTGGGCTTACTGGCCCAAGGAGTAAGCTGAGTGCAGTGGTGGAGGAACTTCAGACAATTTTAAAATAAAATATAAGTTTATTGAGTACAATCTTAAAAAAGGAAATAATAGTCTAAGTCAGAGTTATAATGTCCCTGCTAAGCTACTTGCATATCTAACATATATATAGAGAGACTGGTATTGACGTCATCACGAAGTCAATGCCTGGCCCACAGATAAGTTGCGAGAAGAGCTTGTTGAATTGATTGCTCGACTGTTCAATGGCAACATATAGCTCCTACAATCACATAAATCTGTATCTCCTAGTGTTTTCTTCGAAAGGATAAGGCCAGCCAGTAGCACCAAACTCTTGTTTCTTCATCTCAGGCCTGTTCTGGCCTGAAACTAGTCTATAGACTTCTCTTTTGGCAAACTCCATGCTTCCTAGGAAATTTTAAAATTAGCATGGCAAAGTTATACACCATTAGGTTATCTAAAGTTATCCTATTCTAGACTATGAAAAGCATACATTTTTGTGGTTTTAAAAAATGTTTATAACTAAACCACAGTTTTAGTTTAAAAAATAGCTCTTTGATATAACTTAAAATGTCTCAAAATAAGTTAAAATTCAAGGTGCAAAACTCAAAAAATTTTCTGAACTAGGAACCCCAAAACTCCCTCAAAATTTTGCCATATAATATTGCACTAATATTTGTTCCCTGAAAATTTTGCCGCTGACTATAAGAGGTGCTCTTTGGGTGTAATCTAAAGGGTCTAAAAATGAGCTAAAACACTATTTTGAGGGGCAAAATTTTTCTGGGAGAGGACCCCAGACCCTCCAATTTTACTTGGAATTCACATTGTTTTGAAAATTTTGAAATTAAGTTCACCAATATTAATATACAATGTGCAATACATCTAAAACTTGATGTAAAAAAGTACTCATAAGGAATATCTTAGAACAATGTCGTAATGTCGGGTCAACCCCCTCCCCCCCCCCCCAAAAGTCTAGCTATGGCCCTGGGTACAGCAAAATCACAACGATTACCTGTGTAATTTAATAACATTATTAATATTCATGAGATGAGATTGTCTTTCTCTTATTTATTTTTAAACATTGTTTTATACATTTCTGTTGATGAAGTTTGTTTTTGTTAAGTTTTTTGTACTATTTCTATGCTTAACCAATTTTTATTTTTTCAGGTTGTCAGATTCGTCTAACAAAAGAGTTGGAAGGTGTTACATTTACATTACCTAAAGGAACTGTTAATATGCATGTTGATAATAGTTAAGATAAATTTTATAATTTCATTAAGAATAAATAGTTGAAAAATATGTATTTTTTTACTTACATAATGATTACTTGATTTACATAATGATTTATTTACATAATTTGCATTTATTTTCACCAGTATAGCTATGCAATGTAGTCTTAACTCAAAGGGTTTTCTTTTTCAAAATATATTCAAAATTATAAATATAATTTTCCTTTTTAATAATTCTTTGTATGCAATAGTTATGTAATAAAACAGATTGATGATGTTAAAGTGATCTGATAAATTTGTGTTGGCTTTTTCAATCTTTTTTTAATTAACAAAAAGGATTTTTTTTTATTTAAACTAAAAGTTATCAATATTTTAGTTGCATTTATGAATATGTTGTAGATTTTCTTAATATTCCTGATCATTTCAAAACTATAGTTTAATAATGATAGCATTGGTAGGTCATTTTAAAGGATTTGGTAGATGTTTTTTTTAGTGTAGAATTATTCATATTTATCAAGTATGAAACTATTTTTTAAACTACAGTATAACCTTAATATCTAGTATTCGAAGGGACTCTGAACAATTTGAGGTAGCGAGTAAAATGGGGTAACTTTGGCCCAACCATCGGAAAGAGATTATACGTGCTGTATCCATATAAAAAGATGTTATTATCACTTATTCAATGCTAGGGTGAACAGGTAGAATTGTTCCCATGATATCCTCAAAGTAGTGTCTTGAAATTCCTAAAACAATTTCAATAAGGGTTTTCCAATTTAGGTAGTAGTATCAAAATGTCGATTTTTGTTAACCTTACAACTTTTCTTTGGAAAGGTGATAAAGAACATGATTCAAAACCAGGGTTGGCTGAATTGCTTTGAGTGATGCTGCCATAGCTTAAAATATTTTTTTGATAAAACCCACTTTTAACAACTATCTGGGTTTAAAACCACTGAAGTTTTAAATAACCCCCCATTTAAAAAACACCACTCTTTGAACTTTGATAAAACCAAGTTTTAAATTTTTAAAAACCCACTTGACTCATAAAAAACCCACGTAATTAAGAAAGATAAAACCCACCTAATTTTAAAATTACATTAAAAAAAAACAATAAATTTTAAGAATAACTGGCACGTAAAAATTCACTCTCTGAATATTGAAAAAACAGTTATAATTTTGAAAGCATTTAGTTGACTCATAATAAACCCATGAAACTTAAAAAAACCCATAAAAATTGTAAACAACCCACAATACTTTGATACTGTTGAATTTAAAAGAACCCATTTAAAACACCAACAAAAAACACGACTCACGTTTATAAGTTTTTATAATAAAACTTGAAAATAATTCACTTGACTTATAAAAACTCACGCTCTTAACTTTGAAAAACTCAACTATAAATTTGAATGAAACTTTGAAGAAAAAAAACACTTACTCGTACTAAACCCACAAAACTGAAAAAAAGCCACTTTTTCTTTAAATTGAAACTTAAAAATAACCCAATTGAGTTTTGAAAACAACCTATGTGACATGAAAAACCAATTTCAGTTATAAATTTGAAAGAACCGTCTTGACTTGTACAAATGCAAGGTTGGTCCATTTAACATTACATTTTTGATCAATATTTTACATAACCTGTGGGTATTTAAAAAAACCCCACTAGACTTATAGAAAGATCCTGTAGAACTTAGAAAAACATACAAAATTTTTGAACAAAACATGTTACCCTGAAAAAATTCACCAAATTTTCAAACAACCCATAAAGTTTCATACAGAAAATTTTTGTATATTTTTGCCCCCATTCAATCCCCAGATTTGTTGCAACTTCTTAGTTTTATTTTGCAGTTAAAAAACTAATTTGTTTGCCTTTATTTTATTACTTTTTGTCTATGGTATATTTGAAAGGACATTCTTGTATCAGTAAACTTTTTGAGGATAAAATGGAAGGAAAGCATTTTTTCTTTACTTCAAAATCATTTTAAGCAAATATGGGTATCTATAGTATAAAACTTTAATGAGCTTCATTTGATTTTAACTTTTTATCTAAAGGTACTTGAGTATTAACTGACTACAACTTCAAATATGTAATACATTAAAAAAGCTTATAAAATGGAATTTTCATAATTTTTAGATTTCATTGAAACCTTTTTATTTTGGGTGTTTCAATACAGAGTAAAATTATTCATTGGATCTTGAATTAAAGATAGAAGGGGAAATTTGAATAATTTAAAGTTATATAGTGGTTGCTTCATTTGAATAACCCAAGTTTCTCTTATATCTTGGGTATTTTGTAAAAGAAATTTCTGTGAAATTAATTATTAATTAATTTCATAGAATTTCTTTTACAAAATATGGTTTGAAATGAATATGGAGAAAAATATGGCTTCATTAATAATTAAGCCATAGTTTTACAAATTCAAATGGACTAGGATTACAAATCTAGTTGGTTTAATAATGGGTTTTCCAATTAATTGTTTTTAGTTTCTAATTAATTGGTTTTTCCAATAACCCTAATATAAATAACCCTGTATAATATAAAAAATTGTCTTTATATTGAGAAAATTATGTCTCGTAAGTAGGTTTTTAATTACATGTTTTTCTTTTGTAAATAATTTTTTTATTTAGGTTCTACTATAGACTAAAGTGGGGGCTAATGGTAGGCAGGGGTAATGGGACAAATGGATTTTTCCCCCATATTGTAAATATTTTAGAAAAGATTTATGTATCTGATTGGGGTAACAGGTCTAGAACATTTGCAGCATGGAATGTATCTCATGACAGGTTTTTACTGAGCAGGAAAAAACCAAGTTTGTTTTCAACAACCCATAACAATTATTAAAATTTGCAATTAATTACATTTTGTAAGTTTTTAAGAATATTTTAATCTTATTTAAAGACAGTTTTAGATTCTATAAATACTGGAGAATAAGAAAACATCAATGAAAAATTATTGAATTACACATGTAAGGAACTATTTCTATATTTGTAAACTTTCACATTGTGGGGGCTAACGGGTCTGAATATTTATTTAAACGAACATTGTATGTAGTGTTTATTTGACTTTGCAAACTTAATTAGATTAGAAGGAAACAGAATTACACAGTCATTAACAGCATGTAAAACTTAAAAAAGAACTAATAGCTTTTTTTTAAATAGGACAAATTTTAACATTTTACACAAACAAATTAGTAATTTTTAATATCTTTTTTAAAAAATTCATATTTATGTAGACTAATCATACCTAGAAATATCATCTAGCATAATTCCAATTAGTGAATAAATAAGTAGGATTAGTGAAACTAAACACTGCAGAAGACATTGTGGAATTAAATGTTTAATGCTAAAATTTCATCCACAGCAATTTTTGTATATTCAATATAGTAGCATATGTTTATAAAAAATACATTTAAAATTTATAAATTACTATAGCATGCCCTATTAGCCCTTCCAAGTATAGGGGCTAATGGGACAGAAGTAAGTATTAAATTGCAAAAGTTGACGTAACGCATAAATGAATAATGGTTTTTACTTTCCAGGAGTATTTTTACAAACATAAATGTAAAATCGTTTTAAATTTATAAAAATTATAATATTGCATTTATCATTTGTCAAAAGTTTAATGACTTTTAAAGAGTTTAAAAGTTAAAATTTGATGTTAAATGTTGCGAGTTAAAAGGATAATTCAATGCAATTAGGGACAGCTTACTCCCACTCTTAAGTGGGGGCAGGAGGGCAATTGCCTTACCCTAAGGTTTCCACTGTTAAATGAAAATAGCTGCAAGTCCCTCGGAAAATTCTGTAACTTCCACAAGGAGCATCCGGTGTAAACCAAAGTCTTTAAAGGAGTTAAAACACTTTTTTTCAGCGTCAAACTTTTTAAAAAATTCTGGGGTAGAACCCCTAAACCCCTACTTATACCCTAATTCTTACCTCCTAACCCTAAGAACCCCTAAGTCTTGCGCCATAAAACAATATCAAACCAAACCCTACTAAAAGTTACTACCCTAAAAACCCTACTGAAGACGCCTGTTATACAGTGTTTTTCCCTTGAAAATTCTGTCGCTTATCAGAAACGGTTCCCTTTGTATGTTCCCCAGACAGTTTACAAAGCAGATGAAACACTAGTTTAAAGATGTATTATAAAAAAAAAATTGAGGGGAGGACCTCTTGAAACTTTGACGTTCATTTATAACTTTTTCCCTAGAAAATTCTGTGGTTTACAAGGAACTGTTCTCTTTGAATGTAACCCAAATGGTCTCAAAATGAGAAGCGCTACTTTCAGATGCAAATTTTCAAAATTTTTATGAGGGTGACTTCCAGACCCACATTATTACTTGGAGCTTACATTGTAAAATTTTAACATTATGTGTAATATCATTCAAATACTACTTTTTAGTGATGTAAAACGTAACGTATAAACGTACTCGTTAGGGGGTACCTTAAAATTGACGTTGAGTGAACCCCCCCCAAAAAAGTCTGGTTACAGTGTGGCCCACACAGCCCCACTTGAAAAAATCCTTGCCCCCTTACCAAAAACTGAAACGACGCCCCTGATTGCAAATATATTTCTATAAGGTTAAAGAGATTATCAATCAAATTTTCTTTGAGAAAAGGGACGATGAAAATGTTTTATTGAATAAAAAAATATGAAAGAGATATTCGTGATCAAACCCTATGACAATATTACACGGGCGAATTCAAAAAGTTGACCTTGGGGGAGAGGCTAGAGTTTGATGGTAATCTTGTTCCTGATTGCATTAAAAGCAAACCTTCCTTTACCGAAAAAATTATGGAATATCTAGGAAAAGTTCAGGGTTGAGGAGGCATTGCACCCCTAACCCCTATGATCCCCCCCAGAAAATCCGCCCAGGCCATAGAATGTGGCTTAAGCTCAAAGAATCAACATCAAGCTTACTTATTCCATAGCTGATTAAATGTATTCATAGTGACTCACCCAGAAACAGAAATCAGCTAGTAAAACACTAAAATACAATCTATCTCCATACATCAAAAGAAGAAACCTATTATACAAAATGTTAGATAATTACGCGTTTATGACATGATTTATTTCATTAAGCAAGTCACTGCATTAAAAGTGCCATTCTTCGCTCCGACTTCCGTAGTTTCTATGAATGTAAATCTGAAACGTAAGATTGGTCGCTATGCGGAAGACAATAACAAGGGATACCCCAGTAACCTTCGAAACTCGTATTTCCTGCTTTTATTTCTGAATTCTAGAAGTCAATGTTCTCGGGTTGAGATTGCACTATAAATAATACCCTCCTGGAATCATACTATAGTGTATCAAGTGTTTCTACCTTGAATAGACTGCTATGATGACTGCTAAGGCTGTAGTACTATTATGCTTCGTTGTAGTTCTCGTTCATTTGATAGAGAGTTTAGGTAAGTAGTTTTAAGGAGTAAAACACTTCTATTTTATAGTTTAGGATTTCTTTATATTTATGGCTAATAATTAAATATTCTATATATTTTTGGAAGTTGAATAAACCATTGGTAGTATGGCGGCATAAAACCTTTTTGAGCTTGATGTGCGGCTTTCTTAAAATTTCTCTAGCCAAATTTTATACACTGATTACAAAAAAGAATAATTTTGTAAATATATTTTAAAACTAGTTTATTTCTCTAAGCTTTGATTTTTTTAATTGAAGAAGTTAAAGAGAGAATATAATAAATGTATTTTATAAGGCCTCTATTATGTTTCTCTCTATTCTAAACAAAAGTTTTTAGTGAAAAAATATCTATTAAAAATGACTGTGAGGTTTCACAAGATTTTATTGATTCTAAATTTTCAAGACACTCAATTGTTCCCGATTTTATTAATTATCCCGGGGGATAATCCTCCCACACCCGGGTTCCCGGGTGTACTAAACCGGGCCGGTTTATAGAGGGGAGTTCGTACTGCTTCCCGTAAAAGTGTACATATATTGAGGGCCAACGGCTGGGAGGATGGATACTTAATCGCAAATTTTCATGATTTAAAATTTTTTTCGAAAACTAGTATAATTGACCATTTTTCCCCTGTATGAGGCCATCTTCAACACATTCTCTTTCCCCATTGCATTCCATATTTAAAACATAGGGGCCTTTTCTTAGGGCTTCATACAAAAAGTTATGAGGCTTAGAAATTCAAAAAGTATTCCATCTGAATTCTAGTTCCCCAAAATCATTCATTTCTACGTTAACTTTTTAAATTTCTTCGACCCATAACATTTTGTATGATTGGCCCATTTTAGTTTTCGAGAATACGTTAAATCAAATTGGATTTTTAAGTATCCTTTTAACTTCAGCCATTCACACCCAACGTTCACTGTAACGTTTTTTATTTCGAGGGGCTGTACCTATTGGATCAAAAAATAAATATTACTCTTTTCTAAGTATCATCATTATCGTAATCTCTCTCCATAATTATATTTTTCATAACGTATTCCTAATTTCTTGTTCATATAACAGGCATAAAGTAAATAGAACCTAAAAGAGGTTGCATTTACCATACAAACCCACCCACATTAGTTTGTAATACCCACTAATATAATTGTAGTACCCACTCATATAATTTGGGATCAGTAAAGCATGTGGACCTCTTTAGCTTCACTAGATCATAGTTTTCTGATAACTGTCTCTTTTTGTGCTTCTCTTCGCTTATCACCAATAGACAACTCGATCATTTTCGTTATTTGCTATTAATGAGATTTTCGTGGGAGATAACCACCCACATTTCGTCTTTGATAGGTAATTACATCAATTTCTGAAATACTCTCTCAGTTAACGCATCAATCGGGGTAGAAAAGATATACCTGGTAATACATTTTAATAGAGATAATCAGTATTCTGAATACTTATGAGAGCGATAGTATAAAGCATATCAAAAGCAATTTCGTTCTGAAATTTTTATCACTCAAATCTCTAAATCATAATTTTTGAAGAATAGTTTTTCTTCAAATATATCATTTCGTTTATTGAATTTTCTTGAGAAATCAGCTATTTCAAAGTTGTGCATAAAAGGAATTTGTCTTCGGAGTTGAACATATTAAACTATTTTGGTTGCACAAAAAACAAGATGAAAAATTAAAGCTGTGTGCTTTAAAAAAAATATGTTTTATCAAAGTGATAGTGACACACAGAATGAAAAGAAAACGGCTAATGTTACAAAGCGTACAATATAAACGAAAGCTTCTGTAAATAGAACCCATTTATGTACTTACATTATTTGATTACACACACTCTCATTGCTTTTAAGAGTTGTCATGTACGTGTCGTACCTTCTCTCACTGTGTTCTGACGTTTTTATAGCCAGCAATAAAATAGTTATGATAAATTCTCCAAGGTAAGTGCAAGTTAAAGGTCAGGAAAGTTGTAAATTGAAAGTTTTGGGAAGAGTTATGTAGAATATTTCATTTGCAGAAATCAGTTATCTTGACAAAACAAATGAAGTAAATTAAGTTTGAGAAAAATACCTAATGCTTATCTAAATTGCAAATAACTATTGATTTTACCATGTTTTAATTTTTATAGAGGTAAAGAAACCTATTAATAGTACAGAGAAGAAGAAATACATCAGTAACTTCTCCAGCGTGAATTTTACAGAGAAGATGAAGTTCAACAGCAATTTTGCAGAGGTAAAGTTTTAGCACAAGACAGAAATCAATTAAATTATCTAGGGATTCTTAAAAAAAAATTTATTTTCAGGTCAAACTTATAATTCCACCAAATTTTACATCTTTTTACTTCTTTCATCAAACATCTTCTTTTTTACTTCTTTTTACTTGATTTTCATCAAACGTAGTTTTGCAAAGATTCTATAAAATCAAAATAATTTCACAGACACTATTTATTGAATTTTTTCAAATTTTAAATTGAACTGCATAAACTAAAAATGATAGGAGAGTTTAAATGTCAACATGTCCTGTGATTCAAGTAAAAATTATCATTTCAATATGATAATTAAAATACCTGATTCCTATTAAATATTTGTTCAGTATCACATTAAAAAGATTTTTCTATTCAAACTGCATTAATTCTAAATAAATAAGCTTTCCACAAATCAGACATTCAGAACGTTGTTTTGTGGAGTATTCTTATCCAGTTAGGCAATTATTCCAAACGGAAATATCTAGTACGAATATTATTAAGAGATTATTGGATTTTCTGTTATTAGTGGGTCGTGGCGTAATAAGATTTTGAATTTTATCCTGAATAATGAAATTAAAATGCATTCGTTTTATGAATATAGATAAACCGTCAAATAGGGTAACTTTTTTCACATTAAAAGCAAATAAAATTGTAAACCAACAATTTTTGACATAGTCAGTGCTTTATATTATTTTTACATATTCAACTGTAATATAAACCGTTATCAAAATGTCGATAAAATTTTTAAATATTTAATTTTTTTTTAAATTTCGGGCCAATGTTCCCTTGAATTGCGGTAATTTTGACTTAGATTTCAAAAAACAAAAATTTAAGGCTTTGAGTTAGTTAGTTGATCAATTATCAGTTAGTTGAGTTTTGTACATGTTTTGCTAAAATTAATTTCCAATCAATAATAATAATGATTTATTCCAAATTCATTTAAAACTGGTTTGTAAAAAAATCAATAAATCAACAGTTTTTTTTATACAAAAATGATTTTATTTTAAAGTTACCAAGTTAAATTTTCAAAGACAAATACACAGATGAAAAAAAGCAGTATTTTAACACCCTAAGTATATAGTACTGAAAAATAAATTGATAATAAATTGATTGTCTACTAAATTATGGAGAAAAATCATCCACTTCTATAACAATAAACTGATTATTGATAATATAATACTATCAACGCCATATTTTTTTGAAGTTTTTTTACAAATAATTTTGACATTATTTTGTGTTAACAATTAATTTCTTTTGATAAATTAATCTCCCCATCTTCATATTTAGATTTTATCCAAAAATAAAGACAAAACTTACCTTCCATAATTGTTAATTAACCTAAAAATTCTTAACTTTCACAAATAGTTTTGCGTTTCCCTGGTAGTGAAAGGAATTGTCGTTCTCTTAAAAATCAGAGGTTTCCGCTGTCTGTTGCAATCAAATTTTTAACTTAACTTGTTGAATTTTTACTGAGTAAACATATGTTTCAAATATTACAAGGATTTAAATTCCAAGCTTCACTTACTGCTTCCTGAAATGATTCGATTGATTTGTCATTAAGGGTTATGATGAAAATATGAAAACATCATAGGCTGAGTTTTAAAACGTAAAATGGCCATTTTTCTAAACGTTAGTTCTTTAGTTTTCACAGGATTACGTAGCTTTGGTATAAACAACTAATGGAAGTATTCTGGTTATGAAAGTAAACTTAATGTTTTCAATTTTATAGGATTGCCGAGCGGACTTAAATGATTGTCTGGATCACTCATGGGCCCATTTACCTGATGTAAGTTTAGAAATGCAACCTATCATTCTATTTGCAAAGTATCTTAAGAACTTTTAAATAACTGAATACAGTATAGGAATGTGACATTTGATATGAAATGGAACTATGCGAAGTTATATATTCTACTAAGTTATATAAAGGTACGATGATTTCATTTAGAAGTCTAGCCGGGTTTTTTAAAGTAGAAAAAAGTAAATGTAAATTATAGTATCTAGTCATCCCTTTCACTTTCGGATTTAATTCTTAATGCATAAACAACTAAGGAATTGCATTAATGTTTTTATCTGCGAGGCAAAAAACAGTGTCGAAATATATTTCGTTACTTTATTAAAATGAGGAATTAAACTGTGTATTGACGTTTTATAAAACATAAGATCCTATTTGTTTACTTTACTATGATCTAATAATTTTTCTAAAGCTCCTGAACTAAAACAAAACGTGCTTAAGAAAAATCTTTAATTAGTTGTTGTCTTGCAACATTACTGAAACGTTAAGTACACAAGATCCACGACAAAGGGATCCTTCACTTAGAAATTTTGAGCCAGGCATTATAATAATGCAAATTAAAAAAAAATATAGTCATCTTCTAATGAAGAAATATCTCCAAAGGCCATTAAGTTTTTGCGTGACATTTGAAGCATGCCCCTCGGTGATATATTACTTATTCCATCACATCGTAAAGGTTGGACGGTATACTGTTGAAGAAAGTATTGCACTACTCTTTGTCTGTAGGGGAATGTTTCTAATTGTTGACTTACTTATTTATAGTGAAAAAAAAAACCCTTTCAAGTAATGACTCAAAATAGTTATTTTTAACTTCCTATAACCTTGAAAAGAATTAAGTGTATAATAATGTATGAGTTCTTGTGTATAGTAGCATTAGTAAACGTCATCGAAATAAATCCTGAAAGGATACGGAAATGCTAATCATACTCATCCTCTGTAGCGTTTAACTATTTATGAGGACATTTCCTATAAGAAATTGTCTTTAGTAGTAAATTTTTACTTACTAAGATTTTTCATAAGAATGTTTCTATTTACAGTAAGAAAATTTAACTACTGTTAATCAATACCTCTTTTTTATATAGAAGGGAAAATGTAACACTTCATTGCATTTATATTTTGCAGTTTGTTTTGTTAAGTCGCTTTTGTTTTATAATTTGGGTTTAACTATCTTTTTAGATTAATTTTTGTTTCTATTTTACAGTCCCCTCCAGTAGGATATTGCTGTGAACATTACAATTACGTAAGTATATTTTATATGAGTAAACAAGGGAATTATGCTGAAATGTTTTCCACAATAATTGGTCATTTGAGTCGAAGTTTGTCTAAAAATAACTAAGTTGTTCAATTTTCCCGTCTCAAATATGCTTTTGCAACATTTCATTAAAACGTTAATCTTCTGAAGTACTTTTTTATATCCTGAGATTTTAAAATCCTAATTTTACTTCCAGACAACCTTTTGTTTCAAGAGATTGAACAAAAAACTTGTCTGTCTTTCGAGTAGGTTTAAAATTTATATACATGAGTGCTAAAATGTTCCATAATACAGAAAAAAAACCCAGTCTTTTTCAATTAATTCTGAAAGGTTTTAAATCAACGTTAGCAAAATCATATAATTTTTTAAACTTTTATAAATAATTTTTTGCTATTTGTAGATAGGTATTAAATGTTTTGAAATTTTACTTTTCACCGTATATAAGCGCGCTGTTGTTAAAAACTGTGTTCCTTTGAGACAGTTCCAAACTGAATTCAATTTCAATTCCATTTTATTTATTTATAGACATACTTGACAACTCAAACAAGAAAGTCTGTTTTATAATTTTATAAAGCTTTGAGTACAATTTTTACTTTCTTATTTTTTTTCTAGTACCTTACCAGATTTCAAACATTTTATTGCTTACATAAAGAAATATTGTATAAAATAAACTTTATCTTCCAAATATCTCCTAGCTTTTTGTAATACTCGAATTTTGGTGTTTGGAGCAAGCATTGATGTCACTATAACAATAAATCTTAATAAAAAATATATTTCTTTGAATAAATTCAGAGAATAACTTTTTGTTTCCTCGTGCATCTCAACCAGCCGTAGAACTGTGCGGAAGTGTGTGATATTCATGCATCTTTCTTTATCTGTCTTATTCTTTTACAGTGTTTATATGGGCCGTAAGATAACATGGGTTTACGTTGTTGCAATGAAGATAGAAGAGGCTGGCCCTTCTACTTTTTTCATACTTCCTATTTATTATGCAATAAATTCGTTTTCTTAACATGTTTGTATTCAAACTTTGTTCCAGTTTTGTTTGTACGATTCTTTTTTTTTTTTTGGAGTGTATTTTACAACTGTATGAAGTTCAAGTCACTCTTTGTTTTCAGATAAACATACAATTAAGTAAAAAATTAATAGTTTTAAATTCTGTGGAGAAAAACCACTTTCATTTAAAATTCTTAAATACAGTAGTACATTTATATCCAGATCTCCAGCTATTAAAAATCACTTTAAAATCGGTCCAGAAAAAAATATCTAAAATTTTTATTTAAAAAAAAATATATTACTTAATTGCAGTATATGGTTGTGGTGCATAAATTACTTCATAGGGGAGAATGGGGTAGTCAAACAAAATGACCCAAAAAAATTTTGGTGTGGTTTTTTAAAAAAAATAGTTCTTTAAAAATTGAGCCTTGCTAGCACAATTTTGAGACTTTCAGAACAGCAATTTGAAACGTTTTAACGTATTAAAAAATATAAACTAGTATATGCTAGCTATTAAAACTTAAATTTTTTATAAACCAATTACTGTAACAAGAAAAATGTCTCATCCTACCCTAATGCCGGGGTAGAATGGAACAAAATTAAAATACATAATTAATTTCCAAAAATGTAGTGAAAAAAATGGCAAAAACAGAAATTGATTCACATTCTTATTATTTGTCGTAAAAACCAACAGTTATTTATCTTAAATTATACTTAGCGAAGCTTAATACAAAAGAAAAATATGATTGTGCCTGAAGTGGCCACAAATCATTTTTGTTGGAGGTAAGCAATTATATTCTGATCATCTATAGTGAACAGTTCATTTCCTGTGGGAAGCAACATATTTCATTTTTCATTTCCTTTTTCCCACCCCTAGTCATAGTGTCCCATCCTACCCCAAGAGTAAAACTTCTTAAAATAGGTTTTTACAAAAAAAACATGGCTTTTAAGCTTAACTCAACCGTTTATTCATAATGGATATATCATTGAGTTAATAAAACATAAAAAATACTTAGGTTAACAAAGCAGAATGGGATTGAAAATCTAATTTAAAAGTCTGAGTAGTTATTTACTTTTGATATAAAAAAAAACAATATTTTTCATTCACAATCTCTAAGGAACTTGTAGAAAAAATGATAAACAGCACCAAGTAAGAAACAAAAATATACTTCTAACTGGTGGAGGACTCATAAGCTAAAAATAATTTTATTTGTAAGAACTATTGAAGGTGTTCCACCCAACCCGACGCCGACTCTTCCCTACGCACTGTACTTATACTTATGTATTAAAGAAATTTTAAACATCTTTTAGTTTTTAGTTATTAAAGTTAATAAATTTCAACTCTTTACTGTTCAAGCTCATATTTTTAAATTTCACTTATTCAAATGTGATCCGATTATCATTTTATTTGATTATCCGTGTCGGGTCTGATTCCAATTAATTTGGATGATTGGGAAGTTGCACTGTAACTATTTCTTTGTATGCGTAGAACTTGCTATACTAAATACACATATCACTTAATACATGTAAGACTATGAAAGGCAAGCGTTACGTTCGAACTTCTTCTAAAACCATGTCAAACCAAAGCAGGACGCGTAAAAAATCAAGTGAAAAATGTTGTAAGGAAGTTCAAAGAATATGTTTGATTTAAGAATATGCATGCATAATATTAAAGAAATGCTGCTGCTTTTGTAATTTTTCAAATTCATATAATATGTTTTTAAAAATTAAATTAGTTCATAGGAGTAAAAATATTTTTGAAGAATTCAAAAGTCTATTACATTAAGTTTCTTACACTAAAAACTAATTAATGATTTATAAGATAACATAATTTTTGTTTTAAATAAAATAAGATAACAAAATGAATTCAACTATAAAACAAAAGAATGTAAAATTTCATATTTCATATAATAGTATCGAAAGTTGTTAATTGTCAAAATATTCAGTTTAAATCTGCAGCTTAATTTTAGAAATGTATATTCTACAATAAATAAGTCACATTTCTAGTGCTTCCCTTTAAATAGCATTTAATGTGAAAAAATTTTGCCCCATCAAAGATTTTTATCCCCATTAAAATACAGAGAGTAAAATGAAGAATAGAATGCTTGATTACGGAAAAAAGAGTTTTTGCAAATGTAAAAGAAAACAGCGTGTCTAAACAAAAATAACTAGCTAATAATAGTAAAACAAGAAAATATCTCATTAATTTAGTAACAATTAAAAAACAAACATTCTTTTGTAACTTCGTCTCAGGGAAATCTTCTAATTAGCTTAATTGCTTAGCTATTCTATAATTACAAAAAGTGTCAAGTTTAAGTGAATTTTTCAAGGTTTTTAATTGGAAATAAATCAGCAGAAAACTTTGCAATCATTCCGACACGCCATGTTATCTTTTAAGATATTTTGATTCTTTATGGGAAAAAAAAATTCTGTTCCATATGGATAAAGAATTAGTTTAAAATTAAGCTAGATGGATGGGTTCTCTTGTTTTTGGTAGACTCTAGATTAAGAAGGCCATCTAATCCACAAATAGTTTCATTAATGTCAACATAAGTGTTAAAAATGTTAAGAAAAATATAAACTTTTTCTACATTCAATGCGTTTAAGGTAACTCTTTCGTCCGAAATAAACTAAACGACAATCTAAATATTTTATGGACAATTTCAAAAGATTTGAATGGTTTTTGAAGTTGATTAAATTGATTAATTGAATTAAATAAAGGTTTTTATTACATACAAAGAAAAAATTAGTTTCACTGCAAAGATTCACAGTTAATTTGTTAAAAACGTTAAAATGGTAGTATCGGAAAATAAACGTGATTCCAATTAAGAAAACAATGAAATATTATTGAAGAGAAAAAAAACTTTAAATTACCTAATATATTACAATTACATATAATATTGATAACAGGAATGAGACATTTCTCTTTGTGGAAAAAAGAAAAGAATTTCAAAAAAGGTAATAGACGAAATAATAATAGTGGCATTGAATCTATAAATCTTTGGAACCAATTAGTTTAATTCCAGAATTAGGATTACCCGTATTAAGAAAATAAATTTTTACACTACCTGTTAGACACTTTGACAACCCTTCATTTAATATCAAGGTGAATGCCAAGGCTAATGATGCCAACCTTCTTCGATATAGGGGCACGTGTACAAATTACAACCAATCCAATGCATAAATTCCAATCCCTTTTAACGTTTTTAAAGACACTGGTTCTCAATCTTTATTGGTGACTATATCCCCAAAGAGTTGTATCTCCAAGGGTACATCTCACGGTTAAGTTCGTAACTAAAATTATTTACATACTTCACTGAGGGCCTGGTTGAATGTAATTCTGAGAGGTCTCTTTTATACCATCAGAGATTCGAGGATGGATGATATTGTCAGGCTCTTAACTAGTTCAAGGGGGTTGAAACAAATAGCATTAGTTTCAGACATCGATTCCACTCCCACATAGTAAGTTAATTATAGCTTTCTGTATAATGCTAAAAATGGTACTGAAGTTTGTTGCATATGATAAATAAATATTGAGTATGACTCCTATGAGTTGAACACTACACCAGAAATTTTGTTTTTGAAATTGTAACTTTACCACAATTTCATATAATTTCTCCTTCACTGGTCTTTCAAAAGTGTTTTCATAAAATGAATCCAAAATCCAGTTTTTTTTGTATTATACATTTAAATTCCCGAAAAAAGTTTTTAAAAAAGAAATTAGTACTTTTATATTAAACGTGATTTTAAACAATTAATTTTTTTATACCTCTGCATGACCCCTGATGAGTGACCAACCCTTGGAGTATCTCCGCTTGAGAACTATGGTTTTAAAAATTCAATTATGAAAATCTTTAGTTTTTTTCCCTTCGAATATAGTCTAATTTCAAACAAACAGTTATTAATAAAATGTAATTATTAATTAATATTCTATCCAAACTTATAAAATAAAAATATATGAAGTAGTATTGTTAAACCTCATTATATAGCGTGATAGTACTAACTACGTGGTTCGTACAATAATACATCTACTTTAATTCAAAGGTAAGTCAAAAGTAATGTCAATTTCAACAAAATCTCAAATTATTGTTTTATGTTACTTTAATGGTGTTATAAATACTTTATTTTCACAAATTCATTGACTACTATTTTTAATTATTAGAGCATGAAAACACAGATTTCTTTTACAGAATCCTCAATGAAATAAAAATAAAATCACATCCTAAATACTGAAAAAATGAATAAGTTAGCAATGATAAACATTCTACTTTGGTGAAGTGTGTCATGTTCACTGTATTGAAAATATGAAACGTTTAACCAAATTATGAGAGAAGTGATTATTATCAGAGGAAGAAATTAGATAAAAATATACAAACACATGAAAAATTGTGTTCATAAGCCCTCATTACAATTCATTCTTTATGGTTTGTGAGGTTGTACTGTTTGGGTCGTTATCTAGAATCATCAACGTAGTAGAAGTAATTACTATAATAATTAATGTTGGTAAGTACTTTTTCAGTAAATTTTTGGTTTCATTATACAACCGGGTGCCACTTGTTTTTTTGTTTGTTATACTGGATAGTGGATTATAATGCCAACAATAGTGGCACCCGGTTGTATATATTTTTTTTAATTACTTGTTATTATAATTATGTTTATTATATTATAAAGTGTTATACATAATAACCGGAAATATATTAAACCATGTGGCAGGTTCAGTAACTACAGCATACAATAGACGACCTCCTTTTTTCGATACCGTACTTAATTTATATTTGAATATAAACTCTATCCATATGTTACATTTCATCCCTCCAAGAGTAAATAATAATGATATACCTACGACAGGTACAGTATACCTTTCAAAACAGCTATATAGTAATAAATAATCGGTAAAGAATTGAACAACCGAAAATTTTATGCAAAAAAGAATTTAAATCTAGAGCAATTCCTACACAACACGTTCTCCCTCTCTGATCTTTTCACTCAGACAAGTTGATGATACTGAAGTAAACTAAGTAGCCCACACATTCTAAAGTCCACAATAAGTAGGTATCTTTATAAATGCACCGACCCGGGTTATTGTCACACACGCTTCCACGTAAATAAATCTTTCCCTTGCGTGACAATTACCAGCGTTCTTTGGTCCCCGTTATCTTCCTCGCGTACCGCTTTAAACCAATATTTGGTGACTCCCCGCCCCCTCTTTGCACCCGCATCACCCAGGAAAGTAACTCGCGGCTGTTGATATAAACTCTGATGGATGATGGTTGGCGGCCGCAAATGCCAGTTGAAACCTCAGTCGGCAAACATTGACTTTTAGAGATGCGAGGCTTCCTGACACTTGCCTTCCTTTTTGCCTTCTTATTGGAGGGTAAGTTGTGTGCTTTTGATTGTTTCAATGAGCGTCGAGGTGGAGATTTGAAGGTTTTGTAAGATTTTTAACCTTTTGTTAATACTTCTGAATATGTCCATTCTACAAAGATCTTATAAACCAGAAAGAACCATAACCATTAGTTAAAATTAAGTTATGATTAAAAGACGGCGAGTAAGCTGTGTAACTTTTTAAAAACTTTTTAAAGTTTTTTTTAAGTACATTTCTCTGAAGAAAACAATTTGGATATTTTTTACACTTCATTAATGATTCCAAAGAAATCTCCAAATTAGAAGAAATATAACGTTTACTAAATACTAAATACCTATATACTTACTAAATACAAGTTACATTCGTTCAAAGTAATACTTTGGCTCGTTTAAAAGGCTCTACAAATTTTATAAGCCTGCAACCCCTTTCTAAACATTTTTATTACAGGGAGCATTCATTTATCTTGTAAAAAATTTAAAAAGAAGTAAATTAGTCGATTTTAACGCAAGATGAATGCAGAGGAATTCCAACGATTTAGTGTATTTTTATTTCTCTCGTAAAATGGTCCTTTGCAATGACTATAAATTAAACACCAGCCTCACATAAAAGTAAACTCTTAAACAAAATAATTTATTTTATTATGCGGGAGGTATTTCTATTAAAAAAGAAAATATGCAATTCGAGAAAGACTGGCCTTGTTTACTCATTACGAAGGAAAGCAGGGTGAACGAAATAGACACGGAACAAACTTTTTATAAACCAATGTAACGAGCGATTTGAATTGATAGTCATCTAATAAAAAGAAGAAAGAAGTCTAATAGAAATTTAGACTATAAAAATAATCAGCTATTTGATATTGAAACAATTAACAATTGATAAAAATCAAAATTGAAGATAATTTCTAGTAAACAGAAGTTTTAATATAAATTTACTTTTATCTTGCAAATAAATTTGATACTTATCTACATTTAAAATTAAAAGAATATCTTGTGGATTGGTATAAATTTATTTAATCCCTCTCTATCTATTTCATAAAAATCTTCCCAAAATAAAGTGTTACTTTTGGTATTAATGTTTGTAAAATCTACAAACTATTTATATGGACATCAATAACACTGAAGAAAAAAAAGGTAAAAAGAAATTTTTATCTCGCTCAGATTTTGGTTTATTTTTTATACTTTAAGTGTTCCATTGTAGTTTAAATTATGTTACTATAAATATAATGTGACTTAATTTTACATTATAGGGATTTATGGAGTTGAAAATGAAGTATCAGACCCTTTGGCGGTATGTACAAAACTTCATGAAGAATAACAATGTGTTAAAAAATATATTATAAATTCTATTGATTAAGGATTACCGATTGCCTCAGGAAATTTAAGCTCACATCAACAAAGTACTGATTTTTAAAAATCATCTTACTTTTTACCCTTGTAAGATCCTCAGTTACTGATTAAATTTATGGACGATAATTCTATAATATTGGTTAGCAAGAATCTCCAATGTTGTCTGGGTACAGTGGCCTTGACCAGAAAAATTTTAGAGAGGAAAAATGGTATTTCGGAGGAGGGAGATGTATTACAGTGTACAGTATCTTTTTTGTCCTAAAAAGAATTAATTTCTGAGTTTTGGGGAATATAACCTTTGGGTACATAAGGTCTACTGCTACTGCTATTTGATTTTATAGTCAGTTTCCAAACTTAAGAATATTTAAGAAAACCTATTTTTTATGATAAAATTTGTCTACCTTCTCTTTAAGTTTTTAATAATATCGAACTCGCTTATACAAGTAAGAATTGATCACTATACCTTTTGCTCGCTAAACCCTAATCCAAGTTATAACCGGGTTTTTAAAATTCTACTGTATTTGATTTTGGTTTGTGAATTACTTTCAAGACCGTAAAATAACAGAATAAATTATTAATGGAGTCAATGAGGTAAAAGGTATTCATTTTTTACTTTGTAAATAAAACTGTTGGGTTTTCCTCAAATACCATAAGTAATGCGTAAGAAAGAAATTTAAATTGAAAAATGCTAGTTAATCCAGAAATAATTGCTCGTTACGACAAATTTTTGATCGTGGAAAAGGGCAGGGTTGTTCAGTTATGATGCTGTTTACTTTTTGCATTTGATTCTTAACAACTCGCTGTACCAGATTTTCTTTATATCCTTGCTTGATATAATAATGTTTAACTCTAACTAAATAAGCTTGTAAATAATAATCTAATAAAGAATTTCTGTTACCCTTATCAAATTTAGCATATTTTTTTAGAACGATTAACGGAAAATAAATTATCTTACAGGAAGATTGCAGAAGACAACTTAATTCGTGCTTGGATCAAGTAGAGAACCATACTCCTGGGGTAAGAATTTATATTTTTCAGATATAAGAAATACTAAATTTTTTATAGAAGGATAAAATTTAGTTAGAAGGGTTTTTTGAATACGATGATAAGAAATTGTAAGGGAAAGCGGGGCTATTTGATGCGCAAAATTAAAATACATTTTTTGAGTAGAAAAAATTACTTATTCCATATATTTTTTTTCTAAAAATATCTAAGAATGAGTCAATTTTATGAAATAAATTAGAAACAATATATGTTTAATGAAAATTAAAATATAACGACTTTTGTAAAGAATCCGTTTTGTATCAATGTGCCTCACCGGTGGGACAGTTGGATACATTGCTTAAGGCACATTCATACAGTGATAAATTTACTCAAAAAATTCATTAATAACAAAAATTTGGAGAACGTTTTTTAGATATAAATAACAAATTTTACATTCATCATTCAAGAATAAAAAAAGTCAAAGAATTTAACAAATGGTAATATTTAACAATATCTTATTTAGGAAGTAAGATGCAAATTTTCAATTAGGTAAATAAAATTTAAAGTTATCTTTGTCGAAAATATCACCCAGAAATTAAAAAATACGACAGTAATTATCTGGATAGATTTTGGCCATTTATTGTACTATTTTGTCACTTTTTTTCAAATACAGTTCTTTGTTACCTGTAAAAGTGCTAAGAACTTCTAGTTCTCAGATGTTTCAGAGTCCCTGATTCAATAGTTTGGCCATGTAATGTTTATAAACTGCCTTTTCTTTTAGAAAATTTATAAATACACATAGCTACAAGGCAAGCAGTTTTCAATCTCAAACACTTGATAAAACCCAAAGATTCGAAAATTGTCATAAATATCCTTCACTGCAGATATAACTAACACTTAACTGGATTTAAAAAAAAAATTGTTGAGGGATGTTCTTTTCCCAACGCAAAATTGGGACCTTTTATATGTATCAATGTGCCCCCGAGGTGTATCAAAATACCCTACATCAAAGTGTATCAAATTGTCCCAATGGTTATTTTTAAACAAGAACCTTTATTTAAAAAATAGGCAAAGGTTATTTAAAATTTAAATATGTCCCCTATTTGTAACAAAAATGAACTTGCTTTTGGAATTTATAGATCTCTGTATTCAAAATAAATAGCGTCAGGAAAATTTTACATTTTACTTAAAAATTTACTTTTGGAAATTTTTGATGAAAAATTTATTTTTCCTTTCCTTAAAATTTATTAACTTACTACAGAGTTTAACCATGACCACCCATAACCACTAAGGTCTATGGCCTTATGAGTCTAGATAGCCATGGTTTAACGGTTTCAGATGTAATGTTTACGAATGTAAAGGCAACTTTTAGAAAAAATTTGACTTTAAAACCCTTGATTATTTTTGAGATATTGAAAGTGTATCAATGTTCCCCTTGTATCAAATCGCCCCGTTTTCCCTTCTTAGGTTTTCACAGCTTATGCTTTATCAGAAACCTTCAGTGATCAGCTCGTTGCTCGCGTATCAAGTACCTAACTATTCCTAAAGGCTATTTCTATATTTGGATGAAGGAGGCAAATTCATTTCTCAATTACGTTAAATGATACGGCGGGTTTCTATTAAGTAAAATAAGGACAACAAGCCATTTTTTATAACTAATTCCTTATATCTTGTTAAGTGTTAGTCAAAATGGGTTGAAATTTGTACAATAAGGAATTTTTGAAATTCAATATATTCATAATGTTTCTTAACCTTTTCGTGTAAAGTTAAAATGTTATTCGTTGGAGGACAAATTGAAACAACTCAGTTGTATTATACGTTTAAATTATTTTACTTTACTTAAATGAAAATTGGCATGTCTTTCTGATTATGGACAACCCCATGTAATCAATATATTTTCTACTTTTAATGCGGTGCACAATGTTATATTAAGGAATATTTATGTCTCTTTAACACTAACGAAAAGTTATATTTAGTGGAACGGTTTCGTGTTTGCAAGACTTCTTTGCTAAAGCATAAGAGGCGCCTAATATTAGTCTATTAGTAACAGCTGACTTAAGCAAAGAACCAAACAATGAAATAAAAAGTGTCTTGCATCCTTCGTCCCACGATTTCGGGAGGGAATATTCGCGCTTTGAATATAAGTTCAGCCAAATTAAAGAAGGTTAATACCGAGCAAGAGTACGATATATAATAGATAATAGAGTGTCTTCGTTAGAAAGGAAGCTCATAATAAAATTACTTAACAAAGAAACTATGTCATATGCTAGAGAATAAGGCTAATAATGCGTTTAATTTTACTTTTAAGGTGATGAAAGAAATAATATTTATTAATCTCGTGTACTACAGAATTCTTGAATAGTTCAATAACAGTTTTTCTGTACGTTTCAATTATGTTTTTGTATAGTTCAAGCCATTTTGCCTGAACATCGCTAATTATCTTTAGGGATGAAAGTATTTTAAAGACCATGATTTCTTTGCAAATGCTATTTTATGCTCAAAAACTAATAGTCAAAAACCAATGGTGTAAAAAAAACTTTTAGCAGAAGCTTAGTGAGTGGTATCATTCGATTCGTAATGACGTGTACATTAACGTGGTACCGGGTGTGTTTCTATGACGTCATGAATGCAAGATGGCCGCCGCAGGAAAAAAGCTATAAATGGTGATCTAGGGATGTTATCGGAACTATTTTTGGACAAAAAGCTCGGAAATAAACAGATTAAATGATAAGATAGAACAAAAAATCGGGTGTATTATCATAACAAAAGCATAAAAAAAAAGGTTTCATGAATCTTTAATATTCGGGGATGAGATTTAAGTAATCAAAGTTAGCTCGTTTTTGGACCTTGAAAGTGGGCTGTATTAAATTCAGAAACTTCTCCAATGTTGTGACCAAGAATAACAAAGAATGAACATAGAAAAAAAAATCTGCATAATAAAATAAAAGACTTATCTTTGTGACCGGTTCCTATTTAAAGATCCAAAAGGTTCGATCGCTATGTTAAGATATGAATGTTTAAGATATTTTCATACAATATTTTCTGCCATCTTTTAAAGGTATTGCACACTTTAATTAATTTTTCAACTTTCTTATTTTGCCCCAAAGAGCCTTGCAAATAATCTCAATAGATTCAGAATAGTAACTTTAAATCTAAAGCCGTGAAACTGACTTTTGAAACATCCTGGGTGCCTTTGAAACTAAAGAATAGACCGTGACAAAATTTTATTGTTATGGAATTTGCGAGCACTAAACACAGCGGTTTTTTCTTTGCTTATTTTTCCATTTTTATCCATAATCAGTACAGTTGTTTTACATTGTTACGCATAGGAAAGTTACTATAAAGTACTAGGAAAAAGTTAGTAAAAATCTTACAGCTAGAGTTCATTTCTCACTTGAAAGAAAATATTTAAAAATTACATTTAGATACTAAATTCTCTAATCTTTTGTTTTTTAATGAATTTATTTATATGTACGCTGTCAAAATTTTTCCTCTGTGTAGCTACGCACTGAATAATATAAAAGTTATTCTGGTAATAAAACAAACCTCGTCCTTTTGTTTTAATCAATGCAGAGCGAAGCACTAAAATATATGAATCAAATCCTTTAAAATTAAAGTGTACAATTTTACGAAGAGGAATTCTTGATATTCCCTTTTAGGATTTCTATTCTAATTTGGCAATCTAACAGGTCGAAGTTGAAATTAGAATTGACACTTAACTGGAATCGTGCATTATCTGTTTCAAGTTAAACTAATGATTTGCGGAATTGATATCAATTCCAATTTGCAGCTTAAACCACTATCCTTTCCCTGATTATTCCATTAAGGCACCAAATGGACAGAAATTAGAAACACTAGAATTACTTTCTGAATCCTATGAGTGAGATAGTAAAACTGTGTTGTATAAGGACAACAACATTCAAGAAAATTTACCTAATTAAGTTGCTTTCTAATATGACAGTAAAATGAGAGGTTACTAGGTGGGGCATGTAAAATTGTATATAAAGGGATTTATTGGAAATTAAGCTAAAATATTTCACAATAAACAGTCAGTTTTATTCATCAATTTTGTTCCCTGAATAAGCATAAGGTTCATTCCATGCTAAATCATCCAGGATGGCACACCCATCTACCGCATATTTTCGTGAAATTTTGTATGCCTAAAGAATGCTGAATATATAGTAGGATGCTTACAAATTTTTATTCAATTCTATTGAATATTTTAGAGTTAAGGCTGTTAAAAATTCCCCCCTTTTTAACTTTGAGCAGACGATTCGGACTGGTGTTTAATTGCGTTTTACCTTACCAAAATTTTGATTATATATAGGTAGAAGCTTAAAATTTCATTCATTTACAGTCAATAGTCCACAGAATCGAATAGCAGAATGAATTTTAGATTAAAACTCTTTGTCGTGGATAAAATGCTATAAACACAAAAAAATGTTTTTCATAATGTCTTAAAAAACGCATGAACCAAAAATATGTATGAATATTTTTATACATTAATAGAAAGAAGAAGAAGAATTTGCTTTCTAATAGTGAAAAAAATGTTGGGGTTTTAGATTTAAGAAGTTTTTTGGCATAATAAAAGAACAGAAAGGGGCTCTGATTAAAAACCACTTTAACAGAAGTGCTTACAGAAAAAAAACTACTGGACTAAATTATACGAAACTTCGCAATATTTTAAAAAATGATTATGATTTCATTTTTTTTTTTTACAAAAAAATTAGTTTGGAAACTTAAAACCAGAGGTAAGGGCACTTTGTCATGCAACGGTAATTTACAAATCAGCATAGTTACCATAAGGTTTTCTACTTCTCTAATGGAGGTCTCCATTAATTATATGCGTATGTTTCGGTAAGTGTGAATAGGATGACTAGAGACTAGGCTAACTAATTATACTAGATTAATTTCTACACAAATGGCTGTAAAATGAAAACTACTTGACCAAATATTACCAAACTTGTTAGAGAAGTTCTGAGAAGGTACTAGTGTTATTTTCTATAAAAGAAAAGGTCCAAGTTGCGTAGTTTTTTCTTTATGGACACTTAAGTTAAAGTTGTTTTTAATCAGAACCACTTTCTGTTATTAAACGATGCAAAAAGACCTAAACCGACTTTTTTCACTATTTGAAAGCAAATTTCTTCCGCTTTCTATCTTACAAAGCTATCGAGATTGAATTTAGCTCCGATTTTCTAGGCACCACGAAGGGAGTGGATGTATATAGAATCTTTGTGGAGAGTGGTTAGTAGTATTTGAAACTCATGCACTCTTTAACTGCACTGCTAAATTACAAAATTTCAACTAACATGCATCGAATTCAGAGTAAACATCAATCACTCATAAGTTACATTTTATGCATAATTTGTTACCGGTAGCTGAATATAAGCAGAATTTCTTATCTTTTGTAATCGCTGTTATAAAATTATGTGGGAATTTTATATTTTCTTTTATATTTTAGAGGGTGAAGATATTTGTTATTAGTGTATTTAAAAGTCATTGCAATGAGGCTTTTATACTTCATACAATGTCAAAACATTTAGAAACACATTCTGAACTTCATATTTTTTGAGTTGAGATAAATCTAAATTTAGATACTGCATGATGTATTTTATTTTATAGGTATTTGACATAGATTATTGTTGCGACGAATACAAAAAGGTAAATGATTATAATTTTATGGAAACCCAGCTGGAAAATGTTGCGCATTTTACATAATTTGTGCATAAAAATGAATAATTTTTAATACTTCGAAAGGTGTGTAAACACTTTTTGCGCAAATCATTTGCATTTTTTTATCCATACAAAAAATGCATGTATTCTATGTTTTCAAATATTGTGAAAATAGTTTGCTAAATATTACAATAATTACAATTCCTTGTGTTTGCAGAAAGTTTGATTTTTTCATGCAAACTCCTGATGCAGATTCAAATTTCCAAAGTTTTTTGGCACCTCTGTTATAATTATATATGCATAAAAAGTACAAACTGAATTGTGCACAAACACAAGTGCACTCTTTTTTACATTTATTTGCAAACTTTTTCTAGCTGGAAAGACATTTACTATTTTTTGTGTTGTATTTTATTTCAAAAATATTTGTTTAATTCATCATAATATGGAAAATATTTGTATAAGTGGGATTTAAAATAATTTAGGGAGAAATTAAAAAAATAACATTTTGTTCTATTTGGATTTTTTTTTTTTGTTTAACATTTGACTTACAAATAAATTTGAAACTTGATAATTTCAGTGTATGTACAAGATAGGAAGAAATTAGATCTGGGTTTTATAAGAAAAAGAATTGCATAAGCGGATGAAAAGCGGATGAAAAGTGAGATGGATATATTGTTATTTTTGTTTGAATGATGTATGTATTAAAATTTATAAACATTTGTAGAAAAAAAATTAAGAATGTATGAAATAAAAAGTATGAATTCTCTTTTAAATCGCCTCTATTGCACTATTTTAGCTTTTTTTCTTTCAGCACAAGTTACTAAAGAATCCACCGCAATCTTAATTGCAATTATAACTTTAATACTTGAAGAATTATAGTTAATTTTTTTCTTCAAAGCAGTTAGAACAATTAATAGTATGATAAATTATACGGAACTTAATAATTCATAATTAAATTATTATAATATGATAAGCTTTATAATTCCTTGATTAAAATAAGTATTTATAAAACATATAAGGAAAAGTCGGGTAAAGAGTACGTAGAAGATTTTTCACCTTTTGGCAACAGTGTATGGGGAGCGAGTGTGATCCTATGAACATAAGCATTTTAAACTATCTGAAAAGACTGTCATTATTATTTTCATGCTTCCGGTATTTTTATGGTAAAATAGGGTTTATTTGTGTTAGCATCTTATTTTTTCTGTGATGAATCTTAATTTTATATTTAAATAAAGAATTAATGATTGCTTTCAAAGTAAATATCACTGTAGCACATGCTTTCTTCTGAACGACGTTACATCGTTAGAATTAAACTGCAGTGAATTTTAAGGTAATTTATAGACAATTTAAAGGATTAATATATCTGAGGCTAAGAGTAGGCAAGATAGTTGAGATTTTCTGTGGAGAGGATCATCTTACTTTTCAGCAAAGGATATTTATTATGTGTCAAAATCCTTTTTCCCTCCTTTACCCAAATAAATACTAAATTAACATACTTTAGAATCCTACCAGTAAAATATTTAATATCTTTTAATACCCAATTCAAAGTCTAACAAATAGTTTAGCTCTGAAAAGTCCATGCCCATTCAACATTCAAAATCAATTAAAGTTATGAAAACTCAAACTAATAATCTATAAAGTAGGTAAAACACCAATACTTACTAAGATCTTCTTAAATACATTAAAGAAGTATAAATATTAAACGAATACTAAATGAATTTCATTGAACCAAGGAGAAAAAGATTGATTTTTAAACAAACACCCTTTGATGTATCTTAAGATACATACTCAAACAAAATTGGTTCTGTTGGGATAGTTTGTCCCCTAACGGTATTGCAAAAAAGAGAAAATCAAAAGCAATAAATTGTAACTTAATTGTATTTGATGCAAAAAAAATTCTTAAAGAAATGATCTTTCAGAGTAATCAAATTTTTAAAATTTATAAAAACGTCTTTTCTTTTATATCCACTATGTTTTTATCATCAATTCATGTTTACCACACGAGGAAATGCTTATGGCATGTTTTTATTATGAGAAAATTACATAGCTTAAGAAAACAAGAATTTCTAAAAAGGTATCCTGCGGCTTTCTATTTGGATGTTTTGGAATGAAAGTGAAGGAAGTCCTCTCGGGCAGTGAATGAAGAATCAACGTTGTTACTTAATGTTTTTTTTTTCGACATTTACACGTGAAATCTTTTTAAGAATAAAGATGAAGTTTCTTAATAGGGGAGTAATTATGTAATCATAATTTTTACAAATATATTTTAGGCAGAATATGTGTGAAATAAAAAAAAGAGGTATCTTAAAGTGCTAGAGTGTAAAGATTTGATACATAACTTAGCGTTTAAGGATAAGTAGTAAATAGTTACTATGTGTTTATCCTAACATTGATTAAAAAACATAAAAAACTGTAGGTGATTAAGAAACCCTGATACATTAGTTAATTATTACCTTATGTGTGACAACGTTATCCTTTTCTAATTTATTTGTACTCCTGACTAAAACACAAATTTCCATTTTTAAGCAAGGTTCTTCAAAAACTTAAAATACTTTTTTTCTTGAATTTAAAATGCCGTGATAAAATCAAATAGATTATCAAAAACTGTTTAGAAAATAGTACTCAAAATTCTTTTCTAAGAAATAGTTAAAAATAATAATAGTTCATAACATAAAGATTGGGAAAGGATAAATAAAACTAGAAATAGTTATGATTGATTAATTTTTCAATGCTATTCGTTCTTTTAGAGAGTTTTCTTCAGCTTTAAAAACATAAACCGAACCGTTTATTAAAAAGAGATAGCAAATTTAATTTTTAACGATAGTAACTAGAATCTCTAATGTGTATAAACGAATATTTAAAAAATACTAAAATAGAAGAACGCCATTTTAAGTGTTAAGAAATCCGCCAAGTAATTTTTGTGTCTAAATTGCTAACAATTATTGTGTCATATTTTAAGCACAAGTTTTTCTCCTTTCTTTTTATAAATATTTAAGAACCAGGAAATCCACCACCTCGGACCCTTTTGTATTTAATGACAAAATGGACTTGCTTCATTTATCCCCTGAACCATTTATTTAGAAATATACTTAAAAGAGTCTTTTATTGAGAATAAAAACTAGCTCACGCTAAATGGCGTTTTTCCGCCCAGAATGAGAAGTTAAGAAAAATTTAATGACTCACGGGGGTTGATTTCAATTTTTGGCTTTTAGTTGTTCTTTAAATATTTAACATTTACATGGTGCTTAGAAGTCATGGGAAGGATTTTGTTTGTTTGTTAGAGTTTTTTTCGTTAATATAATAATAAGCAAAGTGTATGATGGAATTATTTTGGAATATGAAACTTGTTTTGAAATTTTTTGAGGGATTTCCTACTTGTGGTTGAAAAATTCTTTTACTTTTTTTATCTTAAAATATTCTACTTTATGTACCTCTTTATTTTTTAGTTTTGTTTTTAGAAATAAATACACTATAAGCTTTTTATATTTAATTGAACTTAAAATTAAATTATAAATAATTAAGATATAATGATATATTCTTAAATCTGAGAATGTCAGTTAAAATAGTTTAGCACATACCATACATTTTAACCTTTGTTAGAATTCAAAGTTTTATAAATATAGACTTAATTACAAAAATATGATTAGTTTTCATAGATAAATGAATGTGGTTTCCAGTAGAAAAGGGTTGTGCCAGCGAATTTGTTTGTGGAATGGGTAGCAGTAATGTGACTTTGGCTTACACTATTCATACAAGTAATACAAATAAAAGACCTTTATAAAAACCTAATTTTAATTCCGTGGCATTTAAAAAATAAACGTTAAACACAAAAACGAAAATAAACTTTAGTCTAAGGTATGTTTTTTAACTTACACGAAAGCATTTAATTTAAATTCGGCTTTCCTAATCTCTCTAAATTCATAAGGCACAGTTTAAATCTGAAACTTCATATTTTAAAAGGTAAAATTTTATTTTTGAATCACATTTAAAAATAGATTTTGAGAGTACTTTTAGCCATCTTTAACCAAATAAATAAAGCAGTAATACTAAATTGCAGTGTGAGATACTAATTTAAACTGATTGGCCATAAACGAAATAAATATAATTTACATAATTTTCAAATTGAGTTAAACACACGATAAAAAGAGTTTGCTTAATTGAAACATCATGATTTAATATCTTCGCGTGTTTAGACCTTTAAAAACTTAATAGTCTTTAGCCATAAAACTGACATCGTAAAGAGCAGTTATTATCCATGTTTTTTGAAATGTGATCGAAGCATTTAGTCATTAACCATCTGGAGCACAAAGTTCGGCGGTCAGCTTTCGAAATAGGTTTGATGGGTGTCATTTTTATGGGTTAATCAGGCTGTGCGAGGTTCCAGTTTCAACGATTTTTTGTGGTCCTTATTTTCGTAATTTTACGCTTACCCAAATTTGTTCCAACGCATTTTGCCGTTCATAAACTAAGATAAAGTTTATGGAAGAGGCTCTTACATAGTTAATTAACTCCAGGATGCTTAATTAAAGAAATGGGGTTGACTAGTATTCACTTTTAGGATGGGTAAAGATCACGTTTCAAAACTGTTCATGACTCAAGATTGAATTTCCTTTATTTTCCCCCCCAGAAATTATCCTATGAAGGTAGAAAACATCATTATATTTACAACTTAAGTATTCAATGTTACACAATTATCTTTTTATCTTATTTAATAAATTGAAATCACGAGTAATCTATCTGTTAGTAAAAGCTTAACTTTTTGTCCAACTAACCTGTATTACGTTTTACGTCCTTATACCAAAGACTTAACTTTAAAAAATGTGACAGAATGTTTATATTTGGGCTCAAATTAAAAAAAGTTTACAACAAATGAAAATTTGTAAATTTTCAATTCTTAACGAACGTTTTTATAAAATTAAGAATATGTATTTTAATTAAAGATAACAATAAAAATGAGTGATATTATTATAATTTTAAATGAAGTAAAATTAATTTATGCTATGTGCAATGTGATAAATCCGGGCATTCTCAGTAATGTCCGCTTATTTTGAAGAAAGTGATAAATACTCATTGGGGCTCAGCCTCACCAGGGCATTATTAATAATGTCAGGTTTATCGCTTTGCCCGGTACATATTCATTACATGATTCATGGGGAATATAAACATTTATCACATTTACAAACAGCTTAAATTTATGCTTAAGACAAACAATACAATATTGTTGGTTTGATATCTTTACAAAAGATTTAGAAAAGTATAAAACAGGATTATTTAAAGAAAAACTTTCAAAAGTGCTGAAGACCATTATCAATCTTGGTTTAACTTTTCTGTAATTAAAGGTGACTTGTTTGATTTTAAAAATATTTGAAACATTTTTAACATTATTTATAGAGCTCAAGGGATGAATTTAAAAAAAATAATGTTGAAAGAAATCAAACTATCCCGAAAGAAATAAAAATACTGTATCAGTCTTTGTCAGGGCATCTTGCTTTGAGACCAAAATCGTTTCTTCTTTGCAAAAATTATAGTTTTTCTTATAAAATAAGACATATGCGAAAGTCAAGAGGACTAACGACAGTAAGCAGACTAGCTTCAATCTCTATTGTTACTTTTGAGACGCATGTTTTGTTCAAATATCTGGAGAATTTCCAACCACGTAAAAAAACACCTTTGAATTTTATGGTTTATGTCTGTTACCAGTTTTTGTTACTACTGCTTTTTTGTTCTTATCTCCAAAATCCTTAGTTCTGATATCTTTTTTTAAACTTTAACATGACATCTTGATATTTTCTTAATCCTCTAAAAGACATTGGTTTCAAGTATGTTTTTGGAAAGATGCTAAAAGGGGAAGAATATTTATTTATCAGTAAAAAATGTAGTTTATCATTCAGATTTAATTCCAAGTTATTTTTAAAGTACTACTTTCCAAGAAACTCTGATTAATCATTACCTGTGTAAAATCTAAGAAATGGCACAATATCTTGGGAGTACAAAAGAGGGTAAGAAGCAAGTTATTATGCACTACAAGTTTTTTAACTTGTAATAATCCCATGGAAGTTCCATGAATAACCCTAATAAATTCTGCTAATTAAGAAAAAATAAATAATATTTTGTGAATTATAGTTATTTTATTTTAGCTTTTTAAATTAGAATCTTTCAAATTAGTTTTAGCCTTCCCTTTCAAAGCTAATAAGATGTAATTAAAAATTAATACTAGATGAAAATGAGAAGAAATTATGAGAGAATAGAATTAAAAGAAGTGATTGTAAATAATAATTGAATTTGAAAGAGAAAATAAATCTCTTATACAATACATTTTATTGGAATATTCTATTTAAATAAACAATGCATAATAAATCTGAAGCTATTTTAAGTTTAAGGGGACTCAGTACCAAAATTTGGCCAAAATATCGATTTTGAGATTTTTGGTTATTAATATAGTTTATACTCCTAAAATTAATTATCCAAAATTTCAAACCGATTGGTTTATTCTAAGTTTAAAAAAAATGGGTTTTTCAAAAGCACTTTTAGCTTTTTTTTTAGTTTTGGTTTCGAAATTTTTAGTTTATATCAGTTTATATGGTTTAATAACACATATTTTTTTATAAACTGAATCAAAATTGTTTGTGGTTACTTTAATCACAATTTATGCTTGTTTAGAAACATGTAGCGCTTGTTTTATACTTTTGAACTTTTTTCATCAGTTGCAATCTGAAAATATCATATTTTTCGCGTATTTTTAAAAATAATTCAATTTTGACACCTATTTAAGTGTTTTATATTAATTTATTTATCTGTTATAAAGTAACTAACATTATTTGTGCGTTACGTTCCGAAAATTAATTTTTGAAGAAAAAAATACATTTTTTCCCGTTACTCATATTTATCTCCTTCTCGCTTAAATTTCAAAAATATTAATTAAAACAGTACATTTTAATGTTTAATAATGTTAATAAGCATCATAAGAAAGAGTAAAAAAATAATTGAGGCGTTATTTTAGTGTTTAAAATTGTTTTCATTGTTTTGAAATTTTTGAATTGGTTTTTCTCAAAACATGGTTTTATTAGATTCAAATCCCTAAAGCTTTTTTCCTATTAGACCAAATGGTATGAAACTTGATATTTATGTTCTATAGGGTAGTTATATTAAATGTAACTTGCGAAATTATGCATTTTTGGCCCGAGTTATTTTTTACACTTCATAATAAAGCAAATATCTTAAGATTTTCTCGTTTTTGAAGAAGAAACACCAAAAAAATTTTTTTTCTTAAAAACTACTACGAATATCCTTAATCCCCTCATAGAATTATAACACATAATATAAAGTACGTATTAGTGAAAACAGAATGAGAAAAAATTAAAAATAACGGAGGAGTAGCATTTTGAAATTATGTAAAATTTTGGACATTTTGTTTAATTTTTCAAAAAATAAATTTTTTTTTGATGATTTTCTGCTTAATATTGTAATATAAGGTAGCAATAGATAATTTAGCACTCTTAAAGAAAGAAAAATCCCAAATACAGAGGAAAAAAATTTTTTGGTACTGAGTCCCCTTAAAACATTCATTTTACATTCTTAACATGCTAACTACCTACTACAATCTTAAAAAATACTGAAATTTGAGCATCCAAAATACGAAGCACCAATTTTAAAATCTGAGAATACTTTACTACTGGTTGTAACTTTTGAAATTTTTTATTTAAAAAATTTTTAATCAAAATATTGACGACTGAGTAGGGGAAACACATTATTTTTGTTTCAATTTCGAATAGCTTGATCTGAACGGTTATCTTCCAAGCCCGCGACATCTTCTTCATAGTTCTTGTAGTACTACTATTTGTATGCGAATTTTTCAATAAGCTGTTTAATAGAGTTTTTAGTCTTTAATATTTTGTTAGAATTCTTTGTGTAGCAAAAATGAGATAATCTGTAAGTCATGCTGCTAGTTTTTGTCTTTTGTTACGCATTTAGAACCAAAAGAATTATTTATTGCATTCATTCCTTGTGAATAAATCCCTTTATCATAACATTAGTTAGTTAATATTCTTCATAAATTTTACCACACCAATTTTAATTAGATTTCGCAAATTCAAGGGGCTAAATCTGCCGATAGGGGGTAGTTTTTTTTTCCTCTTTACACTCATGTGTAGAGAAGCTTGGAGATTTTTTTGCGCACAAAAAGTCAATTTGCCATTTTTGGGACTTATCCCCTTCTTCTAACTGACGATTCAATTGAAAACAACTATTTTACCTAAGAAATGTAATCACCTCCTCATTGACAAAAAGAGGTCATTTTATTGTATTTTTTTACAAATATACAAACTTGATTAATTAAACTTTCAATTGAACAGAGATTAAAAAAAAACGAATTAAAAAGATTAAAGTTTTGCACAAAATATTTTTCTGTTCACGTTCTGTTTGTTTTTTCAAAAGAAATCATCCTACTCCTTCATTCTAAGGAAAATCGTCTCATTTCGGTCTTAACATTTCGACTTCCTCCCAGCGTGCTCATGTAATATTCACAACAGTAATTTCCTCTCTGAGTGCACAAGGTGTGTTTCGACTTACAGAACACATATATTACTCCTAATTCCACAATTACCTATTCCATAGTTTGAGTTTAATTAATTTAAATGTGGTTGAACCACGTGTAATGACGGATTTCCAGTGGCTAATTTCGAAAGAGTTCATTTTCCACGGCAATCTTCGTAAGTAGTGGGGGTAGAAAGCTCCAAATCGTTTGTCATTTTGACTAACCACTGTTTAGCGGGTGTCTAATGCCCCCTTTGCTGCTCCGTGCATTCGGCTCTGCTCTTCCCTGTTGGATAGTCAAGAGGATGAGCATTATTCATGAGAGTGGTTAGTTGATGAGCTCTTAATAAAACGAGAGATATATGAAGTGTGTTCACATTCTCTTTCATAAGGATGTGTGTTGATGGAAGAATGAGATTACCAAGTCTTATAGTTAATCTTTCAGTAACACTGGAGATTGCGAATTATGTTTAGTTATTTTTTAGAATTAGAGAGAAAGCATCTTTCAATTTATCTGTTTATCTGTGCTTACAAGGTCGTTTTTTTTTAGTTTAGTGCGTTCAGTGAAATAAAACTAAAATCTTTAGTCGTTCGGAATTAAAGGCATTTAATCATGAGTGATATTTTTAGCCCTTAGTTGTCTTATGTATAGGGTTGAATTTATGGACTTTTTACCAGTGGTATTTAAAAAACAACAACATTAGTTTCTGTTTCCAATATTTATATCATTTAATAATAACGAGTTCATTGACTCTGATATGGCATGATTTTTCAATTTAAAATACAATTTTTCCTATACACGTAACGTTCCTGGGTTTAACTACCCAAGAAACCATACTTTTTAAAAACGTAACTAAAAGGTTAGTCTTAATAAGGTGTAAAGTGTTAACATCTGATATCATTTTTTATCTACTATTTTTATGTACTGAAAATAATAATTTTTACTTGAGAAATAATTATTATACTCATATGTCTTTCTTCGAGTGTTCATATTATAACCAATTCAAACAAGTATTCCGACAACTTTCTGGCAGAAAATTTTTCGCCCCTTTTCTTCTATTTATTTCTCTCATTACCTTCAAATCAAATTTTCCTGAAACCACTCACTTCATTAATCACTTATCTTATGGCAACTAAAAGTTCTGGAAACGTAATATGATAATCATACATTATTAATGCATTTGCATAATCTTGCTCGTTCTATGCATCAAACATTTTGTTGCCATTTAAGGTTTCTTGGAAATTTTTGAGATTTGTTTTATCTATTTCCCTATAAATCCTAAGGCAATGTACAAAAGGATTCTTTTTCTAAAATTCGAAGAATTATTTCTCTTATTTGTAAAGTTTACACATGAAATTTATATCTACTACACGCCATCATAAAAATATTTAGGCTTTAAGAATTAGGTTCTGAAGTTTTCATTTAAAAATTCCGTAATATAATTTTTTTTCCGGTAAATCTTCATTACAAAAGTATTTTAATTCGCCATGAATAGTTTCTATATGATGAATGATTTTACATAAATGAACGGAATACTAACTTTAAAAAAATGTTATAAAACATACTGCATCCTTATTAACTTTGAGGACTTACCAGATTAAGTAATTTACTGGTCATTTTCAAAACTCTCTACTATTCTACTTTCAAATTAGATCGGAATTTCTGTAGAAAAAAATATACTGAACAAAATTTCGTTAAAAACATTAGCTAAAAGGATGAATGAATGACTGGTATAGGTGGATTAGAGGAGATCAGATGGGCCAGGAACCGAGGGGCCTGGAGGAGTGGCCTGGATGCCTTATGTGCCATACTGCGGGAAGGGCTTGAGCGAGTGAAAAGGATGAAACATGCAGTGTAACTCCTGAAAAACATACAAGAAAAAAAAGAAACATTCATTTTGACATAAATTATCATCATGACCCTGAAAAATATCACATTTTTTGGATACACTTTCCGATTTTTTTTCAAGATCAGTTATGTTAAACTATTTTACTAAGTTGACGTTTTTCTTCATAAAATGTAGATTAAAGTTGATTGTATCTTAAAAATACCACAAAATAATATATCTAGATAATGTTTTTCGTAAGTTTTCGCATTAAAAAAAATACTATGCGTCATTATGACTTAAATGATGTGAGTAAAAACTAACGTCTGAAGAAAAATCAGTATTTTTTGCTCGAAGCATAATTTAAAAATTTAACAATGAAGTGATGTGTAAGGTTATTCGTCAGCTTTTTGTTTTAAAAATAACATTTTGGACCTGACAGAACACTGGGGTCCTTTAAGGAGTATGGCATGCATACATGTAATCCTTTGATACTCTTTGACAGCTGTCGGTAAACCTTTTCGAGGATGCTCTAAAATTTAAAGGTGTTTTGTTTTCCACCATTTTGTTTCATAAAAGACATCTTATTCTTATCCTTTCTCCGTTTTACAGTATTTCACTTTTCATATTTATGTGATTTAGAGTGCAGTGAATAAAAACACATATGGAAATATTCTTTCCATACTTATGAATAGAAAACACACTTTTACAACAGCTATAAAATTTCAAAATTACATAATAATATATCATTTGGCTTAAAATCAAAATTCCTTTAAAAAAATATTTAATACTTTTTAAAATATGAATTGTGTGTTAGAACTAACCAATTTTAGTTCTTTTAAATAAAATCTGGAAGTTTTAAATATATATTTATTACACACTTAAAAGTTTCCATTATTAATTTAACTTATTGTTCAGAGAAGTTTGTTTGAATTAACTCATTTTATCAAGATTATAAAGAGTTTAATACTTTTAAAAGTTAATAAACGAAATAAAAGACATCACCATTCATTTAAAATCAATATAGGATTTTCTGAAAACGGACACTATAAAGTAACTGTAAAACCAATGACCAAATGTACTATATTTTTTCCATGATAGAAAAAGACAGAAATAAATTCTGGACTAATACATATTGAATTGTTTCATATCGTAAAACTCTAAACATTTAAGGTTACTCGAATTAAAACATCAAATCAAATTCAAATATTTATTGCTAAAATGCTTCTTCCTTTTTTAAATAATTTTATAGGTATTATTTATCATTTTAATGAAAAATATTTTACTACACTTGGCATACCATAGCAGAAATAAAGGCTTTCTAAACAAATAATTCATCAAATATTCGATATACTACCTAATTTTATTCTTTTTTTTACCACATTAAGAAAATATTTAAAAAGTTATTCTAAACTTTCTTGTATGCATTTGTGGGGTATTTAAAAAACTAAAAAAAGTTTTAAAACAAGTGTTAGCACTATAAAAATATTGTAAACAAATACCTATAGATACTTATTTTTTTAAAATGACTACAATGATCAAAACATGTTAAACGAATAATTCTTTTAATGTAGCACGGAATGTATATTTTTATTTATCCTTACACAAATATAAGATGTTTAAATTGACAATTTCACAAAAAAAATAGTTTTGAATTAATTAATGCTTTTTGCCGCGTTTGTAAATAAAGAGTTTAAGAAAACCGTTCTCAAATCTTGAACGACAAGAAGTTTTTTAGAGGATTCATTTCTAAGCGTTTAACCCTAGATTAGAATAAACATTTTAATTACAAAATCAATTTTCAAACAATCATGCATTTCAATCCATCCTCCTGACAGTGTTCAAAACTACATTCAGGAAGTTTTTAAGTTAAAACGCTAATCCTGTTGTCCACTCTACTCCACAGAGAACTCTACGCGAATCAACCAGATAATCACATGAACAGTAAAGTCCAATAAAATCTCCCCTAACGACCCTCACAATTTGAGACTCCACCGCTACCCCTTAAATTGCCTCCTAAATTGTTTACTCCGATGAAATTGTGAAAGAACTCCGTACAGATTTTCTGAGGGGCTTCAGTTTTAACGGGTGAAGCTGAAACTCTAATGAGAGGGTGCCACAGAAGAGGGAAGTTCTCTCTCTTATTGTCACGTACAGATTTGTAGGGTTTTTTTCTTCGTCTGTCTAGAAGTTTCAAGCGGTTTGGCAGAATATCAAATTTTCTGTGATGCCATCATTATTGACTTTCTATCTGTCCAATACAAGTTTATATATAAGTTTAAAATGTTTGTTAACCTTTCGACTGGGGTCTTTCTTTTAGACAACAAACGCACTTTGACGTTTTGATATCTCGCGTCGATTTTAGTTTTGATGCTTTCCGATGCTAGTATTCTTCAAATACGTGTAGGTTTGTGATTGGTAAAAAATTGGAGTTATTATTCAATTTTTAAATCACCTAAGAGAAAAAGTCGCATATCCCCTTCTGGGGTCTATTAGACCCCAGATATAAATGCAGTTAACTAACCACAAATTATACTTAATATATTATTCTTTTTTCTCTTCTTGATAAATTAGTGTTTTTGCTTTCGTTTCAGATGTTTAGGGATTTTCTATAAAACTTTTCTATAATTCTTTTTGATAACATATTAGGGATTTTCAGACAACTGGCACCAGGATTTTATAGCTTTGCAAAGAGGCATTTTTAATCAGTTTTCCCGGGAAAGTAAGATAGTTTTCACATATTCAAGAGTATCTACTGAAATTCGGAATATAATTTTAAAGAATTATTGGAAAATTTTTTTGTTAAAATCTAAGATGCAAGCGAAAAATTTACTTTCCTAACATTTTGAACAGATAATTGTTTCCTTTATTATTTGAAATACTAAAGAAGAATCCACATTTCCCATTTGACATGATAACTAAACAAATAATTATTCATTCACACGGGTTAATTTTAAAGAGAATAATGATAACCTATTATAAGATTTGAGCAATAAGACTAACAGGAGAGTTGATACAAACGGATAAACTAGATGTCCCCTACACTTGTAAAAAAGGTACAAAAGGGCTCAGTAGCTTTGTTTTTTTTATACATTAATTAAAATATTAACATATTTTAATGCTAATGTTGCTTTTAGACTTTTCAATGTATCCTATAATGAGTTAACGCTTCACCTCATGTGGCTTCTAAAGGGCTCCCTAAGAAGATTAAGTAATTTATATAGAATGCCAGATTTCAAACTTTGCAGGTAACATATATATTTAAATCTGTTGGCAAAGGTTTTATATTTTAGAAAAAAGAAAAGAAACGAACTCACCAAATTTCTCTAAAAAATCGAACATTTAGGTGTTCTATTATTTAAATCCTTAGCAAAAGGAAATTTAACTATAAACAAGTTTTTAGAGTTCTTCGAATGGAAAACATATTTTTACTCGAAGCAAAAAAAAAAAAATTATTCCGTATTCGTTCAATTCAAGAACTCTTACTACAAGACCAGCAAGAATAAGGTGAATAAGTCTTCACCAAAAATGTTTCTCTAATAGAAGCAGGTGGTTACTTTTGAATGGAGAAGATGGCGCTTATGGAATTTTTTTGAAAGTTTGTGTGGGATGCACTTTGTCATTTCTTGGAATAAATTGAAAATTCTGTTTTTGAAATAAAAGTGAAATTTTTAGGAATGTACTAAAGGTAAGTCTTGTTGCTAGAGCTGCACAGTCTGGCGATAATTGCTTTTTAAAGTGAAAAGTAAGTTAAATAACTTGGAAGTAAAGATTTTATGCATTTAGTTATTGAATTATTAACTAAAGCTTAGGGGTAGTTATTTGTTACGCATTTATTATGTTATCATTTTCAGAATGATTGAAAACGATTTTAATATTCAATTAGTTATTAAGAACGAGTAAGCGGAAATAAAGTACTACATCAAAGTGCACTGAAAATTTCTCCTAGTCCCAAGGTTGTTTTTATAAATCGTCCTTCTAACTCACTAATACTTGAGAAAAATAAGGGTCTAAATAACTTTAAAATTTTGTTCACCTTAGGCAATGTGTTGAAAGCTTATTGCACTCGCTGATAGAAAGAGCGACAACTAAATGCACAAAAATGTTTAATACGTGCAATGGTGCAAAATCAGTGAAGTAATATTAGACTCTATCTAATCATCTGACTTGTATAAGGGATTCAGCTGTGGATAACATATAGCAGACAGTTATTGACCCTCTTCTTGACTCAACTAAAAACTCCATCGGATGTGTGTCCATATAGTTTTAATGCATATTCATATCCAATGATTCCGATTATTTATTGACTTAAAATTGTGTAGATTTATTAAGAAAAAAAATTATCATATAGAACTCACTAAATCGACTTTATTAATCGACTAAATCGACCTCTACACAATGGTACTTTTAATACCAAATATATTACTTGCATGAATATAAATTAGGTTATTCAAAACTCAATACAAATTTCAACTTAGAAATTAATGAAAATTATTTCAAAAAGTAAGCTTTTATTTGAAATCAGCTCATGGGCATTTTAATGGGGGGGTTAATTATTAAGAACAGAACACTGTAATAAAATATCAATTCTTCAAGAGATCAGAGGAAAATAAAAGATTAATACTGGATTAATAATCTTCTATATTTATCTCATCAGCGTAAAAAAATGAAACTTTATTCGGAGTCCTCAGCGAGATTAAAAAACGACGTAAATTCATTGGTATTATGTTTACCCTCACCGCTTCAATTAAAATTATAGATGTTTAGCAAAAGTAGCAGAGAAAAAAGTTTTATTCCTGTAACTGCCTAATTAAGGAGCATAGTAGCCTTTGATGCAAATAACATGTAAAAAGCAAATCCAGGAATTCTCGATAAAATAGGGAGAGCCTGCGTCCCTTGAGGACATTTCCTCGTTCCTAATCCATTTAACAACTAAACATTCCTCTTAAGTACTGCGGACAGAAAACTTCGAATAAGGCCCATCTTCAAATAGTACCTTGAGAGTTCCCTTTAAAGACTAGTCTAAATCTATTTGCAGAAGAAAATAAAAACTGGAAGTATCGAAGAAAAAAATAAGGAAAGCTGTTAGGAAGTTGTAATGGGCCGATGTCAAGTTAGAAAGCTTTTTAAAAATATTACAGAACTTGGAAGATAGGATTTTTTAAGAACAACGATATAAATTTTAGGAACTGCATTTTTATACTTGGAAGTTATTTAACATCCAAATCATGTTTTGATGTGGTAATGATGTAATAAATATTATGTTTATCTAAGTATTTATATGGTTTTGGTTCCTCCGGGGTAAATAGTTATTCTCTCTATACATACACGAATGAAAATTTGAGAAAAAAGTTAGTTAATAACATCCTGTATCAATAAAAAAATATTATCAGAAATCTATACATTTGGTGGGTTTTTTTCGGAATCGAGCTCATTTACAACGATGCTAATTACATGGAGTACTCATAAAATTGATATATTCTAATTAAGTAATGAATTAAATATGTGAAATTGTCCATGCTTGATGGAAAAATCAATCACTTGAAAGTATTGATTTTATGTTATTTACCTTCCGTTTATTTTCTATCAGAAATATTAAGGTAACCGACTAGGTTGGGAAGCACTTTTTAAAAATATGAACTAAACTAATAAAATTGTTATTTTCTGAGAGCTAATATTCCAAAACTATAAAAATCCTGCAAAAAGGTGTTTAGTAAAAATTACTTTAAAATATTGAGAAATTTGAATAAAAATAAGGCCAAAATTTAAACTTCTGCCAACAACAACAACAACAACAACAGAAAATGTTCTTTGATAGATACAAATAAACTTTTTGCAGTACCTACTTTAAGCTTAAGACACTATTATGTGCTGGTAAATAAAAAAAAATCTGGGTTTACTAAAATAGAAATGAAATATATACAAGTGTTTGAAATAAAAAAAGAGTAAAAATTCATAGTAAAACCATTTAAATCAAGTAAAATTACTTTAAAAAATACCTAAATTCAAAAATAATTTTTCTTAGATTTTAGTAGATAGATAATATAAAGAGTCAACACTCAGGAAATTTCATAACATATTTTAAGATCTAAAATATACAAAAATTATTTTTTAAAACTTAAAAAACGCATTAAAGCTTAAAATTGTTTATAAGTATTTTCATAGGATAAAAGAGAAAATAAAAAGCGCCTGGTTTATCGTTAAGCGTCTGGTTGCACCTTCTTAGACCTAAAATTAAAATAAAATCATAAAAATATTTATATTTTTTAGACGAAAATGATGATTTTAAACTACTCGGTTTGTAAAACCTGGAAAGTGGAATTCGTTTGTGAAAGAAAATAAAGATATTTAAAAACAGTTTAACATCTGACAACACTTATTTTCTACGATACCTACTGTTTTATAATGGAAATATTTATGGTCTGAATATTCTAGCTTTTTTTTTACTAAAAAGTAATTTTTTAAACTTAAAATTGGACACACTGCGTAATTAAAAAGAAAATAAGCAATGCTTTCATGTTGTCTGATTTTTAAGGATAATTTTTTAAACAATTTTAAATTTCCCAAAAAGGAAATTAAAAAAATGATATAAGAACAGAACTGATAAACTAAAAGCACAAAATTTTGCAAAAACACAAAGAATATCTTCAGCCCCTTTGAATTTCAGGCGTCTACAAGTTTATAATTAGGGGAAGACACTAGATTATCCACAAATAGGTACGTCAACACATAGTTGTGATGAATGCAAATTATGCGAGACCAATAACCTCGAATCTATCCAGGTTATTTGAGTATATCTGGAACTGAATAGAGCTTGGTAATTTCCTCTGTAGAATAAATATGTAGATTACTCTTGCTGTAAGTAAATCTCAACTATTTCTACCAATTCTATTTTACTTTCTATCTATTTTAGTAGGAGGAAAATTTCTTTAATCATAACTTTATGATCATTTGATCATATGTGTTTATCAGCTTTTTAAATTATTGAATCTCTAGATAATTTCAGTTTATGCTTAAAATATCCTGAAAACATATTAAACCTTTATTAGGAACATTTAAGCTGATTTTATTTTAAATCTTTTAAAGATGCTTAATTTAAATTGAATTAAGTACATTACAATTAAATCCTCTCTCTTAGTGCAATTGTTCAGTGATTTTAAATAAATGTATAAACCTTCAAGGAATTAAATAGTGGATATTTATCTTCAAACATACTACTCGTTCGTTTTGAAATTAAGTTCATTTAAGTTTTCTTCATAATTCCCACCAAGTATTGCTCTCCCCCGAAAAAATGTTATAATTAAGTTAATTTGTTTGGAGATACTCAAGTAATGCATGCCTTTGTAATAATAACTAATCTAACACTCTCAGAATCTAATAACTCTCTAATCTAATAACTCTCAGAACTAATTTAATGGAATACAATGCCTAATGCAGTATTACCGAATAATATTTCTGTCGTGACTCTCATGAGATTAAAAGGAACTGCACTGAATTGGGAAGGCTTTCAGACAGTCCAATCCTATGGTGGATGTGTGATCATCATGTGTGCAAGTAAGTATCATTGGTTGCGTAATTTTAGTCTAATTAGTTTGGATACTTAAATATCTTTAATATGCGATTTTGAATTTAAAAGTATTTTGTACTTGTATCTTAATTGAATAAAACAATTTTCCTGACAAATGCTTCTTTGTGAATGTGTGAGCTCTGTTCAGCTGAAGGCTCTCAAATTAAAGAACAAGGGATTCAACCGAATCAAAACCAACTCATACATCTAAAAATCCTTCTCAGAGTAAATTGACGAAAGTCTGTGTTTCGATACACATTCACCATGAAACGCACTTATTTACGTCTAACTATTCCCCGCTGTCGAGGCAAGAAAAGGGCTCGGGCGGCGGAGTTAAATTGCCAGGGCAAGGCCAGTCCTGATTAACCAAAGTGAGAGAAACTGGAAGAAACTTCAAGGGATCCCAGAGTGAGCGGGAGAATGAAATTAAGTGTGGCGTAACCATGGAACGTAATAGAAATTGCCCTCAGGGACAAACCTAGATTTGTGGAGGAAAAAGCTACGGTGCTATGTTGGCCCAGGGTTTTATTCTAATAAATGAATTAATGCGAAAGCCATTATATATATTGGAGAGAGGAGTGGGGAAGAACATTTTTTTCCTTTGGGTGATTTCTTTATGAGACAATAACAGGATGAAGGAATTTTGTGAACCATTCAGGATAAGTAGTAAGGGTTGATCGGTGAGATGAAACTCGGTTCATTATATTCAATTTTAAGTTAAAAAACACTTTTGATCCACTTCTGGGTAAATTCGGGAGATAATATTATTATAACTGAGCTTAATAAAACTCTTGACTGTGGAGGATCGCCTTAATTAAATATTATTTCCTACAGTTAAATGTACTTTATGGGTTTAAAAATTTTAAAGATACCTATGTTTTTCCCAAAAAATTGAGTTTTTTTGTGGTCTGTGGTGTAAAGTCATATTTGAAGTCTACTTTTTTTAAAAAATATGTATTGAATATATTTTAAGTGTTTCTCTCTCTAATCGCTTCATAAATATTTATTGCTTCTCCAAGTTTGACAATTTCCAGTATTAAAAATTTTTGAACTTTTCGATACACCATCCTGGTTGAGATTATTCAATCTTGTTACAATACATTTTGACACTTGGGTGTATTTTTTTAGACAAACAATGATCCTACTTCATTGCTGATTATTGAATTGTTTTTTTCTTAAAGGCTTATTCATAAAATTTGTCACAAATATTCCACCTAAGTCAGCTGTTGCCTTTTTCATTTTTTATAATTTCTTTGACTTTTCCCTCCGGCTTTTAAAATTGAGAAAACATTAGAAAAGGAAAACAGAGTGAGAAAAGGATCGCGATTTACTTTGCAGTATCTAGCCTAAAATGTAATAAGAAAAACAGTTCCCTTGTATATGCATTTTTTTAAAAGAAAGATCAGATTCTCTCCCCCCCCTTATACAGTTTGAAATAATAAAAACATCCCTCAAGGGGCAATGTATTTACTAGTAAAGTTTAAGTTTGATTTGTATGCAATCCCCATTTAAAATATGGTTAATGTAGTCCGCATAAGGATACAGATTCTCTGTTATATCATTTAAGATAATCAAGAAATCCCTCTTGGGAAACTAGGAGGACAATAGCGCGGCAGATAGATTAATGTGCGATCATGTCACCCAAAATGACAGCAGGCGGACTTACATCCCATCTCACACAATGGGCTTGTACCGCAGTCAATACCTATGATACACTTGCTGTTTGATGGATTAAGACAGCATGGAGAGATAAAGGTAGATCTAAGATTGAAGCTCACAAACACTTTCCACAAGCGGATTCATTAAACAGTATCTTAGCATAAATGAGGATCAATGCTTTATGTGATGAGATCGATTTGGGGAGATTTTTTTATGGATAAGAGGTTTTTAGATTATAAGGCTAATAAAAGATTGCTGAATAGACTTTTTAGGATTTTCTCATATTCTTGGCCATCAAACAATAATTAATTGTCATGGAATAATTATAAATTAGAAACCTACTGTTCTTCATTTGCACTCTTAATTCCGTTTCTATTAATTCCCTTTCCGTTCATTCTGTTTCTACGCTTTAAACATTCAAATAACTACAGTTAGAATTAAGTTTAATCAAAATTACTAATTTTCACTTAATGATAATGTGTCACTTTACTAGTATAGCTATGAAAGATTTACGAGGGAAATTATGATTTAATTACCATCGCGATTTAATATTCTTAGTTGAACATTTTCTTCATTTTCCTAATTATACATCGCGGAAGGGAATGAATGAGTTGATTTCGGGAGACTATTCCATTTAACTCTCTTTTTTGGCGTTAAGTGAAATATTTCAAGCATTAATTAGACAATTAAGATTTAGGTATGTACAAATTAAGCTAAGTGTTCTGTAAAAAAACTTCCCTTCTAGTTTAGTAATTCTTGAAAGTAGTTATATAACTAGGAAAAGTGAAAGAAATTTTAAGTTAAATTAAGTTAAAGTTACTCAGTATTAAATGAATTAAGTAACAATATTTTAGAGAAATGCTGTAGGAAGAGTGATTTTAAACTACATAACAAATTTTAAAATAACCGCAATACTATTCAGTTGGAATTAGGTGAAAATTCAAGAACTAGTTTTTTTTTTACTTTGTTAATGAAAACATTTTCCAGTTTGTGCTTTAAACTTTTAGCGGTAAAAAATTATCTTCAGTGAGGTTCAAGATTATATAATTAGGACGTAAAATTGAGTAATTTAATTATAGATATACTTTCACTTCATTTTATAGTATCTTTATGCTATTGCTTTGTAAAATAATTTTTGATTTTATGTTCCAACATATGTTTGATTTTATGTTATGTTTTAAGTTCCCAAAACTTTTTAAGTTCTCATTTTCAAAACTATCATTAGCCGTATAAAAATATAACCGTAACTACTCATTTCACTATGTTTACTCTTCATTATTGCCTTTCACGGCATTCATCATTAATTTTTTTTGAAAATTATTATTATTTATGACAGAGGTAAAGTTTTGATGTAACATGTTTATTTCTTAATAGTGTTGAATTGAACTTATGGGCAATTTAGTAACTAAGTTTCATAATTTTAAATAACTGTAAATAATTTTCAGAAGTCATTTTACGACTATACTCTTATCGATCTTGTTTAAATAGGTTGTAAATCTTTAATATGTATGTGGCAGTAAAACTTGAAAGGTTAAGGATTAGGTGAAAAAAGTTTTGTTTTATTTTGAAATTCCTCTTTATATATCGAAGATAAAAAGGACTTATTTTCTTGTTGTTTTAGAGCTGTATACTCAGATACACTGATAAAATCTGACAGACCAAATGCTTTTAAAAGAAAATATTAACTCAACAAATGTAAGATTGTATACTTATATCTGTGTTAAAACTTATGGGAAAGATTTGAAATTCACACCTACTAAAAAGGATACCCACCTAGATTTTATACTTTCATCTTCAACTTTCAGATGTGTCTAATTATAGTGTCTAAGTTTGATAAAAACTTTATTTTTAATGAATATCAAAACGTAGAAACTTTATATTTGTTCACCTTTTTCAAATTTGTACTTCATACAGAGATGAAACGGAACAAAAGGGAAATGTTTGTAAGTCTCCATAACATTATGAATACTCGAAAATTAATAAAAAATACTCTTTAGGATAAAAATTTATAAAAGTTAGAATTTCAAGATTGAATATATTTAAAAAAAAATTCCATACATTGTAAGAATGTGTATATCCATTGATACTTCCTCTTTCATCTTTTGCAACCCTACCCGAGAGAAGAAGTATTCCCTTCTGCTCTTGGTTTTGTACTGTCTATATGTTTACTCCTACCCCTCCCTAGAGGAATATCGGAGTCATTCTTCCAGGTTTGAAATCGTTGGCTGCAGCTTTTTCATGACACGACTTTTTGGCGTACCCTGCTCAACACATAGAACCTGTCAAGCCATTTACCTTTTTCAAGACGTTGACCATCAGCTTTTATCACTAGTACAAACGATGCCATTTCGACGATATTGCTCCTACTTCCTGTATACACCGACGTGACGACAACAAGACCATCGCATCAGTTTGAATTTAAAGCTGAATGTTTGGATATTGTTTTTAGATTGGATGAATGTACCTGGATTGGCTTAAGACTCATTTAGACTTTTCACTTTCTATCTTCATCTTGGAGGAATCATTGGACAAGTGTTAATTGTCGTTCCACTCTTCACTCCTCCTATTTCCTATGCAAATGTGTGATTCTTCAGTGATGAACATTGAAAATGAAACATTAATAAGCCTTAAGGTAGTCCAAAATTGGATAGTCGTTCATAGGCTTTGTATCTTCTTACTATAATACCTTCAGGGATTTGCGATAAGGAGAAACATTTTATTATTGTTGTCTTCAATAGCAAAATCCTTAGTTTTATTCCACCTAATTTGTCAAAGCTTTAAATTAAGTTCTCAGTTATATCGACTTAAATAGATCCTCGCGAAGGAAAATCGAAAATTTTTTGAACTTCTAAAGAATTTAACTTATAACAGCATACAATACGATGCTTGAATGACCTCTCCTTCAACGACTTTATTACTGTCGATAATTTATTGCAGAGATAAACTCCAAATCCAATGACTTGTGTAAGAGAGAGTCTCCACTTTTGCGTTTGGATGCGTTTCGGCTGGAGCACAAAAGTACCTAAGGCGGCGTAATACCTGCTCCTCCACTTTATCATTGGGTTTTGGTTCTTGACCAGATTAAACGACGTCATTTTTGTCTTCGTCTTATTCGTCTTTTGGTCTTTTAAAATTGTCATACCGCAACCAATCGCAAAAGGAGAAACGGTTCTTAGCAGTATCTTTCATGCTTTGACATTAGATACGAGCTATTTTCCGAGGAAGAAACCGATGATATTAACACTTCAACGTTTCCCTCCATGGAAACCGTCATTCAAAGTCCGCCTATAAACCTTTCCCAAGGTTATCACGCACGAGCTCCTGCCGCCCCCGCTTCGCCTATTCCAAAGCTTATTTCCCCGTGATCCAAATGATTTATTAGAAGTTCCACATGGTTATCAGATGGAAAACGCCATTCCTTCCACTTTAGATACTCGTGTGAAGGATATGCCCCTTACTTCTGGTTTCAATTGAAAGATATATTTCCTCTAATTGTTGAAAGTTTTGGGGTGATGATCCATACTCTATTAACAATTTCTTTCTTGACGTTGAGGAAAAATTTGCAATTAGTGATCAACAGATGTTTTATTTCCGAACTTATTAAATTACTTATTGAAGATAGTATATTACAACACATCGTCTTTTTTTAGCTTCGGAGGTTAAAAAACATCTAATGTTTGTTGAGAGTATTTTACGCGATGCGATTGCTTAGCTTTCAGAAAATCTATTGAGAATTACGATTTTTAGCTCTAGCATGGTGACCAGCTTCACTCAGTGACTCCAAAAATGGACTTTGGTGAAAATAACCATTAAGGAAAACAGGTGTTTATAGCGTAGTGGTAACAATATGTGTGAATCAATGTTTGCTTATTCCATTTATAAAAAAATTTTAATTAACGCTAAGATATTCATTCATAAAACTCAAGAAAGTTAATTACAGTTATTGTTATTTATCCTGCATTACATTTGCTTTACCGTTGAAAGACATACATCGGTTATCACCTCAAAATTAATGAAAGAGTTAATTTTAGATAACTTTTGTTAAGATATTTTAAAATTAGCAACTCAATTCAAACCTAAATGTATGTTAAGCTTTCCCAAATTTTACGATTAATAAAGCGCTACTTTATTCCAAATCTTCCATAAAAATGTTCATCCAGACTTTATTCCCCAAAACGCCACTTTCGTTATCCACCGCAATATATTTATTGGGGATGCAATTTGGATATAGAGAGTATACCTCAAAGACAAACGTTCAGTTCTTCAATTTCATCTTTTCCTTGCAAATACAGACATTCAATACACACTTTTTCTTGCAAGGTAACAAAATAAATCTCCCAGCGTACATCCTCTTTCATAATCATTTTAATACTAAACAATGCTTATATACGTAGAAGTTTTAAACATATTTCTAGTCTAGGTTTCTCATGAATAAACATGAAATGGAAAATTATAGCTTGAGATACTTTGTTTGTTTGATATACCTTTTTTGGGATTTGAAAACTGTTGGTTAAATACGTTGCATTAAATTACATTACAAAAATATCTCAATATATTAATAACATGAGATCATCTTACATTCTATGAATAATATTTCTTTTATACCCTTCAAAGGATTCAATTAATTTTTTATGAGTTTTGTAGAAAAATGGGTAGGGAAAATATATTTATAATAATCAAACCATCTGTAACTTAGATAGATATACCTAATAACTGCTAAGAAGAACAAATATGTTTTAGACATATATGGAGAAACCTATTGTTTCCATAAAAATAATTGTTTAGAAATGTTATTAAAGGGATAGAAAATAAAGCATAAAACGTAAAATCAAAAGTATGAAAAATGTAATTCAGTGCTGCTACTTTTCAGATGGATATTTGAATTCCAATTGTTCATTTTATGCATTAAAAAATTCCAATCCAATTTTTCAGACACTTCTATTTAAAATAAATATCTGTAAGAACTTGTAGTATTTCTTGAAAGATATTTTGTATCCTCTTTCTTATATGTCTTTCTGAATTAAAATTAATTAAAGTTGAGTATCAGGTGCCAAGAGAAAAGTATCGAATACATAATTTTAAGTCTATTCCCAAGAATGTTGAGTGAAATTCAAGTTTGTTTCTGGATATAATCAAATACAATTCCTGCGGCTTCAATGATATTTCATAAAGTTATTCATTCAAATGTTGATATTTCTAAGAAGCAGCGTAACAAATCTTTAGATTTAAATAAATGTAACTCAGTTAATATTTGAAAAATTAAGTATCAATAATATAAGATTTATACAGGTAATGAATGTGCCTTTGAAAGTCGTACAATATTTGTTGTAGGGGGTTTTAGTTTTGTAACCTAGTTATTAAACTTTTCTGAACACCTAAAATGTATTTTCAAGAACTGCACATTTTGAGACTTCTATTGCGTACAATTTTGCAATTTAACTTTCATACCTTCACATTTGAAGTATCAAATACAAATTAAGTTACCCGTAAAATAAATCCGTTTATATAAATTTTAAATAACATTTTATTTATTTAAATGAAAGATTCTTAAACTATTAGTGTAATTTTCCCCATTTTAATTCTATTGTATGTATTTTTCCCCTTTACGTTTTCCTCTAAATAAGTGAATAGTTATTGAAAAGCTTTGAGAGAAATATTTTATCATTATAATAAGTAAACGATTGAAATTGCCTAAAATATTTTTAGAAACTCAAATGAATTAATCAGAAGACCTCTATGTATGCTCTCAATAACTTCATTTAAAGTTTAAAATAGGTTCATAAGTCAGTCGAAAGGAATTTATCTTCTATACAGCGTTGACGTATTATTTCCTCAAGCTGTTGTGAAAATTTAAAGATCTGAAATAAACAACCTAATGAACTGAAACAACGGAAGTTAAACCCTTATGAATTATGCATTCGTTCTTCCTTTATGATACAATTGTCCGCAAAGCGAAACTGTTCTATTTGCATAAGTTTCTGCTTTATACATATTCCTCTTTTTAAAAATAATGCATGATAACTCATTTTTTCATGGTTCCCGAGTATTATTCTCTTCTAAAGAAAACACGGTTGTTCCTTTTTTTTTAGTCTGTGGTAAAGACGTTTGTCAATACTTCCATTTTAAGGTTGATTTACATACAGAAATCATCATCAATCCATTATCTGATTTTTTTGTCCAAAGAAAACGGAGTTTTTGTGGTAGTTTTAAGAAATTAGTTTCCATCTGTGCTTTTTCTGAGAGAGAAGTTAAAAGAGATGGATGGTTTTTCTCGTGTGCACCCTCAGTGAAATCAAGAGGAAGGGTGTTAAAAGAGGAGTTGTGTGATTCTAAAGAAATACTGATAGCACGATTACTTTCGGGCAATACGTTGATTAATGTTTTAAATGAGAGTAAGAGAGTTATTTCAAAGAAAGCGATTCATTTAAATCGGATTTCAGAATAAAAGAAAACACTTCAAAATAAATATAAAAAGGGAGTAAAAGTTTTTCCATAAGTGTCTGGTTTCTGAAGAGAGTTAAGTAAGATTCATTACCCTTTCAAAATCTTATTACCAGACTTCTTCAGTCTTAAATAGAAAATAAATCCCTGTAGATAGTTGTATAATACAAGGTGGTTATTGTTACTTAAGTTTCACTTTGAAACATTCAATAAAAAATACTAGAATCGTAAAATAAAAAAAATAGTAGTTTCTTATTTAATGATTTAAAAGTAAAAATGTGTAGGCAGTGGCGTATATAAGGGGGGGCCGAGGGGGCCCTGCCCCCCCCCCCCCCCCGAAATTCGGACTAGGTGTACCAAAACCAGTTAAAACCCTGTATTTTAGGGTCAAAATTCAAAAAATTTTCTGGGGGGGACCCCCACACCCCCCCTTTTGTACTTGGAATTTTATTATTAACAACTTTATTATAATAAATTCATCAAAATCCAAATTCTACCGAAAAATATATGTCCAAAATTCGGACTAAGTGTACCAAAAACAAGATAAAACCCTGTTTTTAGGGGTAAAGTTCCAAAAATTTTCTGGGGAAGAACCCCCAGATCCTTTTTTGTACTTGAAACTGTATTTTAATAACTTTTTAAATATTAAGTTCATAAAAATGTACATCTAAAATTCGGACTTAGTGTACCAAAACTAGTTAAAAACCTGGTTCTTTTAGTAAGTTTCCAAAAATTTTCTTGGGGAGGACCCCCAGACCCCCCTTTCGTACTTGTATTTTTATTAATAACAACTTTTTATATATTAAGTTTTTAGGATCTAAATTATCACCTAAAAAGCTATATTGGACCTATTAAATATGTGGGAGAGGGGCTGGGGAGTAATTTTTGGGCCCCTCCCGAAATAAATTCCTATATACGCCACTGTGTGTAAGCGTTAACCCAAAGTAAGCCACAATATTAATAAACGCAGCTAAACCCTAGCTAAAACGAATTTTCTTGTTAGGAGTTTAAAATGGAACTCTGCTTGCTTCTTTTACTAAGTACTAAATATCTCGAGTTGTAGATAACAGATGCAAGCGCAATTAATTCGGCATGATACTTAAAATTCTTTAAGGATTTTGCAATATTCTAAACCTTAAAAGACAAAGCTGTCAAGAAAGTAAAAAAAAAGCACACGAAAACATTATCCTCCCTTAGTAAGAAGTAACCAGGGCCTTGAACAACACCAACAACCTGTGTACTCCACTCAACAGATTCAACATGCTTTCCAGTCGTAACCCGAAATAAAGCGGCCCGATTAAACCCGGGCGGAGCGGCTACCCCTGCGAATAACGCGCACTAAACCCAATAAGCTGCATCTCGCATGCGATCTGGGCAGCACTTTAAATCGAATGAACCCTTTAAACAGCGAGGACGCGCATTTTGTAACCTCATGACGAGACATTTTGCGTTTGTTCTATGCATTATTCAGGGGCGTGTTCACCCACTTCTGGGGGGATGCTTTTAACGGGCGAGCCTCTCCCGGAGCTAACGCGATTTTCTGCGGGAGAAAAATGCTTCGACTGCCGGGAGTAAATATTTTATCGTTCCTCCGGGCCCGGGTTGTTTGCATATTGCAACGAAATATTCGACTTCCTTCTACAGGTGTGTGTGGTGAATATGCCAAAGCGTTGGAACGGGCGTTTTACATCCCGAATATCCGTCATCTTTGCATGTGCTTATTGATGGCGACTTTGCTTTAGGTTGAAGTGACGGTTAAGGACTGGGTTGTCAAGTTTAAAATATGGCTTTTAGTTCCAATGAAGGCTTCGATTCACTGGAAGTCATTGGAAAAAATCAAACCCTGAAAAGTAATGATTTTGTTTGCAGCACTGGTTTTCAACATGTGGTTCGCGGGCTGTAAGTGGTCCGGGAAAGCTTTGGAAAGGTCTGTGAAAGAATCCAGTTGCACAGATAAAACGTGGCCCTCAGCATAACTTGTGTTTAATAAGGATGGAATGAATATATTCACCCGTGGTTTATTACTATTAGCTGGGTAGTATTCCATAGATAACTCAATTTTAAGACTACATTGTCCGCATACTTCTACGAACCACTGGATTACTGTAATCACATAGATTGTTATACTTCTCACTTTCTCATTTTGAGTAGAGTCCCCAGTATTCGCCCCCTGTTAAACCTGTGTTTCGAAAGTCTATGGTAAAAATTTTTTTTTTGAATTTCCCAGATGCCCCCCCGTCAAGTTGTTACAAATACTAAAACATAATTACCTGCAAATTTTCAGGTCTCTAGGACGATTTTTGACCCCCGCGCCCTTCAAAAGTAGGTTTCCCATGTTAAAGTATAGGGAAAATATTGAAAAAATCGTCATTTTTGGTTCTTTTCAATTTTACGACCATGAACGCAGTCAATATCGAATTAAAACCTATACATCATCTTTGGGACATCATTGCCTCAAGATCCTATCAGAAAAACATTCCATGGCACCTACTGGGGGGTAGTTACACGGGGGTGAAAAGCGAGCTTTCACCGAAAAAAGAGGATGCTTGCCGCGGGTCCTGGTAATGCTCGCCGGCGTTTGCGGAGGGACCTGGATAAAAGCCTATTTAAGTGTTTATTGAACATTTTTCCTAAGGCACCTCGTTCTATTCTGTTTCTATTAGTAAAAACTGGTAAAAACCCGTTAGTTAGCTCCCGCCGCTAGCGCCGGCAAGCATCCTCGTTTTTCGGTGAATGCTCGCTTTTCACCCCCGTGTAACTACCCCCCAGTAGGTGCCATGGAATGTTTTTCCGATAGGATCTTGAGGCAATGATGTCCCAAAGATGATGTATAGGTTTTAATTCGATATTGACTGCGTTCAGGCTCGTAAAATTGAAAAGAACCAAAAATGACGATTTTTTCAATATTTTCCCTATACTTTAACATGGGAAACCTACTTTTGAAGGGCGCGGGGGTCAAAAATCGTCCTAGAGACCTGAAAATTTGCAGGTAATTATGTTTTAGTATTTGTAACAACTTGACGGGGGGGCATCTGGGAAATTCAAAAAAAAAAATTTTTGAAACACCCTAGTGCTACATTTCGATAGGGTTTATGTAGTCTCTGCGGCAATCTGGAAAAAGAAATTCAGTAATGCACAGTTGGCAGACAACAGAGGTGGAGTGGAGGCAGGGATAACAGTGTTTCAAAAGTTGTCTTAATGACGCTCCTTTTTGATATTTTGTAAGTTTTTATTTTTATTAACACTCTTTCAATATTTACTTCAGAAACAACGCAGGCCTATAGTGTGATTTTTAAAGCTACCCGTTTATCTTCTTTTTCAATTTTTATGTATTTTTTTTTTTGAAAGAGAACTATACTTTATTCCTGGTTACAACGTCAATAGAGCAATTACGATAAAAAAAATATTCACCGAGAAGAAAATATACAAATACATTATACGTATTTAGCTGTATCAAGTATAAATGATTTAGGTTGAACAATATTTTGTATCTCAACCCTTACTACATACATTCTGCTATATGATTTTGGATCAAGGTTTATCAATGTATTCAAATTCATAATAACTCACTTTCTGTATAGGTACAGCAAACTTTACGAACGATATCCTACATAATATTTATCTGAATGATCCCCACTATCCATCACATTAGGTTCACCCAGTTCATATAGAAATTATGAATGCTTCTACACTGCGACAAAATGCATGGATGACATTTGCATGTCAAACCCAACGTCCTTCTAAAGTTTGAGATGAGAATTCAAAAGGTTGAATAATTGAACTGATGAAGTGCATTTTAAAACTTCGAAATAAATTCTCGAATCAAAAGTTTCTTTGTTCTAAAAACGTCTTTCGATGCACTGCAGATTATTATGTGATGCATTATTTTGTGTCTGGTATGTTTTTTGATGTTTACAATTGATACTTTTTATAGAACATTTGACCTTCTCTATGAGCATAACCATTTAAATATTTATAATAAAAATTTTGATCACTCTTATCAGACTAAGTCGGACATCTCTATACTTGATTTTATATCTTGATTTTTTTAATGGAAAAATATTATGGATTAGAGATAAAATTTTTAATGACTCTATGTAATCTTGCTATTTGTGTGACCATCTTTCTTTAAAAACATTCTTTAAAAAAATTTGCGACATTTTCTGAAAAAGATTTAATACTTGGATTATTGAACCCTTTTAGTTTGAACTATTAATAAATTAATTTATTTTTGTATCCCACTTTATTATTTATCTTTTTTATTATCATTCTGAAATGCAATAGAATATTAAATTGAAAGGAATATTTAAATAATGTTACATAAACTACTTAGACTTAATGAGAAAAACGTTATATATCATATTTTTTTACAATATGAAAAACACCTTCACCTTCCGGCATTACTTTTTTTTTTTGATATTTGAAAATATTTTTAAGATTATAAATAGCAAATGCACATACGTTTTTGAAAATTCCCAGTTGCTAAATTTCATATGCTTTTTTAGATAATTTAAATACTTTATTTCAAATACTTTAGAAAAACTGAAAAAGGAAATTTTTATACCTTTATAGTACAAACAATTTTTTACAATATAGTTTTCTTCAATTAAGTACAAATACACCATATGCTAATGCAAGTTTTAAATGCAAAACAAATAAACTCTAAAACTCAAAACCGTTTTCCAAGTTGAATAAAATATTTTGCTTATGAATTTTCCTTTTTTTTTTTAGTAAATTAATATCATATGAATTTATATCAACCCTTATTGGAGCTTTAAGTGTTTACATCTCCTTTATTTATTATAATCCTTCAATAAATTAATAAAGAGAAATATAATCCATATCCCATCCTCACATCAAAATTAAATAGCAGCCTACTCTTTACTTTATGTTGGAGTATGCATATCTTGAATTTAATGATAGTAAAAACTTATTAACAAAACATAACCATGTTAAATTACAATCTGCAGATTATTAGCTTATGATAAAAAGTTAATTGTAAGAGTTTTTGGAGATATGTGTAGTAGGATAATTAGGCCGACGTTTTATGAGGTTAGGAAGAAGACTTTCTAATATAAGGGATTTTTCTATCAGCTTATCTTTGATGATATCATTATTTTTATTGAAAAATTTGTGTATGCCGTGATTTACATTTCCTTATGATTTGTATGTTAGTGTTACGAGTGCTATAATAAGTAATTTTGTTTTTCATTCATTCATTTATGACTTTTATTATACCAATTTATGATGTTGTTATGCTTGAATGTATCTTCTAGACATTGGAGTACATGTTATACGTTCCGCAGGTATCAAAGAAATGCATAATTTAAATTTAAGAATAAAATTGAAGATATTTACGTGTAGTTTCTCAATGATATCGTATGTGAAATAAAATGTCCTTGATGGATTAAATAAAATGTTAAATTAATCTGAATTTTTACCATAATGTTTGTTTATAAATCTAAATGCATGATGAAACGTCTCATTTTATTTATAGATGGTGATGGTCCTGAAAACCATGAATTTTCCCCGTGTTAATTATGAGTAATAGCAATATCAATCATCAATAAAAAGAAAACTTATAAGGAACTCTTATTGTTTTGAGAATACATTACTACACTCATATATCTTTAAAGGAAGGAGACAGATTCTCTAATATAAATCTCCAAATTCCCGATAAATTTAGGAAAGGGAAATTTGATTTTCAGAGAATAATTAACTGATACTGGAAGAGTTTAAAGTTGGCGCATAAATAACAGCATACCCGAGGGTCTTATAATGCATTTTAACTTGACAGTTCGAAAGAAGTTTCATCTTGCTATCAGTTAAGCTGCATGCTACTTCCACTAATCACATTCCACTTTCTTTACTGAACTTCTTTCCTGAATATATCGTATTTATGACAGGGCATTTATCACTTTTGTGCTCTAGGCTACTACCGATACTACATATTGTCATTAGAGGGCGGAGGGGCACTTAGCATAACGTTTAAGTTCGCCAACAAAAACGCTTGGAAATTGTTACGCTAAAATAATGTCTAAGTGCTACAAGATGCATTTTCACAGGCTGCTATAAAGTACTTTTAAGTTTTTTGTGTGAAGGTAAAAGCGAAAAAAATATTATGATACTAGTACAATATTTTTAATGAATATAATTTTAAAAAAAACTACGTTTTACTTAAATCTTCTTATTAACAATGATGAGAAAACAAACTTTTTTTCATTTACATACCATGTAATACTTCTTGGACCTTTCTTCTTACAACCAAGTATAATTATAAAAATGAAGATGGGATGGGATTATTTATTTAGTATTTTCTGGCATTATTAATCAAACTCTTGTCCGATGTTCATAAATATTAGTTGAATACTAGAATTCAGTTGATTAGTTTTTCGTCGAATGCTTATTTTTAAGAAACCAGGTGTATTTTACTTCACAATTCAAGTTTCAAATGTAATTTTGATTATTTGGTTCAGTGTTAGGTCACAAGGAAGTTAATTATAAGGAAATTAAAATGTAGATCAAAACTGGTTTTACCTTATTAAATGGTACTATACTTGATAAAAATTGAAAATATCTTACAAAAAATGAACATTGTTTTTACAGGTTCATAACTTCCATAGAAACTCCATGAAAATACATCATTTCTTCTTTGATGGGAAATTATAATTAATGCTCTGGTAAACATTACTTTATCTGGTAAAACAGTTATTTATCATTATTAAATAAAATACTGAAATGAAACGTTCATGAATTTTTATTTAATTAAAAAAGCATTCGGAAAATCAAGTTCATTTTTTCTATCTAATTGTGATTGTCTAATTTTGATTATTATGTGCCATTTACAATTATTATTTTCATCAATTGTTATAAAGTTTATTCCTGTATTATGTAAGTAACGATAATTCAACTCGAAAATGTTAAATATGTAGTTAAAGCAATTCATTCATAAACTGATTATTATGTTCTCCAATAAAGACACGTTAGATTAATTCGTAATATTCTATAGCAAATCTAAAGATTAACGACATATTTGGTAATCTTTTGTAAGAACTATTTTTCTTTGTGCAAATAGTTGAAGTTCCCAAAGTAACATTGCTTTATTATCAGAAAATCTAATAACACTCCTGAGGATCTTGTTTATTACATTCCCTTGCTTTACTGACGCCATAAAAACAGTTCTTGCCTGACACTTTGTTAGTCAAGTTTATCTACTCAAGTAAAAATTGACTAAAGACTATTTTATCAGAAAGCTTACTTCAATACTTTTACAAAAATCATTGATTAATTAAAAAAGTTTTAATGTAATTAATGTCTTTGATTGGGTTAATACACAATTCATTTTGAATGAATCCAAGGAGTAGATTTCAGTAATAATGCTAAATAAGACTTTTTTACCTTAAAAACGCAATAATGATGTTTTCTCAGATGATTTCAATCTAATTGAAACCATCTGAGACATTGAATAATCTGAATAATCTTCAATTGAAATAACTGAAAGAAATTTTAAAACAAAAAGATTAAATGAATTGTCGAAACTTCATTAGAAAGTTAAATTATGGATAAAGGAATTGTATTTTTTCATTATTAAAAATATTTTATTACATAAACAATTTTTTAGAAAAAGTATAAGAGGAAAATCAAATCCTGAAAACTTTTAGCTTGTAAAAAATACTTGAATTCCACTTTTTTTATTAATTGTGCATTTAATGCAAGCTTTTTCTGTGGTATCTTTGTAAAACGACATATTAAAAAATTTTGAAAATTGCGTTTCAATTTAGTCAGCTAATTAGTAAGCAACCAAAAGAAAAGTTAAAGTTAGTTTGGAAAAATCCCAAATTAAAAAAAAAGAAAAATTTTGTTGGTCCAGGTATTTTTTTTTTCTTTTTAAAAAATATTTTCCTGATAGCAAACCTCCTAAATTAAAAAAAATATCAACTTGAATCTATCCAATAAATAAACTATGGGAAATATATATTCCTTAATTTAATAACTTCTAGGCGGTACAGTGAAAATATCATTATGATAATATCATTGCGTATTGATAATTTTTAAGTGCATTAGAAGCAATTTATCAATCTCAAAAAATATAAACAGACCACAAGAAGTATCTCATACTTGTCAGCCTGAATAATGCATGAACTATCATCCATTATTATCTATAGTATTATTAATAGCTTTTAATGTTTATGAGAAAAGATGTTTTCACTTTCATGTAGTAATAAATGTCTAGAATAGGGTTCTCAAACTTCTTTTCCTTAAGAATTTGTTTTGTGTATAATGATGTGTGATAGTTAATAAAAAATATGGCTCTAGTGCCATAAAATCTTAAACGAAACCAAATCTTTATTAATAACCAATGAGGTTTAAAAGAACAATTATATTTGCCATGCATCAAAATTCCTACCGAGGACGATTCTTGGAGAGGGTATTTCATACACCATGTAGAAACCCATGTTCAGCAAACTTATTAGTCAAAAAAGCCAAAAACCACCTGTAAAATTTTACAAATGTCATTTAAAAGCCAAATTTATTTCTGTTTCCATGTTTTTAACATTCAAGGGAGAAAAACATCGTTTCAATGTAAAAATCTGTAGCTTAACGAGAATATTTTGGGAAGGGCATGTATGGGGATTGTTTTCTATGGCAGTTATATTATTAGTATTAAGGGAGGGATAATTCTGTGAAACTTTAATGATTATAATAATCTTATTATTGTAATAAAAAAATTAAATTTAATGTTTTAAATTAAATTAAAAGCAGCATATAAAACAAGCAAACAACCACCTTTTCTTTGATGGATAGTTAACCCTTTTAACTAGTAGGGCTGGTGAACTGAATCTAGACCCTCTATACATATATAGAGAGAGGGTGTTGACTGAATTCACCATTTGAGTTTTAAAAACCACTGCTTTATTTTTGATTCACCCATCACTTTTTCCTCTATCTAATCTACAAGTAACTTAGGATGAATGTTATATGGGAATTTTTGTGGGCATTTATTTGAAGGTAAGAGCTTAAGGGAAGTTTCTATATTGTTAAGTCTCTCCCTGGTGAACGTTTTTTTGTCATCTGTAGATATCTGTGCAATGTAGAAACACGGAATGACTACAATAGAGTTTTCTACTCAGGGCAAAATTGTTTGTGATAAACATTTTATGAAATTTGTCAAGTTTATTTTTTATCGCAAAACCATGAAGAAACTGAATTAGTACTTGGATATTTTTTAATTTTGCATTTTTAACATTTGAGTTTTTAAATTCAGCCATTACAATATGATTTTCTCGAACTCTTGGCTATACTCATCGCGAACAATGATTTAAAATTTGAATAAATTCGTTTTTGGATTCCACCTTAATCTCCGAATTTTCCCATCGTCTTTATTTTTGAAAGATCCCAAAGTGCTTAAGAAGAGATGCGCTTAATGTATATTAAATGCTAGACGTCTTCTTGGATTAAGGATTTTTGGAAAAGCTGGAAAATACTTCAATTTGTTGGGGTAAATCTCATGACATCAATATATGGGATTAAAATTAATGGATTCTTTCGTTCGTACGAATACCTTTCGATCCGTTTCATACAGAAGAAAGTAAATCCTAGCTTATAAAGTTTTATATCCTGTTATTTAAGTTAAATCTCGTAAAAAATGAGGAACGACTTCTTCTATCTTTAAAAAGATGAAAACAAAAATGTCTTTATAAATTTTTTAGAAAGGTAGTCATTTTACACGTATTCGTTGGATTATTTCTAGGTGTTTAAATACCTTTTTCACTCTTTTTTTTAAAAAATAGCACCTATCCTTCTAATGAATTCTTGAGACTGTTTTCAAAGTTTAATAAGTAGACTTTAAAAGATTTTCATGGTGTTTAAATGTAGATAAGCATATGATCCTGTTAAGTTTTGTTAAACTTCAATAAACTTTTAGGTTTTGCGTTAATTTTTCTTCCATTTTTAACCAATTCAATCCTTTATACCCCAAGATTGTCATTAATACTACAGAAAGAGTGAAGCGGCCAAGTCTGAAAAGGTTAATACCATGGCTTTATTCTTTCAAAATTTTATCAAATTCCATGCGTCTTTTTATTTTGTATCTGATTTTGATAATTTTATGGATATATACCTTTCCAAATCAGAAAAGATTTCGGAGAGGGATACCAAATCAGAAAAGATTTCGGAGAGGGATATATACCAAAGTCCCCCCTACACTACTCCCCTGTAAGCAGCGTTATAAATTGGGAAACAAAATCACTGGACCTGCGGACCAGTGCTTTGCCAATCTTACTGGTCTGCAACAAAAAAAACACTGGTCCGACAAATTGAAAAGGACCGGTTTAAGTATTAAAAAGTATCTATTGCACTGAATGCGAGTAATAAATAGTAATGTTAAAAATTAATACATATTCAATAATATTTTTTTCTTTTTCGCTGGGGGAACCCCCTTGAACTACCCTGAACCTGTTGTTAGGAGAGAGAGTGTGTGTGAACAGTGCATGCATCTTTCATGACTTTCTTCTCCAACTCGTAGCGAAAACTAGAATTGGAGGGTGGGATATTTTTTCACCACACACACACTGGTCCGGCGGACCAGTGATTTTCTGATTCCACTGGTCCGAGCCGTTTTTAAGTTGTCCCGGACCAGCAATCCACCCTAATTTCGAACGCTGCCTGTAGGCTATCCCACTAAAAATGTGTTGCCCTATTTCCCCAAATACACCCTTTATTATAAAACTAACCTAAATACTAAAATTTAAAACAATGGAGTCATTAAACGTATTTTAAAATAGTACTAGAACTACATTTTACACCAACTGTGTGAAGTAAGATATTTAATCTGCCAAACTTTTCTCTTTTTAAACAGGAAGGAGAAATTACATTAAAACACTCGAAAAACGTTTAAAAAACGTAAATAAAAAAAGTATTATAAGGAAAATGGATTTGTTCATACATTACTGTCCTGTATATTTGTAAATATTAAGTCACTGTCAATATTTGTTACATGGAGAGTTATTAAAGACTTTCCCCAAGAGTTTTTTTCGAACAAAAGCAGGAGTAGAAAACACAAAGTTATAAAAAGACTCTGTGAAATGTTTTACTATCGAAAAACAGAATATTTTATTCACCTTCCAATCTAATTGATAGCTTGGGATTTGAAGCTCCATCCAAAACTTTAAGAGTTTTCATTCCCTATGGATGAAGAAGGTACGAACTGCAATCTCTCTCACCGAATCGCACAGAAAAATATAAAATTTAAAACAGCGGTGACAGGGGAACTGGAATAAATAAGTCTATTTACAAGCAGTAAAAAGAGCGTGATACCTGTTTTCTGATCATAACTGATCCAAAGATGGAAGAATATTTTCACATCAAAAGAAAACTTGGTATCTGGGGATTGTTCCTTTGAAATAATGTCTCAAAATGTTTTGAAAACTATCTTAGCTGTTGTTTGATTTTATTTTACATAGTTTCTTCATTATATCAATAAATAAGTATTTAAACATCTGTATAGGATGATTATTTTACTTATCTTTTGAAATATATAATTTTGAAGAAAACCCACGTGTTTATTACATTTGTGCAGTACACTAAGGTAATACATTCACTTTTTTGTTACCTTTAACTTTAACTTACAAAATTGTTACCTTTTACTTTAACTTGTAATTGTTACAGTTTATTTTACTTCTCAATCAATGCAATCTTACCCTAAATATTATTTTTTCATACATTTCGTTAGCACTTTTAGCTAGTATATGAATTTAAACAATTTTGGGTCTTTGCAAGCAAAAATTTTAGTTTTATACGTGTAACTTCTAACGGCAATATATTAAAAATAGATTATTTAAAGAATAAAAGTATCGAATTTTTTTCCTAGAAAATTTTAACTGTATTAAAGTTATAAAAAATGAACAAATATTAAACTTTAAACGTAGGTATAGTAACAATATTATTTTAGAATATTAATGTTATAAAAATTGTCCTAGACAGAAAATATACTGTTAATTTTCTAAAACAATAAAAGTTTAACAACTTTTTATGTGTTGTATGTAAAGGTAAAAGGTTTGAAGGCAATATTACGAGTTTCATAATACGAAAACTTCCTCAGAGTACAAAAATGATTGTTGAAATGTTACATGGACATAAACTTTATCACATTTTACGACATTCATTCTCTTTAAAATAAAATAAAACCTTTTAGACCTCTGTTAAAATGAATATTAAAAGAGATAGATGATCGCTTATGATTAAGTTTTAAGTTTTATGACGGTTTTAAATATCCAATAAAGTATTAATTTTTATTTTATCTGTAGAATTAGTTGTGTGTAATTTAAAAAAGGAAAATGATATTTAAGAATTTTCAACCTTTTTTTTTTGTTTTATTTAGAAAATATTTAGTTTATAGAAGTATTGGATAATGTACATCACAAAAAGATAAAATTTTCGAAAAATTCGAAACTATTAACAACCTGTTTGGGTGAACTTTAAAATATCTTTGTAATTAAAAATTTGTTTAACAATAAATAATATTCCTAAATTCAGTTCACAATTTTTTCTAATTAAACATTCACTTCAGGGAACATCTATGATTATTTTACTCATTGAAAATAACAGTTAAACCGAGGCCACAGTTAACCATTTGAAAAGTTTATTGTTTAATTTCCTTAATTTGTTAAAGCTCTGATGGTTTTAGTATTATTCAAGCATGAAAACAAATAGAATGAGGCTTTCCTAGTCAAAAATTATCATTTAACGCTTTATTCAAAAACTCAAACTACTGTTAGTGTGTTTTTATTAATAAGTTTATGCTAGTTAATATTCCTTTCAAAATAATTTTTCTGCGTTTTATGTTTAAACGATGATAAATAACTTATAACATGTATGGGACGCAAATTCAAAATGTTGTTTCACTTTTTGTCTCCTGTCTATGACGTTTTTTACAATAAAATTCGTGGCCTTAATGTTACTCCAACGATTGATTAGAGCTAGCGACAAAGCAAGGATCAAGAAAAACTTAAAAACGTAAAGGTAATCTGCTTTCGTATGATATTAAAGGGTCATTAAGCTTTGCGTTTTCCCGCTAAGTCGATAAGCCTGTATAAGCTCAAAGAAATTTTCCATGGGGGTGTCATTTATGGGTCTAATCGAACCTCTTACAGTTTAAATCAATATGTAGGATGTCACGAAATTTTTCATATTTTTTCTTCTTTATAGCATATTTTTGTAGATTTTTTAAATGAATTCTATTTGAAGAATAAGTTTAGAGGGTATCTAACATAATAGTATAATCTAGAAATGCTGTGATATAACTTAAGAACACTTTCTCTGGGGAAACGGATTCAAATATTTAAAATACAGAATTGCACTAATTATTAGACCATATATCAGATTATTCAGAGGAAACCAAACCACGTTTGTATCTTAAATATGTCTAAAAATATATGTTTTTATACTAAATTATTTTTCATGTTATCCTTACAAAACTATGTGATTCAATAAGCTTTTACTTTCCATTAAGATTTTATTTTTTTAAATATTATTTTAATACGTCGATATATTAACCAATCCAGTTTTTTTATTCTTGTTAAAGTACATAAAGAAGTTTTACTAAGAAGTATAAAACTCTGCGGTTAGCTTTGAGTTTCTACACATTGCATTTAGCTATTAATCATTAGTTATTATTTGGAGTTTTTGTTATCATCGTGGGTCATTTTTTTAACAAGTTCCTGTCAAAACTCACTTAGAGAATTATAGTATTAAAAACTTTTAAACTATAAGATTCCCGACTAATTAATCATCCTCAAATCAGTTTTTTTCTTCTTGGAGAAAATTTCTTTGACTAGTTAAGAGGTTATTAAATATTCATTATTGCAATTTAATATACTAAAAATTTTGATTGTTCACCTCTTAAGTTTTGCTACTCTAAAAAATGAATGAATATGATTGAAAATAATGTGATAAAATAGTCTTATATTTCCATCAGATGTATCGAATAATTGGTAAGTATAGAAAAAGTATTTTTTAAATATTTGCATTAAAGGATTAACCTGATTGATAAATTATGAGGTAAAGTATGAATAAAAAAAGAAAAAGCTTTAAAAATTGTTTTCAAATGAAAAAAAAATGCACTGTAAAAGAAAAAGATATGAAATGCGGATATGAGAAATAAGTTAAATAAACACAAAACCAATTAATTGAGAAGAGACATTGTGATTCAATTAAAAAAAAAGAATTTAATAAGCAATGCTTGTGCTTTCACATATGTCCCAACAGTTGTATTGATTTGAATCTTTTGAATGGTCAACCCTCCTTCGTCACAACCTTACGTCAGTCATCAGAAAAACCTGTTAACTCGGAATTCAAACGTTGAGAACACGCGACACCCCCAATTCATCCGTCATTTGAAGAAATGAAGGAAACATCCCTCCCATAATTGTTTCCCTCTGCATCGGGGGTGCGCTAAACGGCCCACTTCCGACGGAAGCAATTCTTCCCGTAACGAGATCGCAGCGCCTTCGCCCCTCTGTGCGCGGCATCATTCGCTTCTCTTCCGCGGATCCACGCGCACGCATCGTCCACTGAGGGGAAAAGTTTTTGGTTGGTGCCCATATTGGTAAGCCAACTTTTGAGATTTTTTTTTGGACTTGTTTTTAATTGTTGCTGGATGGAAAGTGTTTGGAAAAGTCGGTGTAATTTTTTTTTGTCGTTTGAAATGGTTGGAATAGTTTGGATGTTTTTTGTTGGAAAAGTTGTGGAGGAAAAAAATATTGTGGTACGTTTTTGACGAAAGAGAATAAAAAAGTATCTAGTAAAATGACATTGAAACTTTTTGTAAAAAAGCTTTTAAGGAGTTTTTAACTGTTATAAAAATTTTAACAACTAGGGAGCTACCACCCTCTGTTCGCTATCACTCACCAAACCCCGTAAACTGCTTACCATTTGAATTGTTTCGCAATCCTCACAAAACCCAGCTCATTGAACTTAATTCACTTCATAAAACAATTAGCAAAAGAAACTTCAACCAACTTTTTAAAAGTTTGAATATTTATTTACTCTAACTTATCAATAATTTAATCAAAATGTTCTCCCTAAAAATATCCAGCACGTCTACTAATAATTATTGTTAATCATAATTCTGTAAAAAAAATGTACACCAATGAATCATTTAATTTCAATATGGAACCTAATAACTCGTTAGTATACCACTAATAGTGTTTTACCATTCACATTTTTGTTGTATCCCAGACTTTTTAAACAAGTCAATGCTTAAGGAGGTCAATAAAATTATCACAAGAAAATAAAAGCTCAGTTTTGAAATTTTAGGTTTGAATATCGAAAATTGTTTAAAAGTTTTTTTGTAATTATGAAAAAGTTGTAAATTTTCTTTCAATTTTTTTTATTGAAAAAGTAACATAAATTAGTTAAAAAAATTAATAACTGTATAATTTTTTATATATTTCATTGTTTTCAGAAAATGAATATTAGGGTGTAGGATTGTAGAAAATTTCTGAGATTAGCTTTTCATGGTTTAGTAACTAAGAATTTCAATTATCAGGATTTCACCTCAATGAAATCTTTAATGGTTTTTTATATTAAAAGAAAATGTCAAAGTTCAATTATTTAACGGAGTTGAAACAACTTTTTATACATCCAATCGCAGCGACCAATTGACACCATATTTTATGATGAAACAATTTTTTTTCACGTTTTAATATGGTACAATATTGAATTTAAAAGATTCATTGGTGGGTTTTTTTTTTTCAGAATGTTGATTAATAATAGTTATTATTAGACTTGATGGATATTTTTTCAGGAAAACATTTGCCTAAATGATTGATCAATGAGTCTAAAATGATATGAGTTAATAAATATTCAAACTTTCAAGAGAGTGTTATTCATGAAGATGACTTGTGACGTATGCTTGGAAAGTTGGATGATGTTTCTTCGGCCAATTTTTATAATATGTTTTACAAAGTGAGTTTAGTTCAGTGAGTTGGTAGAATGTGATGATTGCGAAGCAATCCAAAAGGTCGTGAGTAAGCAGTTTATGGGGGTTGGTTCGAGCAGTGGGCGGTAGCTCCCTAGTCAGTTAAAATTTTAAAACTTGTAATACTACATTCAACCAAATTTAAAAACTTTTTGACCATTTAAAAATTCAGATACTTTTAAAAATGTCTCCCAGGAGAGTTACAAAAAGTTTCCTTAAATTTTATGACAAAAAAATTTTGTGTAGTTAATAGGACAAATAATTTACTTATTAATTAAAGTTGGAAAGACCACAAAAATTTTATTATTTTGTAATTTGTCTGTTTATATTCTGGAAGAATGAGGCGCCGAATTTTTTGCGACTATGAAAATATTAGTATAGTTTGAAAAGTCGTTTTAATTCAATAAGAACTATAATAAGCACGTTTTCTTTAACTTTATTTTATTAAACTGGGGGGCCTGCCCCCTGCTCGCTATCGCTCACCAACCCCCGGAACTGCTTCGCAGTTCTTTTAAGATCGCTTCGCGATTCGACTTTCGCTTACAAACTTGAAAAATTTGGAAAGTATGAGTCAGAAAAATATCTTTGAATAAATCCTTTCTCTCAATAAAAATTAATTCATAATGAACACCTTAGGGAAATTTAATAAAATATATTCAATTTTTAAAATTGAGTTAAAAGAAATTTAGATAGTTTCGTTGTTTCATTTGAATTCTTTAAATATATTTAGTAGAATGAAGTTCATATTGAAATTATTCTTCGGAATATTTTAAGCTTTTCCGTATTCAACGTATTCCATATTTTCCGTATCTAAGTTTTATAAGTAATTTTCCCCGTTTTAGAACATTACAATCCTTTTAATTTAAAGTGGTCTAATATATAAAACTCAAATATCGTCATATTTTCGAAAAAAAAATCATCTTTACAAACTTACTCAGTTTCTTTTACGTACTTGAGTGATTTTCTGGGAACCAGAAATGTGTCATTCGGTTCAGTAATTAAAATTTTTTTCTCTGGAAACCGTTTACCAAACACTTTTTTTAGAATAGCGAGATAACTGATCCCCATTTACATGCTTAAATAGTCTTTTTTGCAGATTTATTGACCGTATAAGGTTTGACATGTATAATCACCTCCCCAAAAAATTATTCCATCCTGTAAAATAGATTGAATCCAGAAAAAGTATAAGATTTTTAAAAAGGATCCGTCGACACGACTTTTTATTGAAAGACAATAATCTCTCTTTCGTCATATAATCTATATCTAAACATCAAAGTCTATAGAACAAAACAAAAAAAAATACAAATTTGAATGCCAATAGCTTGGGGATATTTTATCACAATAACCCCATTTATCTTCAAAACTTCATTCTCGAAAAATTAATAATTTTAAAAAAAGAGTTATTATCGAGCAGTTATATTACCTTCTGGCGCAAACCGCTTATTTTACACACGATTAAGTTTTGAGACTTTTATCTTCAAATAGGGCAAAATAGGCTTCAAATCGGCAAAAAGTCGAACACAGAGTGAATTTCTGGAAAACTTTTTAGAGTTAAAATGATTATTTTTTTGGAATAATAATTCAGACATGATGCATACATAAACAACGTGTCAAGCAAAACGTTTGACACTTCTCAGAAAGTTGCCGAGAAAAGCTCTTTTGGCCCTTTTTCAAGGGTCCTTTTTTAACAAGGGTAAAAGTTCTCTAAAATTATCAAATGCACGAATTAAAGTAAGCCTTAAACAAGATAAAAACGTGGTAAAAATTTGGGCACCTATCGGAATTTTTCCAGAAAAGTTAAAATCAAAGTATCCTTTTCGCACCCGGGCTCTAAAATTGGCGCAATACGTGACATAAAACTAGTCATAAATCCAGGACAAAATTTTTTCCCTCAAAACGGTGGTTCAATTTTACTAGGGCACTTTAAAGAACCTATGGTTTAAATTTCAGGCAAATCAAAAATGTCAACTGTCACAAGTGTGTGTACCTCGCTCGCAGAAAATACCTTTTAAGATGATGTTTGTGAATTAAAAAATTGGAGATATACGTAATATACATACTATATTTTGGGTTGTTTTAGTGATCTAAAATTCTTTGTTCTACCTTTTAAATGTGTTTTTCTCTATGATGTGTTTTTTCATCACTTCTCATTTTAAAATTGATATAAATCAAGAACAATATTAAGTTAAGGAGTTGAAATTCGGAATACAACAGGCTTTACTGGAATTTTACTTTCATTTTAATTCAGCAAACCAGAAAAAAGTACTTTTGAAAATGTGAATTAAAAAAATATATAGGTACATTTAGGATTTCTGTCTTATTATTACTTAATTAGTAGTTTAATATGCTGAATCTTAATTAATAATAATAATAATATATGTGGTGTCAGGTGAGATGATAAGACTTCCACAGACAACAAGTTATAAAAAAATAGATATTTAATGATAGATACACTCTCAACGGTCACACAGACCCGCCGTAATCACACAGATTTCTATAACAACCACCACACTCCACAAACCCAAACACACCTCTCCCTCCCTTCCAACATCGAAAAAGTCCTCACAGTTAATATCCGCGCCATCTGGCGTGAGTTCTAAGACAAAGCAGAGGTCTGGCCCTACAACTTCTCGGGCATCCGACGTTTTGTGACCTCACAATTTAGCACACAGGAACCTGGAAAGACAAAATAAAAAAAAAGAGTACTTGTTCACACACAGTATCTTAAGTACTAAAAGTTTCACAAGGTTTAATTAAATCTGCAGAAAATTCAAGTCCAGTAATCAATTCCTGTATCGTAAGCAGTAAACCTCAACTCTCATTTGCGAAAATTATGTCCCTCCTTTGAAGCACCATAACTCTCCAGTTTCCGTGTCTATTTTGGCGTTCCCTATCCAGTGTTCTTTAGGTTCAGGTCCCTCATCCAGCTTGTCTTTAACTTCCTCTGTTTCCTCTCCTCTAAACTCGGCTTCCGCATCTTCTGCTCCAGTTCCACGAAACTTGACTTCAGCCTTCTCCATTTCATATCCTTTAAGCTTGATTCCAGCTTCTTCTTCGACTTCTCCCAGCTTGACCTCAATTTCCTCTGTTCCATCTCCTTCAAGCTTGATTCCAGCTTCTTCTTCGGCTTCTCCCAGTTTGACCTCAATTTCCTCTGTTCCATCTCCTTCAAGCTTGATTCCAGCTTCTTCTTCGGCTTCTCCCAGTTTGACCTCAATTTCCTCTGTTCCATCTCCTTCAAGCTTGATTCCAGCTTCTTCTTCGACTTCTCCCAGCTTGACCTCAATTTCCTCTGTTCCATCTCCTTCAAGCTTGATTCCAGCTTCTTCTTCGGCTTCTCCCAGTTTGACCTCAATTTCCTCTGTTCCATCTCCTTCAAGCTTGATTCCAGCTTCTTCTTCGACTTCTCCCAGCTTGACCTCAATTTCCTCTGTTCCATCTCCTTCAAGCTTGATTCCAGCTTCTTCTTCGGCTTCTCCCAGTTTGACCTCAATTTCCTCTGTTCCATCTCCTTCAAGCTTGATTCCAGCTTCTTCTTCGACTTCTCCCAGTTTGACCTCAATTTCCTCTGTTCCATCTCCTTCAAGCTTGGTAACCGACTTTTCTGTTTCAGCTTCTTTTAGTATGAATTCGGCCTTCTCTGCCTTTCGCTCATTAACTAACGCGGTTTTCTCTATCCAGTCTTCTTCAGGTTTGAGTCCTCCAGTTTCATCTTTAAGTTCGTCTCCGGTATCCTCGGTTTTCGTCTCCTGTTCTCTATCTCCTTCGGGTCCATTTTCATTCTCTTCCTTGACCTCCTTCTTTTCGTCCTTCCTCTTCTCAGAAACTATATCTTCTACCACCTCCATAGATTCTTTTCTATCTTCATCTTCTTTCCACTTCAAGACGACGTTTCTGCTTAGATCATCGGCGTTCCTCAAATCAATTTGGCTTTCCTTAACAGCACCAACAATATGACTCAGGAATGTATTCACACCTCGAACATCTGCCTCTTCTAAATGCGAAACCATATCATCCGTTTTTTTCGTTTCTTCTTTTTGCTCTTTTTGGTTCGAAAACGCGCTTTTATTTTCTTGCGTTCCTTCGACCTTGAATGGAGAATAATTCGGATTCGGTGTATCTCTTTTTCTCTCTTCACTAGAGTTATTTATTTCGCTCATATCAATCCAATTGCTAGCTTTCGTTTCATCGGGATAAGCTATTCCATTAGTATTTACAGTATCACGCTTTTGTTTAACCATCAATTCACCTTTTGATAAAGTTATGTCCAGTAGTTTTAGAACGTTCATTCCTACAATAAGATCAAATTGCAAATTCTCAACCACATAAATTTTTGCTTCAATATCAATGTTATCAACAGTAATTTTGCTAATGAAATAACCAATAGAAGACACACTTTCATTTATTTTTCCGGCTAAAATTATTTTATCATACCTGAATGAAGGAGGATTAAGCTTTTTGAATAAATTATCACTACACATAGTTACTTCCCTACCAGTATGAACATTAGATACAACACTTTGATCCAAAATAGTAACTATCATATTAATTCTTGATGGAGACGTTTTTAAAGTGGTTTGATTAATTGATTTTCTTTCAGTACATTCAAAACTTTTATGATCAATATTATTACAGATTCTGTATTTTATAGAATTATTCTTCGGACAAGATTTACTTATGTGGCCATAACTATTACATGCATAACATTTCATATTGTTCTCATCATAAGTGTGAGCTTGAAAGGAGGATGGACTTTTGAAAATTTCCTGGGCACAGGGCTCAACTTCCTTCAAGATTATTTTCTTAAGACTCTCATAATTTTTATAATCTTCATTACTGACATTCACTAACAGATCTGCAGTTATATCCCCCAGTAAGCATAATAGCACTTTCGGTTTCATCTCGTTATCTACCTTTTCGAATGCAAAAGCTTTTTCTAAACTTGTGAAGAAATACGACCAGCCTTCTGGTTTTGTGGGAACCTTCACTGTTAAAACCTTAATTATTATCACTATTTGCTGCAATGATTTTGTTTGGGGTCTGTCCACCCTGTTTTTCAACCTAGCCGATTCTAACTTTAATTTTTCTAATTCGAGTTCTTGTTCCCTTCTTAAGATTTCAATTTCTTCTTTTAACTTCTTCCTTTCCTCTTTATCTACTCTAGCGGCTATAATCGTTTCTAGCACATCTTTTGCGGTCTCCTCATCATAGTCGTCCGCCCCCAAAATCGCCTCTTTAATAGAAATCACTTTAGCATTAGGTTGAACTTCCACCCCTAACTCTTCCGCTAATTCCAGCAAGTCCTCCTTTCTCGACCCACGCGTAAGATAAGACATTTTATGGACAAAATTGACTCACAGTTTGAAGCTTGCTTGCACGTTCGTAGTCGAAGTTTCGATTTCCTTTTCTCTTTTTGCTCGGTTTTTCAAGCCCATTCCGGCCGTACCCCCATTTTCTGTGGTGTCAGGTGAGATGATAAGACTTCCACAGACAACAAGTTATAAAAAAATAGATATTTAATGATAGATACACTCTCAACGGTCACACAGACCCGCCGTAATCACACAGATTTCTATAACAACCACCACACTCCACAAACCCAAACACACCTCTCCCTCCCTTCCAACATCGAAAAAGTCCTCACAGTTAATATCCGCGCCATCTGGCGTGAGTTCTAAGACAAAGCAGAGGTCTGGCCCTACATATATTTCTGTGCAATTTCGCTGAAACATTTTTGAATATTGATCAGTAATATTTTGAGTTTTAACAACTCTAAACTATCCTTTCTTTTAAATAAACTTTTAATTTTTCTAAAAAAAATTAAAGAAAAGTTTTGTGTTTAGATTTTATTTATTAATCGATGGAAAATACTGTAAAGTTTCAAAATATCAAACTTAAATTAATATATTAATAATTAATATATATGACTTAAATTAATAAATGAAATTAAAAAAAATCCAGGACCACCTTAAACTTCTTTTTATGCCTAAAAAATCACATAGAAAGTTATATACGTATCCCTTTATCGGGTGCATTTTATAACCGTTTACCTACTTTATGCTTAAGAAAACAGCCGTTCAAAATGCCTCTAACAGATTACAAAACATTCGAGATTATCTTAGAAGAGGCGAAGTAATAAATTTTTCACCCCGAGGATCTCTTTTTCTAAAGCCGTGATTTTTAGATCATTCTTATCTTAGGGGTCATCTGCAGTTTCGCTAGCAGTGAGCCTTATCACAGTGTAATTCAAATATATCTGAATAAGACTTTTCGGAAAGCTAGTTTACGAGGTAAGGATTAAAATAGGTATAGAAATATTTAAACATAGAATTTGGAGAAATAGCATTTATTAAATTAATTGCTATTTACTAAATTAAACGAACGTGTTGAACAATAGTAAACAAATCTAAAGCTTTATATTGCAACAAATAAAGCTTCAAAAATAATGAGCATTTATAAACTATGTTTTCGTCCTTTATAGTCCGAAAAGCGCATAAATTCCAAAGGTATAAATATTTTGACACACACAAAAATTACAGTACCCAGTATATAAAAAACCCTCTAATTTGCCTAATTTTTACTTATTTTCCAAATTTCTTATTTCTTATTAGTGTTTTGTCATAAAATGTGAAGAATTAGAATATTATTTATTTCATATTAAGATTTAATATGAACAAAAGCATTTAACTTTAAATTGAATCGCTATCATGCAAGTTTAATTTTTATTTTTAATTAGGACATACCCAAATTCAAAAGTGTATCGTAAGTCCATTTCTCTCTTTCAAATGTTAAGCTAAGAAATAGCTCAAAAATCTCATCCAACCATTTTAGGATAAGTATCTTTGGTACAATGTGTGCAATGCACTTAATCCTAAATAAAAAGGCTGTTGAGGTCCTAATATGAATCTTTCGATAGCGTTGGTCATCCTTATTTGCATCTCAACCCCTGATTTGTATTCTTTCCTTGTTTAAAGTTGGTATTCTTTTCTAAGAAGAGTTTACATCCTGAAAAGAATTTTGATGAGTAAATTTTTGAACTTTCTTAACTCCACATTTAGCATATTTAATTGTACAAAAATATTATCTGAGCTCTTTTAAGAGTTAAAAAAAGAAAAAATCTTTTTGTGTAACTACATGTTATCTTTATATAACCGAAATTTCTTAATCAAATTAATATTTATAAGCCAGCTTAAATGTTTATCCTTTTAGTAATAATAAACACAAGCAAAAATTACGGTTATCTCACGAATAACTCATTTTCCTTATAGGAAATGCTTTGCTTTTTTTTCTTCTTTTAACAAAAAAGGTGTTTCTGAATATAAGTTTCTAAAGTATAATTAAAGCATCGCGGAGAAAATCTTATTTGTATTTAATAGTAATAGAATTAGTTCACGCTTACAAATTTTGTTTGTGCAACTTTTTTGTTTTACATTTTTGTCTCGTCCTTAGTTAGTTTTACGAACTCTTTTCTGAAAGTAAATATGGCTCTCACAAAAATTATGAATGAGTAGGGGGGAGTAGATGTGTTATATTATCCTATTAATACCTTAATTAATTAATTTGATTTTGTGTATCTAAATGTTTCGTGTATGAAAGATGTTACAATAACTTTTATTTATTTAATACCAAGTAAATAAAAGTGTGATACAGCTGTAACAAAATCTTATTACATCAGAAAGAACTAGGATTAATAATAGAATACGTTCAATAAATTATAACTTTTAATTAGACTTTTAATTTAAAGGAAATTCCAGGTTTTAAATGAGATTATTGCTATTAACTACGTTTTGTAAACTTAACTTATGACCACCAACTTGATAAGATTTTAAAAATCTAGGAGTTGAACCATTATTTAAAAACTAATCAATTTAAATAAAAATTTAATTAAAAGATAGTTTAGGTAGTAAAGCGACTAGACCCGACCTAATGTAAACGACAGCAGCGACCCTAAAAGAAAAATAAGAAAGTTAAAAAATAAAGGAGATAGTATAAAAACTTCAATGATAAATTGAATCGTCAGTTAGAAGAATGGAATAAGTCTAAAAAATGGCAAATTGACTTTTTGTGCGCAAAAAAATCTCCAAGCTTCGCTCTACATATGAGTGTAAAGTGGAAAAAAATAACTACCCCCTATCGGCAGATATAGAATTTGCCTCGCCGGCCCCTTGAATTTGCGAAATCAATGTCCATTCATTGTATTTTTTGATTAAATTTGAAATTTAACTTAAGTTGTCTTTCATTTCTGATTCTTTGGCCTGTATACTTAGCCAAAATAAAATTTGATTTGAATTTAAAAGCGTTGTTTCTTTTTTTTAACGTTTCAAAAGCGTTGACTCCATTCATATTCACTCACTCCATTGATAGCGCCTTAATGACGCAGTTTCATAATAATTTTTAATTTTATTCGTCTTAGTCTTCCCATCTTTCACTTTTGTACTGTGAACTAAGCAGAAATATAATTTAATTGTCAATTTAAGTGGTTTTTAAGGTTTTTGTTCAGCTGAAATTTCATAAGGTTGAAGAAGGGAATAAGTCCATCCTCTTTTTTTAACTGTAAAACATTTTTAAATACAGTTGTAATTTTTTCGATGATTGTTCTGTATTCTTAATAGTGTCATGAATATCATGTAAAAATTTGTGGTGGCTATAGGATAAAAATTCCATTACTTATATAGTTCTTCTTTTCGATTTTCTCAAAACTTCGTTTTTGGACTTATCCCTTCTTGTAACTGATGATTCAGTTTGTTGCCTCTATCATAAAAACACCAAGAAAAAAATTTAATAAAAATATCTTCAATATTCGAGGAAATATTGGCATGTGAAAAGCACTAGCAGAAAAGAAAAAAATTCGCAAAGTTTCTTTGATTTTTTTTAGTTAAAATTTGTCTTTTTTTAAGGGGACACATACCTTTTAAAAGTCCAAAATGGAGGGGAGAAATGGGTATCTTTAAAGGGCTACAATTTTTTAAATATTGCATACCTGGATTATATTTCAGGTGATATGGTTAATCAAACATTCTTTTATTGAAAAAAAAGTTAAACGAAAAAAAATTATTAATTTTTTTTTAAATAGAGGTTATCGTGAAACATAATTTTAAAGTCCATTTTTTAGTCAGCGCAGCTTTTTGAAAAAAGTAATTGATATTTTCACCCATTTTTTTTTCTGGAGAAAGGGATATATATAATCTTTAAATTAATGGAGCAAGAAACCTCTATGTTAAATTTTAAAACAGTAATGAAATTTTTAATTTGAATTTTGTAAATTTTGAAAAAAAATTTCACTTTAAATGCTTATAAAATAAAATATTCTTATTCAAATGACAATCTGGTTCATTAATGTAAAGATTATATATATCCCTTTCTCCAGAAAAAAAAATTGGGTGAACATATCAATTGCTTTTTTTCAAAAAGCTGCGCTGACTAAAAAATGGACTTTTAAATTATGTTTCACGATAACCTCTATTTAAAAAAAAAAATAATAATTTTTTTTTCGTTGAACCCATTTCTCCCCTCCATTTTGGACTTTTAAAAGGTATGTGTCCCCTTAACTGAAACGCAAAATCTACATCATAACACTGGAAACAGGCAAAATTGCAAACTTGCAATTTTTTTTCTTTTTTGAGTTCTAAAAATGTTTGCTATTTTCACATGCTAATATTTCATCGAATATTGAAGATATTTTCATGAATTTCATTCATTTTGTTCATTTTAATTTTTGTTCTATCTCCTTATTTTTTAAATTAATTTTTTTAACTTTCTTATTTCGCCACTAGGGTCGCTGCTGTTGTTTGCATTAGGTAGGGCTTAGTAGCTTTACTACACCGTTATCTAACTTTCATAGCTTTAGCTTTTTCCGTTCAAGATTATTTTCATGTTACAGGGACTTTCGCACCCAGTATACATAGTGCTATAAAACAAATAAAAATCCTATGATTTGTGAGAAAATTTCAACCTGAAATTTAAAACGAGATCACTTTTGTTCTCATTAATTCAAAGCTAATAGTTTTAAATCCAAGTTTTATGTAAGCACAGTGCTACTTCAAATATTATAAAACAAACAGCGAAACTGATGATGAACTTTCATGAGAAATTTAAATTGATGTAAATCCAGTTATTATTAGTCATTTTCTTTTTTGAGAAATAAATTTTCACTACAGCTTGTTTGGAAGATTGAGCTTCTCCTAATACGGTTAAAAAAAAGGACGATATGAACTAAAAACGAAACACTATAGTTGGAAAAATTTTATTTTTACTTTTTTTCGCATTTTATTCTAAAGGAGTAAACTGAAAAACATATCAATGTTAAATTATTTAAAGGTTTTGATAGTATCAGTATTTCATTTTCAACCATCATCAAAAGGTTATTGAAATCAGTAGTGTTTCTCACGGCTCTACTTAATTCAATTAAATTAGTATCTATGATAAAGTAAGCATTAATCTCATTAAATTAAAGTGGTTGTACAGATAGTATTAATATTTTCATGAGTTAGTAATTTTTAAGTTTTAAAAAGTCATAAATTAATTATGAGATACAAATGAATAAAAAAGGCAATTTAGGAATACAGTAGATTATGATAAAGATTAGAAGAAACGGTCAAAGACAATTCATTATTGTCACCCTGAAAATTGTTTGGTATACTTTATCTCCCAAAACACAAGGATACTCCAACCCTTTTTTAACTTTTCCCAAACTTGGTTGAAAGAAAACAAAGGTTTCTGAAAGAAAAAAAACAATGGGATAGAACTGAAAATCTGCCTTGGGTAGAAGGCCGTATTTCAATCTTTTTTTCTGTTAAAAGTTTTTATGTAACCCGCAAGGTAATACTTCTGATTTTTTTCATACTTTTTTTAGAGTCTATAAAACAACGAACGAAAAAATTCCCTTTTTTTACGATTCTTGTGTAAATTTCAAACATTGAATAGTTTTCAGATTTGAACATTTTTATTTTAAACCGAACGGTGTGATTCTTTCAAATTTGTAGTTAAACCAACATGAAGAAATGATTGGACTGCAGTTTAGCATTCAGTCTCGAGCTTTTCCATTATTTTTGAAGTCAAAGTGTAAAACCCAGTTTTCCTGATACCTTTTTCTAATGCAAAACCTTTCAGATTTTGCTGTGTTCTAGTAGGGGCAATTAGGTTCTGTAAATTTACACAAGGACATCAAAAGACTAATTTTCTACAGATCAATGCCCTTTGTACAGAGTAATTCGAGTTTGTTCTTTATAAAGTTGTTTTAAATCAAGAAACGTGTCCCATGATTTAACTTAAAAAGGTAGGTTAATAATTCCGTCTTTTTCTTTATTTCCCCCTTTTAATCATTTCTATTTATGGTGTTACATAATCCTATCATTATACATTTCACATTAATTTAAATATGTAAAATATTTAGTATAGGTATATAACTAATATAATTAGTGTGTTTATTTGCTTAAAAGTTTGAACACACTCTACTTAAAAATTCATAGGGAAAAATTAAATGTATAAAAAGGATTTAGTTTTAATAACAGAAAACAAACTATTTTTATGTAAAACAATTTCTCCTAAATTTTTACGTTTGTTGTACGCTGATATGCCTTTGAAGTTCACAAAGATAAGAAAACAAATAACATAGAGGAAAGGACTTCTAATAAAATTTCATGATGTTATCATATAAAATATCATACATTATATTTATACCTCTTAGTAAAATTTTATTTGTTGAAATTATTTTGATTTTAAATATTTTCTAATTAAAATATCTTACAGAGGGAAATAAGTTACGTTTTTTCTATCTCAAATCAATATTTTATATGCGTCTTTGGATAAAATATTTTTTACCTTGTTCTCTAGACAATCTAATAAGTCTGCTTTTAGTAATCAATAGTCTAGGAAACCTTTGGGAATAATTAAAAACAATTCCTAACTTCCAGTCTTTTATTTTAGAAAAATGTAAAGATATAAGGATTGAGTTTAAAAGTATCATTTTTTTCTTTCATTTTTATTCCATTAATTAAAGAATATGCTTACAGAAGAATGAATAATTCCTTAACTTGTGTAACTAAAAATAGTCCAATTTTAATTCTTTGTTTGATCTAGAATCATCATATATTTATTACTTTACGTAACGCAATTCAGAAAATCAAGTATAGTAAAATTTTATTTGTTGAAATTATTTTGATTTTATTATGTGTTTTATAATTTAAAATGTTTATTTAATTCCTAAACATATAAATAAATAAACTTTTGAGGATTAAAAAATACGCAAAGTTATTATCTTCAAATTAAACTAAAAAAACATTTCTTTGATTTTTTAATTATGATTTGAAGCAAGAATAAGTATTAAAAAATGAAAAGCTAAAAAAAATATCGGGGTTTATGTTTATTATTTGTTAAAATGAATTGAAAGTTATGTTTTACCATTTATACTTCAATTTATCTATATTCAAATTCGTTAAATTTACCATCTTTGCTCAGTTTTCTTAATATTCAAAGTTTTTGTTTGACTAATCTGAGAGTAATTAAAAAGTTCATACTAGTGGCTTCATTTTTAATTTTAGTTTATATAAAATGATAAAATATTATTTAATTGTTATTGATATTTAAAATAATACAACATGTTGATAAATGCTCCCCAAGCGAATCTTCATGCTTAAAGAAAATCATCTTGTTCAAATTCTAAAACCTCCAGAATACAAGCCAAAATATGTATTCAGCTCAAAATCCATGTTTATGAATGGGCCCCACTCAATACAACCTATCCCAAACAGATGCATCGGATTCAATTCTGGAACAATCTAGCTGTTTAGTGGGAGAATATCAAATAAAAAAAAAGGATTCACATCTTCCATAATGCATAACTTCCCTAGCCAACCTAGGATTCTCCAAGATATTTCCAGCCCAGAAATTGGAAAAGTTCATTCACATACATCACTACGGAAGAGCAAAGATTCCATTTCTCAGGGGAAGGAAGAATCTGTGCCATACTTCCCTGTGTGAGTATGTATCTCACAATAGAATACCTACCATAAAACATTTCCATAACAATGAAACGTTCCCAACACGGATTCCAAACAGCATTTAAGCCAGTTCTCTGTAGCAGTGTTTTCCCCGCATGGCAGAAAAGAAAGGCGGAGGAAATAGATTGCCTTCACATACTCTTTATTAGATTCCCTCCTTCCGAGCCTAATCCGAACCGACGTGCTTTACCCGTGCTGCAGATACGTGGATTAGGATCCCTTTCCTTGAGTGCAAGCGAGGATAATCAAATAGTTTAGTACGCTTCACACTCATCACGTTGGGACAGTGGCTTTAATTCTATGGCGATTCTTCGATTCTGGTGTTAGATGGTGACTATTAGAGTGAGAAGGGTTTGTCTTTTTACTTAATGGGAGTCGTTCACCTTTCTAAAGACTTTCGATACAGAGAGGGATAGATAGAGATCCTGTGTTCATTGGGGGTGACGGTTGCCGTTTCTTCCAAGAGGTTGGGCTTGAGCATGAGATCAGATAATACGGTAATAATTAATTAGTATTTTATGCGAAGCTGTCAGGGATTATCCTTTAAAAAAAAACTTTCCCAATTTGAATTATAAAGAAGAGAAAATACAATAAGAATTAATACTTAAATATATTTAGTAAATAAATAATTGACTCTTCATATTTTAAGTTTAAAATGTCACTCAAAAACTTATAATAGGGAGAAGCTAAATATTTATAGGGGAAAGGATGGTACGCACAAAAATTATTTTGGGTTATAAAATTGAGAATTTAGAAAGTAGATCATCAAAATTTTACTGACAAAGTTTATTGACTCTCAAATCGACCTACAAAAAATAAATGCCATAGCTTTAACAAAACTATGTTAAAGATCACAAAGAAAATAAAGAATGGAATGCGTGCTTTTATCCGGCGGGACGATTAAAATTCGCAGGACGTGAGGCTACGAGTAGGACCCTGAAAGCTTGGACAAAATGCAAAATGCACCACTACCTTCGTAATTGTAGGATTTCTCTCTCATGTCACCACTCTTAAAGTATAATCCGCATTAGATTGAATCTTCTTGAAAATCTATGAAAAATCACACTTGTACTTTTCCATGATTTTACATGAGCTAGTTTTTAGCTCCTAAGGGATTGGAAGCTTTAAAAGGTTAAAATAAACATTTATTCATCATGGCGTCGAGTAGACCAAGATGGAAAAAGCTGACGGAGACAGCCTTGGCCGGCAACCGGCTGTAGAGCTTATGATGATGATGATGAGTTTTCAGCTTCTAAAGGATTGGAAGCTTTGAAATGTTAAATTAAACATTTATTCATTATTTGTAGCACATAACTCTCATGTGGTAAAGAGTAAGAAGAATTATATGATTCTCACTACAAAAATTTAAATTATCTTGTCTGCGCGTTCTCTTAGATGCCGATGTTTTAACCCTAAAATTCACTGAATGAATATTCACGATATTTTCATGAAATTTTTTCCAGAGAGTTTTTGATAATATTGGTGACAATATCCGTACTGAAATTTTCTCCTTTACATTTTTGATTTTTTTTTGCTTTTTATTTCACTGCTAAGATCGCTGTATGTCATCTCAATGGATTCTCCATGGTAACTTACATAAGGGTATACCTTACTTCCATGATCCTAGGAGACGTTGTTTACTAATAAAAACCGTAAAAGGGACTTTTAAAACACCCTTACAATCCGTTTCCAAATAAACGAAGTCTAATTCAGTCAATTCCCTGTTAATAGACTCGTAAAATTGTTAGCCAAGCATCATTTTGTAGGAATAAATGAGGTTTTTAGAGGCGTTGTAAATGAATAGGTCAAAGTAATTGTCTCAGTAATTTTTCTCATTACATTGTAGTTAAAGAGAAAATTCCCTACTGTTGAAATAGTGTGTTATAGAATCTTTTAAAAACCTTACTTATACATTATTTTCGGAAACCCCTTTCAGCAACAAATGTTTAGATGGAAAATGTAACCTTTTCTTAATGATACATATTTTAAACCATATAGTAGGTAATTAGAAAGTGAATTTCACAGTAGAATTTCTCAAGAAATATATGTAAATTTGTAAGTAACAAGTTATTGAAACAGAAATATTATTAAATTAGACTAGCTGGTTTGACCCGGCAAAGCCGCGTCTTACCAGCTAGATTACGCGCCTTTGGCGCCGATGCGAGCTTCGCTCGTTACTACCACACGCTTGCAGCGCAGTTAAATTTTTTATAATTTGTTACTTTTTTAAGCTGCATCGTCAGCGCTAAACTGTTCAATATTTTCAATCAAATTGTAGGTTTTTCTAACCACAACTAATTTATTCTTATGCGTCATCCGAAGAGAAAGAAGTAATACTTTAATTAAACCTGTACCAGTATTTTTTTATATAAATCCAATATGCCTAGTAGGTATCCTGTTGCGATAAATCTAGTAAAACGTCAAAAAATTGAAGTTTGATAGTTTCAAAGTAGATTTTCTTCACACTCTTTAAAAGACGTTTTACCTGTGTTGGTAAAAATATTAACTGAAAACAATGGGGCAAATTGAAAAAAGTTTCTAATTTAAAAATGGAATGCTTTGAAGGAACGTGACACATTTTTGGCTCATCTAGGGTTGGAAATCTTTCGATCAAGACCGAGTTTGTCAAAATCGGTTCAGGGGTTCGGGCTGGCGGCCGGTCGAACGGAACCTCCCCATAGAGTTAACATGGGGGCAAAACGAAAAAATTGTATAATTTAAAAATGGAAGGTTTTCGAGGAACGTGTTATATTATTGGCTCATCTAGGGGTGGAAAGCTTTCGATCAAGACCGAGTTTGTCCAAATCGGAACGGGGGTGCGGCCTGGCGGCCGGCCGAAAAAAAACCCAAATTATTTTAATATATAAGAAGATGGCAGTTTATAAAAAGTGTTATTATATTACATTTTTGTTAGTGAAAAGTAAGGTGAATAAGGAAATATTTTCCGTTTTTATTAGTTTAACTGATTTAGACTACCATATTTGTATACAGTTTTTAAAAGAAAAAATAACAGAAAAAGCTGAAAAAAAGATACAATAACCAAGAGTAAAAAATATAAGTATTTTAAAAGTAATATTAATTAGGCACTAAACATATCCTTATTTCAATTTTAATTATGTGATTCGATTTCGAAACTCAAACAAGAAAGAACTTCAACCAAACGCCAATATAACTTCAAAAATAAAGCTCGTTCGCAACTTTTTAATAATATTTATAATTTTGTATTAATATTAAAATAGTTTATAAAAATATGAATAACCTTTTTCATAATGTTAACCTCCTTTACAAACAAGCTACTTCCATTCGTTTTGATAGAAATTAGAACGCGAAATAGCAATATTGTTATATTAAAATATTAAAAAACCCATAAAGAACGACGTCCTTTCTCGGTTCATAACCGCGTTTCAAATCAGAGTGCTTTTCTCTGTTTGCGAACATCCCCACACGAGACGGTTCACATAATTGCGTTTACAAACATCCATCGGTCCCCCTTGATCAATTCTTCCGGGGGTTTCCGTGCATGCACGACAGGCACGCTTCCTTTTCTTTCCGTCCAGGAAAAAGGGACAATTTGCGGGAAAACAAGCAATCAACTGCGGTGATGAATGCGAGATTGGCCATTTATTATCTTTCCCTGGGCCCCATTGACGAAGAGGGCCGAGCCTTTGTGGTGGGGGCAAGACGAAGAGCAAAGAAACCGTCGTCTTTGAAAGGTGGACTCTCCGGCTGTGACGTATATCGCTGTTGATGAGTTGTGGGGGGGGATGAGTTGGTGGACTTTAAACTCGCTTAATCAGTGTCATGAATATTTATGGAAGTCAGATAGGCCGTAGTACAAACTACAAACGGAATCGTGTATGACCAGGATATGGTCAGCTCAAACATGAACATAAACTGACTCTGGTTTACTGGGAGGGTAAGTTATTCATGGAAAGGGAATGTTGCATGGTAGCGATTTAATGGAAACTCAAATGGATTCACTAAATACTACAATTTTATACTTGGTTTTTACTAAGCGGCAAATCCCTATGGTTGTCTGTGGACATTATTCTTCTAAAATTAAGCATGAGTTAATTCTTTCAGTATAATTTCAGAAAAAAAAACTTATTATTTCAGTATAAGAATTGATTTGTCTCAGACCGAATCCCTTTAACGTGGGTGGTACATGATGAATAACACATAACAAAGGTCAATGAAACAAATATTTAAATAATATCAGAAATAAGGAAGTTGCATGTGTCAGATTTTCATAAACATTCAAGTGTTCCGTATGTTTTTTTTTGTATGGTAAACTTAAAACTCTTATGACAGATATTAAACCCGTAATTTAAGACACCCTGTTTGCCACCCCTGTTTATACAAATACAAAATACAAAAAAATACCTAGTCAATTTTTCAAATAAGTGTGCAAGTAATTAAATAATTTAATTTAAAAGTCGAGGAGAAAACACGTGACTGAAAACGCGAAGTGTGTTTTCATGTGAAGTGACGCAGAATTCCATCGGACCAAATTGGAATCAAAATTGGTCTATGTTCTAGTTTCTAGACTTCTAGTGACGATCCGAAATCCAAGGCAAAAATTTAAGTAAATTAATTAATTTAATAACTTTTTTGTTTCAAAACAATTCCCATTCCTTCAAAATGCCCTCTTTAATACTTCAGATTTTTTTACCCAGTAGTTTCGCCTGTAGAGAGTTTTAAAGTAGGTATGCTATTTTAAAACCACCCTGTACATTTTCATGTTTCTTTACAGTTCGTAGCCAATGTGGTGTGACGTCACACCACATGGAATTCTTAGCGTTTTCGCGCGCTTCGAAAAAGACGATTTTTGCTTATTTTTTTTTGCAATCGCAAATTTCTCAATCGGCCTCAAATTTTGTGTAGTTGCTTATTTTTGCATGAAGAATTGATTTTAAAAAAAATCATGCAACTTCCTTATTAAGATAATTAATCCCGTTGAACTTAGCAATAGGTTATTGTAGTATAAAGCAAGGGCACTTATCTTTGACAAAGGCTATGTACTCTCTAAAAAGTTCTTTTTATAAATAAAAATTTATTGAAAACACATTTTCCTCAGAAATTGTAGGAACTAGTTCATTTATAATGATTTAGGTCTCTTAATGTAAAGTCGTACCTTTTGCCCCGATTACAGCCTCATTTGTCCTTTTTTTAACTAGAACATCCATTTTCTCCTTCTCTTCAATGTTATGACAAGATTTTTTTACAATACGTTTACTCCATGTTTATACTCTTTTTCAAAAAACTCAAATAAGTAGGTCAATCAATAGGTAACTCGGTCAACCAACCAAGAAGGATCCAATACCAATATCTATTTGCACACTTCGAGTCCAATTCAGGACCGTCTTATGCTTTCTTAATTTTTTTGTACCACCTCAGACTAAAACTTTGGAATAATCTGCCCCTAGGAGCATTTTATAAATCTGTCATTTCTCCATCAAATATGAAAACAACGACTAGGATTAATCAATTCAATGTTTGATAATATTAAATTATTTATTTAATTCCCATTTATACGAGTGTATAAAAAGGATATACTCAATTTATTACTTTTCTTAACTTTTTGTGTAATTGTTATCAATCTTGAAAAACAATTAAAAATGTCTCCGGAAACCTATTTTTAAGTTTATTAAAAATAAAACTTGTTTTTCATAAAATTTTAGGATTTGTTTCAAAAAATCGTTGGGTACTGATGCGATGTCCTTTATCCTTAAACTATCTGCTTCAGTACCTTCCACTAATTTGACTAGTCTGAGAGCGTCTGACTTAAATTAGAAAGTGAAATGTTAATTTCTAGTGGAAAGCAGTAAACAAAGTCGTGCAGAGTAACTATTCTAAATGAAACTGTTTGAATTTAACCAAAACACATCCTTACTGTTGAAATGAATTTTCTAGAGCTTGTGACATTGCTGACATTTCCCTTTCAAAAAGAACTTTTAGAGGGTACTAGAGAAACACAATATGTGAGATGTAATGAAAACCTTTCTCTCTTTTAGTAATGAAGGTATACAAGTAAAAATTTTAAATTATGTTTTATGAAAGTTTATTGTGTATGGTATTTTAATCTATCCAATAAAAAATACATGCAAAGTTATTCCTAAAAGGGTCTTTGAGTTCATAAGAAAAGTAATATTTTTACTAAAGCATATTATATGCAGGGAAGCATATTTTAAATTTTTTTTTTTTTATTACTCTTACTAATAACTTAAAATCATTTTACATTGATTTTCATTTGTCTCTCTAGAGGTGGTTTTAGACCTTACAAATCACATTAAGAGAATAAAAAAGCTGGTTACATTGGGAAGTTTTTACTTTTTGTCCAATTTAACCGTAACTGATAGAGATTAACTCCTCTACTCTATATCATTGTTGTCCGCATTTCTCAAAATATCTTCAACCAAGTGTGGGAAACAAGTTATCCACGGCTTCTTTTCCCAAGTGCCCACCGGGTAGTGCAAAAAACATAACTTGTTTAGTTATAACTATAGTAACATAGTAAAACATAGCAACTTTAACATAGTAAAATAATAACTAAGTATTTCCTATTTTGATAAAAACTGAAGAACATTGAAACTTGTTAAGAAACTTTACATCCTGTTACCATCCTATTCAGAGTTACCAACAACCCTAAATTTCAACCATGATAAATAACTCCCATTTCTTTTTTTAAAAAAGTCAGACCAAACGCAACGGTCAAAAAAAAAAATTTTTTTTTTTCGAACTCTGAAACTTTTATCTGGAACAAGAATCTATAGAAGTGAGAAGAAGCGGGGGAGCATGGATCGAAATTTGGCGTGATTGCTATCATTTCGAATCTTCCCCAAAGCGTTTTTCGGCGTTGTTCTAAAGTCGAAGCAAACGATATTTCACCTAAGAGCGGCATTTGCGGACGAATATTGATGAAAAAATGGTGCTCGGTGGAGGTCATTATTATTGGCCAAAATATCGATTTGGCATTTTCATTTTCGTGTAGGCATGAACAAATGCCGCTTTCCATCTTGTACAAAGGAGATAGATGAAGTTTTGGGGGTGTCATGTATCGTTTGTGATGCTACTTAGGGAAGTCTAAACGCCATCAGTGTTCTTTCGGCAAAAATAGATAGATGCATCATAATTTTTAAGAATTTTTTTCAGCGGTTATTTAGTGGCGTGCGTTTTATCATGCTTCTTGGTAATAAATTTTCATCTGCCACTTATAAAAGTGTTTCTCGAAACCATTAGACTGCCTCGAATATCGATCCAAAGTTCTTTAATAAACGCACTGCTGATCTGCTGTAGGAAGCTTAAAGCACTCAGAGAAAAACCTTTTCATACTTAAATTCTTAATATGAATGTAATTTTTTTCAACAAAAACATTCTGTTGATAAGTATTTCATTTAGGTAATTTCATTGCGTACAAGTAGGTATATATATTTAACCATTTTGTAAATAAATGTTTCACAGTGTTTCGGAAAGCTTTCTGTATTAAATACAAACAACGTTACATAAAATGTTTTATTCGGTTGTTTAAGATGCAAATGAGATGTTTTGCTTTATGATACAGAATTTGTCAAGAAAGTGTAAATCCCCAGCTCCTTCATCCATTCTTTGGTTTGAGATTTCTCTTTTCTTTAGTAAATGGCCTAATTAAATACTTTGTTTATGAATACACGACTGTCGTGAAAATTGAAGCAGAGAGGGAAATATATAATTACTTTAGGGCATTTGAAGCTATTCGATCATGCATGAGTTAAACAACTATATACTATTTACTTCAACTTACGAAAAAACTTACAAAACAATAACATAAGGGGCTACAGCCCGCTCTCTTTGATTTTGTATACATTTTCTTGTATTAGAGTTGAAAATAACTAAAAATCCTTATAAATTAATACTTTATTTAACTTTGCTAAATAATAGCAAAAAGTAAATGTGGGTATAGTGGCCACTGACTACCTAGTATAGCTGTTGAGGTCGCCGATGTTGTCTTTGACTGCCTAAGGTGCGATCTAATGTTTTTTCATTTTTGCACTTCATGGACACGACAACAACAGCACCTAGTAACAACCTAGTTGACAAAATTTAAATAATCAGAGCTAGAGCCATCAAATCACGTTGAAATTCTTAATATACAGAAAAATTATGTCAACTGGGAAGAAATATAAAAAAACGACATTACCACAGATCAGCATTAGAAGGAAATTTAAGTCTGAATGTGACACCGTCACCATAGACATAGATTCTGCTTATTGAATCGCGTAAGGTGGCAACAATTTGGTGCAGAGGAGAGGAGGGTATTATGGAATAGTCGGGTAATATGGAATACCGAAGTTTCAGCCCTCTCACAAACTGCTATCACATGAGAATACCATGAAAGACTTAAGAAGGACTCCCATGATATAATGCATAAAGAGTTAACTTCTTGTTGTTGACGTAAAAGCCGCTGCAAAACAAAGTGTGTTTGGGGATTTTCGAAAGTTTTTGTCGGTAAAGGTTCAAACATCTTAACCTACCAGTAATTATGAGGTTTAAATTTTGTTGTTAAGCATAATGTTCACTAAAAGAATAATAGTTTCTTATGCTATATAATAGTTTTTTAGCTATCAGTCTTTTATCCGACAGTAAAACGGTTCACAATCCAAGATGGCGTGTCGGGTATTATGGAATACTAGGTATTCCATAATAATCCACTTAATGCCATCAACTGAAGAACCGGAAAACAAAGATACTGAATGTATCTTTTGTAACGGAAAATTCTCCAAAAATCAACGAGGAGAAATTTGGATTCAATGCATTAGTTGTTCTCTATGGGCTCATTATGACTGTACTCGAGCAGAGAAAGGAGATTATGTTCGTGAATTTTGTTAATAGACTCAACAACAAAACTATTTGAAAGTAATTTTATAAATATTGTGTTTATAGTTAAAAAATTACTATGTTCTCCGAAGTCTAATCAGTTTTTCAATAGTTGTAAACAACTATTCCATATTACCCTCCATTCGTTACTTTTTTTTAAAGTACCTTTTTTCATAACAACAAAATAATTAATGTTTTATTTCACCATTGACACTTCATTATCTTTAGTTATAGTATGCACTTAAAACGATTTTGTGGTCTTTTCTTTAATTATTTTTTTAAATTTCTTTTCTTTATTATTATTATTATTATTATTATTATTATTATTATTATTATTATTATTATTATTATTATTATTATTATTATTATTATTATTATTTATGTCATAGTGTATTGTTTCAGCTTTAATAATATGTGCTTAAAAAGGGGCTGGGAGTAAACTGAGCATGGTGATCAGACATTTTTCAGTGAATGGTCAAGTGTTGTACCTTGGACCTAAGGGGAGCATTGTACCTTGGACCTATCCAAAGTACACTTAACTACCTTGAGTTACTAAAAAGTCACTATACTGACTTTTATTACATTGCTATTTTGATTTTGAAAGCAGGGCAGGATTTAGTTTCATGACTAAAACTAATTTTAAGTGAAATCTAGTAAACATCTTTTATCCTAATAGAGCATTCGCACTTGACGTCACACTTGACGACGTGGAGGACAGGCAACAACGTTGCTAAGGCTGTTGTTCACCCCTTGCTACAATAGCTCCAATAGAAACATTCGCACATGACGTCACACTTGAAGACGTGGATAGGCGTGGAGGACAGGCAACAACGTTGCTAAGGTCCGAGTCATGTGATTGAAAATGCTCTATATTATTTATAATTTGGAGTCTTACATTGAATTGAACTGATGAATATTGATTGTCTTGATCTAGATATTCATTAAATCAAGATTTCTATATTTTTGTTTATTTTGCTTGTTTGTCATATTTAGAGGAATCATGTCAGTGGAACTAATGTAAAATGTTTCTGAATAGTTTAAAAATATTTTTATAAAACATAAGCCATCAGTTTTTAATAAAACAAAAAGCAGTTTTGAAGATTACTACCAACAACTCATCCAGCAACTTTTCAAAACTTGACCGGGCCGAAAATAGTACTGAACAATAAAATCAAAACCCTTTAGAACCGTATCCAGTGAAGTCACTTGAAGCGTATCTTTTCAATTTCATAGATTGGATTTTATTCTTTTCTTTTTTATCTTAGCACGACTGCAGACGTACTTTGTATGTAATGAGAGGCCCTGGGATTAAATTCAGTCTCTCAATTTTCGTTATTCGGTATTAAACTTCGTTACCTACCTGCCTCCGAACCTGTACATAAACCCCTCCTTCGAGTATCCCGCCTTGTTTACGAGTTGGTATTGTGAGCACTTGGGCCGAATTGAAAAGCTAAGCTTCTTTTCCGAGGAAAGCGCGTCTAAAAATGGAAAAACGCCGCCGCATTGGCTTATTAGCGTAAAAGTCTTGTTTCAAAGTGGCGGTTACTATACAGGTAGGGATGATTGAGTGTGATTCTATGTGTGGATTGATAGGAATGAAGTATCCTTTGACATTTTCGATGTTTACCCCTAGTTTAAAACCCAATTTTCTAGGGGCGTTGTAAAAGTTAAATATATCAACCTTCTTTAGCAATGTTTTTATGGGTTCGGAGTAATAGATTGATATTTAAAAAACTATCCAAAGAAAGAAACGATAAAAATAATGTTAATAGTTTCTTAAGAACGATAAAATATTTTTATGTACATTTTAATAAATAAGTAAAAAAAAAATGAATACATAATGGGTGATTCAAAACTCACAGAGCAAAAATGATAAGTGGTGTAGACTAGACTACACAAATACAATTCAGAATTGAACTGGCCATGGGGTCTACGAAGCAATTCTAAAGCTTTACGTCTAGGAAGCGGACAAAAGTTGCCAAAAGCAACTGAAAATAGATTATTGCGACAAACGGTTGGGTGTCGATATTAAATTCCAGTGCCAATTATCATGTTTCAACATATTAATAGATGTTTTATTATATATTTTATTAAATGAGTTATTTAATACATTAATAGATATATTTAACGTTCACTCACACAACACAGAGGGTAATAAACCTCTATATAATTAAAAATAATTATCTAAAACTAAATACTATGTACTAACATTTTCTAATGTAATTCATCTACACTTAGAGTCATCAAAAATTAGCACCTTTTTTTGTTATTAAAAAAATACTTATTGAAACAAACTTCTGTACCTTGAATTTCTGTTTTTACTTCCGTTACGCGTTATCATCACCTTTATTTCAGCCAATTTCACCGATTATATCGGTTTTCGAGCTCTACTGTAATCGATATTTTAATTTTACCTACTATTTGCCGCCAGTCCAATAAGCAAATGAGTCACTCTCTCTGCACCCATTCTTCAAATATTCATCCCTTTTAAAGTATTTTCCGCTCAGAAGAACTTCCAGCATAGAAATAAGGTTAAAATCACTAGAAGCAAGGTCCAAGTGGATAATCAAAAGTTTCAAATCTGAAGAGTAGTAAACACATGGTGGTGTGATGGCGGGTATTGTCAGAAAGAAGTCCCATTCCCACAGAAAACATTTTTAGCCTTCTGTTTTGAGTGGATATCCGTAGTTTTCTTAGTGACTCGCGATAACACTTGGCATTTGTCTTAGTGTATTTAAATCTAACAAAAAGAACACGATAAGATCCCATAAGACGGCTTATTTAGTGTGTATTCAGTGACTACCGGGATGTCAGGCGACAAAAGTGATCATAATGGAAATTCTAGAGCTTGTTTAGCAATTGTTTAATTATGGGGATAGCAAGTAGTGCGAAGAGAGTGTAATAGGAAACAGAGGGACTAGAGCTTACGAGACAAGAAGTAGTAGTATTTATTTTTTCCCATAAATACTACTGTTTTTTTTTATGACTAAAGGGTCATTCCATGTCAAATCAACCAATGGTCCGAACCGTTGGGTCTTAGATTTTCGCAATTTTTTGTATGCTTGTTGTACTCATCTGTAGGAGTATAACAAGACCAATTTCAGATTTTTAGGGGCGGTAGTTTTTGAGAAATCGACTTTTAAAGAGGCAAAAATCGAGCGATTTTGAAAAAACATGACATTTTTAAACAGCTGATGCTCAAAACCTATTTGACCCAAAATCATGAACAAGGTGTTGTTTTCTTCTGTTTTAAACAAGCTTTCTAATTATGTAAAGCATAATAATTAAAAAAATTTTTTTGAATAGTTTTTTTTAATTTGAAAAATATTTGTTTTGCTAGCAAAAATACATCCCCCTTCGATTTTTTTTAAAAAAATATATGTTATAAAGAAGCTATCCAACTACACCTGTGCAAAATTTCAGAATGGGACCGCCATGGGTTCTTGAGAAAAAAAATATTTTGTAAGACGGGAATTTGAAAAAAAATCGTTTTTCGTGTTGAAACCCTATAAAAACTTGAAATTTTTCTGTTATCATGTTAAACTAACTGGTTGAGACGCTTAAAAACTACATATATATTTAATTTACAATAATTATGAAACAATATTTCGCTATCTATAGCAATATTGGGTGGTAAAATATCTACAGGGTGTTTCAAAAGTCCATGTCACTGCTTTTATTTGGAACCAAAATATCTCCTAGGGTCATGGAAGTAAGGTGTACCCCTAGGTAATTGACCATGCTGAATCCATTGAAATGGATTACAGCGCCCCTAGCGGTGAAAAACTAAAGTTTAAAAAATTAATTAAAAAACTAAAAGAGATAGAAGAAATACTTCAATGAGAAAATATTTGCCAATATCATGACAAATGCATAAGAGCAAAGTTTTATAAAAATATTTCAAATATTCGAAGAGATGTTGAAACCCTATAGAAAATTGACCTTATTTTGCAACATTATTAAGCTATCTGATTGATACACTTAAAAACTGCTAATATATTTAATTTGCAATCAATATGAAACATACGTTACAATCGATATGAAAACTGACCATTACAATGAAAACTAAAAAATTAAAAAGCACATTTCTGAAAAAACAGATATATTTAAAAATAAAAGTCTTTGTATTGAATTCACTTTCAATCATGATCTTTAAGTTTTTCTAAGAGGAGATCTGGCACCTATTAAGAGATGTAGCCTTGCTTAAGATATAAATGTTTTATTTTATTTAGCTTTAATATTCAATAAACAGTTATTTTTAAAGAGTCAGTTTAGTTATTTTAGTAGTTTCAAAAATTTAAAGAGAGATAGAGAGAAAACGTCTTTAACTTTGTAAATTTTAAATAGTACTTGCAATACACATTTCATTTGTAACATGTCATAAAAATTGTTATATACTTACGATACCACGGCGATTACAGGCTTTTAATACTGATGGAGTCCTTTCCCATTAAAGAGGAGTGTGTATATTAGAGTTCACGGGCCCAACTGGCCGTAGTTTGGACTCAAGTGAATTTCAGAAAGAAGCCTCCTTCTTTGGGCCCGAGGTTTTTCGGAAAAACAAAAAAAGTCTGTGGTTCCTGGTATCTGATTGGTAGTCTGGGGTGTGTGGCTGGGATTGTTTGTTTATATTAAGTGTGAGGGTCCCTCCCCCTCCACAGTTTTCAACCCGATGCCCGAAGAACAAGATCTTGAAAGTGACAGGACAAGGATCATGACCGCATTAATAAAAAACGGTGAGACAGCTCGCTTAAGGGGTGAGAAAAACCCTAATTTTTACTAGGAAAAACAAGAAAACTCCTATAAATTTTATATGAAACTGGGCTAAAATTTTCCAAAGATTCAGAATCCGTTTGAAGTATTCTGCTATCTTAATTAGTTAAAATTTTGCATCTTTTGAACCCACAGGGTCTAGTACCCGGTAGGGGAGAAGGATATATTCTCATCTTGTGGCGGAGTGTGCCGGCCCCCACTGTTTGGATTCAGTGGTTGATGGTTTCCTGCTGAATCATCCAGAAATCGTGAACTATAAATGGGACCTGATTATCACCAGACACCTCCAAAAAAGGGATGTAATCGCGCCGAAAGCGAATTTTGAGGAGTAGGGAATCTAATGGAGACAAAGGCATGATAATATCTCTTCGAATATTAAAGATATTTTTGCGAAACCTTTTTCTATGCATTTGTCATGATATTGGCAAATATTTTCTCATTGAAGTATTTCTTCTATCTCTTTTAGTTTTTTAATTAATTTTTTAAACTTTAGTTTTTCACCGCTAGGGGCGCTGTAATCCATTTCAATGGATTCAGCATGGTCAATTACCTAGGGGTACACCTTACTTCCATGACCCTAGGAGATATTGGTTCCAAATAAAAGCAGTGACTTGGACTTTTGAAACACCCTGTAGATATTTTACCACCCAATATTGCTAAAGATAGCAAAATATTGTTTCATAATTATTGTAAATTAAATATATATGTAGTTTTTAAGCGTCTCAACCAGTTAGTTTAATATGATAACAGAAAAATTTCGAGTTTTTATAGGGTTTCAACACGAAAAACGATTTTTTTCAAATTCCCGTCTTACAAAATAGTTGGATAGCTTCTTTATAACATATATTTTTTTAAAAAAAATCGAAGGGGGATGTATTTTTGCTAGCAATAAAAATATTTTTCAAATTAAAAAAAAATATTCAAAATTTTTTTTTTAATTATTATGCTTTACATAATTAGAAAGCTTGTTTAAAACAGAAGAAAACAACACCTTGTTCATGATTTTGGGTCAAATAGGTTTTGAGCATCAGATGTTTAAAAATGTCATGTTTTTTCAAAATCGCTCGATTTTTGCCTCTTTAAAAGTCGATTTCTCAAAAACTACCGGCCCTAAAAATCTGAAATTGGTCTTGTTATACTCCTACGGATGAGTACAACAAGCATACAAAAAATTGCGAAAATCTAAGACCCAAAGGTCCAAAATTGTACTTTTTTTGGTTGATTTGACGTGGAATGACCCTAAACGGTCTGTCTTTTTGGGTACACTCGTGTATTAATGCTAATAAAAAACGTAAACAACAACTTTCTGTGGTTAATAATAATAATAATAATAATAATAATAATAATTAATAATACCGATTTTTAACCCCATAAACCAAAGCTCCCAGTGAGCACACATGTACCATTTTCGTCCTATCTTCGTCGACTTTGTCGCGGATTTGTAGCGACTACGTTTACTTCGAGAAATTTCAAAAATGGGATGTCAAATGTTGGCATAAAATGAACGTATTCAGGCTCATCCCTATTAAAGCGAAAAGTTTCAAAAATTGTACGTAAAATGTTGCCCAAAAATGGACGTATTTGGGCTCATCCGATTTATGACGAGAAATTTCAAAATCTGGATGGCAATTGTTGCCCTAATCTGTACGTAATTCGGCTCATCAATTTTAGGAAGAAAAATTACCAAAACGGTTCATCAAATGTTGTCATAAAGGGGATGAAATCTGGATATCGCTTTTAAGACGAGAAATTACCAAAAATTGCTTTTTAGTAAATGTCAATTGTTGCCCAAAAGTGGACGTATTGGGCTCATCCAAGTTAAGGCGAAAAATTTCCAAATCTGGATGGCAATTGTTGCCCTAATCTGTACGTAATTCGGCTCATCAATTTTAGGAAGAAAAATTTCCAAAACGGTTCGTCAAATGTTGTCATAAAGGGGATGAAATCTGGATATCGCTTTTAAGACGAGAAATTACCAAAAATTGCTTTTTTTCGAAATGTCAATTGTTGCCCAAAAGTGGACGTATTGGGCTCATCCCAGTTAAGGTGAAAAATTTCCAAAACCGGACAGCAAATGTTGTCCTAACCTGATCGTAATCAGGACATTCCTATTACGAGAAAATGCTCTGTACAAAAAAGAAGAAACGCTACAGCTCAAACTCTACTGTTTTATTGTCTCAAAAACCTAGTGCTCATGCTGTGATTACTTTTTTGAATTTAGTCTTGGTCTTTGTTAGATTTCTACTCATGCAACTATTTTTTATTTTCCATTAAATCTTTTTTAATAAAATAAATTTTATTTATAATTATCGAGTGTGCCAATTCATTTCAGTGCATTTCAGGTGGAGATTCTGAAGAAAATGGGTGGAGGAAGTGCAACCATTTTGTTAACTGGAATTATTGACAAAAGTCTCAATCTTCTGCATAAAACAGACATGGATGGACAATTATGAAATGCATTATGTAGCAAGTAAGGCCGTAATACAGCTGCTTTTAACCAACCCACTACATAAAACGAACGTACCTGCCTTATATTTAGCAAGTTTTCTAAGTTTGATCAAATATTTCGGTTTGCCAAAAAAAAATTAAAATGGAAAACTTGCTAAATATAATGCAGATATACGTTTATTTTATGTAGCGGGTTGGTTAAAAGCGGCTGTAATACGGGCGTCAAATGCATTTCATAACTGTCCATGTGTGTCTGTTTTATGCAGCGGATTGAGCCTTTAGTCATCGGAGGGCTCTAAATGGGATGTAAAGAGTACGTAAAGCGTCCCTATTTCGTACTAAAACCGTACGTCTGGTTTATGTAGCGGATTGAGCCTTTAGTCATCGGAGGGCTCTAAATGGGATGTAAAGAGTACGTAAAGCGTCCCTATTTCGTACTAAAACCGTACGTCTGGTTTATGTAGCGGATTGAGCCTTTAGTCATCGGAGGGCTCTAAATGGGATGTAAAGAGTACGTAAAGCGTCCCTATTTCGTACTAAAACCGTACGTCTGGTTTATGTAGCGGATTGGGACTGAAGTCATCAGAGCGCTCTAAATGGGATGTAAAGAGTACATAAATCGTCCCTATTTCGTACTAAAACCGTACGTCTGTTTTATGCAGCGGATTGGAATTTTTGACATCGGACTGATCTAAATGGGATGTAAAGAGCACCTATAAGAGACGAAATTCGTCCTTAATGAAACGTATTCGCTACATATGTAGCGAATACGTCCCAATTAGGTAAACTCTAAAGCAGAAATTGGTACTCTTTTTGTACCATTTTTGTCGCGGCGATGTAAAAGGTGGTGACATCGCTACAAAAAAACTACCAAAAGTTGAGGTATTCGCGATGTAGCGATTTCGTAATCTGGACGTATTCGCTACGTACTGTGCTCACTGGGCTGCGTTTCAATATTTTCTATGTAGCGCGTACACACTTCATGTAGTACAATACAATAATTCAAAGCATTATAATATTATTGAAGACTGATTTCAGTTCCAAGTATTATATCATTCCTCCAACAAGAATTTTTTCGAAGAAATCTGGTTTGGAAAATATACTTTTGCCCTAAAACGTGACAAGGATTTTCATTCATTTAAAACCCCAAAGCGGGAAAGGATTGGAATGCAAATGCCTTAATTTAGCTTTAGAATATTTCGAAGTAGGTCAAGATACTTGAAAATCTTTCAGAAGCCAGATACTTTTGTTATTGTTTTTAGGAACACAAAAACGTATCCAAATCATGACTCTTCTGCATGAATTCGGAAATCAATACACTTACATACTTTTAAAGTAAATATTTTTTAAACCTTCTATTTTTTTTAAGGGAATGACACATCAAAAACACAGACGTCTTTCGTCTTAATATCTCTGAAGTTTTTACAATATTTTGAAATATATTAATAAGGGTAAATCTTTCGAAGAAAGGATGTTCCTCTAACATACTCTTTTAATAAAAACAGTAAAATCTTTTGCTTTTAGAGTGCTTTACTTTTCATTCTTTTATCAAAAACTTTATGATTATCCATGAAATGAAAAACTTTATAAAAGAAACTAATTTTTACGTCAAGAGGCAGAGTTTTGAACTGTCAAAATATCAAAAATAAAAAAAACCACCTATGTGTTATACTTAATAGCTTAATAAGTTCTTATGTATATTTTTACCCCTTAAATTTTACATAATATTATGATAAAATCAAACATTTATATTGTACTTTGTTATGTTATGATCAATATTTTGAAATATTTTACAAAATTCGGAATATTTTATATGCCAAGTAAATTTATATTTACAAAATATTGATGGTTTACTTTTAACTGTAGGAGGTTTGCATACAACTATGTCCTCGGATAAGTTCATCGCCCCAATTCTCTAACAACCTGATTGAAAATTTTCTCACATTTCTATGCATACAAATAATCCTTAGTGCTTTGTGCTAAAAGAGCTTTCTGTGACATAATGGGCACCTTTGCCAACAGCTGCAACTGATAAATTCCCGATTGTTCATGCATATAAAGGATTCTAGAACCTTATTTTAATAATTCATAGTCTCAGTTGTGATAAAGCCCTAACTTTGATCGAAGGAAGCAATATTAGATGTGTTGAACTTGGGAAAGAACTTTCTTGTGGCTCATTTCGGGTGTAAAAGCTCGTATTTATCCTATCAATTCTGTTGTGGAACTTCAAATTTATAGAGGGCTTATATTCTCGAAATTGAGAGAGATCTAATAAAATGAAACTGGTATTGTGTAGAATAGTCCTGTATAAAGAAGTGTCATACCCTTGGAAGATTCGGGGTGTTATAAAAATTCCTTTCAATAAGAGAAGAGATTATATGAATACGTTTATCTATTTTTCGTGTCATTTTGAAATATATCTTAAGATATTTTTATGTTTTAACGTCCAATTGTAAGATATCTATTTAGTAGGCAATTTATGTATTTATTAATATTGAATTTTATACGCTAAAAACTTTTAACCATAAATAATACTTAGGCCAACAAGAATGTTTAACACATAAACACATAAATAAATGCATTTGATTTTAGCTTTAAATTAAAACTTCGTGTTTGATTATTTGATAATTATTACAATTTATACATAGGTTTTTATAAATAACTACCTGATACGCCCGCCCTTGCATGGGTGGAGTGTATTAATTTATTTTTTAAAAGAGACCTAAATTTAAAATTTTTATGTATAAATTATCTATCACTTGATATGTGTATTAATTTATTTTTTAAAAGAGACCTAAATTTAAAATTTTTATGTATAAATTATCTATCACTTGATATGTGTATAAAATTCTTTCTTCAAATAACGGAAACTCTGTACTTTGAGGAATTGTCAGTTTTTTCTTTTTCTATCAAAGGATAAACTTTCCATTATTTGAAGAGACTTCAGAGTTCGCTTAGCTTAGTTAAAAGATAGCCTTTATAAAGTTTAGCTCTAATCATAGATCCGAATGATATCGTGACGTCATTAACATAAATATTATGATATTAGCAATCACGAAACATCTTGACTTACTTAAATTTATTTTTTAGTGAGAATTTCATTAAATCAATTCTTTTGTAGAAGAATTCACGAAACAAAACACGTTTTCTAAGCATACGAAATATTTTCGTTGAGGTAACAACGGAAAACACACTGTAAAAAGAAGATTTTTTTCACATTGAACACTCTTTCTTATGTAAATGATGCATGGTGCTCTATTTTAGAGTTAAAATTCTTTAGCATAGAAATCCGTAAAATGTGAAATATTATTCATCTTGGGATCTTCAAAATACGTGATAAGACTTCCGCTCTTTCCACGTCATCTGAGAAAGCATTTAAAAGTTCCATCCCTTGGTGTCAGCAGTCGATAACGAACTTTTCACAACTCTTTTAGTAAGACGTGACAATGCATGCCAAAAAATGTCCTCCAAGGCCACGATGAAGTTTCTTTAAGCTAAAACATCTATTTCTATCTGTCATACCTAGTACTATCACGATGCATAATATCGCTCACTATACTTTAAACTGTTTTATTATTTTTAATGGAACGTTTAGATAAAAAAGTTTTTTTAATTTGTTTGCTTTCCCACTATGTAACTTCCAAACTTTTTATACAGGGTTTTTCAACAAGTTCTCCCAAACTCGGCACAGAAAGATTTCTTAGGTGGAGTAGATAAATTTTCCTAAAGATCTATACCTTTACGACGACTTTCATTTTTTGAAATAAGTCACATCACGTCCAATAAAAACTTAATTTTATTTTTAAAATTAATACTTTTTATTTTTCTGGTAATGAAGGATCTTGAATACATTACTGACTGTTTATGTAAAACTTATACCCCATTAGTTGAAAAAGCTAGGTTTCACATCATACAAAATTTTTATTCAGACGATTTGAAACGAACCTGATTATGAAATTATTGTCTAGCTAACCTCAGTAGAAGCCATTTCACTTAATTCAGAGCCTTTCGTAACATACAAAACCAAGTTTCCAATTTTCCCCTTCTTTCTCCATCGGTCTTCTCCGTACTCTTTCTCGGCAAATGTTCAGAAGAAGAAAAAAATTGATCTGCGATTTCGAGCACTTTGAAAACGACCCCTGGATGTGCTCTTCCTCGGAGAAAGCAATAAAAGGAAAAGCTCTGAGTTATTGGCATCAACGTATCAATGAAGAGTTTCCTCGGAGTCTCGATGCTAGCTGTTGCAGTTTAAAATTGCAAATTCTTTTAAAACTGTTGAAAGACATAAAAGCTGTTTCAAATTATTTCCCAGATTGAAGCCGCGGTGCTTTATCCAGGCTCTAGAAAGGTTGGCGGTCTTTGCTTCTGTAGGAGCAACCAAAAAAGGATATTTTTTCCTTAGTTTTCAAAAGACGAAAGAAAGAACTTCACTTAATAAACTGAAAGGGTTCATTTTGAGATAACGCATTGTAGGATGCGGGTCCATTTATTTTTTATATGGAAATTTTAGAAAGTTTGTGGGTAAGCACTAATTTAAATTGTCCATAAGTATTTATGTTCATCCATTTGAGTAAAAATATTTTCTAGTGTGTTTTAATTTCAAATTTAAAAAAAAAAGTTTTTGGGAAGAAAATATCAATAAGATCCTTATGATATTGGTTGTTTTTCAGTTAATAGTTGGTACTGTAAGTATCTCTACTTACTAATTATGCATTTTTAAGTGTAAAAATTAATTGTTATCTTTATATAATACCTCTTTTAATCTAAATTAATAATTATCTCTACATAATTATCATCATAATTTATTACAATTATCTTATACTTTATGAATACAGGTTCTTTAAAAATAATCCTGAAATACGATTTATCAGTTAATTAAATTAAGCTGTTTAAATACATTTAATTGAATCCGCATCACTTTCAAGTAATTTTACTTAATGATCTACTCTCTTATATCCCCAAAATGGAACTTATTTGAAGTATAATATTTCTCTCGGCTGAAGAAAATATTAAATAATAAAGCGATATATTTTCTAAATCAAATCTCAATTTCTATTATATTTTTCTTTACAGCATGTAATCAGTACCTTAATCGCTAATCCTGACTCCTTTAATTAACACAAGCTAGCAGCATATAACAACATTGGTGACTTATTTTATCCAGGGAAAATCAGACAATGGACCCAGTTTGAATTGTTATAGCAAATGGTTTTAATTAACACCCGTAAGCACGTTATTCTGTTCCGACAAGCACTTTCTATTCGTTTAATTAATTTTTTAATTCGAGGAAGAGCCTTGAGACATACGGTTGAAAAGAAACTTGTTTCCCGAGAGCCTTGGGCTAATAATTTGGGTACTATAGGAACTCTTTTTCCCGCGTACACTTTTCTTTGCAGTTTTAGCTGTGTGTAGATTGTTTAATTGGATTAATTACCGAACTTAGAAATCGTTGAAGAGTTCTCCATACAAAATTTGGTTCTAATCTCATTATCAGTCGGTTTCTATTAGCAGCTGTTGGGAAAAGCATTGGGCTAACTGTTTTTTCTCGCTTATCAAAATGGTTTAAAACATCTGTTTGGGATACTCGCATAAAACAAAATACGTATATGTTATTAATACAGCTTAAAATATATTATTCATAATTCTTAATAAAATTCAATGCTTATTAAGATTGATTTGATGAATATTTTTCTATTGCCTAAGTAATCTATGGGTGTTTGGAAATTATTCTAACCGAGGTAAGGATTTAACAAAGTAACGAAACAATATTTGATAGTAACAAAATTTACATTTTCGATAGCTGAATAAAGTGATGCTTACGTTTTGGTTTGTTTACACTTTCCGAATTCATGCTCTTATTATTGTTGTTATAAAAAAAATCATTTGTTGTGAACCAATTAGTTGTATTTGCTGTACTCTGTTGCTGCCGTAAACTCTATTTATTTTAACCGATAAATTTAGTTGGTAATGAATCTCAGCTAGGCTGTACCAGCGTGTATGGCGAGCGAGCGTAGCGAGCACAGGATTGCGAAGCAATCCTAGCAGCTCCCGGGGCGTCAGCAGCTCCCGGGGGTTGGCGAGCGATAGCGAGCAGGGGGCGATAGCCCCCTAGTTAATTATATTACAGATCCATTGACAGTGTGTAGAAAATACGAGTTTTTAATACTAGGATGAATAACATTTTATGTCCTAAATAAGTTTTTGTTATTCCATTCATCCTTTATCTTATTTCTGTAGTCGTAGTTTCATGTTACGGGCAAAGTTATAAATCTAGCGTTATTAATAATGACCGAAGTGAGGCGGGCAATCTGATAAATTCAATGGCATTTATCAATGAACATTTATTACTTTGCCCGAAATACGTGGATATGCCCGGATATATCACATTGCCCGTAAAATAAGATAAATACGAATCGTAGAATAAAGATTTAAAGAAAGTTTGAGGAAGCAAAAATTTCCTTTCTGTGATCTTTTAGTATGTTCATGAACAAGTTTATAAAATCCAGTCATAAAGTAAATAATTTATGTGGAGAACTTTTAATAAAACAACTACAATAACCCCATTGTTTTAGTATACATTAGCAGAGTGTGTTTGAATAATGGCTTTTATTTCGTTAAAGAGAAGAAGCACAGAATTAATTTCCAGTTCGCTCCTAAAAAAAGACAAATACTGCAATAATTCCACTTCTTGAGGACTAATGGTACAGGGGTTCTATTCGATTCCCCTGCGATAAATGATTCGAAAGTAATCTCAAGAAGAAACGCCGCCCCTCATACCCTTATCGCACAATATGGAGGGGATATCCCAATCATAAAATATGCGGTTCTTAAAGATAGCACTGGATCGCTTACAGATAAAGTAACGGAAGCTGCAATAAACGAATAATCCCTCGTGGGATTATAAGTGGCCATGACTTAGAGATGAAGCCACTGAAGGTCTTATGAGAATTTCATTGTTCGGTTCAAGTTTATTTCCTTTTTTTATTATAAAAGGGGGAAAAGGAAATAATTGTATTAGTTTGATGTTTCTTTTGGTATATGGTAATTGTAATGCCTCGAATTTTCTTTTCTTTTGGTAGTTACGATACGTTTATTTAAAAAATCAGTACATAGATATCTTTGGTTCCTTTATTTCTTATCGTAATAATAATAATAATAATAATAATAACTTTATTTACTGCACAAAATTTTTTTTACAAAAACACAAGAAAAAAAAAACATTTGACGCCAAGGGGAAATTTAACTATTCCCGTTCAGGCGACAGAGAATGAATTTTACATAAAATACAAAATAAATGAAAAAAAAATTATAACAACTTAAGAAAATGAGTAAATAAATACTGGCAATAAGCTGGATAACTGATTATAAATAGATAGCTTCAATTGAGGGAAAAATATGAATCCAAGTCGTCAATTTTTATTATGAAGTCATGTAGTTTTCTTTTAAAAGTGGAATATTTAGTAATAGTAATTAAATTTAGAGGTAAACTGTTGTATAATTTAGGTGCAAGATAATAAAAACTTTTAGAAAATATATCTTTGGAAAATTTTGGTATCTGATAGCTTGCAGTTGATCTAGTATTGTAACTACGATTACGCAAGTTACACAAAGATTTATGTCGAAAAAGGTGAAGTAAAATACGGAAATATGCATTGTGTCGAATTGGAAGTAATCTAAGGGTTCTAAAATTATTTGGATAGGGTTGAGGATTAAGAATTTTGAATATTTTGTTTTGGATTGAGATAATTGGAAGGAGATTGGACTTGTATTCACCCCCCCAAACGATAGCACCGTAATTAAATAAAGAATAAAACCATGCAAAATATAAAGTTTTTAGAAATGATAAACCAATTTTATTTTTAAGGTGGTTTTTAAGGTTTTATTTTTATTATTAACTAAGTTAAAATTTTCTTATATGTATTATGACTGGATAAAATTTGTAAAATGTTATAGGTATAAAAATAAAGTTTTGAATCAGGGTCACATAATGTTACTCCTCCTGGTTATTTTCATATAAATAGTTCGTATATGTACAAATATTTTAAATAATTGATAAATACTTATATGTATCAAATCTATTTTGTACTTAACTCATTGATTTTAATCATTAGTTTATAGTTTCTCTGTTAATTATGGCTATCCATATCTATACACTAAACTGATAATCCTAAGAATAATTTGGAATTTATGCTACACAGTTACAAACTGAAGTAGCCGGTATGTTACGAGAAATGATAAACCAAGAAGTAAAATTAAACAAATTTACTTGAAAATTTTCTGTTACTTTCCACGGTTTGTGAAGACTGACTTAATTCCAAGAGACCATAAGAAAGTATCATTAGCTCTGGTAGATTTCAAGAGATAACACAGTAGACCATCTTATCGTGTGCTGGAGTGATTTATTCCATGAATTAATGGTACTACGAGTTTCGTTAACTACTTTCAATAGCAGTTTAGCAAATTAGTGTAACATCAATTCACAGTCCAATAGACAAATAAAATAGACAATTTGCTTTACTTCATTTTTATAGCAATGAACACTTCCGTAAGTAGTAATTTTGTAGAAGTAGTAGTACACAGCTTAAGGAATTTAAAAAATTTCATTTTAAAACTTAAAGTATAAAAAGGACGATTCAGAAAATTAAAATATTGTACTTAGCTGAAGAGAGTTTGGTCTTATTTTTAAAAAGTATTATCTCTCACTAAATCAAGCTTAAATTTTACAGAATTTATTTTCTCTGACTTAAAGATTTGAATTTTTTACCCAAGTTTTTTAACATGAGTAAACATATTATTCCAAAGTAATAATTGTTGATCTTTGTTAAAAATTCATTAAGATCCATAAAATCAGAAAGCACAATTACTCTTATTAATTTTCAATGTTCAAGCGTTGTTACGTAAAATTAAAAAAAAAATGTGTTATCTTCGGAAAATATATGTTCTTCTTTAAATGAAGGGTAATGGAAATAAGCAATTTAATGAATTAGTTTCACGCCAGTTGTTTTAAATTAACTTCCACGCTTATAATCAGATCCCCTTACATGCATTAAACAAGAATAATGATGATGCTGCCTCTAAAAAAAGGATAGTTTAAGAAAAGAGAAAGTTCTTGCAAGGTTGCTATAATTAACTTGTCATGCAGACTTCGGAGATGTATAATTTGTGAATGTTGGGAGAACACCTGCTTTTGAGTCTTGAAAAGTTAACCAGCGTGAATAAGTGTCTAAAGGATAATATGGAAAAATCGCACTTTTAACGAGACGAAGGTAAGAAATCTTGGCTTTCGAATTCATTTACGAAAACTTTTGCAGTGCTTCAATACTTGGCAGCTTCTTTTTAGGTTTTCCTTCAAAGAAGTCTAAATTTTTTGATGGATGGTTGTTATCATTCGGTTTTGAGGCGCATTAAAAAAGGCTATATAATTTAGAAAATTTACTTAATTTTTTTAAAAAGTTTTTTTTCATTTCAATAACAAAATTCCACTTTCTTCAAAATGTAGTATAATTATAAGAACCTTTTTATCTACACAATATACAGACAATATGCACATTTACCACAGAACAGTAACACACAGGGAGGAACAAATACATGAAAAAAAGGAAACATATGAGTTGCCCGGGAGTCAAAAACATATGAGGAACCTAAAGGGTATTATAATTGAAGAAAAGAAAAAAAAAGGAATGCCTATTACAAACAGCTATACACACATTGGCACCTACATTTAAACACACTTAGAAGTTTCAAGTGGCACAGCAGGGCCAGCTTCAGAATAATTCATTTAAAAATGCATAGAGCAATTTTTCTTTCTTTAAAAAGGATAATGATAATTATAAAGTATTACGTAAATTAATACGTATATTTTGAAGCATAATGTTTCCTCGCCTTGTAATTTATAACATTTAAATAAGTATTAAAACTACTATAACTTTTTAGCATTCTATAGTTTCAGTAAAAGTAATTTCGCTTTCAATCCCCCTACAGGTGACATTAAGTTACAAATTAGTAGCTACAAAGACTTCTATTTTTTATAACCGGAGTCATAAATTGTCTTTTCTCGTTGCAAAGTTTAAAACTATTTTAAAAAGGGAGAAATATTTTTAAAAAATTCTGCATAGGTTCTGTAATTGTGTTGCTTGTTAAATCAGAGTTGTTATGTGTAATTTTCATACTTGTAAAACAAGATTGTTTTCCTTTTTCTTTTTTTTCTTTTTTTTTTTGACAATGTGAAGAAAAGCTTTCTGCATGCAAAACAAGTTCTCACAGTTTAAAGGAAAAATAGCCTCTAAAACTACTGTCTAAAAGAAACATTAAGTTATTTTAAGGTGAAACTATTTTATCGGCGTTTGGCTTCGACTCTGCCTACTGTCTTCCTTCTGCCATTTTAACTTAAAAAATATCCTCCATTGAAAGATGAACGAAGAAAGTTTCAGGAAAGTAAGAAAATGTTTTTAATATTTTTTAGCTTGAACTGGTGTAGAATTTACATGTTTTCAATCCCATAAAAGAAAGAATGAATTTTTTCCTACAAAAAAAAATCTTACTTAAGACTTCCCAAAAATATTGAGCAAACTAATAGCATAATAAAGCATCCAATTAACATTGCTCTGCTGTATTCATAAAAACACAATACTTTAATAGAAATATAAACATTAATCAGCAAATCCACTTTTCCTCAGCATCTTGATTGAGACTTAACGCCCCGCCCCTTGTTTCATCCGACTACACCCCAAAAAATACTACAAATAAAGTAAATCTTGTCATTGTGAAAGGCTAAATCAATAAACTCTCTTCTGATTATAATTAACGATAATTAGTTTTCGCTCTCGTACAAGACAAAGCAGGGTAATTTTCTAGCCTATGATTTTCGCTTCTGAAAGTGAATCAGAGATGTCGGCCTAATTTTTTTAAATGATTTAGTACTAGCTGAGTGGCAACAGCTTGAGTCATTGAGTGTTTATGAAACCCTTGTTCTTAAGCGAACTTTTCACTTAATTTCCCATACGAGGTAGCCCAGTATGTCAGTGGTGTAAGTCCATCCAGGCCAGTTTTTAGTGATTGGAAGTTTTCTGTGATGTCACTTATTATGCTGATCTATTTGAGTAGGATTTTTCAGGCCGCTCTTACCTGCCATTATTATTATTATTGTTATTAAGTTTACAACTAAATCAACTACCTCCTTTAATAAAATAAACCCAAATACATGCTTAAATGTTAAATTTTATTATTTTCGACTTATTTCACTTTCATTTTGAGCTGCGAAATGAATGAAAGACAGAGAAAGAGATCGACAATTCCCCCCCCCCTTTTTTTTTCTATACAGTTTTTTTAGAGCTACCATCCTAGATTTTTTTTATTGCTAAAATGAAAGCCTTGGTATTTTTTGTAAAGGTGTTTTCTATTTAGGGCCAAACAACAATTTTTTATTTTCTCTTTTATATGGTACGTGATACGACCAAAGTTCTATGCCTGGCCTGATCACAATCGAGCAAAAAAAATCAGACTGTTCAGAACTAGAAATTTCTTTGTTGTTAGGTTCAGGTTATTTGGGCGTTTTCACCTTGTTTACCAGCCAGATCCTATCAAGCCAGACATTTGATTTTAGCTGTAACATAAAATGTATGTGATAAATTTAAGGATTTTGATCGGTGTATTTATTTAATTTTCCTTAAGCTAAATGTTTGGTAGGTACTACTAAAAATTAAAAAATAATGTATTACTAAAAATAATACACCCATTTAATAGTTTAACGAGTAATACCATTAAAGTAGATTAATAATTAATAAGTTAATTTAATAGAATAACATAAAAGTAAACCTTTGAATTCTTATACATTGTAGACACTGTTTTATGCATGACATAAACCTTTTTTTAATAATCTACGCGCTGTTAAGTGCTAAGGTAGATAAATTTCTTTTGCGCGATGGCAGAATGACGTTTCTTGGTAAAACAGGAAACGTGATGTTCCTTTCTTAAGAAACGTTAAACTTATCTACAACTTTTTAAAACCAAAATATTTAAGTAAACAAATACTTTTATTTTTATTAGAAAGGTTTGATAGTCGTAGGGTATTTAAATTGTGTCAACATAAAAGTGAGGATATCTGAACACGGGGTTAGGTAATATTTCTTATTACCTAATTGTTTCCAACACTCTAATCTAATACAATATTTTGTATGTTAATAATAACACAGTATATAAAGGATTTCTTAACTTTTATTTCCTAATCTGTAGAGATATAATTGTAAACTTAAGATGACTTGTTTTTAATTTAAACTTTTATAAGCAATAGTTTTAACAACTAATTTCTTTTATTTCCAAGTTTTGTGTGAATTACCCATAAGTTCTTTGATGCTTACAAAAGTTATCTTTTTATAACCGTCTCCTAGAAATAGTAAAATAGTTCTAATAGAAAACCATCCTTAGCTAGTACTAGTTAAGTAATTTTTATTTTTACACAAAATTATTACAGCTATAAGTAGGTATTACAAAAAAATCTTGTAAGATGTCTCCAAAAATTTTCTATCTGAAAAATAAGAATTGGATAATGTTAGTTCATTAACTTTTAAGAAGCACTTCACTCATAATTAAATTTACTCTCTCTAAACTTATAATACTGCCACTTAGCAGGAAATGTTTTCAACCATTCGAACTTAGGAAAAATAACTTCTCCTACCTTAATTCCCTTGTTTATCTATGTGGACTAACAACAGCAATAACTCTCGTGTTAAAACGGATGAATTGTCCTCTATTCTTTGAGCTCCATCGATTCGCCGAAAGTCCTGCCGAAGTCCTAACGATGGCAATTAGACATCTCGGCCACGAGAGCTCCTAATTTCTCTGTTGGTTTGGTCTTTTCCCTTTGATTCTTTGGAGCTCCCAAGCGCTTGACCCTTAATCAAGTCCGCTGATTCTTAAGTGAAAGGATACCAGATTTGTACTCTGCTTCTGAAATGAGTTTCATTTTAGTGACATAGAGAGGAAACTTGGCGAGTTGAAATATATTTTCGGTAATTTAAATATTACCGTAATGAGTGCACGCAAAACAAGATTCTTAACACCAATTAGGCATAAACAAAAGTGACAAACTTAGCAATCAAACAGAAACTGTTTTGCAAATAGTACAAACATTTCCATCTGGAAAAATAGTCTACAATATCTTTTTCTACGTATTTCTGAAAATTCCTTTTTTTTTACTATCGAAGTTTTTAATAATTGTGACTTGCTTACAAAAGATCGAGTATTTTTACTCTTGATAATTATAAAAATAATAGTAAATAATAGATATTATTTACAAGATTATAAATTTTAAATTAAAAGAAATAGAGCAAACGATTTTGCCAAATTATTTTTAAAAAATCAAAAAATTGCTTAAAATAAAAAAAAAAAAATTTCGTATTTTTTTTTATTTATATTTATATAGACGAGTTCAACTATAGAGCATTTTCAATCACATGACTCTGCCTAACAACGGCCTTAGCAACGTTGTTTTATTCCTCCAGTGACATCATGTGCGAATGCTGCTATTGGATACTTCTATGTCCCGCCCCTAACAACAGCCTTAGCAACGTTGATTTTGTCCTCCAAGTGACGTCATGTGCGAATGCTCTATGTGTAGTCACCAAGTCCAAAACCACTTCCGATTAAATAGTTCAAACCGGAAATACGATTCGTATTAAATGTTAAAAATATACCGGAAGTGCTCAAAGGATTACTGGTCAAAGTAACATGTTCTTCCGGCTGAACTCTTCTATATTTTGAATTAATTTTGAAAAGTAAAATTATTGTAGTGCCTTTTTCTAATTTTTATTTTATTTTTGAAGGTTTTTCTTAATTTTATTAACTTATTCAACACTCATTAATTTGTTCTTTTAAGAACAAAAATGAATCTACATGGTTATAAATAAATTAACTAAATTATAATCAGAAATATTGTAGCTGAATTGTTTTTTAAGACAAAGGTGATACATTATTATTGTAAAAATAATTATGTTAAAAACTTTTAAAGTAAACAAAAAAATTATATTAAAAAATGATTTATTAAATAATTTTTGAATTCATTTTTGTAATTTACATTTATATACATATATTCGTATTCATAAAACAAAAATCCATAAATCAGAGAGGAAACCTTCATATGCCCATTTTCTTCTTTTTTTTACTCAATAAACCCCCATTTTATTTCCACCTTAGTATAACTTAATATTGGTACGAAAAATATTTTAAAAAAAACTCAGATATGCTACTTGATTAAGGCTTTTAAATCACTTTCACTGCTCTCGTGATATTTTTACTGATTTTCTCCTTTTGTTTTAGGTACAGTTTCCGACCTTTTGAAGCTTCTCAGGAAACGATTTTAAAATTAAGTCCTCTGCGTTTAGAAAAAGTAAGTGTCTGGCTCATTAACGTTCAAAAAGAGTGGAAATTTTATCAGTAATATTTTTATACTCCTTAATTGCACCTTTACATAAGTCTCGTTTAATTGTACCCTGTGGGCTTTTTTGGTTTTTCTCGAAATGGTGGTTCTTTTGGATATTTAGATGAATGTGCAGCTTTGAAAGTAGATTAGTGGCTCTTATAAACATTTAATAATAGTGCAACATTGAATATATTATTCTATTGGTTTCTGCAGATTTTATAAAATGTAATTATTTTAACTTGTTTGCATTTTAAAACAATTTCATCTTGCTTTATTTTAAAAACGTTGTGCAATTAAATATTAACTTTAAATAATAAAAAAAAAACATTGTGTATTAAAAATACAGCAATTTTTTTAATATGCAATGTTAACTTAGAGTATGGGTCTGGTAGAAGACCTAAAACTAAAGATACCTATTTCGATAAAGATATGTAAATATTGTTTAAAAGTAATAAAGCAAAGTTATAAAGTAGTACTAGCTGATATGCCGGGCCATGCAGGGGTGAAATTATAGCTTCTTTCTTTAAAATATTTAATACATTCTATAGGTACCTTATTCAATTGAAAAAGGTATTAAAATTTATCCAGTTCTCGAGCAATATAATTTTTGAACGATTTCTACAATAATTACCACATGATCCTCATAAAAAAGGGGAAAACATGTTCTCTCAAAAATTACTTACATATATTCATTTAGGGCCCTTTATTAATCATATTTAGAGTATTCGCACATGACGTCACTAGAGGACAAAAACAACGTTGCTAATGCTGTTGTTAGGTGCGGGGGCACCCATAGAGCATTTTCAATCACGTGTCTCCGATCACGTGATCAAGCTGGCTTGGAGGACAGACAACTTTTCTTTAACATTAGGCTCCCATAGAGAATACGCGCTGCATTTAGTTTTTATAAAAAAAAGTTCATTTAAAAAGATTCTTTAGGCTCGGTTAAAGACCGTAACGAAAGAATAATAGTTATTGAAGGCAAGTGCATATGTTTTTGTGTTTTAGTGGTAAGCTAAATTTAGAAAAAGACTTATTACGAGGTGACATGTTTTTGTTTACATTTGTTAGAACAATATGCGAGTCCGATACATCTGTAAAATACTTATAATATGCTACTGAAACTAAATATTGAATAATTAATAAATAATTAAGAATTTTAAAATATGTTAGTAGCATTGCGAATGGTACTTGCAATTAGAACACTGGCAGAAATGGTTTCAGCAATTAGAACACTGCTAAAGACAAAATGTAGTATTATTGAATGACTTATAATATGCAGAGATGCCATTTTAAAATAAATAAAGGTTACTTTAAAGTAAACTTTGGAGAAAAACATAAAACATCCTTATTTTTCAAAATTCACATCAAAAATAAACAAATAAACGATGTGCATCCTATAGTTTTCCATCATACTGTCTGTCATCCAAGCCTCTGACGTCACAAGCCTGTGACGTCATGTGCGATTGCTCTATTGCTACAGCGGTTGTTAGGTCCGAGTCATATGATTGAAAATGCTCTATTCAGGAATTTAATAGGTAAAATTAATCAACTTTTCATCAAAAATGAAAAACTTCAAAAATTTGCAAGTTTTTTTTATTTTTTAATTAAAATTTTTCTTTATTTAACTAGAAAGATACAAAACTACATAATATTGACATCAGTTAATGTATGTATTTTATCAGGACAAACCCCGGACATATCCAAACTTCTATTATATCCATCAAAAGCAGTTTCTCTTTCAGCAAATTTCTTCACCCAATATTTCACCTATGGAGCTTGAGTGAAATTTAGTTGATTAGTCCTCATGCTCAAAAAGCTTGTTCTGGTGCCAGATTTGGTAAACTTTGGGTTTGCGAAGAATCTTTGATTGAAATCTTATCCTCAGTCAAAAAAGCAATCTGCTTGATTCAATGACGTGTCGTATAGAGGCTCTCACTGCTGCGCGTCTGGATTACAAAAAATACTGATTTTCGATATTTAATTTTGTTCCTTTGTTCTGAAAATTTAATAATTTAATTGCATCTACAAAGGTGACCAGTTGTACAAATTTCATCAAAATCTAACAAGTCCTTCATGGTGTTACATTATTTATGAACATGAGTACAGTTACATTTGATATGAGTTTATATTTTTTATTTATTTTAAGCTTTTCTTCTATTTAAAATATGCCAAGATAAATTCCCTACTTAAAAAAAACCACATTCACCTTCATGCGAAAGTGTCAGATTTTTCTTCTTCATGGCCCTACTTATAATAATGATTTCAGAGAAAAAGCCTTTTAAAAACTCATCAAAATATTCTAGGCAACACATAAGTTGCATCTAAAAAAGTAACAAGTTAAAATGCTAATTCAGAAAACTAATAATGAGTAACACACATCGATAACAAGTAGTCGCGTCTTTTGAAAAGCTTATTTTTCTCTTTTAATGACATACAAGATTTGCTAAACTTTATAACTAGACTATTATGTTTTTAAAATTATTACGTTATCTGAGGATCGATATTTTTGCAGGTTAACTTGAATTATTTCTTTCAAACAAAATGAATGCTTCAAATCGTTAAAATATATTGTTATTTCTGACCAAAGAGAAATTTTTTTTATTTTAAATTTTCAGACATTTTAGGGAGTATTCCAAGTACAAATTAATAAAGAAGCAGAAAATGAATGGCACATTGAAAGAATATAATGAACACAACCATTTTGAAAAGTCATACTATTTTACCTAATTTTTAATTGGAACATATTACTCAAAACAAATAATCAAAAAAAGTAACCAAACTGACTTCAGGCTCTTTCAAATATTTCCGCTAGTACCGCAATCACAAGTCCCTTTAAAAATTTCAACTTCATTTAAGAGATTGAGACTTCTAAAATAACATACGCTACCCTTCCTTACAAAATGAAATACGCTTGAAACAGAGCAAACAAAAATCGAAAGTATTCCCAAGACGTCACAGAAGTTTTCCCGCACTTTCTGGATTCGATTAAAATCAAACTACTTGTTGATTGAAAGATATCGTGAACAAAAATCAAGGGTTGAGGGGACTTAATTTCCTGTCCCAACACTTAAACTGCCTATCAATGTTGGGATTATTTCCTGTTCTTCCCGATGTTAGGGGGAGATACGTTGCTAAGGTAACAATACCTAGAGGGTATCAATCCAGATGCAGATTCTTGTATATGTAACGATGTTTAACATTCAGTAAAATGGTACGAAAATCTACTGTTATATTGGAACATTTATATTTTTAATACCTCTTTTATTTTCTTTATGATAATTTATTTAATGTAAAATAAAATTTACAAAATAAAAGTAGTATTTACAAATATTTACAATATCAAAATATTTAATTTTATTATACTATTTAATATATTACAATATTTACACATTTACAGATTGCAGTTAAATGCGATGTACATCATGTTTTGATGACTGAAAAATATTGATTAAGTTTTCGTTAAAACCTCGTTACCACAGTAGTCTATTTTATACGGGGAAAAATTACCAATATGTAACAAATATATCTGAACTTGTTTTTAAGAACCTGTAGGTACTTGCAATTTTTTTTAACTTGGAGAGAATTTGAGATACGTTGATTCTCTACAAATGAAAGTGATCTCAAGGACTCAAACTGTTATAATATCAACTATTTTTTCACGTTTTTTCCACTTCCCCGAAAACTACCGAAAACCAATCACACCTAAGTATAAAAGAAATTTCGTACATTCTTTTCTGAAAGAAAACTTTTCAATATTCGTATTTTTATACTGTAAATCTTAGTAGGCGATTTTTAAAAACCAAACGCTTTTCTCGTATATTTCTCACACTTTTCTCGATTGATTCAAAAGCAAATTGGAGTGAATCGCGAAGGAAGATCTTTAAACTTATCTTGAATTTTGAAGTGGTACAGGATGGATTTTTGGAGAACCTCCAAAACGCATCAAAGGCATCCCTGGAAAACAGTACCCTCCATTAACACCGTGTTACAATATTATGGAAACAACGTATTCCACTCCTCTGATGCCTTAGTAATGTTCGAAACTACTTACCAGAAGGTTCCGAGCGACTGGACTTTGCAGTCAGCTTGGCATTTGGAAATGATATTGATAAGTCTCCGTTTAATATGCACATACACCAGAGTGTAGGCCGTCTTTTCGTAAAGACACACTCGTCATCTTAATTATACTGGTACGGGAACAGTTTAAGGATGGTATTGTGGATTACGCTGTTGCCATGTTGCGATATTGTTTGAATACCATACCTTTGAGAGATTTCAACGTGCTTGTAAGTAATTCACACCTGCGAACTAGCCTAATTGAAGTTCAACAAACATCCTAGTAAGACGAGTATATTTCACCCTATTACTATAGAAATGACTTAGGATTTTAAATCTTTTAATTGCTTATAATATTTTAAAGTTCAAATCTATTTTTTACCAAGAATATTATTTTTAAAGTGTATTAGTACCTTTATTAATATTTCTAACAAATTTTGAATCATACAACAGCTCAAATCATTTTGACTATGAATTTTTTAAAATAGCTTTGAAAAAAAGAGATGCAAATAAGAATTGAAAACTCAAAATTAAAGGAAAATAGCATTAAAGAGTTATTGAAAAAGTTGATATAATTGTCGATAAATTTAAATAATGGGATGCTATACAGTACAAGAATTGACATGTTTATTTTAGTTTAAAAGAAATAATTAGTTAACAAGTAAATAATAATAAAAATAACGTTAAAGTAGTCAATAAGGAACAATATACTGATAAATGATTAAATTAATTTCCTATCAAAGATATTTTAATGTGTCCTTTCAACAGCAACTTTCAAAACTACGAACCATTAAGGATAATGAAACTATTATTTTGATAAAGAGACGCCCTACTAGAAGGAATAACCCATCAAATTCCATTTGCCACTTTCTCATAACGTTACCGACGAAAGAGGGAAGAAAAGGTTTCTTCAACCACCGAGCTATATCTAACGAGTCTGAGAACATAGGGAAAGAGAATCTTCCTTGCCTTATCTTGAACACTTAAGCACTCAGATCAGACCATTTTCTCCGAGTCCTGGGAACATTGGACGTAGCTCCAGATGGGTTCCTCCCAAACTTTTGATTGCAACTTAAAAATTATAGTTCTGTCCCTTCTTTCTCGAAGAATATTGGTGTAAAAGACAATAAAGCTTTATTAACTTTTGAGTTTACGCGTGAGGGCAAGTTTAATGTGTTCCAGTAGGTGGAGAATCAATCATTTCCTACTCTTTTTTAGTTCTTATTTTAAGAATAATATTAAACATTGGAAACCTGGTTCCCCCAATACTTCATTTTAAGGAAATTTATATTTAAATTACTTACTCAAATCTTGTATTATTGTAAGGAAGCATCCCTATTAATCTTTCTAGTTTCTTTCTAAAAACTGGAAAGTCTTTCTAGTATTTCTCCTCTTACTAGTAAAATTCATTCTAGTCTTTCTAGAATTAGTTTCTTTTCTTACATTTATAATAACGTCTGTAAAACTTGGAGAAATCCTTAGTTTTGTAAAAAAATGTTTTAAAACATTCAAACTGGCGTCATTTGTAAGTCACTAAAATACACTGTGCTTTGACTATCAATCTAGAGAGTAAATAAGTATTTTTACTGTACCTATAGCAATAACCTGAAATCTTTAAAAAAAAATAATTTATTAAAAAATTTCTGTGATAAAGTTTTCATAAATAAGAGTAAAAGCAAAGTTTAAGATATATAAAGTCCTAAATGACTTCCTAACTGTATAACCTATAAATTAAAAATTGAAAAACGTTTTAAATTTTCCTATTCATTTTAACTTTTTATTTTACACAGTAACTTAAGAATTTTTCAAACAGTGTTGGATCTCTTTTCACTAACCGAACTTTTTCAATGGGAAATGGTATCTGGGTAATTTCCATTTTTTATCCTCTCAATTCCTCAGAATTTTTAAGAACTCACGCTGGCGTGAAATTAGAATAGTCTGAAGCAGTAAAACAGCTTAATCTCATTATTGGTTGCAATGATCACTTTGCCCGAGGTAATTTAGATACTCGGTGGTTACGCATTCTTCCCATTACTATCCCAAAAAGTTTGCTAACAACCTTTTTGAAATGTGGGGTATTTTATTTCTTATTGCAAACTTGTTATTTATTTCAACCCATTCGAGCTGGCATGCAAAAAAATATATACTATGTACCTGAATTCCTGTGAAGAACTATTTTTGAAGTATGGTAATAAACTAAAATTAACCAATAAAAGTGAAATTAACCAATAAAAGTGATGAAATTAACCAATAAAAGTATAGTGAATTCATATTTCAATTAATTTGGAAAGCTATCATTATTTTGATGAAAAAATGCTTCAAATATTTTTTATACTAATGGAGCTACCACCCCTGCTCGTTATCGTTCACCAACCACCGTAAACTGTTTACGCAGGACCTTTTGGAATTTTGATTTAATAATATTTAAATCTGTTTTAATATGAGACGAACTGATACGCTTTTTCTTCGAGTCTATAACTTAATAACTTAACTATATAACTATAACTTAATAACTTAACTAATAATATGACTTAACTATAATAATTCTTCTAATTATGAAACTGAAATTCTTACCATTGATTTATGTTGTTGTAGGGAACCAACCTATTGATAACTTGGTTAAATTCCATTAAAGGTCCCGCTAAATACCAGCATGCTCTTTTAGACACCAAAAATTAGAAATGGCGATATTAAGCGGGACCATTAAAGGAACTGAACCGATAACTCCTGAAACAATATTTGTATTTTAAATTTTTGAATTCCCTTTACATAACAGCATGATACTATCAAATTCTTTGCATTAACTTACATCCTCCAACCTCCAAGACCATTAGAATGCCAAAAAAACTTTGAAACAGTACAACTAGAAAACAGAAGTGAGAAAGGGAAATAAGCATTTTCATGCAGATTGCCCAAGCTTTAGAGATTATCTCTACTTGCGTGCTCCTACCCGAAAATATTCGACAAAGTAGCTTTGGGATCCTATCCAAATAGTCTTGGGAGTATTTCCCCACTAAAAATAATCTTAAGATTTTCTTAAGAAAAGTCCAATTTCTTAAGAAATTCTTAAGAAATCTTAAGATATTTTGCAGATTTTGATTTCTCTTCAAATATTCTTAAGAATTTTTGAAGACAATTTACAGACATTATGCAGATTGAACATTACCTTCAAATTATCTTCAGATTTTTTGAAGACATTTTGCAGGAATTTTGAAGATTCACTGTTTCTTTAAACTGTCTTAAGAATTTTTGAAGACATTTTTTTAGGCATATTTTTCAGACTTTATGTTGTTATCATCCTTAACTTGAATTCAAATTTTTTGTAAACATTTAAAATATTTAGGAGCATTTTAAAATTATTTCCAAAAATTTTAAGAATCAATGGAAAGAGTACATTTTTGAAATATAATAAAAAAATTAACAAAAACAAACAAACACATATTTTAAAATCTACCTAGTTTTTACAAACACATTTAAATCATAGTGAAATTAAAAATATAATGCTTTGGTCTTCTTAAAATTAAAAAAAAAAATAACCTTTCCCCCCAGGATAATATGCCCGATAAACATCAAATTATTATGAATAACAATATAGAATTAAATAGAGAATATTAGTTTTATTTTTTAAAGTTATATTTAAATCCAATTTTATAAAATTAAAATTAGAGATATTAGATTAGTCATTTTTTGTGTTTTCTTCTGAACTCATACTCTTATTAGTAGACGAATAAGTTTTTGGATACTTTAAGTTTTATTTTATTTTCAGATTACGTTAACTTTTTGTATGAGTATATCAATTAATTTCTATAGGAAAATTGTTTTTTTTTCGTATTAACTCATTAACAACGAGCAGTTTGTTTCATTTGTTATAAGTATTGTAAAGAACTTATATCGAATTCTTTGGAATCGATACCAAGAAATTAAACCTCCAACGAATCGATTCCTAGAAACTCGATAAAATTTTTCTTATTGTATGGTTGGTTTTAAATTTCAATTATTTTAAAGATTGTGTTAAATGTTAATATTTCATAACGGGAAAACTGCTTTCGCATGTGACTCTTACTACAAACAAAGGACTTAGTTAATCAAATCTTCGGGAATCGAATCGACATCCGAGATCAAACGAATCGAATATAACATAGGGAATCGATTACAAAATCGAATCGATAGAATTGTGTTTTGTTAATCGTCGCGTGCCGCGGGATTTTTAAATACAATATGGTCATTCTTGGATTATCTACTAACAAGGTAAGATTGCATTTACATTATGTTATATCCTGTATTTAAATTGTGGTTGTAAATGTTATTTGTGAAAGATGTGAGACAATTATTGTCATGCGTGGGCATGTGGCAATGTTTAAGGCCTAAGCCTAAGGCCTAGGCCTAAGGCCTAAGCCAACTGAGAACACAGGCGGCGCGGCGCTCTCGGCCGTTCGGCTTTGATTTTGCAAAATATGAATGAAAGTAATTTATTATCTTAGAAATGTTACAACAATATCTATAATTAACATAAACAATATTGATTGATTATTGTTGAATACTTAAAACATTTCATGGGTAAAAAAGTGTGTATAGAAAATTGTATATATTGTGTATATTCTTCAGAAAGAAGTATTCCAAACCTGGAATATTTTACAATAGTATGGATTTTATTTTACAATTTCAAAAAATTTTGTATCATGTTATATAAAATTTTTTGAAAATGTAAAATAAAAAAAGGCGTAATATATATCAAGCAATGTATTCCAGGTTTTTGTATCAATTCTTTCTGAAGAATATTTGAAGATTTAAATATTTTGTAGAAAATCTACAGAAAAAAAATCTGCAGATTATCTCAAGTTATTTGGAACACTTCTGCAGAAAATCTTAAGAATATAATCTGAAGAAAATCTTAAGATTATAATCTGAAGAAAATCTTAAGAAAAAAGTGTTCCAAATAACTTAAGATAATCTGCAGATTTTTTTTTAAGAAAATCTTAAGATTTTTTTTAGTGGGGTTGTATCGATTTTAAAAATAAAACCTTTATTTATCTGCAGCTAAAATATCCTCCTTAAATGTCTAAATTTCAATTCTGAAAATGAAAGCAAGTAAATAAACTTTATAGTATATTCCTTTAACTAAAAGTTTGAACAAAAACACAAGTTTTATATTTATTTTAAATGAAGGTTATATTTTAGAATCGATTTACAGCTGTGATATGTCGCTATAATAGCTATATTTTCTCAATACGTTTTTGCTAGAAATATTCATAAAACCTTTAAAAGAATGATTCTAAAACTGTCAGTTTCAGGCTTTCAGAACGTGAGTCGATACATGGTTATTTGAACTATAAAACACTTTTTCTACCAAAGAAACACATAGTGTCTGTGTGACAAAACTTTCGTTTTTATAGACACATCATGTTTGAATTACTTTTGTTACTTATACAAACATTTTAAGATGAAAAGCTGTATAAAAACTGTTTTAACATTAACCTCTTTAAATCTAAAACTCAAAACTTTCATATCCCTGTTAATAAAAACCATGTGAAGAAAAAAACGATAAATCTTTGAATAGTAAAAATGCACTTCTTAAAATTTACATTTTGTGAATTGATTTGAAAACTCGGAATACTAACATTGTGTAAAACTAATTTACTTTAGTGTTTCTTTAATGTTCTCATAATTAAGTAGGTAAATTTTAATTCATATTCAATAAAAACAGAAGAATAGAGGATATTATTGATGCATAAAGGTTATATTTAATTCAGTCATAATGTGTATACAACAGTCCCCATACTTTTATGCATTTCATAAAAATAAAAATTGTATACATATTTACTATAAATATTTCTTAACCAGCTCCCATGTCTAATGTATGTCGAAAAACATCATTTTACTTCCTTTGATTCATCTGTAAAAAAGTATGGAATGAAGCTCTTTTCTTTTTTTAATTAAAATGATTTATCTCCCCCTATGAACAGCTGCAATAATTCAAATTCAAATTCCGTTTCATTCTTCTCTGCTTCAAACTGAACAGACATTCCATTTCTCTTTCGAAGATTAGAATGAGAAGGTTGGGATTTCTTTAATCAAATTATGTCAAAGTATATTTCGAATAAAATGCGTAACTTACCGCTTTATTTTTTAAGGAAAAGCTTGTCATATTTGGAAAGTAATGTCAAAGTAAGTCAAGTGTAATGTCAAGTTTACTTTTTTCAAACAAGCTTCATAAATGTATTTTTGATGGATTTATTGAGTAAGATAAATACTGAAATAATTATTGGTGAACTAAAGTTACTTAGAAAAACAATTCAAAGTTTAAAGTTAATTATTTTCTCTAAAATACTAAAATAAAAAATATTATTATACAGTACTAAAGTACAGATAAAACAGTTTAAGTCTTTTACTAAAAACATTTTTGTTTGAGTTAAGATTTAGATTTTTAAGTTATTGATCAGAAAAAGAAAAAGTTTAGTTTTAAAGATTTAGTAATATTTATTTTATTAATAGTTACTTTAGTAATTAATTATTTAGTAATAGTTACTTTTATTTTAAAACACATCTTTAAACTGATTAGCTAAAATGACATGAAAAAAATTAACCTTGCAATAGATTTACAAAAAAATATAAGTATACTTACAGAAATTTAAAAAAATTCACATTTGGAAATTTAGATCCGCTTAATTAAATAATTTTTGCAGTAACCCGAGCTAACTTATTGCTAAATTTTTTTTTAGCCTTTTTTATCTGAAATTTTAAAAACTTTCATCTATAAGAAATATTTAAGCGAAAAAAAAATATACACTTTAGCTTTGAAAGTTCAGATTATAAAGATATTAAGGCAGTAAAAGTAAATAAAAATGAGTAAAAATAATCACTAAGAAAAATAATACCGAAAAATCAAGCAATGATTTTCAATCTTTTTTCTCAATCAATTCTGCAACAAGTCTCATTCCTCTACACACTATCGCATTTCCAATCTGAAGCAGGGAGAACCAACCACTTCCGAAAAGACGCGTTGGTGGTAGACAGAAGAAAGCAGATCCCGTTTCAATTGTAACACACGATCGCAAATTGAATTAGTGGATAAATCGCGTGATACACGGCGAGAAATTCAAGTTTCTTGGCTTATATAAATAGATTTCGATCAGATGCTGAAGAGAGAAAATCCCTCAAAACGCGAGGCTCTCCTGAAGTCAATCGAGACGCGAATTTCTTGCTTGGCATGTATTGGATAAAATGGGATTATGATATGGGGTGCGGAATTTTTATATGCGTCTTTATCCGATATTTGTAAGGGTATAACGTAAAACGGATTCAGTGAAACCCGAATGAAGAATGTATGGTTAAAATGTAAATTATTTGTTTGAATTATAAATAAAGGGATACATTTTTTAGAGTTAAATATTTTTAAAGGATTGCCAGGAGATGGAAACTCTTTAAAATATTTTAACTAAGGAACTATGGAAATGTTTTCTCTTGTACTTACTTATACATGTATTTTGAAGAAAAAATGCTTTTTTAGTCAGTTTTTCTCTGTCAGCTAAAAGTTATGTAGTAATATTAACTAAACTTTTCACATCGCATACTTCCTTTAATTATGATCTATAGTTTAGAAAAACCTTTTGATATTTTATTGAAGAAACGTAAATAAAGTGAATGAAATCAATTATATAATAAAAAGTTGTAAACATCATAATTATGAATTATTAGTACTTATGTTTTGAATTTATTAGGTGCTTAAAAGGAAAAGAATTCTTATATATCATTCTGATAACTAAAATACTACTAAAGTACTGTACTTTTTAATGTTAAGAAACTCTGAATCTATTTTACACTATTTGTAATTACTAAACCTATGGATTTAGGATTTATTTGTTCACTAGTATATTGTTCATATGTTTTCTAAAAACGTTTGTTAAAAGGGTTGGTGTGATTAGAATTTTAAATTTAATCATTTTTATGGTTTGAGTTAAAATGTAAAATACTTTTAAGGTGAAAATAAAACAAATAGAAAAGGTTTGATTTTACTAAATCACTTAAAATTTTTCAAAATATAGTACCATACTTGTTTATTTTACTGTCAATACTGATAATTCAATTTTTTAATTATGTTAAGTTTTAATGGAAACAATTCATTAATAACTTAAAAATAAATTAGATGTTAAGATTAGTTCTTTCAAATGAAAGTGTTCAAAAAAATTATATTTGTGGTTAACATTTTGCATGGATTCTTTAAAACTGTCTAAGCCTTTCAAAAAGCAAACATATGTAAGCGTAAAAAATGTCTGGTTAGCATGAGGATTCGCAAGTCTGCAAGTTTCTGATAAGGAGTAATAAAAGATTATGAACATATTCACTGGGTACTTTTGAGGAAAATGTAAAGCTTTTTGGGGGAATCTCCTCGATTTCCATAGTAGAGGAACTATTCAAGACGAATCTTTTGAACAACTTGTCGAAAAAGCTACCTTGGGAAAAGTTCCGGTTGGTTACTGAACCTAAACGCGAAACTTTTTAATCACTTTCAAAACTTCATTGAACTTTAGGACGACTTCCAAAGGACTGTACTCTTGCCTCTGCCCTTTTCTGGATTAGCTCCATATTTTTTCCCTAAAAAAAAAGTCGATCCTCTTCAATACTTTTAAGAGTGACATTAGAATCTAAAAGGGAAAAGTGCAATTTAAATTTCTTTTCCTTCGAAAGAAGGATATAAAGAGAACATTACCGTTCTCTTAAAGATTTAAATATTGGTATGGAGTGGATTTCGAATTCTTTAAGTAAAAGGGATCGGCATTCTTTTCCTAGAGTTGATACGTTTAGCTTGTTACTGTCGTAAGTCTTGCCTGTGGTTTCTTTTGTCGTGATTATCTCCTCGATGCGACAAAGCACTTTTTGCTGGAGGCAGGAGATGCTTGCTCTACCAGTGGTGTCAAAAGAAATTACAACCCTTGGACAAATTCCAACTCTTAAGAAATAATTTCAAAAAGTTTAGTGAATCTGAAAACTCCTGTTAGTGAAGAGAAATGATGGATATGCCCTTTAAGAAATATTATCTACTGGAAACAAAAATAAGATTATTGTACCCACCAAAATTATCCCGAAGTAAACGTTACTTGCGTTCTACATTCTTCAGTTCAAAATTTAATTCTTAAAGGTTGTGTATTTTTCAAATATCAGAGGTTATTTGGTAAAAAACTTTTACTGTAAATTAATAAAAAGCTCTCCCCCTTTTTTAATCTGGTTCTTCCAGAGAATCTACAGATGTATATTTTAAAAATTGAGATCGGTATTCTCTCCCTCTCAAATACGCAGAGAAACAATTTCAAGCTATATGGGGAAACCAGGAATATAGGCAACTGATAATACAAAAAAAGAAAGACGAACAACCTGATAAATCTTTAGAAGAATTCTTTAAAGAATTGGAAGCTAAACTAATAAAGTCGAGCTACACAATGTGTGTTTCTGGAAAAAAATTCTTCTTCTCAGGTTGTTAAAAATGGTGTACACATTTCAATATAATATATGATATTATTTTGGGAATTTTTTACGTATTTTTCTACAAAGGTTTTTCTATTTCAACCCCTTGCATTTTTTTTTGTCTTTAAAGAACCTATATTTTTATTATGTATCTACTTATAAATAAATGACCCATTAGCAATTAAAAATGATACAAGTTTTATTTTAGTTGTATCAAAATATTTTCAAAATACGTTGGTTATAAATAGAGTTCCACTTTGAATGGGTCGTAAGAGAAAAACTACAGTTTCACATGTTACCAAATATAATCACTAGAAACATTATTTTATTTCAGAAAAGTTTTAGTTTGGGAATGAACTTGCGAAAAATATACTATAAAAATATATACGTGTAAAATCTGTACGCTTGTTTTCCTAAAATCTCAAAACCATACCTAATTATAATTCAACTTATCATACAGATATCACTTTACCATGTTTTGACTTTTTACGACTAACAAGATACATTCTATGTTATCTAGTATCCCATGGCTAAACTATATACAGAAATGCAGTTTAAACAACTCCAAACTCTGATATATGATCGAATAAGAGACGAATCACGCCTGAAAGGAAACCACATGTTCTAGAACCATACTTAACTGTTGTATCTTTGATAAAGCATGTAGTATGCTATCGCTTAGAAAACAAATCAATACGAAATTAGCATTTTCCCTCGCGTTCTCGTGAATGCATCGCAGTAAGTAGTATACAAACAGATTGTTGTGTATTTCCTGGAACATGAACCCTCGTTTAACAAAACATGTCATGAGAGAACTCGGACCGAGCGATCGATACCTCTAATCTTTCTTCGATGATGAGTTTCGTATCAATTAATAAAGGGGAAGTTTTGGAATTATGAGAAAACTCGTTAAATACCGAGGGAGGAGTTTCGGTCTTAAGTTTCGGCGGATATTAAATCGTTTTATAAAGGATATGCTTCGGTGTGGTTTGTTATGAAGTGTCATTTGAGATTCTCATTTGCGACTTTAAATATATTATTATGTAGGTACTAACGGCATAAATTCAGATATTAGTAGCACTCAAAAAGATTGCCATTTATTTAAAATGGCTAAAAACAAAGCTTTTTAAAATGTTAGGGATACTCATTTCTCAATGAGTGTCATAGACGCCTTACATCTACTGTTGTTATAATGAAAATATATTGAATATTTGCTTTAAAGGCTAGAAAATATGATATTTACACGATTTGAATGCAAGTCTTATATCAACCATTCTCATTGAACGCCGACATCTAACTATAAAATTGTTGTTAAAATAATTAAGTGAATTAAGTAATATAAAGCAGATGTCCATCTATTTACTTGGACAGTAAATGATTTAAGCTAAAAATAAATTAAGTTTGATACTAGGATGATAGGTACAGAAAACCTATGGAAGTTAACCCTACTGGCAGATAGGCGAATGACAAGCTTTGAATATTACTGGAAACATTTGATCATCTGAATGTCTCTCCCCCTCAACCTTATTGTTCATTCTGCTTGAAATTTTAGGGAATTTTCGGGATTTCATGGAGACGCAACCAACATCCAATTATAGTTCTCCTTTACGTTCTCAAAGGACAGGGTAATCAGAAGTAAGGCCCCTCTCGTTGAATCAGGTCTCTTTCATCAGCACTGAGGTCCCTGAAAAAACCGGCGAAAACCGGATCGGGCTATTCGCAGGAGAGGAAAAATAAGAGCCCCCCCAAAAGGATTGAGAAAGACCGGATCTTTTTTCGTGGTCTGGCTTTGCTGCTGTGTGATTTGTGATTCACTGTCACGTAAGAGGGTTCCTCCTTCAATGGAGAACTGCAGCCTGGCTTGTTTCCCTTTTGTAGGAGCTAATATTGAATTTAGATCTATGGAGGTTGTGGTCAATGAGGTTCCTTTGAGGCGCTGATAACGATATGTTGTTAAGTTTCGGTTGCCAAAACAACCTAAAATATCCATGAACGGTAAAATGGGTATTTTTCTTTTAACTAACCCTCCTAATTTGCGCTTTCTTTTTGACGTGGGACCGCAAAGACTTTATAATTGGCAAACAGTGATAACAAAATTGTAAATATTATAATGTTCTATTAACAATTTTGTAAGTACAACTAAGTTTTATTTTACAAGTACTACGGTGCAATTACTACTCCTCCTATACGGTGTACGTACCTCACATTGGTATTTACTTTGAAAGCAATCATTAGTTCTTTATTTGTAAAAAATAAGATTCAAAGAAAGAAGATTAAAAACTCAAAGAATCCATATTTTACCTGATAAACAAAATACAGAATGTGTGAAAATAATAATGAAGTTCTTTTAAGATAGCTTCCATTTTATATTATGTGATAGTGATACGCCTTTTATTGCTTTACAGAATAATAAACATATACATTCTGCTTGGATTATTAGGTAAAAAAATATTTTACTCAAAAGTTTCGCCTCTTTTAACCGTAACATTTAACGCGGTTTATTTTTCTTCCTTCAAACTCTTCATACTAATACTATGTATACATTCTGCACTTTGAATCATTCGTATAAGTTGAACAATATCACTTCTTGCGTACCGAACATTTAAAACGATCGGAACAAGTTTCCCCCCAATAATGACCATTCAAAGACGCTGGAGTAGAAATTTCCTGCCAGGGGGCCTGTGTGGGAAGCTACATAGTATCCAGGCAAATTCAAAGCAATCGTAAATCTTGGGTTATTTTTTCTGGAGTACATTTCCACTCCACTAAATTTAACACTTCAGCACTTTCCTTCGATTTCCCGTCGCACCCTATCGCATCCACACAAATAGATCTACGCAAATTTGATTCTCTGCCCACTGGGGTGAAAAGCATTTCGACTTTTCCAGCAGATACCTGAACAATTTTCTGCGGAATTTCTGGAATAAATAACCATCGAGTTTTTTTTTTATTTCGGAGTTTTCCAACACAGATTAAATAAACGCTGGATATTGGAGAGGACCTCTGCCGTTGACATGTTATTTCTAAATCCGTTTGCGGAAAATCCTGCTTGATGCAATTTGCGATTTTTGAAGCAGTGATTTGTGTTATTCGAATATACGGGATGTAAGTGACTGTCGCTTTACTTCCAGAAATTGAAACTTAAAAGTTCTAAAAAAAAAAAGTAGTTTCATGATAATTTCCTGCGTTTTCTCTAGCCAAGGATTGATTCTGAATCTGCACTAATGTAAAAAATATGCAGTATTCAAATATTCATTTCTGGAATCAACAATAAATTCAATCTTCTAAAGCTTATTTTCTTTGGTGAATTTTCTATTGTTGATAATTTTGTTTTCCTAGTTTGGTTTTGTAAGATCTTATAGTACTTACTGTATTGTAGCCTGATCTTTTGCAAAAAAAAAACCTTCCAGAAACAGTTTAATTGTGTACCTAAAAATCCTTAACTTTTCTAAATCCTCTGTAAAAGTTCTTTCTGGCAGTTAAACGCAGTTAAAAACTTCACAACAACAAATAGTTTCCTTAACTTAAGTTTCTTTTTTTAAATAGTTTCTTAAACCTTTTAAACATTCCAAACAGTTGATTAATTTCTTCTGACACACACTTTGTTAGCGGGGTTTTTCATGTCGTCAACTTAATTCATTTTTCTAAATTTCTTTTAATAAATTGACTAAGTTTACATCAGCTGAAAATTCGTTAAGGAATTTCATACCTCTTCTGCCGTAGAATATTTTCTAACAGAGCATTTTAAGCATCCTTTTACTAGTAGAAATTCAATGGTTATTCAAGCCTTTTCACCCAGTCATATGTTCACGGGTCGTCCAAAAATTAACTACCGTCAATTATAAAAAACCGAAACAAAGTATTTCTTTGATGAAAAAATTTAGTTACATACTTTAAAGGCGGAACTCTATTTGTCTCTTTAGATTATCATCACCATTAAACATTTGTATTGCCTGTTTACAATCTTTGGAAATCCAATGTTGTACCATCTGACACTAGCCTATGATGACAGTAGGTCACTGCCTTCAATCTAAGCAACCGCGTCTCTTGGGACCATAAACGTTTTCTTTTGGTGGATTTTATGTCAAAAGGCGCAACAATAAATGCGAAATGTAATTGTGAATCTCAGATTGAAACTACAGCGAGCCATACAAAGCAGGAAGCGAGGACCGATTTCTGGACAATGCCCATCCACATTTTACGGTTGCAACTCCGGCTGGATCGATTCGGAGGGGAAGTTCTTAATCCTTCACCTTGCATCTCTTCATCATCATTTACAACATCATGTACATATAAGAGCTTCTGAGATTTAAGGTTTTGAAAGAGCTAAGATTTCTTTGAGTGACTACCTGACTTAATAAACCGGCGGTAGTAAAGAATAATATTTAAAATACTTTATTAAATATGACAAATGTTTAAATGGAGGAGGTGGTTACATAATATAGAAAATATATATAATATAGAGAAGTGAAAGAAGAGAGAGCGTTCTCTCAACAGAATAGTTTTCTTTTGCTCATAAATATTTTTAAACTAAACTGACGTTACTTTATGGATGACCATCATAATTTTGTTTTACTAATAATAAATTTCAATAACATTACAGATATGTTTTCCAATATAAGAGTTAACTAGCTCTTGAAACCAATTCATAACATGCTTCTTTAACATATACTTTTTTTAAAATTTACTTGTTACAGCAGCTGCTTCATAATCTCGTGGCCTTAGTTGTATACTCTCCATCTTAAGGGATTTAATTACTAAACACTTTATAAGATGTTTTAAATAGGTATTTTAAAATAAACTCTTAAATATTTTACAGAGTAATAAACTGTTAACCTAAAATATTACTACCGATTTTTTTTTTCCAAACCGGAAATTTAAAAACAAAGATAAATTTGCAAAGCAAGTTAAATAACTTACCAAAAGATGGATTTATGCCACTGAACCTACCTAAAATTAATTTGGAAAATCTCTCTCACCTTAAAGTTCCCTACTCTAAAAAAAGTACAATTACTAGTTCAAATGCCATTAAAACGCTACAATGTATTCCATTAAGTAGCTCATATAATCACAATGTAAAAGACGTGCTCTGTCATAAACTCAAATTACGCCAATGCCACAAAGGTTGGGCCCAATCTCAGTTTTAAAGTTTGCCAATCCGGGTTTAAGTCATTAGGTATTTGCCTCCCAAAGCTTCGAGAGCCGAGATAACGAGAGTTCTACCATCTTCACGCGCCGTATCCACCCCATTAGAGTAAAGTCTTATAAATTTGACGCACTCTCGCGTATTAATTAATATTCCAGCAATTTGACGTCAGAATCGTGTAACGACGTGCGTAACTAACAAAGCAGCGCTCCTGTGAAAAGGCCGCAGTTTTCAGTCAAAAGGATTCGTCAGTTCGGGTTATAGGAATTTGAGGACCTGTCGTTGTCTATTAGAACACGAAGAATGGGGTGTCGGCGTTCATCAGAAGAACCGTGGGTGATCAGGGACACCGAGATTGACAGCTGATTGTGTTGCTGTATCAAATTGGGGGTTTGCGATGTCAATTATTCAGGATTTGCTCCGATCAAAATGAGGAATTAGTTTATAACTCGGCGCTTACTCTACGGTTGTTAGACATTGAGATGTTTAATGAAGATGGAGGTGTTATTTATTTCGTAAGGTGTCGCTATATTCTCACCAGCATTGTTTAATTGCATGATATACAAGATTAATAGACGATCCCGTTTATGATCTCTTTCTAGTATTGACTGTTTAATGATCATGATTATAGACATTAATCTTGAAAGAGATGGTACCTCCATTTGTATTATCCATGACTTAGTTGGTGTGATTAAGATGCTAAAGAAAGTCTAATTGACTAAAATAATGTTGATTTAAATACGTGTTTGCTCATTACGCGTGTAATCAAAGAGATAACTGTAAACACCCAAAAGTAATTCAAAATATTCTGCCAGATTCAGTGAGATAGTTAAAATATTATTTGCTTTGATTTATTAAAGACTACTGTCACTTTAAACTGAAAGAAAATACTAAAAACATTAAATTTTCAATGGTACTAAATTAAGCAAGATGATGGTGGCCATGGTAGAATTCTGCTTTAAATTATTAAATTGTGCCTTCCAGCTTCATACCTATTAGATAGCTTTATTTGAACACCATTCAAAAAGAAATTTTAAATACTTTATAAATGAAATATTACTAGTTAGCTAAGAAATTAACCGTAACAGGTAACGCTCCCCGTGAACATAAATCTTTAGAATTACCGTAATACGCTTTTAGTATTGACTTCAAACAGAAAGTAATTATTATTTCTGTAGCTTTAAAGCTATTTCCTTTAAACGTTTGTAAAATAACTATGTATAAAATGCCAACTTATAAATCTATACAAGGAATATAAATTCAATTGATTAAAATTCAAATTTAGAAGAAGAAAAAAGCTTCTGAATGCTCCGAGTATTTAAACACGAATCCCAACAATATTTGTTTCAATAAGGGGGACGTATAATTTTAAGCATAGTTTAACAGCTAAAATTGAAAGGAAAAAGAAATAAGCATGTGTACAACTAATTAATAATAAACTATTGAATACAATTTTCTTAATTTGATTACATAGAGTCGGATATCAATTAAAACATTGAAAAGAAACTACTAAAGGTTTGAACTAAAAATTGATAGACTAAAATATCGTCTCTTTAAAGTTTTAAGTCAGTATTTAAAACGTTTTTGTCTCAATGTATACGAATCGAAGAATTCAAGGATCTAGGTTCTGCTCTTCTAAAAATCACAGGAGACAAGTATTAAACGTTGTATCACCGAACCTTTCAGTTGCAATCGAGTGTACAGGAGAGAGTGTTTCATCCTCTTCGTCCGCCGAGAAAAGCTCTTTTGAAAGGAAGACTCAGGAAAAAAAAGAACTATCTGTCTTCAAATGTCCCCAGCAGAGAAAAGAAAGCGAGTTTTCCTTGACTCGGGACTGTTTGCACACGGACCGTTCAGGAAACGAGCTTACAAATGCTTTTTGTTTAAATATTCTTTCATTTTTTTTCGTACAAATTTACGGAAAATGAACGGATACATTTTTTCCATTTTTCTCTTCATTTGACAACCCAGAGTTTGGAACATTTTCAGTGGAGAAATGACTTTTTAAAGTTTTTATATCGTATTTTATTTTGTACGTCAAGTTTTCATTTTGAGTTTGGCTGCGGTGTGTCTGGTTTATTTATTGTCAAAGATGATGTTTAGTTTCTTCCCGTTAGTTTATAATTACCTCAGAAGATTTAATCTTTTATCTTTGCCTAACAGAGTAAATTAACTTGGAGAAGATTCTAATTAGTCAATGTCGAAATTGTTTTGTTACCTAATATAATTTAGAATGTCCTAATCCCGATATATACAGGCGTTTTTTATTAATGGTTCTAGATAAAATTGTTCTCCTCTTAATTATAGATGTTTTTATGTTAAAATGCAACATGATAAGAGAAAGGTAAAGAGAAGGAAAGAGAGATTACAAAATAATCTTCTTTACATAATAAACAGTATTTTTCCTAGAAAAGCATAATATTAAATTATCCGTCCTATTTTATTTTACCTTAATTAAAATATTTGGTAATTCAGATTTTCTTTTACATATTATTATGATCAAAATAATTTTAATGATATTACATTATGCTCTCAAATATTTTAACACCAAAAGAAGCAATAAAAATATCATCAAATAAAACTTTTGTTACGCAAAATGTTCACTGATCATCGTTTTTTCAATGTTGAACGTAATATTATGTCATCATATTATTTCAACTTGGTCAATCTTTCTATCTTTTAAAACCTTATTTTTAGTAACTAGGTGCTTTCTCTAAAATGAAACTTCTATATTTCTTTTAAGTCAGTTTTACACATGAAACCCGAGTGTTAAAGTATGCGTATTCCGAGATGAGCCGAACACTCCTTCCAATAGAACATCAGATTTGTAATATGGGGCCCGATAAGTAAAATGGGTATTTTGTTAAAAAAAACTTAAGATATGTTCCTTCAAAATAAAGTTCATAAGATTTGTCTCTTTCTTACCCGCTTTGCCTCAAACAAGTTACCCGTTTTGGACCACCTAGTGGTTCTCGTAGTGACGAATTTTTTATTTCCAGTAATAAATCATTATTTGGCACAATCCGATGCTATCTTTTATTTTATAGTACGATAACTCACCTTTTATATAAATTCAAATTTATAATTAAAATCAAACAATAACTAAGATTTGTGAGCTTTCAAAGTGAGCAAACCCGCTTTGAGCTATTCTCCCCTTTTTGTATTGCTGTTACCAAAGACATTATTAAGGATAAGGATCTTGACATCTTTTGCTGAGATGTTTACTCCCCATTTCCTTTAAAATTTACTCTTTCTAAGTAATTTTCAAAGCTATATAGATAAAAGTAACAAGCTACCATACATTCATATAATCATCTGAGAGACTTCTTAACTTTTAAATATCACTATGAGTTTCAGTCTATTTAGTTAAATTCAACTAAAATGTAACTAAATCAATGGTTGTTAAAGTAAATAGTTGCCAGTATACGTCAATTCAGAATTAGCCCATGCAAAGTTCATAAAGTGGTTCATGAAACAAGATTCTTCGAACCCGACTAGTTGTGCCTGAAAATTATTCCCTGGACTATTGTCTCCCTCGCCGAGGACAAGAGACAATCTGTGAGCCGTGTTTGTCTCTTAAACTTCAGTTGGATGCTCGTTAGCTCAGTTAATTCTGCCAAGATGGGGACATTGAATTTCAATCGAAGCCTCCCCATGGGATTTAAAACGAAATTGAGAGAGATAGAGAACCATTCTTATTACAAAGGAATCAAGCGTAAAGAATCTTTTCTAAGTTAATCTAAGCTAGAGTTTCACACTCATTCAAACTTATCAAAGATATTGACTGATAGTGAGGCATTGCGTAATTTAAATACGGAGAGGGGTATATATTGTGTTAAATTTGAATTTAAAATTAACATATGATAATACTTATAAACATGTGTTCTGTTAATTGTCATTTTGATGTTAAAAATTTTTTAACTTTTACTTTTACTGGGACGACGTATGTTAATATGACTCCTGACCTATAATAAAAAGATTGATGGTGAAATTTAGCTGTTTCTTTGAGTTGTCCTGCCCTATCTAGTCAAGCAAACACAAGGTTTTTATGTTCTAGTAGTGGTGGTGGTTTCTCTGTAGATGAGTTCAACTGTGTGACGTTAAGAATCCTTTGAACACATCCGATTGAATTGATGTGAGCGTAATGTGTTGTGGAATACTCCGGAAGTACTCCAGGGACTTCCGGTCAAAGTAAAGGTTGGGAAATCTACCCAACAAAAAGTTTAAAAATGTGTTTCAAATATACTAATTTAAAATTCAGTTTTATCTTTGCCAAAACGCCAGAAAAGTCACGTGATCAGAAAACGGGCTTCTATTGGATGTGAAGTCACAGCGTACGATTTGTGATTCAAAAGTGTTTTCGCGCCCAAACAAAAAACGAAATTTCAAAAATTTATATCTCAGAAACTAAGCTACGAAAATATTTTATGTAAACGTCATTCTTCGATTTTTCACTACTATTTTAATAAAATTTAATCTCAAAACATGAAAATACCTCATTGGGGAATATACGTATCAAAAGTATCATACATGTATCCTCATGTTATGCATGTATTCACCCTTAGACCTTAGAGGAATTAATTTTAACTACCTGATAGTTAACTATACAATTAATACGACTAAACTAAATGAATAAAAACAAGCAAAGAGTTGTTTTATGAGTTGAGTTGTAAGCTAAGAGTTTTTCAAAATATTTGTAAACTGTCATGACGTGGGTGGAAGGAGATATTTCTCAAAATCTTCCTGCAAACATGGCTTGGAAACTAGTCTTTTAAGGGTTGTGCTGTATTATTAGAGTGAAGTATATAAAATGGTCAAAAAATACTTCTGGTGATATAGTTTATGGGAGAATATCAAAAACAACAATCAAGAAAAAGACTATTTCTGAAGGTTAAAGCCTCTCTAATCTTCTAAAACGACAGGCATAAAAGGTATAGCTCATTAGTTGGTTGAGCTAAGCAGTCTAACACCAAACACAAATTAATTATAAACTATTATATTTTTAACTATCGGGGGAAAATTAAAATTTAGAATTTAACAAGGAATATATTTTAGGAATAATCCAATTTATACATTTTTATACACAGAATATCCTTCATTCTAAGAATATTTTTAAGAAATCATTTGCAAATTGCAAGAAATTCAAGTAAAACTTTCTAAATAAGTATAAAATATCTGTACTATACAATTACTTTGGTGAAAGAGTAGATAGATAAATATTAATTGCTACTCTCAATTAAATTAAAAATAAATCTATTGCTTATTCACAAAAAAAAATCCTTACTTTCAAAATTTCCTTGTAATTTTTTATTACTGAGGTTTTTTTTATGTACCGACCTTTGTAAAGACTTTTTTTATATTGTAGCATTAAATTTTGATAATTGACTTAGCATAGCTTAACATTTTGCAATTATAATAGCATCAAAAAAATATGTATTTAATGTTGTAAAAAAGTAATTAATTCATTTTAAAAAAAGAAAAGTTATACTATAAATTAGAATATCTTTTGAACTAAAGGATATTTGAACAGGTCCGCCCAATCTATGCACAGTCAGATTCCTTGCGTGAAGAACATAACAAATGTTCAGAGAACTATACCTCTACCACAGAGTTCTAGAACACGACTATAGGCCATAATGGTAATCGAAAAAAGCATGAAATATTGTTATAGGTTGGGAGAATTTTGGCGCTGGGATCGCACTAAACTCACTAGCGTCTGGATCCAGTTTGGATCATTCGCCGGCTGCCAATGGGAGATCGAAAACACCTTTTGGCGCATGCGTCGAGTTCTAATTTGGCGAGAGTTTTAAGCAGCCGGCATACGTTCCAGAAGCTAGTGTAGCGCCCTCACATCAGTAACACATTTGAAAATAGCCCCGTGGGCCCTCTGTTAGGATATTTCTCTGTGACCTTTACGACCCATAGTTTTCGAGAAAACTGCTACAAAAAAAGGTATGACGTCATATCCATTTGGTGCTAAAAAATTTTCATGGAAAACGTTGGATTTGTTTGCCGACTAAGATGTTAAAATCCACTGAGCATGCATGCGCACATCGTGGAATGATATAATTAGGACTTATTAGATATGACGTCACTTTTTCGGGGAGGGAAACTTTGTAGAAGTTCAGTTTTGTGGACATTTTTATGCGCTCCCCCCGTGGAAGGAATCTGTGTCGGGTCTGGGCAGATTTATTGAAACGAAACACCCTGCATATTGAAACCAACTGGAATCATCCAAAATCATTATTCAATCAAAAAAATTATTATTTTTAGTAGGTATACATTTAAATAAATAGATTTGTTGAAAGGAGCATCAAATAGATTTAAGCCCTGTAAATACAATTATTTGATCAATTTTCCTTTATATAGATTTTATGACATTTTTAACTTCTATTGTAAGGATCTTGATATTTTTAATATGTCGCTTATAGTTTAAGAAATTATATGAGAAAGTTTTGTTGTTTAATTGAACTTTCTGTTTCTACCACCCCTGTAAATGGATTTTATCTGTAGTGTGTGTTGTCTTTAAATAAATAAATAAATAGTTTCACTTTTGTGAAAGTGTACATACCAATACTAATCTTGTTATGAAAAGGGCGATCTCAATTACCAACCAACAATTTGAAAACTTTGGTTCAATTTAAACCAAATAACGAATGCCTAGAAGTGAAGTTAATCGACCCCTAATATATCTCCTCCATACATAATTATATCCTTAAACTAAAATTGCATAACGACAGAAATCTCCTTGTTGGAACTAACTTATTTTAATTGAAATTCTCTTCAGACTTAACTTCGACTGAATTAGTTCCTTGTGCCCTTTGGCTCCAATGTTTGTCCCTTTGCATAAAGTATTAAACAATACTTTTCATATTCTTACTATTTACGTCAGCAGTGTTATTTAATGTGGGAATAGGGAATATGTACTATTTTAATTTCATAGAATTTCCATGCGTTTTAAACAATCTCGTTCACGTGTTTGTATTTGGTGTTTTAATGATATGTATTTCATTCAAGAGGATGTTTAAGATATTATTGAGAGAGATATTTTCTTTAAATTATAAATCTTTCTAGTAAAATTCCTCTTTAATGTAACAATGCAAATGTTTCATAACCATTGAGGTATTTTCAAGTTTTGAGATTAAATTTTATTAAAATAGTAGATAAAAAACCATGAAGAATGACGTTTAAATAAAGTATTTTAGTATCCTAGTTTCTCAGTTAAAATTTTTGAAATTTCGTTTTGCGTTTTGGCGTGAAAACAGAAACACTGTTGTTGATCTGCGCTGTGACGTTACATCCAATAGTCTCTAGTCATCCAATCTCGTTTTCCGATCTTTGAAAAACAGTAAAAACACTATACTAGACAGCAACTTAAGTTGACCCTACGACGTCACTAACAAACAAAGTAGTTCCCATCGCGGTGTCTGAATTTGGAGTGAAATGAAGAACGTCAGTTTAAAAATATGATTATTTTGGTAAACCCATGTATAAATAGTGCTTTTCAATCACAATTTGAGTACCGAAACTCTTCCTACCAACCCAAAAGGCTTTGTGTTTACCGATTCCTCCTTCCGAATTTGTGACGTACTGGGTTCAAGAAACGTTGCTGTCGAGTATAGTTTCGAGTGCGTTGTGACGTCAAATCACGTTATTTGATCACGTGACTTTACTAGTGTTTTGGCAAAAATAACATCAAATCTTAAATTATTTAAAACATATTTTTGAACTTAAAAATCTGATATTTGAGAGTTTTAAACTATAAGGTATCAAACAAGTGTGAAATTAAGCAAATCCCTCATTGTGATTTCGTATATTAGATTAATTATTGTATTTCTTTTGAAGCTGAATTTTTATATAGACTCCTTTAGACTCCTGAGGGTTTTTTTCTCTTTTTTTGGTAATTGTATTTTGGTTCTATTTAGTCTATTTATATGCTTTGTTTTTATCTTGCACTTATTTGTATGCTTTGATATTTTTGTATTTTGGTGTATGGGCCAGCTGGCCTTTTCTGCCAATAAACTTATTATTATTATTAGTATTATTATTTCAAACTATAACTGTTACCATCGGAGCCTAATTGTTTAGTTCCTTTGTTGGATAACAAAATCAGTTTACTCTTGTTATTATGTGAGTGGTTTTCCAGAAAAAAAAATCTCAACCCCAAAATTTTAATTAAGCTTTAATTCAACTGATTTCTGAAGGAAATTGAATTTATTTTATTATAAACCGTCTTTAAAAATATTATTAAAATTTTAGTAACTTAATTTTTTTTTCTTGGTAAACTCCTAATATGGTTATTTTCTTAATTTAAATATAAGCACAAAAACTATATTATGTTACATAATATTTCATTTAAATAACCATCATACCAAAAATATGCTTGCATTTTGGAATATTGATTGAGCAAATAATATTTGTGTAGGTACAGATATTACCATTCCAAAGCTTGGAATAGGAGCTTTGAAATATCAACTGCAAAATCAAATTACGTTACGAAACTCTTTGATGAAAAGAAAGATTCTTTTAGTTAAATTGTTCATAGTTCTTTGTTGTGGTTTTAAAATGCATTAGCTTATAGAAAGATTTTTAGAAATCATTTCCATAATTCCAGTAAAATTAGCCTTTTGTAATATTTCGAATTTAACTGATTTTGTTAACTCACTTCACTATTATTTTTATTGTATAGAAGTAATATTATAAAAAAATAAGGTTGTCAAGCGTTGTATTAAATGAATCAATGCTTATTACTCATACAGATCCTATTTACTTACTTACAAATAAATACAAATGTACTAATTTACTCTAGGAAATAACATAGCAATCCCAGAAACCTTGTTTATTTAAACTTCTAAATATGACAACAGCAACGAAAAATACAATTATGACCACAATTTGATGCGTTTTTTATTTTTATAAAACATTAAATTATGTATTCATCATTATATTAAATTAAAGTTCAGTAAAAAATTATATTAACTAAAAGCTTTTCTAAATTTCCGTCATAATAAGTTCCTCTTTAATCAGAGTTTAAATTAAGGAATTATTATTAAGGTAGAAATGAAGGTAGAAATACTGCAACTAATCATAACACGTTTACAAGAAAAGTTTATAAAAAGAAGTTAAAAGCTTTTTTAAATAATAAAAAATTATATTAATTAATTCTACATTAAACAAAATATACACATACCCCTAAAACACATTGTATAACATTAAATCATATACTAATCTGTCAAAGTTGTTACAATGCTTCTTTGTAATATTTCTTCATTTTTTTATAGATTCTATATGATAAATATGATATAGTCACATCATTTTCAGATCCAGGAAATTTCTTAGAATAACCATGGATTACGAAGGTAAGACTTCCAATTATATGTCTATTTTCAATTTTTTTACGTGTGTGTGTGTAGATTACCTTTGTTAATTTACCATTTATTTATTTTTTTCTTCTGATTTTTCAAGAAATCAGGTTACCTGGATACTTTAAAATCAATTTAAAGCGATCTGTTTTAAATTAAAAGAATATACTTTCAAATAACTAAATATCCGAACAGGTAAATTAATATATATTTTTTCGCGTCCTCTATTCAATATTTCATTTTAAAAATAAAATTAAAGCTTGAAATTACGAAGCAATTATATAGCCTAGTAAGGTTATGCATCCATTTTTTCAACTATTGATTCTCCAAAATGTAATCATAGATTATGTATCATGTTGAATAGTTTGAGAATCCGTTAATAATAATGCTTGAATATAAAGTTAGTTTAAAAATGATTATCTATTTATTTTGCAAGCTATTTTGTTGTTAATGTATAGGATCCTTTTAATTTAAAATATTTTGTCTGGATCGAACTTTTCCAATCATTTACAATTGAAAATATACATCTGCAATTACTCCTTTATGAAAGTTAATTTTTAAAGTATTCAAAACTAAAATAAACTCTAAGGAGATCTCTTTTAATTTTTAAAGTTTATGTAGCTATTCATCTAAAGATTGTAACACATTATGACTGATAGCATCTATAAAAATATTTTTGTATTCATTCTAAACTTTACTAAGAGAGACATAAGATTACTTATGCAACTTTTCAAAACTTCCATTGAATGCATGTTTTCATAATGAAAGGGGTTTTTTTTTATTTTAACTGAAATATTTATAAATCTGTTCAATTACCTGGAAGTAACAACATATATAGTTAATTTATTTCCAAATGAATTTTTTTAAAAGTAAACTATAAGCTTCGAGAAACGATTGACAGACTCCTTTTTACATGAACAAATGAATATAAACTAAACCGCTCCTTGTGATTGAAATTCTTTTACAGAGCCAATGGGAGGAAGGTAAATGAATATTCATTGAAAATTTAAGAGAAAATTAATTTTCTCATCTTGAATTTAAAATCATGTTTTTTATTGTTTGTGAATCATATTTTTATTCTATGAATAACGGTAAGATATAATGGGAAGCCTTATGGCCCTTAAAGTACACATTTTAATCATTATCGCTTTGAGATTTTCATATACATTAGAAAAATCATAAAAGTATATCATAAAATGTTTTCACTATTCTGTATATTTTTTAGAAAAGATGTGGAAAAGAATAATTATTTTTTCATCAAATACTAAAACTTGGTCATCAGACGGCCTTAAAAATGCCGGCGCTTAATTATGCTATAGGAAAAAATATTGGAATGTTTAGGTAGCCCTTATTAGTGGATGAGAGAGATATAAAGTTGTTTTTAAAATTTTATGATGATGGATTATGGTGAGAGTATTTTTTTTTTTAAATCACACACAAGCTTTACTTCGGTAATTTTTGAACCCCATTTTTCACAACTTTTATTGTTTTATTAGTAATTTTAACTCTTAATTTGGTTTAGAAGTAAATATGCATACTTTTTCCAAAAGAGGACGAATTTTATTTCACGCAGACTTAATAAATACTAATAACTTATACTTAAACTTTCTTCTGCATTTTTTCTCCTTCAAACCAAAATCTCTCTATAAAATTTCGTTCGTTCCAAAGATAGCTTGCCCTTCTTTTAAGAAGGGGAAGTAATAAAATGAAAGGTAATACAATTATTCTGATTAATTTTGTTTTAATATATTTACTTTCTTTTGAAAAAGTATTAAGTGCATTAGTTTCCAATCCCTCTTCTCAGATTAGAAATATCTATACTATCTCACGAAGTTCATGGCCAGTGTCTAGAGTTTACAATATCCCACTATGTGCATTTTACTTTCGAATAATAAACTTTTCCCATTTGGAACTAAAACGGTAAAAGTAATTAACCAAGATTCTGTAACCCATACATGCAGCGGAACTAGTAAACCGAAACGAAACTTTGGTCTCTCGGCTAATTCAATGTGGATAAGAACTTGAGTCCCCAGAAATGGAAAGGCTTTGAACCAATCCGGCGGGCACAACACGAACGGTTTAATGGCATCAATGAGCCCCCTGAACTTCTTTTCCGTTGCCCGTCGTCTGCGAAAGCCTTAAAATCATTTCCGATGAGAGAGTGGGAACACTTTAATTCACCCAAACGAGCATGGTTCCGTTTTCCATTTTGTTTCATTTCCCGGAGGCATTTTTACTCAAATCCGAGTGAAGCCCACAAACAAATGCGACCGGCTGCATGAATGCCAAACGCACCCGCAGTTCGCAAAAAAAAATTGCGAACACAAAGGAGGTTTGGGTAACAATGGCACTCTTGTGATCGCCCTGGCTTAATGATGTCATTAAATGCTTCTGTTCTTGGGGGATAAAGAAGCGTACAGCGCAATCTAACGAGTCTCGAGATCGTTTGAAATTTTATAATTTTTCGGGTTCTTTTGTGGAACGAATAACATTGACAAAAGTCGTCTAGGTAAAGAAAGTGGAGAGATTTGAAGGCTGCTCCTTTAATTTGACGGAATATGAGTTTTTCGCGAAAATTTGGTCAATTAATGTTTGATAAACATGATTTGAAGAGATTTTCAATTCCTCGAAATTAAAAATTTAAAAATTTAATTCCTCGGTTTTGTAATTCATTAGTGTGTTTGTGGTTTCTTCTTTTATTTTGAACCATTTCACTTCAAGAGTTGACGATTTAACATTGTTCTTGAAACTGAAAATGCATATTTTGTGCAATTAGCTCGTTATATTCAGTTGGGTTTTTTAAATTTAGGAACTCGTATAGTCTTGTGTTTTGTTAAAGTATCATAATTATTCTTTCATTATTTTATATTATTTCAATACATTAAAGAGAAAATGAAAATGATGTGTTTGTGATGAATGTGGTTTTATTGTTATTTTTTTTTATTTAAAGGGGGCTTTCTTTTTAGGCTCATAGGACCTAGGCTCAACCGTTATTACCATATGTTATAAAAATATATGATGTAAAATAATTTCTTTAATCAGGATAATATTGTACAGGAAAATTTTTAGATTTCAATTTCAAAATCTACAAAAAAAAAACTTTCGTACTTATTCAGTCGACATAAATTGCCCTAGGTATAAAAGTTTTAAGAGTTATTTTTCCTCTTGGAAGGAATTTCCTCAGTGGGAATCCTTGGGGAGTTCTGGCTCTTTTAGCCATCAAAAAGGGTCCCTGTGTTCGATAGGTAATGTAATCTTATTTTTGAAGTTTCATTCTAGAAAACTCATACTATCGTGACTAACATTCAATTCAACTAGCTGCTTTGTGCAGTTTGCAACGGGACACTTTCTTTCTCTCTTTTCTAACTTTTTCCTCAATTTTTTTTCCCAAATAAATAAGATTTTCCCAATATAAGATTGATTGAACCAAGAGACCGTGTAAGGTAACAAAGAAGCAATTTCAACTCTTGCATTTTTTCTACATTACTTTTAACTAAAAAACTGACATTATTTCCAACATACGAGGGTTGTCCGTAAAGTAAGTTTCCCAAAATTCTGCAGATGCGAGAAATACTGTTATTGTGGATTTGGCTACACTGGCCTGTACCTTGGACCCTTTTCTTCAAATCCCCGCCCCCACCAGCTGTCTGCGATGCATATCAAAGGTTTGGCAGCTGTTTGAGATAGAGCTTCCACTCGCTTCTCCCACCAACCGCGTTATAAGTCCCCCATAGGCCGTCCAGCACGTTGGTCGTATTGGGCGTCCGTACGTCCGTTTTTTAACTATCTATACCATTTGCGCGCATTTTTTACGCTTATACACTTTTCTCCGTAGACTTCACACATGTGGGAATGACTTTCCACAGCCGCAGTGTTTTTCGCACACAAAAAAACAATCTCAGAGAGTGGCGGGAGAAGCGAGTGGAAGCTCCATCTCTAACAGCTCCCAAACCTTTAATAAGCATCACAGACAACTGGTGGAGGCGGGGATTTGAAGAAAAGGGTCCAAGGTACAGGCCAGTGTAGCCAAATCCTCAATAACAGTGTTCCTCGCATCTGCAGAATTTTGGGAAAATTACTTTACGGACAACCCTCGTATTTGTTATTGGATATTTATTTATGACGAAAGGTTTACAAATAAGTCATTAGAGCACGTTAAGAGTGGACGATCACCATATTATATCACAAAGAGATAAATGAGAACATTGGTTGGAGCATAGCCATCTAGAACAAGCAGGGACAGCTAAGAGGGTAACTCATTCTCAGAGTCTTGCTGCCGTGTGATTGGTGTGATGAGCGGAGGGAGGGGAGAAATAAGTACCGCGAGCTTATTCGATTTTCACTACTGCTGAGAATGACTCGAAGTGTCCTGGCCTTCTTGTTCTAGATGGTTTTAGTTTTAGACGCATAACTCCTCTTTGTTTTCCACCATCAGATATGAACGTGAGCATCTCGGCCGGCGAGAACGCGAGCCTGGGGGACGAAGGGGGCAACGGCAGCCACTACCTTGACTACGACCGCGACGAGTCCTTCTCCCTCTATTACCTGGAGGAGCTGGTGCCGGTGGCGCTAATCTACGGCATCACGCTCATCGTGGGCCTGATCGGCAACGTGCTCATCATCTACACGGTCATCAGCTTCCGCAGGATGCGAACCATCAGCAACGTCTTCCTCGCCTCGCTCGCCACCGCCGACCTGCTCGTCGTCGTCATCTGCGTGCCCGTCAAGGTAACCCCCTTCCCTCTCTCTTCTTGGCATTGTTAATAGTTCCCGGTCATTTCGGGCAAAGGGAGGAATCATGGCCATCTAGACTCATAGTGGCCGCGGTGGTGTAGTGGTCAGCGTGCCTGGCATTACCGACCCAGGTTCGATGCCTTGGGTAGCTGGTCATGAGTCAACTCAGCCCTTCATCCTTCCGGGGTCGATAAAATGAGCACTGAGCTCGCTTGGGGAATTAACTGGGGGTCCAGCATTGGGCTAGCCACTCGGCCTGGGCACAATCTAAGTAATTAGCACCCCAGGCCCGAAGGCTAATGAAACGGAGATGGGCACCGCCTGATGGGGCAATTTGATTTGATCTAGACTCATAAGGTCATAGATGCTCGAAAGACCCTAATCGCAGGGTGTCAGTTTATCCGAGTCTGTTCTGATTGGTTGGTTGAAATTTCTCTTGGAAAATAAGTTTCATTTTAATAAAATAATAACCAATCAACTAATTAGAGCAGACTCGGCTAAAACTTACACCCTGCGATTAGGGTCTTGTTAGAAGCTTGAAATCGTGAAGCGAAATAGTAGGCAAGACGTCTCTTTTCAACAGGGCAAGGTTCAAGATTTCAGACTGGAGTTGCGCTGTTGTCCAAAAAAGCTATGAAGAGTGACGTCTTGCCTAGTATTTCGCGTCACGATTTCGAGCTTCTATGACCTTATGAGTCTAGATGGCTATGGATGAATGCGGTTCGTTTATCACTTTGTACGCGCATTATCAATAATGCCGAGTGATGATTGGGCAGTGTAAAGGAAAAGACAATGATAATCATTCGGAAAAAAGAGGCAGTTAGAAAACTAGTGAAGTAAGTTTAATGACGAAAGAGTTGTTTTAAATCAAAATTTTTGTCAAAATTCATAATTGATACAATAGTTCAATTAGTTCAATTCAGTTACCTGCCCCTTTAAATATCAAGCTATAATTATTTCTAAAGTTATCAGTTCCTATAGTACAATATGTAAAGCAGTTAATTTCCTTACATGCTTATTAACTTTTATAGAACCTGAATCAAAATAAGCATTTGGATACTTTTTAAAATCACTGTTTTCTGAGTTCAAAAGTTTAAAATAACTCCTTCCATTTCCTCTTTTAAAAGCCTATATAAATCCTCTGAAAAGTGAATATGGAAAATATTACTTCCTTTTAGCCATAAAATAAACACCTGTTCCTTCAAATTTTAATATAAACTTTTTTTATCCCACTTGAAGCTGTGACTTGAAATCTACAATTCTGCTTGCTTCCACGTTCAACGCTCACCCCTTTTTTTCGTTCCACAAAAAAAGAAGACATCAACCTTATTTTTTTCCTCTCTGTGTTTTCCTAAAACTAGTCCTCCTAGTGAGATCGTGTCTCATATATCCTCCAATCGAGTGTTTCCATATTCACGTATTCTTTATGAGACGTGGGTTCGCAGGAACGATGTTTTCTTTTCTTGCCGAGTTTCCGTTTCGTACTGTTTGCCGAGCGCGTTATGGCCCGCTTTTTCTATTGGGTCACTCACAGACCCACGGTAAATATTTACGTTTGAGAGTCGGAGCTGTGTGTTATCCTTTTGCGTTAGCGTATTCCCCTCGCAAGGAAAAATGTAAGGCGGAGAGAAAAGAGGTTTTTTTCCAGAACAGGACCTTGCCTTTGAACGTCGTTATGCAAACAGCTTCATTCATTTTAAAATCGAGAAATGTGATGAAGGCTCTTCGTGGTTTCAAATTTACGATAATGTGTGCCATATGAATGACTTATTCTTTCCTAGAAGTTTATGAATAAAGGAATAGGATTTCTCTCTCATTTCAGAGAGTTACAAGAGTTCTTGAAGATTAAGAAAGTAACCAGATGATAATGTTCGGATCATTATAATTGTTGTTTATAATTCTCTGATGTATTTTTTTCCAGTGTTCGTTTGGTTACGGTTAAGTAATATTTGATACCAGTAAAATCCGTAAAGAATATTTAATTTTACTATATTATTTTAACCACCTCTTTTTAAGGGGAGGTTAAATCTTTAAAAAAAACTTGAGTTCACTGGCTGTAGGAAAATTCAGAAAGTTTTCTTTTGCATCCTTGGAGAGATTATATACCAAAAATATAAAAGGAATAAGAGTTAAAATACGTATTTGTTATTTTATTTTGTGCGCAATTTTATAATATTAATTGCCTTATTCAAAATAACAAATTAAGCTCTTCATTTTTAAAACACAAATCTTCGTAATACTTTTTTTTGTGGGAAATTAATCCTGAATAAATATCATCTTTTAAAAAATGGAGATTCAGAATATATAGATTCTTCGTCATTTATACTTAATTTTCAAACCCTTGCTATGTTTGTATAAGTAAAATCCTGTCTGAAAACTCAACGTAAACATTTAATTCCAGATTATACCGCTGTCATTTACAAAAGAGCATTAATTTTCGAGGATGCTCTCTAAACAATTCCTGAAAATCTATTAAAAAGAAAATTTATTTTAGGAATAAGTATTGACTTCTTCAGTTAATCTGCTTATTTAAGAAATTAAAAAGAGTAATTCTTCGGAATACTAAGCATTAAATCGTGTCATTTAATAAGATGGTTAAATAAAAATATCGGCATTCTTCCCCAATCACATTTTTAAAAAAATCTAATAGGGTTAGTAGAAATTCGTGATACACACACATTGTTTCCGTTTTAATTCTAACTGTTTAACAAATTTTGACTTTTCACGACATATAATAAACAAATTATTTCATTAAAGAAAGATTTATTAAGCTCTTAACCATATTAAATGTAGCTAAACAAATTTTACAAAAACGAAATAAGTGTTCATTTTTACTACAGCTACTCCTTTAACTAATTCTATAAATGATAAATATTACTGTATACGATAATTGCATCAATTAGGTTAACATTTTATTGAGTTTAAAATACATCTATAATAAATACATATTTTTAATTTTGAGCTTATTTAATACTGTGATACCCTTAGTTATAGTTAATAGTTGGCTAGCTTATCAATACTGTGCGATGTGTTCTAAAGATATTGTGATTGTGGCATCTGGACAATACCTTTTGAGAGTAAACTATATCATTTGTCATAACCAGGAACTGGTTAGGCGTATGTGTAGCATTGTTACATCAAAATTGTGTATTTTCTAGACATACCTTTAATAACTAAATTTTTAATAACTTTCATTTAATATCCTCAGAGTAATACCCTAAATTGCATTTTGATTCTTATGTACCGATTTATATGCATGTATTGCTTAAAAATTGTAGGGAATATACTTCTTTATTTCCGACACCATTTGATAAAATTGTTCAAATTTTTCAATCATTCGAGTAGGATAAACAGATACACAATAAACATTCCTTTAAGTTCTACACCATTTTTTCATAAAATTCAGGTTCCACATTGTGTGGAGTTAAATAGATACGTTTAACTCATTTCAAGCTAAATACATGCATAAAATACACAAACTATCCCATTTAAAGATTCCAACATGTGTTCGGGATAATTCAAGAAAATATCTTAGAGAAACTACACAGGGAGTTTTCACTTTCATAGATATTAGACCCCATCTGGATTCTGGTTACATTCCCTAGAAATGGAAGTTTAGATCTGGAGGATAGAATACTCTTCTGATGTAAAAGGCGGAAATTGTTTTATCAGCTAACTTTCTAGACTTTGTTCCGAAATTGGTCTGAAATTGTTTTCGCCTCGTTTTCTCGGCAATGGAACTACTATTCTATTGGTCCTATATTCTTAAATCTGGAGGCATAAATTATTTATTAATTCAGATCTTCGACGTAAAAAACCCTGCTGGAATTAATTTCTTTTTATTGCTGAATAGAGCTAAATTCTGTTTCAGAAGTATTGATTCTAATAACTTTAAATTTTGGAATGTGACGACATAGTTGGTTGACTCTAGAATTTGGTTTATTTTTTTTAATACTTACGTATAAATTTATAATTATAGTATTCAAGTTTTAAAATAAGGTAATTCAAATATCCAGCATTATTTTAGTAAATTTCTTTAATAAATCTCACTGAAATAATCGCATAATGACAAAGAGATATACTTTAACAAATATCTGGAAAATAACTCACTATCAAGGATGTATTTTATTACATATAAGCAAAGTAATTTTAGTATTTAATTATTATGTATGATAGAAAAGGCATAAAAATCTAATATTTAATGTTAAAACGTAATTTTATCCACGTACCATTTGAACATTATATTTACCCACTCCAGAAAGTGAGTCACAAAGAATGCTCCCAGATATCCCACCTATTTCGCTTTGATGTCTGCCTCTTCCCGTAATTTGCTTAGTTTGGTGTTTTCTTGTTGCAGTTCGGCCAGCTGTTCTCTTATACATGGACGCTGGGGGAATTCGGATGCAAGTCTGTTCACTACGTCCAGAACGTGTCAGCACTGTGTTCCGTGTTTACTCTAACAGCAATGAGTGTAGAAAGGTCAGTTCTTATTTTATTATTCGTTCTTTGGTTTCTTTATTTTTCATTCAAAATTAAACGAACTTAATTTATTTAGATGTTCAGAAGAATTAAGTTTTGTACTTAGCATCAAATTTATATGCATGTAATAAAAATTACTCCGTGATATAAACTGTAGCATAGCCACCGGATGTAAAAACGTTACAGTAACCATTGTAGACAAACTACTGAGAGTATATATGCAGAATAACCTTCTTATCATATTTTATGCATTTCTTAACGTGCTTTGAAGAACATGGTAAATTTGAGTCTTTTAGACTCCTTGCGCAATGCAATATGCGCCTTTATATATGCGCTCGCGATTTTTACTTAACATTCTGAAACACATACCAAAAAATACCTGGAATTCACTAGGTTAGAAAATTATATAAAAGGTTATACGCCATAGAAATTAAAAACAAAACTATAAGAAAGTTAATATTTAATCTATGTTTTACGAAGTTAAAATACAAATAGTACAAAAATGTACACAAGAAAGGAAGAAGAATGTATTGAATAAAGTTGAACTAAAGTATGCTTACTTTCTTATTCGGCTCTCATTCAAACTTGAACCCCCAACTTCTTAAGTATCACAGCAGAGCAAAATAGATTTAAACTTCCCCCCATGCCTTTAAAAAAATCTCTTCCATTTCCCTGCACTTAAACCTCCCAAATCACCTCAATTTCAAATAAATACACAAATCTATTGCAACAGTCAGCATTTCCAGTTAAGTAAACGGATCTCCCTTTTCAACAAGGCCCGATGTGCAGTTGTTTCTTACATACGCCTGAAGGTTTCGGTTAAAATGAAATCCTCCGCTTACCGTGCCTCAGGCGGTGGTAGTCGTAACTATCAGCATCTTCGAGGAAATGATGTGGTGAAGATAAAAGAATCAACCTCTTTGCTCCGCATCTTATCTTCCCTTTGTTTTCTCTCATTTCGACAAATTCTTTTTGTGGAGGGATTATTGTGGACTAATAGTGTGGGAAACTATTTCTGTAGAAGTAATAGAATAATTGAAATGCCACATGTTCTCTCTTGCTGTGAGATTGTTATCTTAAGAATACTGATATGATTAGATAAAATTGAAAATCCCCAGCCGGAATATTTTCTTTGGATTTGTAATCTTTTCCAAATTAAATGAGGAGAATCAAAGAATAATTCTAGTTTGACCATTAATTTGAGAATAGAACATACAATTAATATCTCACCTAGATACTCTGTAATATAGAGGTTCTCAAACTTCGCAACCCACTGGTGGGGCGCCAGTTAGTTTTTGGTGGGTCGCGACAAGTTTTTGAATTCAAGAATTTCCTTAGGAAATGATGTTATTGAAATTTATCCTAGATTACCAAAAAAAGAGTTAAAACCATGTTTTTAAGAGTCAAATCTCAAAAATTCCTCCAGAGGAGGCCCCCCGAGCCCCCTTCTGACTTTGGAGCTCATCGTAACAATTTGATAGGCTTAGGTTCAAATATTTCCTTTATATAACCTAAAAAGTTATAATGTAATTTATTATGGTAGCAAAATAGTAAATGGCCAAACCCCACACGCACAAAGCTAAAGTCATGTAGGGGCTATGGGAAAATTAACTGAAGATGAAGTGGGTCGCGTTAGAGTTAATTTATAAAGAGTGGGTCGTGATGTTGGAAAGTTCGAGAACCCCTGCTGTAAAACATATAAACTTAAGATTCTAAGAATGGACTCTTTTTCGAAAATGTTTCATACATGTTTTATGCATAATACTTTATAAGCCCTTTATACTTTTAAAACAAAAAAAATTGATTTTTTAATTATTAATTTTAACGTACTTTTTCGTCACTAGTAAATAATATGTAGAATTTTTTTCTACTTTCTTACGAAAATTATTTATACTAAACTTTCCTGAAATACCTTTGAAACTATGAATAGATTTACAAAACATTATTGTTCATAATTCTTACTAAGCACCTAATACTGATATATATCAGTATTATATATTATTCATGATATATATATTTTTTAGAAAAACATAAAATTGAACATAAATTTAAGCTTTGGTCAAGGTAAATTCTCAATGCAACTTATAACTTAGAATAAAGCTGGTATAAAACCTTCAGCCATAAAAGCAACTGCTTCGTGCATGAAACAAGTTTTGAATTTTCTCGCTTTTCAATGGACGAAAAGAACATTTTCTTTCAATATTTTACTTTTAAAGCAAATTGAAAACCCCTGTTTTTCTTTCAAATTTTACCTAAGAGACCAGGGAACTGAAGGATTCAGTTAAGTATTTCTGCATGGGGTCCTTTTTTGAGGAATTGGCCTCTAAGAAAAGGTTTCCTATCACCTGGAATACCTTAATCTATAGGTATTCCCTGAAAAGTATCCTGAAAAATAAAGAATGTGAAAAAAAAATATTTAGATAGAAGAAAGGTGAAGAAAATATTTACGAAACTGCATTTAAATACAACTTTATTTTCAAAGCGTAAGGGTTAAATATTTGTTCAAATGCACACAAGTTTTTAGGTGATGCACATGAACAACATTAAAATGTAAACAATAAACTTGTTTTAAACGGACAAAATTCTGTATTTGAGTGTTACTCAAGAATAATATAACTGTGTTATCCATTGACATACCTATAACTGATTTATTAAAATCTAAGGAATTACCAAAATGACTATACCTAAAAAGGGGGAAAAATCTTCCAATAAACTTTGTTACCCATGTTTTTCACGATAGAACAAGGTAGTTCCCGTCCCAGTTCTACTTAGAAGGTCACTCAGACCTTTCCTAATCTTGCATGCAATTAAGAGGACTAGTTTATTGGCTTTTTTTTCTTCCCTGAAGTACTTAGGGTGTTACGAAGTGCTCGCTAAGAATGCTCCAACAGGCACTACATCAATTGAGATGGACAGTAAAAGACAGCGAAGGGTCCAAGTGTGACCCCCTGGGAGGTGCATTCTTTGTCCTATGGACGTTTGACGCTTGGAGGGACACTTTTTCTTTGCAATCTGAGACACTTGGTAATTTGTTGGGACAGAAAAATGCCAGTCTCGTCTTAAAAAGTGCTTTAGAAAAATCGATGGAAATAAAATGTACTTAAATTACTTGCATTAATTCTTTAGATGATAATTTTAAACAGCTTTAGAAATCTGTTTGAAAATGGGAATTATGTTTAATATCCATATCCTTCGTGATTAACACGTTCATTCTTCAAATTTTTGCTTTGTAATTAGTATGTTTGTTGTATTGAATTTTTATGAGTTTATTATTGATTTTTTTTAAGTAACTCTGTATGAAATTGAGTCTTATTAAAAAATCATTTGTACTTAGTCTTTATTTAAAAAAAAAACGTATCGTCGTGAACATCTTTTACAATATGCTGTTCAAATGTAATTATTCTGAAGTTTAGGAATGTTCTTTTTGTTTAACATAAAATTATTGTAGATTAAGTTTCAAAACATTTTTAAAATTTTAATTTTTGCTGCGTAATGAAGTCCTCAAACTACTGCCCCATACCTGATTCTAAATCAAAATGGTTTTTATCCGGCCTGCGGACTTTATTGTCCCAAAGAATCATGGAATTTCCAGATATTTGGTTCCTAATGCTTATATTAAGAGTAAATAATTTAAATGCTTTGTCCCAACTTAGAAAAAAAATTATCCTAGCATAGGTTTTTCTGAAATTATATTTGGATGTGGCTCTTTGATGTTTGATTCTAATTATTTTTTATTGAAGTATTTCACTCTCTGTTATCTCTCACTGGTATTCTCTTCTTCACTTTATCATTACAAAAAATATATATGATGTAAAAAAATAATGTAATACTTTTACTATTAATTTTTAAACCAGTTTTCATTGCTATATATTTTTGAAAAAAAAATTATTTTTTTAAATGGACAATGGTTTTAAAAATAAAACCTTAAAAGTTAAGCAGTTTTGAACAACACTCTTTGATAAATTAAGCGCGCATGATCTACACTGGCATAATTTTAAAAATTTGTGTTACTAAACTGAATTTAATTTTGTTCTCCCCAGAGGAAATAAACATTACATACTTCCAAGGATACCGGGAAGATCATAAAAACTAGCAATAACAATAGGCCCGGTCACAATCTAAAATAATGTAAAACTATAACTACCGTCACAGCCGTTACAGAGTCTACAAATTAAAACAATATTTCTTTCTTTCACTTAGCCTCATATACACTTTTAAGCTCCGGAAGATTTCTTACGGATGGAAATAAAACTGCAGATTTACTTTTGTTCTATTCCATTCCCCCCCCCCCCGCTTCAGTTTTTGTTCATCGTATCAGGTTTGCCTTTTCCTCTCTTCTCAGATGTTTTTATGATTGTCAAGGGTAAAGATAGAGCAAGTTCTGATTTACGATCGCGCTAGAGGCGCCGTTTGAGAAAGAAAGCTCTTAATGAATACATTATGCTTGAGGAAAAGCATACTACCTTCTCAGTAAATAACGCTTCGCTAGTTTTTGGTCCCTTCTCTATCGCTTTAAAAAGAGAATCTCACGCGAAAAAAAAAGTCTCGACATCAAATATGATTCGAGTTTTTTTCTGAAAGGTCTTGTCCCAATAATCAGAAAAAACAATCGGTAAAAAGAACATCCGCATTTAATATTAATCAATCACGGGGATTTCGTAAAAACGATGATCTCTTGAGAAATATGTGTGAATATATGTGAAAGTTGAATGCAAGTTTTTGGAGTCAGATTATATTCTTTTTTAGTGAAGCATGAAGAATTTCTGACGTAAAGTAATTATTTCTCGTATTGCTAAAAGAAATTGAAAAGAAATTGAGAAAGAATTGAAAATTTAATATTCTTTCAGAATTTAAATCAAGTTTTTGAAAGTGAATAGAAATTTTTTAATATAATAAAGTTTCTTGTAGTAAATAACACCTTCTTGCGTTGCTATAGATATAATTTTGTTTCTAGAGTCCTTTGTTTGAGTTTAATTTGAAATATTAATAACTATTCTCGATAATATTTTAAGCGAGTTTAATAAGTATATTTGAACAATGTTTATCAATTGAAGTATATAAGTAATCTGAATATTTTAGTATTTTAGTCTGCAAAAAAATTTTTCTTTCTAAGGGTCATTCTATGCCAAATCATCCAGCGATAACTCAATTTTACACCCTAGGTTCTCAGATTTTCATGAAATTTTGTATGCTCAATATATGTATAAAGATAAGGAAAATATACCAATTTTTATCCAATTCTACCAATTAGTTTCAGAAATTAGGCAGTTTAAAGTTTGACCCATTTAGTTTAAAGAATGCCCCCTAATATATTTTTAAGTGCTGCTATATTTTCACTACTCTTATCTCTTCCATTTCCATTTTCAAAACTCAAAACACCTACATTACACTTATAAAAACGTACCAAATCTGCATACACACCATTAAATCTGTCTGAAAACGTGGTAAATCAATATTTTTTCCTCGACAAATTTTCAGCATTAAATTCCATATGTAATTAAAAATGAGAATTTAAAACATGTGCCTCCCCAAACTATTTTTAACTTTAAAAAATGGCGTAAGAATTCATGCATGTAATGGGGGTTCCCACTTTATATTTCTGCGACACTCAATGAAAATGGAATGTAAAAGAAGTCGTAAATTTGTTTTCAAAATAAAAGAGTATTGGAATTCGATGCTTTTATTTCCATTTTAAAAAGTCACCGGAGGCCATATTTTACATTCATAAGGAAATGCCTTTCTTTTTGTTTTCATGCAAAGCTCATAAGCTGAGCTATTTCTCGTTTGAGACCTTTTCTATTTCTTAAAATAACCTCAACTATTGAGCAATGAAGCAGACGTTTCTTTATGTTTTCAGAAAATATTTTATTCTATTTTCTTAAGCGAACTTGGTCTCTAAAGCATCATCTCTGTAAAAGATAATTTTCATTCAGCTTTAATCTTAACATTTTTTAGACTTTAACGTAGAATTAATATCAGTAAATAATTCATTTTATTCAAAAAAATTATTAGGTAATAAATGAATAAAAAACACAACAAATATGTGACGGTTCAAATAAATAGAGAAAGAATACAATATATATTCAGATATTCAAATATACCATTTTTAAAAAAAAAAACTGTGATACTTTTAAGCTTCCTATTTTTAAAGTTTGAACGTGTGAATTGATCAAGTTTTTCCCACTTTCAGTGGCATTTCGAGCGTCTGAGAACTCTTAGAATGGTGATATATCCTTTATCTGCGGGGACAGTCTCATAAGGATCAGACCCATTGCTGACAGTTTGAGCAGAAGGGATTTCTTTTGCTATTTTTTTTTCGATGAGGTCTCTTTGCCGTAAGCGACACCGGATATTTAAACCACTGTATTTTTATTTTCAGTCTTACTGGTAACGATTTTCGAATGGAAGTTAACCTAACCAGTCCGATAGATCCCTATTTGGTTTGAGAACTATTTCGATGGAATATTTTAGAACTTTAAACCAGTATCTTTAAGGAAGGAATAATTTTTCAAATCGAGTGTGTTTCAATTTGTTTTATTTTAAATCTTAAACGATGAAATTCAGTAAAATGTCAAAATACGATAGTTTCCAAGGGTACATTTTGTATTTTTCTAAATAAATAAACGCACGAGTTCTTAACATGTATTACTTATGTAGAATAATACTTGCAACGGGTTGGTTAAGTGCAAGACCCTAACGGTGCTAAGATTTTTCGTCATAATATTTACAGAATTTATGAATTTTCTAGGAGCACTCTTTTTCTAATGAATAATTGCTAAGAACCACTATACTAAAGAATGTAGAAACAGTAGATAGAAAAAGAAAATTTGCAAAAAGAACTTTTTAAAACTGCGTTTTGCTATTTAAGTAAATGCTATTTACTTAAATTTAAAAATAACTAATCAGCTACATAATGTTTTCATACAGAAGATAATCTCTAGCTAAAATTACAATCGTTTACTATACTTTTTTAGGTATAGTATGCGATATCTCAAAAAGTAATGTATTTTCCAATGAAAAAATAAATTTTATGTAAAATTGACCGGCTTGCTTTCTTTGAAACTCAACTCATCTATACTACTATCAGTGTCTATTATACCTGAAAATGTATAATAGACACTGTTACTACACTGTTACTCATATGCATATGTAAGAATACATTCCCTCGTAGCATTCAATTAATTTGAAACTCATATTAGTTCTCAAATTTCTCCTCCCAATGATCATGCAAATCAAATCGCTTTATGCCGTACCAGAATAGAGATAGATTAAATGAATCCTTCCTAGTTCATCGCAACTCCTCAAATTATTCGTTTGATAAAAGACTGGAGTCCTGTTTCATATTCGAAACACGGAACATTGGGAATCGTCATTGGGAATCGTCACTCACAATAATTGAAACTGATATCGTTATTTACACACCATTGAAAATGCAAAACGTAATATAATGTATTTGAATCTGGGATATGGTAGCCAGTGGTCTTCACACAGGGATCAGTCCAGGACCAGCACGTTCGTTTTTAAGCAGATCTTCTCTTTGCAGGTATTACGCCATCATGCACCCTGTGAAATCTCGATACCAATGCACCATGAGCAAAGCCAGAAAAATGATCCTCGTCATTTGGTGTTTGTCCTTTATCTTAGCCATCCCCATTATTTATGTTCAGGTATGTAAATTTAAAATTATAAACTTGCATTAGAAACGTAATGATTATTCACTTAATTGAATGATCTTTTTCTACTCAAAAGAGGAAGTATTCCTAGATATAAATTCATCTCAAATAGTACTAAGTGTTTGGGGAGAGTTGTTACTGAAAAACAAAATTTGATGAAACCAACGATTTTGAAAAATAATAGGGAAGAAAAATGATTTAACTTTCCTTTTTTCTGTTTATGAAGCAAATGTGTTTAAATCTTTACAATTTTACATGGGGGGGTTCGGCTTATACGGGGATCTAAAGAGTTTGAAAATGTTATTGACGAAATTAAGTTTCGCGGAAGCACCTCGCGATCATATTAAAATAACGTAACGGCAGGGGTGCTTACGCCAATATATAAAATAGAAACACATGAAAAGAAAATAAAAAAGTAAAAGTAGGAGTGACATTTATTTCGACACCACTTTGAATGCGTAAAGTTACATAAATCAGAATGAGAATGGGGACTTACATGAATCAAGGTCAGTCTGAATCAGACAGTTCTTGAAAAGTGATTCATGGGAGCGAATGTGGTAAATTTTAACTCTGCTTATACGCATGTTTTCAATATTTGGTAAATTCTTCTAATAAAAAGAGTACTTACGGCTTATACGCGGAAATATATGGTTATAAGAATATACACTACCATCAAAGCTGAAAAATCTGCATCCATGCATGGTGACAAGTGGAATAAAAGTTATGAATGTGGGAATACTTTTACGTCATTCTTGAAAAAAAATATCTGTGCAATAAAAGTCATTTAAGTTTGTTTTTTTTTATGCTATAGAGCATTTTCAATCACATGACTCGGACCTAACAACGGCCTTAGCAACAGCAGATGTTACAGTTTTTTTGCCCTACAGAGGTTAACAGTTACAGAAAATGACTAGCCGTGGAATTCTTCTATTGGAGCATTTGCAATCACGTGATCCCATACCTAAAAACCGCCTTAGCAACAGATAAACAACTACCTTAGCAACAGTTAAAAGCCCTACAGAAGATACACAGTTAAAAGAAAATAACCGGTTGTGACGTCACCTGAAAATACTCTATGGTTTCAGTTCCTGTAATGGCACGTGGATGCCAAATGGCCTGGTTTCCCTACATTTTCTTAAAAATAACTTTCGCGTTAATAGAAGGGAGCCTATTAATAGGTAAATACAATTCCCTAATTTATTTGTAAGTCTTCCAATCAGTTTAATCTTTTCTTTAGGCATGCAAGCACATGCATAAAAATGTTCTTATTCACAAAGTTTATTTTAATCTTTTTAGGGTTACAAGCATTTACCAGATAATAATATAGCATTTTTAACAGATTTTTATTTTATCATCCCATTTTCTCATTTTGCGAGTTATGTTTTGAAAAGCCTAGAAATTAAATAAATCTTTAAAAATAGCAACTATAAACATCAACTCCATGTTATAATATCACGCTAAGGCTTTAATGGAAATCCTGGTAATGTGTTTGCTAAAGAGAATAACAGTCTGTGTTTCATAAGTCTCTTAAATGCAAAGAATGTCTGAAATAGTTTAACACTTAATCAAAAAATTATATTTCATTGATAGTTTAATCTTGTTCTTTTACTTTTTTAAAAAAAATTTCTGGACTGAGTTTTAAATTCACTTGCGTAATCTAAGTAAAGTAAGTAAGTAAAGGTTTTTTTGAGGCTCAGAATGTTTTATTGGATTATTGTATATTTTCTTTGTTGTTTACAACATACTGATGAAAAGCTTAATATCCTATTTATTTCCCAGAGAGGTGAAAATAAATATTATAAGGGTTTCTTAAGGTTGTTATATGTTTTTTTTTTTAATTTTTATGCAAGTATCTACCTTTTGGTATTTGACCTTGGGTACAACTTTTTTGGTGGTTGTTGTTACATGAGGGCCTGAGAGCTTTCCCTAGTAATATATGCAGCATCGTATAGGATCGTCATTAGGATGTAATGTATAGTTTAAGAACTTTGACTAATGCTGATTTTTCATAAAAAAAAAAAAAATTGCGTCGCCACACAGTGCATCAGAATATGAAACATTGTCAATCCTTGTGCCGTATCCTCTTTCAAACATGTTACTGGAAAAGTACGTCAGTGGAAGATTTAGGAAAGAAAATATTATTTCATTACTTATTGTAGTTGTTGCTTCTAAAAGAAAATATATTTATTCATGCTCGTGGAGTTAGCTCTTTGGTATAAATCATAATATCATACAATTTTTTATTACATAATTTCTATACAGGATGTGTCAAATGGAATGTAACAATAGGCTGTTTCCTAAAATATTTCCCCTAGACACATACTTCCAATTGCAAATTTTTCTTTTAAGAGGTGAAAATTAGATGGGACTAGTTTCAACTCCACACCTTAAGGCTGGGCGCGCACGGGCGACTTTTGTCACGATGACAAAGACAAAATTGTCGCCATGGCTATTGAAACAAGTTGCAAGTATTGAAGAGTCCGCGCACTGGCGACGTGACTCTTGGCCGACTTTTCAGACCTCAGCGGCAGTGAACGAAACTGTTGCTTCGGATATAGAGCATTTTCAATCACATGACTTGGACCTAACAACGGCCTTAGCAACAGAAGAGTTACAGTTTTTTGCCCTACAGAGGTTAACAGTTACAGAAAATGACTGGCCGTGGAATTCTTCTATTGGAGCATTTGCAATCACGTGACCCCATACCTAAAAACCGCCTTAGCAACAGATAAACAACAGCCTTAGCAACAGTTAAAAGCCCTACAGTAGATACACAGTTAAAGGTTTGAGGCAGAGCGCGCACCAGCGACAAAAATATAACAAAAAATGAAAATTTGCAATTGTAAGTATGTGTTTAAGGGAAATACTTAAGGAAATAGCCTATTTTTACACTCTATTTGAAACACCCTGCATAAAATTATTCTTATGTGGATTTATTAACGTACATGGTAGAAGTACGTTAGTTACAAATGATAAAAATATGTAGAAGTTTAAAGTATAAATAATACAAATTCCAGTAACAGATACCATATTATTATACTTGAAATGATACGAAAGAGGGAAACTTTTAATGTTTCGATGTGTTTTTAAAACACAAAACCTAACAAGTACGAGTAAAGATAAAAACAATAATTATGATGATAAATTTTTTTTTAGCCTAGAGGTCGCTCTTTGTAGTTGTATTATATGTTAGTTAAGGGCAATGTGATACATCCGGGCTTCTGCCAAAGTGTGATTAATACTCATTGATAAATGCCATTGAATTTATCGCATTTCTCGCCTCCACTTCGGGTCTAATGACCGGTTTATCACTTTGCTCGTAACATATATACCGATGCCTTGTCAATTGTTTTTACAATTTTTATGCACGGACGAAAAGGGGATACATTGATCCCCGAAACATGTGTCTGCAAATTTTATCATCGTAATTATTGTGAATTAAAAACGTTGTTATTTTTATATTTTTTATCTTTTACTTATCTATCTCCACAAGTTCTACTTGCAACAACTTGTGGTAACAAGTACTACAAGAACCTAACAATTCAATTTTATCAGCGTTATTTACTTGAGAGGTATAAAATCAGTCAATCTGAATTCTGAAATTTATTAGATTATTGATGAATCTTGATTTTTAGATGTAAACTCGTTATTCATCATGTTTGGTTCTTATGATTTAGTGAGTACAATAACAACTATACTCATCTAAATAATATTTGAAAAGATAGTATTTTTAGAATATTTCGAACCCGTTTTGTACTGCATCCTTTCTGCCTGTGCTATTGTGTAGCGACCACTGTCCAACCAAATGTTGATCAGCCAGCTAATGTCCTCGGAGTTAGTCCCAGAGCAGGCTAAACCTGCCGCTACGGATCTCAGATGGTGCCTTACAATCTGCCTCCTGGCCAATCCACGACCCTAATATGTAGTACTGATTAATTGAATTCTGATGGTCTCTCGTCGAAGATACGGTGCAACAGTGTTTAGGGGGATCAATGATCTTGTGTGAAGGTTTGAGGGTTTAGATTTCAAGGTTCATAAAAGCTGGATTTAAGTCATATTGGATGTTTTTTAGTAACATTGGTTGTATTTTGATAATTAAATGATATTTTACGATGTCACTCTGGAAACATTACACAAAGAAAACTACGTATTAACACTATAATAACAACTACATTGTAGAAACTACTTCCACTATTTTTACACTACAAGTATTAAAAAAGTTTCAAAAACGTAATGTAAATTTTTTAATTGTTGTAGTAATTTAATAGGTTCATTAACTAGGCCCCATTTCACATGTTATCATAACACTTCCAAGTTTTAAAATTCTACCTGAGTAACTTATTTAAATGGGTACTGAATTAAAGTAAAAAAAATTTAACTCCTTTAATTATGGTTTGTTTTAAAGGCCATCAAACTCGTACATAAGTATACATATTATCCAAAAGGTTTTCTAAATTGATTTACTATCCAAACCATTGAATTCCATCCATACAAGAAAATTCTCTTCACTTAGCAAAAAAAAATTTCCAAATTTAAAGCTCACGAATATTTTAATAATGTACTCATCTTAAATGGTAATAACGAGTTTTGCGTATTCAAACTGCAGAAATTCACACTTACTTAAGTATCCATTTTGTATAATTACCAACAAGATATTTAACATGCTAATGCTTTTAAATTACGCCAAAAATATATTTCCCTTTAAATTACATTCATTCCAGACTTCGCTTTTCGACTCTGGAAATTAAATTACAGAAGATGTGTTATCTTTATAAGCAAGGGAAGGTTTTAAATGGAATAGCTTTAACTTAAGCATCCTCCATATTAAATAAAAAAAACAACGTCCGCAAATTTGCATTAATTTCAACGTGTATTTATTTTTAAAGTATGAAAATCAATCATGGCAGGAACATGAGCTAGGAAATTTATTTTGTGTTCACTCGAAAGTATTACTAGCGGCTTTATGTTAGATTTGCTATGAAAAGGGGGGAATATATTGAATTTGTACTTATTCTTTTTAGATAAATTTATTTATTTTAGTTTAAAAGATAATTAAATGTGTTAAACTGATTGATTTTTACTGATTGTAAATAAATTGTAAATAAATAAAAAAAACTTAAAAAATATTTTATTGGGTGCTTCATATGGAACAATTGGGGAAAACGGGAAAACAATAAGCAAAAGAACCGTCAACCAACCTTTCAAAAATATGTCACAGATCATCTCCATGAATAACACTCTTTTAAAAGTTTGAATATTTCTTAACTCTAACTTATCAATATATCAGTTTGATTAAATAATCAAACTGCTTTCCTTAAAAAATATTCAGTACGTCTATTAATAACTATTGTTAATCAACATTTGGGGGGAGTACACCAATGAATCTTTTAAACTCAATATGGCACTCGTCAGTATAGTATACCTAGTGTTTTATCGTTCATATTTTTGTTTACACCCAGACTTGTTAAAACAATACATTTTAGGCTATTGAGAATAATAAGAGACAAAACCAACAAGACACTCAATGTTTACTCCATAGAGCATTTTCAATCACATGACTCGGACCTTAGCAACGTTGTTGCCTGTCCTCCAAGCCTATCCACGTCGTCAAGTGTGACGTCAAGAGCGAATGCTTCTATTGGAGCATTTGCGATCACAAGACTCCGCCCCTAACAACCTCTGTAACAACGGGTGAACAATAGCCTTAGCAACGTTGTTGCCTGTCCTCCACGCCTATCCACATCGTCAAGTGTGACGTCAAGTGCGAATGCTCTATTATAAGACTAAAAACTCTATTGTATGGATTAAATTCGTCTTTACTTCTTCGAGAAATTTTTATATGTATTAAAACTTAACTTGTAAAAAATGCTTAAACATAAATATTTAAATCTCCTTATCATTGTTAATTGTTAACTGGTAATTGACTCCGATTTTGAGTAGAGATTACAATATTCGAGATCGAATCCATGATCTTAGTATGATCTGAATTGACAGTGAGAAAACCAAATATATACTATGTCTCTTTTTTTATCTCTCTCTCAAACAAACTAAATTAAACGTTACTCCTACAAAAACCGGTGCTGTATTACAATCGGTTGCCACTCTTCTTAGCGACTTCTTTGGCACTACTCTTGGCATCATAATCCACTACCTAGTATATTCGCCGGGTTGCTAGAAATTGATTTATCGCCCTAGTTGGAAACGCCCAAAAAACAAATGGCACCCAGTTGTAGTATGAAACCCAAAATCCATAACTATAAATTTTCACATACAATATTGGCAATGAAATTTAATAGTTTTCACAAGTAACCCCCTACCCCGGAACACTCGATGTATTCCCATGGATTCCCCTTTAATGGCAGTACCTCGTTCGTCCGAAACCCAATATGGCCCTTCGGCATAGTTGAAGAGCCCTGAAGGGTCAACTAATGGATATTTGCCCTCCCCCCTCGCAGAGTCCTGTGTGATTGATATAGAGATAAGGCGTTTTTTACCCAACCTCAGGATAATAGTCCGTTTTGGAAAGATGGGGGTGTAGTATTATATCTGGTAAAAGATAAAGGATCTTCGAACAAAGAAGGTCGAATAGTTCCACTAAGTAGACGCTTGAGAGAGCTTATTATAAGTCGGGCCGTCATTATAGAGGGAAATGACATCTTTTTTTTTTCTTATGTAGTGCGAACATTTAATTTGGTGGTTGTAGTATTTAGCTGTGATCAACAAACTGTAGGGTAGTGCAACTTCAAAAAAGATCTATCGTTTATGTGTGAGTGTTCTGAAAAATTATGTTTAATTTTATTTTTTTAATCGGAAGCTAGACTGAGATATTATTTTGCAAGAAATCAAATTGCCCTTTTCAACTTATTATCCTATGAGTGAATTTCTTGTTTTCTTTCTCTATTCATCAACTCCTGGATTCGTTTACATAACTTGGTAAAAAATTTTTGATTTTTATTTATCTACTCCACTAAATTATTTCATGTTCTAGCTTTCAATAGTTCCCTTTGCTACAAAACTTTTTTAAATCTGAATGACATGGTTCCATTTATGTAACTATAAAAATATTAGTACCTACCCTTTAAAATCTTAATTTAGATTTTTAATAAAAACAAAAGTTGAAAACCATTGAAAAGTATTTTTCACATTTATCGCAACACGTCGCAAAAAATCTAGCCGACTTCAGGAGAACCTCTTTAAATATTCATAGAATAAAAATTCTTGAAACTATTTTCTTTCCTGAAGGTGAAAACGAATACTTTCGAAGCGTACAATTTAAGATCATCAAAACGGAGAAATGCCAAAGTGTTCCTCATTGATTCGCTTCGGACTCGCGTAAATATTTGATGTTGCTGTCGAATTTTTTTCAATATTAAACTACTTCCTCACATTCCCTGAAGGATATGGAAACGTTTATCGAGACTTTATCGTTGATAAAACTTTTCCAAATAATTCCTTTCACATTACTTCTTTTATATACTTTTACACTTAAGCGTCTTGGCTGAATAAGACCAACTTGAACGTTCTTAATGATGTAGATTGTTTCGTTTTTCTTGTATTGAATATTTGGGAGAAATTGGAATATAGAAAAACAGTCACACAATCGATTCGAGTAATCAATAAGGAAAAAGAAACTTGTCATTATCCTTTGAAAACTGTTGGGAATTTGAAAAAAATCCCTGAATTAGTTGAGCTCGCAAATATTTTACCAGTGATTTTTAAAGTAAGTTAGATCATATTAGAATAAAAAACTTAATTAAGTACAGAATATTTTATATTCTTAAAATATAAGACGAAATTTCAACTTTAATTGCATATTTCAGTTTTAGTATTTCAATTCATTTTATTCATATTTTGACAATATAAATCGCTTTTTAAAAATTACTCATGTGAGGTGAAACATTAAATGTATTCCTTTAAAAAGTTTGTTCTTTTTATTTTCACCTCCTTAACTTCTTTTTTATTCATTTATTACCTACCCGTTTGAATTCTACTTGTACATTTGAATAAGTCCTACTCAGAATCATTATTAAGTACAAAATTTATTGATAAACCATGACCTAGTAATTTTAAGAGGTTTTTAAATATTTTTTTAATTATGGAATTTATTTCAAAAATTAACTTTTTTTTATCTTACTGAATAATTGTTGTTGCATTTTTAGTTGCTCATTTACACTTTTAGCATTTCTTTTACACTTATAAAATCCCTACATTGCATAGAACAAATATCATCTTATACTCGTCTTACTCATTTGCTTTTCCTGAGAAAAGTAAATATTTATGAACAACTTTTTTACTATGCATTTTTTTTAACTTCAATTAGCTTTTCGTTAACTTAAAATCTGATATTAATGAAATTTTATCCTATGTTCATTCATCAATGCAATTTGTCTTCAATTTATATTATCTAGTCAAATGTAAGAGAATAGTAGTGATCTTTACTCCTTAAATTCCATACAAAGAAACTGAATTTATCTATTGATTCTTATCACACATCCATGCACGATCTGTTTAAGGAATATGACTTCTTCGAGTTTTTTATTCCTTTTCGAAAATTCAATAAGTCAGTAGACTTTCTCGTTTTCAAGAGCACATACCCTGATTTTACAAATTTTCTTTTGAAAAATATCCGGGGTTTTTTTAATAGAATTTCATTGAATTTTCACAATACCAGATAGTGGTTGTAGGTTATTTCAGTCGTATTTTTCTGTTTTCACGAAATGTACAAATTTTTCTCTGGGAAAAACTTGTTTCTGGATTTGAGATCAGTTTGTGGTAGTTGAAATTTAAACTTGCTGTTCATTTATTTATTATTAAGTAAGTACAAGTATAATATAATGTCTAAAATGGTTTCATAATACCAAAATTTTATAGGTTAAATAGGGTGACCTAATAGGGTTAAAAGAAATTAAAAAGACTTCTCGAAACTATTTTTATACATTTTACTCAATACTATTAGTTAACAAACTGATTTCTATTTTTCCAAGTTCACAAGGAAGAATATGTTTGCTCTAGTAATGGACAAATCCGCTACTTTCTGGCATTCGATATTTATGTATCTGTAAAGCTCAATGACCGAAATCGCTCACTGAGCGAAAAAAAAAAAATAAAACGACCACAACGCGAAATTCAGGTTGTGATCACTTTAAAATGCTCAGAACGCGTTGTGGCAAATGCCAGAACGGAGCTTTTTCAAAAGGGCCGTAACCCGAAATGGTCATTTTGAAAAGACGCGATGCATTTTGAACTTTATCTAATAATGCAATCACGATACCACAGACAAGTTTAGAGCACATTTTCCAGATGTTAGGTACTTAATAATGTAGATGCAAAAAAAATTACATATTTTAGAAAACTTTTATATTTTCCCTTTAACTTTTATATACAATATGTAATAAGATTACATGTTTTCCTCTTTCCTCTAAATGTATTTAATTACATAAATATTTGATACCATTAATTACTCCAACTCATTCCTTATTTGATTTTCAAAGGTATTCAATATATTTGTGTTCGAGATACCTTAGCCTTAAAGGATATATCGGTTGCATCTTCCCTCACCCTTTATGAAAGAAAGAAGCATAGTTCATCAGTATTTCTCTCCAAGATTCTTTACAGACTTCATTAACATTTTTCAGGATTTTTGTTCTGTTAGGTCTAGCAACACCCGACGCGTGCTTACCACGTTAATATATTAATGCACATGCATTGCGGCTGTTTGTTCTTCCTTGTTTGTTCTTTCCTGTTTTTCTTCATTACGAACTAAAATGTTTTAGAGGACTGAAAACCAAAACTTGCGTGCAATACTTAAAGGTCTAAAAAGAGCGGGTATTATTATTTACTAAAGTATTTTAAAGTTTAGGCTTTAAATGTAAGTATCATTACAATTATCCGTACCCTTTTTATAATCAATATCATGTTATCACAAATGGTATTTATGGCTTACAAAATTATGTATATTTAGTAAGGCTTTAATCAGTTTGTAGTGTGCCGTCTGCACATGAACATCCTGATGCTACATTTTAAAGTGAATGTTAGTTGATAAAACCTCCATACAAGTTATTTTCTTACTTCTTCAATTCTGGGTTGGGATCTTTCACATCATGATGTAATCAAAAAATGAAAAATTCTTAGGATCTTTTCAGTTCCTAATAGACGCTGTATTTAAAGAACATATCGTGTCTAGAATTTATTTTATCTCTAAGATAAATTTCTCTTATTATTTTTAAGAGAAACTCAAAAAGCCTCCAATAGGCCGTTCATTGAAAGTGAAGTAGGCTTGTTAACGTTGTTGATTTGATAAAACCATAGTTAACAAAGAGATAACTATGAAGATTTTTTTATAGCCGTATTTTTCCTTCATCTGAAGTGCTTGAAGAAATATTTACTTTTGGAAAACTTTTTTCTTTCTTTCTTTTCAAATAGTGTTCTTCCTAATCAACTTATTACTTGATTTCAGTCATCCATGAGTTCCATTTTTATTGTTTTCTAGAATTAACTTCTAAGTTCACCAACCCCCTGCCACCATTTTGTGCGAAAAGCGAATTTTTCATTACAAGCGGATAGATATTCTTTTTAAAGGAATTATTTTTTAGTTCCTTGGAGATAACTATAACTCTTTTTACTCTAAAAAGTGTGCTTATAAATAGTTTCTAAAGAATTTACATTTTTGCTACATTTATTCTACTGTAACTGTATGCCCCCAATGCAAAAAATTTACATATTCATAAGGTAAGGGCACTAGTTCTGGATTTACATTAGCTTATGAACCACAGTAAGGTTCTAGAATATCCTATACTTACGTTAAGTTATTTGCCTATGAGTTTTCCTTATTCATTTCGGATGGATAGTCTCCAAACTAAATGTTTGAAACAATTCCAACTACATTCTGATAAAAATCCCTTTATAAAACTTCTACAGACCAATGACTCCCAATCTACATTCCTCGTCATCGTAAGCATAAACTTCTTTACAACTTTAAAACATTTCACAAAACAACAACCCATCGTAAAATTATTCCTATCTTGGTTACTTCCCAAAAAAATAGGACAGAGTTCTCAAAGACTAAATGATAGTAAGTCCTCCTCACTGTGGAGCCCATCTCCTTCCGATCCACAGAGCTGGTTATGACAAGGCGGTCACGGGACTCGCTCAGTCCCCGGGAACGGTAGGATATCCTGAAACAAATGACTCCAACCCCCGTCCCTCCTCCATTCTTCTCTTGTTGACTTCCGCAAACTTTCGCCAATAACGCGTAAAGCCCTGCGACTGATAAGAAACAAAACAAAGGGGGAAAGAGTCGGGAAGCTCCATGTCAAAGGAGAATTTAGTCACAGTTCAGTGCCCGCCGTGAAAACATATTTGTGAGTGAAGTTAATTTTCCTTGGTTATAGTCTTATAGTAGAATAATTGGAAGTGATAGGCCATAAAGCTAATCGTATTTTTTTAAATTTTGAATTCCGGAAAATTCCTCGTACGCAATAAAGAATTTGATTATAAACGATGTGTTTTATAGCTGCAAGATTTGTTTTACGATTTATGGGACTGTGATGCTTTTATAGAAATATAAACTGTTTTTCTGTTCCATCTGCCAAGATTTACAATTAGTTTTAAGTCAGAAACTTGAAATCGTTTCAACTACTTATTTTTCCTAAAAATAAATCAACGCACCCCTCGTTTTGATAAATGTAATATGACATTAATTATACCACTTTCTTCTTGATAAATAAATAATTTTTAATTTTCTAGATAATAAAACTTTATTTATACATTATCCAAAGCCACAAGCTTCAAATTTTCCTTCATTGCATTCCACTCTTTAATGCGCAAAAACCGAGTTTCAAGTTTACGCTTTGATAAAATTCCTATTCTTTTTTTTATAGTTCTTAAAACTTGAACTAACTTATACTTTTATTATTAGTATGTATTGAAAATAATAAAGAATAGGAAAAAGTATAAAGTTACAAAAATGAGCTCAAAAGAAGATGTAAATTTAAATTACTTTTTATAAAAATTAAACGTGTCATTTCAATACTAAATTCAAAAAATAGCAAAGAAACTTTAAACATCCATAAGGTTTATGAAGAAAATTTTAAGACTAAAAATTTTTCTCTAATCAAAAAAGTGGTAGGATGAAACCACAGACATTGAAATTAATCCTTACTTGACAGCATAAAGGAAAAAATTATCTGTTGAAATATTCTTTACATGCATTGTTCTTAAGAAAACAACAAGATTCAATAGAAAAATTTTACTTTTTTTCACTCCTTTCAATCAGCTCACATTTTAGAACTTTCTGTGGTAGGATATATATTTCAGATTAATTTAGGACGGATTCCAAATTTCATATAGATTTTTTCTGTTGTTTTTTTACATTTTAACCCATGGTAATAAAAATCAAAATTCTCACAAAGTCCTCACTGGCTTTTATCTCAAATATGAATCGGGATGAAAAATTTATCAATTCTACACATCCTTTATTTATTTATTTATTTCACCTTTTTCTTAACTGTTTGACCTCATTACAAATATGTAATAAATCATCTGGTCATTATACAATAAATTAATTTTTTCAACGAGTTCAAAATGTACAAACTTATAACTAGAAAATTTAAAAAGTTAAAAACACAAGGGATTGAATATTCTTAACTTTATTGCTTGTCTCTGACTCGCAATATAGATGATTGTTTGGCACGTATGTGTACCTTTGCCTGCTATATTACCTCTTATAAATGCTATAAATGCTGTTTCTTACCAAATTTATATCAGTGAAGTCATATTCCATTAAAAACAGTAGATATTTTCACGTTCAAGCGAAATAACTTTGCGTGCTTCTCATAAAACACACAAAACTTGAAATCACTTAAAGAGAACACACGAACAAAAATCTTTTTTTCTAGTAAATATTCAAAGGAAAACTATTCTCTGTAAAATATCAATGATGAGGAACATAAAAAGTTTTCCAATTTTTTTTGCAATTTAAAAGTTCTGTCTTAACTTTCTTCTTGTCCAAATGCATTTAAAAATGCTTCCCCTTTTACAAATATTCAACAAATGTTCTCTTTCTCAAAAGACATGTTTTTGGCATTTTCAAAATGTATTGAAAAACGTTTAAAAATGGGGTAAAGGAATAATTATAAACTTAAGCATTCTCCCCACATTAGGTACAACCGATAAATTTAAAATACTTAGAAAAGAAGGTTTAAATATGGATTAACAAGTAATATTACCTGAAAATATTTTATTGCTTAATTTTCTATTGTCAAAAAAATCTAAATTTTAAAGCTAAGGGAATAAATCAGTTACGCATTAAAAGGGAGACTCATTTCTGCTACTTATTAATAGCTTTTTTTATCCAAAAGCGATAATCATTAACTCTAATATTTAGATATAAGGTAGAAGTTAAACAACAAACATTAAAGCACATGTTTTTTTTTAATAAGAGTAGTGCATTATCAGATAACATCTGTAAGAGTATAATTTTTGAGAAATCAATGCTTTTTTTTTTAATATCTATTTTAAATAAAAATCATTCTAGCAAATATTAAATTCCACTATGCAAAGATATTTTTTTAAGTAAGAATATTTTTGACATTCTAAAGGTAATAAGCCACGAATAACTTTTAGATTTTTACATCCTTTTGAAATAATGTAAATATCTTATTATCTTATTAGAATGAAATAATTTTTTTTAGGGAGAAATGAGATAGTTTAATCGAAGATTATTAGTGAATTACCAAGCATTTTTTTCCGAAACAGAATTAATGATAAATACAATTTTCCAAAAAAAGAAAATCATAAAATTTTCATAAAAAAATATTTAATTTAAATTTTATCTTTTTAGCGAAAATTCATCACTCTTATCCTCAGTAAAATAGATCATTACTTTCTTTTAACAACCAAAAGATACAATATCTAATATGTATAATAATAACCTTGCTTAATGACATCTAACGTAATAATAGTGCAATTATGTAATATGTAATATATACTACTTACTTACTTTAAAATTTAATCATGCTGTGCATAAAACCTTTAGTAAATTCTTTTGAACTGAAAACTACTTGAAGAAAATTCCTATCAAATGCAATTAAAATTTTATTAAACAATTTTTGCGATAAATATTGTCTCAAAAATGTTCAGTCTTTACCTATAAAGTAGGCTTTTAGGCCAGTTAAGTATACATAATGGTAAAGTAGAAAGTTTCTCGATCGACGAAGTGTAATGGATAACCATGAATAGGTCGAACTGACAATCGCTTAGGGAAGCATTGTGCGCTAACTATCTTCCCTCTCTTATAATAGCTGCTTTATAAGAGATTCAGTATTCTGTCCATTGGGGATACATTATTATATTTGGTTGACTCCGAAAATCACAATTACGCGAAATGCATTCTATCACGAATGGTTTATTGGACAGAAACCTTTTGTCTTTCTCCTAGAATATCCCCACATTGTAATTATGAAATAAAAAAGGGAATATATTTTGTATTAGATAATAGTATTCTAAACTACTATTAAATATTTTCCCTTTTTTTTAGGTTATTTGGCCAATATTGAATCGTGTAAACTTTTAGTGTTACGATCTTAAATGTAGTTTTTCAATTAAAATTTTTAAAACATAGTTTAATTAATGAATCGAATCTAATAAACTTTTCTCTTAATCTTAAAATTTAAAAGCATATTTCAAGATAGAGTTTTTCTGGAGCCACTTACTGGCATTATATCGCTCACTCTCCTAAATTTGTAGTGACTCAGCCCAAAATAGTTTTTAAAAAAAATGGTTCCTAAACCATTGAACTATAATTAATGGTTTAGAATTTTTGAAAAATATCATAAGGTTGAATGCTCCTTTATTCTAAACTTATGTTGTGAAGTATACTAATAATTATGTAAAATAAGTAGGTACTACTTATAACTTTTATGAAAAGCTGAACACAATTTTTAGTTTTAATCTGTTATTCTTAAAACAATAATTTTATTAACTAGGGGGCCTGCCCCCTGCTCGCTATCGCTCACCAACCCCCGGAACTACTTCGCAGTTCTTTTTAGATCGCTTCGCGATCTCAGCGAGCAAAGCTCGCTTGTTCCATCTTACCAATCACCCCGCTGGTCGGCTTAATTAATGCTCCTTTACAACCGAAACTACTTATCACTCTTGCTGATAAATAATTTAATCCAAATCATCCCGAAAAAAACTATTGCTGAAATATTACTTTCCTAACTTAAATTGAAAATAAAAGAAATCACACATAGTGAGCTATCGCTCACCAACCCTCTGAACTGCTTCGCAGTTCTTCTCAGATCCAGCAGAAGCCTTTTCTCCGAATAATTTAATTGAAATGTTAAAAAAATATTCAGCAAGTCTACTAATAACCATCAACCACTTTGTAGAAAAAAGCATTGTTGAAAATAAAAGAAATCAGACTCATCAATAAAACACGCATAAAACTCGTCTGTTTCTCTAGTGAACGGCGAGAAAGAGAAGAAAAAATTGAAACTTTGAATCTTAATAATTCTAAAACTAATTAGAATTTTTGAAAAAACAAAAAGCCAATATTTTTATAAAAATTATTTCTATGTGTCTTTAAAATATCATAGTTCTACTGTGATTAGTTTTGCTTTTATAACGAAAAAACAGAAAAATCTTCAAAATTTTCGAAACTTTAAAACTTAATTACTCCAAAACTAATTCGAAATTCGAAAAAAGGGCGACGTGGTGCAAAACTGCACATCTAAGAGTATGTGTCTGCAAAAAATCATATTTCTGCTGCTAATAGATTTTGCTGGGGGCGAACTCGCAACAGAAAAAAATAATTTTCGACTTTGACATTAAATAACTCTAGAACTAATTATCTCATCTATTAGCTTTTAGAACGAAAACGATCATCATACACTTGAATAGAAATGTTTAAAATTTCACAAATTTCCGTGGAATAGTTTTTGCGTAGTGAGAGTTCAAAGTGTTCAAAAATAAAATTTTCAAAAGCAGCGGCGGCGGCAGCGGCGGCGGCGGTCACTGTTACTTTTTTTTAATATAGAGAGACAGTGAGATTATTGCAGTAATAACGAATCTATAATAATAAAAGAGCTTTACCACTCACTCATCAACGCACAGCAAAATCTACCGGGGCTAAAGACTCGAAACTTGGTAGGGTCGAAGACCTTACGGTGTATACGCGCACTAAGAAGGGATTTTTCGAAATATCTTTTTTCTGACCCACAGGAAGGTTTGGAGCGTTTTCGACGTTTTTGAGCCCAGCGGCGTCCCAAATGACCCCAGATCTTTGTTATTTCGCAGGAAGGTACCTAGCAACAATTTCTAGAAAGGCATTTTTCAGATTTTTGATATTCGAATTTTAAGAGGTCTGAATATTCCAAAAACCCGTTTTTGCTGAGCATAAACCAAGTTTTATATTTTCGAAGAAAACAGTATCGAGAAATCGATATTACGAAGTGAACTGTTGGTAATACCTTCTTAAGAGTATTTCAAAGAAAGTAATTTCTGGATTTTTCGATATTCGATTTTGGAGGGTGTGCACGGGGGTTTGAATATTCACTCCCGTTTTTAGTTTTTGGATCCTAGCACCCACATTATTAATGTGATTGTTATGAAATTTTAGCATGTTGTTCCTCACAAAACCAGAAAGGTTTGCGAAAAAGAATTTTCTGAATCAAAGCATTCAGAGGAACCTTTTTGTCCCTTTTCTAAATTCTTATGCTTAGCCTTCAATGTTAAATTTATTGCGGTTATTGCTCTTTCCAGGACACACAAAACCTCTATTGGTGGAAATATTTATTTTGAAATGTTTTATAACAGGTGAATTTTTAAAAAATATTATAAAGAAACAATTTTTAATGATTAAATAATTTTTTTATTATAACCAAAAACCGTTCCACTGAAAAATTTTATTCTTTTTTCTATTTAATCAAATTTAAGTATTTCCAGCAAAGTTCAAATTAAACAATATTTTATCACAGGCATTTTCAGTGTCGATTCAAATTATGTTTACTTTTATTTCATGTTTGAAATTGCTTTCAATGAATGAGTTGGTGATAAATCAGCAAAGGGGGGTTCAGGGGGTCTCCCCCTGATTTTTTTAAAAAAAATATATCATTATTAAAAAATGGTTATAAACACTAATTCTAAACCGGTTTTTTAAGATCTTAAAAAAGTATAAAAGTATGTAGTATATTTAATTGTTTTGTATTTTATAAAAATTTAGTGGGATGAGGGGAAATAAGTTTTATCTATAGACATTGCTGTTCAATAATATATCTTTATTGTGAGCGAAGGCGGAGAAATTTGCCTCAAATATACATTTATACTGTTGCAATATTTAGTTTAATGAAAGAAGGGATCGAAAGTGGAGTACGAAAAGAAACACCCAGGCTCACCCTCGGCCAAGAACACACACACTACACTTAATACAAACTGGCATATACACATCAACGAATTAATTTCAAATGGGAAAACTCTCACCCACTGCTATACCAGCAACCTGTCCTACTCGGACTTCCTCGCACGTCGTGGACTGACCTTGTCTTGGGCACCCAAGGGGAGCCGCCCAGAGGGACCGGCGGGTGTACTTGGAGATCAGGTTTCGGAAGCCGCCCGGGAATGCCCTGGGATCCGGCTTGACATCAATGTTGACCAACGATGCTGGACACACAGGTGACTCTCTAGAGAAGCCGCCCGGATTGGGCCCGGCTTGTAGCTACGGTTGACACCACAGGAAGAAAGATCATCTCAGGTTGTCTCGGAACTTGAAGAACACAGTACGACGCGCTACCATTCTAAGAAGCTGGTGTAGGAGGGATTCACGGAATTCACGAACACATTTCAAAATTTAGGTTTATTTTTTAAATTTACTAGTACGATATTTTACATGAAGCGATCCTGCCTATGGCTAATATTTTTAAGGTCCTGAACAGACATAATGGGATATTAAAAAGGGCGCAAAAGCGCATCAGCAGTTAATTAACGTCTTAAAGGCATGATGACAGTGAGAGAAGTGAGTGAGCTGTGGGGTCCCTCAAACAGAACGGAAAATTAAAACACGCTGATTGGTCCACGTAGGCAGCGTCAGTGCTTCTGCACGCCAGACGAAAAGAGCAAAGCCAAAAAAAAAGCGGGAGAAAAAAGAAGTGCACGTGTCCTTCAACAGTATTCGTTTTCACGAAGAGGTCACGAAAAAGAAACGGGGTGATGCTAAAAATAGAATGAGATAACCGAACAGATTAAGAAAAATATATGGGGGAAAAACGAAAGAATTTTACCACATATACCAATTGCAGAAATGGATGGAGGGAGAAAAGGACAAAAGAGAAAAAAATAATGGGGTTTAGAAGGTTCCCTGACTTTTTTTCTATTTTGAAAAATTACTCTTTAAAAAAGGGGATGGGGATTTCACACATTAAATCTGAACAGGTGGTATTTTAAAGGTTTTTTTTACATCTTAACCAAGTGGTATGGCATCAAAAAAGAATCCTAGCGGGAAGACTGGTGACTCTATTGCATCTAAACGATAATTCTTATTTATTTTAACACACAGTTTGATAAGCCTTTTATCCCCCGAGCAACGGCGGGCATATCAGCTAGTAACTAATAAAACTTTCATTTGTTGAAATATAGTATGAATAAAACATACCATCAAGAAGCTATTTTATCTAGATAGCTAAATCTTTATTAAGCTCATTCATCAAGTTAGCTGCAGTATTTTTGGAAAATCGTACCCTTTTGGGGTATATTTAAAACCTACTTTTATATGAAACTTAATTACTAATATCTTATTTACGGTTATTATTTAAATAACTAGTTTACGGCTTTTTTTATATAAAAAGCCTTAATAAATTATAAAAACCTACTTCTTACATACACAACTGTAAATGTCTTTTATACTGATTGTAAAACATCAACAATTTAAACATATGAAACAGAAAACCGGACTTTCATTAACAGAAAATTGGAAAATTGTCCTTTTAAGACTACGGTTTCTCATTAGGCATACGGAATAAATTACTACTGTAGAAAGTAAACTGTTTTAAGTTGACTCAAGACAGTAACTTTGATAAGTAATATGAACTTGCATTCCACTTTACTTCAACTATCTGCGGGAAATCTGCTAAAGAAATTCCAAAGGTGGCATCGATAAAAACATGCAAAAAGATCTTCGGATCAAAGAGTTTATTCGAATAAAAAGCCTAAAAATATATGCTTATTCGGGGAAAAAAGTGACTTTGCCTAGCAAAGTTAGAACTCTCAAATGCCCAGCACTTGTTTTTTTTATTATTATAATATACAAGGAAGTTCAATTTCGTGCAAGAAAGATACATTTTTTAAACTTGAACTATGTACTTTTGTAGAAGATAATTTTTGATTAAAAGCATCTTTCTTAAAGTTCTTATTGTAGAACGCCAGAAGTCTGATACTTCTATGTTAGACAAGTTGCTTTTGTGGTGCATTGATTTACCCTGTAAATTGAAGGTATTTATTAAGTGTCAGAATAAACCCTACGCATTAAAATGAAGTTTATAAGGGGTTACTGATCTACTTGCCCTTTTTTATATTATTTAAAATAGTGTAATTCAGTTTGTTGAGCGCGTTTATGCGCAGTAATTTAATTTCTTATCTGTTATGTTAGTTGACACATTCTCAAAAAACTTAGCATATAACAGAGCAATACTTCATCTAACGATATTTGCCTTAGTATTATACTTACTTTATTTATTACGCAAGTTTAATTATGTACGCCATTTTTTTTCTCTTACAGAAATCCTAAACTTTCGTAAACATGTTTAATTTTTCACCTAGAAACCAGATAAATTTAAGTATTTATTTTAACTACATTAGTTTTCTAAAAGATAAGTAAATTTCTTAATAAGTAAATGAGTAAATTTTTAATAAGTTAACTTATTAAAAATTTAATTATAAGGCATAACTAATTATAAGGCAGGTACGTTCGTTTTATGTAGTGGGTTGGTTAAAAGCAGCTGTATTACGGCCTTACTTGCTACATAATGCATTTCATAATTGTCCATGCATGTCTGTTTTATGCAGAAGATTGAGACTTTTGTCAATAATTCCAGTTAACAAAATGGTTGCACTTCCTCCACCCATTTTCTTCAGAATCTCCACCTGAAATGCACTGAAATGAATTGGCACACTCGATAATTATAAATAAAATTTATTTTATTAAAAAAGATTTAATGGAAAATAAAAAATAGTTGCATGAGTAGAAATCTAACAAAGACCAAGACTAAATTCAAAAAAGTAATAACAGCATGAGCACTAGGTTTTTGAGACAATAAAACAGTAGAGTTTGAGCTGTAGCGTTTCTTCTTTTTTGTACAGAGCATTTTCTCGTAATAGGAATGTCCTGATTACGATCAGGTTAGGACAATATTTGCTGTCCAGATTTGGAAATTTTTCGCCTTAACTGGGATGAGCCCAATACGTCCACTTTTGGGCAACAATTGACATTTACTAAAAAGCAATTTTTGGTAATTTCTCGTCTTAAAAGCGATATCCAGATTTCATCCCCTTTATGACAACATTTGATGAACCGTTTTGGTAATTTTTCTTCCTAAAATTGATGAGCCGAATTACGTACAGATTAGGGCAACAATTGCCATCCAGATTTTGAAATTTCTCGTCATAAATCGGATGAGCCCAAATACGTCCATTTTTGGGCAACATTTTACGTACAATTTTTGAAACTTTTCGCTTTAATAGGGATGAGCCTGAATATGTTCATTTTATGCCAACATTTGACATCCCATTTTTGAAATTTCTCGACGTAAACGTAGTCGCTACAAATCCGCGACAATGTCGACGAAGATAGGACGAAAATGGTACATGTGTGCTCACTGGGTTAAACTTACAAAAAAATAAGTAAATTTCCTGGCTTCGTAAAGTGGTGTGTTGGTTAGTAGGTATTTTTTAATCGTCCCCGCTCATTATTATAAAGCACGTAGTAATATGTTGTACGCTGTTGTACGTGTATATGAAATTGACATACCTCAAAAACAAATTTCAAGAAAATAAAATTATATCATTAAATCCGAAATATCGTTTAAGTTCTTAAAAATTAAATAGTTAGTTGTAAAGTAATACTCAAATTTTAGGTTCATCAAAATGAATGATTAAAATAATTTAATTTCCCACAATTTTCCTGCACCCATTTATATCATCCAGTTTTATTGATTTTCAATGCACATATTTTATTAAAAACCTAATAACATTATAACTGAAAAATATCTTTTAAACCATTCGGTGGAGATTCATGTCCCTTATCTAAAAATTTCTAAACAAAAAATTATACATATTTTATACATATACATATATCTTCTCGTGCCTAAGTGGCACATAAGGCCTTCATACATATTTTATACGGATTATAAAACATAATTTATACATTTTTATAAACTACACATAAAAATGTATGAACTATACATATTTTATACATTTTAGTTTAATAATCTTGAAATCGCATTGAACTTTACAAAGTATATTTAAATCCGAATGTTTTGTAGTAGGTTCATAAGTATGGAGAGAATCTGCCCTTACATCTCAAAAAAAAATATTTCCATAGAAATTAAATATTGCCGAGGCAAAGGTTCTCTCCGTAGTCGAGGGGCCTTCCACCCCCTTTCTGAACATTCTCTCTTCTCTGCATTAAAAGGAGAAGAGAAAATGAGTTCTTCGCTCTTACACTTCCCTTCTCACAAAATGGAGTGGACGGAGCCTTCCTTGTACAAGATTTGTCAAGGAATTCGTTGTATATATTAAACTGTTCGAAAACTGTTGTAATCGAGTTTGTTGATGTCAAGGTGGAGGAATTCCTTTCATTCTCAGTGGTGGTTCGAATTTTTTCCATTTGCTTCCCGAACCACCTTTTCTCTTTTGCATTCCAAAATACTTTGTTATTGTTCCCTGCTGAAGAACTAAACGGTGGAACGGTTCCGTTTTTGTTTTCCAAATTTTTGGTCTGATGTATTTAGGGAAGAATGCCGAAGGTGTTTTTTCTTGGAGTTTGGGAAAAAATGAGCTTATGGGAAGGATCTGTTGAAAAAAGGAACGAAATGCATTAGACCAGTTGAAATAAATTTTTTTCAGGGCTCCTGGATTTTGATTACAATATTATAGATAACTTTGTGTTTTATTTTTATTATAAAATTTCATTTTAGAAAGTTATTTTATAATGATTTGTTGGTGCAAGATTTTTACACTCGAAATTATGAAACGAAGTCATTTCAAATACGATATTAATGATACCGTTGATAAAATAACTTTTGCTCTTCATTTGAAAAATAAATAATAATTCAAATCATAATAATTTAAAACAAAGAAATTAGCAAAAAATCGTAGTGTCGGTGCTTAAAATATAAATAGAAAATGCTTAACATAGATTTTAGAAAATTAAGGAAGACTGAAATTATAGTCAATTTTAAAACCTCTTTTTTATTAATTTAAGGAACCATAATGTTCATTAGCATTAAATTTCGTGGGTTTGATGAGTTAAAAAAGTTTATCAGAGGCAAAAACTAGTTACTGCTTTATAATTCAAAAAGATGGCGATAGTTATTTCATTTTTTTCTTCCTTGCTTCTAAGAAGAGCTTTATGAAAAGAAGGAAACCATAGACATGGGGAAGAAAACAAAAGATTTCCCTGAAAGGACGTTTACTCTCTTGATTGATTAACGGTTCCATCAACCCAATAACGTCATGTGTGTGTTTGTTTCGCTTATACTTCCCATGGAAGCCTTTTCGAATAGATTCTTTAAATTGACACTGAAATTCAAAAGATTTTGTATGATTTCTTTTCATTGAAAAATCTTCTTTCAGTTTTCATCACATAATTAATTTTATTAATCAAAATATTGTTTTCTATCATGCTATTTGATTTTTAACATGTTATCTATTAAAAAGTCTTAAAAAGCTGAGTAAAAAAAGAAAGTTTTAACTCTATTCATAGGGTTTGCATTTACTATTTCGAAATACAATCTATTTTTTTTACTCCAAAATATAATTTTAAGACAATAATAATCAACATAAAGAAATAAACATAAACGTCATATTTAAATACACAGAAGCTGAATTAAGTGATACATTCTGGATAATACCAGGATTATTAACGATAAATAACTTAAACTCTACAATTTTCATATTACAAATTTCCCAGTTGTTACCAGTCACTGGATTCTACTGACTAGCACTGTGTAGACATATAGTACCTAAACAAAATTAAATCTTCTAACCAGTCATCAAAAGATATAACATTCGACTAAATCTACTGATTGGCATGAATATCGCAAAATTATACTTTATGGTGTGACACTTATTATGAATTAATAACAGTCAACTAATACCCGCATTCTCCCTTTACTATTTCTGTGACCAAATATCAGTCAACTTACCGCTAGTGCTCCATTCAATAGGATGTATTGCGCGTAAACTAACTTTGAGGCATCTCAGCTTCTCCAGCGTTTGGTATGGAGTTGTTGTATAAGGGATGAGTCAGTGTACTGGATGAGGTAAAAAATCTATACATTCAGCCCCCCACCTCGATCTCAAATATTTTAACCCCGGAATGCCATCACCGTCACAACGCAAATTCACCGCAGCTGAGGCTAACCAATTTATTGACAAAAGTAATTCGAGAGAAAAGTAAGTGTTAATCACTGAACTGAAATCAAATCCTTTTAATTAAAAAGCAATTACCCATTGTGCTCACTAGACCCTTAATTTCTAGAAGAATCCAGATTGCCCGAACTGAAGAGATAAAACAAGGCTTCATTATCACAAATAAAGCGAGTTAGTCGGGTTTGAAATGTTCTTAGAACTGAGGGAGTTTGCTTTTGCTCTCAAATAAAATCCTAGCTTACTCTGCTATATTTGTCAGTTCTTAGGTTTCAAATAAATCGAGGTAAGAAAAGAACTTGGATGTCTTTTTATCTTTTTCTATGGGTTGTTACAGTACAGGTTCAAACATGCTTGTATGGTTTTGGTAAAACAAAGCAGAGTTTTCTATTTTTGGATGATTCCAAAGGTTCAAAGAATTGACCAGCTTCTGTTTTTGAAAACATGTTTCACTACAGTTTATTTTTATTTCCATTGAATGGCATCAATGATTTTTCTGTATTCGTTTTGAATGAAATGTCTTTTTTGTTTCGGATTAGGATAGGAATCAATAATAGTGGGGTCGCTTATGTCATGTTTTGAAAAATTTTTGGCAGAAGCTTAGTGAGTGATATCATTCGATTCGTAATGACGTCTACATTAACGTGGTACCGGGTGTTTTTTCCGAATTCCGTGCAGGGGGTTTCTATGACGTCATGAATGCAAGATGGCCGCCGCAGGAAAAAAACTGTAAATGGCGATCTAGAGATGTTATCGGAACTATTTTTGGACACAAAGCTCAGAAATATATATTTTTATCGAATAGCTACAAAAATAAGCATCTAAATCGGTTAAAAATTGCGTTTATGACGTCATAACCAAAAAATGGCTATTTTCACAAAAAATACAGTATTTTGTCATGTAATACTTTAAACAGATGCTAATTTCAATGTGAATGTAATGAAAATATGTTTATAATAAAAAAACCAACAATGGAAATTTCATTGGTGGTCACAAAAGGCGGATATGACGTCAGAAATCCAAAATGGCTGCCACATAAAATAATTTTTTTTATTTTTTTGTTCAAAAAATTTTTAATTGGGAATTATTACACTTATATGAATGTAATAAAGGTATATTGAGGATAAAATTAAACAAAAAATTTTAAAATCCCTGAAAATAGCACCGAAATATTAGGTGCGAAACACAGAACTACAGTATTTTGTCATGTAATACCTTAAATAGATGCTCTTTTCAACGTGAATGTAAAGAAAATACGTTCATAATTAAAATGCCAGCAATGTAAATTTCATTCTTTGTCACACACGGCGGATAAGGCGTCAGAAATCCAAGATGGCTGGCATGTAAAATGAATTTCTTTAGTTTTTTTACTCCAAAAATTTTTATTTGGGAATTATTATACTTTTATTAATGTTGTAATAAAGTCATTTTAAGGATAAAATAATTCCCAATTAAAATTTTTTGGAGTAAAAAACTAAAGAAATTCATTTTACATGCCAGCCATCTTGGATTTCTGACGCCATATCCGCCTTGTGTGACAAAGAATGAAATTTCTATTGCTGGCATTTTAATTATGAACGTATTTTCTTTAAATTCACGTTGAAAATAGCATCTATTTAAGGTATTACATGACAAAATACTGTAGTTCTGTCTTTCACACCTAATATTTTGATGCTATTTTCAGGAATTTTAAATGTTTTGTTAAATTTTATCCTCAAAATACCTTTATTACATTCATATATGTGTAATAATTCCCAATTAAAAAATTTTTGAATAAAAAAAATAAAAATTTTTATTCTATGTGGCAGCCATTTTGGATTTCTGACGTCATATCCACCTTTTGTGACCACCAATGAAATTTTCATTGTTGGTTTTTTTATTATGAACATATTTTCATTACATTCAGGTTGAAAATAGCATCTATTTAAAGTATTACATGACAAAATACTGTATTTTTGGTGAAAATAGCCATTTTTTGGTTTTGACGTCATAAACGCCATTTTAACCAATTTAGATGCTTATTTTTGTAGCTATTCTATAAAAATATATATTTCTGAGCTTTTTGTCCAAAAACTGTTCCGATAACATCCCTAGATCGTCATTTACAGCTTTTTTCCTACGGCAGCCATCTTGCATTCATGACGTCATAGAAACCCCCTGCACGGAATTCGGAAAAAACACCCGGTACCACGTTAATGTAGACGTCATTACGAATCGAATGATACCACTCACTAAGCTTCTGCCAAAAGTTTTTTTTACACCATTGGTTTTTGACACAAGCGACTCCACTATAATAAGTATAATGAATAAAGTAGAACCTTTTCCTTCATGGTTTCCTTATTACTTTATCAATGAATGTAAAACCTTAATTTTTCTTGAAACTTGATTTTATTTGACAGTTGCACACAACTGAATATAAAAATAATGAATAAAATAAGTGGTAAACTTCTAATTAATCTGTATTATTCGTGGGTACATTCACAATTAATTTACGGTTTAACTATATGGGGAGGGGATTATTTTGTAAATTTAAAAAGAATTAGTTAACTACAGGAAAAGGTTCTTAAGGTTTTCACTTAATAACATTTACTCGATTATATTATAAACCACTTCAAATTATTGAATATTCTTCCCCTTTGTCATCTTTTTTTTATAAAATATGTCTGCATCTTTATTCAAATCCACAAGAATGTACAAAACGTAATAATATAAATCCTCGAAGACCTAATGTAATTTATAAAATTCCTAAGCCCAAAAAATTTATATTTTGTAATAATTTCTGTTATATAGCCCCCAAACTATAATATGCTACCATTAGAAATCCAAAATAGTCCATCCAAATATTTATTCAAAAAAAAAACTAAAGGATTTTTTTGTTTTCAATAGAAAATATTGAAAATTTTTTAATTGAAGTTCTCTATTTCCTTCCGGTACTCATGGTTTTGTGGTTTTTGTACATATCTGTAAGACAGAAAATATGTATTCAATTTAATGACACCCTGTTTGCCACTCTTGTGTTTTTGTATTCCCTTAACTATTATTTGGTCACCTAAATGGACCAACAGGTCCCAGGCGACTATGCGTATTGTTCTTGTGTTATTTTCGTTCTCAAATAAATAAATAAATATTTCTCCTTCTCAAAAAAAATATCCTTACCAGTTTTCAAAAAGTCAGAAAAAAAAGTTTGATTCAATTTTTATTACAATCAAAAATAAAGTATTTAAAATGTTTTCCACTAGAAAAGACTAATAAACTGCGATGCTTTTCAATCAAACATTATTTGGTCTGCTTAGTAAATAAAATAATATCAACTAAATAAGAAAAAAACTCCTTCTATAGATTTTCAAAAATTAGGACTTACTTCTTACTACGAGCATCCGAGGGTGTTTGCCTCGATAAAAAACTTAAAGATTAAAGATTAAAAAGTTAGAACTACTAATTACTTAATTAAGTACTAATAAAAGTTAGATTAAAAAGTTAGATAAAAGTTAGAGAGTCAAAAGTTAGAAGAAACCTTAAATTTGCTAAGTTATATTGGTTACAAAATGCTATGAAAGTTTCATTTTCACTTCTTCCAAACTTTTTTGTTCGAAATCTTTAGCGCTATTCTTTCACTAAATATAAGCAGTACATTAAGGATATTATGTGACAAGCGAAGGCAATTGATACCTACGGCATACTGTTTTGGTCGGATTATACGAAATAACAAAAATTGCTGGCCAGGAAATACCACTCACATTCACTAACTCTTTTGGTAATTTTCTTTTTATATACCTAGTAATCTTTATATTGTGATATTAGGTCTTAAGCGTGACTGGCGTATAAATGTTTGTGATTTTCCAGTTCTGTATGGATTTATATGATTGCCAGTTATAGGAAAAGTAATAATATATTAATAGACTTTGTTTACTGTAAGACAGGTTGTGTAAAATTTCTCATAAATTCATGAGACTAAAAAATAAAAGAATTCCACTTATTAATTTCAAAGAGTTATCAAAGTCAAAATTGACCATCTTAGAACCAACTATCATTTGATCTCACGTAATCAAATTTAAATATCTTTATAAGCTAAGCATAAAATTGCAAATTTAAACCATTCATTTTACACAAAATTGTTTCTTTTATTAAACACTTTTTAAGATGTTATTAAAAAATGTGTACAGTAAGATAAATTTCATTTTTTTTTTCACCCTTTAAGTTATGTTGCTATAAAGATAATCATCTGTACCTAAATTATACCTTTTCTTAAGTGTATATCTTTGTCTTTTCATTACTAAAGCTGTCTTTCAGTGAGACTTAACAATTCAAGTACATATCTTGCTTTTCAAGAGAAAATAGTCCTAGCACTTATATAACCCAGCTAAGCGGACTGTAACCTGTAACTAAGTTCATTAGGGTGTTTCGAAAGTCTATGGTAAAATTTTTTTTTTCGAATTTCCCAGATGCCCCCCCTCAAGTTGTTACAAATACTAAAACATTATTACCTGCAAATTTTCAGGTCTCTAGGACGATTTTTGACCCCCGCGCCCTTCAAAAGTAGGTTTCCCATGTTAAAGTATAGGGAAAATATTGAAAATATCGTCATTTTTGGTTCTTTTCAATTTTACGAGCCTGAACGCAGTCAATATCGAATTAAAACCTATACATCATCTTTGGGACATAATTGCCTCAAGATCCTATCGGAAAAACATTCCATGGCACCTACTGGGGGGGTAGTTACACGGGGGTGAAAAGCGAGCTTTCACCGAAAACAGAGGATGCTTGCCGCGGGTGCTGGTTATGCTCGCCGGCGTTTGCGGAGAGACCTGGATAAAAGCCTATTTAAGTGTTTATTGAACATTTTTCCTAAGGTACCTCGTTCTATTCTGTTTCTATTAGTAAAAACCCGTTAGTTAGCTCCCGCCGCTAGCACCGGCAAGCATCCTCGTTTTTCGGTGAATGCTCGCTTTTCACCCCCGTATAACTATCCCCCAGTAGGTGCCATGGAATATTTTTCCGATAGGATCTTGAGGCAATGATGTCCCAAAGATGATGTATAGGTTTTAATTCGATATTGACTGCGTTCAGGCTCGTAAAATTGAAAAGAACCAAAAATGACGATATTTTCAATATTTTCCCTATACTTTAACATGGGAAACCTACTTTTGAAGGGCGCGGGGGTCAAAAATCGTCCTAGAGACCTGAAAATTTGCAGGTAATAATGTTTTAGTATTTGTAACAACTTGAGGGGGGGGGCATCTGGGAAATTCAAAAAAAAATTTTTTTGAAACACCCTAAAGTTCATCGAGTATTAATACTCTTAAGAGTTTTTTATGTGATACCTAAACACCACAAGAAGAATTTTCTCTTTCTGAAGTCAAAAATGAATAAATAGTAAAGATTTCATGCGCATTCTGTGATATAATGAGGTATTTGCATATGTGAGGGAATTGCTTAATTTTACACTTTATTGATACGTTATAGTTTAAAACTCTCAAATATCATATTTTTAGTTCAAAAATAATGTTTTAAATCATTTAAAACTCAATTTTATTTTTTCCAAAACACTTGTAAAGTCACGTGATCAAAAAACGGGATATGACATCACAGAGCACTCAAAACTAGTGTTTTTTCTGTTTTTCAATGATTGGAAAACGGGATTCTATTGGATGTGACGTCACAGCGCATGTAAACAACAGTGTTTCGCGCCAAAACGCAAAATGAAATTCCAAAAAAATTTATCTCAGAAACTAGGCTACGAAAATACTTACATTTAAACGTCCTTCTTCATGGTTTTTTATCTATTATTTCAATAAAATTTTATCTCAAAACGTGAAAATACCTCATTGTATAAAATGTTTTCAGATCCACCTGGAAGTAGGCGAGCGTTACAAAGCGTACTGGTGTGTGCGCGACTGGTTCTCCCCATGGACTTGGCGAGCGTACGAAGTGTACATGATGGCGTTGATTCTGATCGGCCCTTCTCTCATCATGGGATTCACCTACACCAGCATCTGCCACCAGCTGTGGGTGGTTGTCAAGGACCGGGCCAGCATGAGCTGCGGAGAAATGTGAGTTACATACAACATTTCTTTTCTGGTCGTTGAATTTTTCATACATTTCCATAGTTATTTCAAAAATAGGGGGTAAAGACTCGATACCAAGTTTAGGTTTCTTATAAGCTATGTTGACAGAAACTGAAGTTGCACGTGTATAGGGGGCTTCAAATAAAATTTAGACACAAACCACACAAACCTGTTTTGGTGACTTAGTTTGGTGGTTTCATGAGGCATTTAACAAGGAGAGGATCCCAACGTGTCATCACCGATTTGGTTCATTTTTGGTGTGTAAGTAGTGCATGACTAGGACATCAATTTGTGAAAATATTACGAAGCAACTTTCAGAAATTTTGGAGAAAATCGCGATTAAAAATTTCAACATTTACTTAACATTTAATAAGATTCTCACCTTGCAAGCGGATCGTGGTGTAGCGGTAAGAGCTACGATTCCCAACCCAAAGGTCCCGGGATCGAGTCTCGCTGCATACCATAATTTTAATTTTCCTCGCAATCAAGATCACATATATGAAATAAAGTAGTACATTTATGATTATCAATTTTAAAACATTTTTTCTTGTGTATAAATTTTTTTTTGGTAAATATATAATATTTACAATAGGATCATAGAAATAATTTAATAATTATTTTTTTTGGGAAACAAGGAATGAAAAGATTTTTCTTTATAAACAAAAAAAAATTATTTTTATAGATGAAGTTTCACCTTAATTTATCCCTAACTATCCAAAAGAAAGTACGCAATTTTGTTATGCTAAAAGGGTTTGGTATGTGTCTGATTTGATAGTTAAAATAAAAAAAATTGGGGTAAATATATAGCATTTACAATAGGATCATAAAAAATTGGATTTATTAATTATTTTTTTGGGAAACAAGGAATGAAAAGATTTTTTCAAAACAATATAATAATATATTTATAAATATAATTCCATATTATCCGGTTATATTGCTTTTTCCCACAAAAAAAATATTTAAAAAATGTTTTAAAATTTATCATTATAAATGTACTACTTTATTTCAAATCAGTGTTCTTAATTGCGTGGAAAATTAAAATTAAAAATATGGTATGCAGCGAGACTCGATCCCGGGACCTTTGGGTTGGAAATCGTAGCTCTTACCGCTACACCACGATCCGCTTGCAAGATACGAATCTTATTAAATTTATAAGTACATGTTAAAATTTTTAATCGCGATTTTCTCCAAAATTTCTGAAAGTTGCTTCTTAATATTTTCACAAATTGATGTCCTAGTCATGCACTACTTGCACACCAAAAATGAACCAAATCGGTGATGACACGTTGGGATCCTCTCCTTGTAAGTAAGGAAACTATTTTTGGGGGATTTGTTTAATCATCGCCGATTAAAATTGTGGCTAAAAAAAGAAAATACTAACTGTTCCAACATTCCATTTTTTTTAAAGTTAATTTTTTTATTAAACTTTGAATATATTTTTTACTTTTTAGAACTTGGATTAAAATAAAACTCAACATATCTTTATTAGGGTACATTTTCCACGATGTGATAGTTTTATTTATTTTAGGATTAGAGTACAAAAACTGGAACCTTACTTTAATGGAAATATCTTAAGCTGGTACATAATCACACTTTTGGATAAAATATTCAGAAATCAATTATATTAACAAAATAAAAAGTGTTACAGATTCTCTTATCAACTTAATGAGCAAATAGAACATTGAAATGGCAGATAGACTAAGTTTCATTGGAGTGATATATATTAATTAGAACTCCCTTTTTCAACATTAACGATACTTTCAAACTGTCTTATTAATTTTCACGAAAAAACGTGCAGCATAAAGTAATAAATTTTATGTTTGAGTAGTTTGTAGTTACGCGTTTCTTTTTTCTACGAAATGTCTTTTGATACCAAAACGATTAATCTTTATTCATTAGCTAACGGGGTTCTTTTAGAAAAAGTGCCTTTTTTACTATTCTTTTGGTTGATAGACAGGATTTTTTGGTGGTTTTCCAAAGAATTAAAGTTACCTCTTTTTGCCCACCTTAAAAAGAAACAGTCAATTTGAAACGTAAGAATGTTAAATCTTATTCCGTTTCTTTGTATTTTCTGCTTAACATATTTGTGAGGTTTTTATAATATAGATAAAAAAATGTTCCCAGAATAGGTTGCCTATATGGTTCTTTGACCCCTGGGCAACTCATGTTTTTTAATTTTTCTGTTATTTTGTACTCCCTGTGTGCATTTGTGTGTGTAAAATAAGTAAAGGTTCTTCTTTTTTGAGAACATTGAAAATTTAACGCCCTCTCTATAATTATAATTATCCATTCCAGAAATACTATTCCTTTCCATTCCAACCTTATCACTCAAGTCTTAACACTGTATTTCAATCACTAAAAAAACTGTACCAAAATGGAAACTGGATCCTCCAGTATCTCCAACCCTTACAATAACCAGAAATCGATCGTATCCTGATCCTAAACCGAATTTCTTCATTTTGAGATCATCTCAAAACTCGACATACACAACTTGGGGCAAATTGATTTAATTCGCTTCACTTCAAACCGATCACTCCCGCTATCACTTTAATAACTCTGGTACCCTTAATTAAACCGTTGCAGCTACGCGAACCAGCCCCAACAGCCGAAAGAAAAACTTGTTTCGCAAATGAAATTAATCTTTAGGTTCTCCAAAAAGAACCTATGCGTTTAATTCTATCCACCTGGGAATGGAACTCGTGATGGAGACAAAGTTTAAACTACTCTCTTAAAAACACGGGGTGGACTTCATTGAACCAAACATTTGCATATAGATAGAAAATAACGATCCCTTTGAAATTAATTGTTTCCTTAAAAATTCAATAATTAAGGCTTATCTCGAGTTGATCTGGAGTAGGCATCATTCTTGTTTCAGACAGCTCGATTAGCTTCTTCTTCCGGACACACACTTTAAACCGATAGTTTTCTCATAGATTAGGAAAGCTCTTGTTTCTTCTAATTAAGTAGAGCATTAATCCTCTAAGAGAAGAATTTCATACTTCAACAGAGACATTCGAGAACTATCGATGCCGATATAAAATGAAATTCCTGTATAATGGGTTTAATTTAAATGACTATGGATACTTAATTATCTAAAGGGGATATCGTAAATTATAAAATTCTTTTAACGCTTGAATATTTTTTATTTTTTTTGTTCCCTTAAATGAGGTAAGAAGTGTAATAAAAAAGCTATAAATTAATAAAGGTTAAATTTATTTTATTCCATTTTTTACATATTTTTTTTTTTTAAACTAGGGGGCCTGCCCCCTGCTCGCTATCGCTCACCAACCCCCGGAACTACTTTGCAGTTCTTTTTAGATCGCTTCGCGATCTCAGCGAGCAAAGCTCGCTTGTTCCATCTTACCAATCACCCCGCTGGTCGGCTTAATTAATGCTCCTTTACAACCGAAACTACTTATCACTCTTGCTGATAAATATTTTAATCCAAATCATCCCGAAAAAAACTATTGCTGAAATATTACTTTCCTAACTTAAATTGAAAATAAAAGAAATCACACATAGTGAGCTATCGCTCACCAACCCTCTAAACTGCTATCTTCTCAGATCGCTTCGCGATCTCAGCGAGCAGAGCTCGCTTGTTCATCTCAACAATCCAGCAGAAGCCTTTTCTCCGAATAATTTAATGGACTCTAACCGCCTATCTGGTTCGAGACTTCACGGAACCAACACGTGACCTACAACTGAGCTTGCGATTGGTTACCACAGATACTACACTAGTAGATCTACTAGTGTAGTATCTGTGGTAACCAATCGCAAGCTCAGTAGGTCACGTGTTGGTTCCGTGTGACGTCAGACGGTTAGAGTCCATTGAAATGTTAAAAAAATATTCAGCAAGTCTACTAATAACCGTCAACCACTTTGTAGAAAAAAGCATTGTTGAAAATAAAAGAAATCAGACTCATCAATAAAACACGCATAAAACTCGTCTGTTTCTCTAGTGAACGGCGAGAAAGAGAAGAAAAAATTGACACTTTGAATCTTAATAATTCTAAAACTAATTAGAATTTTTGAAAAAACAAAAAGCCAATATTTTTATAAAAATTATTTCTATGTGTCTTTAAAATATCATAGTTCTACTGTGATTAGTTTTGCTTTTATAACGAAAAAACAGAAAAATCTTCAAAATTTTCGAAACTTTAAAACTTAATTACTCCAAAACTAATTCGAAATTCGAAAAAAGGGCGACGTGGTGCAAAACTGCACATCTAAGAGTATGTGTCTGCAAAAAATCCTATTTCTGCTGCTAATAGATTTTGCTGGGGGCGAACTCGCAGCAGAAAAAAATAATTTTCGACTTTGACATTAAATAACTCTAGAACTAATTATCTCATCTATTAGCTTTTAGAACGAAAACGATCCTCATACACTTGAATAGAAATGTTTAAAATTTCACAAATTTTCGTGGAATAGGTTTTGCGTAGTGAGAGTTCAAAGTGTTCAAAAATAAAATTTTCAAAAGCAGCGGCGGCGGCAGCGGCGGCCGCGGTCACTGTTACTTTTTTTTAATATAGAGAGATACCAATGGACTCTAACCGTCTGACGTCATACGGAACCAACACGTGACCTTCTGAGCTTGCAATTGGTTACCACAGATACTACACTAGTAGATCTACTAGTGTAGTATCTGTGGTAACCAATTGCAAGCTCAGTTGTAGGTCACGTGTTGGTTCCGTGAAGTCTCGAACCAGATAGGCGGTTAGAGTCCATTGGAGTTTGCTAAACAGACTTCACGCTTTCATTTGTAGTATAATTTCGTCAGAGTCTAAAAGATGAAACATGATATTCATCTTTAAGACACTGACGAAGAGAATCCCCGAAACAATTGTTTGTTTTTAAATTTTATTATGTGCAAATAAATTTACGTTGCTTTTTAACATAATACTGTTTAATGTTAAGAATATTTTTTTAATATTGAAACTCCAATGTTAAGATTTCGCTTTAAGAATTTCAAATACATCACCTTTAGATTTGTTGGTTGGAATTCTATACAGGCTTCTAACGCTGTTCTTTAGATAAAAAAATAAAGCTTGACCGTGAAGATAACTTCCATGCACTTTCTAAAATAAAACATAGTCAGCACATCGAACATTAGATCGAAAGCTGATCCATTAAAACCAAAGTCTGATACCCCTTGTCTGAAACGTCAGACAGAATTACTCGGTTTTGAAAACAGGTCATCGGAAGTATGAGAAATTGAGCCCCAGAAGAAAAAAAAAGCTTGCTGTTATTCGATACTCTTGCCTGCAGTTTTACACGATGCGATAGAAAACCTTAACAAAATAAAAGTGTTTGATATTTATAAAATGTGAGGGCCTTTTTAACAAAAGATATTGATGCCATTGAAAGAATGTGTATAGAACTATTTGGGGGGAGCATATATTGTGTGATACCTATCATATCATATTCTACCAGTGATATGTAGATGTAAGTATAACATACTTTATCAACTTTTTCGAAGCCATATTCACATACTCAAGAGAAGAAACAAATTTCAGTATATAGATATTTTTTATTACAATTTTATTAAAAGAAAATTATGTTTATTTTTCTTAGATTAAATAAATAAAAATATAGGTAATTAAATTACTCAGTCATGAAACAAAATTTCACTATTTTAAGGTATAGGGGTACGAGTACGAACAAAAATTATTTTGAGCTAAAAATCAAGAATTTAAAAGCTAAATCCTCAAAAATTTACTGAACGTAAGTTTATTGACTCACAAATCAATCTTCAAAAAAATTAAAATTTTGGATTTAACGAAAATATGTTAATAATCACAAAGAACATAAAAAATTAAATGCGTACTTTTACCCGTCGTGGCGGGTAAATGTGTGTCATTGTTTAAAAAGAAGTACACCTCACATTCAAGGTTTATAGAATATAAGGTTGGCTCTTCACATAGACATGTAAAAAGCTCGTGACGTCTCGTTTCCGCTGCCAGTGACGTCATTTGTAACGCCTCCTAACTGTTTGAACAACCAATCACTTTCAGTTTGAGCGGGATAAGGGAAAGATACTGGTGGCATGGAAACTTTACGCTCCGCCTTAACAAGCCTGATTGGCCAGTGTAAGCTTTGGCTCGTCACTTCCGCTGCCAGTGACGTCACTGGTAGCAGTGTCAGATGGGCCCCCTCTGCCTCACATTGGTATTCACTTTGAAAGCAATCATTAGTTCTTTATTTACAAAATATAGTTAAGATTCCTTTGTAGAAAAATTAGATGCTAACTCAAAACCATATTTTATCTGATAAATAAATTTCAGAATGTATGAAACTAATAAAGACATTCTTTTAAGGATAGCTTATGATATATGTGCCCTTTTGATCCTATTTGCTCCCCCTTATATTGTTGCCCACAGAAAAAAAACCGCTCTCTGCGCACTTTTACGCTCCTTTCCCCTTCCATTTCTCTTAAAATGTTTTTAAAATAGATAGGAACTCAACTAACTATAAATTTTAATGAACTTGGTGGGAGTCTAATAAATTTATAACATAGCTAGAAGTCTGTACTGTAACATCAATAAAATAGATCCCAAATTTTTCTACTCGTCAACGGATTTATGGATCTGGTCTGACGGAGTCAGACCATTGGAGATAAGCAACAACAACAGATCCCAAGTAGGAAAAAAACACCAGCCAATATAGTTCGGTCAGTATTGGCCTTTGACAAAATGACTCCTCCCATATCGATCAATACAGACGACATTGCCCAATAGTGCTTTTTGTTAGCCAATATCGTTTCTCCGACATTATTATCAAGAAAGGAAAAAAAGCAAAGTTTTCACGTTTGTTTCATTCAAGTAGGGGTATTTAGAATATAGTATTTGAACTTTATTTAATAATTTAAAATCTTAAAAATTTATAAATATTCACGATATTGTCCATTATTGTTACAACACCGATCAGTGTTCTTGGGCTACCTGGAAATTCTTTAACATGAATATTAGTCACATTTATTTTTTTAAGTCACAAATAATGTATTTCGTTTCTTAAAACAAATACCTATCAAAACTAGAAAAGTTAAACCCTATCGACTTTTATCATGCAAATACGTCACGAAACACAACTGTGATACTAAAAACGAACTTATTATCCTCCTCTACGAATACCGGTACTCTATTTGAAAACCCTTTTCAGAAAGAAATGAGAAAACTTTCAGCAAGAAGGGAGAAAAAAAAAAGAAAATCTGCTCAAAGAAGTTGGCTAATTGACATTCCTTTCTATAGCATTGATGATGACACTCGTCGAAGTAAAATTGAAACTCCATCGTTTGAAATCCCTAAGAACATGCCTTGCTCTCTAAATCAAACTCTCCGCTCAAGTCGGTCAGTCTAGTTTTTGGAATTTGATAAATGAAGCTACTGGAAGAAGGCAATCAGAGGAGATCCTGTTTTGCTGTTTTATTCGTCTGCAACTTCCCGACATTTCCGAAATGCCAAAAGACCTCTTAAATTAAGTTCTCGTTTCTCATTTCTTAAAGAGGTCTTGGACGAAATATTCGAACGTTTTCGATCACTGGGGCTCAAAGGTTTATTGGTTGTTTAATTTTTACTACGCGTATCAACAACGCAACGTACCAAGATATTTGCTTATAAAATGGCAAAAAGTAATAAAATACCTGATTAAGTGAAATGTAGATAATTGTAGAAGAGTGGGAAAAATTCTAATGCTTCTTTCTTAACCTCTAACCTCTTCTTCTAACCTTCTCTTCTTAACACTAACAGTTATCCCTTATTTTTTTTTGACCATATGATTCTGAATCTATACTCGACTGCAACGTTTCTTGAACCCAGTACGTCACAAACGCGGAAGGAGAAATCGGTAAACACAAAGCCTGTTGTGTTGATAGGAGGAGTTTCGGTACGCAAATCGTGATTGAAAAGCACTATATATACATAGGTTAAACAAAATAATCATAGTTTTAAATTGACGTTCTTCATTTCACTCAAAATTCAGACACCGCGATGGGAACTACTTTGTTTGTTAGTGACGTCGTAGGGTCAACTTAAGTTGCTGTCTAGTATATAGTTAAAAATATTAGTGTTTTATAATACCGTGAAGTACTAGGGTAACTTAGGCCCGAATGGATGGGTTTTTTCACATGAAAAGCAAATTAGTTGTTAACCAAAAATAAATTGACAAACTGTTTTAAAGTGTGGATTTAAGTTTTAAGTATTTCTGAAATTTTTGGCCAGTTACCTTAAATTTGGATAATTTTGGCCCAGACCTTAAAAACAGAACATTTAAGGCGTTTTGGAATCTTTGGTGCGTCTGATTTATTATTACATTAATTATTTAGCGTAGTGCAAAGTTACTAATACTTGTAGTTTGAAAACCATTTTTCTTAAATAAAAGAAGTGTATTTATGTTATCATAATTATTATTTTTTATAATTTTCCATTAATATTTTAGAAAAGAAAAAGAAAATTTTTACTAAACCTAAGAAGATAATTAAGTTTAATTTATCCAAAGCGTCAAGCGTCACCTTGGGACATGTCCAAAGTTACCTGAAAACTCTCATGACTAAAAAAATTGTTTTTATTAGAAAATAAAGTAATACAAGAATATGGAATATTATAATTTAGAAATTGGTACAAAAATATCTGGAAAGAAACAAAGAAAAATCAGATTTATGTCATGATAAAAATGAGATAATCAGTCAAAAATTTTGAATGTCCAATTTAAGATCATGTTTATGCTATTACTAGCTGATTTGCCCGGCCTTGCACGGGTGTAGTGTATAAAATTATTTTTGATGCTCTCTCTCAAATGTTCATGTCTAAATTTCTGTATCAGGTATTACCAATCATCCGGTGTCTCTGGTCCTTTTTCCTCCCAGTGTTCCCAGTACTTTTCATTCCGGAGGTCCCGGCATCTTATCCATCCCGGTGTTCCCGGTACCTTTTTCATCCCGATGTCCCCGGTACCTTTTTTATCCCGGTGTTCCCTGTACCTCTTTCATCGGCATAATATTACTTCATTATCAGGGAAAAAATCCCGCAGAGGAATTTAGTCAACAACTCCAAAAAAAAATTAATAATGCTCCCATTTGGCTATTTTGACGAATTTCCCGATAAATAAATAAAAACAATCACATAAGGAATAAGTATTTAACATTCCTGCTGTTAAATTGAATAAAATATCGTTACGCTATCATGGAAAAAATAATGATGGAGAATGAAAATTGACCTAGTTTTTATTACCAACTTTCTTAAAACTACACTAAAATAATTCAAGTTTTGTTACTATTAAGATTAACTTTAACAGTCTAAACATTCAGTTTCAACTTAAAGTTTCAAGGAAAACGAAGTTTTTAATAATAAAATACCGTCAAAAGTTTTTATAAGGACAGTTTTGAATTTTTAAAATTATTAATAACCTTTTTATAGCAATTTTAGTCCGGTTTTATTTTTAAAAACTTTGTTTTATGCATAAATTGCTTTTGTTGGTTTCTTTGCAACAATGCGAGCTAAACAGCTCTTCTTTAACAGAGAAGTAAGGACATTTTTGATAAAAGGGTAAAAGGGGGTGAAGGGGTGATTTTAGAATTTTGAAACCGGTGTCATTGCCTTTCCCCCGTCCCCATTCGTCTGTGTACCACATGTTTGGTCCGAATCGTTCAGGTAGTGTAGGAGTAATTACGCCACATCTGATCCGTACACAGCCACCCAGCCAGCCACCCAGATCTTCATTATATATATAGAGATTGAAAGTGTCCTAAGGTGAACCACTAGTGGGGCACCTTGGAACACTAAAGATGTTTTTAAATTTGATATTATGAATTCCTTAAAAGAGATAATTGGTCAGAAAATTTTCTATTATATCCGCAAAAGAGTATATTTATTATATTAGCTGTGATTGAATAAATATAATTGTATAAGAAAAAATTGGAAAAATAATTTAATAAGTTCTGGTTTTTGTTTGTTCGTTTGTTTATTGGGAATTCAGATTAATTTGAGTAGTTTAATAGAGCTAACGGATATCATGGAAATTTGACATAAACTTAAGTTACGATAAGTAACAAAGTAAGTGTTCATTTTATTTTTTAACTGTAACTGCTCTTAAAACTTTCCTTAAAAAATAAGTTTCTTAGTTTTTATATACGGTAGTACTACATATTTTTTATTTTAAAGCCAACACATTAGTTACATTGTTTGTCACTTGTTATTAAGGATCTCATATTAATATCAATTGAATATTTTTATCAGTTTATCTCGACCAAAAGCGATCACTTTAAACGGAGTCGACTGTATTAACTAAAAGAGCAATATATTGCTTATCATAACTTCCAAAAGACTCTGTATAAGTTCCCATTAGGTTAAAATTACTGCATGTATTTTAAACATAATGTAATTGGAGAGTTTATATTTTATAAAGTCTTAAATAACATAAAATATTGGAAGAAAAGCAAGTTTTATATAGAAGTAAACCACGTAAGACTATTCTATTCTGGACATGTCTATGATCTAGATATTTGATGTATGCAATAAATAAGTTTATTCCTAATATAACCATTCCTCGGAACTTGAAACTGTGGTTTCTATACTTCTCCCAGGAGTAGGGTTGTACCTTGGGTTTTTTGTTTCTCTTTCTTTTCCAAACTAACCTCAACGAGAATAACGATGTTGCAGTTGCCATAAAGAAGTCTTGTGTATGAAAATACAAAGCCCTTTCCGACTTATCTTGAAAAGGAAACGATATTGGATTGCACGAACTGAAATTGGAAGGAAGCTGTTTTTGTTTCGCAAACTATACTATTGTTTTCGCGCGGATTTGGTAACAGGAACGGAAGAAAGAGAAATATTTACAGATCTCTGAGATAATATTATTTTATTACATAAATCTAGATCCATTTACGGGTTTACTATTGAACCATTTCTGAGACATAACTATTTATTTTAATCGCGAAGTTTTACTTACACCAAGGAAACTTTACATAGAGAAATGTGAATTAAGACCTGTAACACTGCCCTAGAGATTTCGGTTGTTAAATTAAACTTTTTTTAACTAAACTTTTAAAGGAATAAAATAATGAAAGCTTCCACGTCTTGAACAGTTACGAAAAAGTATTTTTATTTTATTTATTTATTATTTACTTATTTTTACGGAAAAGTATTAATACATTTTCCGGGATTGTAGGGTCGTGGCTTTAGGACATTAAATCCATACTTTTCCTCCTCTGCTTCGGAAGAAATCCTCAATGGGAAAAACGTCAATAATTACTAATAAATAAACCAAAAACTAACATCAACAATCCCAGAAAATCTATTAATAAATAGTAACTTTAAAATAATTTGATTTAAAAGTATTTAATGAAATATAAATACATACAGGGTGTTTCAAAAGTCCCTTTCAAGGCTTTTATTTGAAAACAACGTCTCTTAGGGTCATGGAAGTGAGACGGCTTACAGAGGTCCTAGCGGTGTAATGAGAAAGTTCGAAAAATATAGAAGATGGAAAATTATTTGCAATATCATTAAAAATCACAAAAAGAAGTTTCGTAAAAAAATTCAAGGATAGGAACGGAAAAAGCTAAAGAAAAAGTTCGAAAATTTTCAAGTTTCTTTGATTTATTTTTTTTTTTTCAATTAAAATTTGTCTTTATTTCACTTAGAAACGAAAAACTGCATGATTACTCTAAAGTAGTACTTCCAAGTTTGCAAACTTTTTGATTTTTTTGAAGCCCGAAAAAGTGTTATTTTCTCTTGCGAAAATCTCCTCGAATATTTAAGATATTTTCATGCAATATTTTCGGTGCGTTTTTTATGATAATGCCAACAATTTTTTTCCTTGGAGTTTTTGTCCTATCTCCTTTAATTTTTTAATTAATTTTTTAACCATCTTATTTCGCCGTAGGAGGTTTATAAATCGTCTCAATGGATTCTCCATGATCATTTACGTAGGGGTATACCTTACTTCCATGACCCTAAGATATACTTTGTTTTCAAATAAAAGCCGTGGAATTGATTTTTGAAGCGCCATTTATAAACTTGGTATGAATAAATCCCTTTAAATTCATTTTCAATTTATACGAAAGACTAAAGCCGAGTGATTGATTTTATAGACTAAATTTCCAAGCGTTTGTTTATCATAATAATATCTATCTTTCTTGGAAGACTTGACAAATATTTCATAATTGAGCATTTTCTGAGAAAATTACTCTAATTGAGCAATTTAAAAGTGGTATATAAAATGTTCCTTATATTTCAAATTAAAATAATGGTTTACATTCGGGATGGATATTATTCAAATGTAATAAATTGATAAATGGGTTTATGGGATAACTGCTTTTTAAATCACTTTAAAAAGTGATTTAAAAAGTAATCTTAGGGCTTCAGTTTTTCAGAATTAACTTGATTCTTTTTAAAAATGAATAAATTACCTATGCTCTTTTTCAATTTCTTCCTTAATGAATTTAGATTCTTAGGTAAGCAATAGGATAATCTTTAAAATTTAAACTTGAAAGTTAGCAAAATGTAGAATCATTAGTTTACTTTTTAAGAAAACGAACATTGTGGTGTTTTTTTTTCCAAATAAAATTAAGCAAAACTCTCTTTACCAATAAATGAAATTACTAAAATAACCTTTAAAGTTCCCAAGCAGCACAAACGTTCAAGGTTCGTCCAATTTTTGTCATGTATGGCCAAATTTCGTTTACATCTAGTAGCACTTACGTAAACTTGACATATTTGGTATGAGCTGTGCTACTACTATATTTATATTTTGAACGATTCAAACCGAAAAATAGTCTATAAGGGTTTCAATAAAGGAAGTAAGACCTATTAACATTCTAAGTTCTTTCGACACACATTTATTTGTGAAGTGATGTTCATAGAAAGAAAAATCATGTAAAATTTTTAGTAATTCACGGAAAATGCTACAGAAAAGTGTAAAAAAAAAACTAAAAATAATTATTTTCATCCCAAAATCTGGGTAAGGGACCCGTTTGGCGATATTAAAATTCGTGAATTGACAATAAATAAAGAGAAGGACTAAGCGTATACTGAGAACTTAAAAATAAATAAAATATATAATATGTGGGTAGTAAAATACGTACAACTCTCAAAACAAGAATATTGACGTTCAAGAATTTTAGTTTTTTTACTGTTATCTTTTTTACTTATAATCCCTTCAACTTCTCTTTGATGATTTAACTGTGACTCCAACCCTAATCTAAGATAATCATATTTTTCTCGTTCATTTTTTTTTCATGATAAATATTAATATTTCCTATGATAATAAAACCTGTCCTACTGTAACAATATACTATAAAATTTCAAAAATCAATTTCTATTCCATATTTTAAAAAACACAACATTACAATAAAGTGTTTATAGTAATCTGTTAAACCCAAACACTAAACTTTAAATGAAAAAATATCAAATAGTAGTTAAATTTAATATAGACAAGTTATAAAAGAGAAGATTGGTTTTAAAGCTATCAAGTTTTATTTGCTGAACGAAGTTTCGAAATCCTCTATGGAAACTTGGTTATGAAACACTTCAGTTCATATTTTACAAAACCATAAACTTCCATGAATTTTATAATCGAAAAATAAGATAAATACAAATATTTTAACTTATAGCTGCAGCGTAAGGTATTTAAAACAGTTTTTACAGCTGAAAATTACAGAGCAAGAAGCACATCTCCTATGGGTATTTTTTATGAGTTTTTAAGTCAACCTTTTAGTTTAAAAAAAGATAAAAGTATTCCCTTTCATCCTTTATTAATTTTTAAACTCCTCTTAAAATATGAAGCTATATTTACTTACAGCATTAAAAACTTCTCAAACTTTTTAATACTCTGCATGATGATAAGCTTTACTCCAGTGTTACTGGTCCTAAAATATTAGCTCTTCCATCTTAATTTAATTTACGCCTTGAAACACTTCAAGTAGACTACATAACTCAGTTTTTAGCGGCATACTAAAAAAACTTAAGCCATTCTTCAATTCTTAATTTAAGCATACAAGGAGAACAAAGAGGTATAAAAAATAGTAAACTGACATGAAAGTTACTAGAATCTTAAGAATTAACGAGGGGTAGAAGACTTTTCTTAAAAACACTACACCCTATCTATACATGAAAAAATTTAATTTACGCATTGAAAGTAATAGATTTTAACAAAAACCACTAAGATAAACAGCCAAATCAAATTTATTCAGTTAAAAAAATTCATGCCTTTAAAAAAATCAAAAAATGTGTGTTATTTTTAATAAATAATTTCAAGCTTTGAAAATATTCAATTAAGATTCTCTGTATTTTTCTCCACCGTTACCCCCAGCAACCCGAACAATTAGATGCTACTTATTTTTTGCTTGCGTTATTAGAAGTCACATATACATGGCAAAACTAATATACGGGTACCCTGTTTAGGTAGTTTAGTAATGTGGCAGAGAAATAGGCTTTTATTCAAATTTTGGAAATAAAATACTGTAAAACGGTACAAATCGGATCACTTTAGAGGAATTTTTTTTTTTTTTGAACCATCATAAATCCGGTTGAGTTTGGGATACAGAATCAGGAGAAAAATTAATCGATTCTACTCATTCTTTTGAAGTTGTGTTAAACATCAAAAATATTTTCTAATCATACCTTGGGTTCACCATGGCTGTGGCATTGAACAAAAAAGTTAATTTCATTCCTTAAATTGAATACATACTTATTTTGTGAAGGAGGAACACCATTTTTGTGTTATTAACCTATTTTCAAAAGAAAACTATTCCTCATTTTAAATAAAATTATTCTTTTCACTTTTTATGTTCTTGTATATGCATAGTAAGGCCTCAATTTATTATTCTTTTTAACCTAAAGGTGTCAAAATTTAATTTTTTAGATAAAAACTGGCAGCTGTAAAACTGCTTTTCCCGCGCACTTTGACACCTGTAAAACCAGTTTTTCCTTTAGAGTTCTTAGTATGCAGGAAACACTACTTTGCTCATGATCAGCTCTATCTCTAGTAAAACTATCCAACCAATTGAGATTTATGAGATAATCGATTCAGTATTCATAAAAAGCGAACATGATTCACCTGGTTCTCTTTTTAAACAAGAGAGATGATAAAATTACAATTTATTAATAAGTAGCAATAGTATCTATCTAGCTACATTAGGAAATTTTTTGACTAATTAGTTTAACCGTTTAACCTATTTTCCTATTAAATAAGGACGCTATACTAGACAGCAACGTTTCCTGGCCCTATGACGTCATTACGCAGGAGGAAAAACTACGTAAACAGAAAGCCATTTGGGTTGCTACGAGGAGTTTCGGTACGCAAATCGTGATAAAAAAGACTATTCATGGGTTTAACAAACTAATCATATTTTTAAACTGGCGGTCTTAATTTCACTCAAAATTCAGACACCGTGCTGGGAACTACTTTGTTTTGTTACTCCAGGGTAAAGTTACGTGTCAGTCTAGTATAGGTATATTATGTGTTTATTAAAATATTTTAAATTTCTAGGCCAGGCACTGAAATAGCTCTTCGTGAAACTCATCCAAGAAACCAGTACTCCACCAACAGCAGTCAATCTCCTAAACCTAAATCCAAACCGATGCTTCAAAAATTGGAGAGTGACAATGCCACTGTAAAGCAGGTATATATTTTACAATATATTATTTATATTTTTTATTATAATCTATTATTTATCATTTCTTTAAAATGTGTTTTTTATTATTTTCTTAAAATTATTATTTTCAATTTATTAAGCACTCAATAAAGAATAAAAGTGAAAGGCTTTCACGATCGGACGGATGAAGATAAAAAGTTTTCGGGCAAGAAAATACCGTGATCTAGTTGTAAAAACTGCAAAATTTTCATAACGAGACCACAGTATTCTTGCTTGAAAACGTTTTATCTTCACTCAATTAAGGTTGATGAATTAAAAATTTACCTTTTCAAAAAAAATGCTTGCCTGTTTACGGCTAACAGAAATACATGTAGTTCAACTTCACATCTGTACATCTGTTTATTAAAAAGTTCTCTTACCGCTAGCTACGAAGGTTGTAGCTGAAGCAGCAATTCAACTTCTTTAGCTTAGAACTTCTTGATAGTGCTGTTTTTCTACGATACCGAGTCACATCTTTAAAGTTTCTAATCTTTTTTGTGTGGAAACTTGGCAATGAAGACTCCTAACTTGTCTTCAAATCATTGCAATAATACATTAAAGAATAAAGTTGAGATAATCCATTTATGCCTGCATAGAGCAAGAGAGAATGATGCAACTGGTAATTTATAATTGCGTCAGATGGTCGGGAAAAAAAATTTATTACGCTAATTTTTATGCATGGAGTTTACACGGAGAGTGATTGATTTTATGTTTTTGTTATTGTTTAACTTATGGTTAAGGGTTGTAGTTTCATTCAAACATTCAGGCGCCGTTTCAATAAATAAATGTGTAGAAACTTTTACTAAATATAGTACAGGTTACCACAATTGAAACCATGGAACTAAATTTTGGTGATATTCCCGATTCGGAAAGACAGGAATTTTGCGAGTTGTGAGTTTCTTTTTAAAAACCGTCGATTTATGTGTGTTTTGTTATCCAAAACCAAGTCGAACAAATCTTAAATCTTGGTCTAAAGGTCTGGGGTAGTAAAAAATCTTACAGCCTCCCCAGTTTTCTTGTTAAGGGAGGTAACCAAAGAAGAGAAATAGTAGTGAAGTGAGCAGTGGAAACCCTTTAGAGTGGCTAAAATAATTTTCCAAAAAGACCACCAAAGACTACCGACAGTAGTGACGGTCTTACTGGAAATTGTGTTCACTGCCGAGCTTTTATGCCGTGTAGTGTTGCTAATGCGTGCATTCTTGGGTTATGCATGGCTTCCTAGACTCATAAGACCAGAGAAGCTCGAAATCGTGACGCGAAATTAGTAGGCAAGACGCCTACTTCATACCTTTTTGGACAACAGAGCAACTCCAGTCTGAAATCTTGTACCTTGAGCTGTTGAAAAGTGACGTCTTGAATACTATTTCGCGTCACGATTTCGAGCTTCTCTGGCCTTATGAGTCTAGGTGGCCATGGCTTATGCCTGTAATAGTAAACTTTAGTGATTGCCTGTAATAGTTTTAAAATTTCTAAGCACTCGATAACGCGCCAACTCATCACCAGAACCCCTGCTAATGTCGAGTACTCTTTTTTGTAGTCAATTCAATGGGAATACTCACTCCACTTCTACTTCTCCTCTATGGAGGTTCACGATTCCCACCAATGACTAGGTCTGCTCACATCGCATTCTCATCATCACATCTCTCCCCAGGTGATCAAGATGCTGGTGGCGGTGGTGCTGCTCTTCATCCTGTGCTGGGCTCCCATCCTCATCACCAACCTGCTGACCTCGTTCGACGTGCTGGACCGGCTCAACTACGGCTACCTGAAGCCTCTGCGCACGGCCTTCCACCTGCTCTCCTACTTCAACAGCTGCATCAACCCCTGCATCTACGGCTTCCTGAGCGCCAACTTCCGCAACAGCTTCCGCGCCGCCTTCGCCACCTGCCTGTGCCGCAGGGGAGGGAGGCGCCAGGGCAGCAGAGGGGTGGAGAGGGGCTTCAGCCGCACAGGGACCACCTCCGTCAGCTACGCAAGGTCCACCTTCATCACCTGATGCTGCCTCCCGCTGCCCGTCGTCAGCCCAGTGCACAGGATCGCCAGGGCCATGTGAAGCATTTCAAACGAGGTGGAAAGGCCGAGCATTTTGGGAGTGTACTTGTGACGTTCTAGTCAGTCAAAAACTGCTGTTGACGCTGCAAGGGCTTCGGGCAATGAGTGATAAGCCACACGTTAGAGTGATTACCCGCTTGTGTATGTTGTGCGGTACTGCCGAAACGCGAAATCTGGTCGTAAACAAGCGATTGATGAAGTTTCGTTTAAACGGCATTAGCCCCTTCGTGAACTGTGCAGTCATAGCAACTGTTTCCACTTATCCGCGGATTTGCTGCGGTTCGGCGAGTCAAGCAGGACAAAAAGGGCGAATCACAATGAGGCAGCTCAAAATGACAGTGTAGTCAGTCTTCCTGTGATTCGTCCATTGGTCACTGGTACCGCAACAGATCCGGATAAATGGAAAAGGTTCCTAAGGGAGTGTGGCCGCAATGCATTCGCTATCTGAAGAATCGGTGAGTTAATCACCCATTCTGAAGAAGATAATTGAGAGAGTATCAACTCTTCATTCAATTCCTGTGGTACAGATTTTCTGCGATCTTTCTGATAATGGAGACTCCATTAGTGGTCAGGCACAGCTTAGCTTCCCTTGAGTTCCCTCTGCTCATGTCTTAATGCGATTTTACGATACAACTTTTTACTCGCATGAGTCGGTGAGTTAACTGCCCCAAGCATATTGTTATGCCTTCGTGTACATTTCCTCTTGCTTATATTACAGATGTGTGGGAAATATTGGGACACAAATGTTAGCGTATATGTGTCTCAGAATTATTTTACATGCCAAACTTAGTCCTAGTGCATTTTAAACCAATCTAGGCGACCTTCATCAAAATTTACAACCGGAAACCTTGCTATGCAGGCATACTGAGCCTAAAACAACATTTTAGCTAGAGTGAAAACCAGCCCATTTTTTGTTATTTTAATTATACGACGTATCGTATTGTACAAAGTACTTTATTGTACTTTGTACTTATACTACAAATGTATTACTACAAAGGATGTAGTAAAATTGAACAAGTAACTATTGAAAGCTCAAAAGTAATTTTGAAAATCTCAAAGCAGCTGTGCCATTAATATTTGTCTTAGACAATGCATCACCCACGAGGTGGGGTATCATCAACTCGAAAACGCTAGATTTTAATATGTCACATCAGGAATACATCATTGATACGTTCATGTTCGACACACTTTTGTCTCTGCCCATGTCCAATGACCTTAACGCACACAACATTCTATTTATAAAGGACAACTCTTCGTCTAGTCATCTTTGTCGTGTCTTAGGTTTTTGTAATATGAAGAACCCCAATGTATTATATATAACTCCCCAATTAGCTACTAAGCCAAAGAGGTCCATCCCAGAATTTTTTCATGGAAATGGCCCAAACACCAATTAATAGCCCATCGTGCAGCTTTTTTAAGATAGCCCACATCTCCCTTCTTTACATCTTGAGATCCGTGGATCTATTTATCGGTGATTAGCACCAAACCGTTCATGTTTGGCTCCAATAACTGGAATTATTTTTTTATGATTAAATATTTTTCAATCACATACGAGAGTAGTTTATAGATTGATAGAGTGATTTTCCAGAACTTGATAGAACAAACGTAGCTACTCCCTTTTTATATTACTCTAAATATAAACATTATAATTATTTTTTCCTTTTCTAAGAAGTTAAAATTTTCAGCTAACCAAAAAAATGTCTGTCTTAAAAAAAGTCTCTGTAAGGTAAGATATGTTAGCTAATGAATAGGTTCTTATCATCATGTGAAAAAATATTTGAGGGGGAGTAGTTCTCTTAAAGCCAGGGTAAACCTTGGTGTTTTATAATCAGTTTTTATTTTATGTTATTACTAATTTATCAACTCTTCATTTGAAAACTGAGTAATTTAATTAGGATAAGACTTAAATCAATGTTTCGTATTTAATAATAAGCTAAATCATCGTTTTTTAGAGGAATGATGAAAAAAATTTCAATGCATTACAAAAGAAATATTTAAAGGAGTCTTATGTAAGTGTGGCTTATCATATTGTTGCACCAAAACCTTTCGATAATTTTATAACCTTTATCTTGACAACTTTACCAAATTTGTTGAACTTTTTCTTTCACTTTGAGCATTGCATAATCCCTAAAGTCTCTAAATTATCCTATTACGCTCAGAACAAAAAAAGATAATGATATATTTCAGTCAAGCAAAAATTTTTTGAATATTTTTTTTAGGTTTTTTAAAGTTTAAGATGTTTAAAGGTTTTTAAGAATTTTAACAATTTATTTTCCTTTCCTCGAGCCCAACGCTAAGAAAAACGTTTATATGCTTTTAGTTCAGTAAAAAATTTGAAATCTGTATATCTTTATGTATGAAACCTTATCATATCATAAACGTGAATGTGTAAGAGTTTTCTCGCTTAAAAAATATATTTTTCTTGGAATTAAATTAATTAGTATTTATGTACACAAAAAGGTCACTGCATAGTACACAATTTATTATAAAACTATTTTTAAAAAACACATGTGACAATATTATTTCGTAATTAATACATATGTAAAATAAAAGATTTTTGTTACATTGCAACACAGTGATCTGTTTTATCAATTTTTAAATGGTCGTATTTGTCATGTTTGTTAACATTTAATCACAAGAAATAAGTTCATTACATTCGCTGTTTGTGCTAAAATTAACCTGTTAGTATCATAAACCGAATATCTTCGTGGGAATATTTTTACGCTCTTCGTAACCGTCGTGACTGTTATTACTCCTTATTGGTAAAAATTGTACTGTGAAGCAGTTATCCTTTGGTCTGGTTCATCCATAAGTACGAAATTCATCCCACTAAGTATCCCATATGTAAATCGATTTTCTTCTAGTAACGTAAACCCATTCTTAGATATTCGTCCATCAATGTCTTTATGAGGTGTTGGTTCCATGTTATTGAACTCTAATGCCATCGTAGTTGAAGTCGAGCTTAATACTTTTGGTGCGACAGAACTTTCAACTCAAATGAAACTGGACTTATCTTTGTGACTTTTGTTCTATCGGTGCGTGTTTATGTATCACTAAAATTTGTAGGGGGGAGTGGAAGAAGGTTTGTAAAAAAAAAAGCTTGTTTCGGGATATTTTGCCTTTTGCTGCTTTTATGTCAATTCATTTGGTTGGTGGTCACTTTACCTCCTTTTTGACATTACTGTAAAAAAAAAAGATCCTAGAGAGATGGTGTCTGTACTAAAATTTAAGTCAAACAAAACATACTCCATTCATCCACTAAAATAACTTTTTTACGAAAATGCCACCTACCTCCTTCTTCGACTCGCCCCTTCATTTCAGAACCGTTTTCATGATGTATGTATGCTAGTGTGAATACTGTTAAATATAACGATTTTGTAATAGTTTATTTTTGCTCATATCAGAGTGTCTCAATATTTAATCCCATAAGCTTTTACAAATAGGTAATAAAATCTCTAATTTGATGGGAAAGGTTTACCTAACTAAAAATGCGTTTCAGAAAATTTTGACATTTTAATTATGATTAAAATTATATACGGTTATTTTTCCTTAAGCTTAAATTTAATTTTAATCTTAAAATTATCTTTCAAAGTCATTCTCTTAATCTTATAATAACCTTAAAAACGAGTTATGCAAACGAAAAAATATAGGTATATCCAGCATCATCCTAATATTAATTGTTCGTATTTTTTAAAATCAAAATTGGTATGACCTCAAGTTTTAATGCTTTTAATATTTTATTAAGTTAAAAATTTTACTGCAACTTAATAATGTAATAAATATTGCAACTAAGTGTGCAAGCTTTATGATTATGTTTGCGCATTTTTTTAATGTATGAAGTAATATAAATTATCTGACTATTTGGTCGGGTTGTTATCTTTTATATTACTACATTTCCTACTTCAATCACCAACATTGTGTGTTTTTAAGTAGAAAATTATTTATTCATGTATATATCATAACTTTAAGTGATTGTGGTAAAGTATATTATCGTTCGATGTGGTACTAATGTAAATTCAATGCATAAAATGTATCCTTCCAGATTAGGGTGGGCCGAAAAAACTCATTTTTATATTTCGAATTTGGAATAGCGCGGAAAAGTTGCGAATTATATAGACAAAAAGAAAGAAAAAAAAAAACGTTTATCAAAATCGGTTAATATCTTCCGTTCGCGCATAGGCCCTAAAGTTTGACAAAATATGAAAAAACTACATTTTTGCGATTATTTTTAAAAATTTTTGAATTAGATGGACCCAAATTCCCATGGACCCAAATTTAATGAAAATAGGCAGCAATGAGTTTTACTAAAAGTGGTTGAGGCGTTAGCGCCCCCGAGGCGCCCGCGGAAGGGTTCGGAAGACTGAATCGCGCTGGCGCGCGCGCGCTCAAGAAATTATATTCATGCTTTGAAAATTTTAAAAATGATATTTTTCGTATATTATAAGTCTTTTCTAAGTAAAAATTCTTTGGTTCGTTAGAAACTGGCCGGTTTTATGGAGGTATTCTATGTTTCTTGAGTGTGCGTGCGCCAGCGTGATTCAGTCTTGCGTTGCAAACCCTTCCGCGGGTACTTCGGGGGCGTTAAAACCTCAACCGCTTTAAGTAAAATTCATTGCTGAATATTTATTTCATTAAATTTGGGTCCTTGGGGATGGGTTAGGACCTTTTAAAAAGGAATTGCGTAAAAAATAAGTGTAAATAACCTCTATCATTTTTAACGATTTTTTTGCGTTTTTAGGGGGGTAAAAGCACCTTAAACCTATTCATTCGCCACAAATTTTCATATTTTAGAAAGTCTAACCTTTCTTGTCCCCTCGGATGTAGTTCAAAGACTAAAGTAATGCTTTTTGACCCTGAAAATCTAGTTCAAAGTCATTAAGTCATCGAAAAACGTAAAAAGGGGGAGGGGCTGTTCCCCGAAAATCTGAGCCCGATGGAGAAAAACGGGGGTCGGATTCGGATTCAGGGGATTATTTTACATAAGAATTTACTTGTGTTGTGTCAGAAGCATTTTGACTGTATTTTTTTGTCGAGCAGATCAAAAATGCATAAAAATGTGAAATTTTCAATATTTTGGCAAATTTTGGGGCTTATGCGCGACCGGAAGGTATCAACTGATCTAAACCAAATTAAACACAATGTTTTTAGGCTTTATTTGAATACGTTAAAGCTATTCCATTACGAAAACATCTAATTCAAAAATTTTTAAAAATAATCGCAAAAATGTAGTTTTTTCATATTTTGTCAAACTTTAGGGCCTATGCGCGAACGGAAGATATTAACCGATTTTGATAAACTTTTTTTTGTCTATATAATTCGCAACTTTTCCGCGCTATTCCAAATTCGAAATATAAAAATGAGTTTTTTCGGCCCACCCTATTCCAGATATTTGTACTTAGGAAAAAAATTCTAAAAACCATTCACTCAAAAATTTTATAATATTTTCAGTCTTGAAAGGTTGTCTTCTGTCCTATTGTTTATGGAAATATTACAAAAATGTTTTAACTTTTTTTGTATTATGCTATTTTAAAAAAATGAGATACTAAAGAATATAAAAACTCACCCATAGCTGTAACTTAAACCCATAGCTAATATTGAAGAAATGGTACCATTCAATCGTTTTTTTAATTTGGTTGTATCCTATACAAACGCATGTTTCTCTAAAAATTTTAATTTAAAAAAATAATTCACATCAGTTATATTTCAGCATGTATTTATTTTAGCTAAATTATATTTTTAAACAGGTGTTTTAAGTTTTGAAGAAAGGCTTAAACTACTACTAAGAAGTGTGAATAATATTAAAGATTTATTTTGTGAAAAGTAATCAAAGTAACCAATCAATTACAAAATGCTTGTTCGTGTTTAAATTGGCGCCCATTTAAGCCAGAAAAATATACAGGACTTTTTTTCTAGAAAAATATGTAATATTCACTTTTAATATCCTTCTGTATCATTGATATGGTAATTGAAATCCCTTATAAAGTGTGTGATGTTTATGTATACATCTTAATGTCTGTCATGAGTTATAAAATTTATCTCTTGTCTTCTCATGTGTCCATTATTTTAAATAAACTTGAATATCAAGTTGATGATAGTTATTCGTAAACATGTACTAATAAATTTAGCACTTTTTAATTTTTCATTATTTTATTTAAAATTTTTAAGGAAGTGTCTATTTGGACGGCAAAACCGACAGTTGGCGCATGCGCCGTAGGTCTCGCGGTTACGTAGCAGTCCCGGCGCTCTAATAGTAAAGAGTAGAGTTTAGTTGTGCATTTGCCGGGCAAATAGACAGTGCCAATTTTTAATTTAAACTTATTAAATTGTGCTATTAACATTTAAGACATTCCTGTAGTTGAGGTATGGCAATAGGTAATATGTCTGAGGCTTATATGGCAGTGCTTATCAAACTTTCAATATTGGCGACCCAATATTCAATCATAATTTTCATCGCGTGCCCCTTTTATACAGTAACTAATATGACCTTAATCCAGGGCAGAGTTTAGTTGAATGTAATAATCACACAGAGTTTAAAATGAAATGAAGACTTATTTACTGTATATGAATATCGTTAGTTTAAGAAAAAATTTGGCACACCAGCCAACGGCACACAGCAATAATAGAAAAGCACATAAATAATGTATAATAAGAACGTTGCTACTCAGTTATAGAGAAGAAGGTAAAACGATTACGATTAAATTACTTAATATTATTGATTTAAATTCAATGACCTTCCCTAAATCAATACATAATTCAATACTCAAAAATATACTGATTGTTTTAAAGAAATGAACACAATGAAAATTTCACAAAATGAAAAAATAAAACACATCATAACTTAATCAAGAAAACACATTCCAATTAAATTTCTTAAGTTAATAAACCTGTTCTTTTCGATAGGTTTTGTAAATATATGTATGCAGTCTACTGCTACAATTATTACTACAGCATTACTGCTTACTTAAATGACTATGTAACAATGCATATTAAATATAATTGTTGTCTTGATATCGTCAAGGGAGGATGTGACTGGAGGGAGCAATGGTAACCCTAAAGAGGGACTAAGATAATTTTCAGATAGATCGCCAAATACACAGAGTACTAGAACAGAGAGTCCACGGCCATAGGCCATAATGGAAATCGAAAATCATGACATCTTGTTACAGGTTGGGAGAATTGTGGCGCTGGGATCGCTCTAAACTCACTAGCGTCTGGATCCAGTCCGAATCGTTCGCCGGCTGCCTATGGGAGATCGAAAACACCTTTTTGCGCATGCGCTGAGTTCTAATTTGGCGAGAGATTTAGGCGGCTGGCATACGTTCCACACTCTAGTGTGGCGCCCTCACATCAGTAACGCATTTGAAAATAGCCTCGTGGACCCTCTGTTAGGATATTTCTCTGTGGCCAAATACTGCAAAATTATGACTGCCGTCAGGAGACGGCGGTTTTACTGGAAATTGCTTTCACTGCCGAATTTTTATGTCGTGCAGTGATGCTAATGCATGCATTCTTGGCGTCGCATTTCGCATCCATGCTTTAACTCATAACTGGTAATAGTTTTGAAACTGCTAAGCAAGCGATAACGCGCCAACTCATCACCAGAAGCCCTGGTAATGACGGGCACTCTTTTTTTCAGAGTCGATTCAATGGAAATTGGGTTGTGTCCTTCAACTGAAATCGATAATTTTAAATATTGTAATCCAAAGAGGAAATAAAAAAAACAAGTTGTATAGGGGGACGGATGGCCTGTTAGGTTTGCTCTCTGCCTTTCACGCCAGCAGTCTGCGCACTGCTCCTTCGTGAGTTCGATTCTTACCTCGCCCCTGGGTGTATTTTTCCTTCTTTGTGTCAGTAAAAATTCTGTTGTGTCTGTCTTACTTGACGAAGGTTTATAAGCGGATCCTTGAGATCAAGCACACATACCGGAAAATATATGTTACCCAAAACCCAACCCAACAAGTTGTATACATAAGAAAAAAATATTTTTGTCCACAAATTAGTTAATTATAATAATTTAAAAATGTGGCTTGCTGTGACGTCATTTGGGCATAACCGGGCATGGTAGGATACATAATTTCCAGTGGAAACTGACACGTAACCTTTTAAATTAGATTAAAACTAGCAAAATCGTTCGATTCCGGAATTTCTTACATAAAAACCAATTAGTTAGGTGTTTTGAAAGTTGATGATATTTGGTTTGGTTTGGTTTGGTTTCTTGGTACATATATTTTCCGGTCTGTGTGCTTGATCTCTAGGATCCGCAGTTGATGATATTAAAGTACCCATTAAATGGAACATTTACTGACGCTCGCAAAAGTGACAAAACTCTCGGGTATAGACCAAATATTTCTCATGACCCCAACATCTTGAATATTGGTGTAGGTAGGTATTGGATACATATATATATTTTCCGGTCTGTGTGCTTGATCTCAAGGATCCGCTTATAAACCTTCGTCAAGAAAGACAGACACAACAGAAATTTTTACTGACAGAGAGAGAGAAAGTGCACCCAGGGCACAGGCCGGAATCCAACCGAAGGCTGGTATAGTGCGCAGACTGCTATAATACCAGACAGCAACTTAAGTTGACCATATTACGTCACTAATAAACAAAGTAGTTCCCATCGGGGTGTCTGAATTTTAAGTGAAATGAAGAACATCAATTTAAAAATGATTAATTTGTTAACTCATGTATCTATAGTGCTTTTCAATCACGATTGCCTACCGAAACTCCTCCTAGCAATCCAACAGGCTATGTGTTTACCGATTTCTCCTTCCGCATTTGTGACGTACTGGGTTCAAGAAACGTTGCTGTCAAGTATAGCGTGGTTGCACGTATATTGGGTGTTTGAGTATAAATCTGGGCTCTGGGTTATGGTTACATATATTTTCCGGTGTGTGTGCTTGATCTCAAGGATCCGCTTATACACCTTCTTCTTCTTCAAGTAAGACAGACACAACAGAATTTTTACTGACACAAAGAAGGAAATTACACCCAGGGGCGAGGTCAGAATCGAACTGACGACGGAGCAGTGCACAGACTGCTGGCGTGAAAGGCAGTGAGCAGACACAACCGACCAGCCGTCCCCCTCTGAGTATAAATAGTGATGAGAAAAATACAGAGCACTGTTGTCAACTAAGAAATGGACTGTGTTTACTCTTACCCTCCATTCCCCCAGGGGACAGGGCGGCTTAGTTGTATTACATGCTGCCAACTACGCTAGCAGTCTGCGCACTGTACCTGTCGTCGGTTGGATTCCGGCCTTGCCCTGGGAGTACTTTCTCTCTGAGTCTGTAAAAATTCTGTTATGTCTGTCTTACTTGATGAAGGTTTATAAGAGCAGATCCTTGAGATCAAGCATACACCCCGGAAAATATACGTAACCAATCCAAAACCAATCAATACCTCCTTTCCCCTAATTGTTTTAGTCAAATAAAGAAAATTTTGATGTTCGGAGGAATATATCCCTAAACCCTTCAACTTTCCTACAGTTCCAAAGCACTCAATTAATTCATTGGTTGGTTGGTTTTGATTGCAGATATTTTCCGGTCTGTGTGCTTGATCTCAAGGATCCGCTTATAAACCTTCGTCAAGATGGTTGTTTAGGGTTTTATGGCGCAAGGCCCCTATTGGGACATACTTCGCCAACAACCTTCGTCAAGAAAGACAGACACAACAGAATTTTTACTGACACAAAGAGAGAAAATACACCCAGGGCAAAGGCCGGAATCGAACCGACGGCTGGTACAGTGCGCAGACTGCTAGCGTGATGGGCAACACGTAAACCAACTAAGCCGCCCAGCCCCTTAATAAACTCATTTCAACTCGTACTCTGGTTTTCTCATAAATGTATCTTGTGACGTGCCAGTCAATTCCAACTGGTTAACTAGATCACGTGATATGATTGCGAAGAGTTGACGAGTTTTGAGTGGACCACGTAGATATAAAGGCAGCAGATCAGGAGACATAGTCGATCAAGAGCCGAAGCCGAGGACCTATGAGTACCCTGATCTTGGAGCTGCATCCCTGCCGTTATAGTGGCCTACTGTTCGCGGTGCTTCCTACCTTGGCTCGTTCATCTGTATGAATATCTTAGTCACCAGCTGGCCCGAGGAGCATCCCTGAAGGAATGGTGGTAATTTCCTACGGCACTCTAGTTGACTTTTTTTTCTTCCTAAATGCTATTTTTCATCATTTGAGGGAATTGTATTTTTGTGATGTTGGTAGGGGTTTTGTCAACACTGATAGCTTATAAGGTGTTTTAAATAATGGTCAAACAAATTATGGTTACTGTATATTCCTGCCTGCTACAAATTTAACTTTTCAGTAACTTTTAAAATTTATATCACTGAAACACGGCACGCATGTGCCCATTTAAAAAGATTTATTATAGGTTTTTTAAAGCTTGTCCATATTTGTGTAACCAGTGTTAGAGTAAGATCTACGAAATCTATAAAATATAAGCTCCTCCCCTGTATTTGGTCTTGAGTTGCATTAGTTATGGAATGATATCGATGTTACGGGCAATGTGATAAATCCTGGCATTATTAATCATGCCCGATTAATCACTTTGTTGAGATCAAGCACACATACCGGAAAATATATGTAACCATAAAACCAAACCAAACCAATTAATCACTTTGCCCGTAACATCGATATCCAGATTGTAAATCTGAAGGTGCCTAAGGTCCTGTTTTTTTTTTAATATTAGCGTTTTTTAATAAGATTTCGTTTATTAACTTGGGAAAAATAAAATCTAGCACTACGTTTGATCCAATTAAAAAAATAATTTCCCGAAATATATGTGGATAGCCTAGTCATGTCAGTACCGATTGGAATTGAAAACCACTGTTCGAGTTCTAATTAAAATCCACGAAATTTAATTAAGGTACAGCTAACTTCAATTGACTTTTTGATCCTTGTCTATGACGCTTTTAGAATGAAAAAAAAATATTTTTCTGACTCGGACAATACTTTCGTCGGATAACTAAATATTGTATCTAGTTCAGTGGCATAAATATGCTAATGTAATAGGATATGTCTTTTTTTTTTGTCCGAATTCTTACATAAATCAAATTCAGTACAGATTTAAAACATTTATAGCATTATTTATATAATGCTTGCTTCTTTGCTCATTCTTAATGGTTACCCATAAATGGATCAAATAGTTTTATGCCCATTTGAATAGTAAATGGAAAAGTTAATTGAATTTAAATAGATAAGCTAAATTTGAAACATGTGCAACTATGGGAAATAGTTTAGCTGCAGCTGCATTTATAAATCTGTAGGGTCATTCCATTTTAATGTCAACCTATGTTGCGTTAGTCACGCACCTTTTAAACTTAAAATGCTAAATTATCATAAAAAATCATACTTACACTTAAAAAGCCATTTAGTACAAAATATTGTCTTAATTTTTTTGTGTTTTAAGCAAAAATCTATTAAAGTTTAGTGTGACTAACGTAACACATTAAAATGGAATGACCCTGTAGACAATTATTATACTTAGTTACATGTAATGCTGGTTTAAGTTTACTATAAGAGTATGATTTGGAATACTGAATTTAAAGTTATTTAGGTGTTATGGTTTATGCTAACATTGATATACACTTATGCAGTATAGACTCCGCTTAATGTGATCACTTTTGTCCAAGAGTAGATTGATAACAGTATCAGATCGATAATAATAAGCGATTTGATATTGGAAAGTTTCAAACAGTGTAACACGAGTGTTTGCTTTAAAATCACAGCTATATAGTCCTAATTGAAGTATTTAAAACGATAACCTAGTACGTAGTTTGCAGCTTTTATCTGTTTTCGTCTTGGAATTTTGCTTTCATAATGGATCAAGTTATTTCGACATTTAAGATAGTAATCGAAAGAGTTATCAATCTTAAATATCCAATTGAAATAAAAAAGAACTTGCTTTCCAACAAGTACTAACTATAAAGCCTAATGCGGATGACTTTTGTTTTGAGTGAGACCGGCCCTGCATTTTTTCCCTTTCATAGGGTTGCTGGGTATACCGGCTATTTATACCCGGGTATATGGTCCATGTAAACGGGGCCCGTGATCGCCAAATACTTTTTTAGATTCTTAATTCTTAAGGTAACGATAAAATAAGAATCGAAAAAAATTTCATCAAATGGCTAATAAGTTGCCAAATTTGATTGAACATGCATTAATAAAGAAGACTGATCGAAATAAATCTTTCGCTAGAAAAAGTTAACTTCCTGAAAAAAAGTTAAAATTACTTTTTGCAAGTACGGGTTTTATTATTTTGATGTATATGTGTTTTATATGTGTGTATTTATAAATGTTTTTATCCCACCTTTAGATTGAAAGATGTGCAGTTAGGGTGGCCAAAGGTCCTAAGGAATGACGGGAAGAGTTTTGACGAAAGATCTCGTATCACTGGATCTTCCAGAGTAGACCCCAAGTGGTCATTCCGTGTGTCCAGATATCTTGAGTGGCTTGCTGGTTGGTCGAGTTGCCAGCTGGCCCGAGAAACGTCCTTGAAGAGATTGAATGTTTCTGGTGCACTGTAAGTGAGACCTTTTTATCTTTCTGGATGCTATTTTACTCATTTCGGGAATTGTATTTGGGATGTTGGTTGGGTTTAGTAAACACTGATAGCCTGCTTGGAGATTTTTATTTTTAATTTTCACTTGGAATGCTTTTTACTAATGATTTGATATTGATCTGATAGTATAGCTATATGATGTTTTAAGTATTGATCAAACAAATTATGTTTACTGTATGATCTATGAAATCTATATTGTATATAAGGTCCTCCCCTGTATTTGGCCTTGAGTTACATTAATTATGGAAGGATTCTGTAAATACTTCCGGTTATTGGGTACACTGATTGTATATCTGAAGGTGCCTTGGGTCCTGAAAGTTTGATATATTTTTTCAAAATTGGCGTTTTTTAATTGTAAAGAATTGAAGGTTTTTCTTTAGTATTTCGTTGATAATTCGCGGCCGATTTTCAGATTCCGAAATCAGATTTCAGATTCCAATTATCGGAAATCCAGCGATCTGAATTTGTCAGCGCCGTTGTAGTGCGCATAGTGCATCAGAATTCGCCTGCTTCTTCGAAAAGCGTTTTGTTGACATTTTGCTGAAATAGCTTTATTTCTGCTCAAAAAGAGATCTGATTATCCCATTGTTACAAAAAAAAATAATGCAAATAACAAGTTATTAAAAGAAAACTATACATAATTCTATTAAAAAATGATATTAATAATCTAAAAATATATTTCAACGAAATTTAAAATCTTAAATCTGGTAAATATATTTTAAAATAATTTTATTTGAGTGTTTAATTTTTAAATAAGAAGTTTTATGTAATGGCATTGTTAAAATAATCTCCATGGAAATGCGATAAGCAAATGAGCACATTATCTGAGAATTCTGCCGAATCTGAAAAACCGGAATTAAAATTTAATATTAATATTAATTATTAATATTATTAATAATTTAATATTAGCGTTTTTTAATAAGATTTCGTTTATTAACTTGGGAAAAATAAAATCTAGCACTACGTTTGATCCAATTAAAAAAATAATTTCCCGAAATATATGTGGATAGCCTAGTCATGTCAGTACCGATTGGAATTGAAAACCACTGTTCGAGTTCTAATTAAAATCCACGAAATTTAATTAAGGTACAGCTAACTTCAATTGACTTTTTGATCCTTGTCTATGACGCTTTTAGAATGAAAAAAAAAATATTTTTCTGACTCGGACAATACTTTCGTCGGATAACTAAATATTGTATCTAGTTCAGTGGCATAAATATGCTAATGTAATAGGATATGTCTTTTTTTTTTGTCCGAATTCTTACATAAATCAAATTCAGTACAGATTTAAAACATTTATAGCATTATTTATATAATGCTTGCTTCTTTGCTCATTCTTAATGGTTACCCATAAATGGATCAAATAGTTTTATGCCCATTTGAATAGTAAATGGAAAAGTTAATTGAATTTAAATAGATAAGCTAAATTTGAAACATGTGCAACTATGGGAAATAGTTTAGCTGCAGCTGCATTTATAAATCTGTAGGGTCATTCCATTTTAATGTCAACCTATGTTGCGTTAGTCACGCACCTTTTAAACTTAAAATGCTAAATTATCATTAAAAATCATACTTACACTTAAAAAGCCATTTAGTACAAAATATTGTCCTAATTTTTTTGTGTTTTAAGCAAAAATCTTTTAAAGTTTAGTGTGACTAACGTAACACATTAAAATGGAATGACCCTGTAGACAATTATTATACTTAGTTACATGTAATGCTGGTTTAAGTTTACTATAAGAGTATGATTTGGAATACTGAATTTAAAGTTATTTAGGTGTTATGGTTTATGCTAACATTGATATACACTTATGCAGTATAGACTCCGCTTAATGTGATCACTTTTGTCCAAGAGTAGATTGATAACAGTATCAGATCGATAATAATAAGCGATTTGATATTGGAAAGTTTCAAACAGTGTAACACGAGTGTTTGCTTTAAAATCACAGCTATATAGTCCTAATTGAAGTATTTAAAACGATAACCTAGTACGTAGTTTGCAGCTTTTATCTGTTTTCGTCTTGGAATTTTGCTTTCATAATGGATCAAGTTATTTCGACATTTAAGATAGTAATCGAAAGAGTTATCAATCTTAAATATCCAATTGAAATAAAAAAGAACTTGCTTTCCAACAAGTACTAACTATAAAGCCTAATGCGGATGACTTTTGTTTTGAGTGAGACCGGCCCTGCATTTTTTCCCTTTCATAGGGTTGCTGGGTATACCGGCTATTTATACCCGGGTATATGGTCCATGTAAACGGGGCCCGTGATCGCCAAATACTTTTTTAGATTCTTAATTCTTAAGGTAACGATAAAATAAGAATCGAAAAAAATTTCATCAAATGGCTAATAAGTTGCCAAATTTGATTGAACATGCATTAATAAAGAAGACTGATCGAAATAAATCTTTCGCTAGAAAAATTTAACTTCCTGAAAAAAAGTTAAAATTACTTTTTGCAAGTACGGGTTTTATTATTTTGATGTATATGTGTTTTATATGTGTGTATTTATAAATGTTTTTATCCCACCTTTAGATTGAAAGATGTGCAGTTAGGGTGGCCAAAGGTCCTAAGGAATGACGGGAAGAGTTTTGACGAAAGATCTCGTATCACTGGATCTTCCAGAGTAGACCCCAAGTGGTCATTCCGTGTGTCCAGATATCTTGAGTGGCTTGCTGGTTGGTCGAGTTGCCAGCTGGCCCGAGAAACGTCCTTGAAGAGATTGAATGTTTCTGGTGCACTGTAAGTGAGACCTTTTTATCTTTCTGGATGCTATTTTACTCATTTCGGGAATTGTATTTGGGATGTTGGTTGGGTTTAGTAAACACTGATAGCCTGCTTGGAGATTTTTATTTTTAATTTTCACTTGGAATGCTTTTTACTAATGATTTGATATTGATCTGATAGTATAGCTATATGATGTTTTAAGTATTGATCAAACAAATTATGTTTACTGTATGATCTATGAAATCTATATTGTATATAAGGTCCTCCCCTGTATTTGGCCTTGAGTTACATTAATTATGGAAGGATTCTGTAAATACTTCCGGTTATTGGGTACACTGATTGTATATCTGAAGGTGCCTTGGGTCCTGAAAGTTTGATATATTTTTTCAAAATTGGCGTTTTTTAATTGTAAAGAATTGAAGGTTTTTCTTTAGTATTTCGTTGATAATTCGCGGCCGATTTTCAGATTCCGAAATCAGATTTCAGATTCCAATTATCGGAAATCCAGCGATCTGAATTTGTCAGCGCCGTTGTAGTGCGCATAGTGCATCAGAATTCGCCTGCTTCTTCGAAAAGCGTTTTGTTGACATTTTGCTGAAATAGCTTTATTTCTGCGCAAAAAGAGATCTGATTATCCCATTGTTACAAAAAAAAATAATGCAAATAACAAGTTATTAAAAGAAAACTATACATAATTCTATTAAAAAATGATATTAATAATCTAAAAATATATTTCAACGAAATTTAAAATCTTAAATCTGGTAAATATATTTTAAAATAATTTTATTTGAGTGTTTAATTTTTAAATAAGAAGTTTTATGTAATGGCATTGTTAAAATAATCTCCATGGAAATGCGATAAGCAAATGAGCACATTATCTGAGAATTCTGCCGAATCTGAAAAACCGGAATTAAAATTTAATATTAATATTAATTATTAATATTATTAATAATTTAATATTAGCGTTTTTTAATAAGATTTCGTTTATTAACTTGGGAAAAATAAAATCTAGCACTACGTTTGATCCAATTAAAAAAATAATTTCCCGAAATATATGTGGATAGCCTAGTCATGTCAGTACCGATTGGAATTGAAAACCACTGTTCGAGTTCTAATTAAAATCCACGAAATTTAATTAAGGTACAGCTAACTTCAATTGACTTTTTGATCCTTGTCTATGACGCTTTTAGAATGAAAAAAAAAATATTTTTCTGACTCGGACAATACTTTCGTCGGATAACTAAATATTGTATCTAGTTCAGTGGCATAAATATGCTAATGTAATAGGATATGTCTTTTTTTTTTGTCCGAATTCTTACATAAATCAAATTCAGTACAGATTTAAAACATTTATAGCATTATTTATATAATGCTTGCTTCTTTGCTCATTCTTAATGGTTACCCATAAATGGATCAAATAGTTTTATGCCCATTTGAATAGTAAATGGAAAAGTTAATTGAATTTAAATAGATAAGCTAAATTTGAAACATGTGCAACTATGGGAAATAGTTTAGCTGCAGCTGCATTTATAAATCTGTAGGGTCATTCCATTTTAATGTCAACCTATGTTGCGTTAGTCACGCACCTTTTAAACTTAAAATGCTAAATTATCATAAAAAATCATACTTACACTTAAAAAGCCATTTAGTACAAAATATTGTCCTAATTTTTTTGTGTTTTAAGCAAAAATCTATTAAAGTTTAGTGTGACTAACGTAACACATTAAAATGGAATGACCCTGTAGACAATTATTATACTTAGTTACATGTAATGCTGGTTTAAGTTTACTATAAGAGTATGATTTGGAATACTGAATTTAAAGTTATTTAGGTGTTATGGTTTATGCTAACATTGATATACACTTATGCAGTATAGACTCCGCTTAATGTGATCACTTTTGTCCAAGAGTAGATTGATAACAGTATCAGATCGATAATAATAAGCGATTTGATATTGGAAAGTTTCAAACAGTGTAACACGAGTGTTTGCTTTAAAATCACAGCTATATAGTCCTAATTGAAGTATTTAAAACGATAACCTAGTACGTAGTTTGCAGCTTTTATCTGTTTTCGTCTTGGAATTTTGCTTTCATAATGGATCAAGTTATTTCGACATTTAAGATAGTAATCGAAAGAGTTATCAATCTTAAATATCCAATTGAAATAAAAAAGAACTTGCTTTCCAACAAGTACTAACTATAAAGCCTAATGCGGATGACTTTTGTTTTGAGTGAGACCCGCCCTGCATTTTTTCCCTTTCATAGGGTTGCTGGGTATACCGGCTATTTATACCCGGGTATATGGTCCATGTAAACGGGGCCCGTGATCGCCAAATACTTTTTTAGATTCTTAATTCTTAAGGTAACGATAAAATAAGAATCGAAAAAAATTTCATCAAATGGCTAATAAGTTGCCAAATTTGATTGAACATGCATTAATAAAGAAGACTGATCGAAATAAATCTTTCGCTAGAAAAAGTTAACTTCCTGAAAAAAAGTTAAAATTACTTTTTGCAAGTACGGGTTTTATTATTTTGATGTATATGTGTTTTATATGTGTGTATTTATAAATGTTTTTATCCCACCTTTAGATTGAAAGATGTGCAGTTAGGGTGGCCAAAGGTCCTAAGGAATGACGGGAAGAGTTTTGACGAAAGATCTCGTATCACTGGATCTTCCAGAGTAGACCCCAAGTGGTCATTCCGTGTGTCCAGATATCTTGAGTGGCTTGCTGGTTGGTCGAGTTGCCAGCTGGCCCGAGAAACGTCCTTGAAGAGATTGAATGTTTCTGGTGCACTGTAAGTGAGACCTTTTTATCTTTCTGGATGCTATTTTACTCATTTCGGGAATTGTATTTGGGATGTTGGTTGGGTTTAGTAAACACTGATAGCCTGCTTGGAGATTTTTATTTTTAATTTTCACTTGGAATGCTTTTTACTAATGATTTGATATTGATCTGATAGTATAGCTATATGATGTTTTAAGTATTGATCAAACAAATTATGTTTACTGTATGATCTATGAAATCTATATTGTATATAAGGTCCTCCCCTGTATTTGGCCTTGAGTTACATTAATTATGGAAGGATTCTGTAAATACTTCCGGTTATTGGGTACACTGATTGTATATCTGAAGGTGCCTTGGGTCCTGAAAGTTTGATATATTTTTTCAAAATTGGCGTTTTTTAATTGTAAAGAATTGAAGGTTTTTCTTTAGTATTTCGTTGATAATTCGCGGCCGATTTTCAGATTCCGAAATCAGATTTCAGATTCCAATTATCGGAAATCCAGCGATCTGAATTTGTCAGCGCCGTTGTAGTGCGCATAGTGCATCAGAATTCGCCTGCTTCTTCGAAAAGCGTTTTGTTGACATTTTGCTGAAATAGCTTTATTTCTGCTCAAAAAGAGATCTGATTATCCCATTGTTACAAAAAAAATAATGCAAATAACAAGTTATTAAAAGAAAACTATACATAATTCTATTAAAAAATGATATTAATAATCTAAAAATATATTTCAACGAAATTTAAAATCTTAAATCTGGTAAATATATTTTAAAATAATTTTATTTGAGTGTTTAATTTTTAAATAAGAAGTTTTATGTAATGGCATTGTTAAAATAATCTCCATGGAAATGCGATAAGCAAATGAGCACATTATCTGAGAATTCTGCCGAATCTGAAAAACCGGAATTAAAATTTAAGGGTACGCGCATAGTGCGGCAGGTTTTCAGATTCCGAAATCAGATTCCCGATTTCAGGTTTTCGGAAATCTGCTCTCAGAATTTGTCAGCGCCGGTGAGTGCGCATAGTGCATCAGATTTTGCCTGCTTCTTCGGAAAGCGTTTTGTTTACATTTTGCTGAAATAGCTTTATTTCTGCTCAAAGGGAGATCTGCTTACCCCAATGTTACATAAAAAAAACATAATGCAAATAAAAAGTTATTAAAAGAAAAACTATATATGTCAATTTAAAAATCATATTTAATGATCTAAAAATATATTTCAACGAAATTTAAATTTTAAAACTGGTAAATATAGTTTAAAATAATTTTATTTGAGTGTTTAATTTTTAAATAAAAAGTTTCATGGAATGGCATTGTTGTTAAAATAATCTCCATGGAAATGCGATAAACAATGACCACGTTATCTGAGAATTCTGCAGAATCTGAAAAACCAGAATTAAAATTTAATTCCGGCAAAAATCTGATTATGGCGATCGGAAAGTCGGAAATATGAAAGTCGGCCACTATGAGCACTCTCCACTAAATACGCTAGGTAATTCTGGTTTCCGATTTTCGCTGGTTTTCAGAATCTGAAAATCGGCGGCACTATGCGCGTACCCTAATTCTGGCAAAAATCCGATTCTGATGATCAGAGCGCCGGTATGAGCTGATATTCGCTGAGCTATTCTATAACTGCGGCCACTATGAGCTTTCTCCACTAAATACGCTAGGTAATTCCGGTTTCCGATTTGCGTTGGTTTTCGGAATCTGAAAATCTGCGGCACTATGCGCGTACCCTTCATTGTATTTTCTTTAACTTCATATTTATTACTTTTACTCACACAATTTATTTTTAAAAGTAAATCGGAATTCTTTTAAATGATCTAAATTACACACTTAAGTTCAAATAAACCTGGGGTCGGGTGGGCAGTAATGTGTAATCGCCGAAAAAAATTTGGCTTTGATATCTCTTTTCCTTCTTGGTGTACCAGTTTGGTCGACCAGCAGTGTAATTGTAAATTTTAAATCCTCATGCATTGATGCTAAAACAGACTTTGTTTTTCGGAAAAGATATTATGCTAAAAGTATTAATGGCCTGTTAATGACTGAGCAGTTTACCCTATCCTAATAAAGCAATGATTCTCAATTTCTTTCAAAAGCAGACTACTTAAATTTAATTAATTATTTTAACAACAGATGTATTTTTAGATTTGTTAAATTGCCTCCAAAACTATGTAGGACGCATTTTTATATTTGGTTTAAACAAGTCATTTATGAGATAATAGAAACGATAAAAAAAAGGTTCAATTCCGTTAGAGGCCCCGCTAAATATCGCCCGGTTCTTTTAGACAACAAAAAGTAGAAATATTCATAAATAATTTCAAACTCCTGAATTAAAATGTTTATTTAGATCAATAACTATTCAGTTTATTAATAAAAGTCAGAAATTTTTTTTTTGATATTTGGATATATTTAGCGATTTGGATATTGGCGATATTTAGCGGGGACTCTAACGGAATTGTACCAAAAAAAACTCCTTTTCTATGTGTAATTCCAAATGATATAGTTATTCGGAATCAATGAATCATCCCACAAAAAAAAGTAACAGTTTCAGAATTATATTTAAGGCGTAGTTTTTATTTTCACCCATTGGTAATTCTAAGATATCATTATTGACTTAAATATGTAATTGATTCCAGGTTTGAGCGTGTGCTTTATAAGTATTTTTTATCCCACCTTTAGATTCAAAGACTTCTTAGGTGCCTAAAGAACCATAGGAGTTAAGTATCGTCCTTGCAGTCATTGGGGCAGTCGGCCTGACCATTCGACGATCTTCTGGGGAACACTTCCACGCTCCCGCTTGTTCCAAAACCAATGCTGAGCGGGCAGCCCCATCTCCAACCTAGCCTTTTCAGAGCCTGAACAGTAGAGTAAAACTTTGTTTTGGTGGTGTGCAGGCCAAAAATGCAGGCCTTCATTCAAAATTCTCTTTTTGAGATTTTTTTTAAGAATAAACTGAGAAAATCTCAGATACTCTCTTCCAATTTAAACAGACTGGATATTAATTACTACTGTGATTTACTGGACACTTAATCACAACTATTATATTTATTATTTTATTTTCATTAATTACACTGTTCAACAATGAAAAAATTTCTTTGATGAAAATAGTTATTTCTTATAGATTTTGGGTCGCTGAAAATGAAAATCGCCATCAAAATTCTCAATTGGTTCGGGATTTTCGGGGAACGGCCCCTCCCACTTTTTAAGTTTTTTGATGACTTAATGACTTTGAATTCGATTTTCAGTGTCAAAAAGCATTACTGAAGTCTTGAAACTACTCACAAACGGACAAGGAAGGTTTAAATTTATAAAAAAATTTGTAGCAAATGGATAGGTTTAAGGGGTCATTACCCCCCTAAAAAGGCGAAAAAATAGCTAAAAATAATGGAGATTTTTATACGATATGATATTTTTTCCTATTATTTTTTACGCAATTCACCTTTGAAGGGTCCTAACCCATCCCCAAGGACCCAAATTTGATGTCAATATGCAGCAATAATTTTTACTAAAAGCGGTTGAGGTGTTAGCGCCCAAAAACCCCCGCGGAAGAGTCCCGAAAGACTCTCTCAATCGCTTTGTCACTCGCTCGCTCTGGAATTCATATTTTTGCTTTGAGAAGTTTAAAATAGACATAAGGGCATATAAATGTATGGTATACTGAACCTTTTAACTTAATTGGCCACTAAATCAGTCAAACAGGGTGTTGGTACTACGCGGGCGGAATAGAACTGGTGAAGAGACACTATATATGAAATTTTATCGTCAAATTTTTTAGAGATCAAGATAGTCATTTCTTAGAGATTTTGGGTCGCTAAACACAAAAATCACCCTCAAAATGCTTAATTGACTCTGCTTCTTGAGTAATTAATTTTTTTATTACTCTATGGGGCGTTATAGTTACGAAAAAGTTGAAGTAGTGGCAGTAGATAAATAACGGAATATAAAAAAAGGAGATACATTACCATATAAGTTCATACCTCCAGTGGTAACATCCAAACCATGTATTAGCATATGACTGTCTCATAAATGGCGTTATCCGAGGGTGAAACACGAACTGAACGTGAGCGCGCGAGTGACAACGCGATTGAGAGGGTCTTTCGTACTCTTCCGCGGGGGCTTTTGGGGCGCTAACACCTCAACCGCTTTTAGTAAAAATTATTGCTGCATATTGACATCAAATTTGGGTCCTTGGGGATGGGATAGGACCCTTCAAAGGTGAATTGCGAAAAAAATAATAGGAAAAAATGTCGTATAAAAATCTATTATTTTTAGCTATTTTTTCGCCTTTTCAGGGGCGTAATGACCTCTTAATCCTATCCATTTGCTACAAAGTTTCATATTTTATAAATTTAAACCTTCCTTGTCAGTTTCTAAGTAGTTTCAAGACTTCAGTAATGCTTTTTGATGCTGAAAATCGAATTCAAAGTCATTAAGTCATCAAAAAATGTAAAAAGGGGGAGGGGCCGTTCCCCGAAAATCCCGAACCAATTGAGAATTTTGATGGCGATTTTAGTTTCAGCGACCCAAAATCTATAAGAAATGACTATTTTCATCAAAGAAAAAATTTTGAAGGTCAAATTTGTTGAACAATGTTATCTAGATTGTGTTGTCATGTATACTGTATTTTTTTCTTTATCACTTCTAATTTTTTGAACTTAATGTCTTGCTGAGTTACAAAATTTAGTGGTTTTAGGCAGATTTACGATCATTGTAGAGTTATTGTAAGGCTCTAGATCCATACCAACACTTGGAGAGTGAGGGAGAGAGAGAGGAGCTATTGCGACTTAGGAACTGAGAAGGTGTGATCATTACATTAAAACAAAAAATACTAGCTCTCAAGTTTGGAAGCGTCCTTGTTTATTTCACTCAAGATGCGAGGGGGCAGAACACATAAAAAGATCCCGCCATTTTTGTGTGGGTGGCCCAGCGACAGGGGGGAGCCCCCGCCTTCTGCCTAGGCCCTGAGATTTTTGAAGATTGGTTTAGGAGGGTGTTGACGAATATCGCGCAGCTGAGAGAGTACCGCTGGGATAAAGTTTAAGTTTTGTGCTGGTTGATTCGAAGGTGGCACCGCTGCTGGATTCAGGTTAGTCGCTAGTGACTCACTCCTTTTAATTCTCTCTCCCTCCCTCGAAATGTGTTTAATATAAGTAATGCTTGAAAGTGTAAATTACTTTTGATGTTGTTACTTTAGTTTACTTACTTTGAGTTACTACTCTAAAGGTAAAGATCCAATACTGGTGGATCATAATTCGTACCTTAGAATGTTCAAGTAATAATTAATTTTAGAAATTTTGTTTTATATATTGGTACGGTAAAATTAACAATGCTAATTTGTACACCTTTAAGAATATAATAAATATGTAAACGTTTAAAAACCTATTTGTTTGTCGATTCATTACTAATCAGATTGAATTTAGTAAAACCTGGTTTTGGCGGTTTGCAGGCCAAAAATTCAGGCCTTCATTCAAAATACTCCTTTTGAGATTTTTAAGGAAACAACTGAGAAAATCTCGGATAATCTCTTCTAATAGACGACATTAGTGTGACGTCACTTGCTTGTTTGGAAACGTTGATTCTATCTGTGATTGGTTCCGTGATTGGAGGTAAATCCGTACCAATCCGTACGGAACCAATCACGGATGGAATCTACGTTTCCAAACAAGCAAGTGACGTTTTGACTAATGTCGTCTATTTAAAGGATTCATAGACTGAGTGGAAGACTCGATATTAATTACAGCTGTGATTTACTAGACACTCAATTACAACTACAGTAGATTCTCTTATAACGCGCATTCCGACAACGCGAATTCCTATAATGCGAGAGAAATTTGGCTACCTTTTTTTCCTATGGCGCGAAAAAACTCACGGTATACGAGAACCACGCCATCCAGTTATCTGATGTTAAGGTTAAAAATTGTGCGTGGTAATCGAACCGTTATCCCTACCACAGTGTTTGTTTTGGTTGGTTGGTGTTACATATATTTTCAGGTATGTGTGCTTGATCTCAAGGATCCGCTTATACACCTTCGTCAAGTAAGACAGACACAACAGAATTTTTACTGACACAAAGAAGGAAAATACTCCCAGGGGCGAGGTGAGAATAGTACTCACGACGGAGCAGTGCGCAGACTGCTGGCGTGAAAGGCAGAGAGCAAGCCGAACAGGCCATCCGTCCCCCAGTGTTGTTTCATAATATATTTAAGTTATTTGGTTGGTTGGATGATAAATTTTAAAATATTTAGAATTATTCTAGCCCTTAACCCCAAGAAACTGCGACTGTGAAATAATTAAATGGAACGTTTGGTTATTTAGGTGTAAAAACTTTGGAATCGAACAATTGTGTCGCTTAAGGTAGCATACTTTTGAGGTTATTATTCTTACCTAGAATTCACGTTGTAGGAGAGGTTTTTTCATACAACGCGAATTCCTATAACGCGATTTTCCTATAATGCGTGACACATTAATCGCGTTATAGGAGAACCTACTGTATTACATTCATTATTTTATTTTCATTTATTATCTAGATCAGTATTTCCCCAACTTTTTCGGTCCATGTCCCACCAAAGCCTTTTTAAAATTTCCATGCCCCGTATGTCCTTTATTGTTTTCGATAATCCTTCTTGAGAAGTAAATAAAACCTGATGGTCCATGCCCCATCTTTTGGGAATTCTGGTTAAAAATTTTCAAATTGCCCCCTATAAACTCGTATTACCCCCCGGTGTGGCGTGCGCCCCACGTTGGGAAACACTGATCTAGATTGTGTCGTCATGTATACTTTATTTTTTTTTCTTTATCACTTCTAATTTTTTAAACTTAATATCATGCTGTGTTACAATATTTATTGGTTTTAGGAAGATTTACAGTCATAGTAAAGTTATTGTAAGGCTCTAGATCAGGGATGGCGAACCTTTTTCGATTAGTGTGCCATTTATATTATGTTTTATCATTTTTAGGCGTCTAGTGTGTGCCACTTCTTATACTCTTACTTTTAAAAATCCTCTTTGAACCCTTGGAAAATAAAATCCACCTTTAATGCCCGATAGTCTGGAAGAGGGGTTTCCAACTTCAAAATATTCGAAGGCCGCAATCGAAAACACAAGTCTAGTGTTGGGCCGCAAAGTAATCGGGCTCCTTTTGCATCCCCATTATATATTTTCCTGTGGAGAGTCTCTAACATGGAACTGTTCAAGTGAGGGAGGGATGAAGATTATTTACATGATGTGAAGATACTATATTTTCCAAAAAAAAAATAAACGGGGGATTCATTAGATTTTTGGCAATACATCTTTTAATATTGAGTTTTTGTTGCACCAAGAGGGAATTTCAGAGTATACTACCTCACCCGAATTTTAAATTTTTATTTTTTATCGCAGAAAACGACCAAAACTGCTCCCTAGCCTAAGAGCTAAATGGGGGTTAGGTGGTTCTCCCCCGAAAAATTTTTGAATTTCAGCATGCTAAAAAGTGCTGTAAAGCTACTTTTGGGGAGTTTTCAGGGGACTTGGCTGGCCGCCAGTTGGAAATCTCTGATCTAGAACTGGTTGCGTGCCATAGGTTCGCCCTCACTGCTTTAGATCCTTACAAACATTGGAAGAGTGAGTGAGTGAGAGAGAGAGGAGCTTTTGCGACTTAGATTCTCTGGAGACGGGCGAAGATGAGAAGTTGTTATCATTATAATAAAACAAAAAATACTACTAGCTCTCAAGTTTGGAAGCGTCCTTGTTTATTTCACTCAAGATACGAGGGGGCAGAACACATAAAAAGTTACCGCCACTTTTGCGTGGGTGGCCCAGCGACAGGGGGAGAGCCCCCGCCTTCTGCCCGGACTCTGAGATTTTTGAAGACTGGTTTAGGAGGGTGTTGACGAATATCGCGAAGCTGAGAGAGTACCGCTGGGACAGGTAGTTGAGTTTGAGTTTTGTGCTGTTTTGGTTCGAAGATGGCACCGCTGCTGGAATCGGGTTAGTTGCTAGTGACTCCCTCCTTTTAATTCTCTCTCCCTCCCTCGAAATATGGTTAATATAAGTAATGCTTGGAAGTGTAAATTACTTTTGATGTTGTTACTTTCGTTTACTTACTTTGAGTTACTACTCTAAGGGTAAAGATCCAATACTGGCGGATCATAATTCGTACCTTAGAATGTTCAAGTAATAATTAATTTTAGAAATTGTGTTTTAAATATTGGTACGGTAAAATTAACAATGCTAATTTGTACACCTTTAACAATATAATAAATATGTTAACGTTTAAAAACCCATTTGTTTGTTGATTCATTACTAATCAGATTGAGTTTAGTAAAACTGGGTTTTGGCGGTTGGTAGGCCAAAAATTCAGGCTTTCTTTCAAAATTCGAAAAAAAACTGAGAAAATCTCAGAAATACTCTCTTCCAATTTAAAGGAGTCATAGACAGAGTGGAAGACTGGAAGGGGTTTGGAGGGTTGGAAGGTGTTTGCAGATTTGTAGGTTGTTTGCAAGTTCGGAAGTAGTCTGGAAGTTTGGAGGTAGTCTGGAAGTTTGGAGGTAGTCTGGAAGTTTGGAAGTAGTCTGAAGGTTTGGAAGTATGGGGGTTTGGAAGTATGGGGGTTTGGAAGTATGGGGGTTTGGAAGTATGGGGGTTTGGAAGTATGGGGGTTTGGAAGTATGGAGGTTTGGAAGTATGGAGGTTTGGAAGTAGTCTGGAAGACTGGAAGGGGTTTGGAGGGTTGGAAGGTGTTTGCAGATTTGGAGGTTGTTTGCAGGTTCGGAAGTAGTCTGGAGGTTTGGAAGTAGTCTGGAGGGTTTGGAAGTAGTCTGGAGGTTTGGAAGTATGGGGGTTTGGAGGTATGGGGGTTTGGAAGTATGGGGGTTTGGAAGTATGGAGGTTTGGAAGTAGTCTGGAAGACTGGAAGGGGTTTGGAGGGTTGGAAGGTGTTTGCAGATTTGGAGGTTGTTTCAAGGTTCGGAAGTAGTCTGGAGGTTTGGAAGTAGTGTGGAGGTTTGGAAGTAGTGTGGAGGTTTGGAAGTAGTGTGGAGGTTTGGAAGTAGTGTGGAGGTTTGGAAGTAGTGTGGAGGTTTGGAAGTAGTGTGGAGGTTTGGAAGTAGTGTGGAGGTTTGGAAGTAGTGTGGAGGTTTGGAAGTAGTGTGGAGGTTTGGAAGTAGTGTGGAGGTTTGGAAGTAGTGTGGAGGTTTGGAAGTAGTGTGGAGGTTTGGAAGTAGTGTGGAGGTTTGGAAGTAGTGTGGAGGTTTGGAAGTAGTGTGGAGGTTTGGAAGTAGTGTGGAGGTTTGGAAGTAGTGTGGAGGTTTGGAAGTAGTGTGGAGGTTTGGAAGTAGTGTGGAGGTTTGGAAGTAGTGTGGAGGTTTGGAAGTAGTGTGGAGGTTTGGAAGTAGTGTGGAGGTTTGGAAGTAGTGTGGAGGTTTGGAAGTAGTGTGGAGGTTTGGAAGTAGTGTGGAGGTTTGGAAGTAGTGTGGAGGTTTGGAAGTAGTGTGGAGGTTTGGAAGTAGTGTGGAGGTTTGGAAGTAGTGTGGAGGTTTGGAAGTAGTGTGGAGGTTTGGAAGTAGTGTGGAGGTTTGGAAGTAGTGTGGAGGTTTGGAAGTAGTGTGGAGGTTTGGAAGTAGTGTGGAGGTTTGGAAGTAGTGTGGAGGTTTGGAAGTAGTGTGGAGGTTTGGAAGTAGTGTGGAGGTTTGGAAGTAGTGTGGAGGTTTGGAAGTAGTGTGGAGGTTTGGAAGTAGTGTGGAGGTTTGGAAGTAGTGTGGAGGTTTGGAAGTAGTGTGGAGGTTTGGAAGTAGTGTGGAGGTTTGGAAGTAGTGTGGAGGTTTGGAAGTAGTGTGGAGGTTTGGAAGTAGTGTGGAGGTTTGGAAGTAGTGTGGAGGTTTGGAAGTAGTGTGGAGGTTTGGAAGTAGTGTGGAGGTTTGGAAGTAGTGTGGAGGTTTGGAAGTAGTGTGGAGGTTTGGAAGTAGTGTGGAGGTTTGGAAGTAGTGTGGAGGTTTGGAAGTAGTGTGGAGGTTTGGAAGTAGTGTGGAGGTTTGGAAGTAGTGTGGAGGTTTGGAAGTAGTGTGGAGGTTTGGAAGTAGTGTGGAGGTTTGGAAGTAGTGTGGAGGTTTGGAAGTAGTGTGGAGGTTTGGAAGTAGTGTGGAGGTTTGGAAGTAGTGTGGAGGTTTGGAAGTAGTGTGGAGGTTTGGAAGTAGTGTGGAGGTTTGGAAGTAGTGTGGAGGTTTGGAAGTAGTGTGGAGGTTTGGAAGTAGTGTGGAGGTTTGGAAGTAGTGTGGAGGTTTGGAAGTAGTGTGGAGGTTTGGAAGTAGTGTGGAGGTTTGGAAGTAGTGTGGAGGTTTGGAAGTAGTGTGGAGGTTTGGAAGTAGTGTGGAGGTTTGGAAGTAGTGTGGAGGTTTGGAAGTAGTGTGGAGGTTTGGAAGTAGTGTGGAGGTTTGGAAGTAGTGTGGAGGTTTGGAAGTAGTGTGGAGGTTTGGAAGTAGTGTGGAGGTTTGGAAGTAGTGTGGAGGTTTGGAAGTAGTGTGGAGGTTTGGAAGTAGTGTGGAGGTTTGGAAGTAGTGTGGAGGTTTGGAAGTAGTGTGGAGGTTTGGAAGTAGTGTGGAGGTTTGGAAGTAGTGTGGAGGTTTGGAAGTAGTGTGGAGGTTTGGAAGTAGTGTGGAGGTTTGGAAGTAGTGTGGAGGTTTGGAAGTAGTGTGGAGGTTTGGAAGTAGTGTGGAGGTTTGGAAGTAGTGTGGAGGTTTGGAAGTAGTGTTTGTAGTAGTGTAGTCCCAACTTCCCAACTTCCCAACTTCCCAACTTCCCAACTTCCCAGTTTCCAACAACCGGAGGTTTCCAACAACCGGAGGTTTCCAACAACCGGAGGTTTCCAACAACCGGAGGTTTCCAACAACCGGAGGTTTCCAACAACCGGAGGTTTCCAACAACCGGAGGTTTCCAACAACCGGAGGTTTCCAACAACCGGAGGTTTCCAACAACCGGAGGTTTCCAACAACCGGAGGTTTCCAACAACCGGAGGTTTCCAACAACCGGAGGTTTCCAACAACCGGAGGTTTCCAACAACCGGAGGTTTCCAACAACCGGAGGTTTCCAACAACCGGAGGTTTCCAACAACCGGAGGTTTCCAACAACCGGAGGTTTCCAACAACCGGAGGTTTCCAACAACCGGAGGTTTCCAACAACCGGAGGTTTCCAACAACCGGAGGTTTCCAACAACCGGAGGTTTCCAACAACCGGAGGTTTCCAACAACCGGAGGTTTCCAACAACCGGAGGTTTCCAACAACCGGAGGTTTCCAACAACCGGAGGTTTCCAACAACCGGAGGTTTCCAACAACCGGAGGTTTCCAACAACCGGAGGTTTCCAACAACCGGAGGTTTCCAACAACCGGAGGTTTCCAACAACCGGAGGTTTCCAACAACCGGAGGTTTCCAACAACCGGAGGTTTCCAACAACCGGAGGTTTCCAACAACCGGAGGTTTCCAACAACCGGAGGTTTCCAACAACCGGAGGTTTCCAACAACCGGAGGTTTCCAACAACCGGAGGTTTCCAACAACCGGAGGTTTCCAACAACCGGAGGTTTCCAACAACCGGAGGTTTCCAACAACCGGAGGTTTCCAACAACCGGAGGTTTCCAACAACCGGAGGTTTCCAACAACCGGAGGTTTCCAACAACCGGAGGTTTCCAACAACCGGAGGTTTCCAACAACCGGAGGTTTCCAACAACCGGAGGTTTCCAACAACCGGAGGTTTCCAACAACCGGAGGTTTCCAACAACCGGAGGTTTCCAACAACCGGAGGTTTCCAACAACCGGAGGTTTCCAACAACCGGAGGTTTCCAACAACCGGAGGTTTCCAACAACCGGAGGTTTCCAACAACCGGAGGTTTCCAACAACCGGAGGTTTCCAACAACCGGAGGTTTCCAACAACCGGAGGTTTCCAACAACCGGAGGTTTCCAACAACCGGAGGTTTCCAACAACCGGAGGTTTCCAACAACCGGAGGTTTCCAACAACCGGAGGTTTCCAACAACCGGAGGTTTCCAACAACCGGAGGTTTCCAACAACCGGAGGTTTCCAACAACCGGAGGTTTCCAACAACCGGAGGTTTCCAACAACCGGAGGTTTCCAACAACCGGAGGTTTCCAACAACCGGAGGTTTCCAACAACCGGAGGTTTCCAACAACCGGAGGTTTCCAACAACCGGAGGTTTCCAACAACCGGAGGTTTCCAACAACCGGAGGTTTCCAACAACCGGAGGTTTCCAACAACCGGAGGTTTCCAACAACCGGAGGTTTCCAACAACCGGAGGTTTCCAACAACCGGAGGTTTCCAACAACCGGAGGTTTCCAACAACCGGAGGTTTCCAACAACCGGAGGTTTCCAACAACCGGAGGTTTCCAACAACCGGAGGTTTCCAACAACCGGAGGTTTCCAACAACCGGAGGTTTCCAACAACCGGAGGTTTCCAACAACCGGAGGTTTCCAACAACCGGAGGTTTCCAACAACCGGAGGTTTCCAACAACCGGAGGTTTCCAACAACCGGAGGTTTCCAACAACCGGAGGTTTCCAACAACCGGAGGTTTCCAACAACCGGAGGTTTCCAACAACCGGAGGTTTCCAACAACCGGAGGTTTCCAACAACCGGAGGTTTCCAACAACCGGAGGTTTCCAACAACCGGAGGTTTCCAACAACCGGAGGTTTCCAACAACCGGAGGTTTCCAACAACCGGAGGTTTCCAACAACCGGAGGTTTCCAACAACCGGAGGTTTCCAACAACCGGAGGTTTCCAACAACCGGAGGTTTCCAACTTCCCAACTTCCCAACTTCGCTTGGACTTAGAGATCCGGGGCTGGGGTTCTCGAGCGTTCCTCCCTGCTTAGTGGGCTTTTCGCGCGAAAAGCCCACTAAGCAGGGAGCCTCCTTGCTCTCGAACCCTGGTTGCTAGCGGGTCACTTAGAGATCCGGGGCTGGGGTTCTCGAGCGTTCCTCCCTGCTTAGTGGGCTTTTCGCGCGAAAAGCCCACTAAGCAGGGAGCCTCCTTGCTCTCGAACCCTGGTTGCTAGCGGGTCACTTAGAGATCCGGGGCTGGGGTTCTCGAGCGTTCCTCCCTGCTTAGTGGGCTTTTCGCGCGAAAAGCCCACTAAGCAGGGAGCCTCCTTGCTCTCGAACCCTGGTTGCTAGCGGGTCACTTAGAGATCCGGGGCTGGGGTTCTCGAGCGTTCCTCCCTGCTTAGTGGGCTTTTCGCGCGAAAAGCCCACTAAGCAGGGAGCCTCCTTGCTCTCGAACCCTGGTTGCTAGCGGGTCACTTAGAGATCCGGGGCTGGGGTTCTCGAGCGTTCCTCCCTGCTTAGTGGGCTTTTCGCGCGAAAAGCCCACTAAGCAGGGAGCCTCCTTGCTCTCGAACCCTGGTTGCTAGCGGGTCACTTAGAGATCCGGGGCTGGGGTTCTCGAGCGTTCCTCCCTGCTTAGTGGGCTTTTCGCGCGAAAAGCCCACTAAGCAGGGAGCCTCCTTGCTCTCGAACCCTGGTTGCTAGCGGGTCACTTAGAGATCCGGGGCTGGGGTTCTCGAGCGTTCCTCCCTGCTTAGTGGGCTTTTCGCGCGAAAAGCCCACTAAGCAGGGAGCCTCCTTGCTCTCGAACCCTGGTTGCTAGCGGGTCACTTAGAGATCCGGGGCTGGGGTTCTCGAGCGTTCCTCCCTGCTTAGTGGGCTTTTCGCGCGAAAAGCCCACTAAGCAGGGAGCCTCCTTGCTCTCGAACCCTGGTTGCTAGCGGGTCACTTAGAGATCCGGGGCTGGGGTTCTCGAGCGTTCCTCCCTGCTTAGTGGGCTTTTCGCGCGAAAAGCCCACTAAGCAGGGAGCCTCCTTGCTCTCGAACCCTGGTTGCTAGCGGGTCACTTAGAGATCCGGGGCTGGGGTTCTCGAGCGTTCCTCCCTGCTTAGTGGGCTTTTCGCGCGAAAAGCCCACTAAGCAGGGAGCCTCCTTGCTCTCGAACCCTGGTTGCTAGCGGGTCACTTAGAGATCCGGGGCTGGGGTTCTCGAGCGTTCCTCCCTGCTTAGTGGGCTTTTCGCGCGAAAAGCCCACTAAGCAGGGAGCCTCCTTGCTCTCGAACCCTGGTTGCTAGCGGGTCACTTAGAGATCCGGGGCTGGGGTTCTCGAGCGTTCCTCCCTGCTTAGTGGGCTTTTCGCGCGAAAAGCCCACTAAGCAGGGAGCCTCCTTGCTCTCGAACCCTGGTTGCTAGCGGGTCACTTAGAGATCCGGGGCTGGGGTTCTCGAGCGTTCCTCCCTGCTTAGTGGGCTTTTCGCGCGAAAAGCCCACTAAGCAGGGAGCCTCCTTGCTCTCGAACCCTGGTTGCTAGCGGGTCACTTAGAGATCCGGGGCTGGGGTTCTCGAGCGTTCCTCCCTGCTTAGTGGGCTTTTCGCGCGAAAAGCCCACTAAGCAGGGAGCCTCCTTGCTCTCGAACCCTGGTTGCTAGCGGGTCACTTAGAGATCCGGGGCTGGGGTTCTCGAGCGTTCCTCCCTGCTTAGTGGGCTTTTCGCGCGAAAAGCCCACTAAGCAGGGAGCCTCCTTGCTCTCGAACCCTGGTTGCTAGCGGGTCACTTAGAGATCCGGGGCTGGGGTTCTCGAGCGTTCCTCCCTGCTTAGTGGGCTTTTCGCGCGAAAAGCCCACTAAGCAGGGAGCCTCCTTGCTCTCGAACCCTGGTTGCTAGCGGGTCACTTAGAGATCCGGGGCTGGGGTTCTCGAGCGTTCCTCCCTGCTTAGTGGGCTTTTCGCGCGAAAAGCCCACTAAGCAGGGAGCCTCCTTGCTCTCGAACCCTGGTTGCTAGCGGGTCACTTAGAGATCCGGGGCTGGGGTTCTCGAGCGTTCCTCCCTGCTTAGTGGGCTTTTCGCGCGAAAAGCCCACTAAGCAGGGAGCCTCCTTGCTCTCGAACCCTGGTTGCTAGCGGGTCACTTAGAGATCCGGGGCTGGGGTTCTCGAGCGTTCCTCCCTGCTTAGTGGGCTTTTCGCGCGAAAAGCCCACTAAGCAGGGAGCCTCCTTGCTCTCGAACCCTGGTTGCTAGCGGGTCACTTAGAGATCCGGGGCTGGGGTTCTCGAGCGTTCCTCCCTGCTTAGTGGGCTTTTCGCGCGAAAAGCCCACTAAGCAGGGAGCCTCCTTGCTCTCGAACCCTGGTTGCTAGCGGGTCACTTAGAGATCCGGGGCTGGGGTTCTCGAGCGTTCCTCCCTGCTTAGTGGGCTTTTCGCGCGAAAAGCCCACTAAGCAGGGAGCCTCCTTGCTCTCGAACCCTGGTTGCTAGCGGGTCACTTAGAGATCCGGGGCTGGGGTTCTCGAGCGTTCCTCCCTGCTTAGTGGGCTTTTCGCGCGAAAAGCCCACTAAGCAGGGAGCCTCCTTGCTCTCGAACCCTGGTTGCTAGCGGGTCACTTAGAGATCCGGGGCTGGGGTTCTCGAGCGTTCCTCCCTGCTTAGTGGGCTTTTCGCGCGAAAAGCCCACTAAGCAGGGAGCCTCCTTGCTCTCGAACCCTGGTTGCTAGCGGGTCACTTAGAGATCCGGGGCTGGGGTTCTCGAGCGTTCCTCCCTGCTTAGTGGGCTTTTCGCGCGAAAAGCCCACTAAGCAGGGAGCCTCCTTGCTCTCGAACCCTGGTTGCTAGCGGGTCACTTAGAGATCCGGGGCTGGGGTTCTCGAGCGTTCCTCCCTGCTTAGTGGGCTTTTCGCGCGAAAAGCCCACTAAGCAGGGAGCCTCCTTGCTCTCGAACCCTGGTTGCTAGCGGGTCACTTAGAGATCCGGGGCTGGGGTTCTCGAGCGTTCCTCCCTGCTTAGTGGGCTTTTCGCGCGAAAAGCCCACTAAGCAGGGAGCCTCCTTGCTCTCGAACCCTGGTTGCTAGCGGGTCACTTAGAGATCCGGGGCTGGGGTTCTCGAGCGTTCCTCCCTGCTTAGTGGGCTTTTCGCGCGAAAAGCCCACTAAGCAGGGAGCCTCCTTGCTCTCGAACCCTGGTTGCTAGCGGGTCACTTAGAGATCCGGGGCTGGGGTTCTCGAGCGTTCCTCCCTGCTTAGTGGGCTTTTCGCGCGAAAAGCCCACTAAGCAGGGAGCCTCCTTGCTCTCGAACCCTGGTTGCTAGCGGGTCACTTAGAGATCCGGGGCTGGGGTTCTCGAGCGTTCCTCCCTGCTTAGTGGGCTTTTCGCGCGAAAAGCCCACTAAGCAGGGAGCCTCCTTGCTCTCGAACCCTGGTTGCTAGCGGGTCACTTAGAGATCCGGGGCTGGGGTTCTCGAGCGTTCCTCCCTGCTTAGTGGGCTTTTCGCGCGAAAAGCCCACTAAGCAGGGAGCCTCCTTGCTCTCGAACCCTGGTTGCTAGCGGGTCACTTAGAGATCCGGGGCTGGGGTTCTCGAGCGTTCCTCCCTGCTTAGTGGGCTTTTCGCGCGAAAAGCCCACTAAGCAGGGAGCCTCCTTGCTCTCGAACCCTGGTTGCTAGCGGGTCACTTAGAGATCCGGGGCTGGGGTTCTCGAGCGTTCCTCCCTGCTTAGTGGGCTTTTCGCGCGAAAAGCCCACTAAGCAGGGAGCCTCCTTGCTCTCGAACCCTGGTTGCTAGCGGGTCACTTAGAGATCCGGGGCTGGGGTTCTCGAGCGTTCCTCCCTGCTTAGTGGGCTTTTCGCGCGAAAAGCCCACTAAGCAGGGAGCCTCCTTGCTCTCGAACCCTGGTTGCTAGCGGGTCACTTAGAGATCCGGGGCTGGGGTTCTCGAGCGTTCCTCCCTGCTTAGTGGGCTTTTCGCGCGAAAAGCCCACTAAGCAGGGAGCCTCCTTGCTCTCGAACCCTGGTTGCTAGCGGGTCACTTAGAGATCCGGGGCTGGGGTTCTCGAGCGTTCCTCCCTGCTTAGTGGGCTTTTCGCGCGAAAAGCCCACTAAGCAGGGAGCCTCCTTGCTCTCGAACCCTGGTTGCTAGCGGGTCACTTAGAGATCCGGGGCTGGGGTTCTCGAGCGTTCCTCCCTGCTTAGTGGGCTTTTCGCGCGAAAAGCCCACTAAGCAGGGAGCCTCCTTGCTCTCGAACCCTGGTTGCTAGCGGGTCACTTAGAGATCCGGGGCTGGGGTTCTCGAGCGTTCCTCCCTGCTTAGTGGGCTTTTCGCGCGAAAAGCCCACTAAGCAGGGAGCCTCCTTGCTCTCGAACCCTGGTTGCTAGCGGGTCACTTAGAGATCCGGGGCTGGGGTTCTCGAGCGTTCCTCCCTGCTTAGTGGGCTTTTCGCGCGAAAAGCCCACTAAGCAGGGAGCCTCCTTGCTCTCGAACCCTGGTTGCTAGCGGGTCACTTAGAGATCCGGGGCTGGGGTTCTCGAGCGTTCCTCCCTGCTTAGTGGGCTTTTCGCGCGAAAAGCCCACTAAGCAGGGAGCCTCCTTGCTCTCGAACCCTGGTTGCTAGCGGGTCACTTAGAGATCCGGGGCTGGGGTTCTCGAGCGTTCCTCCCTGCTTAGTGGGCTTTTCGCGCGAAAAGCCCACTAAGCAGGGAGCCTCCTTGCTCTCGAACCCTGGTTGCTAGCGGGTCACTTAGAGATCCGGGGCTGGGGTTCTCGAGCGTTCCTCCCTGCTTAGTGGGCTTTTCGCGCGAAAAGCCCACTAAGCAGGGAGCCTCCTTGCTCTCGAACCCTGGTTGCTAGCGGGTCACTTAGAGATCCGGGGCTGGGGTTCTCGAGCGTTCCTCCCTGCTTAGTGGGCTTTTCGCGCGAAAAGCCCACTAAGCAGGGAGCCTCCTTGCTCTCGAACCCTGGTTGCTAGCGGGTCACTTAGAGATCCGGGGCTGGGGTTCTCGAGCGTTCCTCCCTGCTTAGTGGGCTTTTCGCGCGAAAAGCCCACTAAGCAGGGAGCCTCCTTGCTCTCGAACCCTGGTTGCTAGCGGGTCACTTAGAGATCCGGGGCTGGGGTTCTCGAGCGTTCCTCCCTGCTTAGTGGGCTTTTCGCGCGAAAAGCCCACTAAGCAGGGAGCCTCCTTGCTCTCGAACCCTGGTTGCTAGCGGGTCACTTAGAGATCCGGGGCTGGGGTTCTCGAGCGTTCCTCCCTGCTTAGTGGGCTTTTCGCGCGAAAAGCCCACTAAGCAGGGAGCCTCCTTGCTCTCGAACCCTGGTTGCTAGCGGGTCACTTAGAGATCCGGGGCTGGGGTTCTCGAGCGTTCCTCCCTGCTTAGTGGGCTTTTCGCGCGAAAAGCCCACTAAGCAGGGAGCCTCCTTGCTCTCGAACCCTGGTTGCTAGCGGGTCACTTAGAGATCCGGGGCTGGGGTTCTCGAGCGTTCCTCCCTGCTTAGTGGGCTTTTCGCGCGAAAAGCCCACTAAGCAGGGAGCCTCCTTGCTCTCGAACCCTGGTTGCTAGCGGGTCACTTAGAGATCCGGGGCTGGGGTTCTCGAGCGTTCCTCCCTGCTTAGTGGGCTTTTCGCGCGAAAAGCCCACTAAGCAGGGAGCCTCCTTGCTCTCGAACCCTGGTTGCTAGCGGGTCACTTAGAGATCCGGGGCTGGGGTTCTCGAGCGTTCCTCCCTGCTTAGTGGGCTTTTCGCGCGAAAAGCCCACTAAGCAGGGAGCCTCCTTGCTCTCGAACCCTGGTTGCTAGCGGGTCACTTAGAGATCCGGGGCTGGGGTTCTCGAGCGTTCCTCCCTGCTTAGTGGGCTTTTCGCGCGAAAAGAGCCCCGCCCCGGATCTCTAAGTGACCTTACCCCAGCCCCGGATCTCTAAGTGACCCGCTAGCAACCAGGGTTCGAGAGCGCGCGAAAAGCCCACTAAGCAGGGAGCCTCCTTGCCCACTAAAAAAAAAAAGCCCACGAAAAAAAAAATAATAAAAATATAAAAATATATTTATAAAAAATATAAATATATTAAAATAAATTAATAGTTTATTATTAATAAATTATTTTAAAGTTTTAATTAATTTATTTATTTTTAATTGTTAATTTAATTTCAACATTAAGGTAAAATAATTTCTCTAGTTTTTATTTTTATTTATTTTCATTGAACATTTATATCAACCCAATTTTAACCATACAAAATTGCAATTCATGATAAAAACAAGTATGTTTGTTAAGATTAGTAAATAAAAAATTAATTAAACAAATTAATTTCCAAAATATTCAAAATGATATCCGTCTTAGTACTTAATATAAAAAGATTTGGGTACCAGGCCCCCTACCGGCCCGGGCCCGGGGGTATCGTACCCTCTCGCCCCCCCCCCCCTCTCGTCAGGCCTGCCAGTGGCTGGCTGTAATAAAATGCTACGGTGACCCTTTTCCTTTATTTGATCAAGTTTTTTCTTCGCCTTTCCTGACGTGTTGCGATCCCAGCGCCAAAATTCCCCTAGTGTCTACCTGTACTGTATTTTATATTTTATGCTTTTTCGATTTTCTATGGCCTATGGTCGTTGATTCTCTGTTGGCTAAATAAATTATCTTTTCAGGTCTGGCAACAAAACTTTAACGGCGAGTAAAAAACATGGCGGTTTTGTGTGTTGATATTTTTATTGTGCTAAATAAGTTGGTTTGGAATTGAATTCTTCTACAATGAGAGAGTATAACCCTCTTAAATCTAGTTCTGATTACATTTATTTAGCTTGGATTACACTAGAGTTGTTATGATATCTGATCTGGTGCCATATAATTTTTATGATTTATCCGTGTGACAAGGGGCAATTAACATGTTTCCTGATAAATTTAGGAAAATAAACTCATCTTTTTCCCTAATTTATTTATTGATTGTATTACATATTCATCCTCATCGATGTAAAAATGCTAGCTCCAATCACTCACCATCACAATCATTGCTTACATACGAAAAAGACTCAGAAGAACTGTCAAATCAAAAACAATATGTTGTTACTCTCAATGCTAAAGTTCTAGCGCACGAACGGGAGAGATTAGAAAAGACATTTCAACAAAATTTATTCAGTTCACTTAGTAACAGTAAACAATTTTCTTTTGGTAAAGGTGGTTACTTTTTAAGTCCTGGAAACTCTATAGGTTCATACTTGCGAAGAATCAGCAATGAAGAACTTTGTGTCACCAAGATGCAGGTATATAATGTGCAAAATTGTCAAATTATTCTGCTAATAAAAGAGAACAAGCTTTTATATCTTACTTCATAGTAACTAAAAATAGGTTCTCCTATGTAAGGTGTTCACTGAAGTCTATAGATGCCCTTAAATGTAAGGAAGAGTACAGCTAATGGGACTATTAAAAAAACAAATGTTACTGACTTTATAAAAAGAAATAAATTAAAGGGATAGCAATTGATATTACTGCACGATTGTTCTTGTCCCATTATTCCCCTAGGACATCTTGTGGGGCTAATGTAGATGTTCCCAACTTGTGGTCTATGAGAACATTAAAAGCAGTCTGTGAAGAGGTGTTCTGCAAAAAAAAAGCTAGTAGTCATCTAAAAAGTTAAAATATCTGTACGAGGTACCACAGGCATTAAGGTCAAAAAATTTTAAGAGAAGCTGATGTTTTTCAAGCAAAAGGGGCTGTTAGCTTTCTTGAGTTGGGAACAATGGCGTACATATAAATTTATTTCGGGACGGGCCCAAAATATCCTGAAAAAATTTAACTTTTCAAAAGCTAGAATTTCCCCCCGGGGGAGAGGCCCTAAAAATATTCCTAAGCCCTCCCCCATGCATATATAATAGATTCATTGTAGTTTTTCAATACTTTCCAGACATGATTTGTATCTTGATGAAGTGAATATTGAAAAATTGTGAATAATTGAGTTCCAAGCACAAAAGGGGGGATCTGGCCCCATCGGCCCCCCCTTATATATACGCTACTGGTTGGGAACCACTAGTCTTATAGGATACATCAAAATTATTACAATAATTAGAGCATAGGTAGTAAAAATACAAAAAATTCCTGGAATTATCATTGAATATTAAAAAAGAAATAATAAAACAAAACATTAGGTACAGATGATGAACAAGTAGTTTTCTGATCAATTGCAGTGCTGAGATTGGAGGGGGATAACTCCTTAAAATATAATTTTCAACTACTGCACTGATCAATTATATACGCAATAAAACCTTGATAGAGTGACCCCTTCTGAATTAAATTATCACCCTTATGAAAAATATTTTACATATGTACAAGTAGACTGAGGCAATTTTTCTGTAATAAATGCATGTTTTTTTTCCAACTTATTTTATTTTAAAAACTACATAGTACCTACATGTTTATCTTCTAAAGACTATTTAACTGAGTTTACTGAAAAGTGGAATATTTGAATTACATTAAATATTATCATCATAAAGAATATCATGCAATAATAAATTATGAATACCATTTAGAATGTAATAATCTTTTTATAGAGAAGAAACAAAACTTTCATCATCCACACTTTAACAAATCAAATTAGCTGCCTTTGAAATGTTAAGATAAAGCATTTGTGTTTTCATTCAGTTGTAGGATAACATTAAGTTTTCCTAAACTTTTTTAGTAAAATTTTGCCATTGTCTAGCTTATCGAAGAAAATTTTAATTTATATTTACTATTAGGTATAATTAACTCATAAAAAGTTAATTTAATCTGCTTTCTAGTATTAAACTAAAGAATTGTAAAGTTTTCCAATTTTTTAAAGTCTGTAGAGTGTATGTTAAGGGCAATGTGATAAATGCCATTGAATTTATCACTATGCCCGCCTCACTTCGGGCATTACTAATAATGCCCGGTTTATCACTTAGCCCGTAACATATACAACACTCAGTTCAATATATCTGTTATTGACAGTAATATTTTGATTTCTTTTATAATTGTTTAAAATTTAGTCTTTGCTTATTTTAAAGGCCATCTATGACACTTTACCTACTGTTGAAGTTATTGAAAACTTGCAAGAAATTAAGGAGGAGGTATTTATAATCTTTGCATGTAACACAATATCTTAGTGTAGAATCTATTATTATTTTATTCTTTTCCATAATATAATTATAATATTTTCCAATTTTTTAAATATTTACTTAATGGTCTTTTGTAGTTTAATACCATAACATTACTTTGTGCTTTAAATTTTGGCAGATTTACATTTCTGTGAAAATATAGTTTTTTATTCACAGGTTTTATGAATTTATTAAAACTGATCTGATTACTCAATTTAATTTATAAACTTAAAATTTTATGCTGGAGACTATGTTAAAATGGCTATTGTAAATATATTTGTATTATTAATATATTTTCAATTTTACATACATTTGAGCTTACAAAATTTCATATTATGTTCATTTATAAGCTCACTTTGTCTTTCAGATAAGTTACAGATTAAGTAGAAAAGTAAAGGAGTATTTATCTGTTGTTGAAAAGAATAAACAACATGTTGAAAGTGTACTGGATACACAAAAGTTTCGTTTTGATCATACTGATATTGCTTGTTGTCAAATAGATCCAGAAACTTTGAGGTAAGAAAATTTCATTTGACACTTCTTTACCACCTACTAGAGAAATAATTTATTTTCTAGCATTGCAGTATTTGGGTATTATGTGTATTTTTCTTAATTAATTATCTTTTCTGTTGAATTATTCAGAATATTTATAAATAATTTTAGCATTATTAATTATTAATACAATACAGCGTATAGAGTGACTCCTTCTTCAACAAACTATATACAGTCATTTAACAAAAGGACATTAGAACAAATAAAATTGTTAATCTGATAAGGCAATCGATACTTTTATTATCATTCATTGTAATATAAGGTTTGCTGTATCAGGGGTCATTGTAAAAAGGTTCTAATGTATTAGATAATTATTTTTTTCAATTTAATTTCCAAACAATTTATTAAAATGATTTTTTTCACTTATTTATTATCGAAACAAAATAAATTATAGAGTATCAGTTGATAGGTATAAATTTTAAAACACTTATAATTTTTTTTTCTTTTGGTAATTTCATACAAAGATGGTTTATTTATCAATTTCTCACATCCTATAATGCATCTAAAAAAATCTGTGTGTAATTTGTACCTTGGAAAAGGAACTTATTGCATTGATGAAATTGCGATTGCTCTCATACATATCCATGTATTACATGATCACTAGGGTTGGCAACCAATCACTCTGCTCTATGGCACTGCTACTTGGTGATTAAACCTAATTGTGGGAATAATCGTAAAATCAATAGTGTATTTATTAGACCATTTGCTTTCCTGTCATTATCTTCACAATATTTTATCATATCACCTTTTTTTTATGTTAATTATTTTTGTGCATTAAAAGTTGCAAGACTTGACTTACATGTGTTGCATCTAAATTAGAGAACTTAAGTAGTATCTTGAAATTAATTTAAAAACTTTTTTAAAATGAAGATGGTAATTATTTAACTTAAGGACATTCTATGATTTGTTATAAAATTTAAGAATTACAGTCCACTAAAATCAAAATGTTTTGAAAATGGTATTTCTTTGAAAACAATTATATACTCAAGTTCCTTACAATACACTTTTCACTTTCAGTTATAATGATCATTTTGGTACTGATATAACCCTTGATAGGGGTTGCATGACTTTCCCTTATCCTCATTCTCCTGGTGGGTTATATATAGGAAAAAATTTCTCTTCAGGTAAGTTAGAGTTAGTTCAGAGTAGCCTTTAATTTTTTAAGCATTTTCTCTTTGTGTGATTTACAATTTTTAAAAGAACATTAAGCTATCAAATTTGCCGTTTAAATTTAATTTTCATTTCAATGATCCTTTAAACCTATTTACTTACTTTTTTTTTCTCTAGCTTTCAAGATGCATTATAAGAAAGTGCCTTCCCTTTTATGGCAGTATTTTATTTCTTTGGATGGAGCCCATTTTGAATACCCAGGGTATCACTTAGATTTTCAGGAAAATTGTGATTCTAAAACATATCGCCACAGGTAGGATTCTTTAGCTCAGTGGTTCTCAATAGGTGGACCCTGGGGTCCACGGAATTTTATACAGTATAACATTGATTTAAGTTCACCCAGTAGAGGCAGTTAGAAAAACGCATGTCTTCTAGGGGAATTTCCAAACTGCAAAAATTTTATTGCAGTTTCCAAAACAACAAAATTGCCTTTTTTATACTACTGCTTATACTCAGATACCAATATTTAAAGTAGGGGTGTCCATAGCTTCCCAAAGAAGCTCAAAAGTGGGTCTTTGAGTCCAGACTAATTGGGAACCACAGCTTTAATTGATTCTTCTAGCATCATGTTTGAAATAAAATCTGAATCACATATTTATCCATTGCTTTCTCTTTTATAGACACGTTTATATTGATACCATGGAATCAAAAACAAAGCATGTTATCATTGTGATTGACCAAGGCAAATCTTTAAGTCTGTTTCAGTTTGGAAGTGCCAAAATAATTGGGAAATACATTCTAGGTTTGCTGTCTTCCCAAGATAAAGTAAGAATTTAATGTTCTCCTTAAAACTTTTTTCTGATTACTACTATTTGATTTAATTGTGTTGAAAATTTTGTAAAACATAGTTTTTGTTTAGATACTTCAATTAGCTTATTGGGAATCTGTTCTTTTTATTTTCAGGTTTTTATTTTTGGTCTTGCCTCTGATATTCAAAGAGCACAAGGAAACAACTGCTCACATGAAAACTTTCTGTATGCCACTAGTGAAACAAAGTTAGAGTTGATGAGATTTTTTGATAATCTCACTCGCAAACCTAGTGAGTACTTTATCTGTTTTATAAGCAGAAATTAACCAGATCATTTTATTTTAAAATCATCACTAATTTCTTTTTCTTAATCTTTTTACAGATTCAACTGATCATGTTTTAGGATTTCATAAAATTTATGATTTAATACGCAACATTGATAAGAAGAGTAATTCTACCAACAGTGAGTTCCTTTACTGACCATACTAAGCCATCATTTAATTTACAAAACTAAAAACTATCCCCTACATTAATTCTCATAGGATACCACAATTACCCAAGATTTTAAAAAATCTTACTTTTTATTTCATTTCTGACCCTGTAGCTCCTTATGCTTTAGGTAATAATATTAGCATTGTTGAGATTGCCAGCTGCTTAATTCATAAGTAGCCCTATAAAATAGTTTTTATGGATCTAATTACTATTTATATTTCTTCATTCCAGATGAAATTCTTGTGGCTTACATTAGTCGAGGTTTGCTATCATCTTTGACTGACGCCAAACAAGTTTTAGAAATAATCTCTGAAGGCAATCAGAAATCAAAAAGCTATATTGTCATCAACACATATGCCTTAATTGATGGTAAAAAACTGCATGACACTTTTCTGCTTCATTTCAAGAACCTTTCTCTTAAAAAGCTTATCTATTTTTATAACATCTTTTAAAGTATCATCATGCATTTAGTTGTTTTCAGATTTATTACATTGTTGCATAAATATGGTTTTTTAATTTTTCCATTCTGCATGTTTTGTTGCTATATTTTTTAGTAGAAATTAACCTAGCATATTATTAATGTGATAACATTTGCCATATATTCAACCACTTCTTTTTATTGTTCTCGATTTCATTTTCACACTGTTATTTCTTTTGTAGATGAAAAGGTTGTTTTGTATGAAAAAGACTTTCTGTTTGATATTTCGCAACAAAACTTCAAAAAGTACAATATTCATCACAAAGCCTCTAGAAAGACTCAGGTTTGTAAATTTAGTTTCTTTGATTTGTTATCATGTGATTTTATGTTCCATGAAAATACATTATTATATTTTTTAATTCAATTTAAGGCTAAGTTTTCCCAATACGAAATAGAGTTTGTTGTTTTGTTTTTTTAACTTCCGTTTTTGATCCTGTAAAAAAAGTAGTTGGAATTTTGAAATAATTTTGCTACTGGTAGATAGGTACATTCTTGAGGATCAATTTGCATCTTTACTAGAAAAAATGGGACAACATTTCTATTAGTTTACATTTTACAAGCACGCTCCTCAAAATTATTTTCCACCTGCCCATAGAGAATTTCTCTTCCTTCAAACTTTCTTCACATTAACAATGGGCAGGCGAGTGATTTTTGCAGTATGGAATTGTACATGCTTAGGAATACTCCTATGGTGAAAGGCGAGGATAGATGTTTTTGAACCTAGTGATAATTCGGTTAATCAAAAAGAACTGTCTTGGATTTTAAAATATGTTAAGTGAGCTAAAATGTGATTATTTTGTTAAATTACCTGTAGTGATTAATTCTGATAGTCAAGCTGCAATTGATTGGTTGAAGAGTGGAAAATAATCTACTAAAACTAGACATGTCAACCTTAAGTTTCATTTTGTTAAAGATTTAGTTGAAGATTAAAGTTGTTAAGCTAGTGTATACTAATACGAATGAGATTATATCTGATTTTTTAACTAAAGCTGTAACACAAGGTAAGTTGCTGTACTCTAGGAGAGAAATATCTTTAATGTGATGATTTAAGTGTGTAGTATTTAATATAAAACCCTTTTCGCAGGGGGAGAGTGTTGGTATAAATGCTACAAAGTGTTTTATATTATTTTGCACTTCTACCCCCAGATGGCATTCTGTAAATATGTAATTTATTCTTCTTATTCAATTAACTTTCACTTCCTATCAAGACCTCGTACCAACAAAACTTAATGCATTTCTCTTATAAATGTGTTAGCTTGCTTTAAGTTTTAACTAATTAAATCTGTGAAGTTTCCTTTCTAAATATTGTTTTTATTCTTTACAGAAAGGTGTCATGATAGCCATCAATACTACTAAGGATATTGCCCTAACTATTGGAGATATATATGAAAACTTTCCACAGCACATGTCTACCAAACCAGTATTTTCTCTTCCTTACTACGATGCAGTCAGTAAAGGTAGTAAAATATTTCCATTGCTAGAAAATCAGTGATAATACATAGGTTTTTTTTGTAAATTAATGTTACATTAGATCCCTTTTTTTTTAAAGGATTGGTTCTCAGTATTTCTCAACAAGTCTTCCACAAGGGCTTTATTGCAGGAGTGACCGGTGTTGATATTTCATTAACAGATCTTTCTGAAGATATATCTTACTTCAGAAACTCTGATTCTTTATATGTTTTTCTCGTCGATGAATCAGGTAATTCAAAGTGTTGTAGTTTTGTATTTTAATAAAAATCTGTATGGGGTGATCTCATGTATCTTTTGATCTAATGAAAGAACCTTAAATAATATTCATGAAAAGTTGTTTTCATTCTGTGCTAGAGTTGTTAGCCTTCTCTCATATTATGTCTTGGCAAACTCCTGAAGATGTTCTTTGACATCTCTCTGCTGTCATGTTAAATTTTTTGAGCAAAATCATAAAAAATGCAGCTCTAAATCACTTTTACAAATAAAACATAAGGTAATTTCTCTTAAGAAAAGACTATTTTAAAGAATATTTAGAATTTTCTTATGTCTCTAGGCACATGTGACGAGCCCAAATAAAATTACTTTTTTAATATTTCACATTAACTGAAATTACTAGCAGAAATAGAAAATAATGTTTTCCGTCATTAGGAATAGCTTTAACTCATCCATCCTTCAACCACCCTACATATGCAACTTGGCACCACTTGGATACCTATATATGGCACTTAGAAGATAAGCCAGGATTTCATTTCTATTGCAAGGCCATTTTAAAGTATGTATGGTTTTAATGCCCTCTTTAAATGCCTTCATTTGATTGAAAATTGTTTTTAAGATAAAGAAAGTTTCAAAATAGAATAATAATCATTAGTTTTTATATTTATTATAGAAGAAATATGCTTGATTCATTTTACTTGTTTAGGATGAGAAACTATAATTGTCATTATATTTTTATATTCATATTGTCAAATTTTTAAAAATCTGATGTAAAAGTGATTTTTTTTTCACATTTCCTCTAAAAACTGCTTAGCTTTTTTATCTTAAGTGCACAATTAACTGCCTTTTATAACATCCACAAGTGTGAAAACTTCAGGGCGGGGTCCTTTTAAATAATACCATTTTATTTGATGGTGCAATTATTTTCTGAATAGACAAAAAGGCACCAAAAGCTACCCCAGTTGGAATTTTGTTTTTAAATCTTTCAGAATAAACCTTGGAATTCATTCAAAGAAACATTATTTATAATTTAAATTGCAAATGAAAATTTATCCATAAACCTTGAAATTCATCCAAAGAAACATCATTTGTAATTCAAATTATAAATGAATAATATAGAACAATTTATCATCATATATCTTGTTCCTATTACTTAAACACTGTTTCTTTCCTTAACTTTTCCAGAGAACCAAGTGGCCAACTTGCCTTGCCATTCAAAGTTCGAAAAGTGGATAGTGATGAATATGAAAATAGGGTTGCAGTGTACAGCTGGAAGAAGGTAATTATTTTTTATTTTAGGGGATGATTGTGTTTTGGGAAGCCCTGAATTTCCATGTTTTATGGATATAATACATTTTGTATGCTCCATTCTTAATCAGTTCTATATTAATGGTCAGTTTCCAGGTTTTGCAAATGTTTGAGAGGATTTTCTCACATTCACCCCTGCATTTCCTTCTTGCTCCATCCCTTCATATAACCTGTAACATTAAAATTGTCTCTTTCAGGTTGAAGGTACTCCATATATTGTTTGTGTAGTAGCCATTGAACCTCAAAAACCTGTGAAAGTTTTGAAGGATTTCATTTTTTCTGGAAATGGAGAGTTTTCGTATCATCGAATAGATTTACTCCCTGCCCTAACTGCCTGCAGGCACATGAAACAATTATCATCGCTAGGTAAGCAATAGTTACTCTAAACTTGATATTTAAATATGATGGTTTAATGGTGATTGAACATCTTTTTAAAAGTAGAAGTTCAAAACTGCAGATGTAGTCATAAAATCTTAATATTTGCATGCATTTAAATTGTCATATTTGAGTTAAAACTATGGGGTGAGTTAAATCAAAATAAATGTTTTGTTAAAATTTTTATTTTTCAGGATCAAGTGCAATATTTTTCTCTGCTTCTTGCTTTCATTCGCCATATAAGTATTTAAGGGAAGAAGAAACTTCACAAACCATCTTAAATTATATGGCCTTTTTGAAGGATCCTAAAAATGTTGTTTCAAATCCTGGATTAAAGGTATTTTTTAAAACTTTTCTTTTATAATTTCTAACCTCAACTAAAAAGAATTTTTTTATTTAAGAATTTTTATATTCTAATCCAATTTTTATTGTTTTCTTGAAAGGCTGCTGTTCGAAATGAAGTCCTTGCATTATCTCAAATTACTTCCGCATGGAAGGTAGCTGCTGAAGATGAAGAGTTTTCCAATTACATTGTCAGAAGGTATTTTTGAAATGAAAAAAAAATATTAGGTTTCATTTTTATATGAAATCTTAAAGAGTTCTGTTACAGTTTATAGGCTTATTATATCATAATAAATTTTAAATGTATTTCTTAAGTTACTACCTTTATTTAGACAAAGTATAGGAACAGAGTATACGTTTATTTTGAAACATTTTCTTGAATATAAAAAGTTATTGATTTTCCATTTTATTTGTAACTTAGATTTATTGCTACTCACAATGGAGTCTTCCAAGTTTTTCCTGCTACCTTGATGGATAAATCTTATGACCCTACTCGGCGAGAGTGGTACATCAGAGCTTTAGAGCATCCAGGGAAAATAGTTCTGACTGCACCTTATTTGGATATTGGAGGAGCTGGCTATGTCATCACATTAAGCCACACAGTGTTTGAGGGAAAGTGAGTTATTTTCAAATTGTTTAATGATACTTAACCCTTTTGCGACGAGCGTATCAGCCAGCGAACTGCTCTCACGGGACGACGCATGAGTAGAAAGAACTTCCCCTGGGGACGGGCACTTAGTGCGTCTAAGTCGAACTTCGGGAAAAAAAATCACAGAAATTAAAATTGTGGTCCAAAGTATCTAGTTTTCGGCCGATGATGAAAGGAACACTTTTGAAGTCCATGCTAAACGAATTTAAAACATTATCACTCCATTTTCAAAAAATATTTCATAATACAAATAACTTGTAAATAATTAGCATTTCCACATATTGAGATAAAGTTTTCTGGGAAAAATATCCCAAAATGAAAAGAATTAATCCCAAGAAACTTATTTGAAAAGATATATTACACATTTATGGAACAAAGCCCACTATAATACTTTTTTTTTTTTTTTTTTTATTTATTTATTTATTTAATCAAGAGAAACACTTAAAACACACAACACAAAATTACAAAATTACAAAAAGAAAAACAAAAAAAAGAGAACCATAATCACCTGGGACCTACTAGTCCATTTAGGTGACCAAATATATATTTAAATAAGAAAATATATGAGTGGCAAACAGGGTGTCGGTAAAATAAAAACAATATTATCAGTCATACAGATTTAAAATTACAAAAAAATATGTATAAAAACAAAAATAGCTACATTAAAAAAGTTTCAATATTTTCTATTGTAAACAAAAATTCTTTTAGTTTTTTTTTAAATAAGTGTTTGGATGGGCTATTTTGGATTTCAAGTGGTAACATATTATACAGTTTGGGGGCTATATATTGAAAATTATTACAAAATATTGTTTTTTTTGGCTTAGGACAAAAAAAGATACAGGCATATTTTATAAAAAAAAAGATGACGAAGAGGTAGAATATTCAGTAATTTGAAGTGGTTTATAGTAATCGAGTTGGTATTATTAAAAAAAAACCTTAAGAACCTTTCCTGTAATTTGCTGATTCTTTTTAAATTTACCAAATAATCCCCACCCCAAATAGTTAAGCCGTAAATTAATTGTGAATGTACCCACGAATAATACAAATTAATTAGAAGCTTATTACTTATTTTTTGTTTAAGGTGATAAAAATTAAACATAACAAATCTTAGTTTGTCAGAGATATTTTGAGTATGAGATTTCCACTTTAAGTTGGAATCAATATGGAGTCCAAGGTATTTGATAGTTGACACTTGATCGATATGATTACAATTACAATTTCCATAACTATTACAGAAGTTTTCGTGGTATTTAATGGAGAGCTGATAAGAACGGTTTTTGATGAGGTTAAAGGTCATATATTTTGTTTTGTTAACGTTCAAATTTAGGTTGTTTTGAAAAAACCAATCACGAATTTTTACAAGGTCATCATTTATCATTAAGTTTAGATCATCGATTGAATCCAACGAATAAAGTAATACCGTGTCATCTGCAAAACTTATTAATTTTCCATATAATTTTAAGTTACATAGGTCGTTAATAAATATTAGAAATAATAAAGGTCCTAAAGTTGATCCCTGAAAAACGCCGCAGTTTATTGGGAGGCATCTACTAAGAGTATTGTAAATTTTAACGATCTGAACGCGATTTGACAAATATGACTCAATAAAATTATAAAAATGTCCTCTGATGCCGACAAAAAATAGTTTTTGTAACAGGATGCAGTGATTTACTGAATCAAAGGCTTTAGATATATCTAAATAGACAGCAGCAGTTTTTTTATTATTATTCACACTATTATATATAAATCCAGTAAACTCATTCAAAGCTTTCTCGGTATTTGAATTTGGCAAAAAGCCATACTGATTACAAGAGAAGAAATTTATGTGATTTAGATATGAAAATAACCTATTCTTAATTATTTGCTCGAATATTTTAGATAGTAACGGTAAAATAGAGATTGGTCTATAGTTGGAGTAATCATTTTTGTTTCCTTTCTTAAAAATAGGAGTAACAATTGAGAGTTTCAGTGATTTTGGAAAGACACCTTCTTTTACAAGGTTATTAAATAGTTTGGCCAAGATATATAAATGAGAATTTGATAAACTTTTTAAAATTTTTGCATCGATTCCATCAGAACCAGGGCATTTTTTGGATTTAAGTCCACGGATACATGTTATAATTTCAGTATAATCTATATCAAACCACACAAAAGAATTCACACTAGACACCAAATATTTTTTATAGTCATCGTTTGAGGGAGTTATACCATTGTATATTGAAGAAAAATATGAATTTAGATTATTAGCTAATTGATCAAAGCTTGTGTGATCAGGCAAGGTATTATTAATTTTACTCTTGCCTAAAATGTCGTTAACCAGCTTCCACTGTTTACGACTAGAATCACATTCATTAAATTTTGTTTCGTAAAAGATATTTTTAGCTATTCTGATTTTATTTTTTAAAACTTTAACTGTGGTTTTATAGGCTGTTTTGTATAAATTATTGCCAGGGTAACGCAAAGTTTTTTTATATAGTGCTTGTTTAGATTTTATAACACCGAATATATCCATATTAAACCATTCATTCTTATTTAACCTTGAATTATTTTTAGGATAAAAGCTAAAGTTACTTTTTATCGCACCTAATTTACCATGGAAGTCAGAAAAGCAGGACGATGCGTCAGTTCCGTTAACTTTAAAATCGTAGTTTTTCAAATAATCCTCAATTTTTTTGTAGTTAATTAATTTAGGTTTTATTTGATCAGTTGAAGAGATTTTATTATTACTACTGAAAACTAGTTTACATATAATAGGAAAATGGTCAGAGATGCTGTTAATAAATCGAGCAGAGTATATTTGGTTTTCATAGGAAGGATCTGTTCGTGAAAATATATGATCAATGCAGGTACCGGATGAAATACGAGTTATATTATTTATATGAGATGAAAATCCATTTACATTTAAAAGATCTAAGTACATATTACTATTGTTGTTTAGGTTGAGAATATCAATATTTATATCACCTATGAATATAATGTTTTTGCAGGAAATATCCAATATTATAGGTTCTAATTCTATTAAAAAATTATTAACTGTAAAAGAATGGGATCTATATAATGAAATAATACAAAGATTAAGAGATTTGCTTGCCATAACAACCATTTCAGCAGAAAGCATTTCATAGTTCAATTGTTGGAAATCATAATTACTCTTAAAATAAATTAGCACACCTCCTGATCTATTATAATTTCTACAACAATGATATGTGTTAAAACCGTTAATATTGTAAAGCTGAATTTCCTCTTTAGATAACCATGTTTCAGACAAAATCAAAACATCTATAAAACATAAATAATTGGAAAGCAAACAAATCAGTTCATCGAATTTGGTACGGACACTTTGAATGTTGAAATGTACTATATTAAAACAAGCATTGTTGAAGGGTGAAAAGAGAAGGAATTGCTCAAGATCTTCAAGAGCGTTCAATGTGGCATTGCAATCGAAAATAGAGCTAATTTGAATTAAGATGAAAAGGTTATATTACTTAGGTCGGAATCTTTTTGGACTTTGAACACTCTTGAGTTTTCTTTTTGACGCAAAAACAACTTGCCATCCCTCACCCAGCAGAATTGAAAGTTATTGTCACGCTTGAATTGTTTGCACATGTGAAGCAGCTTTTTCATACCTGGAGCGAGATGTTCGTTTAGGTAAACTGGAACTGAGTCAAAGCTACTGTTAATGTCCGAGGCTTTGAGTCGTTTTGCTTTCGCCGCAACAAGGCATTTGTCTCTTTCGGCTTTTGAAGAAAACTGTACAATTATTGGTTTTGGCTTGTCTACACGGGATGAGGGCACACGATGAATCACTGTAGCGTGATCGAAGTTGTTTACATCCAATGCTACGAGTACCGATTTCACTAGCTGTTTGGTGTCTTCGTTTGGTGCTTCTGGAAGTTCGGAAATCTCCAAGTTCATGCGCCTAGAGTATTGTTGTAGCTCCAGAGTTTCTGATTTCAAAATAGCTAAATCCTCTTTGTTACGGGCGTTTTCCGACTTCAGGCTTGCATTTTCTTCCTTTAACGATTTCACTTCATTTTTCAAGCTTTCTATTGATTCTGTCAGCTTTTGGATAAGGTACTCACTGTGGTTCAGGCTAATTGAATATTCCGCAAATTGATCTTTAATGAATGACTTCAGGCTGGTGATTTGCTCTAGGTAAGCACTATTGGGGATTGGATAAGATGGCTGCCGATCTTTTGAATCATCCCTTTTCAAGGTAGCAGGGTCGCTCTCTTGATTACGATCTTTTGGATCGTCTTTTTTCAAGGTAGAATGGCTTCTTTCTTGATCACAATCTTTTGGAACATCTTTTGGCCGATCTTTTGGATCATCTTTTTTCAGGGTAGAAGGGCCGCTCTCTTGATCACGAGGAGTTACCCGCCGGGTTTTACACCCTACGCACTTCCATTTAGCTTTCGTTTCTGGCTTCATCCTACGAAATGCATCTTCCAAAAATCCACCGCAGTGGAAGTGGTACGTATCGCTGCAATTTCCCGTACACCGTAATAAGTCCTCCGTACCTCTTATTTCTTCTTGGCAAAGAACGCAGTTCATGATGGTTGCTCTATCTCTTGAGTGACTGAATTTACACAAAAAATATTGACACCAAAGGGTGTTTGGTTACTAAATATTAAATAAAAATATTAAATATCAATAAATACTTGTATTAATTAATAAGAAATAGCTAAAGTTTGGAGAGCGTAAACAAACACACCGTAAGCTGTGACACAGCTGTTGACACTTTTCAACGTTTTACTGGAAACGCGCGGCTAATATAACTGCTCCGCTCGGAAATCGTTTAAACATTAATAATTCTGAGATAAATATTAAATAATTTATCTACTTCAATCTCCATTTTATCTAAATACTCAAACATCGATTTTTTTTCTGTTTAAGCAATAAATAATTCTATCCTAAAGCAAGCGCAATCGAAAAGAAATAAATAGCAATTAAACCATCAATACATCTATTTCCTATAAAAAATTATAAAAACGTATTTTGAGGCTCATAGAACACTTCCATAAGTTTTTATTAGCTAAGAAATTTTAAAAAAAACACTCTAAATTCCCATTACTCATCTTCTAAGTGCATCATAAATAAATCTCGATATTTCTCCCGAAACAAATTATCAAAAATATAAAATATTTTATTGGCATGGAGGTCAAGATGTTCTCTTTCGAATAATTTCTCTGCAACAGACATACAGCGGCATCTAATGGGAATTAAAAATATTAATCTAAGGTTTTTATCGTGTATCATATGTGTGCCACCCGTCCTTTGGGCCTCTTTAAATGGTGGCTCACCGGTGCACCAGCCGACCCGTAGGAGCATCTCGCTGCCGGCACACATATGCGCCACCCGTCCCAAAAGGGTTAATACATTATAAGTTTCATACTCTGTTAAAACTAATCATTGTGTGTATATTACCATCATGTAATATATTCTGAAACCTCTTGTTTTTTGTATCATTTAGCTTTAAATATTATTAAATACAGAATATGTGTGCCAGCATGTTGATTCACATGTCAGAGTTCTGTTTATGTATTAATCATTTTAATTCATGTTTAAAATTATTCCATAGGCCTACTGCTATGCACAGTTTTGATGATAATGTGGTTGCAGTAATGGGACTTGACTTCACGTTTGGTTACTTTTATAAACTTCTTCTTGACAAAATACCTGTGTGCAAAGAGGACCACATGATGTAAGTCTTCTGGATACTTGTGTTTAAAGATTCTACTTTCTCTCTAGAAATAGTTTTTCATTGGATGCTTAAAAATATAATACTGTTGGCTAACATATCCTTTGGTGTTAATGTTGCATTTTTTCAGCTGCTTTTTGTTGGATGACAAAGGTTACCTTGTTTCACACCCAGATCTGATTGATCCCAGTGGACGGGGTCCTGTCGAACAACAGCACATCATTCACAAAGTTAGTACCACCTCATCAAGATGATATATTAACAAATCAATTTTAACAATTATTTTTAAATATTTTTCTCTTACCATCTCTTTAGGAACCATTAGTTGCAAATGACCTCTTGAATCATCGAGAGTTTGTTACTAAGAAAGTTTGTGCCAGTTACAGTGATCGCACCATTCAAAGATACTACCAGGTGGGTAATTTGTTTTCCATTACTTTTGGCATCATATCGTTACCACCATGCCTAAAACATGAATGTGCTATGCATAAGAATAGCAGATTTGTGTTTTTGGTGTGGTGGTAACGATATAATCCAGTTAAATAAATGTAAAAAAGCAACTAGGAAATAGTTTTTAATGAATGGATTGATTTATGACCCATTCATAACTCTTTCAGATTATTCAGATTAGATTATACTTCTACAACTTAAAGTTTGCATTAGTTGCATAGTTTTGATATTGTTCCTTATAAGTGGCTCATACATAACAAGTAGAATCCTCTTTAATTGGTAACCAATGAGAATGTTTTTGTTTTAGCTCAATACCAGTCTGGATACAGTTTTGACTAACCTTGTTCATGGGGAACATTGCACAAAATATCAAGTAATTATTTCTTATTTTGTTTTTTTTTTGAAAGCTTCATTTTTAAAATAATCCATTTTAAAAAATTCCCTCTTTTGCTTCACAATCATACAGCTTATTTGAAAGATATATTTGGTTACAAGTTATAACAACTCTTTTATTTAAAGGTCATGCACATTTATGGATCTAACTTATTTCTTGGAATTGTAAACCAAACATGTGATGGGATAACTGCATTTTGCCCTTGTAGCATGGTATGTATTTTTTTATTGTTTAGTAACTTTGTTAAATAAGTTCATCTTGGGCATAATTTTAATCATGTCAGAGAAAAGCATTCATTTGTTGATGCAACCATACTTCTACGCATTATTATACAAACTAATCCTCTTTTCTCAAACAGACTGATAGACTATGTCTGAATTGTCATCGCATGGAGCCAACAGATTGTGAATGTCCCTGTGAGTGTCCACTGAAGATGGATTTATGCTCTGGAGAGTTACTTAATGACACTAATGAGTAAGTGCACTCAAAATTATTTCCACCATCCTTACATTTTCTTTTTAACCCAATTTCATGGCTTGCACTTAACTCCAAAGATTTGGGATACAGCTGGTTTGAAGGGATTACCCAAGAATATATATTTTTACTTTACTTTGGAGCTATCGCTCACTAACCCTCATAAACTGCTTATGCAGGACCTTTGTAATCCTCACAAAAACCAGCTCATTATTCACTTTATAAAACATTCATTAAAACAGTGTTCCTAATGGTAGATCTTTTTTCCCATCTTTGGCCCTAACAATTTTGAATTTTAAACCAGACCAACTTGTCAAAGTGACTTATACTAATTATTGATTAGTTACGTGTTCAAAGAGCAGATAATACTAAAATTGTGTAATATGATCAGTAAGTAAAAAGTTTTTCTCTGGAAACCGTTCTGCAAAAACTTTAGGATAAAGAGAATTACTAATTTCACTCTATTACATTATATTAAATTTTGAATTTTTTAATAACTTAATGAAAAACTCAATTATATGTTCAGTTTTCTCCTAGAATTTTAAAGCATAGTTCTGATTTAATAAGTGCTGTGTTCTACCTCATCTACAATGGGTTTTTATTTCAGGTACCCCACATGTCCTCATTTTCCAGAATTGCCAAATTTACCCATAATTGACATGAATGTTCTTGAATCATTGCAGCCTTGCTATGAGCATCACTGTTCCTCTAGACAAGATTTAAGGTATTGAGAATTGATCTGAACAACTTTCTAGACTGAAATGCTTAAATTTGTATTGAATTTAAAATTTCAATTTACATCTCTCAAATTTAATATATGTTTTGCAAAAATGTAAGAGGTGGAGTATTTTGTATAAATTCAATACTAACCTCTATTCTTGGGCTTAGTAAGTTGAAAATTTTGACTCATAATAAGTGCAAAATCTTGTTATTTTACAGTTAAAAGTGCATTTAAAGTCTATAAACTTCAAAAAAAAAAAAACCTAAGGTTTTGTTTCTACTTTTATGTTACTAAATTTTAATTTCTTAGTGTGTGTTGCTTGTACCCCTATTCTTCTGCAACAGATTTATTTTGCATATTGTTTCAGTGAGTGCTTTGGAGTTTTGGGTTGTGAATGGTGTCAAATGGAAACAGATGGCATTACGCCTTTGGCCAAACAATTCTGCACTGAGCAAAGGAAATGCTTCGGAGGTGTTTTGGGTTCTAGAACTCCTTATGCTGATGAAATAGTTGGTAAGTATCCATTATATAAAAGTTATCTTCATTTTCCTAATTAAATTATTAAAACAGTAAACAAATTGGATGCATGTAAGAGATATTAAAGAATGCAACATCATTACTTAGATGTAAATTAATGTATACATTTTTTGGATAAATGAAAGAAAATGTTTTATCTTATGAAACTTACTTCTGATTTTATTCTGCAACTTATGAGATGTTTAGGGATTACCTACCTTTTTCAAACCAATTTTTCCTTTAATACTTTTCTTACACATTGCAAAAAAAATGTTTTAGTGTATCTTATGGATTTTATTCAGTAGTAGAGTATGCAGATTAAATATTCTCAAAAATTTACAATTGGCAATCACAATGTACAAGTCAAAATAAAATGTATTGTATTTCTTTGAATGGTTTTTGAGTTTGTTATATTGCCTGCTCTAACAGATTAAATGGAAAAAAAATTAACAATATCTTACCCAACTTCCCTTGTATGTATATTTTTTTTTTATTTGGAAAAAAATTTAAAATTTATCAAGTATTTAGCTAACTACTAATAAGTGATTAAGTATAATATTTAACACTTGTCAAAACTAAGAAGAAAAAAAAGTTAATTGCTTAAAAAATGGAACAGCAAGCATTGACTAAGCACACATTTTAAAAATTAATTCAGGTTGTCTGATATAAATATGAAGAAAATACTTAAAAAATGAATTCTTATGTATATTTTTTAATTTGCAGAAAAACTACATGATGGTAATTTTCAACCTGCTAAAGGACATGCACTTGGCCCAGTTGTTTTGATTTTTATAACCTTTTTTATATTGCTGGCAGTATGTATTTACTATTTCCGTACCAGAAGAGGTGGCGCATCTCAGTATGGAGCATCTTCCCCTGATTCCAACTTCAGAATGACTCAACTCAATAATGAGCCAGAGGAGTTTGAGTCATTTCAGGAACCTATAAATCCTGGTAATTTTTCTTAATATTTCCTCCTCTGCTTGGGCAGATGTCGCTGCGAAAAATGCGTTGACCCCCTTAGGCATAAGGGTCCCATACAACGACATAAAACTTCTTATCAAAACTTTCGTATGGGAGGAATGGCAGGAGGACTGGGGTGAGCAAATTGAAAATAAACTTAACAATATACAGCCAAGAATCTCACCCCTACCACCACTACCATCTCTAGACGTCCTCCTAACACGCCTTAGAATAGGCCATTCCAGAGTCACGCATCGGTTCCTTTTGGCTGGGGAACCTCCACCGACTTGCCCTCATTGCCAGAATATTTTAACTATTAAGCACATTTTAACCTCATGTCCTAACTTATTATTTTACTATGTTCGCTATTTTAAAACTCCATCACCAGTTTTAACTGAACTTTTAGGTCAAAAACATCATCCATCAATATTTCAGTTTTTAAATGCCATTAGAATAATTCACGACATTTAATCATATGTACAATTGAAAAGATGCTGGCATCTCCGAAATTGTTTTTAACCTATCAACCTTTTAAAAATGGCGTATAGACTACGCTCGACAACGTGCTTCACGCCCGCATCTTATAAGTATTTTAATAAGCTTCATATTTTAATATTGGTTGGAAACAGACATGACTTTTAATTTAAATATCTTTTTAACTATTAATCTTGTGTTTGGCGCGGAATGTCCGATATAGGGACCTTGCGCCATAAAACCCAAAACAACCAACCAACCTCCTCTGCTTGGTTATGTTTACACACATTCAAACCTTACAACCAACTCAAACTCTTATTGTTTAAAATATTTTTCTTAGAAATCACTTACTCCTTTAAAAATCTGAGCTGTAATTAGTTTGAAATTGAACATTTGAGTGACTCGGATACAAAAAAAATGATTACTTTGTGTAATGAATGTTGTTCAAGTATCTTACAAGGCTTACTGAATTATAGGAAACTTTTAAAGGAATTTCTGATGTCATCATACCCTTAAAAATAACGAAGTGTTTATTTCCACGACAGTTGAAGCATGCACAGTAATAGGAGTTTGTTTACCGTACTATTACATGTTTTATAACATTAAAATTATACTATTGATCAATCTTGGCATCAGCACCGATGGTATAGTGTGCAGCTGGTAACCCATTGGTCCCCGGTTCGACTCTTGGCTGCTACTTTTGTTATAAGACATGTACTAAATGCAGATCTGCTCAAGCACATTTTAAGCTGCCTGGATTTTACACATGACGACTTTCTGAAAGTCTTTGGACTCATGGAGTTGGTCTAGCTTTCACTAGACCAACTGGAAATTAGTAACAACAACAACTTTTGTTGTTATGCTTTTATTTAACTTGTAATTTTTCAGAAATAGCGAGATTAGAATAGAGTTTAGTTTTTACTTTCGTGGAAATAACCAGTGCCTAAAAATAAATATGATTCTTAAACTGCTTTAAAAATTTTTTTTTAAAAATTATTTTTGATAGAAAACCCATAGTTAGTTGTAATATTTTTTACCACAACTTAATCCAGCGAACTTCTTTCACTAAAGCCTCCTCAACTTTACAAACCTCCATTGAAGCCTTCTTCCCTCTTTCAGTAGCGCCGTTCTGCCGCCAGCTGCTACCTCAAGTGGAGAACATAGCCTCCCCCTATCGAGTCCCCACCAACTACCGTCGTCCGGCCGGCGGGGACAGTGACCACGGCTACAGCACCATGACCCCCCACGAGGACTCTGAGCTCACCCCTTACTTCGAGCCCTTGCTGCTGGGGAGGGTGTCTCAGGAGCGCCCCCTGTCGGTCAGCAGCGGCACCTCCTCACCCCTGTCGTGTGTGCCGTCGGCAGCGTGCTCTGCCTCTCCCTCCCTCCTCAAGATGGAGCGAGGTGTGCCGGTGTGGGTGCCGCACAGGGACTCGTGCAACCTCGACGCGAAAGCTAGGGGAGCCAGCTTACTTGCCCACGTGCAGGTGCATTCAGAAAACCTGGACTGATGGGAGTAGGCTCTGTGTATATATGTGAATAGGTTGTTCTCATTGCATTTGAAGGCTCGGTGGGATTCGTTTCCGACTGATGTGTGTCAAACCCAGATTCGTTTGGATTTTTTTTTATGTGCTCTATAGCGATTCACTAGGGAATGACATTTGGTAAGAGTTAACCAAGTCACGTTACATGCAGATTGCATTGCATTTTTTCCATGGGATTTTAGTACTAGTTTGATCATTATACATTTTTTTATCCTTTACTTAATTAAATTACATTTACCATTGTGTAATGGTAACTATTTTTTACAGATCAAGTCTACAATTCGGCTTCAGCTGTATAAAAATTATGTGTTTTTACGCAAGTTTTAATCTTTCATTTAGTTTTTTATGTATATTTTCATTGAATTCTCAGAAAATTAACAATGGTTTTTACAAATGCCATTTAAAAAATTTGGTTTGAAAATATAAATTAGGAACTTATTATGTGTGTGTGGGTTTGTAGATAAATTTGTCCCCTTACCTATTTGTTGAAATCTATTTTTTCAAAACATATTTATTTGAATGTTATACTAAAGGAAGTAAAATTATTGCTCTAAAACTGTTGTTGTATTTATAAGGTAGTTTTATGAAAGTATCATGACTTCATTGATAAGAAAGCTATGCAACAAAATAAATAGATCACATGCAATTTGAGGATTTATTTCTTGAATCCTTAACACTAATTTTAAGTTTTCACATTACATAGTAGAATCATATTAGAACTGTTATAATAGTGGCTAGTACAACTACTTCCTAGTTACTCATAAGCATTCTTCATTATGTAAATATTAATAGCATGCCTTGCAATCTAGAAAGCTAGTTTTTGAATGTGAAAGGATAACTCCCCATTTTCCTAATTTTTTAAATAATTAACTGACTTATTTAGATTTGTATAAAGAAAATATGAATTCTAAATTTGTATATAATAAGAATGCTCAATCCTAAAATTGTTCAGTGGATATATTTGAATCACTTAACATGAAATTGGTATTAACAGTTACCTGCATGAAAAATATTTTCAAAAGAGTTTTCAAATTTCATTAAAAGATCTCAATATAACTGAATGTATAAATTAAACATTTTTTCAAATGATAGAGTGTTTATTTTCTAAATTATAACCTTAGTATATTTTAAAAATTTCCTGAAACATTCAATATAATATTAGTAATGTATTTTTATGTTTGAAGAGCTTTAAATTCAACTCAGATTTATTATTGGATTGATTGTTTTTTAATTAATTTAAAGCAGCTACTTTTTTATTCATTCAAATTTCATCAATATTTATATGCAAAAAAGAGTAAAGCTATAAAAAATAGTGCACCAAATTCCTAGAGTAATGCTACTGCTCTTATTCAACATTTACTGTACAGTGTATGAGCTAATAGATATCTTTAGGATAGGAATATTAAAATTATTAGTATTTAGCCAAGAAGCTTGTTGATATACTTAATTTGAATAGCAGCTATTGTTTATATTATTTATTTCATTGTTGATAACTATGTATATAGAAAGTGCATGTTCATTCACTCATCTATGCAACTATTTAAATCAAATGAGATTTTTATATGTGATCAGTGTTTATAAAATGTTCTCTTTGTTTGATTTTTTTTAAATGAGGTAATACTTCAAATTGCTGACAAGCAGTATTATGAAAACTATTGTTATTGTATGTATTCAGATCTAGGGCTTATATGGAAATGAAAATGCTTATTTTCAAGTAAGCTGTTGTTTTAGTAAATATCTTAGAGCTTCATATTGACAGGCTGGATATTTGTTTTTATTTATCCAACTTTGTAAAAAAATTAGTTGAATAAAATATATTTTCCAAGAGCATGCTTGGTATTTTTGTTTTGTAAATTTCTAAGCATGTTTATTATGCATATTTTTGAATGTGAAACACATGTTATGTTTAACAAAAACTTGATCCTCATTTTTGTTTTATAGGCTCTAAAGATTTAATGCTCTCTTTGCAGAAAATTCAAAACTTAAAATATGTTTGGATCGCATCAGCCCTCTTTAACCCTTTAGTGACAGGCACCTCAGCCACTTAGTCTCGCAAGACGGGAGTAGAAAAAACTTTCCCCTGGGACGGGCACTTAGTGCTTCTAAGTTCAACTTCGTGGGGGAAATTCACAAAAATTAAAATTGTGGTAAAAAATATCTAATTTCTGGCATATGATCAAGTGAAACCCCTTAGAGCTGGGTTCCAAACCGGTGATACGTGTACCACTGGTGGTACAGGATTGTTTCAGGTAGTACATGTGAGTCGAAAGCGATAAATATATAAAGCGAGGACAGTGGACTGGATCAGAAATCCTTTTTCGGGAACCTCACCAAATGAATTGGAACTAAAAGAAAGTTTTGTCGATCTTACAGAAGATAGTTCCATGAAAGATTATTTTAAAGAAAAATATTTAATTAACTTCTGGATCGGATGTAAATACCGAGTACCTTTTGATCTTCGTACAAGCTCTGCTATTTTTGATGCCATTTGTTACGAGTTACTTGCGTGAGAGTGGATTTTCTGAACTCTTGTACATAAAAATAAACGTAATAAACCTCTAAGGCTTACAGGTTAATGCTAAAAACATTATCCCTTTAATTTCTTATAAAATTTTCCAAAACAAGTAATTTGCAAACAATAAATATTCTTACAAACATGGAGATTAATGTAACTGGGGAAAATATTCCAATATGAAGAGATTTTATCTCAAGAAACTCATTCATAAATAGGCTTATCATACGTCCTGGTTTACCCAGGACAGTCCTAGGTTTCGGAGGCTGTCCTGGGAAATTTCCTGGGTTTTCGTAATATCAGGACTGGACAAAATTTTTTGTGAAATTTTTGATAAAAATTTTCGAACTGCATTTTTTACCTACTTCTACGCTTCACTTTACTCATATTTAGACTGCTGAAAGGGGCAGACTCTGTTACTGTCAAACACCTTTTAAATGCAGTGTTTAAATGTGAAAATTAACTCTGAACTTAATTGTTGGGAATTTTATGATTTAATTAAATCTAACAAAGAATTTTTGAAAAAAGTGATGTCAAGTGAAAAGTACAAATGATTAAATAAAGTATGTATTTCAGTTTAAATGTTTAATTTTTTTTTAGTTTAGGTGTTTATTTAGTTTTTAATCTTTGATGGATGGATAGGTCGTCAAAGGGTTGAACTCAAGAAAATGTGGTAAGCGTAATTTTTACTAAAAACGCACAATGGGCACAGCTAATCTTATCCGCTCAGAAATCGTTGAAACATAGTTAATTCAGAGGGGGAAAAACAAATAATTTATCTATTTGAATCTTCATTTCAACTAGACACTCAAAGATGTATAGATTATTTCTGATTGAACAATAAATACTAATCCAATAATACTGATCCATCTAAATCAGTGGTTCCCAACTGGTGGTCCGTGATAGTCTTAAAAGTGGTCCGTGGAAAGGAGCACAAAAAAGTCCAATAAGGACAAATGTGAGCGAATAGAAGAAGAAAAGATTGAATTATATCCGTGACGATGACTTTTGGCAGAGTAATTTGTGGGGATAATAGTCACCACTAAATTATTAAGAATACTTTTGTCTTTTAAGTGAAATTATGAGAACTGAAAAAAATTCGGCTACATTTTTGTAGGTCACGAAGATATAATTAAATCAAACAAAAATTCTTAACTCGTGTGAGATATTAAATTTTTCTTAAAAAAGAGTTACAATTCAGAGCATCCTATAAGTTTTTATGCTTAATGGGGGGAAATTAATTTCCATCTTGTAATTTTGTGAGGGTGTAGGACTATAAGCTACAAAAAGGGGTGGCCCGTGAAGATTCCAATTTTAAACTTGCTGATCCGTAGACTTCTCTGAATTGGGAACTACTGATCTAGCTAGAATTTAGCCCTCCCAAGGGGACAGAATAGCATGATTTCGAGTAAGTAGAAGCCTATTCTGATGTCAGGTCAGTGGTATTTACTGTTGTGGGAAGGATGTAAAAAATAGAATAATTAAATTAAAAAGTGGTAAGGTCCTCGGTGTCTATGAAAAACGATTAGATGTCTTTATAATTATTTGGCAAAATTCAGTCTTCAGTAGTTATTTAAAATTCAAGGCAGCATGCGTCCGGATGGCCTGAGTGCTAGAGCGTGAGGCAACCAAAAAAGTAGCTCCCAGGGCGTTGTCTAAATTTTGAGTGAAATAAAGAACTTCAATCAATCAAAGAAGTCCCTTTAACTAAAAAAAACTCTCGAAAGGAAAGAGCTAAAGCTATGAAAGTTTCATGAAAACAGTTTGTGGTTAAGTAAAATCCAGAAATATAGAATTTGTTACAATGAGCATTGAGCTTACTAAGTCTCATATAAACCAGCAAAAAAAAACTCTTAGTGAAAAGTAAATCACCAGTAATTTTTTTTTCGGATATTTCTGGATAGATTTATATACATTTAGATGACAGTTATTTGTGAAGCTTTCTTGGCTTGGTGGCAGAGTGTGAGCTTTCCATCCTAAAGGTTCTCAGGTCGAATCCAGGCAACAGCCGAAAATTTTTGCACTTTAAATTAAATCCCCACCCCAATAAGAAAATTCACTTTGATAAATAGGGATGACTTGAATGTCCTTGATGGCTCAGTTGGTAGAGTGGTGGTCCTGCTGTGCAAAAGGTGCTCAGTCAAGGCTCAGTTCGAAACGCGAAACCATACTAACATACCAATCTCTAGGAATTTCAAATTCAAAAAGTTAGGAAAAAATATAAATCAAAAATCTTCCTTTTGAAAGGACTAATTTCTTTAAAATTCATCTTGAGAACGCATCTACTTTAACTTGAGAGAGATGTGAACCCAGTAGCTTGGTTGGCGTCGTATCTGCCTTCGGAACAGAAGGTTCCCGGTTCGAATCTCAACGTAATATCGAGTTAATTTTTATAAAATTAAATAAGTTTTTTTGTTTGAAGAACGCACCAAAATAAAATACAGATCAACAACCGCCAACGTGATGGTGTGGAGCTAATGGCCCAGTGGTACGGCGTGCTGCTCTGGTACCAAATAGGTTGGAGGTTCGATCCTCGGCGACGCATAAACGGTCCTGAAAGCGCTTTTATTTTGAATTGTCCTAAGCGTCAAAGTTACGGTTACAGTTAAACGGGCGCATCAAAATTTTTGTGCGAAACCGTGGTGGCGAAAGACGGGTAATGGAGCCAAAATCTTGCATTCTAAAAACTTGGGGGGTCCGTCTCCAAATTGCACTCCGTTAGGGGGTCGTCCACAAATTGCAAATTGTACCCTGGGATTAAAATTTTGGCAAAACTGGTTTCCTGACGGACCTTTCTCCGCTGTCCCCCAGGGCGAAGGGGCTTTCGGGGGTTATCCGAAGAACCCCCTAGGCCCGCGACCCCCCGGGGAGCAGATCAGGTCCGCCAGGACAACCTCCTCTCGTTCGAGCCCCGACATCTTCGACGGGTGAACGGACTCGACTCGGTCACCAGTTTTTGTCCCCTAGGTCAGCTGCGACATCAGGTGCTCGAAGAAATTAATCTAATAATTTTAATTTCAATTTATATAATTTACTAGTACTAAGAGTATTATTATTATTTACTATGAGGAAGCTATCACATTAGAAGAGGACAAATAGATAGAGAGAATGTTAGGTTAGTAGGTTTCGAACTGAGCACCTTCTGCACAGCCGGACCATGACTCTACCAACTGAGCCATCAAGGACGTTCAAGCCATTCCTATTTATCAAAGTACTTTGGAATTCTCTGCTTATTGGAGATATAACTAAAAATGATAAAACTTTCGGCTGTCGCCTGGATTCGATCTGAGGACCTTTAGGTTATAGAAAACTCGCTCTCTACCTCCAAGCCAAGAAGGCTTCACAAATACCCGTCATCTAAATATACATAAACCTATCTATAAAAATTTTTAAAAAAATTAAGGATATCTTAGTGGTGATTTATTTTTCACTAAAAGAGTGTTTTGCTGGTTCATATTAGACTTATTAAGCTTATTGTAATCAATTTCTATACATTATTGTATTTAAATTATAAAAACAAAAATGTTTTGCGTTTTCTTGTTACTTGGCAATTATTTTTAGCTATCTTTTTGATATGAAGAATCGTGTTATTACTAGAATTTACAAATGACTAAAATTATTGAAATTACAACTACATTTGGATATTTTAAAAAATATTTGAAGTGTTCATGGTCAGCTTGCTTCTTTTAAAAGAATTTGTTAGTGCACTACTAATTTCGTAGCTCTTTCTTTAGTTAGTGATGTAACTGTACGGCCCACTCGAAATAATTAAAACCAGCAGGTAATCAAAACACACAACTTTATTCAGCTTGTCGAGAGAGAGATTGGTTGGGTTTATTTCTGGTGCTCTTTGCTTCGACTTGGGCTGGCATATAGATAGCACACATGGAGTAGAGATTAGAATCATATAAGTCAGTAGTTCCCAACCGGAGATCCGTGAGTCTTGGAAGTGGTCCGTGGAGAGACCCGGAAGCACACAAAACAATTCCTAAAGTAATCGAAATTTGAATGAATTGAACAAGAAAAATTGAATTATACTTTCGTCTTTGTAGTAATTTGCGGGGATAACATTCACCACTAAATTTATAACAATTCTTTCTTCTATAAATATTTAAAGTAAATTCAGATGTTCGAGAAAAAACGTTAAAGTGATAGAAACGCAATTTTGTGGGTTCCGTAGATTTACTTATCTTATAACAAATATTAATAATTCTCGTAAGATGTAGTTAAATTTTTCATACAACATTGTTAGATTTCATAGCATTATATAAAATTCCATGCTTAATTAGAGGTAATACACTTTCATCTTGAAATTTTGAGAAGATAGGGATTTTAAGTTACAAAGGGTGGTCCGTGAAGATTCCAATTTTAGGCATAAAGGTCCCGGGCTTCTTTGAGTTGGGAACCGCTGATCTAAATGCAATCAAATTCTAGAAATAAATTGCTATAGCTGTCATAATAAAAACATCAAAACTCCCATTTATCCATCAAATGAATATAAAAAGTATTTCTTAAGCTTTTAGAACATGTGATATAGGTTTATATTCTGAGATGGTGAAAGAAAGCACTCTTAATTCATATTACTAATCTTCCTAATGAATGAGAATAAAAAATGCTAATATAAAGTTTTAAGACGTATCATAATAATTATGAGAAAGTAGGTTCGTAGGAGGCACATGGCTTCCGTCTCAACCGTGAGACAACCAACATTTGGTTGAAGCATTTTTCATAAACTCAGGGTCATTTAAAAGCTAAACCCATGCAGTTATTGAAAGAATTTTTTTTTTTAATTTTTACTTTTTTTGATCGAAAATGGAAAATGCACATTTTTTGTAGTTAAGAAAAAAAGTGAAAAATCTGTCATTACTTAATTAAAAATCAATTTCGTTTTGGAGTAGGGTTTCCCCGGACAGATAACAACATCGTGGACCTGTTTCCCACCAAGTTTGTTAATTTATTAATGAGGGGCTGAGGTATTTTCTCCAACTCCCCTTTTAGAGCATTTTCCAGCACTTGAACTGTTTGAGAGGTATTGGAAGGGCAGCAATTCATCTCCCTAGCATGTCCGAGGCGTGTTCTATTGGATTTATGCCGGGAGAACGTGCTGGTCAATCCCATTCTTGCAATTTCTTCATTTTGAAGGAAATCCTTCACTAAGGTAGCGCAATGTTATCTGCAATTATCACCCCTTAAAGTAAAATTATCACCGTTTTCTCAACGTGAGGGTCTACCAGAGGTGTAAGGGTATTGGCCTTACAACTCTGGACCGCCAGTAATGGTCCCTGGTGATGTGGGGGGTCTCTATTCCATTGATAAAGATTCTGCTCTATACCATCACTCCATCCCTCTCAATTCATCCTGATAACAGCTGATTTTTGTCTGGAGGGACCAAGGAACACAAAATTATACAAATTTTGGGCATGAGGGATTCAGATTTGGAGGGGTGGAGTGATGGTATAGAGCAGCATCTTTATCAATGGAATAAAGACCCCCCACATAACCAGGGACCATTTCTGGCGGTCCAGAGTTGTAAGGCCAATACCCTTACACCTCTGGTAGACCCTCACGTTGAGAAAACGGTGATAATTTTACCTTGGGTGATAATTGCAGATAACATTGCGCTACCTTAGTGAAGGATTTCCTTCAAAATGAAGAAATTGCAAGAATGGGATTGACCAGCACGTTCTTTCGGCATAAATCCAATAGAACACGCCTCGGACATGCTAGGGAGATAAATTGCTGCCCTTCCAATACCTCTCAAACAGTTCAAGTGCTGGAAAATGCTCTAAAAGGGGAGTTGGAGAAAATACCCCAGCCCCTCATTAATAAATCAACAAACTTGGTGGGAAACAGGTCCACGATGTTGTTATCTGTCCGGGGAAACCCTACCCCGAATCGAAATTGATTTTTAATTAAGTAAGATAGATTTTCACTTTTTTTCTTAACTACACAAAATGTGCATTTTCCATTTTCGATCAAAAAAAGTGAAAAAAATTTTTCTTTCAATAACTGCATGGGTTTAGCTTTTAAATGACCCTGAGTTTATGAAAAATGCTTCAACCACTGTAAATATTTCCTTTACTTTCCAATATGTATCAAATTTACCAATATCCTTTAATTGTTTTGACCAGTGTTTGTATAATAAAGCTTCCAACTTATTTGAACAAATTTTCCGAACATGTATCTCAGTAACTCCAGAAACAGAGCACTCTCTCTTAGGTACACCACTATTGTAAAATCAAATAGTACATGTCATGTAAGGTTGTAAGGTGTCAAAATTTGTTAACCTTTGTGATAAATCAAAATAAAAACAATTTCATAATACTTAAACAGAATATTTATTCCAACATTTTTTTCAAGTAACTTGTACAATAAGAAACAGGAATGTCAATAGCTTGATATAAAATATTTTGATATTCACATATCAAAAATGTCAAATAATGACTAGATGCCTCTAAATTTTACAGCTATTCTAAATGAAAACCCTACCACATTTTAAGTCACACTAATTTTTTGCCAAAGATACTTATTTTGTAGAATAAAACATTTCTAGTAGTTATAAAATAACTGATTAATAAGAAATGCTTATCAAACAAATATTTTCACTGGTTCCTTGTAATATTTATTCAATTTAAAATAAAACAGTTAAAATCTCAAAGGAATTCCAGTTTATATTCCCTAGTCAAACTTTTTTAAATCAAATACCCCTCTTAACATGATTTCTTTCAAAAATATTGGTACTGAAACAATATGTTGGTAAATTTATCATCAGATGTGTTGGCACACAAACTTAATTAACACAAGTGCAATGAAAAGTTAACTGAGTCAGTGTGTTGAGACACTGATTCTGGTAGTGAGGACATGCTTTCTAGCATTGATCAAGCAGAAGAACCAGAAGTACTTAACTGAGCCTCACATATAGTAGTACCATTTAATCACTGATAAAACAAATAACAAGTGAAAACTTACAATACAATAAATAGATGAAACAATACTGCCAAATAAGACAAACAAAACAATGATTTACTTAAATATAAAAAATGAGGACTAATTCTTATTTTCAAAAATAAGATATAAACTCAATATGACCAACATTCAATACTTTTACCTAACACAATTTGAAATAATACTTATACTCTCCTCCAAAAACCAAGATATTTTTTTGGACTTCAAAAACAAGTCATGCTTAATACACACAATAGTCCTTCCTAAGGCAAAGAAAAGTACTATTACAAGAAGTTTTTCTTTAATGTCCAGCAAAGTAATACTTGTCTATGCACAGGTGCTTTATCACAGAAACTGAATGGTTCTTTGTAAATAGTAATGGCCCAACACTATGAATTGACAGTGTCTTGAGTGTTATTTTTATCCAAAAGGTTGGAATCTTCTAAAGGTAATTGTGGACTAGTAACAGGCGTAGTTAACATGGGCCCATGAGCATCATTTAGGTGCAACTGACTACTGATGCCGTAGGGTCGTAGATGGTAGATCAAATATTCAAGCACATACATCATGTTTGGACTCACATAGTGGAAGGAAACAGCACTATCACTGCAGCACTCCATACCCTGTAAACAAAGCAAAAGTTCAGTAATAATCTAGCAAAACAACCATAGAGTTAGTATACTTGGTAAAACAACCTATGTATTTTCATGGTAAATCTTGCAATGCTTCACACGAAGCAAAAAAATATAATAACAAAAATGTGTTCAAAAGATTAAATATTTATGTTCACACTTGTAATAGGTCATTTCCCAATCGGTGGAGCATTCCTCTAAGACCTTGTGTCAGCCCGATTGAGGGCTTACCTGGAGTTTACTTCCACACTGAACTTCTGTCCCCATCAAACAAGAACTCAGAGATGCCTCTGATTTACCTACGACAGCTGACTCTTGAGGTCATAAATCGTATTCCAAGTGATGCCATTTTGATTCACACAGATGGCAGTTAAGATTAATTAAATCACACAGGGAGTGGTGTCTTTATCGAGAATCTTTCTGTCCGGCTTTCTAGACGCAACCCAGAAAACTGCTAGGTATTCAGAAGCGAACTAATTGCTATAAATGAGGGATTACCATCCTCCACTGCACCGACTCTAGTGATATTTGGATCCTTACAGATAGCCGCAGCTTGATCCAACACCTATAGGACTGGAGTCGTGTGTGTGACCTTGTGGGCATTCAAGTAATCAATAAGCTTAAAAATCTAGCCAAGCGTATGGATGTCCACTTTCAGTGGATCCCCTCCTCCCACGTTAACATCCCAGGTAACGAAGTTGCTGATAGCAGATAGTTCTGAGTTGGCGACTAATGACTATATGCCCTACCATTTCAAGAGCTTTTCTCCGTGAAGAGAAATGGTGACAAGCAAGTCTGACTCACCCCTCCCGCCCATCCCTGGTTTAGCAGAGGAAGAGCCCAGGGGACGCATTCGAGTTCAGGGGTGACAGACAAGATTAAACGGCTGTCTCGAGACTGATCAGTGGGCATTTAAAATTCACGACGTTTGAATCTGGGCGTTAAGTCTTCCCAACATATACCAAGTGCCATTTGAAGCCGGCTTCCCACGACCTTCCCTTATAAAAACAAGTATTATAAGTGTGTTGTTGTGTCCAATACTTTGGAGAGCTGCCGGTGCCGCTAGATCTCCAAAGTATTGGACACAACAACACACTTATAATACTTGTCTTGTAGAATTGCTTATTAGTTCCTTGATCCTACACAAGTTTACTGTTTAAAAGTCATCCATCTTTACTCTTTATAATCTAGTTACGAATTTTGAGGGGGAAAGTCGACATTGTCCAAACTATAGCATTACTTGACGTTACTATAGCATTACTACAGAAAACGTATCTGTAGAACAAAAGTTCTCCACTGGGTATATTTCAGTTTTAAAGGTCATAGTTTAAAAAGAAACTACTGATTACTTTAAAGACACATTGAAAAATATACCTAATAAATACTTCGAAATTTAAACGCATGTACTTATTTCATTTGAAAGTCATGTACAGCAGTGATTCTCAACCTGTGGTCCTTGGACATTTTAAGGTGGTTCCTGAAATAGTAACCTTTTTGGAATATACTAATACAAAATAGTAGTTTATATAAAAAAAGGAATCCAATATCTTTGTTTTTGTGTGTACCAACATCAAAAGGAGAATATTATAGGGCCCTATGATAAGTTTGGCATTTTATTTGCCCTATTTAATAAGAAGCGATTTTTTGCTCGTTCTCACCTCCTCCGCCTTGTAGTAGATGTACTGCCAGTACCAGGAGTCCTTGGGGACGTGTCCGGGGATGAGGTGGTGCTCGGGGACGAAGGGGAAGAAGCGTCCCCTGCCGAGGCTGTCGCGGGCGTCGCCGGCCGCCACCCCCACGCTCTCCATGCAGCGGCCGATCTCGACGTCCTCGGCGCCGCCGTCGTCCGCGCGGCACTTGTCGGGGTCGGGCAGGGCCTGCTCCACGAAGCGGCGCACGGCCTCGCGGCTCAGCACGTAGCCCGCGCCGCCGCTCATGTAGCCCTGCTTCACGTACGGCTTGAAGCGGCACCCGAAGTACACCGGGTCCGAGGGGCTGTGCGACTGCAGCATGTACCTGCGAGAAGAGGAGCTCGTATTAGGAAGCGTTTCCACTTATACGACGGTACGGCAATCGTCGGCCTCGACCGATTGCCGCACCGAAAAAAATTCGGAAAAGTGGAAACGGTGCCAAAGAGAACAAGAACGCAAATCTAAAAAAACTGTGTGCTTTTTTGGGTTTTACGCGATCTATGTGTAATTAGTTGTTTAAAGCCACCCGCAATCTATAAAGCGCTCGATGACCCATTTGGGTCATCATACCCCCTTGGGGATGGGGTTACTCAAAACATTTCGTCATCCACTAGTGTCGCCTCTTCATTGCTATGCTATATCCCTATGATGATGAGTTGTTTAATAAGTTCAGATAAGCAAAGCGCCAGCTCACCAAGCGAACAGTACTTGACGGTCTACGACGTCAGGTGAATCTACTAATCTACCACAGCACCTACTACAAAGTCACAACTATGAATTGGCAGATTTAAGGGACGATACGGAACATATAAATATAAAGCATCGTTCCTTTTTTATTATTATTTTTATTGACGCTATAATAAGGCACCAGAAATGTTTTTCCTACATAAAATGTCAGATGCTTCAATTCCAGATTAAAATCTTCAAATAATATTGACAAAATGTGTTGGTTGGCAAGAAAATGGATTGATTAGACTACATCTGTATCAAGTTCGAGGACACTGCCTATTCAATTTCCAGTGATACAGGATGTTCATTTCATGGAGAGACTTGTCCAACACAATGCCTTATTTCATTAAATAAAGTAATTTTCCATGAAAAATTGACTAATTTTAACTTTTTTTTCTAATTTTAATCACCAGAAGGTTTTTCTTTCTTTCTCGATCTTTTGTAAGTTGAGGATGCCAATGACAGTCCCGCCAGCCTAATTTTTCAATTAAATTCTTCATAGATATAAAAACAGCCAATTAATAAATTTCATTTCTACCTTAATTAAAACAATTAATGTTATTCAATTTTACTATAATTCAATTTCGCAAAACCGCAAAATCCGCAAATACTATAGGTGCTTTATAGCCCCACGGGTTTCTTCTGGTCCTATTGGTCAGGCGTGGCTGCAACGCACTGATCATATTTTAAAGTCTTCTTTACAAAATATAGGTTGGATTTCTATAGCCATCTGACACACGTTCTCCCTATAAGCTCTTTGAAAAATCGTCATTGCCACTACGATATACTAATAGCTACATTAAGAGTTAAATGCCGCCCTGTGAAAACTAATCTCGGAAGTCATAAGCTTTCATTAAGTTTAAAGTATTAACAGTTGAAATCGGTAGTTTTATCTAGTTTCTTTCTCTGTAACGTTCTGGCAAAGGTTATGGCCTTACAGAGCGGAACAACACATAAAAAACACCGACCTTTAATTTCCGTTCTAAAAGGAACAAAAGAAAATATAATTTACTTCTATTAGAGATAACGGGGTATTAGGTGAAAAGAAAATTAATTGCTTGTGGGAGTAATGGATACTAACGGCTCTCAAATCCTTTAGAGTGTTTCCCAACGTGGGGCGCACGCCCCACCGGTGGGCAATATGAATTTCTAGGGGGCAATTTGAAAATTTTTAACCATATTCCCCCCAGGTGGGGCATGAACCACAAGGTTTTATTTTACTTTTCAAGAAGGATTTTCGAAAAAAATAAAGGCAATGGGGGGCATGGAAAATTTAGAAAGGCTTTAGTGGGGCATGGACCGAAAAAGGTTGGGAAACTACTTTAGACAAAGAAAATCCGTAGTTTCTAATAGCTAAAAACTGACATAATTATTAAATGGATGAAAGTGCTCTGTCTCGTAATGAATAAACGAGATTACATTATCAAGCCTATTGAGGAAGTGAGGGAGTATTACAGTGTCAGATTCTAGCTTGAAGTAAAGGAGAAAGATTACCGTTATTAGTTTTTTGAATTTATGAAATAATAACTCAAATTACAATAAGATTTTAATTACAATAAGATTATAATAAGATTTGGTTTCATAAAAATTTCTCACAAAAAAACTATTTCGTACAAGCAACCTTCCTCAAGAGAAAACCAAACATTTTATCTGTTCACAACGTTTTATGTATGCTTGAAAATTCACCCCCGGTTGGAATTTTTAGGCTGACTCAATCAAAATTAAATATTTGATCCTAAAATTTAAAGATTTATACAGTTTAAAGACCTCATTACAAAATATCACTTTCACAGTAACAGATATTGGACCTTCTTCTAACCGTGAACTAATGATTCTCAAACGGGACGAGTTGCTTCAAAACAATTTTCAATAAGTATTTCCAAACCTACTAAAATCTCCTGCCTTATTTTGCATAGTAATACTGAAAAGATAACATTAAATAAACGAAAAACAAGATCAATAATTTCGAAAAGGACTGTAATGTATGCCAACTATCTCTCATTGCACAAGTTCGGATGAACACAGGCGAAAACGTGACCACCAAAGTGAATCAAGTTCGAAGGTCAATCGGTGCCACATTTCTCACCTTCGACACGGAATTTTTCCGAAAAAAAAAACACGCCGACAGTAAATAATGATGCAGCTCTGAGTCAGGAAGACATGGGCGGGAGTTTAGCACGCATATCCTGACACATAAGCACAAGTGAAGAAGAGAGGAAATAGAAAATTAAACACTCCGATGGATATTGTAAATTAAAAATAATGGTGGTAGGAAATTTTGAAATCTTAGGATACGTTGTGGTTATGAGACAAATCTCAGAAAATGACCGGGATCGCATGATGAAATATCCTGTTCATCATGCAATCCGTCGAATGAAATGAATCAATCGAGTAAAAATCTGTCAATGGGCATTAAGAGATGGACACAGCAAAAACAACTTAACAGACGAAAGAAACTATGCTATCTACCTCTGCCTTGAATTTCACTCTTAAACCTTAGTTGGTTGCTGAGTGCAATAAAATTTGGAATGAACTCGAACAAAAATTAGTCATAAATGTTGTAAGGAAACGTATGGAATTTCTTGTAAGTTCGGGGTAACAATTTCATTGATAAAATCGCACTCTTCGGTTTATAGTAATTGACAATACTTTAAACAGAACTAAAAAAATTTTGTAGATTTACTCAATAAAATTTATGGTTACTCTCATATTTATGGTCCCATATAAAATAACTCTCAGGAAATATTTTTGGAACATCGGGAAACTGAACCAATATTGATAGAACAACTCCATCTGAATAAACAATTTCACGTCTTGGATATGCCTCACTTTACACATCAAAGCAAAGACATAACAAGGTCCTTTGTTTAGCTGCTCTTTTACTCAAGCAGTTGACAATTTACAAATCTAGTAAAAAGAGTGATGAGTGAATCTTTCTTACAGCACTCTCAACTTAAAAGCCACAAGGAAAGCAACAAGGCATTTCAGACTACATGGCTCCATTCGATGAACAGTGAAAAATGGATTTTGTCCAGAGTAACAACCGTGATTTACTGAGGTGAATAGACAAATAAAAGTTAGAAGAAAAGAGAATTCACATGAGAAATATATTTAACAGGATAAGCTACTACAAACCATTTAGTCAGAAAATAAAAACCTGAGATGAGGTTAACGTTCACAAAGAGAAACACAGATTAATTATTTTTAATCAAGATGCTCACTCTGGACCGTAGTCGAAGGTATCTAAAGTTGGTCTTATGTATAAATCTACTGAGGGACGATGATTATGGATAAATCATGCAATTACCCAATAAATACCGTATACGAAAACGATTAATAAACAAAATACTCTCTTTCTGAGGCTTGATAAAAAGAAAAGTAATCTTCCAATAATTTAAAGATAACAATAAAATACTGGAGAAAAATTTAAATTTTTCTGGCTGCCCACAAGTTGTCTCATATCTATCCAATACTACTTGGATCTTCTCACTCATCCGAACCAAGGGTTCCCAAACATTTTCAGTCAAGGTGTCGCATTGGAAATAAAAACATGCTTATAAAGAGAGTACTTTAATTTACTCTTACGTACTTTTATTTACTTTTAATTTACTTAAGTTAAAAACTCATAAACCTGGAAATCTGTGAACTCATGGACGAGCTGTGGCTCCTTTGGGATGTATTTACAATTGTCTTTTTTCTTTTTTAATTATGTGTAAACTATTGTGATTCTTCTTTAAATTTTGTAATTTGTTTTTGTGTTTGTTAATAAATTAAATTGAAATTAATTGAAATTACTAAGTAAAGTATGAATTAGCTAAAGGCCCTGAAGACTTTCCATGAAACCGTAAAGAGCACGAGAGAAACGAGATAGTAAATAGCAACTATTTTGGTGAAAAACCACCCTGGACACTCAAATTAGAGTTAGCTATGGTTATCAATCAGTGATGGGGCACACATTCAGAAAATGAGTTACTTCCGTTCCTGACTAAAGACACAGGCATTGCCTCAATAGGTCGACCTGAAGAAATAGAATTTGATTAAAGGCTATTGCCTACCAAAGCTGTCAAGCCATTGAAGAAGAAATCTACAGGGCTCTGCACTGCATTCCCATGGTGGGCAGAAAAAGATTGAAGAGGACAGACCACCGAGGGTCCTCCAACAAAAAGCCTATCGGTTACAGGCAAAAATAAAGATTCTTAATAAAAAAAACCGAAAGAGGTTCTTCAATGCTTCCCTCAACCCAAAAAAGGTCGACACGATGGACTCTTAAGAAGTCAATGGATCGGCTTGCAATATACCTGAGGTTCTCGAGCACGACGTAGGTGTCGTCGTCCGCCTTCATGAACCAGTCCGCCTGGTCGAGGTAGTGTCGGTGCACGTGCGCGAAGGCCTGCTTGGTCTTGGCCCAGAGGTGGTCTCGGCCCTCCTGCACGTCCAGCGCCACGGCCGGCAGCTCGGGGTCCTCCTTGGAGCTCATGAAGAGCAGCACGTTGCAGCGCTGCCCCCACGTCGCCTTCACGTGCCTCGCCTTGCGCTCGTGGTTCTCGGGCCCCGTCATCACCCAGCACAGCACGCGCACCTTCTTGGCCAGCTGCGCCGCCACCTCCGCCTCGCCTGCGAAAAGAGACAATCTTTCAGAATGGCCTTTGTCATTGAGGAAAGGCCTGCCTTTTGGTGGCCGGAATATTAAATTGTAGTTACATGAGTTTCAAAACCAACGTATGTTTTTTCACTCGGATATTATTGCAATGACGGTTCCAGGGAGATAGATGGCTTTGGGATAAATTCTTAACCTTCTCTTTCCCCAGAGAACTCCCCTTTTTTGGTATGCTAAAATTTTTAAAAGATCAGGGGGAGGACTCCCTGCCTCTAGAGATGCAAAATTTACGCAGTTTTTGAAACATGGGAAAAAACCCGGGAATTTTGGGGAATAAACCCGGAATTTTGGGGAATTTTGAGGAAGTTTTGAATATAAACAAAGACGGCCATCTTTAGGCTTAAGGTTAAAATTTTCACTTCAAGAATTCTCGTAGCTAAGAGTTATTTCGTTATTTCAAACTATTTTTTCTCAAAACTTGTTATTTTTAACTTATTAGTGTCTGTAACTTTAACATTAGTTCAAGCGATTCGAATCGAACATAAAATCGAATCATTCATGTCCATGTGGGCACCAAACCATGACAAAAACAGAAAAAAAATGTATGTAGATCGGTGATTTGGTATTTGTCAGATAATTATTTCAATTATTCAATTGTTTAAATTAGAATATATTTTCTAAAGGTCACAACGCAGATTTTCCCTGTTTATGATATGAAGTTCAAAATAAATTTTAGTCATCATATTAAGCATAATTTTGATATTTTACTACCCGTGTCTTAAAATTTGCTAACTCCCGGGAATTTTTAATACTCCACATTGAAGAGAAAATCAACATAAACACGATTTCTTAAGCGAGTTCAGATGTTTTTTCCTTCTCCCGTGTCAAAAGTCAAAATTCCCGAAAACTCCCGGAAATTTTCAAAATTCCCTTCCCAAAAAACCCGGTTTATTCCCGGGTTTAAACCGGGTTTTTTCCAGCCTTTGCAACACTACCTGCCTCTCGTTTGCATTGGGAGCAGGATGTAGTTGTTTTGGACGTTTCTATGGTTAAACAAGAATAATTTCACAGTTTCTAGTTGCATACCTGGAAATTCCCCTTCGAGGGAAGGCCTCACCCAAGGGGCCTGATTTATCAAAAAATGAGTTAAAATACTTTTTACGAACTGAAACTTCCTAAAACTTTCCGGGGAAGGAACCACAGGCCTCCCTCTGGTTGCCAAAAATTTAGAAAACAAAGTCTAATTCTTACCAATTTTATGTTTTTTACGACATTTATTCAGCTACACACAAAAATAAGAGGTTTAAGCACCGCAAGAATATTTTCTAGAAGAACTGATCCACTTAAGATATCATAGAGTAGAAAGGCATTAAAAGTATGGAAAACACGGAAAGAATCCGAGAGATACAGGAAAATTCTCACAAGGATTTCCTTTTCTCTTAGGAAGCGAGTGTTAGAAGCCGTGAAAAAGTAAAATGAAGTAGTACTTCAGTGAAGCGAAGCCGACTAACACGATAAAAACCCATGATATAACCAAGCATTACGTATTTTCCATGATCATTGTATTAGGAAGCTACGCATTTTAATTTCAATTATTCTCAATGAAATTTCAATTTCCACAATTATTACGCAAAATTACAGGCATACCGGACTTCCATATTCAGGGTTAAACTTACTCATTTATTCGTTCCTCTTCTTTTCAATAGTACAATTCCATAGAGCATAGGATGGAAAGAAAACATTGAACCACGTCCTGTTATTTAAAATGCCATAACATTTTCTCCCAAACCATAAATCAAGCAAACACTGACTTGAAGCAAAGACAGATGAATACACACCCAAGTCTATCAAAAACTGCTTTCACTAGAAAACGCTCACCTAAACAATACGATGCACCCTATACCCCATTTCATTCACCGATTTAAGGACATGTTAAAAGGTAAAAGTAATCCCTTCCTCTAACAAACGTCAAATACGAGACTGGACAAAAAGAACATTTAATCGAAAGCTTAACAGACACGTTGAAAGGAAGAGGCATGCATCTTTTCCATTACAACCTCTCCCCCACACACCACGCCTCCTTTTTCAATAATGTCGTATGCCACAGTAATTACCACGCGTTCAATAATAGACCGCCCGAATATCAAACACAGCGGCTGTCAATAACCCGTCCTTGGCCAGCAGGAGTCACCGATCTGACCGTGTTTTTTTTTTACGTCCCATCCGCCCTGCAGAAAAATGGGGAACAAAACGCGTTTTTCCACCGCTTCCGTCGCAGCTACAAACCACCCGTTTGATGGCTCCCATTGTTACGCTTATGTAAAGGCTTTTTTTCCCTCGACGATATTGTTTCGCTTGACAGTGACGATGTGGCTCTCGGGATAGCATCACATCAGACAGAAACGTGGTCATTGTGCCGCCCGATGGTGCTATTCATGTTAGTAGTGGGATGTTTCCCCTTTTGACCACCATCTGCTGATGCCCCGTGGTTTAATAGCGAAGGTCAACAGGAAGACCGTTCAAAGCGAAGATGGCCCATTGCGAATTACAACAAGGGTCAGGCTTATTATCGAAACGTATGCATCATAACGCATCATAACCAACTTCCAAATTAGTCAGGGTCGAAAAAAATCATTGACTAAAATATTACTGGTGCGTATATTTGAGTAGTGAAGTTCGAGGCACACCTAACTCTATCTGTACAACGGAGACAGACAGGGAAAAGGTTTATCAAGTGCAGGAGTCGGTCTAGACTTTTTGTTGAAGGGTCCGGTTTTAGCAAAAATTGTGAAAATCTACTCATAATTTTGTGAATCTGAAGTTAGTGTTACATTAAATTTTTTTTCAGCCAGGAGCTTGGTTTTTTTTTAACTTGTAATTGGTCCTATATTTGTAGTATTGTGAAAAATAGTGTCTGTTTGAAGGCTAAAATACTTTGTGAAGGGTCAGTTTTTAAGGTAAAATATTTTGTGAAGGATCTGTTTTCACAATGAAATATTTTGTGAAGGGACCGAAAACGGACCCAAATTTCTTCTAAACAGACCCCTAAAGTGTGAGGTCAAGAATAAAATTCCTACAATTTTTTAAACTTTTATTTTAAGGATAGGAAGTTTAAGAGGACACTGACTTTCCTACATGTAAGGGAGATGTTCATTTTCAGTTATTCCCAACAATATGAATAAAATACCATTTTAATTATCTGGTAGCATAAGAACATATAATAACAAAGTAGATTTAAGTGAACGGTTCTTTACCATTAAAACACTTTAATCATTAAAAAGCTATTATCACGAGTACGATAAAGGAACAGTTTTCCTTGAAGTGTGACGGCCGATAAAAACAAGCTAGCATCCGTAACGTACAAAAACAGTGCACAGATATAAAGTATAATTCAGATTTCTCCTCAGATTAAATATACCAATGAGGACGGCCGGCTCCAGAAATCGTGCTTACAGGCTAAAATGAATACCTTATCTCCAAACCGAAGTCATAGAAATGAATCACGGTTTCCAATTCTTAAAGCTGCGTTTAATTTGTTTGACCAGCTATCCAGGCCCATTGCCTGGACAAGCTAACCAAATGCAGTTGTAGTTTGCTTGATTCAAAACAACGGCCTATGGGACCATGAATTATAAATAAACCATCCAAAAGAAAATAACACAAATTAGTTTTTAGAAATGAACAAAGTTACAAAAAATTGATATATTTGAATAATGTATTGTACTTAAAAACGTGTAGAATGTTAACTTTCCCATAACAGAAGTTATCTATTTTAAGTAGAACACCTACCTGGTAGTTGCCTATCGCAGTGTTATTTTTACCTTTGAAGTAAAAAGGTCGCTATACTATACGCTCAAAATTGTTATTTATTTCTGTTATATATTTTGAGATTTTTTTTACAACATATTCAGTTGGTAAGGGAGAGTGGAAATGTTTAAGTAAACAACAGAAAATCATTGGTTCAATCAAAAGGCAAAAAGAGAAGGATAATCAACCCGATTCAATATTCTTTTTGCATTGTGATCAAAGAGGATTGTGATTCCGAAACGTCCCGCTCTTCTTCAATGGAAAAAAGGATAATACTCGGAAATCCGAAGAAATACTTTCAAAAGCGCACCAATGAAAGCACTAAGATTGTCTGTGTGTGAGAAATGTTATTGTGTCGAGCGTTTATTCAAAAGCCGCGAAAAGATGCAAATTCACTTAATTACTTATTCAACCTTCCGTATTGGCAGCTTCTTCAGGGCGAGATTTGCAAACAATTCTCACGCAGTGACCTTCAGAAGAAGTCGCTCAAAGGAACTCTCAACTCATAGTCTCAACTGCTCACCGGCGAGTGTTACTCTTTAAAAACAAAATCTGAAAGCGTAGATTTTTCAGAGTGTGAGGATGGATTACAACAAAGCATCCGTAAATGCTACCTCAAAGCCTCTGCAAGTGCTCCCTTTGAAAATTTAGCAGCACAATCTTAATATTGAGTAGGGTTACTTAGTCTGCCTGCATGCATAAGAGATTAAATAAAAAAAAGACAATGACAAGGCAAAATGCCTAGTAGAAAAAGAAAGAATATTCCTGCTTGGTTGTTTTGGTTCCAGATAGCCAAAATTTTAATTACTTAATGAAAAACCTCCCTTCTCTGCCATTTGATTTAGATTGTCTTCAGGTTATTTCACCTTCAAATTAAACTTTAATAGAATTCTTGTTTTACGTGTTAGATAACAATCAAGATTTTTTACAATACACAAAATTGAGGGAGTATATTCATTCGACTGCTTTAAAAAGCAAAACTCTCCTACCAGCATTCTATAAACATTCTCGAGATTCAAATAGTAAATCATAAGATCTTATTATAAAAAACATTCAACTTTGATCCCCATGTATCATGAAAAATGTTTTAAGTGATAGAAGTAAGATCTCTATAGTGGATAGAAAAACTGGTAATGGTCCAAATTGAAAAAAAAAAAAAATGAAATCCATTAGGATATTTGTAACTGACACACGCTAATAGTTTAAATCAAATTAGTTCAATTTACTACAGAAAATTGAGTGACATTGTGCACCTAAACTTTTGTCATTCTCTAGTCAGTTTTAAAATTGAACGTCAGAGATAAATTAATCATACGTGCATCTGGAAAATCATTTATGTCTGGGGCATAGAAGAGTTTTCTTTGAATTAGAAAATAGGGGTTTTTTTTACATTTTAAGGATCATAAAAGTAACAGTAGCAAGTGTCTTTTAAAGTGACAGCTGCAGTGACATCTACTGCCAAAAGTGAAATGAGAAGCATTTCAGAAGTTTAGAGATGTCGAAGACACCCTTCAACCAGTAATATAAAGAGAAAAAAAAAATAATCGAGGCGGTGGGAGAATTTCATTCTGTGAATGTGGGAAAGCATCTTTTATCTAATCTATTTCAAGTATAAAAACCAGATAAAATAGACTAGTACAGTAGGGCCTCGTATAACGCGATTTTTGGTTCCGTGTAGTAGGAAAATCGCGTTGTACGAATTCGTGTTGTATGAAAAAATATCTCATACAACGCGAATGACAGACAAAAATAATACCCTCAAGTACGCTACCTAAAACAACACAATTGTTCGATTCCGAGGTTTTTACATTTAAAAAGCTAAACGTTCTGTTAAATTCTTACGCAATCGCAGTTTCTTAGGGTTAAGGGCTAGAGTGATTGTAACCATGTTAAATTTTATCGTC